>BSWB01000002.1:54597059-55847059 GCA_033239125.1 Fagopyrum homotropicum | reverse complement strand
CCACTAATCCATCCCTAAGATCTCATCACCGGGTAAGTCTCTAAGAACCTAAGGGGCGGAATTCTACACAAACCGGATTGTCACCTAGAGATCTAACCTATTCTTACCGGGTAAGTCTCGAAAGGGTTAATCCTAAGCAACTATCCTAGCACACTTAGTCCAATGGCGGCTTATGAGGCTCACCACTACCTAGAGTTTGTCATCTTTGGAACCTAAGAGTAAGGATTACCGGGTAAGTCTCTCCTAACACTTAGTTGCTAACACTAGGTCACCCTAGGATAGTTTTAACTCAACAAACACTAGGATTTCAACATTCAAACAATCTAAAGCTAGATCCATCAAACCAGGGAGAATCACGGGGTGTTCTACCACTTCCACGGCCGTGGTTTGGCTAGAACAAACCGTGGATCCTAACAGAGGCGACGTCCAAGCAAGTGAGTTATCCAAAGGCTAATCTAAGTCCATCCTATCATAGTCCTAGCCATAACCATTCCTTCCTTACCCTAGAATCACATCTATTTAGCCTACAACATTCATCATAGCAATCAAAATCATCAATCATAAAATCATGGCTTCCATTTGCAAGGTAATGAAGAGAAAGAGACGAAGAAGTGAAGTAAACAAAACCAAGCTGAAAATAGAATTAGAATGACTCACAACCCTTCTTAAAGAAGGTTTAAATGGTTCATACACATCTAGGAATCGATTCCGAAATCCTTCACTACAAAGCTATCAAAGTCTATCAATGGTGTGTTCTTCTTCTTCTCCAATGAAGCTCTTCTTCCAATGGTAGCTTCCTTCTACCTTCTTCTTCCAAGAATCTTCTTGTTGAGAGAATATTTTGATTGGATGATAGTGGATAATAGAGAGCTGCTCCAAGATGATTCTCTCATCCAATGCAGGACCACTTTTATACTACAACTTTGCAAGAGCTGGCCAAGAGATCGTGGCACAGCTGTCACGAAAACCTGGCAAAATCCACGGGCAGTTCCACGGCTGTGGACTTCCAGTGAACCGTGATTTGGACCTTCAGCTTTGCCTTTGATCATTAAGCTTCGATTCGGTGCATGGCCTGTGTTGGCAAGGTTCCATGAGTCCTCATTAGCCTCTAGCTTGCATCCTAATGAGTCCGAGGGTGTGTCATCTTGATGAACGATCCTCAAACGTATCGATTTAGCTCCTAAATCTCCCAAAATACCTACAAAGCAATGCACAAGTCCGTGTAGACGTCTATCTCGACAAAATACGTGAATTGAGTGCAAACGTCGTGAACTAGTGCTAAAACATGCATGAATGACTGAGAAATATATCTAAATGATTGCCTAAACCTAAGTCATAAATCGTGTTATCAAAATACCCCATACTTAAGGTTTGCTCGTCCCCGAGCAAATTCTCAACTATAGACTACAAGATAACATGATTTATGTATGCAGAAAAATAGCAAAATCTTTTTGAAGTTGTGCTTCTAATATTGGATCACCTTCATAGTCATGTTTCATGGCAATGGACAAGCAATTATGTATCAAATAAATGAAAGAATGGAAAGACAATTACACTTAACTTGATAGCATGTAATGAAATGTAAAGATGAAGAAGTCAAGATGATCAAGAGCATATCCAATCTAGATTACTAAGTCTTACTAAACATGCAAATAGGTCATAGGGTCTTATGAACTAAAAGGCCAAGAAACGTTGTGATTAGGTGGGGATTTTTCTAGGCTATGTGATGCTAATCCGGGAAAGGAACTAACTCCACAATCTTGTCCTCGATCAACTTCCCTCAAGTGTATACTTTTCTCTATCTTTTCTTTCTTTTCTTTTTCTTCACTTATTTTTGAGACAATGGCATTGGTGTACAAAAGCCAAAACCTTGGTGATTAGCCATCCTCGGGCTTTTTCTATTTTTCGAGGTGCATCCACACCGGGCACACATACCAAAGCTCGTTAGGACTATTGGCTTATTTGACTTTAGCAAGGCACCAACACCCGATTATGTGAAGTGTACCGAGTTACTTGTCATTTAAACCAACGTCCCCAAACCTATATTTTTGTCTACACTTTCACAACAAATTCAGCATTTTATGCATGACATTCTTTTCATCAACAACTTCACCCCACACTTTCTTTCCACACACATCAACACACTAACATGCTCCTATTCCCGGATGGGTCAAAAGAGGTCAAATTTATATCAATTGAGGTGCTCAAACAATCATGATCAAGATGAGAATTAGAGGAAGATGAATTGCCTCATTCATTCCTAGATGATGTGCAAGAACTAGCATGTAATTTCGACCTTCAATACTCAATCCATTCTAGGCAAACATCATGATCATAAATCATTCATGGGATTCAAGAGAAGTACTTCAAGTCCACATATGCATTTATCAATTTAACACATAAGGCCATCCATAGCCAATCCACAAGACAAGATTCATCATTAGGGTCATATCCAAGCCTAGAAAGCACAAAAATTTTTAAATTTTCTGATTTTTATGGGATTTTCGAAATGAATATATACAATGCAAGACATGTGCAAATATTAAACTACCCTAGATGCTCATCATGCAAAGGATCATGCAAACCCCACCCCATACTTAGAAACACATTGTCCCCAATGTGTAAATGAAGTAAAGAAGAGTGAAAGAAGGTTCTCACAATGTAAAAATGGGTTGCTATGGTACTTGGGAATCTCAAGTGGAATTGATGTTGGATGATCCTATCAATAATGGTAGAGAGCTCTAAGCGTTCATCAAAGCGCCGGGACCCACGCTAGGCATCGCTAGCCGTCCAAGTTCCACGTCCGCTCCACCCATAATTGATGAAGGGTTCATCATCATCATTCACATGCCAAGCAAGGCTTCCAATGCTACTAAGGCTCTAACACACACGAAGCACACACACAAAAACAGAAAAATCTAAACAAAAACAAAACGAGAAAGGGAAAACGTTACCGATGGGTTGCCTCCCACCAAGCGCTTCTTTAAGGTCATTAGCTTGACCAAACTTGGGGGCATCTACTCAAGGTAAAGTGGGGCAATCATATCCACCGGAGCTCCCGGGATATACTTCTTCAACCGGTGCCCATTCACCTTAAAGTTTCCACAATGCTCCCCTCCTATCTCAATAGCTCCATGGGGAAAGATCTTCTTCACCACATATGGCCCGGTCCATCTTGATTTTAGCTTTCCCGGGAAGAGCCGCAGCCTTGAGTTGAAGAGAAGGACAAGCTCACCTTCTCTCAACTCCTTCGGGGTGAGGTGCTTGTCATGCCACAGTTTGGTCCTCTCTTTGTAGATCCGGGCATTCTCATAAGCATCCAACCGGATCTCTTCAAGGGCGTTCATATCAAGTAACCTCTTCTCTCCGGCCTCCTTGAGATCAAAATTTAGCCACTTGATGGCCCAATGTGCTCTATGCTCTATCTCTACTGGAAGGTGACAAGATTTGCCATAGACCAACTTGTAGGGAGTGGTGCCAATTGGTGTCTTGAAAGCGGTCCTATATGCCCACAAGGCATCATCGAGCTTCATAGCCCAATCCTTTCTTGTCCTAGAGACCGTCTTCTCAAGAATTCCCTTTATCTCCCGGTTGGAGATCTCCACTTGGCCACTAGTTTGGGGATGGTAAGGTGTTGCCACCTTATGAGTCACCCCATACTTAGCCAAAAGTGCCCCAAAGTTCCTATTGGTGAAATGCTTCCCTCCATAACTTATGATCACCCTTGGTGTCCCAAACCTAGGGAAGATCACTCGGTTGAAGAACCGCACCACAACCTTGGCGTCATTTGTAGGAGAGGCGATTGCCTCCACCATCTCGAAACATAGTCCACCGCCAATAGGATGTAGAGGTTGCCACATGAAGAAGGGAATGGTCCCATGAAGTCCACCCATCACTTATGATCACTTCTTGTATGTTGTTCAAGGGCATCTCATTCCTCCTTGAGATGTTGCCCGTCCTTTGGAAAGCATCACAAGCTACCACAAAGCCTTGCACATCCTTGAACAAACTTGGCCAAAAGAAGCCCGATTACAACACCTTCACACATGTCTTGTGGGAGCTAGCATGTCCTCCACATGGCAAGGAATGACAATGGCGGATCACACTCTCCACCTCGTCCTCCGGTATGCATCTTCTAAACATTCCATCCGGCCCTCTCTTGAACAAAAGTGGTTCACTCCAATAGTAGTGCCTCACATCCTTGAAGAACTTCTTCCTTTGGGCATATGTCAAACCGGGAGGCACCTCCTCACACACTAAGTAGTTCACAATGTCGGCAAACCATGGCTCGCTTCCTCTAGATACTTGGAACAAGCATTCCTCCACCATTTGCAATTGCTCATCCCGGAACGAGTCATCAATCGGGATGTCATCTCTTTCAAGCTCCAATGGTGGGAGTCTACTAAGGTGATCTGCCACCGAGTTCTCGGATCCCTTCTTGTCCCGGATTTCCAAATCAAACTCTTGTAGAAGAAGGATCCACCGAATCAACCTTGGTTTGGCATCCTTCTTTGTAAGTAGATAACGGATTGCAGCATGATCCGTATACACTATGACCTTCGCTCCAACAAGATATGAGCGGAACTTCTCAAAAGCATACACCACCGCTAGAAACTCCTTCTCGGTGGTAGCATAATTGAGTTGGGCGTCATTTAGCGTCTTGCTAGCATAATAAATGGCATGAGTGCGCCCATCTTTCCTTTGCCCTAAAACAGCCCCAACAGCTACATCGCTTGCATCACACATGATCTCAAACGGTAGGCTCCAATCCGGAGGTTGCATGATAGGTGCGGAGATCAAGGCGTTCTTCAACCTACAAAAAGCCTCAAGGCAATCTTTGGAGAAAACAAATTCAACATCCTTCATTAGTAGGTTAGTGAGAGGCTTAGAAATTTTAGAGAAGTCTTGAATAAACCTCCGGTAGAAACCGGCATGCCCTAAGAAACTCCTTACCCCCTTCACCGAGGTAGGTGGTGGCAACTTCTCTATCGTTTCAATCTTGGCCCTATCAACCTCAATGCCACGGTTAGACACCAAGTGTCCTAACACAATGCCTTCACTTACCATGAAGTGGCATTTTTCCCAATTCAAGACAAGGTTTGTCTCCTCACATCTTTGCAATACTAATGACAAGTTAGCCAAGCAATTATCAAAGGAAGAACCATAAACAGAGAAATCATCCATGAATACTTCCATGATATTTTCAATGTATTCCGAAAAGATAGCCATCATACACCTTTGGAAAGTGGCGGGTGCATTACACAACCCAAATGGCATTCTCCTATAAGCAAAAGTACCCCATGGACATGTAAATGTTGTTTTCTCTTGGTCATCGGGGTAGATAGGGATTTGAAAGAATCCACTATAGCCATCTAAATAGAAAAAATGAGAATGTTGAGCTAACCTCTCTAGCATTTGGTCAATGAAGGGAAGAGGGAAGTGATCTTTCCTAGAAGCCATGTTCAACTTCCTATAGTCAATGCACATTCTCCATGCCGTAACCGTCCTAGTTGGGATTAGTTCATTATTCTCATTGGTCACTACGGTCATCCCACCCTTCTTAGGAACTACATGAACGGGACTAACCCACTTACTATCCGAGATAGGGTAGATAATCCCCGCATCTAGCAACTTAATGATTTCCTTTTTGACTACCTCTTTCATTATGGGATCCAATCTCCTTTGATGTTCAATAGAGGGTTTATGATTATCTTCCATCATTATCTTATGCATGCACAAAGAAGGTTTTATGCCAACCAAATCATCAATAGTATAGCCAATGGCTTTCCTATGCAATCTTAGTTCATGCAACAACTTAGCAAGTTCATCGTCACTCAAGCATGCACTAACAATCACCGGATATGTTGAATTATCACCAAGAAAAGCATACTTCAAATGAGAGGGGAGGGGTTTAAGATCAAGTTGAGGAGGACCTTTTTCGAGTGTAGACGATCCAAATAAGGTTGGATGAGATGAATCCAAAGCAAATGAAGGCTCTCCATGGCTCCTAGAAGCTTGATCATCATTAAGGGCTGATTCAGGGGAAACCACGGCCAACTCCACGGTTTGCTCCAAGTCCACGGCCGTGGAAGTTTCCTGGCTCATTTGTTGTTGCTTTACAGAGAGTTTGACGGCCGTGGAACCACTTCCACGCCCGTGGAACATTCAGTTGTTCAGCACCTCTTCTTGGTCTTCATCTTCAACTCTTGTCTCCTTTTCTAGTGCTTCCAAGGCCTTGATCTCTTCATTGCAAGCCTCCTCAACACTTTCTTCCATCATACTTAGGCTAAGAACCTTCTCCAAGGGATCCTTGATCAAGATCGAGCTCACAACTTCTCTAGATTCCTCTTGCTCGACTATGTTGAAGACATCTTCATCAAGGGTTGGCCCTTTCATCATTGTGGACAACTTGAACTTGATGTTCTCTTCTCCAATGTTAAAGGAGAGAGTCCCATTCTTGCAATCCACTAGGAATCCGGAGGTGGCTAGGAAAGGTCTTCCTGAGATGATGGGAACCGGATAGTCCGCCGGAATATCCAAGACAACAAAATCAATTGGCACATAGAATCCTCCTAGTTGTACCGGGATGTCTTCTAGGATCCCAACCGGATGAGTGATAGATCGGTCCGCCATATAGAGGGTCATCTTGACCGGTTTCGGCTCTCCTAGCCCAACCTTGTTGCAAAGTGCAAGCGGTATGATGCTTACACTTGCCCCAAGATCACAAAGGGCTTCATACTTCACATCTCCCACTCCAATTGGGACACAAAAGGAGCCCGGATCTCTTAGCTTGGGAGGCATCTCCTCCTTCATTGTATGGATCAATTCCGAGGATCTCTTGGTCATTCTTATCTCCCCATACTCCTCCAACTTCCTTTTGTTGGAGAGTATCTCCTTCAAGAACTTGCCATATGCCGGCATTCCTAAAATAGCATCCATGAACGGAATGTTAATATGCAATTTAGACATTAGTTCAAGGAATTTACCAAAGTGATTGTCCAAACGAGCTCTTGCTCGTGATTGTGGGAACGGTAGTGGTGGCTTGTATGGAGGCGGTGCCACATATGTTGGCTCAACATCCTTGCTCTTGCCTCCATCTTTTTGCAAAGTCTCTTCCTCTATCACCACTTGTTTCCCTTTAGCATTCTCCTTGGGCAAAGGATCTTTCATGCTCAACCCACTCCTTGTTATAATAGCCAACACTTGGCCTCTTGGGTTGTCTTCGGTTCTTCCGGAAAGTTTTCCCGGATCTCTATGGGCTTCACCCGCCTTTTGGAACACTTGTGCTTCCAACAACTTTTGAGCTTTAGAAATTGAAGTCACCGTGCTCTCAAGACCACTCAACCTTCCAAGCAATTGCTCAAACATCATTTCGGTTCTATCCTTTGGAGGTTGAGTAAATCCGGGTGGAGGTTCTTGTGAAGCTTTTGGTGCTGGAGTTGTGCTTGTGGAAGCGGGAGGGTTCAAGGCTCCATCCGGGTTAGAGTAGGAAAATCCGGGATGGTTGTGGTTAGGCCGGTAATTGTTGAATTGCCGGTTGTTGTTGAAGTTCCTTGGGCCTTGATAGTTGTTGTAATTGCCCCTTCCCATGTAATTCACATCTTCCTCCTTGGAAGATAAGTTAGCTTGTGGAAGCACTTGAGGAGTTGCTTGGTTCTTCAAAGTTGTAGCACACAACTCCCTCAAGGACTTTAGCTCGTTGTTGATGGCGTCAAGCTTGAAATTGCTCATGGTGACCTCACTCACCTCATATGCTCCCGCCTTTCTCCCTTCACTCTTCCTATGGGAGTAGTTCTCAATTACTAGAGCTTGCTTCTCCACAAACTCCCAAGCTTCATCTACATGCTTCTCCATGAAAGTCCCACCGGAAAGAGATTGGAGCTTGAATTGGCTATCTTCATCAAGTCCTTTGAAGTAGATTTCCAATAGCTCAATTTTCGGTATACCATGGTGTGGACAATCTAGGAGAAGGTCTTTGAACCTATCCCAAGACTTGAATAAACTCTCTCTATCCTTCATCACGAAGGCATTGATCTTCCCTCTTAACTCGGTAGTCTTGGAAGGTGGGAAGAACTTAGTCAAAAACTCGGTTGTCATCTCCTCCCAAGTACCAACTCGCCCTTGTGGAATAGATTGATACCAAGCCAAGGCTTTATCCTTAAGAGAGAAGGAAAAAGCCCTACGCTTATGGTTGTTGCTCTCCAATCTTGGCGGTCTAAGAGTCTCCATCAAAATCTCATAGTTCATCAAGTGTTGATGAGGAGACTCTCCTTCCATCCCTCCAAATTGATTATGCCGGATCATTTGTAGAACTTGAGGGTGGAGTTCGTAATCATGGGTTGCGGGATCTCATAAGTTCACTCCCGGACGGTGTGCTCTTTGTGCCGGATCCATACGTTGCCCCAATGTTTGTGGTTCTTCCATAGCAATGGGCACAACCATAATATTCACCGCCGCCGGCTGCGGTTGTGGTGGAGGTGGAGGAGGTTGTTGACGGTTAAGCTCTCTTTACACAAGAGCTTGCCTAATCTCCTCAATCTCCCTCCTAGTTGCCTCTTGCCTCTCATTGGCAAGTCTCCTTTCATTCTCCAAAGCTTCATCTCTTATCCTAATTTTCTCTAAAGCCTCATCCAACTCGGCTTGGAGATCTCTTCCGGCCATCTCTTTTCCCTTTTTAATGCTCTTGGATCTAGATCTAAGGGTTTTCTCCGGTTCGGGATCGAATGGAGCTAAATCCTTGCCACGAGATCTTCGCATACACCTAAAGAGTAAGAGGTGTCCTGAAAAGTAAACACACAAACCAAAGAGAGATCAAAAGCAACAAGAAAGATCTACACTATAAACAATCACAAAATAGACTCAATCTAGACCTAGTCCCCGGCAATGGCGCCAAAAACTTGTTACGCTCAGGATGTGATACGCAATGGGTTTTAAATTTATATTCTCGTTATATTTATCCTAACTCCTAGCGAACCCGCAGTGTACGGGACGTTTGTAGTAGGGATAGTATTCCGAGGTCGAACACAAAGACTAAGGTGAGATTGATTCGATTTATGATTAAGATTAGTGAAGATCTAGGTTAAGAAAAGAGAAGAAATAAAGAAATGAAAACTTCAATGTTTTTGGTTGGTTTTTAGGTGATCAATCAAGGATCACAAATGATGCAAAGTAAACAATTAACTAAACTAACAATCAATGCAAACAAACAAGCTAGACACGAGATATAGATCAAAGAAAGAAAAGCGGATTCTAGGGGTTGGAAAGTCCGGTTATGGCATAAGACTCAAGCCATCTAATCATCCTTGGATTAACTATGAGATTTTGGGAGTGAGTGTTTCTAAATTGGGGTCAATCACCGGGTAGGTCTCATGGTCCACTAATCCATCCCTAAGATCTCATCACCGGGTAAGTCTCTAAGAACCTAAGGGGCGGAATTCTACACAAACCGGATTGTCACCTAGAGATCTAACCTATTCTTACCGGGTAAGTCTCGAAAGGGTTAATCCTAAGCAACTATCCTAGCACACTTAGTCCAATGGCGGCTTATGAGGCTCACCACTACCTAGAGTTTGTCATCTTTGGAACCTAAGAGTAAGGACTACCGGGTAAGTCTCTCCTAACACTTAGTTGCTAACACTAGGTCACCCTTGGATAGTTTTAACTCAACAAACACTAGGATTTCAACATTCAAACAATCTAAAGCTAGATCCATCAAACCAGGGAGAATCACGGGGTGTTCTACCACTTCCACGGCCGTGGTTTGGCTAGAACAAACCGTGGATCCTAACAGAGGCGATGTCCAAGCAAGTGAGTCATCCAAAGGCTAATCTAAGTCCATCCTATCATAGTCCTAGCCATAACCATTCCTTCCTTACCCTAGAAACACATCTATTTAGCCTACAACATTCATCATAGCAATCAAAATCATCAAACATAAAATCATGGCTTCCATTTGCAAGGTAATAAAGAGAAAGAGATGAAGAAGTGAAGTAAACAAAACCAAGATGAAAATAGAATTAGAATGACTCACAACCCTTCTTAAAGAAGGTTTAAATGGTTCATACACATCCAGGAATCGATTCCGAAATCCTTCACTACAAAGCTATCAAAGTCTATCAATGGTGTGTTCTTCTTCTACTCCAATGAAGCTCTTCCTCCAATGGTAGCTTCCTTCTACCTTCTTCTTCCAAGAATCTTCTTGTTGAGAGAATATTTTGATTGGATGATAGTGGATAATGGAGAGCTGCTCCAAGATGATTCTCTCAGCCAATGCAGGACCACTTTTATACTACAACTTTGCAAGAGCTGGCCAAGAGATCGTGGCACAGCTGTCACAAAAACCTGGCAAAATCCACGGGCAGTTCCACGGCCGTGGACTTCCAGTGAACCGTGATTTGGACCTTCAGCTTTGCCTTTGATCATTAAGCTTCGATTCGGTGCATGGCCTGTGTTGGCAAGGTTCCATGAGTCCTCATTAGCCTCTAGCTTGCATCCTAATGAGTCCGAGGGTGTTTCATCTTGATGAACGATCCTCAAACGTATCGATTTAGCTCCTAAATCTCCCAAAATACCTACAAAACAATGCACAAGTCCGTGTAGACGTCTATCTCGACAAAATACGAGAATTGAGTGCAAACGTCGTGAACTAGTGCTAAAACATGCATGAATGACTGAGAAATCTATCTAAATGATTGCCTAAACCTAAGTCATAAATCGTGTTATCAGTATCAAAGGTCAGTCTGTCAACACATGCATCAGATATGAAAGAGTGTGCCACCGTCGTATCAAACAAAAATCTAACAGGTAAACCATGAATCAGAATGGTACCTGTAGTAGCTGGTGCTGGTGGCTTCTCAACGCCCCACAACTCAAAAAAACTCGACCTTGAGCTCCTCTAGTGTCACTGGTACCACCATCTCTACCTCTACCTCTACTCGGTATTGGAGCAAAACCCTTAGTAACAGGTGTGTATGGGACTCTCTATTGTCCTTGTGTCTGGTGTTGAAGCGATCTTTGCCCATCTCCTACTGCACCTGTAGGGGAAGAAGCCTGCTGTGATGACGCCTTGCCTTGACGGAAGAATGTAGTCCTATGTCCTGGCATCCCACAAGAGAAGCAAGTCAGTTGTAACATTGTCGGCCTCTCTCAGAAGTCTGTATAGACAGTGGACCACTCGAGCGGCCCTGAGACTGGACTCGCCCGTATCAAGATGATCTTGCACCTGTCTGTCCGGTATGTTGTCTCTTTTCAGACCGTCCCGTTTGAGAAGTCCTCCTCTAGCTAGCCCTCTCACGCTCGTAAGTTGAGGCTCTGTCCTGGTAGTCTGTCAAAGACTTGCATTGAAATCCTGCCATGTAAGAATGATAGCATGTATTATAGTCTATATTTTGGGACTTGTTTAGACGTTTTATCTTCAATAATCTGCATGTATGGATGTATATTATGTGATTATATTATTGTTTCATCTACCTTTGTGGAATCAAGGTCTACACCTAGTTTCGTGATAATTGTAGGTAAAATGGCACGTTTTGCATCGAAATGGAGCTAAGGAGCTAAGGAGTCATAGGAGCTACATTCTGGAGCTTAAGGAAGAACTCAAAAAGCATGGAAATGATGAAGAAGATTTACTTTAGACCAGATTTTAGGGATTTTACATTCAGTTGAGATTCACCTCGGTCAGCTACAGTGTCACCTCGACCAAGGTGATCTTGAGGAGTGTCTCGACCGAGGCGAACACCCTGCCGCCGGCGAGATCCATATTTTTGGCTGAGATCTTTTATTTTTGGAAAGAAGATATCTTATATTGTTGGGCTGGATTTCTGGAAGGAAGATATTATTTTTGAGAGATCTATTTTAGAGATATGGATATATTTTTTGGGAAATTATCTTTTTAAGATATTATTATTATCTTTGAAAGATAATTCTCCTATATAAAGGGTTGGATTTTCCACAAGTTCAACCATGCTTGGAGGCTGAGAATATCCAGCAATTAAGAGATTTTCTGGAAGCTTTGAAGGAAGGATTGAAGGATTGAAGATCAAGGAAGGAAGGATTCATAGTTTGGAATTAGCCTTTGAAGGAGTTTGTAAGACTTTCTTAGATTGTCTTTTGGTTTTATTGTCATTGTTGATTTGTGACTTGAGGAACGCAGTTTGTTTGTTATTTGATTTAGTTATTGAGACCTTTTTCTTAAGGTTTTCTTGTTCGAATATTCATTCATTTCCCATATATTTGATTATTGTCATCATGATGATTGTTGGCTAAGTTTCTTATGCGATTCTAGGGTGATTGGCTGAATGTTGTGGGGAAGACGATGATAGAATAATCTTAATCCTAGCAGGACCCTGAAAGCTCGAATCTTTAACCTTAACCCTAGAACACCTCGCTCAGTCAATGAACATCTCGGCCGGGGTAGAACTTGACTGAACGAGGTGAACCTTTCCTGATCCAAAACTGAGAGTTAAGTGTTCTAGTTTGCCAAATCCTATCCTTATTACACCTTTCCTGGTTCAATGCAAGCCTAGGATGAGACTTACCTGGTTATTCCTTTGTTTGTTTACCCAAGATCATGAGTGTAGGTAATAAAGGTTTATCCTTTATATGGGTTTGAGTGTACCTTCATCCCATCCTTGTGAGTTAGTCTGAGACTTACCCGGTAAAGGTTGATTCTATTCCCTTGGGTGGTGTGTTGGTTTGAGATTATAGTTCCTTTCCTTAGTACCTTGAGACTTACCCGGTAATAGAAGCTTTGGTTTGGGATAGTGAGTAGTGAGACTTACCCGGTAATCTATTCCCATCTTAGAAACACCTTCCCTTTGCAAAACTCAGCTTTGTCCGTGATATCCTTTGAGAGATCTTGAGTCGGAACCATAACTAGATGCTTTCATCCCTAGAATCCGCATTTCCCCTTACTTGACTTTATATCATCTTTTATTGCTTTAATTGCTTTTGGTTAATTGTAATACTTGACAACCCGATTTTGTCCTTTGTTTCACCTAAGTCCTTATAATCGACCCCTGGAATTCTTGCTTTTTATTACAATTGACCCGTACACTGCGGGTTCGCATATTTGTTTCAAGCATACTTCTTTGGTTATAAATTTAAAGCTTGCACACACCTTTTGGAGCGAACAAGTTTTTGGCGCCGTTGCCGGGGACTTGGTCTAGAACAAGCCGGTTGCGGTTGTTTTTCGGGGAAATTGCCCTTGTTGCTATTAACCACTCTACTTGAGTGTTTTCGCACGATATTTTTCTTAGGTTTATGCGAAGAACCAGTGCTGGGAAGGAAATCGTTCCTTACGATCCCGAACCAGAAAAGGCATACAAGCGACGATTGAAAGAAGCTAAGATGGCCAATCAAGATAATCGCGATCTTGAGGCTGAATTGAAGGAGGCGCTGGAACAGCTACGCCTCAATAAGAAAGGACTGCAGCGAGAAAGAGAGCAGACTCGTGCAAGAACTGAAGAGATCGAAGCAGATATGGCCGCTCTAAGGACCCAGTTTCTGCCTCGACCGATCCAAGATCCTCGACCGAGGCAAGACCCAGTCCATGTTGCCCCGGACGAGATACATCCACCTTGGATGCCTGTTTGAGATGTTCTTTTTGCTTGAGTTCCACAAACCCTAGGACAGAGGATGGACCCTAATCAGCAAGTAAGGCATCCAAGAGTCAACCTAGGTGATCCAACTGAGCATGATTACGAACTTCGACCGCAAGTTCTATCCATGATCCGCCAATGCCAATTTTGAGGGTTAGAGAGGGAGTCTCCGCATCAGCATTTGCAAAACTACAAGATTCTGATGGAGACTTTGAAACCTTCAAGGCTGGAAAACAACAACAAAAAGCTAAGGCCTTTCTACTTTTCTTTGAAAGACAGGGCGCTTAATTGGTATCAATCTCTTCCACCCGGAAAGATCAACACTTGGGAAGAGATGACGACGGAGTTTCTAACAAAATTCTTTCCCCCCTCCAAGACTGCTAAAATGAGAGGGAAGATCAACGCATTCATCATGAAGGACAAGGAGAGTTTGTCCAAGTCATGGGAGAGATTCAAAGATGTTCTATTGGATTGTCCACATCATGGGATTCCAAAGATAGAATTGCTAGAGATATACTTCAAGGGATTGGATGGAGCTACTCAATTTAATCTCCAACTACTTTCCGCCGGCACATTCATGGGCATGCCGATAGACGGAGCTTGGGAGTTCATTGAAAAGCAAGCTTTGCATATGGAGAAGTACTCACATCAAGGAGCCAAAAATGGAGCTAAGAGAGTTAGTTTCCAAGACACTTCATCAAATGATAACCAAGGGTCACGGAACAACAATTATAAGAACAATAGAGGCTTCAACAGCAACAATTGGAAATCTAATCAACAAAATCTGGGTAATCCTAATTCTCATTCAAATAATGCTTTTAACCCCTCCTCTTCTTCTTCTACTCCATTGAAGAGCCAGAAGCCTGGATCAAGTTCGTCCCAGACAGAGAAGAAAGATGCAGTGCTAGAAGCAATCTTGATCAAGCTCAACGCTATGGAGACGTCAATGACTTCATTTTCGAAGGCACAAAAAGTCTTAGAGCAATAATTCTTTAACAAGGCGAATGAAGCCTTAAGAGATCGAGGGAAGCTCCCAGCAAGGACAGAGAGCAACCCAAAAGGACAGATTATGGCAATAACGACGAGAAGTGGACAAAAAACTGCAGATCCAGTACCTCGGTCGGTGCCAATGTAGACGAAGAACACCTCAGTCCAGGATCAGACGAGGAACACTTCGGTCGAGGTGCCATCCGAGGTGGAGTCCCAGAAAGCGAAGGACAAATCTAAAGTTTATGTCCCAACTCCTGCTTATAAACCACCACTTCTATTCCCTCAATCAAGGGCCAGAGCACATCTAGACAAGCAGTTTGGTAAGTTCCTTGACTTGATGAATAAACTACACATTAACATCCCTTTCCTTGATGCTATTTTAGGGATGCCCGCATATGGGAAGTTCTTGAAAGAAATTCTAACTAACCCCTCCTCTTATTCCTCTACTCCGTTGAAGAGTCAGGAACAAGGATCAAGTTTGTCCCAACTAGAAAAGAAAGATGCAGTGTTGGAGGCCATCTTGATCAAACTAAACTCAATGGAGACATCCATGACTTCATTCCCAAAGGCACAAAAGGCCTTAGAACAACAATTCTTTAACAAGGCGAATGAAGTGCCAAGAGATCCAGGGAAGCTTCCAGCAAGGACAGAAAACAACCCTAAAGGACAGATCATGGCCATAACGACGAGAAGTGGACTGAAAACGGCAGATCTAGTGCCTCGGTCGATGCCAGTACAGACGAAGAACACCTCGGTCCAGGTACAGTCGAAGAACACTTCGGCCGAGGTACCAACCAAGGTGGAGCCTCAAAAAGCGGAGGAGAAATCTGAAGCTTATGTTCCACCTCCTGCATATAAACCACCACTTCCATTCCCCCAATCAAGGGCTAGAGCACATCTAGACAAGCACTTTGGTAAGTTCCTTGACTTGATGAATAAACTACATATTAACATCCCTTTCCTTGATGTTATTCTAGGGATGCCCGCCTATGGGAAGTTCTTGAAAGAAATTCTATCAAGGAAGAGGAAGCTGGAAGACTTTGGAGAAGTTAGGATGACATCTAAGTCCTCGGAACTCATTCAAATCATGAAGGAGAAGATGCCACCTAAGTTGAGAGATCCCGGCTCATTTTGCATTCCCATTCAAGTTGGGGATGTAACTTGTGAGGCGTTGTGTGATCTAGGAGCCAGCGTGAGCATCATCCCGCTAAAGTTATGTGAAAGAATCGGACTTGGAGAGCCCAAGCCGGTGAAGATAAGGTTGTACATGGCGGATTGTTCCATTACCCATCTCGTGGGCATCTTGGAAGACGTTCCCGTCAAGCTAGGTAATTTCTATTTACCTATAGATTTTGTTGTACTTGATATACCCGCAGATTATCCCGTTCCTATCATTCTCGGGAGACCATTTCTAGCAACTTCGGGTTGCAATGTGGATTGTAAGAACGCCAAAGTTGAAATTCAACATTGGTGGAGATCAAGTGGAATTTGCACTGCTTGCTGCAATGAAAGGACAGCCGCTGGAGGATGATATCTTTAACATCTATGATGAAGAAGAATCAAGAGAATTGGTGAGTTCTATCCTTATTAATGACCCTCTTGAAAGAGTTCTTAGTTTTAGCTTATTGAGGAAGGTATAGATGTGTCTTGTGATACAGATATACGGAGCTTAAAAGCATTGGAAGCAGATCCAGGAGCTAAGATTGAGAAACTAATCCAAGAGAGGAGAAAATCAAGTTTCAGTCCCAGTTCCAGTACCTCGACCGAGGCACTTTTTGGACCAAGCGAGGTGTTCTTATGTGAAGAACATCTCGGTCACCCGCCTCGAACACCGGCCGAGATAGCAAGCGAGATGTTGTCAACTGAGGACAACAAACATCCTGAACCCTTTTCTGAGACACATTTACAGTTGGTGGAGCATTGGCTCCACCAAGCTTCTGATAATAAAGAGCCTTGGTATGCTAATATTGTTAATTATCTTGTTTGCCAGGAAATACCGCTCGGATTAACGTACGCTCAAAGAAAGAAATTCTTCAAGGATGTGCGCCACTACTACTGGAATGAAGCTCTACTGTTTAAGAGAGGTCCGGATGGGATGCTTCGACGATGCATTCCAGAAGATGAAGTTGCTAGTGTTATACGGCATTTCCACTCGCTTACTTGTGGAGGACATGCTAGCGCTCACAAAACGTGCGCTAAGGTATTGCGTTCTAGTTTCTTTTGACCTACATTATTTAAGGATGTGCAAATGTTTGTTGTTTCTTGTGATGCATGATAGCATGAATTATAGTCTATATTTTGGGACTTTTTTAGACGTTTTATCTTCAATAATTTGCATGTTTGAATGTACATTATGTGATTTTATTGTTGTTTCATCTACATTTGCGGGAATCGAGGTCTACACCAAGTTTCGTTGTAATCGTAGGTAAAATGGCACGTTTTGCATCAAAATGGAGCTAAAGGAGCTAAGGAGTCATGGGAGCTACATTCAGGAAGCAAGGAATTAACAAAGAAGATTTACTTTGGACCAGATTTGAGAGATTTCACTTTCAGCTGAGAGTCACCTCGGTCAGCTACAGTACCATCTCGACCGAGGTAATCTAAAGGAGCATCTCGACCGAGGCGAATACTCTGACGCGGCGAGATATATTATATTTGGCTGAGATCTTTTATTTTTGGAAGGAGAGATCTTATATTTTTGGGCTGGATTTCTGGAAGGAAGATCATACATTTTGGAGATCTATTTTAGAGATATGGATATATTTTTATTAGGAAAATATCTTTTCAAGATATTTTATCTTTGGAAGATAGTTTTCCTATAAAAAGGGTTTGATTTTCCACAATTCAGCATCAGCGCATCACCGAAAATCCCGCTATCATTAGAGTGGTTGAAGGAAGGAAGGAAGATTGAATATCAATCTAGGAAGGATTGATAGCTTGTTATAGCTTTTTAAGGGCATTTGTAAGACTTTCTTAGATTCCCTTCTTGTTGATTGTCTTGTTGGATTTGTAATCCAAGGAACGCTTATATTTGTGATATTTGATTCAGTTATTGAATCCTTGTTCTTAAGGTTATTGTGTTCAAATATTCACTTTCTTCCCATATATTTGATTATTGCTTCCATGATGATGAGTGGCTAATTTTTGTGTGATTCTAGGGTGATTGGCTGAAAGTTGTGGGAAAAACAATGATAGAATGATCTTAATCACAGTAGGACCCTGTAAGCTCGAGTCTTTATCCTTAACCCTAAAACATCTCGCTCAGTCGATGAACATCTCGGCCGGGGTGGAATTCGTCTGACCGAGGTGACCTTTTTGATCCGAAACAGAGAGTTAAGTGTTAGAGTTTGTCAAATCCTATTCTTATTACACCTTTCCTGGTTCAATGCAAGCCTAGGATGAGACTTAACCGGTAATTCCTTTGTTTGTTTATCCAAGATCATAAGTGTAGGTAATAAAGGTTCATCCTTTATTAGGGTTTGAGTGTGCCTTCATCCCATCTTTGTGAGTTAGCCTGAGACTTACCTAGTAAAGGTTGATTATATTCCCTTGGTTGGAGTGTTGGTTTGAGATTATAGTTCCTTTCCTTAGTACCTTCAGACTTACCCGGTAATAGGTTCTTTAGGTTTGGAGTTAGTGAGTAGTGAGACTTACCCGGTGATCTATTCCACTTTAGAAACACCTTCCCTTTGCAGAATCTTAGCTTTGTCCGCTTATCTTTAGGTCTTGAGTTGGAACCACAACTAGATGCTTTAATCCCTAAAATTGCATATTCCTTTAATTGACTTTTTATCATCTTTGATTTCTTTAATTGCTTTTGTAGTTAGTTGCAATATTGACTACCTGTATTGGTTTTGTTTCACCTAAGTCCTTGAGATCGACACCCCGGAATTCTTGATTTTACTACGATTGACCCGTACACTGCGGGTTCGCATCCTTGTTTTAAGCATTTGTCTTGGGTTATAAATTTAAAGCATGCACACACCGTTTGGAGCGAACAAGTTTTTGGCGCCGTTGCCGGGGATTTGGTCTAAACCAAGCCGGTTGCGGTTGTCTTTCGGGGCACTTGCCCCTGTTGCTACTAACCACTCTACTTGAGTGACTTTCGCAGGTTCTTTCTTGTAGGTTTATGCGAAGAACCCGCGCTGGGAAGGAAATCCTGAACCAGAAAAGACATACAGAAGACACTTGAAAGAAGCTAATATGGCCAATCAAGAGAATCGCGATCTTGAAGGCGAATTGAAGGAGGCATTGGAACAACTACGCCTCAGTAAAGAAGAACTGCGACTGGAAAAGGAAGAAACTCGCGCAAGGAGGGAAGCAATCGAAGCAGATATGGCGACTTTACAGGACCAATATCTACCTCGACCAGATCCAGCTCCTCGACCGAGGCAGGACCCAGTTCCAGTTGCCCCGGCCGAGATACTTCCACCTCGGATGCCAATCCGAGATGTTCTTTTTGCAGGTATTCCACAAACCCTAGGGCAGAGGATGGACCCCAACCAGCAACTGAGGCGTCCAGGAGTCAACCTAGGTGATCCGGCGGACCATGATTATGAACTTCGACCGCAAGTTCTTTCCATGATTCGCCAATGCCAATTTGGAGGGATAGAGAGGGAGTCTCTACATCAACATCTGCAAAACTATGAGATCTTGATGGAGACCTTGAGACCTTCAAGGCTGGAAAACAACAATTACAAGATAAGGCCTTTCTACTTCTCTTTGAAAGATAGGGCGCTTACTTGGTATCAATCTCTCCCTCCAGGAAAAATCAACACTTGGGAGGAGATGACGATAGAGTTCTTGACTAAATTCTTTCCCCCCTCTAAGACCGCTGAAATGAGAGGGAAAATCAATGCATTCATCATGAAGGACAAGGAGAGTTTGTCCAAGTCATGGGAGAGATTTAAAGACATCCTTTTGGATTGCCCACATCATGGGATTCCAAAGATATAGTTGTTGGAGATTTACTTCAAGGGACTGGACGGAAATACCCAGTTCAACCTTCAACTACTATCCGCCGGCACGTTCATGGACATGCCGATTGACGAAGCTTGGGAGTTCATAGAGAAGCAAGCTTTGCACATGGAGAAATACTCCCACCAAGGAGCTGAAGGTGGAGTTAGAAGAGTCAACTTCCAAGAAGCTCCATCAAACAACGATCAACTCACCTCTTTGAAGAATGATGTGAAACAATTGAAAGACCTTTTGGTTGCTCAAACCCAAAAGGAAGAGGGAGGATATCAAGGGTCAACGAACAATAATCAAGGTTCCCGAAACAACAACAACAATAACAATAGAGGATCCAACAGCAACAATTGGAGATCCAACAATCAAAAATTCGGTAACTCTTACTCTAACTCAAATTCAAACAATTCTTCTAATCCTTTCCTCTCTTCTTCCTCTTCTTCCTCTACTCCGTTGAAGAGTCAGGAACAAGGATCAAGTTCGTCCCAACCAGAAAAGAAAGATGCAGTGTTGGAGGTCATCTTGATCAAACTAAACTCAATGGAGACATCCATGACTTCATTCCCAAAGGCACAAAAGGCCTTAGAACAACAATTCTTTAACAAGGCGAATGAAGTGCCAAGAGATCCAGGGAAGCTTCCAGCAAGGACAGAAAGCAACCCTAAAGGACAGATCATGGCCATAACGACGAGAAGTGGACTGAAAACGGCAGATCCAGTGCCTCGGTCGATGCAAGTACAGACGAAGAACACCTCGGTCCAGGTACAGTCGAAGAACACTTCGGCCGAGGTACCAACCAAGGTGGAGCCTCAAAAAGCGGAGGAGAAATCTGAAGCTTATGTTCCACCTCCTGCATATAAACCACCACTTCCATTCCCCAGTCAAGGGCTAGAGCACATCTAGACAAGCACTTTGGTAAGTTCCTTGACTTGATGAATAAAATACATATTAACATCCCTTTCCTTGATGCTATTCTAGGGATACCCGCCTATGGGAAGTTCTTGAAAGAAATTCTATCAAGGAAGAGGAAGTTGGAAGACTTTGGAGAAGTTAGGATGACATCTAAGTCCTCGGAACTCATTCAAATCATGAAGGAGAAGATGCCACTCATTTTGCATTCCCATTCAAGTTGGGGATGTGACTTGCGAAGCCTTGTGTGATCTAGGAGCCAGTGTGAGCATCGTCCCGCTGGAGCTATGCGTGAAGATCGGCCTTGGAGAGCCCAAGCCGGTGAAGATAAGGCTATACATGGCGGATCGCTCCATTACCCATCCCGTGGGTATTTTGGAAGACGTTCCGGTTAAGTTAGGTAACTTCTATTTACCTATAGACTTTGTTCTGCTTGACATTCCCGTAGATTATCCCGTTCCTATCATTCTCGGGAGACCATTTCTGGCGACTTCGGGTTGCAATGTGGATTGTAAGAACGCCAAGTTGCAATTCAACATTGGCGGTGATCAAGTTGAGTTTGCTTTGCTTGCGGCAATGAAAGGAGAGCCGCTAGGAGATGATATCTTCAACATCTATGATGAAGAAGAATCAAGAGAATTGGTGAGTTCTATCCTTATTAATGATCCACTTTAAAAAGTTATTAGCTTAAGCTTAATGGAGGAAGGTATAGATGCTTCTTGTGATGCAGATATACGGAGCCTAAAAGCACTGGAAGAAGATCCGGGAGCTAAATTTGAAAGACTAATCCAGGAGAAGAAAATCTTCAGTTTCGGTCCCAGTTGCAGTACCTCGACCGAGGCACCTTCTGGACCAAGCGAGGTGTTCTTAGCTGAAGAACATCTCGGTCACCCACTCTGCACCTCGACCGAGGTCGCAAGCAAGATGATGTCAACTGAGACTTTTGAAAGTCTAGTTCCTCGATCTGAATCTACTCTACTGGAAGGAGGAAGCAAGGATCCCCCTCAGAAAGCACCCCCAGTTGTGGAGCTTAAACAATTCCCAAATCACTTGAGGTATGCTTTTCTCAGATCGGATTCTACTTATCCCGTCATTGTTAGTGCTTCCCTTTCCAAAACTGAATTATCTAAGCTAATGCATGTCCTGAGAAAGCATCAAAAGGCTTTGGGTTATACTATTGATGATCTTATTGGTATTAAGCCCTCTTTCTGCATGCATAGAATACTAATGGAGGACGATTATAAGACATCACGGGAACCTCAAAGACGGTTAAATCCGATCATGAAAGAGGTTGTGAAGAAAGAAATTCTTAAGTTGTTGGATGCAGGTATCATATTTCCTATCTCGGATAGCAAATGGGTGAGCCCAGTACATGTTGTTCCAAAGAAAGGAGGGATGACCGTTGTGACAGATAAGAACAACGAGTTGATCCCAACTAGGACCGTCACGGGTTGGAAGGTGTGCATCGACTATAGGAAGCTGAACGTGGCCACTCGGAAGGACCATTTTCCTCTTCCCTTCATCGATCAAATGCTCGAACGGTTAGCCCAGCATTCCCATTTTGGCTATTTAGATGGTTATAGTGGCTTCTTTCAGATTCCTATCCATCCGGATGATCAAGAAAAGACCACTTTCACTTGTCCATGGGGGACATTCGCTTATAGGAGGATGCCATTTGGATTATGTAATGCACCCGCTACCTTCCAGCGATGCATGATGGCTATCTTTTCTGAGTACATAGAGGAGATCATGGAGGTATTTATGGATGATTTTTCAGTATATGGTTCCTCTTTTGATAATTGCCTATCTAACCTTTCTCTAGTTCTACAAAGATGTGAAGACACTAATCTCGTTTTGAATTAGGAGAAGTGTCATTTTATGGTTAATGAAGGCATTGTGCTAGGACACCTCATTTCCAATCGAGGTATTGAGGTCGATCGAGCTAAGATCGAGACTATAGAGAAACTTCCTCCCCCTTGTTCTGTTAAGGGTGTGCGGAGTTTTCTCAGGCATGCAAGTTTCTACAAGAGATTCATCAAGGACTTCTCGAAGATCTCTAAACCACTAACTAAACTCTTGAATAAATATGTTGTTTTTGAGTTTTCGCAGGAGTGTCTCGATGCATTCTACAGGATTAAGGAAGCGTTGATCTCCGCTCCCATTATCCAACCTCCGGACTGGACCTTGCCCTTTGAGATTATGTGCGATGCGAGTGATGTGGCAGTAGGAGCGGTGCTTGGACAAAAGAAGGATGGCCGGACCACCGCCATTAACTATGCTAGCAAGACGCTAGTCGAAGCCCAGCGTAACTATGCCACCACCGAAAAAGAACTATTGGCGGTTGTATATGCCTTCGAGAAATTTCGTTCTTACTTAGTGGGAGCGAAAGTTGTTGTTTACACCGACCATGCAGCTATTCGTTACTTACTTGCTAAGAAGGATGCTAAGCCACGTCTTATTCGATGGATTCTCTTGCTTCAAGAGTTTGACCTAGAGATCCGCGATAAGAAAGGATCCGAAAATTCTGTTGCGGATCACCTCAGCCGGCTGCCCCCTTCTTCACGCGAAAAGGACGAACAACCCATAGACGATTCATTCCCGGATGAGCACTTGCATTTGCTGGAACGATTGATAGACTTCCTTATCTCACCCCATGATGGAGGTGAAGTATGGGGTGAGGATACTTCCCAGCATGTTTAAGGACACCGTACGGTCCAGCTAGCGACCTTAAATCAAGCGCTTCTTGGGAGGCAACCCAAGGTATTGCTTTCTTTTCCCTATTCTAGTCTAGCTTTAGATAATTTGCTTTTGCTTTGCTTTGCTTGTTTTTAGCGTCCTAGACAGAAACCAGGTACTCTCTAAGGAAGGAATACAACTCAGGAGCAACACTGGAAGGACAGAAGTTCGAGAATTTGAGAAGACGGAGTTTGACTGAGGCACATCTCGGTAGCTGTCACAGCACCTCGACCGAGATGATTCTTGAGCAACCGAGGCGACTAGGGTTTATGACGATCCACCTCGGTCCGTATCACCTCGGTCCAGTCGGGACCATCTCGACCGAGGTGATAGCGGTTTCAGAAAAGGGTATAAAAGGGGGATCGATTTCTCTCTCTTCCCTCTCTCAACTTCTCGACCGCGGCGCACAGATTCATCTCGTTCCCCGTTTCTCGATCGTTTTCGACGATTCTTGCTTCCAAACTGCAAGGAAAGAGTAGAGGAACAGTTTGCAAGCGACAATCTGCAACAAAAACGCTCCGAATCGACTGAATCTGGGGTAAATCGAAAAAAAACCCTAACTCCTTCTTCTTCCACTGTTTCGGTCAAATTTGGGCTTTTGTTGCCCTTGTATTGTGTTGAAAAAGGCTTAAGTACCTCATAGGAACAATTGCTAGTGATATTGGGGGAAAATAACTAGATTTTTGAGAGTAAAGATCGAACAGCACATCGCCTCGGTCCAGTCGACCTGCATCTCGACCGAGGAGTTCTTGAGATCTGACAACCAACCGAGGTGGTCTGACAGAGAGAAAAATGAGTTCAGATCGCCAGCTTGTTCTGAGAGACAGACCTTCACCTTCTTCTTCTTCTTCCCGAAGTTCCGTACCGGTGATCCATGAGCGTCACCAGGTAGATTATGACCGCATTTCTGCGCGTCCAGTGGTTAAACCGCGATTCCTAGATGTCGCCGCCTTTGATTGCCTCTATGTGGATGATGACTTGAGGCGGATGATTTCTATGGTAGGGCTGGAGTAGTTTATTGAGATTAGAGCTCCAGCCTACCTCGAGCCCACCTTGGAGTTTGTGAGCTCCGTGACTTACTTGCCTACAAAGCATGCCATCAAGTACAGGTTGTTGAACCGGAACTACTTAGTTCCGATGGATCATTGGAGAGAGATCTTCGGCTTCCTGACCCCCACAGTTTCGGATTTTCCTTCTTGAGTCGTGGCTCGACAGTTCTGGGGCTAGATAGCTCACGTAGTTGAGCATGCTAATAGGTGGAGACCTGGAGACTCCAGGGAGCGTATCATCTTCCACCTCGCCTTCAAATTAGCCCACCGGATCTTTAGCGAGACACTTCTGGCGCGTACTGAGACGCCCCAGAAGATTAGACAGGGGGAGCTTCTAAGCTTATACTGTATGGTGACCGGAGGAGTCCCTGACTTCGGAGTGATGCTGGCTGAGGATCTCCATAGGATCAAGGCAAAGGCGAAGGGAGAAATTTGTTGCGGCGGTCTAGTGACTCACATCGCGAGTTACATGGACCTCGATCTGAGCGCATGTACTATGGTGGCGGCTGCCAAACCGCTTGGTCTGCAGGAGATGATCACGAGGAGGATTCTTGTTCCTCGTGGACTTACTATGCCATATGTGGCGATGCCTTGGGAGCAGACTGCGCCTCAGGGTATTAGGTGGTCGTCTCAGTTT
The DNA here is from genome assembly GCA_033239125.1 of Fagopyrum homotropicum. Taxonomy (NCBI): domain Eukaryota; kingdom Viridiplantae; phylum Streptophyta; class Magnoliopsida; order Caryophyllales; family Polygonaceae; genus Fagopyrum; species Fagopyrum homotropicum. The sequence continues at coordinate 55,822,172 of BSWB01000002.1, read as the reverse complement.
TCAGTTTACGACCCTCAGTACTAGTCCACGACATGGATCCCGTACATTGAGGATGCTAGAGATGCGGCAGCCCCAGTACAGGAGGATGATGAGGCTGATGAGGATGATGGCGGTGTTACCATGGACACAGGGACAGATACAACTGGTACCAGTATACCAGTTGTCGATCTAGACGACGAGGAGATAGAGGACGAGCCAACTGCAGCACCAGCACGTCCTGCCAGGCATAGAGTATGCAGGTAGAGGGATCCAGTCGCTCACCGCCGGATTGATGATCTGACGGATCAGATGATAGACTCCTACGCCGCCTTATCCCTAGAGATGATGGAGATACGGGAGAGCCAGCACTACCCGCGCAGGATGGCTGATATTCAGTTTCAGCAGGTCATGGGCTACCCGTTTGACCCTTCTCAGTACCCGTATGTGACACCACCACCACCACCGGATTGGGATTAGAGCTTGCAGGATTTCTTTCTTTATTTATTATGCAGCTCAGCTTATGTCTGGTGAGTATCCTGTTCTTTAGACTTATTTGACCCATTGGGACAATGTGTCCCAAGTATGGGGTATGCGGATATGGATTTGACATTTGATGTATGACTTGTATGACTTGTATGACTTGATTCGGATATTTATGATTTTCTTATGCTCTATGTGCTTATCTGAGAAAAACGTCAAAAACTGGTTTAAGAAAAAAAAATTTTATGACCTCGACCGAAGTGATTCTGACCGATCGAGGTACTTTACCTCGGTTGACTTAGAACATCTCGACCGAGGTGGTTTAACTGACATAGATTTTGATACGATTTTTGTGCTTCTTATTTGGATATGACCTCAGTGAAGATTTTATTTGCAGATTGGTTTTGAAATCTTTATATGTTTGAAAGGTTTTATAATATGTTTAAGTTGCTAAATGCTTTGTTTGAAATTTGTGGCATGTTTAATACTTTGTTTTTATCCAAATTATGTTGAATTTGAAGGTTGACACCACATTATAAGTTCTCTCACTCTCTTCTTGGAAAGACTAAGGCAATTCATTCTCTTCTCTTCTTCTTCTTGATCATGCTTAGCCCCTCATATACATATTTGCCTCCCTTTACCTATCCGGGAACTTGGAAGCAAGCAAGTGAAAAGAAAGTGAAAGAAAAGTTGAGATGTTGGCTGGAAGTTAGAAAGAAACAAATAGGTTTGGGAAAGTCAATCATGATGATGAGTAACTCGGCACCATTCACATAGCCGGGTATTTGTGTCTTGCCAAAGTCGGATTGAGCGATATTCCTAACGGGTCATGGTATGTGCATCAAGGGTTTGAGGCATCTCGAGAAATTGATGATTGCTGATTTCCTAGGCTTCGGTTATTGTGCACCTCTGTCCATGCATCCCAAAAAGTAAAAAATAAATAAGCAAAGCTTATTGGTGGAAGATGTTGAAGTTCAAAGGAAGTGAAGTAAGATCCCTTTTCCCAGATCCTAGCACCACATTCCCTTTATACATCCCACCCTCACACGTTCCTTGACCTTCTTTTGAAAAGCATTTGAGACCTCGAGCTTGTTGATTGACTTGGTGGTTTAAACTGGATTATAAATGATTAATTTCGATAATTATGATTTATTATGCATTCTATGATTTTATGCAAAGATGAACAACTTTCTTATATTTATAAAATGTTTTGAGCATGTTTTGATTTTAAATTCCATGAATAATTCTCTTAGAGTGATCTATGAGCGGAGTACACCATTAAAATGTTTTGAAATACTTTTCATTGATCTTTATGACTTATAATCCATTCTATCTTGTATTTTAGATTTAGAATTTGCTTGGGGACAAGCAAGGGACATGTATGGGGTATTTTGATAGCATGAATTATAGTCTATATTTTGGGACTTGTTTAGATGTTTTATCTTCAATAATTTGCATGTTTGAATGTACATTATGTGATTTTATTGTTGTTTCATCTACATTTGCGGGAATCGAGGTCTACACCAAGTTTCGTTGTAATCGTAGGTAAAATGGCACGTTTTGCATCAAAATGGAACTAAAGGAGCTAAGGAGTCATTGGAGCTACATTCAGGAAGCAAGGAATTAACAAAGAAGATTTACTTTGGACCAGATTGGAGAGATTTCACTTTCACCTGAGAGTCACCTCGGTCAGCTACAGTACCATCTCGACCGAGGTGATCTAAAGGAGCGTCTCGACCGAGGCAAATACTCTGACGCGGCGAGATGTATTAAATTTGGCTGAGATCTTTTATTTTTGGAAGGAGAGATCTTATATTTTTGGGTTGGATTTTTGGAAGGAAGATCATATATTTTGGAGATCTATTTTAGAGATATGGATATATTTTTTTAGGAAAATATCTCTTCAAGATATTTTATCTTTGGAAGATAGTTTTCCTATAAAAAGGGTTTCGTTTTCCACAATTCAGCATCGGCGCATCACCGAAAATTCCCGCTATCACTATAGTGGTTGAAGGAAGGAAGGAAGATTGAAGAACAATCTAGGAAGGATTGATAGCTTGTTATAGCTTTTTAAGGGGATTTATAAGACTTTCTTAGATTCCCTTCTTGTTGATTGTCTTGTTGGATTTTTAATCCAAGGAACACTTATATTTGTGATATTTGATTCAGTTATTGAAGTCTTGTTCTTAAGGTTATTGTGTTCAAATATTCACTTTCTTCCCATATATTTGATTATTGCTTCCATGATGATGAGTGGCTAATTTCTTTGTGTGATTCTAGGGTGATTGGCTGAAAGTTGTGGGAAAAACAATGATAGATTGATCTTAATTACAGTAGGACCCTGAAAGCTCGAGTCTTTATCCTTAACCTTAAAACATCTCGCTCAGTCGATGAACATCTCGGCCGGGGTGGAATTCGTCTGACCGAGGTGACCTTTCTGATCCGAAACTGAGAGTTAAGTGTTAGAGTTTGCCAAATCCTATTCTTATTACACCTTTCCTGGTTCAATGCAAGTCTAGGATGAAACTTACCCGGTAATTCCTTTGTTTGTTTATCCAAGATCATAAGTGTAGGTAATAAAGGTTCATCCTTTATTAGTGTTTGAGTGTGCCTTCATCCCATCTTTGTGAGTTAGCCTGAGACTTACCCGGTAAAGGTTGATTCTATTCCCTTGGTTGGATTGTTGGTTTGAAATTATAGTTCCTTTCCTTAGTACCTTGAGACTTACCCGGTAATAGGTTCTTTAGGTTTGGAGTTAGTGAGTAGTGAGACTTACCCGGTGACCTATTCCACTTTAGAAACACCTTCCCTTTGCAAAATCTCAGCTTTGTCCGCTTATCTTTAGGTCTTGAGTTGGAACCATAACTAGATGCTTTAATCCCTATAATTGCATATTCCTTTAATTGACTTTTTATCATCTTTGATTGCTTTAATTGCTTTTGTGGTTAGTTGCAATATTGACTACCTATATTGGTTTTGTTTCACCTAAGTCCTTGAGATCGACACCCCAGAATTCTTGCTTTTACTACGATTGACCCGTACATTATGGGTTCACATCCTTGTTTTAAGCATATATCTTAGGTTATAAATTTAAAGCTTGCACACACCGTTTGGAGCGAACAGTGCATGCCAAATAACAGGGAACTTGTCTAGAAGGAACGAGATGCCACTCAATAATATTCAAGAGGTTGAGATCTTTGATGTATGGGGAGTAGATTTTATGGGACCTTTCCCATCATCCGCAGGGAACATCTACTTTCACCTAGCTGTTGACTACGTCTCTAGATGGGTGGAAGTCATTGCCTCTCCCACTAATGACGTCATGGTGGTTGTAAAGTTCTTCAATTGGACTATCTTTCCACGTTTTGGAACACCACGCATCATCATCAACGATGGAGGGACACATTTCATCAACCGGAAGTTTAAAGCACTTCTATCAAAGTATGGGGTAACCCACAAGGTAGCAACCCCTTATCACCCTCAAACTAGTGGGCAAGTCGAAATCTCGAATAGAGAAATCAAGGCAATTTTGGAGAAGACCGTCTCTAGGATGAGGAGGGATTGGTCCATGAAGTTGGACGATGCTCTTTGGGCTTATAGGACCGCATTCAAGTCTCCCATTGGTACCACCCCTTACAATTTGGTATATGGGAAGTCTTGTCATCTACCCGTTGAGTTAGAGCACAAGGCATACTGGGCAATCAAGTGGTTGAATTTCTATATCAAGGAAGCCAGACAAAAGAGACTATTGGACATCAATGAGTTGGAAGAGTTGCGCTTAAACCCTTATGAAAATGCCAAGATCTACAAGGAAAGGACAAAGATATGGCATCACAAGCATATCATTCCTAAGGAATTCAAAGAAGGAGATCTAGTTATACCCTTCAATTCCCGCCTCCGCCTCTTTCCAGGTAAGTTGAAATCTAGATGGACAAGACCTTACGTTGTGAAACATATTTTTCCCTATGGTACATTTGAGATTCGGGGTGAAACAAGTGGAAGCTTTAAGGTCAATGGTCATAGGCTTAAGAAATACCAACCGGAAGTCCAGGTGGAGGAGATTGCACCACTATACCTTGTTTAAGGATGTCGTACGGTCCAGCTAGTGACCTTAAATCGAGCGCTTCTTGGGAGGCAACCCAAGGTATTGCTTTCTTTTCCCCTTTCTAGCTTAGTTTTAGATAGTTTGCTTTTGCTTTGCTTTGTTTTGTTTTTAGCGTCCTAGACAGAAATTAGGTACTCTCTAAGGAAGGATTACAGCTAAGGAGATACACTGAAAGGACAGAAGTTCGAAAAATTGAGAAGACGAAGTTTGACTGAGACACATCTCGGTTGTTGTCACAACACCTCGACCGAGATGTTCTTGGGCAACCGAGGCGACTAGGTCTGACAATCCAGTCAGCCACCTCGGTCCAGTCGGGACCACCTCGACCAAGGTGATACCAGATTTATCGAGGGGTATAAAAGGCGAAACGGATTTCTCTCTCCTCACTTTTCCCTCTCAAACTCCTTCTCGACCGCGGCGCATCTTCACCTCGCTTCTTCGTTTCTCACTTGTTTTCAACAACTTCTGCTCCGATTTCACCAAGAAAAGCAAGAGGATCGCATTGCAAGCAACAAACTACAAGATAAACGCCTCGAATCTGCGTAATTTGGGGTAAACTATCCAAAAACCCTAACTTCCCTCTCTTTGCTGATTTAGGAGAAATTTGGCTTTGGTTGCCATCTATTATTGCTGAAAAGAGTATAAGTACCCCATAGGAAGTAATTGGTAGTGATTTTTGAGGAAAAGAACTGAAAAATCAGAGAGTGGAATCGCACAGACTTCGCCTTGGTCCAATCGAGCTGCGTCTCGGCCGAGGTGTTCTTTAGCTTGTCAGACCGACCGAGGTGACCTTCTGTCAGAAATCATGAGTACCTAATCTGATCGTCAGCTTGTTTTGAGAGATGCTCCCAATGGTTCTTCCCCTTCTTCTCGCCCTTCTATACCGGTGATTCATAAGCGTCACCAGGCAGACTTCAATCGTATTTACGGGCGTCCCATAGTTGCCCAACGTTTCTTGGATGTAGCAGCCTTCGAGTGCCTCCACGTGGCGGAGAACTTGAGGAAGATGATATATATGGTAGGACTGGAGGATTTTATGGAGATCCAAGTTCCAGCCTACCTAGAGCCGACTATGGAGTTTGTGAGTTCCGTCACTCACATGCCAGAGAGGAACAGCATCAAGTACCGGTTGCTGAACCGGAACTACATTGTACCGATGGATCAGTTCCGAGAGGTGTTTGGCTTCCCGACTCCCACCGTGACTGACTTTCCATCCCGAGCATTGGCTCGAGATTTTTGGGGGCAGATTGCCCATGTGGTGGAGCACAGTGATAGATGGAGACCTGGAGACTTCAGGGAACGCATTATTTTTCACTTAGCTTTCTGTCTTGCCCACCGTATTTTCAGTGAGACTCTTCTGGCGCATACTGAGACGCCCCAGAAGATCAGGCAGGGAGAGTTGCTGAGTTTGTTTTGCATTGTGATTGGTGGAGTGCTTGACTTTGGAGGCATGCTGGCTGAGGACTTGCACCGTATCAAGGGCAAGTCCAAGGGAGACATCTGCTTTGGAGGGCTACCTTATATATCATCTTCCTCAAGTTCTACCGCCACGTGGAGGGAAGTCCAAGGGAGACATCTATTGTGGAGGGCTACCATATATATCATCTTCCTCAAGTCCAAGGGAGACATCTACCAAATTCGGATTGAGCGATATTCCTAACGGGTCATGGTATGTGCATCAAGGGTTTGAGGCATCTCGAGAAATTGATGATTGCTGATTTCCTAGGCTTCGGTTACTGTGCACCTCTATCCATGCATTCCAAAAAGTAAAGTAAATAAGCAAAGTTTATTGGTGGAAGATGTTGTGATTCAAATAAAGTGAAGTAAGATCCTTTTCCCGGATTCTAGCACCACAATCCCTATATACATCCCACCCTCACACATTTCTTGACCTCTTTTGGAAGCCCTTGAGACCTCGAGCTTGGTGATAGACTTAGTGGTTTAAACTAGATTATACATGATTAATTTCGATAAATATGATTTATTATGCATTCTATGATTTTATACAAAGATGAACGACTTTCTTATATTTATAAAATGTTTTAATCATGTATTGATTTTATTTGCCATGAAGCATTCTCTTAGAGTGATCTATGAGTGGAGCACACCACCGAAAATATTTAGAAATACTTTTCATTGATTTTTCTGACTTATAATCCATTCTATCTTGTATCTAAGATTTGGAACTTTCTTGGGGACAAGCAAGGGACAAGTATGGGGCATTTTGATATCATGTATTATAGTCTATATTTTGGGACTTATAATCCATTCTATCTTGTATCTTGTATCTTGTATCTAAGATTTGGAACTTCCTCTAGTGTCACTGGTACCACCATCTCTACCTCTACCTCTACTCGGTATTGGAGCAAAACCCTTAGTAACAGGTGTGTATGGGACTCTCTATTGTCCTTGTGTCTGGTGTTGAAGCGATCTTTGCCCACCTCCTGCTGCACCTGTAGGGGAAGAACCCTGCTGTGATGACGCCTTGCCTTGACGGCAGAATGTAGTCCTATGTCCTGGCATCACACAAGAGAAGCAATTCAGTTGTAACACTGTCGGCCTCTCTCAGAAGTCTGTATAGACAGTGGACCACTCGAGCGGCCCTGAGACTGGACTCGCCCGTATCAAGATGATCTTGCACCTGTCTGTCCGGTACGTTGTCTCTTTTCAGAATGTCCCGTTTGAGAAGTCCTCCTCTGGCTAGCCCTCTCACGCTCGTAAGTTGAGGCTCTGTCCTGGCAGTCTGTCAAAGACTTGCATTGAAATCCTGCCATGTAAGAATGATAGCATCTACTATAGTCTATATTTTGGGACTTGTTAAGACGTATTATCTTCAATAATCTGCATGTATGGATGTATATTATGTGATTATATTGTTGTTTCATCTACCTTTGCGGGAATCAAGGTCTACACCTACTTTCGTTGTAATTGTAGGTAAAATGGCACATTTTGCATCGAAATGGAGCTAAGGAGCTAAGGAGTCATAGGAGCTACATTCTAGAGCTTAAGGAAGAACTCAAAAAGCATGGAAATGATGAAGAAGATTTACTTTGGACCAGATTTTAGGGATTTTACATTCAGTTGAGATTCACCTCGGTCAGCTACAGTGTCACCTCGACCAAGGTGATCTTGAGGAGTGTCTCGACCGAGGCGAACACCCTGCCGCCGGCGAGATCCATATTTTTGGCTGAGATCTTTTATTTTTGGAAAGAAGATATCTTATATTGTTGGGCTGGATTTCTGGAAGGAAGATATTATTTTTGAGAGATCTATTTTAGAGATCTGGATATATTTTTTGGGAAATTATCTTTTTAAGATATTATTATCTTTGAAAGATAATTCTCCTATATAAAGGATTGGATTTTCAACAAGTTCAACCATGCTTGATGGCTGAGAATATCCAGCAATTAAGAGATTTTCTGGAAGCTTTCAAGGAAGGATTGAAGATCAAGGAAGGAAGGATTCATAGTTTGGAATTAGCCTTTGAAGGAGTTTGTAAGACTTTCTTAGATTGTCTTTTGGTTTTATTGTCTTTGCTGATTTGTGACTTGAGGAATGCAGTTTGTTTGTTATTTTATTCAGTTATTGAGACCTATATGTCCGGTACGCTGTCTCTTTTCAAATCGTCCCGTCTGAGAAGTCCTCCTCTGGCTAGCCCTCTCACGCTCGTAAGTTGAGGCTCTATTCTAGTAGTCTGTTAAAGACTTGCAATGAAATCCTGCCATGTAAGAATGATAGCATGTATTATAGTCTATATTTTGGGACTTGTTTAGACGTTTTATCTTTAATAATCTGCATGTATGGATGTATATTACGTGATTATATTGTTGTTTCATCTACCTTTGCGGGAATCAAGGTCTACACCTAGTTTCGTTGTAATTGTAGGTAAAATGGAACGTTTTGCATTGAAATGGAGCTAAGGAGCTAAGGAGTCATAGGAGCTACATTCTGGAGCTTAAGGAAGAACTCAGGAAGCATGGAAATGATGAATAAGATTTACTTTAGACTAGATTTGAGGAATTTTACATTCAGTTGAGATTCACCTCGGTCAGCTACAGTGTCACCTCGACCGAGGTGATCTTGAGGAGCGTCCCGACCGAGGCGAACACCCTGCCGCCGGCGAGATCCATATTTTTGGCTGAGATCTTTTATTTTTGGAAAGAAGATATCTTATATTTTTGGGCTGGATTTTTGGAAGGAAGATATTATTTTTGGGAGATCTATTTTAGAGATATGGATATATTTTTTGGGAAATTATCTTTTTAAGATATTATTATCTTTGAAAGATAATTCTCCTATATAAAGGGTTGGATTTTCCACAAGTTCAACCATGCTTGGAGGCTGAGAATGTCCAGCAATTAAGAGATTTTCTGGAAGCTTTGAAGGAAGGATTGAAGGATTGAAGATCAAGGAAGGAAGGATTCATAGTTTGGAATTAGCCTTTGAAGGAGTTTGTAAGACTTTCTTAGATTGTCTTTTGGTTTTATTGTCTTTGTTGATTTGTGACTTGAGGAACGCAGTTTGTTTGTTAGGACAACCGTGTACCTCTCGGGTACCTCTAACCTCACCCACATCTGGTATGGATATATTTTATGGGAAAATGATTAATGGCATCAGTTGTCGGCACATCCTCGAAGCTTGCCTCCATAAAGTCCTGCAGTTTCTCCCTCCTCGGTGAGGCATGGTAGAAATGCTCTTTGATCATAGCCCTCATCTAGTCATAGCTAGTGGCTCGGGCTCGCTTAGTCCTCCTCAACTAATGAGCTAGGTCACGTAATAGAGTATGAACTAACTCTATCCATCTGTCCTCGGGACATCTAATAGACTCAAGAGCTGAGTCCACATGTCCAATCCAGACCTCCGTCTCCAATCCCACCTTCCCATATAAAACGGGGAACGCTCAACTGATGAAATGCCTTCAACCAAGTGTCTGGTCAAGGCCCTCTATACTCCTTTGGAGCGCTAGTAACCTCAGCAGCACGTGCCGGTATAGCTGGCACCTGAGTAGCTCCCTGGGATAACTTAGAAGATGCCACGTGTGTTGGCATATCCGGGGCACGTCTACCCGCTCTGGCAGCCTCCTCTACCCGTATTATGTACACACGGACCTCTGGTCCCCTCATAGAGACATGATCCGAGTCATCTAACTAGACTCGCTGAGATCTCTGTCTCGCAGCTCCACTGCTCCTAGTCTCAGGAACGACACTCTCAACAACCTCCTCGTGTACGTCTTCCGCTGCCGGCGGATCAACAGCGGGAACTAGTCCCTGACCTATCACTACTGGAGGAAGAGGGGGTCTACCCTACCTCATCCAACTGCAGATGTCGCTCTAGTCCGAGCCATCTATGGGGTATGCACACCTAACTTATAAGGCTATATATATATATATATATATATATATATATATATATGTATATATATGTTTGTATATATATATAATACTTAAGGACACGTGCACACACATCAGCACAGAATAGATATCTATATAAATATATATGTATATATATATATATATATATATATATATATATATATTGTCAAGATCCTCAGAAGGGTGATGGCTTCCTCTACACACTATCCCAAAACATCTGTACTCGTTTCAAAAACAAAATCCTTTTCAAAGTCAGACCCCTTTCGGGTTCTGTTTATTTATCTACTCCACCATTATTGCATATTTCAAGTGCCATTGTTGTCAACCTAAGGCTCTGATACCAACTTTGTAACACCCCAAATCCACGGGACTCGGGGTGCTACTGGGCTTGGATCTCACAATGGATCATGACCCTAGCCTGACAACAAGTTCACTGGATCTTACAACAAGGCACAAATAGATTAAAACCAAATACATAAAATTGTTTAAATACATACATCAAAAGGTTACAAAATCACAGCCGAGTACAAAACAGCAACATCGTATCCATACAAGGATAAAACACCCCAAAACCCTCGCATATCCTAGTGTACAGAAGCCCTCGGTTGATCACCCTATTTGGCTCACTCTGCAGTCTTCCTAACCTGCAGATCATCTACAACACGGTATAAACTATTAGCTAACAATAATGAATAAGAATGAAGTAATAGCACATACACACACCAACACATTAATTACAACATGCAATGCTACACACATATCCATTTATTATCTTTGATTATGTTATTCCATTACTAATTCAACTTCTTTTCTTACACGAGGAGCCTAAAGAACCTCGCCTCTTCCACCTTTAAACCAGGTTTTGCGTGAGGAGCTACGTCCTCCCTGAGCTACTGGCTTCCGAGCACCTCCTCCACTCTTAACGAGCTTTGGCAGGCGGTCACTACCCGGTTATAATACACTTGGGCAACATAAGGTAATGAAATGGTCATCCTAGTCCGGTTTAGGTTATAAATGCAACAATCATATGCACACACACACATGATAACGTGATTTATGACGTTAGTATAGGCATACATTTAGATAGTTTTCTCCGTTATTCATGCACGTTTTGGCACTAGCTCACGACGTTTACACTCATTTCGTGCATATTCCTAGAAAAAACGTCTACACGAGCTTTTGTCGGTGTTGTAGGTATTTCGGGGATCTTTTGGACATTAACCGATGCATTCGAGGGTCAAGCCTCATGATGGTACACATCCGAAGCTTTGAAGGATCATAATTGGAGCAACAAAGGACACAAAGACCACTATTGGTGCAAGCAATAGAGCAACTCATGGCTAGACGATCATAGCATGCCTCTGTTGAAGAAAATCGGACCATCACTCAGGAAAATCGGCCGATTTTCCTGAGTAGGTCGATTTTTAGGCCTTCAACAGCTTAAGCCACGTGTCCCACGATCTCTTGATCCGGCCTTGCTCTTGGTGGAGAATATAAGTGGGCCTGCAAGCTGTTGCTGAGAATCTCTCCTCTCCCACATTCTCATTCACAGCTCATTGGATTGAGATAGACTTGGAGGAGAAGAAAAACTCTCTCAAAGAGAAGGAAGAAGAAGAACACCATACTTAGAGTGATAGTGAGGTTTTGAGTGATTTTGAGTGATTTTCGGAGTCTTTGATTGAAGAACTATTGCAAGGATTGTTAGGAACGTTTTAGAACTTCATTTGAAGGATTGTAAGTCTTGCTAAAACTTAGATTCAGTTGAGATTTATTGTTTTTACTTGCCTATCTTTCATCAACCATCTATGAAAACCATGTATGCTTGTGTGATGATTTTGGATCTTGATATGCATATATTTGGCTAGTTTATTGTGATTCTAGAGTGATGGATTGATGGTTATGGCTTGGGTGATGATAGAATGGACTTATATGTTGGTTTAGGATGATTTGATTGCACAAAACCTAACCCAGAGAGAAAAATCGGGCTGTTCTTCAGCCAGATCGGCCGATTTAGACCATGATCCAACCGATTTTTCCTTCTGTTGCTCTTTAATTGATGAATTTGTATGTTAGGGTGTTAGGGTGTTGAAATCCTAGTGTTTATTTAGCCTAATTTAGCTTAGGATCACCTAATGCTATCAACCTAAGTGAGGAAAGAGATCTACCCGATGATTTCCGATCTTAGATACCTAAGATGATGAATTCTAGGTAGTAGTGAGCCTCGCAAGCCGCTATTGGATCGAGTGTGCTAGGATTATTGCTTGAGACTTACTTTTTCGAGAATTACCTGGTGAGGGGAGGTTTGCCACTTAAGTAGTGTCTGGTGTGTGTAGAATTCCCTACTTTAGCTCCTTGAGACCTACCCGGTAATAGGAGTTTGATTCGGGATTAGAGAAGTGAGAGACCTACCCGGTAATTACTTCCATAGTGAAACACCCTTTCCCAACACCGCAACTTTGTCCTTAGAATCCTTAGAACCTTGAGTCCAATGCCATAACCGGAAATCTTGACCTCTAGAATCCACTTTCCTCTCTTTGATTACATATATTGTGCTTGTGTTATCTTTTTACCTTGCTATCTTGAGTTGTTAGTTTATTTTGATATCTTGCTTGATTTGTGATCTTTGCTTGATCACCACAAAAACCAACCAAAAATACCGAGATTTTCATTTCTTTATTCCTTGATCTTTTCTTAGACTAGATTCACACTATCTATGCTCACTTGTTGACTCGATTTCACCTTAGTCTTCGTGTTCGACCTCGGAATACTATCCCTACTACAAACGTCCCGTACACTGCGGGTTCGCTAGGAGTTAGGAGAAATATAACGAGTTTATAAATTTTAAAACCCATTGCGTATCACATCCTGAGCGTAACAAGTTTTTGGCGCCGTTGCCGGGGACTAGGTCTAGATTGAGTCTATTTTGTGATTGTTTATAGTGTAGATCTTTCTTGTTGCTTTTGATCTCTCTTTGGTGTGTCTCTTTGCTTTTCAGGACATCTCTTACTCTTTAGGTGTATGCGAAGATCTCGTGGCAAGGATTTAGCTCTATTCGACCCCGAACCGGAGAAAACCCTTAGATCTAGATCCAAGAGCATTAGAAAGGGAAAAGAGATGGCCGGAAGAGATCTCCAAGCTGAGTTGGATGAGGCTTTAGAGCAAATAAGGCTAAGAGATGAGCTCTTGGAGGAAGAAAGGAGACTTGCCAATGAGAGGCAAGAAGCAACTAGGAGGGAGATTGATGAGATTAGGCAAGCCCTTGTACAAGGAGAGCTTAATCGTCAACAACCTCCACCTCCTCCACCACCACAACCGCAGCCGGCGGCGAATGTTAGGGTTGTGCCCATTGCTATTGAAGAGCCACAAACATTAGGGAGACGTATGGATCCGGCACAAAGAGCACACCGTCCGGGTGTGAACTTAGGAGATCCCGCAACCCACAACTATGAGCTCCGCCCTCAAGTTCTACAAATGATCCGGCATAATCAATTTGGAGGGATGGAAGGAGAGTCTCCTCATCAACATTTGATGAACTATGAGATTTTGATGGAGACTCTTAGACCGCCAAGATTGGAGAGCAACAACCATAAGCTTAGGGCTTTCTCCTTCTCACTTAAGGATAAGGCCTTGGTCTGGTATCAATCTATTCCACAAGGGCGAGTTAGTACTTGGGAGGAGATGACAACCGAGTTTTTGACCAAATTCTTCCCACCTTCCAAGACTACCGAGTTAAGAGGGAAGATCAACGCCTTCGTGATGAAGGATAGAGAGAGCTTGTTCAAGTCTTGGGAGAGATTCAAAGACCTTCTCCTAGATTGTACACACCATGGTATACCAAAAATTGAGCTATTGGAGATCTACTTCAAAGGACTTGATGAAGTTAGCCAATTCAAGCTCCAATCCCTTTCCGGTGGGACTTTCATGGAGAAGAATGTAGATCATGCTTGGGAGTTTGTGGAGAAGCAAGCTCTAGTGATTGAGAAATACTCCCATAGGAAGAGTGAAGGGAGAAAGGCGGGAGCATATGAGGTGAGTGAAGTCACCATGAGCAACTTCAAGCTTGATGCCATCAATAATGAATTGAAGTCTTTGAGAGAGTTGTGTGCTACAACTTTGAAGAACCAAGCAACTCCTCAAGTGCAAGTGCAAGCTAATTTGTCTTCCAAGGAGGAAGATGTGAATTACATAGGAAGGGGCAACTACAACAACTACCAAAGCCCAAGGAACTTCAACAACAACCGGCAATTCAACAATTACCGGCCCAACCATAACCATCCCGGGTTTTCCTATTCTAACCCGGATGGAGCCTTGAACCCTCCCGCTTCCACAAGCACAACTCCACAACCAAAAGCTTCACAAGGACCTCCACCCGGATTCACCCAACCTCCTAAGGATAGAACCAAAATGATGTTTGAGCAATTGCTTGGAAGGTTGAGTGGTCTTGAGAGCACGGTGACTTCAATTAGTATCAAAAGGTTTTGGAAGCACAAGTGTTCCAAAAGGCGGGTGAAGCGCATAGAGATCCGGGAAAGCTTCCTGGAAGAACCGAAGAAAACCCAAGAGGCCAAGTGTTGGCTATTACAACAAGGAGTGGGCTGAGCATGAAGGATCCTTTGCCTAAAGAGAATGCTAAAGGGAAGCAAGTGGTGAATGAAGAAGAGCCACTGCAAGAAGATGGAGGCAAGAGCAAGGATGTTGAGCCAACATATGTGCTACCGCCTCCATACAAGCCACCACTACCGTTCCCACAATCACGAGCAAGAGCTCGCTTGGACAGTCACTTTGGTAAATTCCTTGAACTTATGTCTAAATTGCATATTAACATTCCGTTCATGGATGCTATCTTAGGTATGCCGGCGTATAGCAAGTTCTTGAAAGAGATACTCTCCAACAAAAGGAAGTTGGAGGAGTATGGGGAGATAAGGATGACAAAGAGATCCTCGGAGTTGATTCAAACGATGAAGGAGGAGATGTCTCCTAAGCTAAGAGATCCGGGATCCTTTTGCGTGCCAATCGGAGTAGGAGAGTAAAGTATGACGACCTATGTGATCTTGGGGCAAGTGTAAGCATCATCCCGCTTGCACTTTGCAACAAGGTTGGGCTAGGAGAGCCAAAGCCGGTCAAGATGACCCTTTACATGGCGGACCGCTCAATCACTTATCCGGTTGGAATATTGGAAGACATTCCGGTGCAACTAGGGAAGTTCTATGTGCCCATAGACTTCGTTGTTTTGGACATCCCGGCGGACTATCCGGTTCCTATCATCTTGGGGAGGCCTTTCCTAGCTACTTCCGGATGTCTAGTAGATTGCAAGAATGGGACTCTCTCCTTCAACATTGGAGAAGAAAACATCAAGTTCAAGCTGTCCACAATGATGAAAGGGCCAACCCTTGATGAAGATGTATTCAACATAGTTGAGGAAGAGGAGTCTAGAGAGGTTGTGAGCTCAATCTTGCTCAAGGATCCACTTGAGAGGGTTCTTAGCTCAAGCTTGATGGAGGAAGGAGTTGAGGAGAGTAGCAATGAAGTAATCAAGGCCTTGAACGCATTGGACGAGCTACCAAGTGTTGGATTTGAAGTGCTAGAGGAAGGGAGAAGCAGGCAGAAAAATCGGACTGGAGGAGAAAAATCGGCCGATTTTTGGCCTTGTGCTGAAGTTTCGTCCAGTTCTGCAAAAACAGAAACTCAGATCGACCTACCCTCAGGAAAATCGGCCGATTTTTCTGACTGGGCCGATTTTCCTGGGTCTTTTCAGCATCAACTAATTGATTGTAAGCAATCATCAAGGGACTTCAAGGAGGCTTCCATGGCTTTGCAATCATCTCAACCTACATTGTATGGATCATCTCCAACCGAAAAAGGTCCTCCTCAACTTGATCTTAAACCTCTTCCTTCTCATTTAAAGTATGCTTTCCTTGGTTCAAATTCTACTTATCCGGTGATTGTGAATGCATCTTTGAATGATGATGAGCTTAATAGATTGTTGAATGAATTGAAATTGCATAGAAAGGCAATAGGATACACCATTGATGACCTTGTTGGCATTAAGCCCTCTTTATGCATGCATAAGATAATGATGGAAGATAACCATAAACCCTCTATTGAACATCAAAGAAGGTTGAATCCCATAATGAAAGAGGTAGTCAAGAAAGAGATCATTAAGTTGCTAGATGCGGGAATTATCTACCCTATCTCGGATAGTAAGTGGGTTAGTCCTGTTCATGTAGTTCCTAAGAAGGGTGGGATGACCGTAGTGACCAATGAGAACAATGAACTAATCCCGACTAGGACGGTTACGGGGTGGAGGATGTGTATTGACTATAGGAAGCTTAACATGGCCTCTAGGAAAGATCACTTCCCTCTCCCTTTCATTGACCAAATGCTAGAGAGGTTAGCTCAACATTTCCATTTTTGTTACCTAGATGGCTATAGTGGATTCTTCCAAATCCCTATCCACCCCGATGACCAAGAGAAAACCACATTTATATGTCCATGGGGAACTTTTGCATATAGAAGAATGCCATTTGGGTTGTGTAATGCACCCGCCACCTTCCAAAGGTGTATGATGGCTATCTTTTCGGAATACATTGAAAATATCATGGAAGTGTTCATGGATAATTTCTCTGTTTATGGTTCTTCCTTTGATAATTGCTTGGCTAACTTGTCATTAGTATTGCAAAGATGTGAGGAGACAAATCTTGTCTTGAATTGGGAAAAATGCCACTTCATGGTAAGTGAAGGTATTGTGTTAGGACACTTGGTGTCTAACCGTGGCATTGAGGTTGACAGGGCCAAGATTGAAACGATAGAGAAGTTGCCACCACCTACCTCGGTGAAGGGGGGTAAGGATTTTTCTAGGGCATGCCGGTTTTTACCGGAGGTTTATTCAAGACTTCTCTAAAATTTCTAAGCCTCTTACTAACCTACTAATGAAAGACGTTGAATTTGTTTTCTCCAAAGATTGCCTTGAAGCATTTTGTAGGTTGAAGAACGCCTTGACCTCCGCACCTATTATGCAACCTCCGGATTGGAGCCTACCGTTTGAGGTCATGTGTGATGCAAGTGATGTAGCCGTTGGGGCTTTTTTGGGACAAAGGAAAGATGGGCGCACTCATGCCATTTATTATGCTAGCAAGACGCTAGATGATGCCCAAATTAACTATGCCACAACCGAGAAAGAGTTGCTAGCGGTTGTGTATGCATTTGAAAAGTTCCGCTCATATCTTGTTGGAGCGAAGGTCATAGTGTATACGGATCATGCTGCGATCCGTTATCTCCTTACCAAGAAGGATGTCAAACCTAGATTGATTCGGTGGATCCTTCTCCTTCAAGAGTTTGATTTGGAAATCCGGGACAAGAAGGGATCCGAGAACTCCGTGGCGGATCACCTTAGTAGACTCCCACCATTGGAGCTTGAAAGAGATGACATCCCGATTGATGGTTCATTCCGGGATGAGCAATTGCAAATGGTGGAGGAGTACTTATTCCAAGTGTCTAGAGGAAGTGAGCCTTGGTATACCGACATTGTGAACTATCTTGTGTGTGAGGAAGTGCCTCCCGGTTTGACATATGCCCAAAGGAAGAAGTTCTTCAAAGATGTGAGGCATTACTATTGGAGTGAACCGCTTTTGTTCAAGAGAGGGCCAGATGGAGTCTTTAGAAGATGCATACCGGAGGATGAGGTAGAGAGTGTGATCCGCCATTGTCATTCTTTGCCATATGGAGGGCATGCTAGCTCACACAAGACATGTGCGAAAGTGTTGCAATCGGGCTTCTTTTGGCCAAGTTTGTTCAAGGATGTACAAGGCTTTGTGGTAGCTTGTGATGCTTGTCAAAGGACGGGCAACATCTCAAGGAGGAATGAGATGCCCTTGAACAACGTACAAGAGGTAGAGATATTTGATGTGTGGGGTGTGGACTTCATGGGACCATTCCCTTCTTCATGTGGCAACCTCTACATCCTATTGGCGGTAGACTACGTTTCAAGATGGGTGGAGGCAATCGCCTCTCCTACAAATGATGCCAAGGTGGTGGTGCGGTTCTTCAACCGAGTGATCTTCCCTAGGTGTGGAACACCAAGGGTGATCATAAGTGATGGAGGGAAGCACTTCACTAATAGGAACTTTGGAGCACTTTTGGCTAAGTATGGGGTGACTCATAAGGTGGCAACACCTTACCATCCCCAAACGAGTGGCCAAGTGGAGATCTCCAACCGGGAGATAAAAGGGATCCTTGAGAAGACGGTTTCTAGAACAAGAAAGGATTAGGATTTGAAGCTCGATGATGCTTTGTGGACATATAGAACCGCTTTCAAGACACCGATTGGCACCACTCCTTACAAGTTAGTCTATGGCAAGTCTTGTCACCTTCTGGTAGAGATGGAGCATAGAGCATATTGGGCTATAAGGTGGTTGAATTTTGACCTCAAAGAGGCCGGTGAGAAGCGGTTGCTAGACATGAACGCCCTTGAGGAGATCCGGTTGGACGCTTATGAGAATGCCCGGATCTACAAGGAGAAGACCAAGCGTTGGCATGACAAGCACCTCATCCCAAAGGAGTTGAATGAGGGTGACTTAGTACTTCTCTTCAACTCGAGGATGCGGCTCTTCCCCGGAAAGCTCAAATCAAGATGGACGGGTCCCTATGTTGTGAAGAAAGTCTTTCCTCATGGAGCGGTGGAGATAGGAGGAGATCATTGTGGTAACTTCAAGGTGAATGGGCACCGTTTGAAGAAGTACATTCCGGAAGCCCTGATGGAAGTGATTGCCCCACTTCACCTTGAGTGAAACGCTCCTGAATTTGGTCAAGCTAATGACCTTAAAGAAGCGCTTAATGGGAGGCAACCCATTGGTACATATTTTTCCCTTTCGTTTTTCTTGCTTTTGTTTGATCTCACTCTTGGTGTGCTTTGTTTTTCTTTTGTGTTTTTGAGTGCTAGATCTTGTTGATTGTCATGTGTAATGAGATATTGGAGGTCATGTGAAAACCTCATGGAACTGTTGAAGGTACAAGATCCAAGCACATGGACGAGGAGGAAATCAACCAGAAAAATCGGCCTGTTCATCAGCCAAATCGGCCGATTTTCCTAGGTTGTTGGGCCGATTTTTCCTCCTGTAAGGGAAAGTGATGATCTCCAATCAAGCATGGGTGGAGCAGACGTGGAACTTGGACGGCTTGCGGTGCCAAGCGCGGGTTCCGACACCATAATGAACATCAAGAGCTCTCTACCATCCTTGATCGATCATCCACCATCATCATTCGACATGAACCGAAATACCAAAGCATCACCAATTTTACATTGTGAGGACTCTCTTTCACTTCTTTATTTAGTTTACACATTAGGGACAATGTGTTTCTAAGTATGGGGTGGGGTTTTCATAATCACTTGCATGATTAGCATCTAGGATAGTTTAATTTTGTCACATGTCTCATTATGTCTTGCATTGTACATACATATTTCGAAAAATCCAAAAAAATCAGAAAATTTTAAAAAAAATTTTAGTGCTTCTAAAGCTTGGGAATGACCCTTATGATGAAATTGTCCTGTGAATTGGCTATGGATAGCCTTATGTGTTGAATAGATGAATGCATATGTGGACTTGAAGTACTTATCTTGAATCCCGTGAATGATTTGTGATCACGAATGTTTGCCTTGATTGAATTGAGGATTGAAAGTCGAAATTACATGCTAGTTCTTGCACATCATTTAGGAGTGATTAAGGCAATTCATCTTTCTCTACTTCTCATCTTGATCATGTTGTTTGAGCACCTCAATTGATGAAAATTTTGACCTCTTTTGACCCATCCGGGAATAGGAGCATGCTAGTGTGTTGATGTGTGTGAAAAGCAAGTGTGGGGTAAAGTTGTTGATGAATGAATGACGTGAATAAATGCTGAATTTGTGGTGAAAGTGTAGACAAAAATATAGGTTTGGGGACGTTGGTTTAAATGACAAGTAACTCGGCACACTTCACATAATCGGGTGTTGGTGCCTTGCCAAAGTCAAATAAACCGATAGTCCTAACGAGTTTTGGTATGTGTGCCCGGTGTGGATGCACCTCGAAAAATAGAAAAATCCCAAGGATGGCTAATCACCAAGGTTTCGGCTTTTGTACACCAATGCCATTGTCTCAAAAATAAGTGAAGGAAAAAGAAAAAGAAGAAAAGATAGAGAAAATATACACTTGAGGGAAGTTGATCGAGGACAAAATTGTGGAGTTAGTTCCATTCCCGGATTAGCATCACATAGCCTAGAAAAATCCCCACCTAATCACAACGTTTCTTGGCCTTTTATTTCATAAGACCTTATGACCTATTTGCATGTTTGTAAGACTTAGTAATCTAGATTGGATATGCTCTTGATCATCTTGACTTCTTCATTTTTACATTTCATGCATGTTTTCGAGTTAAGTATAATTGTCTTTCCGTGCCTTCATTCGTTCGATACATAATTGCTTGTCCGTTGCCATGAAACATGACTATGAAGGTGATCCAATAGCAGAAGCACAAACCCAAAAAGATTTTTCCATTTTTCTGCATACATAAATCATGTCATCTCTTAGTCTATAGTTGAGAATTTGCTCGGGGACGAGCAAATCTTAAGTATGGGGTATTTTGATAACGTGATTTATGACGTTAGTATAGGCATACATTTAGATAGTTTTCTCCGTTATTCATGCACGTTTTGGCACTAGCTCACGACGTTTACACTCATTTCGTGCATATTCCTAGAAAAAACGTCTACACGAGCTTTTGTCGGTGTTGTAGGTATTTCGGGGATCTTTTGGACATTAACCGATGCATTCGAGGGTCAAGCCTCATGGTGGTACACATCCGAAGCTTTGAAGGATCATAATTGGAGCAACAAAGGACACAAAGACCACTAATGGTGCAAGCAATAGAGCAACTCATGGCTAGACGATCATAGCATGCCTCTGTTGAAGAAAATCGGACCATCACTCAGGAAAATCGGCCGATTTTCCTGAGTAGGTCAATTTTTAGGCCTTCAACAGCTTAAGCCACGTGTCCCACGATCTCTTGATCCGGCCTTGCTCTTGGTGGAGAATATAAGTGGGCCTGCAAGCTGTTGCTGAGAATCTCTCCTCTCCCACATTCTCATTCACAACTCATTGGATTGAGATAGACTTGGAGGAGAAGAAAAACTCTCTCAAAGAGAAGGAAGAAGAAGAACACCATACTTAGAGTGATAATGAGGTTTTGAGTGATTTTGAGTGATTTTCGGAGTCTTTGATTGAAGAACTATTGCAAGGATTGTTAGGAACATTTTAGAACTTCATTTGAAGGATTGTAAGTCTTGCTAAAACTTAGATTCAGCTGAGATTTATTATTTTTACTTGCCTATCTTTCATCAACCATCTATGAAAACCATGTATGCTTGTGTGATGATTTTGGATCTTGATATGCATATATTTGGCTAGTTTATTGTGATTCTAGAGTGATGGATTGATGGTTATGGCTTGGGTGATGATATAATGGACTTATATGTTGGTTTAGGATGATTTGATTGCACAAAACCAAACCCAGAGAGAAAATCGGGCTGTTCTTCAGCCAGATCGGCCGATTTAGACCATGATCCACCCGATTTTTCCTTCTGTTGCTCTTTAATTGATGAATCTATATGTTAGGGTGTTAGGGTGTTGAAATCCTAGTGTTTATTTAGCCTAATTTAGCTTAGGATCACCTAATGCTATCAACCTAAGTGAGGAAAGAGATCTACCCGATGATTTCCGATCTTAGATACCTAAGATGATGAATTCTAGGTAGTAGTGAGCCTCGCGCAAGCCGCTATTGGATCGAGTGTGCTAGGATTATTTCTTGAGACTTACTTTTCCGAGACTTACCCGGTGAGGGGAGGTTTGCCACTTAAGTAGTGTCCGGTGTGTGTAGAATTCCCTACTTTAGCTCCTTGAGACCTACCCGGTAATAGGAGTTTGATTCGGGATTAGAGAAGTGAGAGACCTACCCGGTAATTACTTCCATTAGTGAAACACCCTTTCCCAACACCGCAACTTTGTCCTTAGAATCCTTAGAACCTTGAGTCCAATGCCATAACCGGAAATCTTGACCTCTAGAATCCACTTTCCTCTCTTTGATTACATATATTGTGCTTGTCTTATCTTTTTACCTTGCTATCTTGAGTTGTTAGTTTATTTTGATATCTTGCTTGATTTGTGATCTTTGCTTGATCACCACAAAAACCAACCAAAAATACCGAGATTTTCATTTCATTATTCCTTGATCTTTTCTTAGACTAGATTCACACTATCTATGCTCACTTGTTGACTCGATTTCACCTTAGTCTTCGTGTTCGACCTCGGAATACTATCCCTACTACAAACGTCCCGTACACTGCGGGTTCGCTAGGAGTTAGGAGAAATATAACGAGTTTATAAATTTTAAAACCCATTGCGTATCACATCTTGAGCGTAACAACACACAACCATAACAAGCACTCAAATCCACAACTGCTCGCTAAGTAAGTCATATGGACTTACTTGAAAACTCGTAAACTAGTACCACGTCACAGTTTCCCCTTGAGAAAACGATCAACGCCTACAATAACAAGGCGTACACAATATCAAAACGTTGCAAAGGTTAGGAGACGCGTCTCCTACACCTCATAACCATAACCACTATAACTTACATCTAAACCTCATATCCTCAACAAACATACAAATGCCTAAGGCACATTCCCAGCATTCATCTCATCAAGCTTAGCATCAACCATACTAGCCTAGCCATATCTAAAGTCAAGGCCAAAGGAAAGGAAAGAAGGAAACATATCAACTAGGTATGTCCTGGACACTCACCGGCGGAAGCAAGAGACGCAGAGGTGCTGAACCAGTCAGGCGCATGGGCGGCTCAGCTCAGGCGCAGTGGCGGCTAGTGTGCAAAAAGATGATCCCGACTTCTCTTCGATCCTTCTCTCGATCTCTTCCTCCTTCTTAGCCCCAAAGGCAATCATATACATATATACATACATATGATCAACAGCAAGTTCCAGGAAGATCAACACAAGACTAATTCTTGTGGATTCCTAATCTAATAAGAAGAAGATAAGGAAGGAAGAAGAAAAAGAGGAAAGGAACTTACCACAACAGCTAAGGAAAGAAAGGACGCCCTCACCAGCTACTAACCATAGCACACAGCAACAACAACCTCCACATCTCAGCATCAACATCATCAAAGCTCACCAAGCTCAAAACTCACTCAAGGCTCACACAAGATCAAAGAAGATCAAGAAGAAGATCCAAAGGAAGAGAGGACAAAAGAAGATGAACGTGAGGAGAAGAGGAAGGCTGGAGAAAATGAGAAACCCTCATTAGGAAGCAAAGGGATGGCTTCTAAAGGAAGCCAGCCAAAAGCAGGGGTTAAGGTCAACAAAGACGGATGCAGCCTACAAGAATCCGTAGGGGCAGACCTAGGAGGAGCAGGGGCGCTGGGGGCGGTGGTCTAGCCGTAGGGGCGGCTCAAGCAAGGCTCAACACCTACATCTCAATTGAGGCGCAGTCGCGGGATCTCTAAAAGGCTAAGGCTCTTACATTATGGATCCCTTGAGTCTAGGTGTGACCCCTTTGATTAATACGAGATTTGATATCTCTTTATGCCTCCGGATCGGAGTTGATCATGGTTGAAGTTATCTTGAGGTTGAGGTAAGTCCGTAGGACTTACTTAGCTATCATTCCTATACTGGATGTATGCATGATTGAGTGTTGTTTTTTATATGCTTTATAGTGTGCGATGTTGAGTATTACCGACCTATGTTTTATTGGATAGCCCCCTTGTAGTGGCAGTGATAACCATTCTCTTTCATCTTGTAAGGAGTTTGGGAGGTTCCTTGTGGTCAGGCCAGTATTGGTATACGGGATGGACACTTCACCACTCCCTTAGGGTACACGGGAAGTGTGTCGATACTACTCTAGATGAATATGGTACCCAGAGGCGAGAATGATATATTCCTCCTATCACATATTTTCATCTATATATATAGATATATATATATATATATATATATATATATATATATATATATATATATATATATATATATACCGTGAGTGTATGACGTTATAAGGATAATTAAACGGGTAAATGTGTGATAGCATGATTATGTGTTTATGATTCCATGACCTATGTTTGTGCTTATACATTATCTTATATATGAATGGTTATCTAACGGTTTATACCGTGTTGTAGATGCTTTGCAGGTTGAAAGGATTGTAAAGTGAGTTAGATGGGTGATCTGCTGAGGGCTTCCGTACACTAGGATGATGCGAGGTATTATGGGATATTTTGTATATGTATGGATTGTTGTTTTGTACTCAGCGGCGCTTTTGTTAACCTTTGTTGTATATATTTATACAGTTTCATCTTTTGGTTTTAATCTATTTGTTCCTTGTTGTAAGATCCAGTGAACTTGTTGTCAGGTTAGGGTCAGGATCCATTATGAGATTCTAGCCCAATGACGCCTCGAGTCCCGCTGATTCGGGGTGTTACACCGGGAGCAAATGATGGCCGCACAAAGTCGTCAGAGGTCTTATGCTGGTAAGAGGCGAAGGGGTCTAGAGTTTAGAGTGTGAGACCATGTCTGGTTGAGGGTGTCGCCCACACGAGGCGTCCGATGTTTCGGCATTAAGGGGAAGTTGAGCCCCCGATATGTCGGGCCATTTGAGATCCAAGAGTAGGTTGGAGAGGTGGCTTAAAGATTGGCGTTGCCACCGCGGTTAGAGGGAGTCCACCCGGTATTCCATGTGTCTCAGCTGAAAAAGTATATCCATGACCCGAGACACATTGTTAGCCACGATGACCTAGTGGTTGAGCCAGAGAACACGTTTGTAGAGCACCCTGTAGCTATTCTAGAGAGGAGTACGAGACGCCTTCGATCAAAGGTCATACCGATGATGAGGGTACAGTGGTCGAGACAAGGAGCCGATGAGGCTACCTGGGAGAGAGGATAGTGTCCGGTGGAACTATCCAGAGTTTTACGCGGGTCTAGAGACGTGTAAAGGACCGTTGGATTTGTCTCGAATCCTTTCCCTGTTTATGTTATGCGATTATGTGTTGTGGTATGCTATATGTGTTTCATGCGTGTACATGTGTGTACCTTATGAGGTCTTGCTGTGATAACCTGAGTAGGCATTGGTTAGCGAGTCGATAGTTGGTACGGTTATATTTTATAATCAAGAGTAACCATTTAGCAAGTTTTGGGACAAAACTTATTTCCAGGGGGATCTTATGTAACGCCCGGAATTTCGGTTCTATTCACGAGAGGCGTTAGAAGCCTTTAGCGGAGGCTATTTCCCTTGCGGCTTAGAAGGCCTGTGATCGCGGCCGTCCGCGACCGCGGCTTGGACGTCCCGCGGGAGTTTGGTCCGTTTTTCTTCCGACCTTTCATCTCCCCATTCATTTATTCCGACCATCTTATTATGTCGTGATCCTTGGGTTGCTTGACCCTTGGTCTCCTCCCATTGATGCAACCTTATTCCCTTCCTATTCTCATTTCACGTATTCCACTTTAGAAACACCTTACTAGATGGAGGGAGAGGGTACTCACACGACGTCAAAGGCGGAAGACGATCGACCGATGTCGAACGTGGATTTGTTGGGCCTTTATCGGGGCGCTTCCGAACATAGCACCAAACTACACAAATTTAGCTTAACACTAAATTTGGGCATATTTGATAATATATATAAATGTAAGAACAAATCCCGTAATAAAAATCCAAGTTAAAATCTTAAAAACACATCCCGAGCAAATTTAGGAACTTGGTGATAAACCGCAATTAAATCTTTGTATCATAGGTGTAGATAACTCCATAATTCCACACCAAACACTCTCATTTTCTTCACTTCTAATGTTAACATTGTTTAGTACATTTATTTTATGATTTTATTTGTAGATATGAAAATATTTATTGTTATTTCTAAATGATCCATTACCAAGGTTGTGTTCAATTGATATCGGTTGAAGTTGTTGAAGGAGTTGAAAATTATCATTATTCTTCAGCCATGTAGTGTTAGCTTACGGGGTTTATTATAGAGATATATAGACGTGTCAAACAGGGCCAACGGGTCGGGTTAGAGTGGGGTCACAACAAGCTCGTGCTGAAACGGGTCGGGTCAAAATAAGGCTTGATTATTAATCAGTTTGTTTCGGGTCATTTTTTGTCGGGTTTCGTTTCTTTAGGTTGAAACAGGTTATTGGGTAGCCTTAGTTCTCAGGTCATAACGGATCGGTTTATTTCAGTTCTCGGTAGCGTTGTCAAACGGGACCGACGGGTCGGATTTGGGTTGGTCAGAACAAGCTCGGGTTTAAACGGGTCGTGTCAAAACAATCTCTCTTTTTATCGGTTTTTTTCGGATCGGGTATCAATTGTTAGGGTTAATACGGGTTATTCAATAACCAACCATAGGCCAGCCTAGGAGCAAGACAAACTTGCAGAACCAAGTGAAAATACCAACTGGTGCAGGTGGCCGTAGGGGCGGCTAGGAGGTGGCGCAGGGGCGGTGACAAGGGGGCGTTGGGGCGGCTCAAAACAGGCGCTAGGGCAGCTGGTGTGCAAAAGGTGAACCTCCGGCTGTCCTTTGCTTCTTCACTCGATCTTCTTTACTCCTTCTTCATCCAACAACCATACACATACATATACATACATATATACATCAACTGAAGCCAATCAAGGCTCCCACAAGATCAACTTGTGGAACCTAAGCTAGAATGGAAGGAAAAGAAGGAAAGAAGAAAGATAGGAAGAGATGGGAGATAACTCACCAAGTTGAACCCAAACAAGAGCAGAACACCATCAACACCTCAAGGCTGGCTCAAACACAAGGACAGCAGCAACAACCATCACCAATAAGCAACAAAGCTAAGCTCAAGCTCACAAACTCACACAAACTCAACAAAAGATCAAGAAGAATTCCAAAGGAGAAAGAGATAAGGAAGAACGTGAGGAAGGAGATGATGGAGCTGTAAATGAAGAACCCTCATTAGGAAGGAGAGAGAAGAAGCTTATAAAGGGAGAAAAAGGGTAAAGCATGGGTCAAGGTGTCAACAAAGACGGCTGCAGCCACACAAAGCCACAAGGGTGGACCCTGTGAGGCGCAGGTGCAGCCCAGACAAACCGCATGGTCAGTTCTGGCTCATGAAGTGGCGGTCTAGGCCTAATTTGGGTCCTCATCACACACTCTCAGCAACTCAGCAACTAGGCTCTACATGAATAGCTATGGTTATCTTCAAATCGAATGATATTCTAAAGAACCATACCGCTTTGAAGGTGCTTTTTATCCCTTTTAGTATTTTAACTTTTGGTTGCCAAAGTTGATAAGTGCCAAATGTATATTATATTTAATGGTTAATGTTTCTTTTTCAATAAAATTAGTTTATTTGCTGCAGGAATAGAGGAAAGTTTTTGTTCTCGTTGGTTATTGTATCATCTTTGCTCTTCACATAATTGGTGTCTATTGGTGGTACCGAAAGGACGACCTTCTTTATCCATTAATCGTGCTACCTCCAAAATCCATACCTTCTTTTTGCCATACTGTTTTTATCATCATTGTCAATGGTATGTACTTGCTACTTGTTTGTTTGCTAATTACGATTATCATCAATGGATCTCCAGATCTCGTCCAAGTTTTATGATTGATGGCCTCGGATTCACTATCACTTCCAGAATTTTAGCTTCCTTGCTTTGATTTACTAATACCAGAATTTTAGCTTTCTTACTTTGATTTACTCATACCAGAATTCTCTTCTTCGTGCAGTTCACTGCCCTGTTATTTACTCATGTTAGAATTTTACTTGCTTTGATTTACTCATACCAGAATCTTCTTGTCAGCAATTCTCTTTTGGTAATAAAGAGCTTTGATTTACTTGCTTTTTGATTTACTCATACCAAAATTTCAGCTTTCTTGCTTTGAATCATAATCAGTCGCTTAGGCCCTCAAGAAGGAGCTTCTTGAGGCAAATCTTACCTAATCTTCTCCCATTGATTGTAGACAGTGCTTCAAGCTACAGGCATTGACGATCATATAAAGCATAATTATGGAACAATCTCAGTGGCTCCTTGTGCTTCTCACTGCATTAACTCAATCCTAGAGGATTTTGTAAGATAGACTGGATCAACCGATGCATTTTGCAAGCGCAATTTATCACAAAGTTCATATATAACCATGCTATGCTTCTTGAATTGATGAAGAAAAACATTGGTGGGCAGGAACTCATTAGGACCAGGATCACGAAATATGTTTCGAACTTTCTCAGTTTAAGTGCATTATACAAGCAAAGGGCGAGACAGAAGACCATGTTCAACAGTCCTGAATATTCATCAAAATCTTGCTATGTAAATAAACCATAGAGCATTTCATGTGTTGCCATTTTAGAAGATAATGAGTTATGGAGGATAGTGGATGAGTGTATTGTTGTTTCAGATCCATTCTTGAGAGTTCTAAGGGAGGTAGCTGATAATAAACAAGTAGTGGGTTTCATATATGAGCTGATGACCAAGGCCAAGGAATCGATAAGGACATATTATATCATGGATGAAAGCAAGTGCAAGATATTCTCGGTTATTGTAGACAAGAAGTGACTTAACCAACTTCATACTCCTCTACACTCAGCCGCGGCATTCTTGAATCCTAGCATCATGTACAACCCAAATCTTCTCCCAGAATTCTCATCCAGTACAAACCAGCAGAGGGTTTCTTACTTTGAATCATAATAGAATTCTCTTTTTCCTACAGTTCACTTGCTTTGATTTACTCATACCAGAATCTTCTCCCATGGATTACGGCACTTGTGGCGGCGTATCCGAAGCTGGAGGAAATCAGGATGAAGATGATGGTAGTGACCAATCAGGGATTGGAGATGATTGGGAGGAAACTTAAGAATTTGAGGGCTTCGAGATTGGCGTTTTTAGGAGAGTATGTGTAGGAACTAAGTTTAGCTGAGCTGTTCTTGCAGAGGTATCCTAGGGAGTCTCCTCGACCTACGAGGCGAGGTTTTTTGCCTTGATTGGAAAGAGATTTTTGCCTAAGTGGATTAAAGCTGCTAGCCTTCATAATCCGGTGTTTCCTTATGATGCTATCGATCGGCTGAGGCGATGTGAACGCGAGCCACCAGCAAAGTAAGCCTTGAATTCAATAGAATTTGGCTTTTGAATATTATCTTTCCTGATTTGAATTCCTCCAGGAAGGTTGAGAATTGTGTCTTAATTAAAAGTTATTGTTGTTTGTAACATTTTACTGATGGAAAATTTTTGGTATATAAATTTGTGGTATGAATGTCATACCAGAAGTTCATACCATAAAATTATAAATAAATAAATAAATAAAAAATTCTTGTATGTAATTTTGGTATGTAAAATTCTAGCAAGTAAAGTTCTGCTATATAAAATTCTGGTATGTAAAATTCGGGTATGTAAAATACTGGTATAAAAAATTCCAGTATGAAATTCATTTCAGAAAATTTAAAAAAAAGGGGAAAACAAAAGCAAATAAAAAACAGGTTTAGTAACTTACGTGTTTCAAAGTGTTGCTATTCTTTTTTTTCTGAATATAGGGTTTTTTATAAAAAAATAAAGAGGTTAATTAATTTTACATACCATTGAATGAAAGTGGTAAAAAATAATAGGTTACATTTACTAAACACAAAACTAAAAAAGGCCTAGTACGTCAAATTCTTTCTTAGCAATTTAACTCAAAATTATCAATTTACTTTAGTTATCCTATTTGTAGGCAGTCAAATAGACGTGATTATTAAAATAGAAGGGGTTCTCGAGTCATTTCGAGTCGGGTTACTTTGGGATATCAGGTCATTCGGGTCGGGTTACTTCAGGCTATTGGATCATTCTGATTGGGTTACCTTGAGCTATCGAGTTACTTCATATCGGATTATTCGGGCAATCGGGTCATTCATGTCGGGTTAGTTCGGGTCATTGTTACTTCGAGTTAAATCGGTTTCAGGCGGGTTGATTCCAAATATTTTGTTTTTTTCAAAATTTTCAGATTAGTTCGGATCCAGATTCGTCGGATGGATTTCATAAATCGGGTCAACTTCTAAAACCTCCACCAGGGATACATGGGCCAATTTATATAAACATGTACAACCTCGGAACAGCCCCAAGTAAATCAGATTTAATTAATTAAAACTTAATGATAAATCTAGTAATTTTATGAACAATTAAAAAACAGTTCATAAATTGTTAAAATTGCGATGTTTTAGTTTCTGATTATCTCTATCTACATGTAAAGTAAGGTTTTTAGAGCACTAAATGACCTAGACAATTAATGTAGAATTTTAGAATTTAAATAAGGTTTTTAGAGAACTAAATGACTTATACAATCAATGTAGATATATGGAATAAAAGCCTCCGGTAGTAACCGAGTAGGACATTTATTATCATCAAGGTTTTTAGAGAATTAAATGGCCTATTTATAATATTGTCATTTATATTAATCAACATTTAAAATAAGATTTCTCATTAAAATTTTATTGAATGAGAGCTTTAGAAATTTTTAAATGTTAAATAAATAATTAAAAAACAATTATAGATATTAAAATATAAATATTAATAAGTTTAAAAAATAAATAACTCAAAGTAACTCATATCTAATGTAGATTTTAGGAATTTAAATATAATCAACGTATATTCATTTCTAAAAGCCTCCGATCGTAACTGACAACAGGACATTTAATATCATCAAGGTTTTTAGAGAACTAAATGCCCTGTTTATAATATTGTCATATATATTTATCTACATTTACAATAAGATTTTTCATTAAAAAAACTTTTTTTAGAGAACTAAATGACTTAGACAATCAATATAAATTTTTGAAATTTAAATATAATCAAGGTATATTTTTTTCTAAAAGCATCCGGTAGTAACAGACAACGGAACATTTATTATCATCAAGGTTTTTAGGGAACTAAATGGCCTATTTATAAATATGTAAAATAGGGTTTTAAAATAACTCCTCTTATTTATAATATTATTATATATTTGGTTAAGTTTTATGAGAAATATAATCATATTTATTTAGTATTATAAGTTTTAAAAATTGTCTACATGTATATAAATAACATAAGTATTTTTCTTAAAAACTCCTCTTTTTTATAATATTATTATATATATTTGGTTAAGTTTTATGAGAGATTAAAAGTTATGGTAATTGGTAACATAATATATCTACATGTAACATAAGAATTTTTACTAGCAAATATTTTATATAAATTAATTTTTGGAAACTTTCAAATGAAAAATAAATTATTGAAAAACAAATTATAGATATCATAATAATTTAGTAATAACAAAAATAATTAATGCATTTATAATAATAACAAAAAAAATACAAATAAAAGGACAATGAATATATAATACCACAAAAATAATATAAGTAGTCTCGTGCGTAGCACGGGCGTAATTTTCTAGTAAATTTAGTAAAAAAAGGTAGTCTTTATTAAGACGTATTGTGAACCGAAACCCAAAAAGCCTGGTACGACATTAATGTTGAGAAAAGAAAAGTCGATGCCTTACCAAACTGCTTGTGACCAAGTGAGTATCGAGTTGCATATAAAATTGGGTTTAAAGTGATGCGTTGCATTACTCCTAATTTGGGTTGACCTTATTTCCATACAAAATAAGTTTCACAATATTCGGCGTTAACTTGACAACTGGGTTCCTCAATTTTGGTTTTGCACCTGATTTCATTTCAACATTTCAACATTTCAACATAAATGTATGTCAATTGTCACCAATAATCATACGTAGCCGCGATTCCAAGCTCCTTCCTCTACGTCTATCAAATATCAATATCAATATCATCCCCTCGTTGTTTTTCTTTGATACCTTGAATATATTTAATATTCTTTCCAACGCAAATTAAACCACATGTTGTTAATTTTGACCAACTTAAATATGTAGGAAAAATGCCACCGTTTATCTGCAATCCTATTCCTGCATCTTACATACATTCACAGTTGTCCCTAGTATTTTCATCAAAAAAAAAAAACAGTTGTCCCTAGTATTCTAGAACGATCGACTACTTTTTTTTTTTTTTTTTCTTTTTTTTTTGTTAAAAAGAAATATTTAGGGGTCGTTTGGTTTAAACTCTGAAAACGGAAACGGAATGAAACATATCTAATCAATATGTATATCTTTATTCGTGAAACTTTTTGGAATCATTTCTTGTGGTTTGAACTAATTGGAGTTGAATTTGATTACTTTTGATACCCTAAGGAAACAAAATAAGAAATCAAATGCAAAATACACGAGACACAATAAATGATTTCAAAATAATTTATGAACAAGTTACACATATAAGTAGGTTTATTTCCATTTTATTTTTGTTTCCAAAATTTTAACCAAACAGGGAGTTAATATATTAGAAAGAAACGCTAGTTGATCGAAAGAAATGCCAATATACCCACTTATATTTAATGTTGAGCGGAGGTTCTTTTTTATAATAATTCTTATTCATATTAGTATATATTTGCATTGTATTTTGGTAATGTTCTTTCCTTGTATTTTGGAGATCTATTTATACATTATATAATGGATGAATTCTAGTCCTTTTTGAAGCTAAAATTGAGTTTCTTTTTCCCTCTCTCATAAGAATGCTTGGTACATACTACGAATCATCATTTGATCAATGAACTCGAGTTTAAAACTGAAATGATCGAATTTCGAGACTGAAGAAATGAAGACTGCTCGTGAGATTTAAACGTACAACCACAACAACGAGAAATCCAATTTTACCGGAGTGTTGCAATGTTGTCAAAAGTTCCTTCATGAGAAAATTGGTCAATATGGACCTACAAAGCGGCCGATATGCCCCCAATTTTCGACTATTGACCTACTCTCTAAGACGACGTGTTTTTTACAAAACAACCAATTTATGAAGGATCATTCGACTGGCCTCCGAAAATCGGCCGACTTGTCCAGCTTCACTTCTGTCTTGGACAATATATCTTTTCTTTCCTTGAATAAATTTCTTTTGTTTTGGGCTATCTTTTAGCCCGTCCATTTGGACGTTTTTGTTTTTATCCTGGAGATAGGTTTTGAAGGGTTACCATCTAAGCCTAAGAGGATTGTGTTAGATTTCCTCCCTATAAATATATATGGCTATTTAATCGTTAGTTGAATTATCCAATTTCATATCCAATCTAACGTTTGACTAAAGGAGCGTTTAAGTAGAGTAGGAAAAGACTAAGCGGATCGGATCCAACTCCATTAGGGATCAGCCTATCGGTCGAGGCAAGTCGGTCGATCGGTCGAGGCAAGTCGGCCGATCGGTCGAGGTAAGTCGGCCGATCGGTTTGTGATTTGTTTCAGCTTGTCTTGTTTTCTACAAATTCAATAAAGAAGGTATTGTAAGTATGTCTAACCAATTACTCATTATTTTAGGGTCTATAGAGACCGACTTGCATTAATAATATTATGGCGTTTATATTGTCATCATCCTATGTCTTTATTCATATGTTATGGTAGTCTAAGGTTTTTCTATGCAAAATGCGAGAGCCGAGCATCTAATTGCGTAATTCTATTTGTGCTTAGAGCATTTGTTTTCAAAATACGAGAGCTAAGTAAATTAATAATGAAATTCCTGCAAAATACAAGAGTCGGGTGAGACTATCTCCTTGAGAACTATGAAATGATTGCTTATAAATTGAGTTTATATTATGCATTATTATGGTGATACAAATTTTGGGATACTTTTATTAATCATCTACTTCATTGTTTCATACCATGATTATTCGTCAGTGGATCAAACCGTCAAAAGTATATTTTCTTTTCTCTTAACTCTTGCATATCTGTCTACATATCGCGCGATCTGGTCTAGCTTATTTGCATATGCTTTGTCCCTCCTTCCCTCTATGTATGTACGCACGCGTGCGTCTGTGTTGTGCTTGAGATTGACCGATAATGGGGCAGATAATCAACTATAGTAAGTTACAATTATAAAAAGAAACATTGAGTTTTTAGTTATATGTTGTTGTGCTTACATCTTTATTAAAATTGATTTATTAGGTGATAGTTTATATTTGACCTAATAGTTTTAAAGTTTAGATAATTTTTTTTATTCATAAATAATATATCATATGACTTTTGATTATTTTTCTTACATAAAAAATTCTTTAAAATAGCTGGAGAAAATTAAATCTCCATGCACCAAAATTTCAAAATGGGATTAGGGACGAGTTTAATTTTCCCCTTCAACACTTCTCTTCCTCTCAATCATTAATCAAAACACAGAAGACAATCATTTCCTCTCTTCTTCTAAAATGGACTTAATTTGTTCTCTCCTCCTTCTCTTCCAGTTTAGTCAGAATCGAGAACCATTGATGTAGAACCGAGTGAACCCT
This sequence comes from Fagopyrum homotropicum, assembly GCA_033239125.1. NCBI lineage: Eukaryota > Viridiplantae > Streptophyta > Magnoliopsida > Caryophyllales > Polygonaceae > Fagopyrum > Fagopyrum homotropicum. The sequence goes on along the minus strand of BSWB01000002.1, from coordinate 55,787,856 downwards.
GAACTCCATTGTTAAAAAATTTCTTGCGTACACTCCCTCTCGGTCGCCTTCTCCAGTTGCCTCGATCATCCTCTTTCTTTTGTACAGACGAACAACAAAATTACTACATAGATCAGTACAAAATTGAACTTTAGATCAGTACAAAATATATAAAATCTACTCAAAAACCACAACTACAAACGACAAATACAAATATAATATTACTAAACACTCCCGGGTGTGTTTTTCACAAATGCAAAAGTTTAGCATCACCCTTGATCAAACAACGTACAATTATGCATGAATACTTTTGTTAAAGTCATGCAAGGCTTAATTAGTTTGATACCATCAATGCATTAATTTGAAAGTTTAGAGATTAAGAAGTTGATAATTTGTGATCAACTTATCAAAAACCCTTCAAAAAATATTATATTTACACATGTTCGAATTGGTTTAATCAAGAGTTCAAATGAGGATTTCACATTTTTAGTTTTAGAGATGTAAATGTGGCAAACTCTTCGAACTTATAAACACCTACGACATGCATGATTTTAAAAGATTATGATATTCCAAATTTGAAGGTTCTTCTCCAATGGTCAGAGTTGGAGCATCCTAATCTAATTGCTTATCATTATCCAACAAAAACAATTTGTAAGTAAGTTACACATACGTGGGCCTGGACTTATAAATCTACGATGAGTTAGCAATTAAACTGCAAGCAGTCTAGACGAGCTTCCTCTCCTCGTTCCTACCCTATATACGTACAGCAAGTATTTGAAAAATCAGCGGTGCTTCTTCAGTTGACTAATAGCATGCTCCTAAATTCTAATCCGACGTCGTATTTACTCTTCCAAGTCCCCACAAATCTCACGCGCTTTTCCAATTCTTAACTTTCATCTCGAACCCAAACCCTCACCCACCTATATATAAATCTACGTACTGCATCTAAATTAACCACACAATCCAATTACAATTAAAAATGGCTTCCCCATACACCCTCCTACCCTTCCTCCTCCTCCTCCACATTTCCCTCTCATACGCCGCCACCGATCCGCCTCCGACCGCCCCCGTGAACGCCACCTCCGTCTGCAACGCCACCATCGACCCAACCTACTGCAAGGGAGTCCTCCAATCCGATAACAAAACCGCCAATGTCTACGAATACGGATACTTCTCCGTCAAGCGATCCATCTCGCAGGCCAACAAGTACCTCAATCTCATCAACAAGTACCTATCCAAAAGCCGGAAGCTAACCCCCTCCGCCGTCCGAGCTCTCCAAGACTGCCAGCTCCTGGCCCAGCTCAACATCGACTTCCTCACCGACTCCTTCCAGACCGTGGCAGCCGCCAACCGGACCCTTTCCTTCTCCAAAGCCGACGACGTCCAGACTTTCCTCAGCGGAATCATCACCAACCAGCAGACATGTCTCGACGGCCTCCAGTCGACCGCGTCGGCGTGGAGCCTCAAGAAGGGCTTGTCTGCTCCTCTCTCTAATGATACCAAACTTTACAGCGTCTCCCTTGCGCTCATCACCAAAGGTTTGTTTTTTTCGATGAATTATTTTTTACTCCAAATCATTAACTACTTTTGTTATGGACTCCTACCATGCTTCATTTCTCATCGTGCAACAGCAACGCTGATGTTGATTAAAGTAAATATATCTAGACCCTACGTACCTAAGTAGTTACCGCCATATGTCGGTCCTACACTTTCAGATCCAACCTTTGCAACCTGAATTGACTACTTAATTACAGAAAACTACCCCTTTATGCATGAATCAGTCATTTTCATAGTATCAACTGCTCATGTACAAAAAAGATATCGTAGTAAATTCTGGCATACGTATGAATTATGACAAGCCAGACCAATTATCGCGGCTAATTAATTGGCTCATACAGGATGGGTACCCAAGAATAAAAAGGGACCGTTCAAGAAGGGGAAGAGACGCTCGGGCTTTGACAATGGACAAATACCGCTGACCACGTCGGAGACAGCCAGCGGGAGGAAGTTGGCCGACGATGACGATGAAGTGATGATAAGCGACATTGTGACGGTTAGCCAGAACGGGACCGGTAACTTCACCACCATCATGGATGCTGTCGCTGCTGCCCCCAACAAAACGGACGGCACCAACGGCTACTTCCTCATTTACGTCACCGCCGGGGAATATAATGAATATGTCACCATCGATAAGAAGAAAAGGTATATCATGATGATCGGAGATGGTATCAACCAGACTATCATCACCGGTAACCGGAGCGTCGTTGATGGTTGGACCACCTTCAATTCTGCAACATTTGGTACGTTCTTTGATTTTTATTTCACCACCTACGGATAGGGCTTTTCGTCAAATTTTGCTGTCAAGCTCTATCAAATGTGTCTATGTGACATTCGACTTTAATAATATGACAAAATATGGCTTAGTCACCTTATTGGGAGGTAGAGAAAATGACGACCACCAACAACGTATTATTTTAAATTATGAATGTACTTATGTACGTAGTAGTTAAATGGGACCCTGCAAACTTTGAAATCGTTTGCCAATGGTGGGACCAGTTGTTGACTTGGCACTTGGGAGCATAGCACTAGTGGCAAGTCCACTGAAAAAAATAACTAATTAGTCATTAATCATCTAGATATGATATTATAATATTGCAATTATAGATATAAAATAATACTTATAATACAAGATCCTATTGACCTTCAATGTCCATATCTAATAAATTCTCTAGTATTTAGGTTTGTCGGTGTTTGGTTGCGAATTTGCATCTCCAATTCCACCTTGGACTTTAAATCTAGTATGGACATTAATAATTGAGTAATTAGTTTATAGATATCTTTTTCTTGATAATATAATATAGTATCCGGTATATTATTGCTGAATTACAATTTTACCCCTGCAGCGGTGGTTGGGACGGGGTTCGTAGGGGTGAACATGACAATAAGAAACACCGCCGGAGCAGCCAAGCACCAAGCGGTGGCTCTCCGAAACGGAGCTGATCTGTCAACATTCTACAGCTGCAGCTTCGAAGGGTACCAAGACACGCTCTACGCGCACTCCCTCCGGCAATTCTACAGGGAATGCGACGTCTACGGAACCGTCGACTTCATCTTCGGGAACGCGGCGGTGGTGTTCCAAAACTGCAATCTCTACCCGCGGCTCCCTATGTCGGGCCAATTCAACGCCATCACCGCCCAGGGTCGAACTGATCCAAACCAGAACACCGGCACCTCCCTCCATAACTGCACAGTCCGCCCCGCCGACGACCTTGCTAACTCCAACTCCACCACCCAGACGTACCTCGGCCGGCCGTGGAAGCAGTACTCGCGGACGGTGTACCTGCAGTCGTATATCGACGGATTTATCAACCCCATCGGGTGGATGGAGTGGAACGCTACGTTTGCTTTGGATACGTTGTATTACGGGGAGTTTAATAATACGGGTCCGGGTTCGAATACTACCCAACGGGTAACGTGGCCCGGTTATCATATCATGAATTCTACGGATGCAGCCAATTTCACCGCGTCTAGTTTCCTTTTGGTGGATGACTGGTTGCCGCAGACTGGGGTCCCCTACTTCACCGCCTTGCTCTAGTTTTCTATTCTTTCATACACTTGAACAATACTTTGATTTAGGATTTTAATTTCTCTAAATATACACCAATTGGTTGTAATTGTATTTTTACTCTTGCAAATCTGATGTTAATTAATAGAATAATATTCTTTGCCAATCAAGTTATCTATGTAAGCAATACACTTATATTGTAATTTGTGTTAGACAGAGTGAGATCGACACACAAGCTTGGATTGCATCAAATATATCACGCGTTTTACAAATATTCTGGAAAATATAGTTTTGAGGTTTCCACTTTCCAATTACCAACTGATATATATTAAAGCAATCAGAATTACAGTTTCTCATATAACTATATAAGTCATATAATACAGTGGCGACCGCAGTATTTAAAAAGGGGGGGCGAAATTTTATTTTCGATAAAAATATTTATGAAAATAAAATTGCGATAAAAACAAAGTCAATATGTCATCTACTTACAATAAGCAACAATACGAAAAAAATTATAAAAACATTACACTTAAAAGGCGCGGTCATAGACCGCGCCTATATATTTAAAAAAAAAAAAGCTGTCCTATAGGCGCGGTCTATAACCGCGCCTCTTTAGTTTTTTTTTTGTTTAAAAAACGTTACACTATAGTCGCGGTCTAGGACCACACCTCTATTTGTGTTTTTGTTATCTTTATTTCAGATATTAAAATGTTGTGTTCGACAACGCTTTTTACAAATAAGAGTGTGGTCTAAGACCGCGCTTCTAATCCAAACAACAAATCTTGTGCATTTTGGTGAATTATTTCACTCTAGAGTCTAAAACGGGAAATACTTATGAAGTTTCGTTCACTTCGACGAAAGATCCAAAAAAAACATTTAAATATGACACAAGAATAGTGATATTTAAAAAAATAAATTGTAGAAATTTTTTTTATAAACGAGAGAAGCACAATCCATTTTAAAACGATTTTTTTCACAAAAAAAAAAAAAAAAAAAATTCTCGGGGGAAGGGGCAGCCGCCCCTTATAATATATTTAATTAATTTTATTAAATATATTTATTTCTAGATTTTATTATAAGAAAGTTCTCGATGGAGCTTTGCACTTTTGATTTTTTTTGATATGCCCAATAATTTTTTGGTTTTCTGATGGTACCTGAATTTTAAACTTTTTTAGATTATAACTTCTATCAATTAGAATTAACGTTTATTAACATTTTGATAAATAACTTATTCATTTAATAAATTATATACCTTTAAAAATGACTATTAACAATAATTAAATTTTCTCAAAATATTAATTTGTAAATGATGCAAGGGTATAATCTAGAAGAGTTAAAAGTATAGGTGTACTATCCGAAGTTTTCCTTATTATAATTATCATAAAAATAATAAATATATAGTTTAAGAAAAAGTATTTATAATATTACAAGTCAAGTTTTTATATTTCTAAAAATAATAAAATATATTTTAAGCAAAATTATTGAAAATACCACTTTATGAATGATTATTTTAAAAAAAAAATTGGTATGACGTATATAGTATTATTTATATAGTGTGATTAAATTACATAATTTATGATAATTTATAGGATTTGCATGAATTACCGATAAACAATTATAAATATTATTTTATTAATTACTTTTATTTTATCAGTCCGAAAATATAATTAATTTTAATATTTATAGCCGATTTGAATTAGGTACTAAAATCAACTCGTTTGTCAATTTAAAATAAAACGTGGAGTGTGTTGCACCGGCATTTTTCCTGTGAATGGACTACAAATAAATGGGTGTTGGGAAGTGATTCATCCATTAATACTGCTGTAATGTGTAGCGACTCAATATTAATATTTGTATGGAAGAATCTCGATGTGACTCAATTTCCCTTTCTTTTTTTAAATGAAACGTAAATGCCAATCGAGACATGAATTTTTTTAGATTGTGGTCGACCTTAACTTATAGTAAAAAATCAGCATATAATAAAATAAAATAAAATAAAATAAAATTAGGTGATTTTGATAATTATATTTTGTGTATGCACATAAAAATGATAGAATAAAGGGCCACTTTTGTAAATTTACTCAATGTAATAGGGGATAGGGTATCACAATATGCAATATTAGGGGTGATAACAAATTCCGACAATTCCGGTGCCGGTCCCGTCCTGATTTCTGCGGGATTTTATTTAAACTTATAAGTTCCATTTTGAACTCGTCTCGTCAAAAAATTTACGGGACGGGATATGGGTCTTAACTTCTTCATCCCACTAGGCCCGTCTCATCCTGTGTATAATAAGTTTTTAATTTAAATTAATAGATATAAATAGAATCCCTAAGAATTAGTTATATACTTATATAGTTATTATATTATTATGATTATAGTTTAAAAATATAAACCATGTTGGTCAAACCGTCAAAATTGACAAATGACCCAAGTTCATTTAGATGTGTTTTATTATTGATATTAGGAAGTTTTAATGTAAACTATAATATGCTATTGTGGATATTTAGAAACTTTAATGTTTTTGCGTTTTAAGTAATATATATACGAATATTTTTGTGGATAATGCGTCAAATTTAAACACTATAAATAAATTAATCAACCGGGATAAGACCTTGATAGTATGTTGAGTGAAATAAATTGATGAGCTCAAAACCGAACACTATAAACAAAATATATATATATATATATATATATATATATATATATATATATATATATATATATATATTATTTCCATCTTGGTTTTATCATAACTTTGGATTGACAAGTCCGATTGCTCCCTTTTTTTCCCTACATTTCTTATCTGAAGTCTACTTTGTTACCGTGTCATTTTTTCTAGTTGTTACTGAAAAACCGAATACGTGAATAATAAGGATATAAATACTCTAGAAGGAGGGGATTGATAGAGTACGGGAATTTTTTTGCAATATCGTATATCAAGGCTTTTAAGCTAATCTCAAGGCCTTGAAGTCGATATGTGCGCTTAGTGACAAAACTGTTTCTCAAGGCTTTGAAGAGGATTTCAAGGGCTTTAATTCGAATCCTTCAAAAGATAGTTAGTCACAATATAAGCGATAAAGTGTTGAATATAAAAGATCGACGCGACGATATGTTTATGAAGTTCGGCCCTAATAGCCTACTCTCCGCCTAGGATTTCCAACCCTAGGATTCTAACTATCTATTATCTGCTTTTTGTGAGTCCTAGATACAACCTAGAAGAACTTCCCTTCTTCTCTCTATGTAGCCTCAATGCTACTAGTCAACTCTATTCTAGCAATAATAGCCTAGTTACTTCGCAGAGTAACACACCCGAGTATAACAGTCTCTAGATATGCCAATGAAGCTCTTGTGCTTATCTTCACTCTAAGGAAGTATACTAATGTAAGTTTAACGAGGAAGAAAAACTTTTGGATCGATGAAGATGTATGATCGCTTGAAGACTTGGTTTTTTATCCGTGTTAGCACTTACTTTTTCTTCTTCAATCGTCATCATCGTTTATAGTCTTCTATGGAGATCTTCTTTAGCCATTGTAAGATAGCCGTTGTAACGTTTCTATTTCTCCATAGAATATTCTGCTTGGTTGAGGTGAAGTAATCGTTGTAAGATCTTCTTTCTTCTACTTCTTCTCTTTGACGACCGTTGAAGATCTTTTGGAAATGTGGTTTTCTCTTGGTCATCGGGGTGGATAGGGATTTGGAAGAATCCACTATAGCCATCTAAATAGCAAAAATGAGAATGTTGAGCTAACCTCTCTAGCATTTGGTCAATGAAAGGAAGAGGGAAGTGATCTTTCCTAGAGGCCATGTTCAATTTCCTATAGTCAATACACATCTTCCATCCCGTAACCGTCCTAGTTGGGATTAGTTCATTGTTCACATTAGTCACTACGGTCATCCCACCCTTCTTAGGAACTACATGAACGTGACTAACCCACTTACTATCCGAAATAGGGTAGATGATTCCCGCATCTAGCAACTTAATGATCTCTTTCTTGACTACCTCTTTCATTATAGGATTCAATCTTCTTTGATGTTCAATAGAGGGTTTATGGTCATCTTCCATCAATATCTTATGCATGCACAAAGAGGGCTTAATGCCAACTAAATCATCAATAGTATAGCCAATGGCTTTCCTATGCAATCTTAGCTCATGCAACAACTTAGCAAGTTCATCATCATTCAAGCATGCATTCACAATCACCGGATATGTAGAATTATCACCAAGAAAAGCATACTTCAAATGAGAGGGGAGGGGTTTAAGTTCAAGTTTAGGCAGACCTTTATCGAGTGGAGACGATCCAAATAACGTTGGTTGAGATGAATCCAAAGCAAATGAAGGCTCTCCAAGGCTCCTTGAAGCTTGGTCATCAACAAGGGTTACTTCTGGGGAAACCACGGCCAACTCCACGGATCTTGGCACATCCACGGCCGTGGAAGTTGCCAAGATTGCTCTTCGGAGTTTTCCAGAGAGTTCTACGGCCGTGGAACACCTTCCACGGCCGTGGTTCCTACAGGAACTCAACATACTCTCGTGGTCTTCAATTTCAGCTCTTGTCTCCTTCTCTAATGCTTCTAAGGCCTTGATTTCTTCATTCCAAGGCTCCTTGAAGCTTGGTCATCAACAAGGGTTGCTTCTGGGGAAACCACGGCCAACTCCACGGATCTTGGCACATCCACGGCCGTGGAAGTTGCCAAGATTGCTCTTCGGAGTTTTCCAGAGAGTTCTACGGCCGTGGAACACCTTCCACGGCCGTGGTTCCTACAGGAACTCAGCATACTCTCGTGGTCTTCAATTTCAGCTCTTGTCTCCTTCTCTAATGCTTCTAAGGCCTTGATTTCTTCATTGCAAGCCTCCTCAACACCTTCCTCCATCAAGCTTAAACTAAGAACCTTCTCCAAGGGGTCCTTGATCAAGATTGAGCTCACAACTTCTCTAGACTCCTCTTGCTCGACAATGTTGAATACATCTTCATCAAGGGTTGGCCCTTTCATCATTGTGGACAGCTTGAACTTGATGTTCTCTTCTCCAATGTTGAAGGAGAGAATTCCATTCTTACAATCTACCAAGCATCCGGAAGTGGCTAGGAAAGGTCTCCCTAAGATGATGGGAACCGGATAGTCCGCCGGGATGTCCAAGACAACAAAATCAATCGGCACATAGAACTTCCCTAATTGCACCGGAATGTCCTCCAAGATCCCAACCGGATGAGTGATTAAACGGTCCGCCATGTAGAGGGTCATCTTGACCGGTTTTGGCTCTCCTAGCCCTACCTTATTGCAAAGTGCAAGCGGTATGATGCTTACACTTGCCCCAAGATCACAAAGGGCTTCATACTTCACTTCTCCCACTCCGATTGGCACACAAAAGGAACCGGGATCTCTTAGTTTAGGAGGCATTTCCTCCTTCATCGTTTGAATCAATTCCGAGGACCTCTTAGTCATCCTTACTTCCCCATACTCCTCCAACTTCCTTTTGTTGGAGAGTATTTCCTTCAAGAACTTGCCATATGCCGGCATACCTAAGATAGCATCCATGAACGGAATGTTAATATGCAATTTAGACATAAGTTCAAGGAATTTACCAAAGTTCTTGTCCAAGCGAGCTCTTGCTCGTGATTGTGGGAACGGTAGTGGTGGCTTGTATGGAGGTGGTGCCACATATGTTGGCTCAACATCCTTGCTCCTTCCTCCATCTTCTTGCAAAGTCTCTTCCTCTATCACCACTTGCTTTCCCTTAGCATTCTCCTTGGGCAAGGGGTCCTTTATGCTCAAACCGCTTCTCGTTGTGATGGCTAACACTTGGCCTCTTGGGTTGTCTTCGGTTCTTCCGGGAAGCTTTCCCGGATCTTTATGAGCTTCACCCGCCTTTTGGAACACTTGTGCTTCCAACACTTTTGAGCCTTAGAAATGGAAGTCACCGTGCTCTCAAGATCACTCAACCTTCCAAGCAATTGCTCAAACATCATCTCGGTTCTATCCTTTGGAGGTTGAGTAAATCCGGGTGGAGGTTCTTGTGAAGCCTTTGGTAGTGGAGTTGTGCTTGTGGAAGCGGGAGGGTTCAAGGCTCCATCCGGGTTAGAATAGGAAAACCCGGGATGGTTATGGTTGGGCCGGTAATTGTTGAATTGCCGGTTATTGTTGAAGTTCCTTGGGCCTTGATAGTTGTTGTAATTGCCCCTTCCCATGTAATTCACATCTTCCTCCTTAGAAGACAAGTTTGCTTGCACTTGCACTTGAGGGGTTGCTTGATTCTTCAAAGTTGTAGCACACAACTCCCTCAAATACTTTAGCTCGTTGTTGATGGCGTCAAGCTTGAAATTGCTCATGGTAACTTCACTCACCTCATATGCTCCCGCCTTTCTCTCTTCACTCTTCCTATGGGAGTACTTCTCAATCACTAAAGCTTGCTTCTCTACAAACTCCCAAGCTTCATCCACATGCTTTTCCATGAAAGTCCCACCGGAAAGAGATTGGAGCTTGAATTGGCTATCTTCATCAAGTCCTTTGAAGTAGATCTCCAATAACTCAATTTTTGGTATACCATGATGTGGACAATCTAGGAGAAGGTCTTTGAACCTCTCCCAAGACTTGAATAAACTCTCTCTATCCTTCATTACAAAGGCATTGATCTTCCCTCTTAACTCGGTAGTCTTGGAAGGTGGGAAGAACTTAGTCAAAAACTCGGTTGTCATCTCCTCCCAAGTACTCACTCGCCCTTGTGGAATAGATTGATACCAAGCTAAGGCTTTGTCCTTAAGAGAGAAGGAAAATGCCCTAAGCTTATGGTTGTTGCTCTCCAATCTAGGCGGTCTAAGAGTCTCCATCAAGATCTCATAATTCATCAAGTGTTGATGAGGAGACTCTCCTTCCATCCCTCCAAATTGATTATGCCGGATCATTTGTAGAACTTGAGGGCGGAGCTCGTAATCATGGGTTGCGGGATCTCCTAAGTTCACACCCGGACGGTGTGCTCTTTGTGCCGGATCCATACGTTGCCCTAACGTTTGTGGCTCTTCAATAGCAATGGGCACAACCCGAATATTAACCGCCGCCGGCTGCGGTTGTGGTGGAGGTGGAGGAGGTTGTTGACGGTTAAGCTCTCTTTGCACAAGAGCTTGCCTAATCTCCTCAATCTTCCTCCTAGTTGCCTCTTGCCTCTCATTGGCAAGTCTCCTTTCATTCTCCAAAGCTTCATCCCTTATCCTAATTTGCTCTAAAGCCTCATCCAACTCAGCTTGGAGATTTCTTCCGGCCGTATCTTTCCCCTTTTTAATGCTCTTGGATCTATATCTAAGGGTTTTCTCCGGTTCGGGATCGAATGGAGCTAAATCCTTGCCACGAGATCTTCGCATACACCTAAAGAGTAAGAGATGTCCTGAAAAGCAAAGACACAAACCAAAAAGAGATCAAAAGCAACAAGAAAAACCTACACTATAAACAATTACAAAATGACTCAATCTTAACCTAGTCCCCGACAACGGCGCCAAAAACTTGTTACGCTAAGAACGTGTGCACGCAATAAGCTTTAAATTTATACTCGTTATATTTCTCCTAACTCCTAGCGAACCCGCAATGTACGGGACGTTTGTAGTAGGGATAGTATTTCGAGGTCGAACACAAAGACTGAGGTGAGATTGGATCGATTAATGATTAAGTTTAGTGAAGATCTAGGCTAAGTAAGGATAAAGAAATAAAGAAATGAAAATCTCAATGTTTTTGGTTGGGTTTTTAGGTGATCAATCAAGGATCACAAATCATGCAAAATAAACAATCAACTAAGCTAACAAATCAACACAAACAAACAAGCTAAGCACGAGATACGAGATCAAAGAGAGAAAAGAGCGGGTTCTAGGGGTTGGAAATTCCGGTTATGGCATAGGACTCAAGCTATCTAATCATTCCTTGGATTAACAATAATATGTTGGGAGTGAGTGTTTCTAGATTGGGATCAATCACCGGGTAGGTCTCTTGGTCCACTAGTCCGTTCCTAAGGTCTCATCACCGGGTAAGTCTCAAAGACACTAAGGAAAGGAATTCTACACAAACCGGATTGTCACCTAGGGATCTAACCTATCCTTACCGGGTAAGTCTCGGAAAAGCTAGTCCTAAACAACTATCGTAGCACACTCAGTCCAATGGCGGCTTGCGAGGCTCACCACTACCTAGAGTTTGTTCATCTTTGATATCTAAGGGTAAGAATCACCGGGTTGGTCTCTTCTAACACTTAGTTGCTAACACTAGGTCACCCTAGGATAGATTTAACTCAACAAACACTAGGATTTCAACATTCTAACAATCTAGAACTTAGACTCATCAAATCAAACAAATCAGACAAACCACGGGCTGTTCTACACTTCCACGGCCGTGGATTGGGAGGAACAAACCGTGGACTTCAACAGAGGTTTCGTTCTAGTAAATGAGTCATCCATAGGCAAATCTAAGTCTATCCTATCATAGCCTTAGCCATAACCATCCTTTCCTCACCCTAGAATCGCATCTATTTAGCCTACAACATTCATCATAACAATCGAAATCATCAAACATAAAATCATGGCTTCCATTTGCGAAGTAATGAAGAGAAAGAGATGAACAAGTGAAGCAAGCAAAACCAAGCTGAAAGTAAGATTAGAAAGACTCACAACCCTTCCAAAAGAAGGTTTAAACGATTCTTACAATCCTAGAAAACGATTCCGATAATCTCCACCACGAAACTTCTCAAAAACTAGCAATGGTGTGTTCTTCTTCTCTTTTCCAATGGAGCTTTTCTCCTCCTCCAATGGTAGCTCTCCTCTTGAGAGAATCTTCTTGTTGAGAGTGTGGGAGAGAATGTGGATTTGATTGGATGATAGGAGGTGTCCTTCTCTCAGCCTTGCAGGACCACTTTTATACTACAACCTTGCTAGAGTTGGCCATGAGATCGTGGCACAACTGTCACAACCGCCTGGCAAAAACCACGGTTGGTTTCCACGGCCGTGGTCTTGCTAGTGACCGTGGTTTGGTGCTTCAGCTTTGTCTTGGATCATTAAGCTTCGATTTGGTGCATGGCTTGTGTTGACAAGGTTCCATGAGTCCTCCTTAACCCTTAGCTTGCATTCCAATGAGTCCGAAAGTGTGTCATCTCAAGGAGCGACCCTCGAATGCATCGATTAAGCTCCTAAATCTCCCAAAATACCTATAAAGCAAGCAAAAGTCCGCGTAGACGTCTATCTCGACAAAATACATGATTTGAGTGCAAACGTCGTGAACTAGTGCTAAACCATGCATGAATGAGTAGATAAACTATCTAAATGAATGCCTAATCCTAAGTCATAAATCGTGTTATCAAAAATACCCCATACTTAAGGTTTGCTCGTCCCCGAGCAAGTTCTCAAATATTAACTAAGAGATGACATGATTTATGCATGTAGAAAAAAAAAATGGCAAAATCTTTTTGGAATTGTGCTTCTAATATTGGATCACCTTCATAGTCATGTTTCATGGAAATGAATAAGCGATTATGTATCAAATAAATGAAGGCACGGAAAGACAATTGTACTTAACTCGAAAGCATGCATGAAACGTAAAAATGAAGAAGCCAAGATGATCAAGAGCATATCCAATCTAGATTACAAAGTCTTACACACATGCAAATCGGTCATAAGGGCTTGTGAGATAAAAGGCCAAGAAACGTTGTGATTAGGTGGGGGTTTCTCTAGGCTATGTGATGCTAATCCGGGAATGGAACTAACTCCACAATTTTGTCCTCGATCAACTTCCCACAAGTGTATATTTTCTCCATCTTTTCTTTTTCTTTCACTTATTTTTGAGACAATGGCATTGGTGTACAAAAGCCGAAACCTTGGTGATTAGCCGTCCTCGGGTTTTTTTCTATTTTTCGAGGTGCATCCACACCGGGCACACATACCAAAGCTCGTTAGGACTATTGGTTTATTTGACTTTGACAAGGCACAAATACCCGATTATGTGAATGGTGCCGAGTTACTCGTCATTTAAACCAACGTCCCCAGACCTATATTTTTGTCTACACTTTCACAACAAGTTCGACATTTTATTCATGACATTCTTTCATCAACATCTTCACCCCACACTTGCTTTTCACACACATCAACACACTAACATGCTCCTATTCCTGGATGGGTCAAAAGAGGTTAAATTTATATCAATTGAGGTGCTCAAACATCATGATCAAGATGAGAAGAAGAGAAAGATGAATTGCCTCATACATTCCTAGATGATGTGTAAGAACTAGCATGTAATTTCGACTTTCAATACTCAATCCAATCAAGGCAACATCATGATCACAATCCATTCATGGGATTCAATATAAGTACTTCAAGTCCACATATGCATTCATCAATTTAACACATAAGGCTATCCATAGCCAATCCACATGACAAGGTTCATCATTAGGGTCATATCCAAGCCTAGAAAGCACACAAATTTTTTAAATTTTCTGATTTTTTTGGAATTTTTCGAAATGAGTATATACAATGCAAGACATGTGATAATATTAAACTATCCTAGATGCTAATCATGCAAAAGATCATGCAAATCCCACCCCATACTTAGAAACACATTGTCCCCAATGTGGCATTCAAGTAAAGAAGAGTGAAAGAGGGTTCTCACAATGTAAAAATGGTTTGCTATGATATTTGGGTTCACTCAAATGGATTGATGGTGGATGATCCTATCAACGATGGTAGAGAGCTCAAAGTGTTCATCAAGGCGTCGGGACCCGCGCTAGGCACCGCTAGCCGTCCAAGTTCCGCGTCCGCTCCACCCATAATTGATGAGGGACTCATCATCATCATCCACATGCCATGCAAGGTTTCCATGCTACCAAGACTCTAACACACACACAAAGCACACCAAACACACAAAAACAGAAAAAATCAAAACAAAAACGAAAAGGAAAAGAGAAAACGTTACCAATGGGTTGCCTCCCATCAAGCGCTTCTTTAAGGTCATTATCTTGACCAAACTTGGGGGTGTCTACTCAAGGTGAAGTGAGGCAATCATATCCACCGGAGCTCCCGGGATATACTTCTTCAACCGGTGCCCATTCACCTTAAAATCTCCACAATGCTCCCCTCCTATCTCAATAGCTCCATGGGGGAAGATCTTCTTCACCAAATAAGGACCGGTCCACCTCGACTTTAGCTTTCCGGGGAAGAGCCGCAGCCTTGAGTTGAAGAGAAGGACAAGGTCGCCTTCACTCAACTCCTTCGGGGTGAGGCGCTTGTCATGCCACCGTTTGGTCCTCTCCTTGTAGATCCGGGCATTTTCATAAGCATCCAACCGGATCTCCTCAAGAGCGTTCATATCAAGCAACCTCTTCTCTTCGGCCTCCTTGAGGTCAAAATTTAGCCACTTAATGGCCCAATAAGCTCTATGCTCCATCTCTACCGGAAGGTGGCAAGACTTGCCAAAAACTAACTTGTAAGGAGTGGTGTCAATCGGTTTCTTGAAAGCGGTTCTATATGCCCACAAGGCATCATCGAGCTTCATAGCCCAATCCTTTCTTGTCCTAGAGACCGTCTTCTCAAGAATTCCCTTTATCTCCCGGTTGGAGATCTCCACTTGGCCACTAGTTTGGGGATGGTAAGGTGTTGCCACCTTGTGATTCACCCCATACTTAGCCAAAAGTGCTCCAAAGTTCCTATTAGTGAAGTGCTTCCCTCCATCACTTATGATCACCCTTGGTGTTCCAAACCTAGGAAAAATTACTCGGTTGAAGAACCGCACCACCACCTTGGTATCATTTGTGGAAGAGGCGATTGCCTCCACCCATCTTGAAACATAGTCAAACCACCAATAGGATGTAGAGGTTGCCACATGAAGAGGGGAATGGTCCCATGAAGTCCACACCCCACACATCAAATATTTCCACTTCTTGTATGTTGTTCAAGGGCATCTCATTCCTCCTTGAGATGTTGCCCGTCCTTTGGCAAGCATCACAAGCTACCACAAAGTTTTGCACATCCTTGAACAAAATTGGCCAAAAGAAGCCCGATTGCAACACCTTCGCACATGTCTTGTGTGAGCTAGCATGCCCTCCACATGGCAAGGAATGACAATGGCGGATCACACTCTCCACCTCATCCTCCGGTATGCACCTTCTAAATACTCCATCTGGCCCTCTTTTGAACAAAAGTAGTTCACTCCAATAGTAGTGCCTTACGTCTTTGAAGAACTTCTTCCTTTGGGCATATGACAAACCGGGAGGCACTTCCTCACACACAAGATAATTCACAATGTCGGTATACCACAGCTCACTTCCTCTAGACACTTGGAACAAGCATTCCTCCACCATTTGCAATTGCTCATCCCGGAATGAGTCATCAATTGGGATGTCATCTCTTTCAAGCTCTAACGGTGGGAGTCTACTAAGGTGATCCGCCACGGAATTCTCGGACCCCTTCTTATCCCGTATTTCCAAATCAAATTCTTGAAGAAGGAGGATCCACCGAATCAGCCTAGGCTTGGCATCCTTCTTGGTAAGGAGATAACGGATCGCAGCATGATCCGTATAAACAATGACCTTCGCTCCAACAAGATATGAGTGGAACTTCTCAAATGCGTACACAACCGCTAGCAACTCTTTCTTGGTGGTAGCATAATTGAGTTGGACATCATCTAGCGTCTTGCTAGCATAATAAATGGCATGTGTGCGCCCATCTTTCCTTTGCCCCAAAACAGCCCCAATGGCTACATCACTTGCATCACACATGATCTCAAACGGTAAACTCCAATCCGGAGGTCGCATGATAGGTGCGGAGATCAAAGCGTTCTTCAACCTACAAAAAGCCTCAAGGAAATCCTTGGAGAAAACAAACTCAACATCTTTCATTAGTAGGTTAGTAAGAGGTTTAGAAATTTTAGAGAAATCTTTAATAAACCTCCGGTAAAAACCGGCATGCCCTAAGAAACTCCTTACCCCCTTCACCGAGGTAGGTGGTGGCAACTTCTCTATCGTTTCAATCTTGACCCTATCAACCTCAATGCCACGGTTGGACACCAAGTGTTCCAACACAATACCTTCACTTACCATGAAGTGGCATTTTTCCCAATAAAAGACAAGGTTTGTCTCCTCACATCTCTTAAGCACTCGAGACAAGTTAGCTAAGCAATTATCAAAGGAAGAACCATAAACAAAAAAATCATCCACAAACACTTCCATGATGTTTTCAATATACTCAGAAAAGATAGCCATCATACACCTTTGAAAGGTGGCGGGTGCATTACACAACCCAAATGGCATTCTCCTATATGCAAAAGTTCCCCATGGACATGTAAATGTGGTTTTCTCTTGGTCATCGGGGTGGATAGGGATTTGGAAGAATACACTATAGCCATCTAAATAGCAAAAATGAGAATGTTGAGCTAACCTCTCTAGCATTTGGTCAATGAAAGGAAGAGGGAAGTGATCTTTCCTAGAGGCCATGTTCAATTTCCTATAGTCAATACACATCTTCCATCCCGTAACCGTCCTAGTTGGGATTACTTCATTGTTCTCATTAGTCACTACGGTCATCCCACCCTTCTTAGGAACTACATGAACGTGACTAACCCACTTACTATCCGAAATAGGGTAGATGATTCCCGCATCTAGCAACTTAATGATCTCTTTCTTGACTACCTCTTTCATTATAGGATTCAATCTTCTTTGATGTTCAATAGAGGGTTTATGGTCATCTTCCATCAATATCTTATGCATGCACAAAGAGGGCTTAATGCCAACTAAATCATCAATAGTATAGCCAATGGCTTTCCTATGCAATCTTAGCTCATGCAACAACTTAGCAAGTTCATCATCATTCAAGCATGCATTCACAATCACCGGATATGTAGAATTATCACCAAGAAAAGCATACTTCAAATGAGAGGGGAGGGGTTTAAGTTCAAGTTTAGGCAGACCTTTATCGAGTGGAGACGATCCAAATAACGTTGGTTGAGATGAATCCAAAGCAAATGAAGGCTCTCCAAGGCTCCTTGAAGCTTGGTCATCAACAAGGGTTGCTTCTGGGGAAACCACGGCCAACTCCACGGATCTTGGCACATCCACGGCCGTGGAAGTTGCCAAGATTGCTCTTCGGAGTTTTCCAGAGAGTTCTACGGCCGTGGAACACCTTCCACGGCCGTGGTTCCTACAGGAACTCAACATACTCTCGTGGTCTTCAATTTCAGCTCTTGTCTCCTTCTCTAATGCTTCTAAGGCCTTGATTTCTTCATTCCAAGGCTCCTTGAAGCTTGGTCATCAACAAGGGTTGCTTCTGGGGAAACCACGGCCAACTCCACGGATCTTGGCACATCCACGGCCGTGGAAGTTGCCAAGATTGCTCTTCGGAGTTTTCCAGAGAGTTCTACGGCCGTGGAACACCTTCCACGGCCGTGGTTCCTACAGGAACTCAGCATACTCTCGTGGTCTTCAATTTCAGCTCTTGTCTCCTTCTCTAATGCTTCTAAGGCCTTGATTTCTTCATTGCAAGCCTCCTCAACACCTTCCTCCATCAAGCTTAAACTAAGAACCTTCTCCAAGGGGTCCTTGATCAAGATTGAGCTCACAACTTCTCTAGACTCCTCTTGCTCGACAATGTTGAATACATCTTCATCAAGGGTTGGCCCTTTCATCATTGTGGACAGCTTGAACTTGATGTTCTCTTCTCCAATGTTGAAGGAGAGAATTCCATTCTTACAATCTACCAAGCATCCGGAAGTGGCTAGGAAAGGTCTCCCTAAGATGATGGGAACCGGATAGTCCGCCGGGATGTCCAAGACAACAAAATCAATCGGCACATAGAACTTCCCTAGTTGCACCGGAATGTCCTCCAAGATCCCAACCGGATGAGTGATTAAACGGTCCGCCATGTAGAGGGTCATCTTGACCGGTTTTGGCTCTCCTAGCCCAACCTTGTTGCAAAGTGCAAGCGGTATGATGCTTACACTTGCCCCAAGATCACAAAGGGCTTCATACTTCACTTCTCCCACTCCGATTGGCACACAAAAGGAACCGGGATCTCTTAGTTTAGGAGGCATTTCCTCCTTCATCGTTTGAATCAATTCCGAGGACCTCTTAGTCATCCTTACTTCCCCATACTCCTCCAACTTCCTTTTGTTGGAGAGTATTTCCTTCAAGAACTTGCCATATGCCGGCATACCTAAGATAGCATCCATGAACGGAATGTTAATATGCAATTTAGACATAAGTTCAAGGAATTTACCAAAGTGCTTGTCCAAGTGAGCTCTTGCTTGTGATTGTGGGAACGGTAGTGGTGGCTTGTATGGAGGTGGTGCCACATTTGTTGGCTCAACATCCTTGCTCCTTCCTCCATCTTCTTGCAAAGTCTCTTCCTCTATCACCACTTGCTTTCCCTTAGCATTCTCCTTGGGCAAGGGGTCCTTTATGCTCAAACCGCTTCTCGTTGTGATGGCTAACACTTGGCCTCTTGGGTTGTCTTCGGTTCTTCCGGGAAGATTTCCCGGATCTTTATGAGCTTCACCCGCCTTTTGGAACACTTGTGCTTCCAACACTTTTTGAGCCTTAGAAATGGAAGTCACCGTGCTCTCAAGATCACTCAACCTTCCAAGCAATTGCTCAAACATCATCTCGGTTCTATCCTTTGGAGGTTGAGTAAATCCGGGTGGAGGTTCTTGTGAAGCCTTTGGTAGTGGAGTTGTGCTTGTGGAAGCGGGAGGGTTCAAGGCTCCATCCGGGTTAGAATAGGAAAACCCGGGATGGTTATGGTTGGGCCGGTAATTGTTAAATTGTCGGTTATTGTTGAAGTTCCTTGGGCCTTGATAGTTGTTGTAATTGCCCCTTCCCATGTAATTCACATCTTCCTCCTTGGAAGACAAGTTTGCTTGCACTTGCACTTGAGGGGTTGCTTGATTCTTCAAAGTTGTAGCACACAACTCCCTCAAATACTTTAGCTCGTTGTTGATGGCGTCAAGCTTGAAATTGCTCATGGTGACTTCACTCACCTCATATGCTCCCGCCTTTCTCTCTTCACTCTTCCTATGGGAGTACTTCTCAATCACTAAAGCTTGCTTCTCTACAAACTCCCAAGCTTCATCCACATGCTTTTCCATGAAAGTCCCACCGGAAAGAGATTGGAGCTTGAATTGGCTATCTTCATCAAGTCCTTTGAAGTAGATCTCCAATAGCTCAATTTTTGGTATACCATGATGTGGACAATCTAGGAGAAGGTCTTTGAACCTCTCCCAAGACTTGAATAAACTCTCTCTATCCTTCATTACAAAGGCATTGATCTTCCCTCTTAACTCGGTAGTCTTGGAAGGTGGGAAGAACTTAGTCAAAAACTCGGTTGTCATCTCCTCCCAAGTACTCACTCGCCCTTGTGGAATAGATTGATACCAAGCTAAGGCTTTGTCCTTAAGAGAGAAGGAAAATGCCCTAAGCTTATGGTTGTTGCTCTCCAATCTAGGCGGTCTAAGAGTCTCCATCAAGATCTCATAATTCATCAAGTGTTGATGAGGAGACTCTCCTTCCAAGGATCACAAATCATGCGAAATAAACAATCAACTAAGCTAACAAATCAACACAAACAAACAAGCTAAGCACGAGATACGAGATCAAAGAGAGAAAAGAGCGGGTTCTAGGGGTTGGAAATTCCGGTTATGGCATAGGACTCAAGCTATCTAATCATTCCTTGGATTAACAATAATATGTTGGGAGTGAGTGTTTCTAGATTGGGATCAATCACCGGGTAGGTCTCTTGGTCCACTAGTCCGCTCCTAAGGTCTCATCACCGGGTAAGTCTCAAAGACACTAAGGAAAGGAATTCTACACAAACCGGATTGTCACCTAGGGATCTAACCTATCCTTACCGGGTAAGTCTCGGAAAAGCTAGTCCTAAACAACTATCGTAGCACACTCAGTCCAATGGCGGCTTGCGAGGCTCACCACTACCTAGAGTTTGTTCATCTTTGATATCTAAGGGTAAGAATCACCGGGTTGGTCTCTTCTAACACTTAGTTGCTAACACTAGGTCACCCTAGGATAGATTTAACTCAACAAACACTAGGATTTCAACATTCTAACAATCTAGAACTTAGACTCATCAAATCAAACAAATCAGACAAACCACGGGCTGTTCTACACTTCCACGGCCGTGGATTGGGAGGAACAAACCGTGGACTTCAACAGAGGTTTCGTTCTAGTAAATGAGTCATCCATAGGCAAATCTAAGTCTATCCTATCATAGCCTTAGCCATAACCATCCTTTCCTCACCCTAGAATCGCATCTATTTAGGCTACAACATTCATCATAACAATCGAAATCATCAAACATAAAATCATGGCTTCCATTTGCGAAGTAATGAAGAGAAAGAGATGAACAAGTGAAGCAAGCAAAACCAAGCTGAAAGTAAGATTAGAAAGACTCACAACCCTTCCAAAAGAAGGTTTAAACGATTCTTACAATCCTAGAAAACGATTCCGATAATCTCCACCACAAAACTTCTCAAAAACTAGCAATGATGTGTTCTTCTTCTCTTCTCCAATGGAGCTTTTCTCCTCCTCCAATGGTAGCTCTCCTCTTGAGAGAATCTTCTTGTTGAGAGTGTGGGAGAGAATGTGGATTTGATTGGATGATAGGAGGTGTCCTTCTCTCAGCCTTGCAGGACCACTTTTATACTACAACCTTGCTAGAGTTGGCCATGAGATCGTGGCACAGCTATCACAACCGCTTGGCAAAAACCATGGTTGGTTTCCACGGCCGTGGTCTTGCCAGTGACCGTGGTTTGGTGCTTCAGCTTTGCCTTGGATCATTAAGCTTCGATTTGGTGCATGGCTTGTGTTGACAAGGTTCCATGAGTCCTTCTTAACCCTTAGCTTGCATTCCAATGTGTCCGAAAGTGTGTCATCTCGAGGAGCGACCCTCGAATGCATCGATTAAGCTCCTAAATCTCCCAAAATACCTATAAAGCAAGAAAAAGTCCGCGTAGACGTCTATCTCGACAAAATACATGATTTGAGTGCAAACGTCGTGAACTAGTGCTAAACCATGCATGAATGAGTAGATAAACTATCTAAATAAGTGCCTAATCCTAAGTCATAAATCGTGTTATCACACCACTCCTCGTCTCAGGAACGACACTCTCGGCAATCTCCTCATGTACCTCCTCCACCACTGGTGGATCAGCAGCGAAAACTGGTCCATGTCCTATCACGCCCGGAGGAAGAGGTGGCCTACCTCTACCCCAGCCTATAGTAGAAGTTGCTCTAGTCCGAGCCATCTGCGGGGTATGCACACCTAACTTATAAGGCTATATATATGCCATATGTATATATACACACACACACATACACACACACACACACACACACACACACACACACACACACACATATATATATATATATATATATATATATATATATATATATATATAACACATACACATAATCCATAATACATACAGGGAATTACACCAAAAACTTGGCTGACACACAAGGAATTACACCAAAAAGAGCAACAACACACAAGGTGTCTATAATATCAATGATGAGGACAAGATTGAAAAGCTTGCCGAGAATATGCAAGCCTTGATGAAACTTGTTGATGGCAATCACGCTTCCTTGGTCGCTAATTTATATACTATTATAAACCATCAATTTTGCAAGAGCACGGGTCATGATATAGGGGATTGGTCAACCTTCAACGAACACATGATATATTATGAGGCCATAAAACAAGTCAACAGTAACACCCAAAATCCGCGGGACTCGGGGCGTCACATTGGGCTAGGATCTCACAGTGGATCTTGACCCTAGCTTGACAACAAGTTCACTGGACCTTACAACATGGCACTGACAGATATAAATAAAATACATAAAGCGGTATAAAACTGTACATCAAAAGGTATACGAAATCATAGCCGAGTATAAAACACAATCCTCACACAGGAGGTATACAAACATCATCCTCACACAGGAGGTATGTAAAGCATCCCCAAAACCATAACCGCCTAATGTACGAGAGTCCTCGGCCTGTCACCCTGCCGGATCACTCTGCAGTTCTCCTATCCTGCAAAGCATCTACATCACGGTATAAAACCGTTAGCTAACCATACGTGTATAAGGTAATGCATAAGCACAAGCACAAGCCATGAAAGATAAACACATAATCATGCTGTCAAACATTTACCCGTTTTAATTATCTTTATATAAGTAGTCATTCACTTAAATCGTATATATATATATATATATATATAGATAGATAGATAGATAGATAGATAGATAGATAGATAGATAGATAGATAGATAGATAGATAGATATTTGAAACTATGTGACACGAGGAACATATCATCCTCGCCTCTGGGCCTGCTAGCCATCTGGAGTAGTTTCAGTCACACAACCCGTGTACCCTATGAGAGTGGTGTTGTGCCCTTCCCGTATACCAGGTCTGGCCTGACGTCATGAACCTCCCAGACTCCTTACAAGATGAAAGGGAAATGTTATCACTGCCACTATAAGGGGCTATTAATAAAACATAGGTCGGTAATAACCGACATCGGATGCTATCATATCAAGCATATAACACACACACCACTCATGCAAACACCCAATATAAGGATGGTAGCTAAGTAAGTCCTACGGACTTACCCCAACCCTTGATACTCTCAACCACTAGCAACCTCAATCTAGAGAGGGGCACTGCCTAATAACAGCCATAGAGATATATCAATCTTCTATCAATCAAAGGGGTCATACCTAGACCCAAAGGGATCCATAAGGATCATATACATCCTATAACTCTCACTCGACATCCTAAAACCTCAAAGCCGCACAAGGTATAACATGATCATAACATCATCAACACACTCTCATCTATACCTAGCATGATGCTACACACTCACACTAGGAAAGGAAGGGACAATGTCAACCTTAGGCAAGCCCGGAAGCAAGACACACCTGTTGATAAGAGCAACACAAGGCTGAAATGCAGGGAACCGCAGTGGTGGCCCTAGGTGGCGCAGAGGCGGCGTTTGGCCGGCGTTGGGGCATCCTGGCTAGGCGCAAGGGCGGCTGGTGTGCAGATTGCACACTTCAGCTTCTCTTCACTTCTTCACTCGAGCCTCTTCACTCCTTCTTCAACCAACAACCCCATACATACATATACATACATATATACATCAAACAAAGCCTAAGAAGGCTGCCACAAGATCAAATCTTCTAGAACCAAGGCTAGAAAGGAAGAAGAGAAGAAAAGAAGAAAGAAAGAGGAAAGGAAGCAAAATCTCACCAGCTGAGCCCTAACAGAGGAAGACTCCTCACCACAACCTCAAGGCTGGCTCATCAAAGGCACAATAACCACATCCATCATCATCCAAACATCAAAACTCACAACTAAACAAGGGAGAAACAAGAAGAAGATTGAAAGAAGAAGAGAAGTAGAGGAGAAGATGCAACTGGAGAGAGAATGAGGAAACCCTCATCTAGAAGAAGAAGAAGAAGAAGAAGAAGAAGAAGATATACAAAGGAAGAGGGGTCAAAAGCAAAGGCATGATTCAACGAAGACGGCTGCAACACACCATAAACCGTAGGGGCGGCTCATGGAGGCACAAGAGTGGATCAAGGTGGCCGCAGGGGCGCCTAGTCTGGCCGCAAGGACGGCTCAGGCACAACTCAAACACTCAACACCTACGTCTCAGCTGTGGCACAAACGTGGGATCTCTCAAAGACTATTGCTCTTACACCAACTATCTAGGAATCCAAAGAGACTATCCCAAGGAGTATGCCAACGCAAGACCACATTTCCCACAAATGATCTTTCTATAATTCCCAAGAAGAAATTTCCCGCCCAAAGATCTCATCCATGATCTAGCACAAGGCCTTACGTAGGTTCCCACACATTCAACACAATATAAAATTCTAGAGAAGCTCGGTCAAGGACAACAAGTGCTTGCATAATCCATTTGAGAAATCAAGAACTCAATCATGTTTTTGAGGAGAAATTTGTAGGTTGGAGATCACTATAGATGTGATTGGAAAAGGCCATAAGATGCTATAAATCCAAGTTGTTCAACTCAGGCAACAAATGGAGAAGGCTCAAGGAAAACTCCCTGAGCCACAAACCCAATCCTAGAGTAGTTCGCCCCATCACATTGAGTAGCAGAAAAAAGATCACGGATAACATGGCCTTTGAGAAGATTATGAAGAAGAACCTTCAAGAAGAAGTTACTCTATAGGAGGTAATTATCATTACACCTCCTAAGCTATGTAGACCTCACCTTCCTTTTCCTTAAGATTATAATAGGAAGAAGATGGATGGAGATTTAGGAAATTTTCTAGAGAGGAGGAACAAGCTTTACTTGGAGATTCCATTTGTAGAGGCATCAAAGCAAATGCCCAAGTATTTTTTCCTAGTATTATCATTCAAACCTCTATAGAAATCATCAACGAGTGCAGCATGTTTGCGGTAGGAAGTTTAGCACAAAAGCTTTACATTTATAAACTCGATCTAAAATCCTAAACTACCTAGCGAAACCCGGAGTGTACGGATCGTTATGTAGGAAGGAAAGTATTCCGAGGTCGAACACAAGGACTGAGGTGAAATCAAATCATTCAATGGTCATGTATAGTGCAAATCTAAACTAAGAGACGAGAAAGGAATAAAGAAATGAATATCACAATATTTTTGGTTGGTTTTGGGTGATCAAACAAGGATCACAAAATGTGCAACACAAACAAGCAAATAAACACACAAACACAAGGATAGGTGATAAAAGGTAAGAAATGCGGATTCTAGAGATCAAGAATTCCGATTATGGTATTGGACTCATGCTTCTAAACATCAAAGGAGAGCTGCATCTGTTCGGAGTTGGGTGTTTCACTAATGGGAGCAATGACCGGGTAAGTCTCATGCTCCACTAGTCTCGAACCTAAGGTCCTATTACCGGGTAAGTCTCAAGGAACCTAAGGACGAGAATTCTACACAAACCGGACACTACCTAAGGGTCAAACCCCTCCTTACCGGGTAAGTCTCGAAAAAGGTAAGTCTTAGGCAACGATCCTAGCACACTCAATCCAATAGCGGCTTTTTTGGCTCACTACTACCTAGAGTTCATCATCTTATGTACCTAAGAGCGGAAATCACCGGGTAAGTCTCATTCCTCAATTAGTTTGCTAACATTAGGTCACCCTAAGCTAGATTAGACTCAACAAACACTAGGATTTCAACACATCTACATCCTAACACCCAGATTCATGAATATCGGTACAACAGAACAAAACCACGGGTGGATCATTGAAACCACGGCCGTGATTTAATGAAGAACAAGCCGTGATTTTGGGTCTGAGCTAGGTTTTCGAACACAATCCATCCTAAGCTAACATGCAAGTCCATACAATCATCATCCAAGCCATAAATATCATTCTATCACCCTAGAATCACAACTATTCAGCCAACAACATACAAATCTAGATCAAACTTCATAAATAGAGTATGCTTGCAAGTCTGTAACACCCCAAATCCGTGGGACTCGGGGCGCTACGGGTTGGGACCTCACAATGGGTCCCGACCCTTAGCTTGACAACAATTTCACTGGATCTTGCAACAAGGCACAAATATAGGCCAAAACCGAAATACATTTTTTTTGCAATGTAAGAAAACCCAAAAGAAAACAAACAACGGACTTCAGCCGAAAACAACTACAAAGACCAAACGCCATACATGCGGCATACAATAATACAATATACAAAACTCCAAACATGACTCCAAACCAAACCCTTCCTAAAATGTACGGACCCCGGCTGCCCACCCTTCCGGATCTCTCGGAGCATGCCTAACCTGCAAGGCAAACTACAACATTCGGTATAAAACCGTTAGCTCACATTCAAAGCATTAGAATAAAAGGGAAAGGCACAAACACAATTAATTCAACATAGTCACACAACATACTCAAAGCACACAAATCCGGTTTATTATCTTTATTTATTAAGTCATATCCCGTTCTAGTTCAACTTCTTTTGTGACACGAGAATCCTCCGAAACTCGCCTCGGTCTCTTCTTCCGGCAATGGAACGGTCGGATGCCTCCGACCGTCTAACCAGCACAGGCCAGTCGCCGAGATCCCCCTAGATCTCACGGGGAGCCAGGCAGTGATGTCACCGCCCGTTATCATACACTTGGGCCAAATAATATAAAGGTCGGTAATCCTATTTCCGGTTTAGTTGTTATAAATAGTAAAATAATAAACACACACCACCCAACACACAATAATGCTAATACAAAGAATACGAGCTAAGTAAGTCCGAAGACTTACCTCGTCACCACACTCAACTCACAACACTCTCGCTTCCTTAGGGAGGAAGCCCATAACCTGCTCACAAGAAGGTAACTATATCAACAACTCGCTCAACTCAATAAGTCTAAGACTTCTACGCAAATGATCTACGCAAGATCATTGGACTCTCATTCTAGGACCGAATCCTAGAATCCCTCATGCTCACATTCCACTCAACACAAGCTAGAAGTCCTTAGACTTCTAGACCCTGTGATCTCGCAGGATCATAACCCATAGTGCATACTAAGATAACATGCCTAGTCCAAACAGACGCAACGGTAACAACATCATGTAGGGATACGCAAATCTTAGCCCATAAACTCAACAACCATATACTCCAATTCTCAAACCTCACAAGCCTCACAAGATAACATCAACACCTCAAGTCATAAAACATTTCACAATCCTCAAGCACTCACCTAATGTCCATAACCACTACTTGGTATTTACTCTAAGTTATGCTAGATCCAACCTAGCATGATACTAATACTAAACATAACTAAATCGAGTAAGATCATAAACTCGGGGAAGATGGTACTCACATGACGTCAGAAGACGAAAGACGATCTAAGGATGTCGACTTGGACTTGTTAGGTCTTTATCGGGGCGCTTCCGAACCTAACACCATAACTATACAAATTTAGCTTTAAAGGCTAAACTTGGGCATTATATATAATATACATAAGCTAAAAGAATAACTCCGTAATGAAAATCCGAGTTTAAATCGACAAAAACATTTTAGGGCAATTTGTACAATTTTAGAAACTTGGTCATAAACTGGAATCACGACTTGAACCTTAAACCCAATTTTAAAATCCGAAAATATATATTCCGGGCAACTTATACAACCTCATAAACCCAAGGAAAACTCTCTTTCAAAACCGAGGATAAACAAAACCGTTAAACCGTTTTCCGGGGCAAAATATATTGTTCCAAAACTTTGGGTTATATTCAATGAATATTTCCTTGTGCATTTTCTGAAAATTATCTCAATAGGGGGGGCTAATTGAAACAATCCAGAAATATGGGTCAAAATTGTAATAACAAAACAATGGGTATATTTTGCAATTAACACAAAACTGAGGGGGCCGATCTAAATATGAAAGAGGGTTTCTTTAACCCTTTGCAGGCTTGCCGCTTCACGCAGGAAAGGAGGAACACAGATCTGCGATGGGAGCAGAGGAGGCGTTCCGGCTAGGCCGAAGCAAGGATGATACGCGGCGGCTCCGGTGGGCTCCGGCTAGGGTGAAGCAAGGGAGAGGCGCGGCGGATCCGATGGTGGCGACAACGAGGGAGTGCTTCTCCGACTTCGATGGTGGTTACTTGGTGGGTTCGAGGGCTGCACGGCGAAGCAAAGGGCCCTCTCCGGTGGTGTGTTTTGGCGCGACTCAACCTTGAAGGAGGGAGGAAGGCAGCGCGGCATAGCAGACGGCTCTGGTGGCGACGAAGGTGGCGTCCCTAGGCCTCCGGCAAGGCTCGTACAAGTGGGCTTCTCTGGTGACAGTGGCAGACCACTCCGGCAAGGAGGGCATCTTCCTTCGCGTTCTCAAGGTAGCAGGAGCTTCTCCGGAGGTGCGCAAGGGTTCGAGAGGGCAAATTGGTTTGGTTGGACCTGGGCGGATCAATTCGGACATCTCGAGGCTTCAGGCTATGTGTTTGCTGCAGTTGTGGGTTGCTGTTGTTGTTGTAGGTTGATGTTGCAGAGGTTGGAAGGAGAGGGGGTTGGAAGGAGAGGGATGAGTATTTTGCAGAGGAAGCGGATTGCGAGTTACAAGTGAGGCAAAGGAGACGAATGGGGCTGCTGCTTTGCTCTTGGTGTGGACGAAGGAGCAGAGGAGGTAGAGTGCCTATCATCACATTGGGAGAAAGGATACAGAGGGTACAGAGGGTCACAACTTGCGTGAGAGCATAGAGTGCCCATCATCACATTCGGAGAAAGGAGGGAGAAAAAAGAAAAAAATAAATAAAATAAATAGGGGAGAAAAAGTAATTGAATAAAATCGATCAAAACTAATCGGAAAAAGTAATCGGAAAAACAAAAAAAATATTTCCGAACCTTTCAAAAATAAATATCGAAAATACTCGTAAAATATCGATAGTAAAATATTAAACTATTAAAACATCGATCGAAGTAGGAGAATAAATATCGAAAACGCACCTAATAAATGGGGCGTTACATTAGATCCCCCTAAAAAAAAAGTTTCGTCCCGAAACTTTCTATGCATCGAGCTTCTCGGTCCCTAAGGCCGAGGCAAAAACTCTGACTCTAAGAAGGTTGAGACCTTCTAAACTATATACACAAACTACTCAAACTACCACCGTAAGATATATCATGCCATATAACATATTCCCGCACAGGACACAAACTACACATAACATCACACATAACGTAACCAAGGGAAGGACTAGGTCTAACCCGTCGATTCTATCGAAGCTACTAACTCGGCGTAAAACTCAACGAAAGATACTATACTTCGTCTTCCTACTTCCTATTAGCCTCTTCGGTTTTTTCGTCTGCGAGTAAATCACCATAACTGAAAAGTTGTCTCGAGTCATGTATGTACTCTCTCGACTGATACACATGAGCACCGGGTAAACACTATCTACTCTTGGCGGCTACGCCAACCAGTAAACCACTTTTCCAACTCGCGCTAAGATCTCAAAAGGGTCCGATATGTCGGAACTCAACTTCCTTTTCAGGTCTTTCTCAATGCAATATTTCCATTATGTTTCTCCTTTATTCTCTCCAACACAATCGAACTTCTTAATTGGCCCCGCTAAACCAAACTTTGATGTTACGTTTTCTTAATTCTTGTTTCAAATTCCAAGTAATGAAGAAAGTACCTTACTTCGCACCGCTTCTACTACGAGTCACATATGCTATTACTTTTACATCGTTCCTCAACACTCAATCAAGACCTTGTTTTGGAGAATCACTTGTACAGTCAAACCTACCATACCTCGAGGCAATTCCAAAACAATTGCACCAAAGGATCTCCTCTTAACTATCGACAACTCCCTTGTCAATTTTGTCTCACTCAATACTTCATGGTTATCCGGAGTAGGTTAGCCATAGATAGTGTTACTTTGGAGAATTTCTTCACAAATCTGATAATGACCATCACATCCTAGAAAATTTGTAACTTCTTTCACATCCTTTGGGGGTTGTCATCCCGAGACAACTTGTCATTCAACTTCTCTCTCCTTCGAGAGTAGACCAAAATATCTTATCCGGGGCATTAGTAAGCCCAAATGGAATCACCACAACTCATAGTGACCATGGTTTGTCCGAAATACCGTAATTGCAATATCCGAGTCGCGAATTCTCAAATGGTGACAATCAAATCTTAGTTAATCTTAGAAGAAACTACCGACCCTTGCACATGATCGAGTAGGTCCCCTATTCGTTGTAAGGGATACTTGTCCTTCATTCTCATCTTGCTCAACTTATAGTAATCAATGTACAACGGAGATAGTCGTCTCTCTCTCTCTCTTCGCAAACTGGTGTTCTCTTATAATAACTTCAAATCAAGAATTCAAGATATATCCCGACGTGAACTTCAAATCAAGACTTCTAGATTCCCTCCCAACATGAACTTCAAATCATCTTAATGGACAAATCTACCTTCCGATGCATTGGAAACTGTTCTATCTCGGGTTCCATCTTCTCTCTACCCATTTCATCTCGTCATGACCGACACAGCCTGGTCCTAACGCTTGAAGTGGTACACTCTGATCTGTTAGGGTGACGTTTTGCAACCCTTTTATTGCTCCTTCTGTAGCTATTATGTTCCCCGTCCTCTTCCATTGATCCTTCTTCTACAGAACTCGAGAGACTTGCTCTACTTTTCCGACTTTTGAAGCCTTAGTTAAGCAATAATTTAGCTTAATTCCTCTTCTCGCTTTACCATAATAACGATAATCACCTATCTTGATCTAACGCATGTGTTCAATCACAAAGGTACTTACTACAAGACTTAATCGTGCCTTAGAACAAAATGACATAAACTTTTTCGCTTTCACTGGCATCCCAACATATAGGAGGAGCTCTTCATATTCAACATCAGTTTTCACAATAGACATCCTTTCTTCAGGTAGGTGTAGAGCCTTACACTTCATTTCCTTATGCCACGTCAAACCGACCATAGAGGCTCTAACCTCAATATTTCATGTACTCCTTGCACATCTCATATCGATAACGAACTTCAAAACTTGGTCTTCTCTTACTCTTGTTGGTCACCTTAAGCACCTCTTGATATTCCATGAACAATCTTCACAACCATACTAGTATGTCCCGTGGAGAACGCTAGGCAAAATTCTCCAACCACAAACGCCGAAAGATCCACTCATAACTTCACCAAGTACTAACCTCTTGACTCTAAGCTTGTAGTGTTGCCCTAATCTAGGTCCTCCTTTTCGCGCCATAGCCACCACGACTCTTCCGTGTGAGTTTGAAACATTTGACTCAGCTTTTGCTTACACTTGATCCTCTAGCTCCCCTTTACCGTGATCAAACCTTAAAAGTTCTATTTTGAGTCGTTCTCCCATATTCCGTTCTCATGACCTAAGAAGGACGCAGAGGTTTATATCCATCCTCCCCCTAGGAGGTCTGCAACATCTACTTACTCGAACTCCTTCAACATTAATTGATTAAGACAAATGCGCTTCCGTTGATGTACTCCCTTACCATTGACATTGATCCACCACGAATACTCTAAGATCCTGTTGCCAATCCTCTATTTTCCATAGTCTTGTTTACTCATACCCTCTACACTCATCAATAGACAACTCACACCTCCGCGTTCTCAGTTGTCACTGGTCAACTTATAGTTGACCTTCTCCAAGGTCAACGACTTATCATTCTGCTACACTTTTCATGTTACCATTTTCATGAAGGATACCCTCCTCGGGATAGTCTACCTTGAAATCCGTGAGTCCCCTCTTCATTCTACTCTTCATTTCCTTATAAGGTAACCATATCTTCTTGGCCTTGTTGTGTCGCATAACTCCCGTTCATAGGCTTAACTGTTCTTCATAATATCTTGTAAGTGCATCTTCCCCACATCTCTATGGTTAGTAACTACTCTCTCTTCTCTTGGTTGGTAACTTGAGTCTTTCAATCAAACCTCCTTGGTTTATCTTTCATCTTCTGAAGATCATCATCCACACACCCTTCCTCCTTCTTAGCGTTGCTCAGTTTCATCTCAATGATGGAAAATGATTGACTCCGCCAGGTAATTCTACTATGTGAACTTTCACCATGTGATTCTCCTCGTAACCCTCGTATTTTTGAGTCTTCACTTCTTGGTACCTAACAAGTTTAACTTACGGTATTTAAATCCTTCCCACATGTTTCGTGCACTTTTCTCCTCTACCCTCCAATGCTTAGAAATGTCTAAGGAAAGCTTTGCATCTTAATGGAACACCACCTTACCTTGCTAGAACGTACTCATCTCCTCCTCGATTTACATCTTTAGTTGTCCACGCTTCTTCTCGAAGAACTTAAGTTCGTTCTCTCTCTTGGTCTCGTCGTCGTTCGATCATGGCCTCTTTAGAACCGCTTCTACACTTTAATGTTGCTCCCTTTTTCTTGTATTGCTCCTATCTTGATCCCCCTTAAGTCGTCTCGAGTTTTCTTTTACTTGGTTGTCCTTTGTTTACATCATCTCTACTCCTCCTCTTCGATGTCCTTTTATAGGAATCCGAGAAACACCATGGTGTTTGTCAACACGAAACACCCAACTTGATACTTGAGCATACTCCTCCACGTATGAATGTTATCCTAAGCCAACAACGTCGTCTTAAAGGTGATGATATCTTTCCATCGTCATAACTATAAGGTCTCATACTATATATTACTATATATATATAAGAGCCTGTATATAAGCATATATATGTCCTATGTCCACATAACTACTAATATATCACATCCACAAATCCAATACAACAATACAAGGTCCAAACATGTATTATAGTTCACATACATTCACTATACATATAAATCAAGTCATCATGCAACTACAATCCACATATATTATACATACCTACATATCTACATATATATACAAATCCAATAAACTAAGCTGCCGAGATCCGCGGAAGGAGTGGTGGTCCGTACATTCTACCTCGACACATGCATGTGATTTTGAAAACGAAAAGTCAGAACCCGTGTGGGTTCTGTTTATTCCTCATTCGGCCTTTAGAAGATTGCGAGTGCCATTGTTGTCAACCTAGGGCTCTGATACCACTTTTGTAACACCCCAAATCCGCGGGACTCGGGGCGCTACGGGTCGGGACCCATTGTGAGGTCCCAACCCGTAGCGCCCCGAGTCCCGCGGATTTGGGGTGTTACAAAAGTCATAGCTAGATAATGAAGAATGAACCAAAGAAAAGATATTACAAAGCTAGAATAGAAGTTACCATGTCTTACAAAGGGTCCAAGATGCAGCACCAAGGTGTCAACAATGGAAACCTCACTCAAATCTCACTCTAGATCTACAAACTACACTAATCTCATCCAAGAACACCCACAAGGGTGCTTGGAGGAGAGCTACAATCCACAAGACAGTCTTGGAGAAGGTAATGTGCAGATCCCCCTGTTTACAGCCTACAAAACCACTTATGTACTCCACCAAAAAGCAAGGGTCGGACAAATAAATCGCGTGACAAGTGTCAAAGCTGTCTTGACAGAAACACGGGCCAAAACCATGGGCGTGGTTTTGCCAAGTATGCCGTGTTTTTCATCAAAAAGCCCTCCCTGGATCACCAAGCAATGAGTTGGTGTAAGGCATTCACCAACAAGGTCTTTTGTGTTCTTATTTGCTCCAAACTTGCTCCTTAGGGAGTCCGGATGCCTGCCACCACGAGGAATGATCCTCGAATGCATCGATTAAGTCCAAAAGCTCCCCAATATACCTACAAAACCGACAAAAGCTCGTGTAGATGTCTTTTCTAGAAATAAGACTCGATTAAGCATAAATGCCACAA
Source organism: Fagopyrum homotropicum (assembly GCA_033239125.1). Lineage (NCBI taxonomy): Eukaryota > Viridiplantae > Streptophyta > Magnoliopsida > Caryophyllales > Polygonaceae > Fagopyrum > Fagopyrum homotropicum. Next base: position 55,754,011 of record BSWB01000002.1, on the reverse strand, counting down.
ACTAATGCCAAACCATGCATGAATAAGGGGAAAAACTATCTAAATGAATGCCGAAACTAGTGTCATAAATCATGTCATCACAACGCAATGCTTAGAACAAAGATGTCACCCAAATAGGGAGATCATAGAAGCTTTTGTATGCCATTGACCTTCAATGAAAGGAAGCACACTTGTTTATGTGATTTAGGTGTTGTTTGAGTCTAATTTCACTCAAATTGTGTAATGATTTAGAGCTAGGAGAACTATCACAGGTAAAATTCACCGTGACACTGGCCGACAAGTTTGTCATTAGACCGGACGACATGCTTGAGAACATTCTTGTAAGAATTGACAAGCACAAGATGTTAGTAGGCTTTGTGGTTGTTGATGTTGATGCAGGTACTAATATTCATGTGATCGTCGGATGCCCTTTCTTTGCCATTACAAGATCTCTCATAAATGTTCTTGAGGGATCATCATCTTTCGACTTGATGAAGAAACAATGAAGTTACCCTTTAAATCTTCCTAAATGTTACATCATTGATGATGGCATTTGTGTTATAACTAACACCATTAATGATGATGATGGTGGTGGTGGTAGTGGTGGTGGTGGTGAGTCTATGATAATTGAGGGTAAGCCCTCTTTAGAAAATTTATTCCTTGTAGGAAAACAGGTTGCAACACACCCCCACCATGGAGAAAGAACCTCAAATCACTCTCATGGAGTTAATGATGAAAGATGTGCTGGAGAATTAAGCAGTCATGCGGACTACAATTCATGAACTAGAAGCCACTGTGAATGACCATGTTGAAAGTAATAGCACCTTACACAGAGAACTCGGAGAAATGAATGATACTCCTGAATTCCTAGAATATCAAGTCGCAGCCTTGAAAGACACCCGACTCAAGCTTATTGACCACCTAGAACATATAGAAATTGCCCTGGAAAATGTCATTGAGAAGTTGGGTGCCCCAACACTCATCCCCGCAAAAACTAGAATAGGGTTGAATATAAATTATTCAGCTGAGTTAATTGCAAAAAGTTGTATGTAGAAACTAGGGGTGGGCAACAGATCGATCCGATCCGACCTGATCCGAATACAAATTTTCATAAAACCCCAATCCGGATCTGATCCGTATCCGGCCGGATATCCGGCGCTTTTTCCCGGATCGGATCGGATAATTATCCGCGGATATCCGGCCGATCCGATTGATCCGAATTTCAAAATATAGTATCCGAAAATCATTTTAGCCGGATCGGATCGGATTATTATCCGTGGATATCCGGATGATCCGTTTGGTCCGAATGACTTATGCTTGACCCGGTTGATCCGAAAAATGACTTTAGCCGGATCCGGATATCCGATTGACCCGAATATCCGCTTGATCCGAATATCCGTTTGATCCGGATATGTATTTGCTACTTTATTTATTACAAAATGTAATAAAAATAATTCAAAGACACGAAAAAAAATCAAAATAAAATTGATAATCATATAGATAATAAAAAAAAATTGAGAATATTAATATGCATTATAATAAGAAAATAAAAATATGGTTTTAAAACAATAAATATCTTTATCTTTAAACTTTAAACTTTATAAATACTTCATACAATATCAAATAAATAATAATGAAACAATTTGGTTTACTAGGCTTTTTCTAGTTTTGTGTTTAGTAAATGTACCCCTTGAGAGAAGAGTGTGTAGAGTTTGAGAATAAATACAAAAGGTTTGGGTATATTTACTTAATTGAAAAATTAAAAAGTCTAGTTACTACTATAATTTTTCAAAAAAGCCTAGTTACCAAAATTGCCCATAAAAAATTGAGAATGCTAAAGTAAGTAAATTATTTAACTTGGATAAATATTAATTTTTTTATTCTTGAAAATATTAATATATAGAAAATATTATTATTAAATATTATCAAAGTCAATGAACTTATTTTTATTTTAACAAAAGCTAATTGATTGTATTTCATTATAAATATTATGAATAATAATTACACAAGAAAACGATTTTACGAAATTATAATATAATATAAAACTTTGTATATATTCTAAAATGATCTTGTATTTATATAAACACATACATATATATATGTATGTATATATAGGCGGTTTCATTAAATGAGACGATCTTCTAATAAAAGATTGAGTTGCTAAGAAAAAAATGATTAAAGCTATAGTTGTCATAATCGTCATTACTTATATTATTCATAAACTTATTTTTAAGACTTTAACACAAATCTTATGACTAACATGGTTAAAATAGTTAGACTTATAAAACATCATTATATAAACTTATAGTATGTAATTTTGTACTTGTAATCTTGTATAGTGAACTAGAAGTTAAAACCAAAAGTTATATTTAATATCTTTAAAAAAAATAATTTGTAAAACTAAAGTAGAAAAGTAAATTTTATTTGGATCTAAATTTATTTATATTATTTTCTAAGAACCCTTTTCGAAAAATTGTTGTGCCAACTTTATTTTACTCAAATTATAATTTTCATTATCATCATTATTTATTTAATGAGAACTTATATTAAGACTTTACCACATAACTTATCTTTAATAGGATGATAAGAATTGAAATTAAAAAGCTCGTTACAGACCTATAGTATTTAATATGCATAGTAAATTATAATATATAAAAATGACTTTTTAGAATTACAGTGAAATCTTATTTGAATCAAAATTTATTATATGTATGTTTAACTCTTTTAACCATGTTAGAATATAATAATGTTTTTACAACCTTATGATAATTAAAAAGATTATTATGGACATTTACCACATATCTTATCTTTAATAGGGTGATGATAATTGAAATTAAAATGCTCATTATAGACCATTATTATTTAATAATATTTTTACAACCTTATGATAAAATTTATTATATGTATTTTTTTTACAATTATCATTATCATCATTATTTGTTCATTTAAATGAAACCAACTTCTAATAAAAGATTATTATTGAGACCAACTTATAAAAATATATATTTTACAAAGAGATCAACTGATGATAAAAGATTATTATGGCATTTGTTCATTCAAATGAGATCAACTTTTAATAAACGATTATTATTGAGACCATCTTATAAAATATATATCTTACAATGAGATCAAATAATAATAAAAGATCATTATGAACATTTGTTTTTTTAAATGAGATAAGTTTCTACGAAAAGATTATTGTTGATATCAACTTATAAAGCATATACCTTACAATGAGATCAACTTATAAATAAGATCAATTTCTAATAAAATATTATTATTAAGACCAACTTATAATTATATTTATAATAATCAACATCTTAAAAATGAGACCAACCAATAATAAAAGATTATTATGAACATTTGTTCATTCAAATGAGACAAACTTTTAATAAAATATTATTATTGAGACCAACTTATAATCGTATTTATAAAAATATATATCTTACAATAATTAGATCAATTTATAATACAAAAATATTATGAGTATTTATTCCGAAAGGTATGAATATGTGAGTATGTACAAAGTTGTATATATTATAGATGTATATATGTTTAATTAAATTAATTGAGATCAATGTGACTATGTGAGTACGTATAAAGTTATACAAAAAATATTATCAATTCATTACTTTGATTAACTAAAATAATTTACCATGTATATTGTAAAATATGTCAACTATAAATATTAATACAAAATTACATAATGATATAGACTAACTAAGTATGCACATTATTAATTCATCACTTTGCCTAACTCAAATATTTTCCCATCTAATATTATTTTTAAATATAAATATTAGTACATAATTGTAATATACAATCTTTATTTATTCTTCCTAAAACAAATACATTTAAAATTACAATAAAATTTTTTAATAGCCGGATATCCGGGAATATATAGTGATCCGGGACTATCCGGATATCCGGTGACCCAAGACGATCCGATGATCCGCGGATATCCGGTGATCCGTGAGTATCCGGATATCCGGGATTATCCGGATATCCGCGAATATCGGTTTTTTTTTTTATCCGGGTATCCGCGGATATCCGGATGCCTAAAACCCCGATCCGTATCCGATCCGATGATCCGGGAAAATCTCCCGGATCGGATCGGATTTGGACCGGATCAAAACGGGTAGTAAAATATCGGGTTTTTTCCGGACCGGGTCGACGGATTTTTTGGACCGGACCGGCGGATCAGATTGGTTTTGCCCACCCCTACTAGAAACGGCATGAAGACGGCATGGCCAAAGATGACATTCCAAGACGTCTCAAATCCATTTCACAAGCCGTGTGGGACTCTCCCGAAGAACTTCCTAAAATTAATTCAAAACGTTGTAGCCAAAACTTTATTCGAATCGGCATTCAGAAGGCATCCCCACGGCCAGCCACGACATCCAAGACGGCTTCCCAAGTTATTTCACAATCCGTGGATGACAGTGTTTCCAAAAAATATACAAGACGTTATATAGATGGCTTCCCAAGCCATTTGACCCCGTTTTGCTGCCCATCTCGCCTCTATTGACACCATTAACTAAAATTCCTTATCTTACCAATCGATTCCATCAACTTCGGCACACCTTCTTCCCCTTCTTCCTCACCTCTTTCCTATAACACTCACAATATCCATGAAAGTTCATCCTCCACCCCATCCATCACCATCAAAATACTTCTCTCCCCACCCCTTGAAGAATTTAATTCTACATGACCCCAATGATACAGATACTTTTTTCGTCCCCGCTCACTTCCCTCGCTCCGCAGACGTCCATCGCGCCTACACCTCCATTCATGAAGGAGAAGGTTTTCCACCATTTTACCAGCCTTCTTTCCCTACCATCACATACATTGCATCACTTTGTAAGTATTTTCTTCTCTTTACATTTTTTGTCACATCGAGGACATTGTGTCATTTAAGTATGAGGTGCTATACTCACATTCACATTTTATGTTTCCCTTTATGTCACGCGTTTACCATTATGCCTTTTCCCTTTTCTTGAGTCTTTATCTTCCCACATGCATTCATAAACCAAAAATCACAAAAATATTGCATTTAGCATATATTGAGTCGGTTCTCATCATTCTTACTTCCATAATTTCAATTATATTATGCTATTACACTTGACTTGCCAACAATGCGTTGGATTACTACTTTTTGCTATTGTTTATGCACATGAGTTATTGGATTATTGTTAATGAATATCTTGCCCAAACATAACCCAAATGAGCGATCTAGCCTACGGACACACATTTTCATGTGTCCTTTCTTTCTTATATTTGTGTGAGCTCCAACATGTTTAGTTTCTTCTATAACTAGTGATTGAATCTCTTTTAAGACTATGTGTTCATTTGATTATATTTGCTTGATATTTAAATGATTGATGCCCTCTTTGATACGTCTATGTGACATTTTCCACCCTTATATATGTTTCCCTTCAGTTAATAACTTCTCGCCTTTATTATTCCCTCTTTAGTGTCTCTCAAAAATGTCTCACAACTATGTATAGCCGTCAAGAAGTAAATACGCAAGTCTGGATGCATATTATCCTTATTGAAGATATTTTCATGTTTGGTGGAGAGAACAAAAAGTTCCCGTCAAGTATTATGCAACAAATAAATAATGATTGGTTCAAAAGTCTAGAAAAGCTCATCCCTAAAAGAGATATCAAATGGTACAAAGATCAAAGTTTTATTGTCCATGAAGAATTACAAACTATGAAGAAAAGTGGGAAGTAGTGATGCATTGAAGGTGTTTCGAATTATAAAGATTTTGTGTCCCGGATATTATGTCGTTTTTACCCACATTTTGGCCCACCAACATCACTTTTCTATGTCCCATATCCCGTTACACCCTTATAAAAGACGTGATGATAATTATCTTGCATGTTAGTTTTATTTGACAAGTGGTGGACCTTGAGAACGCCTTGACACGCTTATGATAAGATCTTTTCATGTATGTTGAGTTTGAGAGATTATTGATATATACCTAAACACATCTTATGAGATTGAGAGCAAACACATTACCTTGAACGGTTTGAACAAATATGATTCTTTATGTATCCTCTTACAATGATTGATGTTATGGTGATATGATTTGAGTTGTTTTGTTTTCCTCCTAGTTGAGACACTCATTTGATCTCACACATAATATGCATATTACATGATCTTACTCGAGGACGAGCAAGGTTCAAGTGCTGGGTATTTTGATGAGTGTGAAATGTATCATCATACATGATATAGAATCATGCATTTCATACATCTATTGCTTTCTCATACATTACTATTTGTATAAAAAGCATCAACTTTCCTCCTAGTTGAGACACTCATTTGGCTTCTTTGTGTTCAGTCATTTCCGGCATCAATTGTGACATAAATACCTCCTCCCTAAAGTCAGAGTTGAAGAGAAGACCTTACATGACTGAGGAACTGCAATGTAAGAGCCTAGTTGCTGAGTGCTGAGAGAGGGAGCAGAGGGGCCAGGTTTATGCCTGAGCCGCCCCTGCGTGACCCAGGGGGCGCCCCTGTGCCTAGCCTGGTCCGCCCTTGTGGCTCACAGGGTCCACCCCTGCGACTTTGTGTGCTGCAGCCGCCTTCTTTGACCTCTTTGACCCGTGCTTTACCCTTTTCACCTATATATATCTTCTTCCCTTACCTCTGATGAGGGTTTACATTCTCATATCTCTCTCTCTCTCTCTCTCTCTCCTTACGCACACTTTCTTCTCTTCTCCTCTCTTGGATCACCTTGGTTGATCTTAGTTTAAGTTTTTGTAAGAGACCTTGCTTAGTTTGGCTTGACTTTGATGTTGATGATGATATTGTGCCTTATGGAGCCAGCTTGAGGGTGTTGTTGGTGTTGTGTTGATTTCTTGGAGAGCTTGTTGGTAAGCTTTTGTGGCTTCTCCTCTTCCTTTCTTCTTCTCTTCATCTTTTCTCTCTTTCCTTAGCTTAGTTTAGCTTTCCTTAGGATTGGATCATGTCCAGCCATGATTTGGCTTATGTTGATGTATATATATGTATGTCACACATGTATGTTGCTGTTGGAGTGAAGAAGAGTAGAGAATCGAAGGTAGAAGTGAAGAAGGAGCTGAAGTTGTGTCTTCTGTACACCAGCTGCCCCTGCGCCACCCTACAACCTCCCCTGCGCCGGCAAGTGAACCGCCCTTGCGCCACCTTCTAGCCGCCCCTGTGGCCACCTGCACCAACTTGGTGTTTCACTTGGTTTTAGCAGGTGTGTGTTGCTTCTAGGCCTTCTTTAGGGTGCCTTTGTTTCCTTCTTTCCTAGTATGAGTGCTTACGATCATGCTAGATGTATAAGGTTGAGTTTTGATGATGATTATGATCGGTTTATGCCTTGTATGGCTTCTGAGGTTCGTTAGGTTGTGAGTGAGGTTGAGGTTGATCCTTTGGATCCCTTTGGGTCTAGGTGTGACCCTTATGTGGTTAGGAGTCTGATATATCTCCTTATGCCTTGTTTATAGGCTGTGTTGTCCCTCCAGTGTAGAGGTGATCGTGGTTGAGTTGTGATCGAGGTTGAGTTGTGATCGAGGTTGAGGTAAGTCCGTAGGACTTACTTAGCTGCCATCCTTATATTGGGTGTTTATATGAGTCGTGTGTGCTTTGTATGTTTGCTATGATAGCATGTGATGTCGTATATACCGACCTATGTTTTATTGATTGCCCCGTATGCGTAGCTATGATAACCTTTCCATTTCATCCCGTCGTGGAGTGTGGGAGGTTCTCTTGGGTCAGGCCAGACCAGTTTACAGGAAGGGCGCAATCCACTCCCATAGGGTACACGGATTGTCTGACCGATACTAGTACGGCTGGCTAGCAAGCTCAGAGGTGAGGATATATCGGTCCTCGTGTCACATAGGTTCATATATATTATATACATGCGTTTGAAGTAAATGACCATTATATTGAGATGATTAAATGGGTAAATGAGTGGAAGCATGCTGATGTGTTTATCTTCCCTTACTTGTGATTATGCTTATGCATTACCCTATATATGTGTATGGATAGCTAATGGTTTATTACCATGTTGTAGATTCCCCACAAGATAGGCATGCTGCTGGGTGATCTAGCAAAGTGGCAGGCCGAGGACGTCTCATACATAGGTTGTGTGGACTTTTGGGTTTGTTATCTTTCCCTCCTGCGTGAGGATGGTCTTTTGTTACCTCCTGTGTGAGGGTGTTATGTTTCATACTTGGATATGTTGTCTTACCTTTTGGGTTGTACAATTTTATATAGTTTTATGTATTTGTTTTTATATCTGTCAGTGCCATGTTGTAAGGTCTAGTGAACTTGTTGTCAAGCTAGGGTCAGGATCCGTTGTGAGATCCTAGCCCAATGTGGCACTCCGAGTCCCGCGGATTCGGGGTGTTACAGAGTTGGTATCAGAGCCTAGGTTGACAACAATGACACTTGCTACCTGCAATAAGGTCTGATAGGTGAAATAAACAGAAACCACATGGGCTCTGACGTTTTTAAAGGTTTTGGTTTTAAATGTGGTTTTGGGCAGATGTACGAGAAGTCGTCACTCCTGCTATGGATCTCTACAGTATAGATATGATATGTATATATGTATGATGGTTTATGTATGTGTTTATGTTAAGTATATATATATATATACTTATGGCCTATATAGAGCCTTATAAGTTAGGTGTGTATACCTCGTAAATGGCTCGGACTAGAGCTACTGCCGTAGTAGGCAAATATAGAGGTAGACCACCCCGTCCTCGGGGTTTGGTAGGGGAGGGACCAGTTTCCGCTGCTGATCCACCAGAGGTAGAGGAGATACATGAGGAGGTTGTAGAGAGCGTCGTCCTAGAGACGAGGAGCAGTGGATTTGTGAGAATTCATTCATATCGAGCTCAGTTTGATGACGCTGACCGTGTCTCCATGGGAGGACTGGAGTTCAGAGAGTACCTCCAACATTTTGAGGAGGATATTAGGGCTGGCAGGCGAGCCCCAGATTTACCAGTGCCTGAGGGATCTTCTGAGAGATCTCAGGGAGCGACACGGGTGCCACTTGCACCTGCACGTGTTACTGATCCAGTTCGAGTTCCAGTGGAGACCAGAGGGCCTCAACCAGATGTCTGGTTGAAGGCATTTCACTAGGAGGGAGTACCACACTTCTCAGGAGAGATTGGGTTAGAGAATGAGGTGTGGATTGGACATGTAGACTCAGCTTTGGAGTCTATCAAATGTCCTGAGGACAAACGGATAGAGCTAGTCCAATCTCTATTCTGTGACCTTGCACACCGGTGATGGAGGACTGTCTGGACCAGAGTTACCAGTTATGACCACATGAGGCGCATGATTAGAGAGCAATTCTACCTGCCTCACTGAGGAGGGAGAAGTTGTAGGATTTTGTGGAGGTTGGCTTTGAGGATGTGCCTATTACTAATGCCATCCGCCGCTTCCAGACCGAGTTAGCTTTGCTGGGTCCAACTGCACCATCTGAGGATCAGCATGTGTATCTGTTCTCTCGTCGTCTGAGAGAGAGCACACGTTCATACATGAAGGGATTCCATAGTGAGTCCCTAGCTGATTACCAGGACCGGGCTTTTGCTTTTGAGAGGGAGAGAGCCAGTCAGAGGAGAGCTTCTCAGACGGGACGGTCTGAGAAGAGGCAGCGCACTGGGCAGACTAGTGGAGTTGGAGGAGCATCTAGGGGGATCAAATTCAGTTCGTAGATTGTCCTGCAAGATAAAAAGCTTTTGTAAAGATAATTGGGAAAACAACGATTCTACAACGATTCTAAAGATCAAGGTATCCAATTGTGGCAATCGATTCAAGACGTTCTAAGGATATAAGGAAAGAGTCAGGATTGCAAAGGTATAGATCTAAAGTAGGGAATTGTACGTCGAAGTTCCAATCCCAAATGTCTCACCCAAAGGCTCTCTCTATAAAGGTTGTTGAGGCTGCAATATAGAAAGGATCTAAGGATAAGATTAAACTCTCAAATACCCATGCCCAAACCCAAGAGAATCAAAGATAAGCCAAAACGGTTAAGGTTGTGAAACTCGAAACCAAAGTAGAGGATGCTGAATCTCACTACTACCTAGAAAAGGTAAGCCAAGGCTAGGTTAAAGCAAATCTTTAACCTTGGATCAAATCAAAAGCAAAGAACGTACGACAGAGGAAAACCACGGCCAAATCTTGAAGAACCATGGCCGTGGAACTCAAGAGCAGGCCGTTGAAAGCCTCGACGATGAGGTTTCTCGCAACCCTTAGGGTCCAATCTGTTTTAGTTCAATCTATCATCATCTATGCCACAACTATCAACCCTTCACCTTAGAATCGCTTAAGGGTTTAGCCTACAATCATTGTCATCAAATTAATAATCGAATATAAAAGAGAGAAAAGGTAAAACCTTGAAATCTCAATAACAAACACAAAACCAATGTTAATCAAATACAAAATCCGTAACTTGCGTTCAATAGATGTAGAATAGAATAAGAATCTCTCACAAATCTGAAGGAACAAAGAAGAACGGGATGCCAATCCGCCTTCAAGATAAAACCCTAAGATCTTTTTCGAGTACGCAATCTTCAAGTGCGTACTTCTCCAAATCTTCCCTTCACCAAATAAAATCTTCTCGATATCTCTCTAACCGTAAATATGGCGCTGGATGCAAGACGTCCGTTGTCCTCCTTTCTTCAGCCTTGTAATAGGAGGAAAGTAGGGTTACAAAAGCCCATAACCGCTGCTGGAGTGGCAAATATGACACATGGCGGCCGTTAGAAGAACCACGACCAAGAGTATTTTTCCACACCCGTGGAACCACCGTGGAATGACTCCTTTACTCTCGACATAGTTTCCCACGGCCATAATTAAAGAAATTCCCAAAACCACGGCCGTGGTCCCTTTGTAATTGGCCGTGGAATGTCCAAATTCTTCGTAAAAGCTTTTGTTTCATAAAGCTTTCTAATCATGGTCCTTCCTTAGCTACTCCAATGCATCCCCTTGATGCCTAGCATGATCAAATACTCCTACATACTCCATTTATGCTCCAATCCAAGCCTTTATTCACCTAAAAAACACAACAAAGCTTGTGTAGTTTTCTATATCAACATAATAGGTGAATGTGCTCATAAATACTTCAAACTCATATCCATATACACAAAAGAAGGGGAAAAACAACCAAAACATGTTCCTAAAATATCGTCATATTTCATGCTATCAAAATACCCCATACTTGTCTCTAGCTTGTCCCCAAGCAAGGATTTCAAAAGCTAGAACATAAGGTAGAATGAAATATGAATGCAAAACAAGGTAAAACGAATCTTTTTGGTATTGTGCTTCTATTCAATAGATCACCCTCAAATCTCGCTTCATGTTTCCTTGAAAACTTCTATGAACATAAACCGAATCATGTCAAGCAAAAGAAACATCATATATTGCAAGAGCTTCAAGACAAACATCATAACCCAAAGCAATATCAAAATCAATCATGTGAAATCCAATTTAGATCACCAAGCCAAACAACAATCTAAAGATCTTAAGGACTTTCAAGCAAAGGCGAAGAAACGTGAATAGGTGGGACTTTCCATAAGGTAATGTGGTGCAAAAATCCGGGAAAAAGGAACAACACAAACTCTTTTCTTTTTACTACTTGAATTAACCACCATTGTGAGCTTTGCTCTCCCTTTTCAGCACAAAACTATTTTTCGGCTTTACTTTTGGAAGTATGAACAGCGGTGCACAAAAACCGAAGCCTAGGAGATTGGCGATTCTAAATTTTGAGATGCCTCAAACCCTTGATGAACATACCATAATCCGTTAGGAAAATCGCTCAATCCGACTTTGGCAAGACACAAACACCCGGCTATGTGAATGGTGCCGAGTTACTTATCATCATGATTGACTTCCCCAAACCTATTTTCTATACTTTGAATGCACAATTTTTTTCGTTCATGGCCCTCCCACATCAAACATTCCAAAATCACACTCTTCCTAATTCCAGGATAGGTAAAGGAGGCAAAAGATTCATTGAGGGGCTGGATGAATGATAGGTGATGGAATCACTATCATTTAGGATAGTTTTTAGAGTATTTTTTACTGCATTTGTGTCAGTTTATGCTACTAACTCCTTGGTCCAGAAGAAGAAGACTAAAAGAAGCTAAGGAAGGAGTTATAAGCACTTAGGAGTGAAGATCGTTCACGAAGCAAAACTTCTGTTGCCTCACCGCCCTAGCGGAGCCTTGTCACCACCCCTGCGGGTGACGCCTTACACCGGAGCGCTCCCTGCGCCTTCGCCAGCACCGGCCATGAAGTGTGTCACCGCCCTTGCACCACTCCTTGGCGCCCCTGCGGTGACTTGCCCTGAAGAAACGAAGACCAGCTCCCCTACGCCTTCCACTGCGCCTCTGCCTGTGCCTCAACTTGGGAGCTGGAAGACGAAGAGGCTGTGTGACCGCCCCTGCGTTTACATAGGGACGCCCCGGCGGCTTGGCATCAGAAACGTCAAGAAGTTGAAGGGTCAGACATTTGAAGAGCATTAAAGACCCGCCCCTGCGGAATTGCCTAGCCGCTCTTGCGGCCATAAAGAAGATCAAGCGTTTTTGCCTTCACCGCCCCTGCGGAATTGAAGGCCGCCCCTCTGGTTTAACGTCAAAAGCTTTACTCCGGCTGTTCACACTACCTTTATGGCATTAAAGGTGGCTATTTTGGACCGGCCATTTACTCCTATTTAGTGTCTTTTGTAGTATAAATAGTCCTTGGTTGATTGCTAGAATCATCCATCTTGTTAGCCAACAAATTATCCACTTTTCCCATTTAGATTATCTTGTTACCTTTGTAATGAGTTGCTAACTCCCTTGCTACATTGGGTTGGTTTGAAGCTGCGTTGTTACTTTGGTTGTAAGTTTTCTTTAATATAAGTTTTTATTCAGTAATGCTTTGTGTTTCCTTGATCTCCATTGTCTAATTGCATGTTTTACTATTACTTGAGATTGATCACCTTAGGTTCTAAAGTGCATGCAAACAACTAGGATTAATAGGTTCCGGGTACGGGTCTTTAATCTAGTAGTAAACTTTAAGTAATAATGGGTTGTAATTACTTAAAGAAAAGGAACACAAATATAAAGATAAGCTTAACGGTTTTAATCTTTTCTTTATATCCCTTAGTGTTTGTTTGAAAGCTAACTTGTTATTTGTTCTTGTAGGTTTACGGAACACTAATTTGTTAAGTTGTGTTGATGCCGGTTGGCTCAACATATATATATGATCGAGACGGGAGATTACTTGAAAACTTGTAAAAGAAACTCAGCAAAGTAGCAATTGCATGTTTAGAACCAACCTAGTGTAGATTCACCCATCATTGTCTTACTTGTCGCATTAATCGTTTTCATAAGTTTTTGTGCATCAATTTAACCAAACCCCCCCTTTTGCGTTACTTGTTCTATAATCAATAGTTGCATCTAATAAAACACCTTAACTCTCTTGGATTCGACCCTTACTTAACTACTATACTTGTTTTAATGCTAAGTCGGGATTTACTTTTGATTGGGTATAGACGACCTTAGAAATACCTTCAGTCAATGAACAATGAAGAAGCAAGAAAAATCGAGGCGCCTTAATCATTTCATAAAGAAGCGTAAGAACTTATAACGTGATTTCAACCTTCATTCCTCAATATGATTTAGACAAAAACTTTCACATTATGAAACTTGCAAGAAGATCAAACAACATCTTCAATTTCTTTTCAATTCACAACTCAATTCAAGCACATAAACGTCATCAAAAATTCAATCCACAAGTAGATTCATAATAGAGGTAATTTCCAGTCCTAGAAGCACAAAAATTTTCAAAATTATTCAAATTTTATGGGTTTTTTCAAGGATTAAAATGCAATGCAAAAGGAAACACGTAACAATGAAAAGAAAGATGCAAGTGTTCATGGATAAAGCGAAGTAAATGTGTCAAATTATTACATCAACGAGAGTCATACCCTACCCCATACTTAAGATATACATTGTCCCTAATGTGCTAAAAAAAAGAAAAAGAACAAAGAACAAAGAAACTCACAAAGGCGGTGGAGTAGCTCGAACCAAGCAGTAGCTCCTCCCATAGGAGGTGGTTGTGGGTACGGGAAGAAGTTTGGGTCGAATGGACGCCCAAACTATTGCCGGTAGACGTCGCAAAGGATCTGTGCGTTTTTCTTGCGCTCATCTTCTTTCTTATAAAAGAGGGTCTCAAGAGCGTCCATCCTCTGCGTAAGTCCGGCTACCCAAGGTGGTTGCTCATCCATCCAAGCCGATCACTGTTGCATCCACTCTGGCGGCGCTAACATCCAAGCTGGAGGACCCTCCATCCAAGTAGGTGGACCCTCCATCCAAGTAGGGCGCTCACTCACACTAGCACGTCGGGAAGAGGAAGAAGCGGAAGGCTGCTACTAGTAAGTAGATCTCCTAGCCGGCTCCTGGAAATCCGCCCGCTGATCCGGAAAATCTCCAAAAGCTCGCTCAACACCTCCAATGTCCGGAAACTCGTCACCACCCATCTCCTGATTAGCAGCATCATCATAATCAACAGGTACCTCCTCGGGAATGTAGGGTAGAACTCCTAAGAGGTTGGCATGCATCGGAACAAATGTAGCTTTCCAATTCTGTCGGTTCCTAATGGAGTTATCAGCACTCCATGGAATACCTTTACCGCCCTTGTCCTCCCAAGGCATGGAGACAAAGGGTGGACCTTGGTGGCGGGGAATCAAGAGCCTCCTAGTCATGAATCCTTAAAGCCCCAAAGGCCTCGCAACAGAAACCATCTCACAAGAATAATCAACTCCAAACTGCTTTGGTATGTATGTCACTATCCCTCCATAACCAATATTTCCCGCTGATTTATTCTTAATCTTGTTGAGAGTGGAAGCAAGCATCGTGGCACAATCCGGAGTGTGACCGGCCACCATACAATAAAGATTGAAAAGCTCATCAGCCTTGAGATTTTGGGGAGTCTCGATCTTGGGAAATAGGCACTCGGAGAGGATCATATGGGAAATCTTAAATGTGAGGTTATAGATCAGCTTTGCTTTCGAGTCGGCCGGTTGCCAACGATCCTCGTGTCCCACAATCATAGCAATTTCCTCCCTAAATTCCTTTGCTCGAACACCCCTAGAAAACGTCCCATTGAACGTATCAACAAACCCAAAAAATGCTCCAAACTGAGCTATAGACATGTGGTAGGTGTTGTTTGTAAGAGCCCTAGTCCTTGGAGCCTAGGAGTCTTGTTGTGCCTTTGTGAGCCTTTCCTTCACCCAGTCAGCTGCCCCTGCACACCACCTGGGCCGCCCCAGCGGCTAGGCGCCCCTGCGCCTTGGGCTAGCCGCCCCTGCGCACCGCCGGTTCCTAATGGAGTGCAGCCGCTTTCGTTGACTCTTGACTTGTGCTTTGCGGCTGGCTTCTCCTATAAGTTTCCCTATCCTTAAGATGAGAGGTTTCTTTACCTCATTCCAGCTTCTTCATCCTCTCTACGTTCTTCATCTCCTTCCTCTCCTCTTCTTGATCTTCCTTTGAGTTTGTGGGAAGTTTTGAGAGTTTTGCTTGAGGCTTTGAGCTTGGATAACCTTGGAGTTGTTGCTGAGTGTTGTTGTTGTTGTGTTGAGGTTGTAGATGTGTTATGTGCTCCTAGTTTCAGCTTAGGGCTTGTTGTGGTAAGTTCTTCAACTTCCATCTTGCTTCTTTCCTTTTCTTGTTTCTTTCTTCTTATTTCTAGCTTAGGATCACAAGCTGAGCTTGTGTGGATCCTTTCCTAGCCTTTTGATGATCATATATGTGTGTATGTGCATATATGTTATTGTGGTGTGTTGAAGAAGTGAAGAGAGTTGTGAAAGGGGTCGAAGAGAAGTCAGGACCAACTCTCTGCACAGTTGGCCGCCCTTGCGCCTGACTCCAGCCGCCCCTATGCCTGCAGTGGACCGCCCCTGCGCCTGGTGTGAGCCGCCCCTGCGCCTCACAGGGTAAGCCTTGTGTTCTTGCTTCTATGGGTGCATACCTGGTTGGTATGTCTTCCTTCCTTCCTTTCCTTTGGCCTTGGCTTAGTTGATAGCTAGGTTAGGGTGGTTAGGATGAGTTGTATAGTAGAGAGGTGCCTTAGGCACTTGTGTTGATGTTAAGGTAATGTTGTAGGCATATGTGAAACTTGTTGTGATCTTGAGGTTTAGATTGAGGTTGTAGGTTGGTTATGGTTATGGAGACGAGTCTCCTAACCCTTGCAGTGTATGATGTAGTGTGCCTTGCTATTGCAGGTGTTGATTCCTTCCCCAAGGGGAAGCTGTGACATGGTATTGGATACGAGTGTATGAGATAAGTCCATAAGACTTACTTAGCATTTAGTTATGGATTTGTGTGATTGTGATGGTTGTGTGTGCTCATATGATTGTGCATTTATAACCTAAACTGGACTAGGATGACCATTTATTACATTTAAATGGTCCAAGTGTATTATAACGGGCGGTAACCACCGGTCTCCGCCTGCTGGTTAGGAGGAGGTGCCCTGAAGATGATCTCACAAGAGGGGACGAGTGACGATCACTCCCATGCAAAACTCCTGTGTTACGTTGGATGGGAGGGGTTCTTGAGGCTCCTCGTGTTACAAAAGAAGTTGAATTAGTAATGGAATAACATAATGAAAGATAATAAATGAATGTGTGTGGCATTGCATGTATGAGATGTTGATGTGTGTTTGTGCTATTACCTTCATGCTTATCTATTGCTGTAGCTAACGGTGTATACCGTGTTGTAGATGATCTGCAGGTTAGGAAGACTGCAGAGTGAGCCAGATGGTGTGACCAGCGGAGGACTTCTGTACAATAGGATGCGTGGGTTGGGATCTTTTGTATAAGATGTTTATGTTTGATGTTTTGTACTCGGCTTTGTGTTTGTAAACACTTTTGATGTATCATACAGCTTTTATGTATTTGGTTTTCCTCTACTTGTTCCTTGTTGTAAGATCTAGTGAGCTTGTTTTCAGGCTAGTGTCAAAGATCCTAGCCTAATGTAGCATTCCAAGTCCTGTTGATTTGGGGTGTTAAAAAGTTGGTATCAGATTCTTAGGTTGACAATAATGGCACTTGCTATCTACAATAAAGGTAGAGTGGATAAATAAACAGAACCCACACGGGGTTTGACTTTTCAAAAGGTTTTTGGTTTTAAAGCGAGTACAGATGTTTTGGGATAGTATGTATAGAAGTCGTCACCTATATGAGGCTCTCGACAGTATATATATATATAGATATCTTTTATATGATGATATGTATGCATGTACTATTAAGTATTATATATATCTATACATATGGCCTGTATAGAGCCTTATACGTTAGGTGTGCATACCCCACAGATGGCTCGGACTAGAGCTACTGCTGTTGTAGGCAAAGGTAGAGGTAGACCACCTCTTCCTCCAAGAGGGATAGGACAAGGACTAGCTCCCGCTGCAGATCCACCAGTAGTGGAGGAGATTCCTGAGGAGGTTGCTGAGAGCGTAGTTCCAGCTACGAGGAGTGGTGGGTCCAGGAGACAGCCGGCCCATCCAGGCCAATTTGATGGCTCAGACCGTGTCTCTATGGGTAGATCAGAGTTCAGAGATTATCTTAGGCATTTTGAGGAGGCCATCAGAGCGGGCAAACGAGCCCCAGATCTTCCAGGGCATGAGGGATCATCTGAGAGATCCCATGAAGCTACTCAGGTGCCGGCTGCACCGGTTCGTGTTTTTGAGCCAACTCGAGTTGTGGAGGAGACCAGAGGGCCTCGACCAAATACCTGGTTGAAGGCATTCCACCAGTAGGGAGTACCACACTTCTCTAGGGAGATCGGCCTAGAGACTGAGGTGTGGATTGGGCATGTATACTCAACTTTAGAGTCTATTCGTTGCCTAGAGGACAAACGGATGGAGCTAGTATAGTCTCTATTCCGTGACCTGGCACACTAGTGGTGGAGGACAGTTAGAGCACAAGTTACCACCTATGAGCAGATGAGGACTATGGTGAGGGAGCAGTTCTGCCCTGCCTCACTGAGGAGGGTGAAGCTGGAGGATGTCGTGTAGGCAGGTTTTGAGGACGTACCCATTATAGACGCTATTCCCCGCTTCCAGATGGAGTTAGCATTGTTGGGTCCAATTACACCATATGAGGACCAACATGTGTACCTTTTCGCCCGTCGTCTGAGGGAGAGCACACGCTCATACATGGCGGGATTTCACTGTGATTCATTGGCAGACTACCAGGATCGGGACTCTGCCTATGAGAGAGAGAGAGCTAGCCAGAAGAGGACTTCTCAGACGGGACGGTTTGAGAAGAGGCAGCATACCGCACCGACTGGTGCAGGAGCATCTGGATACGGGCGAGGTCCGACTCAGGGCCGCTCGAGTGTTCCAGTGTCTGCACAGACAGCTGAGAGAGGCCAACAGTGTTACAATTGCGGGGCCTATGGGCATATGAGGGCTTATTGTCCTAGAGCACCACTAACTTGCTTCTCGTGTGGGAAGCCAGGACATAGAGCTACGTTTTGCCGTCAGGGCAGGGCTTCATCACAGCAGGGTTCTTCCCTTGTAGGTGTAGCAGGATGTGGGGAGAGACCTCCTCGGCATCAGACACAGGGACAACAAAGAGTCCCAGGCACGCCTGCTACTCAAGGGTCAGCTCCAGCACCGAGTAGAGGTAGAGGTAGAGAGGCTGGTACCAGTGATAGCCGAGGAGCTCGAGTTAGAGTTTTTGAGCTGAGGAGTGCTGAGGAGCCGCCAGCACCAGCTGCTACAGGTACCATTTTGTTACATGGTTTACCTGTTAGTGTTTTGTTTGATACGGGTGCTACGCATTCATTTATTTCTGCTGCTTGTGTTGAGCGTCTGAGTTTGTCTACCATAGAGGGGGTACCCTTTACTATAGGGTTACTTTATGGTAGTAGGGTCAGAGGTACCCAGGAGATACGTAGTTATCCCCTACGCTTAGGGACTCGTGTATTACTTGTTGACTTCTTAGTCATCCCCTTAATGCATGAAGAAGTCATATTAGGTATGGATTGGATGCGTAGACACCGTGTGGTGCTAGATGTGGGTAAGAGAACTGTTATAGTCTCTATCGACTTAGGTCCGATAGAGGTCTTCCGGGGTTGGGACCTTGGGAAGACAGATTGCACAAGGATGTGATGCCTTTTGGTGCTACGCCATGAAGGATGGAGAGAGTCCAGCTTTGGAGGACATACCAGTAGTCTGTGAGTTTACAAACGTATTTGCAGAGCCGTCTAGCCTGCCACCTCAGAGGAGCGTAGATTTTGGTATTGACTTGGAGCCTGGCACAAGATCCATCTCGAAGGCCCCATACCGTATGGCACCTGTCGAGACGTTGGAGCTGAAGAAGCACCTCGAGGAGTTGGCTGAGAAGGGCTTCATACGCCCTAGCGTTTCACCATGGTGTGCACCTGTCCTCTTCGTACGGAAGAAGGACGGATTGTTGAGACTGTGCATAGATTACAAAGAGCTGAACAAGGTGACCATCAATAACAGGTATCCACTACCTCGTATTGATGATCTACTTGATCAGCTGCAGGGAGCGACAGTCTTCTCCCGGATCGATTTGCGTTCTGGATATCACCAGCTGAGGGTGAGAGAGCATGATGTGCACAGGACGACATTTCGTACCCGTTATGGACACTACGAGTTTTAGTGATGCCATTTAGGCTGACGAATGAACCAACAGTATTCATGGAGTTGATGAACAACATCTTCATCGACTTCCTGGATCATTTTGTGGTGGTCTTCATTGATGACATTCTGGTGTACTCTCGTAGCAAAGGGGAGCATGCTGGGCACTTGAGGACGGTTTTACAGATTTTGAGAGATAGAAAGCTGTATGCCAAGCTTTCTAAGTGTGAGTTCTAGATGTCTGAGGTTGCTTTCCTTGGACATATCGTCTCCGCCGATGGGATTACGGTAGACCCGGCAAAGACTGAGTCTGTTGCTGCTTGGACGACACCGACGAACGTCAAGGAAGTGCGTAGCTTTCTTGACTTAGCCGGTTATTATAGACGTTTTGTGGAGGGATTTTCTGTGATTGCCGGTCCACTAACGAGTCTTCTGAGGAAGACTACCAGATTTGTATGGACTGACTAGTGCGCTCAGGGTTTTGAGGAGTTGAAGAGGCATTTGACTTCTGCTCCTATCTTTGCACAGTCAGAGGGTTCTAATGATTTTGTGGTCTACAGTGATGTATCCAAGCTAGGCTTGGGATGTGTGCTTATGTAGAGAGGCAGAGTGATTGCATATGCATCTCGAAAGTTGAAGACGTATGAGGAGAACTACCCGGCTCATGATCTGGACTTGGCAGTGGTAGTTCATGCTTTGAAGATCTGGAGACATTACTTGTACGGTGCCACATGCCAGATCTTCATAGACCATAAGAGTCTGAAGTACATTTTAACGCAGCGGAAATTGAATAACCGCCAGCGTCGATGGCTTGAGTTGATCAAAGACTTTGACCTTGAGATTTTGTATCATCCTGGCAAGGCGAATGTAGTAGCTGACGCCTTGAGCAGGAAGACGCCTCGAGAGAAGGCGATTGCCAGACTTACTATACACCCTCAGCTTCAGAGGGACCTAGCCTGGCTAGAGATGGACATCCAGTTTCCTGATGAGGATGCCCTATTGTTTGCTTTAAAAGTTCTACCTGGTCTGTTGGATGAGATCCAACAGAAGTAGGGGACCTGCCCGAACTTGATGAGGATAAGAGATAGGATGTCTCGTGGAGAGGCACCCCAGTTCACTATTGGAGCAGATAGAGTTATGAGGCGACATGATCGTATCTGTGTTCCTGCAGATGCAAAGATGAGACAACGAATACTATAGGAGGCTCACTGTTCACCTTACTCAGTACACCCTGGTACAAGTAAGATGTACCATGATGTGAGACGCTCAAATTGGTGGGGAGGGCTAAAGCCCGACGTAGCCAGATTTGTGGCTCAATGTGCGACCTGTCAACAAGTGAAGATAGAGCATTTCAGGCCTGGAGGTGAGCTCCATCCACTGTCAGTGCCGCAGTGGAAGTGGAAGAACGTCTCCATGGATTTTGTGACCGGGTTGAGGGTCAGTAGGAGCTTTGATGCCATTTGGGTGATTGTTGACAGACTGACAAAGACGACACGTTTCATTCCCATCAAAGAGATGTGGCCTGTAAGAGCCTTAGTCCTTGGAGCCTAGGAGTCCTTGTTGAGCCTTGGCTGAGCCTTGTTGGACCTTATCAGCCGCACCTGCGCACTACATGGGCCACCCCTGCGTCACAAGTGAGCCGCCCCTGCGCCTTAGTCGGTCCGCCCTTGCGGTTTTGTGCGGCTGCAGCCACCTTTGTTGACTCTTGACCTTGCTTTTGGGGAAGCTTCGTATATAAGTCTCCCAACCTCCTGATGAAGGGTTTCTTCACTTCATTCCAGCTCCTTCATCACCTTTACGTTCTTTTTCTCCTTCCTCTTCTCATCTTTGCTTCTTCTTGATCTTGTGAGAGAGTTTTTGAGATTTTGAGTGTGGCTTTGGCCTTGGATGACTTTGATGATGTTGCTGTGTGTTGTTGTTGATGTGCTGAAGTGGTGAGAGGTGTGGATGCTCCATAGTTGCATCCTAGGTTGGTGTGGTAAGCTCTTTCTCTTCTTCTCTCTTCTTTCCTTCATTCTTGATTCTTTATTCTTCATTCTAGCTTAGGATCACAAGCTAGGCTTGTGTTGGATATTTTCTTGGATATCTTGATGATTATATGTGTGTATATATGCATATGTGTTGTTGTGGTGTGTTGAAGACGTGAAGAGAATCGAGAAAGGGTTCGAAGAGAAGTCGGGACCAACTCTCTACGCAGTTGGCCGCACCTGCGCCTGGTGTGGAGCCGCCCCTGCGCCTTTGGTGAGCCGCCCCTGTGCCTCACTGGACCAGCCGTGTGTTCTTTCTTCTGTTGGTGCGTACCGTGTTGGTATATCTTCCTTCCTTCATTTCCTTTAGCCTTTGGCTTAGTTGATGGCTAGGTTAGGATGGCTAGGATGAGTTGTATGATAGAGATGTGCCTTAGGCACTTGTGTTGATGTTGAGGGTATGCTATAGGCATATGTGATCTTGTTATGATCTTGAAGTTGTAGGTTGGTTCTGGTTATGGAGACGAGTCTCCTAACCCTTTCAGGTTGTGATGTTGTGTGCCTTGCTCTTGCAGGCGTTGGTTTCTTCCCCAAGGGGAAGTTGTGACGTGGTAGAGGATATGAGTGTATCAGGTAAGTCCATAGGACTTACTTAGCGTTCAATTATAGGTTTGTATGATTGTGATGGTTGTGTGTGTTCATATGATTGTGCATTTATAACTAAACCGGACTAGGACGACCATATATTATTTTTATTTGGCCCAAGTGTATTATAACGGGCTGTAACCACCGGTCTCCGCCTGCTGGTTAGGAGGAGGTGCCCTGAAGATAATCTCACAGGAGGGGACGAGTGAAGGTCATCCCCCATGCAAAACTCCTGTGTTACGTTGGATGGGACGGGGTTCTTGAGGTTCCTCGTGTTACAAAAGAAGTTGAATTAGTAATGGATAAACGTAATTAAAGATAATAAATGAATGTGTATGACATTGCATGTATGAGATGCTTATATGTGGTTGTGCTATTACTATCATGCTTATCAATTGCTGTAGCTAACAGTGTATACCGTGTTGTAAATGATCTGCATGTTAGGAAGACTGCAGAGTGAGCCAGATGGTGTGACCAGCCTAGGGCTTCTGTACATTAGGATGCGTGGGTTGGGCTCTTTTGTATCATATGTTGTTGTTGTTGTTATGGTTTTGTACTCAGCTTTGAGTTTGTAAACCCTTTGGTATATCATACAGGTTTTATGTATTTGTTTTTACTATACTTGTGCCTTGTTATAAAATCCAGTGAACTTGTTGTCAGGCTAGGGTCAGGATCAAAGGTAAGATCCTAGCCCAATGTAGCATTCCGAGTCCCGCGGATTCGGGGTGTTACAGAGTTGGTATCAGAGCCTTAGGTTGACAACAATGGCACTTGCTATCTGCAATAAAGGTAGAGTGGATAAATAAACAGAACCCACATGGGGTCTGATTTTTTTTTAAAAAAAAAAGGTTTTGGTTTTAAAGCGAGTACAAATGTTTTTGGGATAGTGTGTACAGAAGTCGTCACCCATCTGAGGATCTCGATAGTATATATATATATATATATATATATATATATATATATATATACCTCGTATGTGTTGATATGTGTGCATGTATTATTAAGTATATATATATCTATACATATGGCCTATATAGAGCCTTATACGTTAGGTGTGCATACCCCGCAGATGGCTCGTACTAGAGCTACTGCTGCTGCAGGCAGAGGTAGAGGTAGACAACCTCTTCCGTCTGGAGGGATAGGACAAGGACCAGATCCCGCTGTAGATCCACCAGTGGTGGAGGAGGTTCTTGAGGAAGTTGCTGAGAGTGTGGTTCCAGCTACGAGGAGTGGTGTGTCCAGGAGACAGCAGACCCATCCAGGATAGTCTGATGGCTCAGACCGTGTCTCTATGGGTGGATCAGAGTTCAGAGATTACCTTCGGCATTTTGAGGAGGCCATTAGAGCGGGCAGACGAGCCCCAAATCTGCCAGGGCATGAGGGATCATTTGGGAGATCCCTGTAACACCCCGAATCCGCGGGACTCGGGATGCTACGGGCGGAGACCTCACAATGGGTCCCGACCCTTAGCCTGACAATAATTTCACCGGATATTGCAACAAGGCACAAATAAAGGCCAAAACCGAAATACATTTTTATGCAATGTTATGAAACCCGAAAATAAAAGAAAGGAAAGACTTCAGCCATCCTTACAACAACATCAACACAATATACAATAATAACAACACAAGAACTCCAAAACCCAACTCAACCTAAAATGTACGGAACCCCTACTGCCCACTCCTCCAGATCACTCGGCCACATCCTATCCTGCACATCAACTACAACAATCGGTATAAAACCGTTAGCTCACATTCTAGGCATTATAAAGATAATATGGCAGAAACACACACAGGAGAACACAAGGCACACAACATGAACATTCATTCCATAATATCTTTTTAGGTCGTTCCATATCTAATACATTTGTTTTAAGTGTGACACAAGAGTCTTCTAACTCTTGCCTCTGTCGCCGTGTAACCAACAAGAGTGTGGCGGCGCCCAACCCGTATACCCTGAGGGAGTGATGAAGAAGCCCGCCCGTATACCCTGTATGGCCTGGTCGTGGAGATCCCCCCAGTCTCCCTCGGAAAACTGAGCGGTGATGTCACCGCCCGATAATAATAGTAGTAACAATGGGCCAATAAATAAGGTCAAGTAAATCCTAATCCATTTTCATGCTTAAAAGCGGTAAACACACACCACCATATATATCCAAATAAGGCATAGAAGCGGCTAAGTAAGTCCGAGGACTTACCTCATTTCAAAGCTAGCTAAAAACCGATCTCACTTCCCGTAGGGAAATAACCAAAGCCTGTTCAAGACAAGACACGATAATCAATAACTAACCGATAAACTAGAAGCCTCGGGATTCTAGTCTCCCAAAACCTATATGAGGTCACACCCTAGCATGCAAGGTCCAACTCCAAATCTCGAAGATCGTCCTAAGATCCTACCAAACATAACTCGACAAAAACTGATAAATTATCCAACAACCATACACGGTTCAAGGCCACTACTTGGCATTTGCCCTAAGTTATGCTAGATCCAACCTAGCATGATTCTACAACTAAACCTAACTAGAACGAGGAAGAAGGTACTCACACACGATCCGAGGTTGAAGATGATCTACGGACGTCGAGATTGGATTCGTTGGTCTATAACGGCCGCTTCCGGACCTAAACCAAAGTAAAGGAAATTTAGCTTGTACGCTAAATTTGTTAGGAATATATATGATATAATTAATTTGAGGTAAAAATTTTTTTTCAAAAGCCAACTTTAAAAACCCACAATACATTTTCCAGCCAAATTGTACAACTCTAGAAACTTGGGCCATTTTCCGTAATTATAACCTTGGGCCATATTCTGTAATTGATATAAGCTGGGCATATTTGCAAAAATCCAATTTGTTGGCCAACGAATGTAAAATATAAATATGGGATGTAAACTGAAATTATACCAAATTAAAGAGGGTCCCGATTTAAATACATAAAAGGGTTTCTTAACCCCTTTCAATGGCATTTGGACACGCAACATCAAGAGGGCGGCGGAAGAAGGGTGCCCTCCGGTGGCCTTTGATGGCCGCTCCGATGGAAGTGACGGGGGAGGCAGGGCTCTCCGGCAACTGGCTGAGCGAAGGCGGCGACTCAGGCGAGAAGGCAAAATCTTTCTCCCTGGGCTGTTCATGGAGGCGCGACAAAAGCCGAAAAGGGGAGGCGGCAAGGGCTCCGAGTAAGGAACTTCTCCACCGGCTGCAAGTCTCCTTCTCCGGCGAGGTTTGATAGAAGACCCGGGAAGGTTGCTAGGGAGGTATTGTTGCTGCTTCCGGTAACTCGACATGGAAGGCGAGGGGGAGCTTGAGGAGACTCCCAGGTTACAGAAGAGGAGTGCGAGAGACGGGGAGGTGGTGGTTCGTTGGTGGCTGCAAACGGTTTGCACAACCATGTGAGGGACAACAACCGTTCAGGGAAAAAGGAAGAGGAGGCGAAGTGTAAAAGGCATGGCTGCTTCCATAATAGAGGAAGGTAACGTTGAGAAATTGAGAGGATAGAGCGTAGATGAGAGTTGAGGGGGATGAGGTTGCGAGGTTGAGTGTCCGAGAAAAGAGGGGTCGAGACAGAGCTGCAAGGGTCCGGATAGGGCTGCGAGGTCGTGGGGTCACAGGTGTAGTAGCTATCATGTAGGCTTGAGGATGTAGCTTGGGCGGCCAAAGAAGGGTGAGGGTCATCACGCAACCCTCTGGCGTGCAGGAAGAGAAAGAGAAACAAAAACAAAAAAAAAGATGGAACGAAAAATAAAGAAGAAAATGGAAAAAGTAAATAAATAAAATAAAAGGAAAAAAAAAGGTAATAGAAGAAACTCGATCCAATGCATTTGGAATGGGATTTTCAAATCGGGAATTTTCCGAATTCTTCCGTAAAATAAAATTAATACGATATCCAAAATATAAATATAATCGAGAATAAATACTTCACGTCGTAAAAATACTTTTATAAGAATATTTGCGCTAATAAATTATCGATATAAGTCAGAAACATAAATATCGCAAACGCGCCAAAATTTGGGGCGTTACATCAGATCCCCTAAAAACAAGTCTCGTCCCGAAACTTGCCACACGCCGAACTTCTCGGTCCCTAAGGACAAGGTATAAACTCATAACTAGGAAGACTTAAACCTTCTAATCTATATACACTAAAACTGCTCCAACCACCATCGCAATATAACTATAACCGGTCATAAAACTCATTCCCGCACGGGGCGCAAACAACATATAACATCACACATATATACACAACTAAGGGAAGAACTAGGTCCAACCCTTCGCTCTATCAACGCTACTAGCTCAGTGTAAACTCAAACCAGAGATACTATCCTCCGACTTCCTATTAGCCTTCTTGGTTCTACGACGCCACTAACTCATCAAGACCGGCAAAACTTCTCGAATCATACCTGCACTTCCTATATTGATACACATGAAACACCGGGTCAACACTCTCTACTCTTGGCGGCAACGCCAACTTTTAAGACACTTCTCCAACTCGCGCTAAGATCTCAAAAAGGTCGATATACCGGAACTCCACTTCCTTCTCGGGTCTTTCTCAATGCAGCACTAAAGAAGATCAAACTTCCAATCTACACTGTTTGCTTTGGTTCTTGCAAACCATACTTTGATGTTATATTTCCTCAATTCTTGTTGCAATTCCAAGTAGCGAAGGAAGCACTTTACTCCAAACTACTTCTTCTAACAAGACCCGTATGCTATTACTTTTACACCGCTCCTCAATACTCGATCAAGACCTATTCTTGAAGATTCACTTGTACACTTCAAACTCATAATACCTCCAGGTAAATCAAAACAGTCGCACCAATGAATCCTCTCTTAACTCACAACAACTCTATTGTAAATTCTTCGTCTCATTCAATACTTCATCGTCATTTGTAGTAGGTTACCATAATTGGTGTTATACAACTTCTCTCTCCATAGATTTGGTAAAGCTCAGCAAACCTAAGAAAACTTGTAACTTCTTTCACATCTTTAGGGGTTTGCCATCCCATGACAACTTGTCCAACATCTTTTCTCCCCCTTTTTTTTAAGAGTAGACCCAAAATATCTCCTCCGGGTATCAGTAAGCCCATATGGAGTAACTACAAGTCGTAGTGACCCTAGTTAATCCGGAATGTCGTAATTGCAATATCCGAGTCTTGAATTCTCAAACGGTGACAATCAAACCTTAGTTAATCTTAGAAGAAACTACCGACCCTTGCAACTAATCAAGTAGGTCCCCCATTCATTGTAAGGGATACTTTTCCTTCATTGTCATCTTGCTCAACTTATAGAAATCAATGTACAAACGGAGATAGATGTCTCTCTCCTCGCAGATTGGTGTCCTCTATAATAGCTTCGAATCAAGATTTCAAGATACACCTCCAACATGAACTTCAAATCAAGAGTTCAAGATACACTTCCAACGTGAACTTCAAATCTTCTTAATGGTAAATCCACCTTCCGATGTGATAGCATGAATTATAGTCTATATTTTGGGGTTTGTTTGGACGTTTTATCTTCAATAATCTGCATGTTTGTATGTATAATATGTGATTATATTACCATTTCATCTCCCTTTGCGGGAATCGAGGTCTACACCTAGTTTTGTTGTAATCGTAGGTAAAATGGCACGTTTTGCATCAAAAAGGAGAAAAAGGAGCTATGGAGTCATTGGAGCTACATCCAAGAAGCATAGCCATGGATTAGAGATTCACTTTGGACTAGATTTGAGAGATTTCACATTCAGTTGTGACTCACCTCGGTTGACCACAGATTCACCTCGACCGAGGTGATCCAGAGAAGTCGACTCGACCGAGGCGAACACCTGGGACGCTGCGAGAATATTTTATTCTTGGCTGAGATCTTTTATCTTTGGAAAGAGATCTTATATTTTTGGGCTTGGCTCCTGGAAGGAAGAAGATAATTTAGATCATATATTTTACCTATATTTATGGGAAAAGATCTTTCTAAGATATATTATCTTTGGAGGGTTATTTTCCTATAAAAAGGGTTGGATTTCCACAAATCCAACATCCCGCTTACACCGAAAAACGCACCCGCTATCAGCGCAAGATCGTGTTTATACACCGCATCAGCCATACTCTAGTTGGGAGATTTGAAGAACCTTTTTGAAGGTTGAAGGAAGATTGAAGTCTATAGCTTTTATAGCTTTTGAAGTGTTTTGTAAGATTATCTTAGATTCCCTTCCTTGTTGTCTTCCTTTGTTGGATTTCTATCCAAGGAACGCTTTTGTTGTGATATTTGATTCAGTTATTGAAGTCTTTTCATTAAATTTTTCTTGTTCAAATATTCACTTTCTTCCCATATATTTGATTAATACTTTCATGATGATGAGTGGCTAATCTCTTTGTGTGATTCTAGGGTGATTGGCTGAAAGTTGTGGGAAAAACAATGATAGAATAATCTTAGATTCCAGTAGGACCCTAAAAGTTCGAGTCTTTAACCTTAACCCTAAGCATCTCGCTCAGTCGATGAATGATAACACGATTTATAACATAGTTTTAGGTGTACATTTAGATAGAATTCTCGCTCATTCATGCATGATCTAGCATTAGTTCAAGACGTTTTGCACCCAATTCACATATTTTGTCGAGATAGACGTCTACACGGACTTGTGCAAGTTTTTGTAGGTATTTCGGGAAGTTTAGGAGCTTAAACGATGCGTTTGAGGATCGTTCATTTAGATGGCACACCCTCGGACACACTAGGATACAAGCCAAGGGCTAAGGAGAACTCATGGAGCCTTGCCAACACAAGCCATGCACCAAATCACAGCTTAATGATTCAAGGCGGAGTTTCTGCATAGAATCACGGTCCTCTGACGAACCACGGCCGTGGAAATGACCGTGGATTTTGCCAGATTCTCGTGACAGCTGTGCCACGACTCTCATGGCCAGCTCATGAAGGATTTGTTATAAATGTGGTCCTGCATGGGTTGTTTGAGGCAGCTGGGGTAGTTTGGGAGCAGCTCATCCATTTTCCATTTCTCTCAAACAAATATATTCTCAAGAGAAGAAGATTTTTCTAGGAAGGAAAGTGCCAAAGAGAAGGAGAAGAACTCCATTGAAGAGGAGGAGAAGAACACACCATAGCTTTCTTGTATTTCGGATTTCGTTTTCTAGAGATTGTATGAGTCTTTGAACCTTCTTTTGGAAGGGTTGTAAGTGGTTCTAATTCTAATCTTCAGCTTGGTTTTGAATTAAATTCACTTGTTCATCTCTTTTCCTTCATTATCTTGCAATGGATGATTTGATTTTATGTTTGTTTGTCTCGATTTTTGTTATGAATGTTGTAGGCTAAATTGATGTGGTTCTAGGGTAAGGAAAGGATGGTTATGGCTAGAACTATGATAGGATGAACTTAGATTTACCTTTGGATGACTTTTGCTTATGAACGTAGTTTCTGTTAGAAATCACGGGTAGTTCTTGAAGAACCACGGCCGTGGTTTCGGTAGAACAAACCGTGATTTTCCCTGGTTCGAAGGATCTTGCCTTAGACCTATGCAATGTTGAAACCCTAAGTGTTTGCTGAGTTTAACCTATCCTAGGGTGACCTAGTGTAGTGACTAAGTGTTAGGAGAGACTTACCCGGTAATCCTTACCCTTAGAATCTAAAATAGCAACCCTTAGGTAGTGGTGAGCCTAATAAGCCGCCATTGGATTAGATGTGCTAGGATAGTTGTTTAGGACTTTCCCTTCCAAGACTTACCCGGTAAGGATAGGTTAGATCCCTAATTAACAATTCGGTTTGTGTAGAATTCCTATCCTTAGGTTCTTAGAGACTTACCCGGTAATGAGACCTTAGGTGTGGACTAGTTGGACCATGAGACCTACCCGGTAATTGATCCTCAAATTAGATACACTTAATCCCAACATATCATAGTTAATCCAAGGAACGATTAGATAACTTGAGTTCTATGCCATAACCGGAACTTCCGACCCCTAGAATCCGTCTTTTCTTCCCTTGATCATTACCTTGTCTAGTTTGTTTATTTGTGCCGATTTTTAGTTTAATTTGATAGTCTACTTTGGATGAATTGTGATCCTTGATTGATCACCAAAACCAACCAAAAACAATTTTAGATTTTCATTTCTTTGTTTTTCCCCTTTTCTAACCTTAGACCTTCACTAAATTTAATCACGAAAACCGAATCAATTTCACCTTAGTCTTTGTGTTCGACCTCGGAATACTATCCATACTACAAACGTCCCGTACACTGCGGGTGCGCTAGAAGTTAGGATAAATATAACGAGTATAAATTTAAGGCTTATTGCGTGCACACTTTTTAGCGTAACAATGAACATCTCGGCCGGGGTGGAATTCTTCTGACCGAGGTGACTTATCTGATCCGAAACTGAGAGTTAAGTGTTAGAGTTTGCCAAATCCTATTCTTATTACACCTATCCTGGTTCAATGCAAGCTTAGGATGAGACTTACCCGGTAATTCCTTAGTTTGTTTACCTAAGATCATAAGTGTACGTAATAAAGATTTATCCTTTATTGGGGTTTGAGTGTGCTTTCATCCCATCTTTGTGAGTTAGCATGAGACTTACCCGGTAAAGGTTGATTCTATTCCCTTAGATGGTGTGTTAGTTTGAGGTTATAGTTCTTTATCTTGATTCTTTGAGACTTACCCGGTAATAGGAGTTACGGTTTAGGATTAGTGAGTAGTGAGACTTACCCGGTGATCTATTCCACTTTAGTAACACCTTCCCTATGCAAAAACCTCAACTTTGTCTGCTTATCTTTAGATCTTGAGTTGGACCCACAACTAGATGCTTTAATCCCTAGAATTGTATGTTTCATTTATTGACTTTTATATCATCTTTGATTGTTTTGATCACCTCTTGTGGTTAGTATTTACATAAGCATACCGTGATTGGACTTTGTTTCACTAAGTCCCTGTGATCGACCCCTGGAATTCCTTGCTTTTACTACGATTGACCCGTACACTGCGGGTTCGCATCCTTGTTTTAAGCTTACGTCTAGGGTTATAAATTTAAAGCTTGCACACACCGTTTGGAGCGAACAAGTTTTTGGCGCCGTTGCCGGGGACTTGGTCTAGACCGAGCCGGTTGCGGTTTGCTTTCGGGGCACTTGCCCCTGTTGCTACTAACTACTCTTTCTATGAGTTTTGTAGTTTTCAGGATTTCCAGTGACTACATTTGATCCAGCCTGGATAGCAAGGCAAAGTGCTAGGGCGGACCATTATGAATACTTGGAGGAGAAGTACTCCTTCTATTGGTTCAACAATGAATGGGAAAGAGAAGAGGCCATTAAGCATGAACTTGCAATGTGGGATGAACTGAATGTCCCTAAAAAGATTTGTGAGCAACCCCTTGAAGATTCTCTTGATTCAAGATGGGAGAGGTTGATGAAGAAGGTGGAGGAGCTCAAGGAAAGCACCCTATCCTATGCTAAGCCGGAAGAGGAGCATAAGGAAGTGTTGTAATTTCCAAGCACCCCTCCAATCAAACCAGAAGTTTCTCCTGAAGCTTTTGAGGGAGAAGAAGATTTGGAAGATTTCGATCTAACTGTTGAGACCTCGGCCGAGGTGAAAGAGAGATCGGCCGAGGTGGAGGAAAAATCTGTAGAACTGCAAGATACGGAGAACCTTGGCCAAATTACTGAGATTGTGGTCAAGGTGGAAGAAAGATCAGCTGAGTTGGGAGGGATTTCGTGTGTGGAATATCAACCCAACATGAAACTTGTCTCAAGCTTTGGAGAACTTTACGAGGTACATTCTCCTACTTCATTTGAAATCCCTATTAAAATTTTTGAATTTTTCAGGAATGCACCGGAGAGTTGGAGGTCTCTTCCGAAAGAACCTCCTAAGATCAAGATGAAACCTCCCTTGAAACTGTTGGCTGGAAGTGAAAGTGTTAGAAAGTAATAAATAGGTTTGGGGAAGTCAATCATGAAGATGAGTAACTCGGCACCATTCACATAGCCGGGTGTTTGTGTCTTGCCAAAGTCAGATTGAGCGATATTCCTAACGGGTCATGGTATGTGCATCAAGGGTTTGATGCATCTTAAGAAATTGATGATTGCTGATTTCCTAGGCTTCGGTTATTGTGCACCTCTGTCCATACATCCCAAAAAGTAAAGTAAAAAGAAAAAGTGTGAAATAAGCAGAGCTTATTGGTGGAAGATGTTCAAAGTGAAAGTGAAGTATATCCTTTTCCCGGATTCTAGCACCACATTACCTTACATACATCCCTACCCTACACGTTTCTTGACCTTTCTTTTGGGAAGCCCTTGAGACCTCGAGCTTGTTGATTGACTTAGCGGTTTAAACTGGATTATACATGATTAATTTCGATAATTATGACTTATTATGCATTCTATGATTTTATGCAAAGATGAACAACTTTCTTATACTTATAAAATGTTTTGATCATACATTGATGTTAAATTCAATGAAGTATTCTCTTAGAGTGATCTTTGATTGTTGCACACTATAAAAATGTTTTGAAAGACTTTTCATTGATTTTCTTGACTATTAATCCATTCTATCTTGCCTTTTATATGCGGAACTTGCTTGGGGACAAGCAAGGGCTAAGTATGGGGTATTTTGATAGCATGAATTATAGTCTATATTTTGGGGTTTGTTTGGACGTTTTATCTTTAATAATCTGCATGTTTGTATGTATAATATGTGATTATATTACCATTTCATCTCCCTTTGCGGGAATCGAGGTCTACACCTAGTTTTGTTGTAATCGTAGGTAAAATGGCACGTTTTGCATCAAAAAGGAGCAAAAGGAGCTATCGAGTCATTGGAGCTACATCCAGGAAGCATAGCCATGGATTAGAGATTCACTTTGGACCAGATTTGAGAGATTTCACATTCAGTTGTGACTCACCTCGGTTGACCACAGATTCACCTCGACCGAGGTGATCCAGAGAAGTCGACTCGACCGAGGCGAACACCTGGGACGCGGCGAGAATATTTTATTCTTGGCTGAGATCTTTTATCTTTGGAAAGAGATCTTATATTTTTGGGCTTGGCTGTTGGAAGGAAGAAGATAATTTAGATCATATATTTTACCTATATTTATGGGAAAAGATCTTTCTAAGATATATTATCTTTGGAGGGTTATTTTCCTAACAAAAGGGTTGGATTTCCACAAATCCAACATCCCGCTTACACCGAAAAACGCACCCGCTATCAGCGCAAGATCGTGTTTATACACCGCAGCAGCCATACTCCAGTTGGGAGATTTGAAGAACCTTTTTGACAGTTGAAGGAAGATTGAAGTCTATAGCTTTTGAAGGGTTTTGTAAGATTATCTTAGATTCCCTTCCTTGTTGTCTTCCTTTGTTGGATTTCTATCCAAGGAACGCTTTTGTTGTGATATTTGATTCAGTTATTGAAGTCTTTTCATAAAATTCTTCTTGTTCAAATATTCACTTTCTTCCCATATATTTGATTAATACTTTCATGATGATGAGTGGCTAATCTCTTTGTGTGATTCTAGGGTGATTGGCTGAAGGTTGTGGGAAAAACAATGATAGAATAATCTTAGATTCCAGTAGGACCCTGAAAGTTCGAGTCTTTAACCTTAACCCTAAGCATCTCGCTCAGTCGATGAACATCTCGGCCGGGGTGGAATTCTTCTGACCGAGATGACTTATCTCATCCGAAACTGAGAGTTAAGTGTTAGAGTTTGCCAAATCCTATTCTTATTACACCTTTCCTGGTTCAATGCAAGCTTAGGATGAGACTTACCCGGTAATTCCTTAGTTTGTTTACCTAAGATCATAAGTGTAGGTAATAAAGGTTTATCCTTTATTGGGGTTTGAGTGTGCTTTCATCCCATCTTTGTGAGTTAGCCTGAGACTTACCCGGTAAAGGTTGATTCTATTCCCTTAGATAGTGTGTTAGTTTGAGGTTATAGTTCTTTATCTTGATTCCTTGAGACTTACCCGGTAATAGGAGTTACGGTTTAGGATTAGTGAGTTGTGAGACTTACCCGGTGATCTATTCCACTTTAGTAACACCTTCCCTATGCAAAAACCTCAGCTTTGTCCGCTTATCTTTAGATCTTGAGTTGGATCCACAACTAGATGCTTTAATCCCTAGAATTGCATGTTTCCTTTATTGACTTCTATATCATCTTTGATTGTTTTGATCACCTCTTGTGGTTAGTATTTACATAAGCATACCGTGATTGGACTTTGTTTCACTAAGTCCCTGTGATCGGCCCCTGGAATTCCTTGCTTTTACTACGATTGACCCGTACACTGCGGGTTCGCATCCTTGTTTTAAGCTTACGTCTAGGGTTATAAATTTAAAGCTTGCACACACCGTTTGGAGCGAACACGATGCATTGGAATCCGTTCTATCTCGGGTTCTAGCTTTTCTTCTCCCATCACATATCGTGAGATATCGACACAATCTTGTCTTAACATTGCTCAAGTGGTCCACCCCAATCTGTTGAGGTGACGTCCATAGAACACGTGGTTTAATACTTCTTTAGCTGCAATGTTCACTGTCCTCTTTCAAAGATCCTTCATCTCCAAAACTTGGGAGACTTGCTCTAATAATCTTTTTAAGGTTTCACACTTAAGTGAAGTCATAAAGTTCCTAACTGCAGGACTTAATCACGCCTTATAATATTTTAGTGTTATCTTCTTCGTATTCTACCAAAGCTTGCATCATTCCTTCGAGTAGGTGTAGAACTTACTCCCTTTTTCTTATGTAACGTCCAATCGACCGTAGAGGTTCTAACCTCAATTTTTTTCATGTACTTCTTGTACATCTCACATTGACTTCAAACTTCAAACTTCAAAATTCAGTCTTCCCTTACTATTGTTGGTCACTTTATGTATTTCTCAGTATTCTATGTACAACTACAATGGAAGCCTCATCTTACGGTTGATCCACTAGCTCCCCTTACCATGATCAAAGCTTAAAAGTTGTAACCCATGGCGTTCCTCCATATGTCAATCTCATGGCCTAAGAAGGTCGCGTAAGATCGTTACAATCTCCTCCTTGGAGGTCTTGTTATAACTACTTGCTTGAACTCGTTCAACATTATTCGATTTAAGACAAACGCACGTCCATTGATGTACTTCCTTACTATTGGCATTGATCCACCGCGAATACTCCAAGCTCTTGTTCCCGATCTTATATGTTCCCATAGTCTTGTTTACTCTTCCCATCTACACACATCAATAGACAACCCGCACTTGTGCATTCTCATTTGTCACCGATTAACTTGTATTTGACCTTCTCCGAAGTTAACGACTTACCCTCCTACCATACTTCCATGCTACCATACTCTTGAAAGGATACCCTCTCGGGGTACTTTATCTTAACTCCACTAGCTCATTTTACTCTGCTTCAACTCCGTTAGCTCTTTCTAAGCTCCTCTCTTCCTTCTTCTTTTGTAAGATAACCATACCTACCCGACACTCTCGTCTCATATGTCACACGTTTATAGGCTTAACCACTCTTCATAATGTTTAGCAAATGCACTCATCAAATATTCTGACATTTATTAGCCTCCACTCGCATCCTTCTTGGTTGATAACTTAAGTTCTTCCATCCAGCTCCTTGTTTCCTCTTTCATCTTCTGAAGATCATCATCCACACACACTTCTTGCTTCTTAGCGTTGATCAGTCTCATCACAATAACGGAAATCGATTGACTCCCACGGAAATTCCACTATGTAAATTTTCACCATTTGATCCTCCTCGTTACTCTCAAACTTCTGAATAAGTCACCCGCTTAGAATCCCGCAAAGATCGTCACTACACTCTCTAGTACTTCCATAAACTTAACTTCCGGTTCTCGTCAATCTTTCTAATTTCTTGGACCGCTCTTTTCCTCTTGACTCTCATACTTAGGAGCGCCTATTGAAAACTCGTCTTACTTAAAACGCCACTTTTATTCTCGAGCGAGAATGTAGTCCTCTTTACTTGATTCTCATATTTAGTTCATCGATACCGCACTTATGAAAATCTTACGTTCATTGTCTCTAGTTGCCTCATTGATGCTCCATCATTGTTTCCTTGGTACCACTCTCACGTCTTCATGTCTCATTTTATATGGGTAAAGTCTCCATCTTGGTTTCGCTTAAGTCGACACGAGGTTCCCTTTTTATTTGTTTGTCCTGTGGTTAAATCCTCTTTAGTCTTCTTCTTCGACGTACTCTTAAAGGAGTCCGAGAAATCACTGGAGTGTTTGCGAAAACTTGATACTCAACTCGATAACTTGAGCATATTCATCTTCATATGTATACTATCCAAAGCCAAAAGGCGTTGTCCAAGGGGGCGATGATAGCTTTCGATCATCTTAGCTATAAGTTTCTCTATCACTAAAATGACATTAACATACCATATGTTTATATATAAAAATATAAAGATATAAAAGTCATAATACTACTATAAACATAACCAAATTATAAACAATTTACAATTCAACATACAAGTATAGTCCAAAACATCCTAAGTCCACATATACATATCTACATATATACACATATATCCATAATATAATAATCAATAACTACGTCGCCGAGATCAGCGGAGGAAGTGGTGGTCCCGTACATTCGACCCCAACTGACTCATGCACATGATTTTGAAAACGAAATTCATTTCCATAAAACTCAGAACCCTTGAGGGTTCTGTTTATTTTTTTTATTCGGCCATTAGAAGATTATGAGTGCCATTGTTGTCAACCTCGCTCTGATAGCACTTTTGTAACACCCCGAATCCGCGGGACTCGGGATGCTACGGGCGGAGACCTCACAATGGGTCCCGACCCTTAGCCTGACAACAATTTCACCGGATCTTGCAACAAGGCACAAATAAAGGCCAAAACCGAAATACATTTTATGCAATGTTATGAAACCCGAAAATAAAAGAAA
The DNA here is from genome assembly GCA_033239125.1 of Fagopyrum homotropicum. Taxonomy (NCBI): domain Eukaryota; kingdom Viridiplantae; phylum Streptophyta; class Magnoliopsida; order Caryophyllales; family Polygonaceae; genus Fagopyrum; species Fagopyrum homotropicum. Next base: position 55,716,895 of record BSWB01000002.1, on the reverse strand, counting down.
GGAAAGACTTCAGCCATCCTTACAACAACATCAACACAATATACAATAATAACAACACAAGAACTCCAAAACCCAACTCAACCTAAAATGTACGGAACCCCGGCTGCCCACTCCTCCGGATCACTCGGCCACATCCTATCCTGCACATCAACTACAACAATCGGTATAAAACCGTTAGCTCACATTCTAGGCATTATAAAGATAATATAGCACAAACACACACAGAAGAACACAAGGCACATAACATGAACATTCATTCCATAATATCTTTTTAGGTCGTTCTATATCTAATTCATTTGTTTCAAGTGTGACACAAGAGTCTTATAACTCTTGCCTCTATCCCCATGTAACCAATAGGAGTGTGGCGGCGCCCAAACCCGTATACCCTGAGGGACTGATGAAGAAGCCCGCCCGTATACCGTGTATGGTTTGGTCGCAGAGATCCTCCCAGTCTCCCTCGGGAAACTGAGCGGTGATGTCACCGCCCGATAACAATAGTAGTAACAATGGGCCAATAATTGAGGTCAAGTAAATCCTAATCCATTTTCATGCTTAAAAGTGGTAAACACACACCACCATATACATCCAAATAAGGCATAGAAGCTGCTAAGTAAGTCCGAGGACTTACCTCATTTCAAAGCTAGCTAAAAACCGATCTCACTTCCCGTAGGGAAATAACCAAAGCCTGTTCAAGACAAGGCACGATAATCAATAACTAACCGATAAACTAGAAGCCTCGGGCTTCTAGTCTCCCAAAACCTATATGAGGTCACACCCTAGCATGCTAGGTCCAACTCCTAATCTCGAAGATCGTCCTAAGATCCTACCAAACATAACTCGACAAAAACTGATAAACTATCCAACAACCATACACGGTTCAAGGCCACTACTTGGCATTTTCCCTAAGTTATGCTAGATCCAACCTAGCATGATTCTACAACTAAACCTAACTAGAACGAGGAAGAAGGTACTCACACACGTTCCGGGGTTGAAGATGATCTACGGTCGAGATTGGATTCGTTGGTCTATAACGGCCGCTTTCGGACCTAAACCAAAGTAAAGGAAATTTAGCTTGTACGCTAAATTTGTTAGGAATATATATGATATAATTAATTTGAGGTAAAACTTGTTTTCAAAAGCCAACTTTAAAAACCCACAATACATTTTCCGGCCAAATTGTACAACTCTAGAAACTTGGGCCATTTTCCGTAATTATAACCTTGGTCCATATTGTGTAATTATTATAAGCTGGGCATATTTGCAAAAATCCAATTTGTTGGCCAACGAATGTAAAATATAAATATGGGATGTAAATTTAAATTATACCAAATTAAAGGGGGTCCCGATTTAAATACATAAAAGGGTTTCTTAACCCCTTTCAATGTCATTTGGACACGCAACATCAAGAGGGCAGCGGAAGAACGGTGCCCTCCGGTGGCCTTTGATGGCGGCTCCGATGGAAGTGACGGGGCAGGCAGGGCTCTCCGGCAGCTGGCTGAGCAAAGGCGGCGACTCAGGCGAGAAGGCAAAATCTTTCTCCCTGGGTTGTTCATGGAGGCACAACAAAAGCCGAAAAGGGGAGGCGGAAAGGGCTCCGAGTAAGGAACTTCTCCAGCGGCTGCAAGTCTCCTTCTCCGGCGAGGTTTGATAGAAGACCCGAGAAGGTTGCTAGGGAGGTGTTGTTGCTGCTTCCGGTAACTCGACATGGAAGGCGAGGGGGAGCTTGAGGAGACGCCCAGGTTACAGAAGAGGAGTGCGAGAGACGGGGAGGTGGTGGTTCGTTGGTGGCTGCAAACGGTTTGCACAACCAGGTGAGGGACAACAACCCTTCAGGGAAAAGGGAAGAGGAGGCGAAGTGTAAGAGGCATGGTTGCTTCCATAACAGAGGAAGGTAAGGTTGAGAAATTGAGAGGAGAGAGCGTAGATGAGAGTTGAGGGGGATGAGGTTGCGAGGTTGAGTGTCCGAGAAAAGAGGGGTCGAGACAAAGCTGCAAGGGTCCGGATAGGGCTGCGAGGTCGAGGGGTCACAGGTGCAGTAGCTATCATGTAGGCTGGAGAATGTAGCTTGGGCGGCCAAAGAAGGGTGAGGGTCATCACGCAACCCTCTGGCGTGCAGGAAGAGAAAGAGAAACAAAAACAAAAAAAAGAGGGAACGAAAAATAAAGAAGAAAATGAAATAAGTAAATAAATAAAATAAAAGGAAAAAAAAGGTAATAGAAGAAACTCGATCCAAAGCATTTGGAACGAGATTTTCAAATCGGGAATTTTCTGAATTCTTCCGTAAAATAAAAGTAATACGATATCCAAAATATAAATATAATCGAGAATAAATACTTCACGTCGTAAAAATACTTTTATAAGAATATTTGCGCTAATAAATTATCGATAAAAGTCATAAACATAAATATCGCAAACGCGCCAAAATTTGGGGCGTTACAATCCCATGGAGCTACTCAGGTGCCAACTGCACCAGTTTGTGTAGTTGAGTCAGCTCGAGTTGTGGAGGAGACTAGAGGGCCTCGACCAGATAATTGGTTGAAGGCATTCCGTCAGCAAGGAGTACCACACTTCTCTGGGGAGATCGGCCTAGAGACTGAGGTGTGGATTGGGCATGTAGACTCAGCTTTAGAGTCTATTCGTTGCTCAGAGGACAGACGGATAGAGTTAGTACAGTCCCTATTCCATGACCTAGCACATCAGTGATGGAGGACAGTTAGAGCACGAGTCACCACCTATGAGTAGATGAGGACCATGTTAAGAGAGCAATTATGCCCTGCCTCACTGAGGAGGGAGAGACTGCAGGACTTCGTGGAGGCGAGTTTTGAGGATGTACCCATTATTGACATCATTCGCCGCTTCCAGACTAAGCTAGCATTGCTGGGTCCAACTGCACCATCTGAGGACCAGCATGTGTACCTGTTCGCCCGTCGTCTGAGGGAGAGTAAACGCTCATACATGGCGGGATTTCACTGTGACTCATTAGCAGACTACCACGATTGGGCCTCTGTCTATGAGAGAGAGAGCTAGCTAGAGGAGGACTTCTCAGACAAGACGGTCTAAGTACCGCACCACCTGGTGCAGGAGCATCTGGATATGGGCGAGGTCAGACTAAGAGTCACTCGAGTTTTCCAGTGTCTGCACAAACAGCTGAGAGAGGCCGGTAGTGCTACAACTACGGGGCATATGAGCATATGAAGACTGATTGCCCTAGAGCACCACTGACTTGCTTCTCATGTGGGAAGCGATGACACAGAGCTACGTTTTATTGTCAGGGCAAGGCGTTAACACAGCAGGGTTCTTCACCTACAAGTGCAGTAGGAGGTGGGCAGAGACCGCCTCAATATCCGACACAGGGACAACAGAGAGTCCCAGGCACACCTGCTACTCAGGGGTCAGCTCCAAGACCGAGTAGAGGTAGAGGTAGAGTGGTTGGTACCAGTGATGCCCGAGGAGCTCGTGGCAGAGTTTTTGAGCTGACGAGTCCTGAGGAGCCTCCAGCACCAGGTGATACATGTACCATTCTGTTACATGGTTTACCTGTTAGAGTTTTATTTGATACGGGTGCTACGCATTCATTTATTTCTGCTTCTTGTATTGAGAGTTTGAGTTTGTCTACCATAGAGGGGGAACCTTTTACTATAGGGTTACCTGATGGTAGTAGGGTCAGAGGTACCCAAGAGATACGTAGTTGTCCCCTACGCTTAGGGACTCGTGTACTACTTGTTGACTTCTTAGTCATGCCCTTGATGCATGAAGAAGTCATTTTAGGTATGGATTGGATGCGTAGACACCGTGCGGTGTTAGATGTAGGTAAGAGAATTGTTACAGTCTCTACCGACTTAGGTCCGATGGAGGTCTTCCGGGCTTGGGATCTTGGGAAGACAGGATCTGTCATCAGTGATGTACGAGCAGCTAGACTGATTGCACAGGGATGTGATTCCTTCTAGTGCTACACCATGAAGGATGGAGAGAGTCCAGCTTTGGAGGACATACCGGTGGTCTGTGAGTTTACAGACGTTTTTGCAGAGCCGTCTAGCTTGCAACCTCAGAGGAGTGTAGATTTTGGTATTGACTTGGAGCCTTGCACGAGACCCATCTCGAAGGCCTCATACCGTATGTCACCTGTCGAGATGGTGGAGCTAAAGAAGCAACTCGAGGAGTTGTCTAAGAAGGGCTTCATACGCCCTAGAGTTTCACCATGGGGTGCACCGGTCCTCTTCATGCGGAAGAAGGACTGATCGTTGAGACTGTGCATAGATTACAAAGAGCTGAACAAGGTGATCATCAAGAACAGGTATCCACTACCTCGTATTGATGATCTACTTGATCAACTGCAGGGAGCGATAGTCTTCTGCAGGATTGACTTGCGTTCCGGATATCAATAGCTGAGGGTGAGAGAGCAGGATGTGCACAGGACGGCATTTCGTACCCGTTATGGACACTACGAGTTTGTAGTGATGCCATTTCGGCTGACGAATGCCCTAGCAATTTTCATGGAGTTGATGAACATCATTTTCATCGACTTCGTGAATCAGTTTGTGGTGGTCTTCATTGATGACATTTTGGTATACTATCGTAGCAGAGAGGAGCATGCGGGACACTTGAGGACGGTTTTGCAGATTTTGAGGGATAGAGAGCTTTATGCCAAGCTCTCTAAGTGTGAGTTTTGGATGTCTGAGGTTGCATTTTTCGGACACATAGTCTCCCCCGATGGGATCATGGTTGATCCGGCGAAGATCGAGTCTGTTGCTACATGGACGACACCGACGAACGTCAAGGAAGTGCGTAGCTTTCTTGGCTTAGCCGGTTATTACAGACGCTTTGTGGAGGGACTTTCTGTGATTGCCCATCCACTGACGAGTCTTCTGAGGAAGACTACCAGATTTGTATGGACCGACCAGTGTGCGCAGAGTTTTGAAGAGTTGAAGAGGCGTTTGACTTCTGCTCCTGTTTTGGCACAACCAGAAGGTTCTGATGATTTTGTAGTCTACATTGATGCATTCAAGCTAGGCTTAGGATGTGTGCTGATGTAGAGGGGTAGAGTGATTGCATATGCGTTTCGACAGCTGAAGACATATGAGGAGAACTACCTGACTCATGATCTGGATTTGGTAGCGGTAGTTCATGCTTTGAAGATCTGGAGACATTACCTGTACGGTGCTACATGCCAAATCTTCACAGACCACAAGAGTCTGAAGTATATTTTCATGCAGCGGGAATTGAATAACCGCCAGCGTCGATGGCTTGAGTTCATCAAAGACTTTGACCTTGAGATTTTGTATCAACCTGGCAAGACGAATGTGGTAGCTGACACCTTGAGCAGAAAGACGCCTCGAGAGAAGGCGATTGCCAGACTTACTGTATAACCTCAGCTTCAGAGGGATCTAGCCTGGCTAGAGATGGACATCCAGTTTCCTGATGAGGATGTCCAGTTATTTACTTTAGAGGATCTACCTGGTCTGTTGGATGAGATCCAACAGAAGCAAGGGACCTGCCCGACCTTGGCGAGGATCAGAGATAGGATGTCTCGTGGAGAGGCACCCCAGTTTACTATTGGGGAAGATGGAGTTATGAGGCGACATGATCGTATCTCTGTTCTTGTAGATGCAGAGCGTAGACAGCGGATATTACAGGAGGCTCATTGTACACCTTACTCAATACACCCTGGTACGAGTAAGATGTACCATGATGTGAGACTTTCATTTTGGTGGGGAGGGCTGAAGCCCGATGTAGCCAGATTTGTGGCACAATGTGTGACTTGTCAACAGGTCAAGATAGAGCATTTTAGGCCTAGAGGTGAGCTCCATCTACTGCCAGTACCGCAGTGGAAGTGGGAGGACGTCTCCATGGATTTTGTAACTGGACTGAAGACTAGTAGGAGCTTTGATGCCATTTGGGGGATCGTTGATAGATTGACGAAGACGGTACGTTTCATTCCCATCAGAGAGACGTGGTCCGTGAGCAGATTAGCTGATGAGTACACTAGACAGATAGTGAGACTCCATGGGGTACCGAGGACGATTGTTTTGGATCGTGATGGACGATTTACATTGAGATTCTGGCAGCAGATTCAGACTGCTTTGGGGACGAGATAGATGGTCAGTCAGAGAGGACCATCCAGACCTTAGAGGACATGCTGCGAGCCTGTGTGTTGGATTGGGGACAGGGATGGTCTGATTACCTCCCACTCGTTGAGTTCTCATACAACAACAGCTGGCATGTATCAATAGGGATGGCTCCTTATGAGGCACTATATGGACGTAGATGCCGTACACCGTTATGCTGGGACGAGCCTAGCAATATCAGTGGGATAGCGCTAGAGCAGATTCAGGATAATATGGCTCGAGTAGCGCTGATCAGAGAGAGGATGCAGGCTGCACAGATTCTCCATAAGTCATATGTAGACAAGAGACGTCGACCTCTGGAGTTCAGAGTAGGAGCTCATGTCTGGTTGAGAGTATCTCCGGCGTGAGGCGTCAGACGTTTTGGCATAAAGGGGAAGCTGAGTCCCCGATATATTGGTCCTTTCGAGATACTAGATAGAGTTGGACAAGAAGCTTACAAATTAGCTTTGCCTCCGAGGCTAGAGGGTGTTCACCCCGTATTTCATGTATCACAGCTGCGGGAGTACATACTAGATCCGAGGCACATCGTGAGTTATGATGATCTGGTGGTCAAGCCGGACCACACGTTTGCAGAGCACCCTATTGCAGTCCTAGAGCGTGGTGTGAGACGCCTGCGTTCGAAGGACATTCCTATGTTGAGGATACAATGGTCTAGACGAGGACCAGATAAGGCTACCTGGGAGACAGAGGATAGTATCTAGAGGAACTATCAAGTGTTTTATGTTGAGTTATATGTACCCAAAGGATCCACGAGTAGATCTTAGCGCCTTCTTGGTGAGTGCATGTTATATGTTTATGTGATATACTGTGCTTTCGTGCTAGCTGTGATATGTGCATATGATCTGTTAGATCTGGTTGCTAGTACGAAATAGGTATAGCAAAAGATGGTTCTTTCCTCCATACTTTGGTATGTGTGTTAGGACTAGCTGGAGATAGTTCTTTCCTCCATGCTACCTTTGATGGACATAGTGTGAGTGGAGATGGTTTTTCATCCACATAGTAGTGATATGTGTACGTTGTGGCTGGAGATGGCTTTCCTCCATGCCTGTGTGATGTGGTTAGTGTTTGGCTAGAGATGATCTTCCTCTAGGCCTTATGGAGAGTTGTTATGCTGGAGTTGTGATTCCTCCATGCTGTGTTTAGGATATAGAATGTTATAGGTTATGGCCTGACGTTCTTGAGTAGAGTGTTTACCTCGGCTTACAAGTCCGAGAGGCTTTGGGATTTTGCAAGTTTCGGGACGAAACTTGTTTTTAGGGGAGTGAGATGTAAGAGCCTTAGTCCTTGGAGCCTAGGAGTCCTTGTTGAGCCTTGGCTGAGCCTTGTTGGACCCTATCAGCCGCACCTGCGCACCACATTGGCCGCCCCTGCGCCACAAATTAGCTTTGTCTCCGAGGCTAGAGGGTGTCCGCCCCTACGGTTTTCTGCAGCTGCAACCACCTTTCTTGACTCTTGACCTTGCTTTTGGGGAAGCTTCGTATATAAGCCTCCCAACCTTCTGATGAAGGGTTTCTTCACTTCATTCCAGCTCCTTCATCACCTTTACGTTCTTCTTCTCCTTCCTCTTCTCATCTTTGCTTCTTCTTGATCTTGTGAGAGAGTTTTTGAGAGTTTGAGTGTAGCTTTGGCCTTGGATGACTTTGATGATGTTGTGTGTTGTTGTTGATGTGCTGAAGTGGTGAGAGGTGTGGATGCTCCATAGTTGCAGCCTAGGTTGGTGTGGTAAGCTCTTTCTCTTCTTCTCTCTTCTTTCCTTCATTCTTGCTTCTTTCTTCTTTCTTCTTCCTTCTAGCTTAGGATCACAAGCTAGGCTTGTGTTGGATCCTTTCTTGGGTATCTTGATGATCATATGTGTGTATATATGCATATGTGTTGTTGTGGTGTGTTGAAGACGTGAAGAGAATCGAGAAAGGGGTCGAAGAGAAGTCGGGACCAACTCTGTGCACAGTTGGCCGCCCCTGCGCCTGTCCTGAGCCGCACCTGTGCCTGGTGTGGAGCCGCCCCTGCGCCTCACTGAACCAGCCGTGTGTACTTGCTTCTGTTGGTGCATACCCTGTTGGTATGTCTTCCTTCCTTCCTTTCCTTTAGCCTTTGGCTTAGTTGATGGCTAGGTTAGGATGGCTAGGATGAGTTGTATGATAGAGATGTGCCTTAGGCACTTGTGTTGATGTTGAGGGTATGATATAGGCATATGTGATCTTGTTATGATCTTGAGGTTGTAGGTTGGTTCTGGTTATGGAGACGAGTCTCCTAACCCTTTTAGGTTGTGATGTTGTGTGCCTTGCTCTTGTAGGCGTTGGTTTCTTCCCCAAGGGGAAGCTGTGACGTGGTAGAGGATACGAGTGTATCAGGTAAGTCCATAGGACTTACTTAGGGTTCAACTATGGGTTTGTATGATTGTGATGGTTGTGTGTGTTCATATGATTGTGCATTTATAACCTAAACCGGACTGGACGACCATATATTATTTTTATTTGGCCCAAGTGTATTATAACGGGCGGTAACCATCGGTCTCCGCCTGCTGGTTAGGAGGAGGTGCCCTGAAGATGATCTCACAGGAGGGGACCAGTGAAGGTCACCCCATGCAAAACCCCTGTGTTACGTTGGATGGGACGGGGTTCTTGAGGCTCCTCGTGTTACAAAAGAAGTTGAATTAGTAATGGAATAACATAATTAAAGATAATAAATGAATGTGTGTGACATTGCATGTATGAGATGTTGATATGTGGTTGTGCTATTACTATCATGCTTATATATTGTTGTAGCTAACGGTGTATACCGTGTTGTAGATGATCTGCAGGTTAGGAAGATTGCAGAGTGAGCCAGATGGTGTGACCAGCCGAAGAATTCTGTACATTAGGATGCGTGGGTTGGGATCTTTTGTATCAGATGTTGTTGTTGTTGTTATGGTTTTATACTCTGCTTTGAGTTTGTAAACCCTTTTGTATATCATACAGCTTTTATGTATTTGTTTTTACTCTACTTGTGCCTTGTTGTAAGATCCGGTGAACTTGTTGTCAGGCTAGGGTCAGGATCCATTGTGAGATCCTAGCCCAATGTAGCATTCCGAGTCCCGCGGATTCGGTGTATTACATGGCCAGTGAGCAAATTAGTGGAGGAGTACACTAGACAGATAGTGAGACTCCATGGGGTACCGAGGTCGATCGCTTCTGATCGTGATGGACGATTCACATCGAGATTCTGGCAGTAGATTTAGACTCTTTGGGGACGAGTCTACACTTCACGATTGCGTTTCACCCCCAGACAGATGGTCAGTCAGAGAGGACCATCGAGACCTTAGAGGACATGCTGCAAGCCTGTGTGTTGGATTGGGGACAGGGATGGTCTGATTACCTCCCACTCGTTGAGTTCTCATACAACAACAGTTGGCATGCATCCATAGGGATGGCTCCTTATGAGGCACTGTATGGACGTAGATGTCGTACATCTTTATGCTGGGATGAGCCTAGCAGTATTAGTGGGATAGTGCCAGAGCAGATTTGGGATGATATGGCTCGAGTAGCGCTGATCAGAGAGAGGATGTTGGCTGCACAAAGTCGCCAGAAGTCGTATGCAGACAAGAGGCGTCGACCTCTAGAGTTCAGGGTAGGAGCTCATGTCTGGTTGAGAGTATCTCCGACGCGAGGCGTCAGACGTTTTAGCATAAAAGGGAAGCTGAGTCCCCGATATGTCGGTCCTTTCGAGATACTAGATAGAGTTGGCCGAGCAGCCTACAGATTAGCATTGCCTCTGAGGTTAGAGGGTGTTTGATAGCATGAATTATAGTCTATAGTTTAGGGTTTGTTTGGACGTTTTATCTTCAATAATCTGCATGTTTGTATGTATATTATATGATTATATTACCATTTTATCTACCTTTGCGGGAATCGAGGTCTACACCTAGTTTTGTTGTAATCGTAGGTAAAATGGCACGTTTTGCATAAAAAAGGAGCAAAAGGAGCTATGGAGTCATTGGAGCTACATTGAGGAACATAAGGAACCATCCAGGAAGCATGGCCATGGATTTGAGATTCACTTTGGACCAGTTTTGAGAGATTTCACATTCAGTTATGACTCACCTCGGTTGATCACAGATTCACCTCGACCGAGGTGATCCAGAGAAGTCGACTCGACCGAGGCGAATACCTAGGACGCGGCGAGAATATTTTATTCTTGGTTGAGATCTTTTATCTTTGGAAAGTGATCTTATATTTTTGGGCTTGGCTCCTGGAAGGAAGAAGATATACTAGATGATATATTTTACCTATTTTTATGGGAAGAGATCTTTTCTAAGATATCTTATCTTTGGAGGGTTATTTTCCTATAAAAAGGGTTGGACTTCCACAAATCCAACATCATGCTATACCACCGATCAGGGTTTATACACCGCAGCAGCCATACTCCAGTTGGGAGATTTGAAGAACCTTTTTGGTTGAAGGAAGATTGAAGTCTATAGCTTTTATAGCTTTTTGAAGGTTTTCTCGTAAGATTACCTTAGATTCTCTTCCTTGTTGTCTTGCCTTGTTGGATTTATATCCAAGGAACGCTTTGTTGTGATATTTGATTCAGTTATTGAAGTCTTTTCATTAGATTCTTCTTGTTCAAATATTCACCTTCTTCCCATATATTTGATTATTACTTTCATGATGATGAGTGGCTAATTTCCTTGTGTGATTCTAGGGTGATTGGCTGAAGGTTGTGGGAAAAACAATGATAGAATGATCTTAATCACAGTAGGACCCTGAAAGTTCGAGTCTTTAACCTTAACCCTAAGCATATCGCTCAGTCGATGAACATCTCGGCCGGGGTGGAATTTGGCTGACCGAGGTGACTTATCTGATCCGAAACTGAGAGTTAAGTGTTAGAGTTTGCCAAATCCTATTCTTATTACACCTTTCCTGGTTCAATGCAAGCTTAGGATAAGACTTACCCGGTAATTCCTTTGTTTGTGTACCAAAGATCATAAGAGTAGGTAATAAAGGTTTATCCTTTATTGGGGTTTGAGTGTGCTTCCATCCCATCTTTGTGAGTTAGCCTGAGACTTACCCGGTAAAGGTTGATTCTATTCCCTTAGATGGTGTGTTAGTTTGAGGTTATAGTTCTTTATCTTAATTCCTTGAGACTTACCCGGTAATAGGAGTTACGGTTTAGGATTAGTGAGTAGTGAGACTTACCCGGTGATCTATTCCACTTTAGTAACACCTTCCCTATGCAAAAACCTCAGCTTTGTCCGCTTATCTTTAGATCTTGAGTTGGAACCACAACTAGATGCTTTAATCCCTAGAATTGCATGTTTGCTTTATTGACTTCTTATTCATCTTTGATTGTTTTGATCATCTTTTGTGGTTAGTATTTACATAAGCATACCGTAATTGGACTTTGTTTCACTAAGTCCCTGTGATCGACCCCTGGAATTCCTTGCTTTTTACTACGATTGACCCGTACACTGCGGGTTCGCATCCTTATTTTAAGCTTACATCTAGGGTTATAAATTTAAAGCTTGCACACACCGTTTGGAGCGAACAAGTTTTTGGCGCCGTTGCCGGGGACTTGGTCTAGACCGAGCCGGTTACGGTTTGCTTTTGGGGCACTTGCCCCCGTGTCTACTAACCACTCTACTTGAGTGATTTTTATAGGTTCTTTTTTAGGTATATGCGAAGAACCCGCACTGAGAAGGAAATCGTTCCTTACGATCCCGAACCAGAAAAGACATACAAGCGATGCTTAAGAGAAGCAAAGATGGCCCAACAAGACAACCGCGATCTTGAGGCCGATTTGAAAGAGGCGCTAGAGCTGCTACGCCTCAGCAGGGAAGAACTAAGGCGAGAGAAGGAAGAAACTCGCACCAAGACTGAAGCAATCGAAGCAGAGATGGCCGTCATACGAGACCAGATTCTACTTCGACCGAGGGAAGATCCAGTCCCAGATCCTCGACCGATGCAGGATCCAGTTGCTGACCCTCGACCGAGGCAGGTTCCAGTACCTAACGCCCCGGCCGAGATACTTCCACCTCGGATGCCAGTCCGAAACGTTCTTCTTGCAGGAATCCCACAAACCCTAGGTCAAAGGATGGACCCTAATCAACAACTGAGGCGTCCAGAAGTTAATCTAGGAGATCCAGCGGACCATGACTATGAACTTCGACCGCAAGTTCTATCCATGATTCGCCAATGCTAGTTCGGAGGGCTAGAGAAGGAATCACCACATCAACATCTTCAAAACTATGAGATCTTGATGGAGACCTTGAGACCTCCGAGGATTAAAAATAACAACTACAAGCTAAGACCTCTTTACTTTTCTTTAAAAGATAGAGCTCTTACTTGGTATCAATCTCTTCCTCCAGGAAAAATTAGCACATGGGAGGAGATGACAACGGAATTCTTGACCAAATTCTTCCCCCCATCAAAGACAGCTGAAATGAGAGGGAAGATCAATGCTTTCATTATGAAGGACAAGGAGAGTTTGTCCAAGTCATGGGAGTGGTTCAAGGACATTCTTTTGGATTGCCCACATCATGGGATTCCAAAGTTAGAGTTATTGGAGATTTACTTCAAAGGACTGGACGGAAGCACCCAGTTCAATCTCCAACTACTCTCCGCCGGTACCTTCATGGACATGGCGATTGACGAGGCTTGGGACTTCATCGAGAAGCAAGCCTTGCATATGGAGAAGTACACCCACCAAGGAGCTGAAGGTGGAGTTAAAAGAGTTAACTTCCAAGAAACTCAGCCCAACAACAATCAACTCACGTCTTTTAAGAATGACGTAAAGCAATTGAAGGAACTCTTGGTTCCACAAACCAAGAAGGAAGAGCAAGGGCAAAGGAACAACAACGGATACCGTAACAACAACAACGGTTCCCGGAACAACAATTACAACAACAACAATAGAGGATCCAATAGCAACAATTGGAGGACATGATAACACAATTTATGACTTAGGTTTAGGTAATCATTTAGATAGATTTCTCGCTCATTCATGCATGGTTTAGCACTTTTTCACGACGTTCGCACTCAATTCACGTATTATGTCGAGATAGACGTCTACACGGACTTGTGCATTGCTTTGTAGGTATTTCGGGAGATTTAGGAGCTAAAACGATACGTTTGAGGATCGTTCATCAAGATGACACACCCTCGGACCCATTAGGATGCAAGCTAAAGGCTAGGGAGGACTCATGGAACCTTGCCAACACAAACCATGCACCAAATCGAAGCTTAATGATCAAAGGCAAGCTAAAGCACAAAAATCACGGTTCACTGACAGATCACGGCCGTGATTCTGCCCGTGGTTTTTGCCAGGTTTTCGTGACAGCTGTGCCACGATCTCTTGGCCAGCTCTTGCAAGGTTGTAGTATAAAAGTGGTCCTGCATTGGCTGAGAGAATCATCTTGGAGCAGCTCTCCATTATCCACTATCATCCAATCAAAATATTCTCTCAACAAGAAGATTCTTGGGTAAGAAGATTGGGGAAGAAGGCTACCATTGGAGAAGAGCTTGGTTGGAGAAGAAGAAGAGCACACCATTGATAGATTTTGATAGCTTTGTAGTGAAGAATTTCGGAATCGATTTCTTGAGTTGTATGAACCATTTGAACCTTCTTTAAGAAGGGTTGTGAGTCATTCTAATTCCATTTCTCAGCTTTGTTTTGTTTACTTCTCTTGTTCATCTCTTTCTCTTCATCATCTTGCAAATGGAAGCCATGATTTTATGTTTGATGATGTTGATTGCTATGATGAATGTTGTAGGCTAAATAGATGTGATTCTAGGGTAAGGAAGGAATGGTTATGGCTAGGACTATGATAGGATGGACTTAGATTAGCCCTTGGATGACTCTCTTACTTGGACGTAGTTTCTATTGGAGTCCACGGTTTGATCTTGCCTTTCCACGGCTGTGGAAGGTGTAGAACAGCCCGTGATTCTCCCTTGTTTGATGGATCTAGCCTTAGATTGTTAGAATGTCGAAATCCTAAGCGTTTGTTGAGATAAATCTACCCTAGGGTGACCTAGTGTTAGCAACTAAGTGTTAGAAGAGACTTACCCGGTGATTCTTACTCTTAGATTCAAAAGATGACAAACCCTAGGTAGTGGTGAGCCTCACAAGCCGCCATTGGACTAAGTGTGCTAGGATAGTTGTTTAGGACTAACCTTTTCGAGACCTACCCGGTGAGGATAGTTTAGATTCCTAGGCGACAATCCGGTTCGTATAGAATTCCATCCCTTAGGCTCTTAGAGACTTACCTGGTGATGAGGCCTTATGGACGGATTAGTGGACCATGAGACCTACCCGGTGATTGATCCCAACCTAGAAACACTTACTCCCGACATATCATAGATCATCCAAGGAATAATTAGATAGCTTGAGCCCTATGCCATAACCGGAACTTCCAATCCCTAGAATCCGCCTTTCTACCTTTGATTCATATCTCGTGTTTAGGTTATTTGTTTGCATTGATTTGTTAGTTTAGTTGATTGTTTACCTTGCACGAATTGTGATCTTTGAATGATCACCTAAAAACCAACCAAAAACATTGTGTTTTCCATTTTCTTTATTCCTCATCTCTTCTTAACCTAGATCTTCACTAGACTTAATCATAATTCGAATCAATCTCACCTTAGTCTTTGTGTCCAACCTCGGAATACTATCCCTACTATAAACGTCCCGTACACTGCGGGTTCGCTAGGAGTTAGGATAAATATAACAAGAATATAAATTTAAAACCCATTGCGTATCACATCCTGAGCGTAACAAGTTTTTGGCGCTGTTGCCGGGGACTAGGTCTAGATTGAGTCTATTTTGTGATTGTTTATAGTGTAGATCTTTCTTGTTGCTTTTGATCTCTTTTTGGTTTGTGTCTTTGCTTTTCAGGACATCTCTTACTCTTTAGGTGTATGCGAAGATCTCGTGGCAAGGATTTAGCTCCATTCGATCCCGAACCGGAGAAAACCCTTAGATCTAGATCCAAGAGCATTAAAAAGGGAAAAGAGATGGCCGGAAGAGATCTCCAAGCCGAGTTGGATGAAGCTTTAGAGCAAATTAGGATAAGAGATGAGGCTATGGAAGAGCCCATTGCTATGGAAGGAGAGTCTCCTCATCAACACTTGATGAACTATGAGATCTTGATGGAGACTCTTAGACCGCCAAGATTGGAGAGCAACAACCATAAGCTTAGGGCTTTTTCCTTCTCTCTTAAAGATAAAGCCTTGGCTTGGTATCATTCTATTCCACAAGGGCGAGTTGGTACTTGGGAGGAGATGACAACCGAGTTTTTGACTAAGTTCTTCCCACCTTCCAAGAGTACCGAGTTAAGAGGGAAGATAAATGCCTTCGTGATGAAGGATAGAGAGAGTTTATTCAAGTCTTGGGAGAGGTTCAAAGATCTTCTCCTAGATTGTCCACACCATGGCATATCGAAAATTGAGCTATTGGAGATCTACTTCAAAGGACTTGATGAAGATAGCCAATTCAAGCTCCAATCTCTTTCTGGTGGAACTTTCATGGAGAAGCATGTAGATGAAGCTTGGAAGTTTGTGGAGAAGCAAGCTCTAGTGATTGAGAAATACTCCCATAGGAAGAGTGAAGGGAGAAAGGCGGGAGCATATGAGGTGAGTGAAGTCACCATGAGCAACTTCAAGCTTGACGCCATCAACAATGAGTTGAAGTCCTTGAGGGAGTTGTGTACTACAACTTTGAAGAATCAAGCAACTCCTCAAGTGCTTCCACAAGCTAACCTATCTTCCAAGGAGGAAGATGTTAATTACATGGGAAGGGGCAATTACAACAATTACCAAGGCCCAAGGAACTTCAACAACAACCGGCAATTCAATAATTACCGGCCCAACCACAACCATCCCAGGTTTTCCTATTCTAACCCGGATGGAGCCTTGAACCCTCCCGCTTCCACAAGCACAACTCCACCACCAAAAGCTTCACAAGAACCTCCACCCGGATTTACTCAACCTCCAAAGGATAGAACCGAAATGATGTTTGAGCAATTGCTTGGAAGGTTGAGTGGTCTAGAGAGCACCGTGACTTCAATCTCTAAAGCTCAAAAGGTTTTGGAAGCACAAGTGTTCCAAAAGGCGGGTCAAGCCCATAGAGATCCGGAAAAACTTCCCGGAAGAACCGAAGACAACCCAAGAGGTCAAGTGTTGGCCATCACTACAAGGAGCGGGTTGAGTATGAAAGATCCTTTGCCCAAGGAGAATGCTAAAGGGAAACAAGTGGTGATAGAGGAAGAGACTTTGCAAAGAGATGGAGGCAAGAGCAAGGATGTAGAGCCAACTTATGTGGCACCACCTCCATACAAACCACCACTACCGTTCCCACAATCACGAGCAAGAGCTCGCTTGGACAATCACTTTGGTAAGTTCCTTGAGCTAATGTCTAAATTGCATATTAACATTCTGTTCATGGATGCTATTTTAGGAATGCCGGCATATGGCAAGTTCTTGAAAGAGATACTCTCCAACAAAAGAAAGTTGGAGGAGTATGGGGAGATAAGAATGACAAAGAGGTCCTCGGAATTGATCCAAACAATGAAGGAGGAGATGCCTCCCAAGCTAAGAGACCCGGGTTCCTTTTGTGTCCCCATAGGAGTGGGAGATGTGAAGTATGAGGCCCTTTGTGATCTTGGGGCAAGTGTAAGCATCATACCGCTTGCACTTTGCAACAAGGTTGGGCTAGGAGAGCCAAAACCGGTCAAGATGACCCTCTATATGGCGGACCGTTCTATCACTCATCCGGTTGTGATCTTAGAAGACATCCCGGTGCAACTAGGGGGATTCTATGTGCCAATTGATTTTGTTGTCTTGGATATTCCGGCGGACTATCCGGTTCCCATCATCTTAGGAAGACCTTTCCTAGCCACTTCTGGGTGCCTAGTGGATTGCAAGAATGGGACTCTCTCCTTCAACATTGGAGAAGAGAACGTCAAGTTCAAGTTGTCCACAATGATGAAAGGGTCAACCCTTGATGAGGATGTCTTCAACATAGTCGAGCAAGAGGAATCTAGAGAAGTTGTGAGCTCGATCTTGATCAAGGACCCCTTGGAGAAGGTTCTTACACTAAGTATGATGGAGGAAGGTGTTGAGGAGGCTTGCAATGAAGAAATCAAGGCCTTGGAAGCATTAGAAAAGGAGGCAAGAGCTGAAGATGAAGACCACGAAGAGGAGCTGAACAGCTGCAAGTTCCATGGGCGTGGAAGTGGTTCCACGGCCGTCAAACTTTCTGTAGAGCCTCAACAGATGAGCCAAGCAAGGTCCACGGCCGTGGAAGTGGATCCAACCGTGTTTCCAGCCGTGTTTTCCCCTGAATCAGACCTTACTGATGATCAAGCTTCAAGGAGCCTTGAAGGGTCTTCATTTGCTTTGGATTCATCTCATCCGACGTTATTTGGATTGTCTCCGCTCGACAAAGGTCCCCCTAAACTTGAACTCAAACCCCTCCCCTCTCATTTGAAGTATGCTTTTCTTGGTGATAATTCAACATATCCGGTGATTGTTAATGCATGCTTGAGTGATGATGAACTTTCTAAGTTGTTGCATGAACTAAGATTGCATAGGAAAGCCATTGGCTATACTATTGATGATTTGGTTGGCATTAAGCCTTCTTTGTGCATGTATAAGATAATGATGGAAGATAACCAACCCTCTATTGAACATCAAAGAAGACTAAATCCTATAATGAAAGAGGTTGTCAAAAAAGAGATCATTAAGTTGCTAGATGCGGGGATAATCTACCCTATCTCGGATAGTAAGTGGGTTAGTCCCATTCATGTAGTTCCTAAGAAGGGTGGGATGACCGTAGTGACTAATGAGAACAATGAGTTAATCCCAACTAGGACGGTTACGGGGTGGAGAATGTGCATTGACTATAGGAAGTTGAACATGGCCTCTAGGAAAGATCACTTCCCTCTCCCCTTCATTGACCAAATGCTAGAAAGGTTGGCTCAACATTCTCATTTTTGCTACTTAGATGGCTATAGTGGATTCTTCCAAATCCCTATCCACCCCGATGACCAAGAGAAAACCACCTTTACATGTCCATGGGGAACTTTTGCATATAGGAGGATGCCGTTTGGGTTGTGTAATGCACCCGCCACCTTCCAAAGGTGTGTGATGGCTATCTTTTCGGAATACATTGAAAATATCATGGAAGTGTTCATGGATGATTTCTCTGTATATGGTTCTTCCTTTGATAATTGCTTGGCTAACTTGTCATTAGTATTGCAAAGATGTGAGGAGACAAATCTTGTCTTGAATTGGGAAAAATGTCACTTCATGGTAAGTGAAGGTATTGTGTTGGGACACTTGGTGTCCAATCGTGGCATTGAGGTTGATAGGGCCAAAATTGAAACGATAGAGAAGTTGTCACCACCTACCTCGGTGAAGGGGGTAAGGATTTTCTTAGGGCATGCCGGTTTTTACCGGAGGTTTATTCAAGACTTCTCTAAAATTTCTAAGCCTCTCACTAACCTACTAATGAAGGAGGTTGATTTTGTCTTTTCCGAAGATTGTCTTGAGGCTTTTTGCAGGTTGAAAAACGCCTTGATCTCCGCACCTATCATGCAACCTCCGGATTGGAGTTTACCGTTTGAGATCATGTGTGATGCAAGCGATGTAGCCGTTGGGGCTGTTTTGGGGCAAAGGAAAGATGGGCGCACTCATGCTATTTATTATGCTAGCAAGACGCTAGATGATGCCCAACTCAACTATGCTACCACCGAGAAGGAGTTGCTAGCGGTTGTGTACGCATTTGAGAAGTTCCGCTCATATCTTGTTGGAGCGAAGGTCATAGTTTATACGGATCATGCTGCGATCCGTTATCTACTTACCAAGAAGGATGCCAAGCCTAGGTTGATTCGGTGGATCCTTCTTCTTCAAGAGTTTGATTTGGAAATCCGGGACAAGAAGGGATCCGAGAACTCAGTGGCGGATCACCTTAGTAGACTCCCACCATTGGAGCTTGAAAAAGATGACATCCCGATTGATGACTCATTCCGGGATGAGCAATTGCAAATGGTGGAGGAGTGCTTCTTCCAAGTGTCTAGAGGAAGTGAGCCATGGTATGCCGACATTGTGAACTACTTAGTGTGTGAGGAGGTGCCTCCCGGTTTGACATATGCCCAAAGGAAGAAGTTCTTCAAGGATGTGAGGCACTACTATTGGAGTGAACCACTTTTGTTCAAGAGAGGGCCGGATGGAATGTTTAGAAGATGCATACCGGAGGATGAGGTGAAGAGTGTGCTCCGCCATTGTCATTCCTTGCCATGTGGAGGGCATGCTAGCTCACACAAGACATGTGCTAAGGTGTTGCAATCGGGCTTCTTTTGGCCAAGTTTGTTCAAGGATGTGCAAGGCTTTGTTGTAGCTTGTGATGCTTGCCAAAGGACGGGCAACATCTCAAGGAGGAATGAGATGCCCTTGAACAACATACAAGAAGTGGAAATATTTGATGTGTGGGGTGTGGACTTCATGGGACCATTCCCTTCTTCATGTGGCAACCTCTACATCCTATTGGCGGTTGACTATGTTTCAAGATGGGTGGAGGCAATCGCTTCTCCTACAGATGATGCCAAGGTTATGGTGCGGTTCTTCAACCGAGTGATCTTTCCTAGGTTTGGAACACCAAGGGTGATCATAAGTGATGGAGGGAAGCACTTCACCAATAGGAACTTTGGGGCACTTTTGGCTAAGTATGGGGTGACTCATAAGGTGGCAACACCTTACCATCCCCAAACTAGTGGCCAAGTCGAGATCTCCAACCGGGAGATAAAGGCCATCCTTGAGAAGACGGTATCTCGAACTAGAAAGGATTGGGCTATAAAGCTCAATGATGCTTTGTGGGCATATAGGACCGCTTTCAAGACACCAATTGGCACTACTCCTTACAAGTTGGTCTATGGCAAGTCTTGCCACCTTCCGGTAGAAATAGAGCATAGAGCACATTGGGCCATCAAGTGGCTAAATTTTGATCTCAAAGAGGCCGGAGAGAGGAGGTTACTTGATATGAACGCACTTGAGGAGATCCGGTTGGATGCATACGAGAATGCCCGGATCTACAAGGAGAGGACCAAGCGGTGGCATGACAAGAGGATCATCCCCAAGGAGTTGAGTGAAGGCGACCTTGTCCTCCTCTTCAACTCAAGGCTGCGGCTTTTTCCCGGAAAGCTCAAATCAAGATGGACCGGGCCATATATGGTGAAGAAGATCTTTCCCCATGGAGCTATTGAGATAGGAGGGGAGCATTGTGAAAACTTTAAGGTGAATGGGCACCGGTTAAAGAAGTATATCCCGGGAGCTCCGGTGGATATGATTGCCCCACTTTACCTTGAGTAAACGCCCCGAGTTTGGTCAAGCTAATGACCTTAAAGAAGCGCTTGGTGGGAGGCAACCCATTGGTAACGTTTTCCTTTTCTCGTTTTGTTTTTGTTTGGGGATTTTGCTGTTTTTGTGTGTTTTTGTGTGTGCTTTGTGTGTGCTAGAGCTTTAGTAGCATTGGAAGCCTTGCTTGGCAAGTGAATGATGATGATGAACCCCTCATCAATTATGGGTGGAGCGGACGCGGAACTTGGACGGCTAGCGGTGCCTAGCGCGGGTCCCGATGCCTTGAGGAATACTTAGAGCTCTCTACCATGGTTGATAGGATCGTCCAACATCAATTCCACTTGAGAATCCCAAATACCATAGCAAACCATTTTTACATTGTGAGAACCTTCCTTCACTCTTCTTTACTTCATTTACACATTGGGGACAATGTGTTTCTAAGTATGGGGTGGGGTTTTCATAATCCTTTGCATGATGAGTATCTAGTGTAGTTTAATATTTTCACATGTCTTGCATTGTACATATTCATTTCGAAAATCCCATAAAAATCAGAAAATTTAAAAATTTTTGTGCTTTCTAGGCTTGGATATGACCCTAATGATGAATCTTGTCTTGTGGATTGGCTATGGATGGCCTTATGTGTTTGATTGATGAGTGCATATTTGGACTTGAAGTACTTCTTTTGAATTCCATGGATGATTTGTGATCATGATGTTTGCCTAGGATGGATTAAGTATTGAAAGTCGAAATTACATGCTAGTTCTTGCATACCATCTAGGAATGAATGAGGCAATTCATCTCTCTCTAATTCTCATCTTGATCATGATTGTTTGAGCACCTCAATTGATATAAATTTGACCTCTTTTGACCAATCCGGGAATAGGAGCATGATAGTGTGTTGATGTGTATGAAAAGCAAGTGTGGATGTTGATGAAAGAATATCATGCATAAAATGCTAAATTTGTTGTGAAAGTGTAGCCAAAAATATAGGTTTGGGGACGTTAGTTTAAATGACAAGTAACTCGGTACACTTCACATAATCGGGTGTTGGTGCCTTGCCAAAGTCAGATAAGCCAATAATCCTAACGAGCTTTGGTATGTGTGCCCGGTGTGGATGCACCTCGAAAAATAGAAAAAGCCCGAGGATGGCTAATCACCAAGGTTTCGGCTTTTGTACACCAATGCCATTGTCTCAAAAACAAGTGAAAGAAAAACAAAAAAAGAAAGAAAAGATAGAAAAAAATACACACTTGAGGGAAGTTGATCGAGGACAAGATTGTGGAGTTAGTTCCATTCCCGGATTAGCACCACATAGCTTAGAAAAATCCCCACCTAATCACAACGTTTCTTGGCTTTTTAATTCATAAGACCTTATGACCTATTTGCATGTTTGTAAGACTTAGTAATCTAGATTGGATATGCTCTTGATCTTCTTGGCTTCTTCATTTTTACATTTCATGCATGCTTTTGAGTTAAGTACAATTGTCTTTCCATGCCTTCATTCATTTGATGCATAATTGCTTGTCCGTTGCCATGAAACAGACTATGAAGGTGATCCAATAGTAGAAGCACAAACCCAAAAAGATTTTGCCATTTTTCTGCATACATAAATCATGTTATCTTGTAGTCTATAGTCGAGAATTTGCTCGGGGACGAGCAATCCTTAAGTATGGGGTATTTTTGATAACACGATTTATGACTTAGGTTTAGGTAATCATTTAGATAGATTTCTCGCTCATTCATGCATGGTTTAGCACTTGTTCACGACGTTCGCACTCAATTCACGTATTATGTCGAGATAGACGTCTACACGGACTTGTGCATTGCTTTGTAGGTATTTCGGGAGATTTAGGAGCTAAAACAATACGTTTGAGGATCGTTCATCAAGATGACACACCCTCGGACCCATTAGGATGCAAGCTAAAGGCTAGGGAGGACTCATGGAACCTTGCCAACACAAACCATGCACCAAATCGAAGCTTAATGATCAAAGGCAAGCTGAAGCACAAAAATCACGGTTCACTGACAGATCACGGCCGTGATTCTGCCCGTGGTTTTTGCCAGGTTTTCGTGACAGTTGTGCCACGATCTCTTGGCCAGCTCTTGCAAGGTTGTAGTATAAAAGTGGTCCTGCATTGGCTGAGAGAATCATCTTGGAGCAGCTCTCCATTATCCACTATCATCCAATCAAAATATTCTCTCAACAAGAAGATTCTTGGGGAAGAAGATTGGGGAAGAAGGCTACCATTGGAGAAGAGCTTGGTTGGAGAAGAAGAAGAGCACACCATTGATAGATTTTGATAGCTTTGTAGTGAAGAATTTCGAAATCGATTTCTTGAGTTGTATGAACCATTTGAACCTTCTTTAAGAACGGTTGTGAGTCATTCTAATTCCATTTCTGAGCTTTGTTTTGTTTACTTCTCTTGTTCATCTCTTTCTCTTCATCATCTTGCAAATGGAAGCCATGATTTTATGTTTGATGATGTTGATTGCTATGATGAATGTTGTAGGCTAAATAGATGTGATTCTAGGGTAAGGAAGGAATGGTTATGGCTAGGACTATGATAGGATGGACTTAGATTAGCCCTTGGATGACTCTCTAACTTGGACGTAGTTTCTATTGGAGTCCACGGTTTGATCTTGCCTTTCCACGGCCGTGGAAGGTGTAGAACAGCCCGTGATTCTCCCTTGTTTGATGGATCTAGCCTTAGATTGTTAGAATGTCGAAATCCTAAGCGTTCGTTGAGATAAATCTACCCTTAGGGTGACCTAGTGTTAGCAACTAAGTGTTAGAAGAGACTTACCCGGTGATTCTTACTCTTAGATTCAAAAGATGACAAACCCTAGTTAGTGGTGAGCCTCACAAGCCGCCATTGGACTAAGTGTGCTAGGATAGTTGTTTAGGACTAACCTTTTCGAGACCTACCCGGTGAGGATAGTTTAGATTCCTAGGCGACAATCCGGTTCGTATAGAATTCCATCCCTTAGGCTCTTAGAGACTTACCCGGTGATGAGGCCTTAGGGACGGATTAGTGGACCATGAGACCTACCCGGTGATTGATCCCAACCCAGAAACACTTACTCCCGACATATCATAGATCATCCAAGGAATGATTAGATAGCTTGAGCCCTATGCCATAACCGAAACTTCCAACCCCTAGAATCCGCCTTTCTACCTTTGATTCATATCTCGTGTTTAGCTTGTTTGTTTGCATTGATTTGTTAGTTTAGTTGATTGTTTACCTTGCACGAATTGTGATCTTTGATTGATCACCTAAAAACCAACCAAAAACATTGTGTTTTCCATTTTCTTTATTCCTCATCTCTTCTTAACCTAGATCTTCACTAGACTTAATCATAATTCGAATCAATCTCACCTTAGTCTTTGTGTTCGACCTCGGAATACTATCCCTACTACAAACGTCCCGTACACTGCGGGTTCGCTAGGAGTTAGGATAAATATAACGAGAATATAAATTTAAAACCCATTGCGTATCACATCCTGAGCGTAACAGGACAAACAACCAAAATTTTGGTAACAATCATTCAAACTCCAACTCTAACGATTCCTCTAACCCTTTCCTCTCTTCCCCTTCTTCTTCTTCTTCTACTCCATTAAAAAGCCAGGGGCAAGGATCAAGTTCGTCTCATCCAGAAAAGAAAGATGTAGTTCTGAACGCTATCTTGATCAAGCTCAACGCTATGGAGACTTCTATGACTTCATTTTCGAAGGCCCAAAAAGCCTTTGAACAACAACTTGCAAGTAGGGCGAATGAAGCGCCAAGAGATCCAGGGATGCTTCCAGCAAGGATGGAAAGCAACCCTAAGGGCCAGATCATGGCCATAAATACGAGGAGTGGACTGAAAACTGCAGATCCAGTGCCTCGGTCGGTGCCAGTACCGACGAAGACCACCTCGGTCCAGGTACAGTCGAAGAACACCTCGACCAAGATGCCAACCGAGGTGGAGCCACAGAAAGCGGAGAGGAAAACTGAAGTTCATGTTCCACCTCCTGCATACAAACCACCACTTCCATTCCCCAAGTCAAGGGTCAGAGCACATCTAGACAAGCACTTTGGTAAGTTCCTTGACTTGATGAATAAGCTGCATATTAACATTCCTTTCCTTGATGCCATTCTAGGAATGCCCGCCTATGGGAAGTTCTTGAAGGAGATCCTATCAAGGAAAAGGAAGCTGGAAGACTTTGGTGAAGTTAGAATGACATCTAAATCCTCGGAGCTCATACAAATCATGAAGGAGAAGATGCCACCTAAATTGAGAGATCCCGGCTCATTTTGCATTCCCATTCAAGTTGGGGATGTCACTTTTGAAGCCCTTTGTGATCTAGGAGCCAGCGTGAGCATCATCCCGCTGGAGCTATGTGTGAAGATCGGACTTGGAGAGCCCAAGCCGGTCAAGATTCGACTTTATATGGCGGATCGCTCCATCACCCATCCCGTGGGCATCTTGGAGGACGTTCCGGTCAAGCTAGGTAACTTCTATCTACCTATAGATTTTGTTGTACTTGACATTCCCACAGATTATCCTGTCCCTATTATTCTCGGGAGGCCATTTCTAGCAACTTCGGGTTGCAACGTGGATTGCAAGAACGCCAAGTTGAAATTCAACATTGGCAGCGATGAGGTGGAGTTTGCACTACTTGCAGCCATGAAAGGGGAGCAGCTGAGCGATGATATCTTCAACATCTACGATGAAGAAGAATCAAGAGAATTGGTGAGCTCTATCCTTATTAACGATCTACGCGAAAGAGTTATTAGCTTCAGTTTAATGGAGGAAGGTATAGATGCTTCTTGTGATGCAGATGTACGGAGCTTAAAAGCACTTGAAGAGGATCCAGGAGCTAAAACTGAGAAGCTAACCCAAGAGACGAAGATCTCCAGTTCCAGTTGCAGTACCTCGACCGAGGCACTCCCTGGACTGAGCGAGGCGACTGAAGAACATCTCGGTCAACGCCTCTGCGCCTCGACCGAGGTCGATGGCGAGACGATTTCAACTGAGACTTCCGAAAGTCCAGTTTCTGAATCCATTCCACTGGAAGGAGGAAGCAAGGATCCCCCTCAAAAAACACCCCCAGTTGTGGAGCTTAAACAACTCCCTAGTCACTTGAGGTATGTCTTTCTTGGACCGGATTCTACTTATCCCGTTATTGTTAGTGCTTCCCTTTCCGAATCTGAATTGTCTAAGTTAATGCATGTCCTGAGAAAGCATCAAAAGGCTATAGGTTATACCACAGATGATCTTATTGACATTAAGCCTTCTTTCTACATGCATAGAATTCTAATGGAGGACAACCATAAGACTTCACGGGAACCTCAAAGACGGTTAAATCCGATCATGAAAGAGGTTGTGAAGAAGGAAATTCTTAAGTTGTTGGATGCAGGTATCATTTATCCTATCTCGGACAGCAAGTGGGTTAGCCCGGTGCATGTAGTTCCGAAGAAAGGAGGGATGACCATTGTGACAAATAAGAACAACGAGTTGATCCCAACTAGGACCGTTACGGGCTGGAGGGTTTGCATCGATTATAGGAAGCTGAACACGGCCACACGGAAGGACCATTTTCAACTCCCTTTCATTGATCAGATGCTCGAGCGGTTGGCCCAGCATTCACACTTTTGCTACTTAGACGGTTATAGTGGATTCTTCCAGATTCCTATCCATCCGGATGATCAGGAGAAGACCACTTTCACTTGTCCATGGGGGACATTTGCTTATAGGAGGATGCCATTTGGATTATGCAATGCACCCGCTACCTTCCAGCGATGCATGATGGCTATCTTTTCCGAGTACATAGAGGAGATCATGGAGGTATTTATGGATGATTTTTCTGTATATGGTTCCTCTTTTGATGATTGCCTATCTAACCTTTCGCTAGTGCTTAAAAGATGTGAAGACACTAATCTCGTTTTGAATTGGGAGAAGTGTCATTTTATGGTTAGTGAAGGCATTGTGCTAGGACACCTCGTTTCTAATCGAGGCATTGAGGTCGATCGCGCTAAGATCGAGACTATTGAGAAACTCCCTCCCCCTTGTTCTGTTAAAGGTGTGAGGAGTTTTCTCGGGCATGCAGGTTTCTACAGGAGATTCATCAAGGACTTCTCTAAGATTTCTAAACCTCTAACTAACCTCTTGAATAAAGATGTTGTTTTTGAGTTTTCGCAGGAGTGTCTTGATGCTATTTACAGGATTAAGGAAGCGTTGATCTCCGCTCCTATTATCCAGCCTCTGGATTGGACCTTGCCCTTTGAGATCATGTGCGACGCTAGTGATGTAGCCGTAGGAGCGGTGCTTGGACAGAAAAAGGATGGACGGACCACCGCCATCTATTATGCTAGCAAGACGCTAGATGTAGCACAACGGAACTACGCTACCACCGAGAAAGAATTATTGGCGGTTGTATATGCTTTCGAGAAGTTTCGTTCCTATTTGGTATGGGCGAAAGTCATTTTCTACACCGACCATGCAGCCATCCGTTACTTATTGGCTAAGAAAGATGCCAAGCCACGCCTTATTCGATGGATTCTCGTGCTTCAAGAGTTTGATCTAGAGATCCGCGATAAGAAGGGATCCGAAAACTCTGTTGCGGATCACCTCAGCCGGCTACCTGCATCATCACGCGAAACGGACGACCCGCCCATTGACGATTCATTCCCTGATGAGCACTTACACTTGTTGGAGTGTTTGATAGACTTACTTACTTCACCCCACGATGGAGGTAAAGTATGGGGTGAGGGTACCTCCCATCACATTTGAGACGCATCATGGTCCAGCTAGCGACCTTAAACCAAGCGCTTCTTGGGAGGCAACCCAAGGTATTGCTTTCTTTTCCCTTTTTCTAGTCTAGCTTAGATAGTTTTTGCTTTTTCTTTGCTTTGTTTTGTTTTTGGCGTTCTAGACAGATAACAAGAGACATCTAAGGAAGGAGCATAACTAGAAGGACAGAAGTTCGAGAATTTGAGAAGACGGAGTTTGACTGAGGCATCTCGGTTGCTATCAGAGCACCTCGACCGAGATAATTCTTGAGCAACCGAGGCGAATAGGGTTTTCTGAAGAACCACCTCGGTCCGTACCACCTCGGTCCAGTCGAGACCATCTCGACCGAGGTGACAGTAGTCCAGAAAAGGGTATAAAAGGCGGAAGATTTCTCTCTCCTCACTTTACTCTTTCCCCTCGACCGCGGCGACAGTTCACCTCGCTCCTCCGATTTCTTGCTCGTTTTCGACGATTTCTGTCTCCAAACTGCGATTGAAACTCAGAGGATCCCAGTGCAACATCGATCTGCAAGAGAATCGAATCGATTCGGCCGAACGAGGTAAAAATAGAACCGAAACCCTACCTCGCTTTTTCGCTTCGATTTGGGCTTTGGTTGCCCTTGCATTTGTTGAGGAAAGGCTTAAGTACCCCACAGGAAGCAGTTGTAGTGATTTTGGGGGAAAAGAACTGACTTTTCAGAAGGAATTAGAATCCAGTTTTCCGCCTCGGTCCAGTCGAGCTGTGCCTCGGCCGAGGTGATTCTTGAGTGTTGTGAGTTGACCGAGGTGACCTTACAGTGACTAAACTGAGAATGAGTTCTGACCGACGCCTTGTCCTTAGGGATAGATCCTCACCTTCCCCTTCTTCCTCTTCTTCCCGAGCCTATCGACCGGTGATCCATGAGAGACACCAGGTCGATTATGACCGTATTTCTGGCCGTCCAGTGATTGCACCTCGCTTCCTGGACGTGTCCGCTTTTGATTGCCTCCAGGTAGACGGAGACCTTAGGAGGATGATTTCTACAGTTGGGCTGGATCAATTTACTGAGATCCGGGCCCCAGCCTATTTGGAGCCGAACCTAGAGTTCGTTAGCTCCTTCACCTACCTTCCCACAGAGCAGTCTGTGAAATACCGGTTGATGAACCGGAACTTCTTAGTGCCACTTGAGTACTGGAGAGATATTTTCGGCTTTCCGAAGCCCACCGTTGTTGACTTCCCGTCCCGATCAGTAGCTAGGGAGTTTTGGGGGCAGATTACCCATATTGTTGAGCACGCAGATAGATGGCGCCCTGGAGATTCAAGGGAGAGGGTCATCTTCCACCTAGCCTTTAGGTTAGCCCACCGGATCTTCAGTGAGATGCTTCTGGCGCGTACTGAGACGCCCCAGAAGATCCGACAGGGAGAGCTTTTCAGTTTATACTGCATGGTTACTGGGGGTATCCCGGACTTTGGCTTGATGCTGGTAGAGGATCTGCACAAGATCAAGGCCAAGGCGAAGGGAGACATCTGCTGCGGAGGGCTTGTCACCCATATAGCTAGCTATTAGGACATGGATCTCAGTGCTTGCACGATGGTGGCGGCTGCCAAGCCGCTTGGATTGCAGGAGATGATCACTCGGCGGATTCTAGTTCCCCGAGGTCTGACTACTCCGTACGTGGCTATGCCTTAGGAGCTGACTGCGCCACAAGGGATCAGGTGGTCTTCCCAGTTCACTGTTTATGACCCACATTATTGGCAGACCGCTTGGGCTCCACTGATGGAGGATTACAGAGAGGCAGCAGCTGCCCCAGCTGAGGAGGAGGCAGATGATGAGGAGAGAGTTGATGAGAGAGAGGGTGGAGTCCCGATGGATACAGGGACAGATACTGCAAGGACGAGCACACCACCAGTTATAGATCTGGATGAGGAGGACACTGAGCCTGCTACTTCTCCAGTGAGACCTGCTAGGCGTAGGACACGCCAACGTAGGGATTCAAAGGCTCGCAGACGGATCGATGACCTGACAGATCAGGTTATTGACTCATATGCTGCTTTGTCACTGGATATCCGCGAGATGTAGGAGCGGCAGCACTACCAGCACATGATGGCCCAAATCCAGTTTGAGCACATCATGGGGTATCCGTTCGACCCGACCCAGTATCCGTACGTGCCACCACCACCACCACCGGATCGTGACTACTGAGAGCTGCAGGATTTTCTTTATTATTTTTTATGCAGTTCAGCTATTTATCCGGTGAGTATTTTTGTCCTTTAGACTTATTTTGACCCACTGGGACAGTGTGTCCCAAGTATGGGGTGTTTATGTGATATTTGACACTTATGTATGACTCTACTTGATCAGATATTGATATTTTATGCTTCAGTTGCTTCTATATGTTTATCTGAGATTGCATGCATACTTACAGGTTATTTGATTGAGAAAAACGTCGAAAATGAAAGAAAACTGGTTTTTTTAAAAAAAAATTTGGACCTCAACCGGGGCAGTTCTGGCCGAACGAGGCGTTTCACCTCGGTTGACCTACGAACACCTCGACCGAGGTGGGTTAACTGAGAGTTTTCGAAAACGATTTTTGTGTTACTTATCTGGATATGATCTCAGTGAAGATCTTGCTTACTGACTGGTTTTAAATTCTTTATGTGTTTGAAAGGTTTTATAATATGTTTAAGTTGCTAAATGCTTTGTTTGAAATTATTGGCATGTTTAATACCTTGTTTTTATCTAAATTATGTTGAATTTGAAGGTTGACACCACATTATGAGTTCTCTCACTTTCTTCCTAGAAAGACCAAGGCAATTCATTCTTCTCTCTTCTTCTTCTTGATCATGCTTAGCCCCTCATATACATTTTGCCTCCCTTTACCTATCCGGGAATTTGGAAGCAAGCGAAGTGGTGAAAGCAAGTGAAGTGAAGTTGAGAAGTTTGCTGGAAGTGAAAGTGTTAGAAAGTAATCTTAGGTTTGGGGAAGTTAATCATGAAGATGAGTAACTCGGCACCATTCACATAGCCGGGTGTTTGTGTCTTGCCAAAGTCGGATTGAGCGATATTCCTAACGGGTCATGGTATGTGCATCAAGGGTTTGATGCATCTCAAGAAATTGATGATTGCTGATTTCCTAGGCTTCGGTTATTGTGCACCTCTGTCCATGCATCCCAAAAAGTAAAGTAAAAGAAAAAGTGTGAAATAAGCAAAGCTTATTGGTGGAAGATGTTGCAAGTCAAAGTGAAAGTTAAGTTCATCCTTTTCCCGGATTCTAGCACCACATTACCTTACATACATCCGTACCCTACATGTTTCTTGACCTTTCTTTTAGGAAGCCCTTGAGACCTAGAGCTTGTTGATTGACTTAGTGGTTTAAACTGGATTATACATGATTAATTTTGATAAATATGACTTATTATGCATTCTATGATTTTATGCAAAGATGAACAACTTTCTTATATTTATAAAATGTTTTGAACATGTTTTGATTTTAAATTCCATGAAGTATTCTCTTAGAGTGATCTATGATAGTTGCACACCATAAAAATGTTTTTGAAAGACTTTTCACTGATTTTATTGACTTATAATCCATTCTATCTTGTCTTTTATATGCGAAACTTGCTTGGGGACAAGCAAGGGCTAAGTATGGGTATTTTGATAGCATGAATTATAGTCTATATTTTAGGGTTTGTTTGGACGTTTTATCTTCAATAATCTGCATGTTTGTATGTATATTATGTGATTATATTACCATTTCATCTACCTTTGCGAGAATCGAGGTCTACACCTAGTTTTGTTGTAATCGTAGGTAAAATGGCACGTTTTGCATCAAAAAGGAGCAAAAGGAGCTATGGAGTCATTGGAGCTACATTGAGGAACATAAGGAACCATCCAGGAAGCATAGCCATGGATTTGAGATTCACTTTGGACCAGTTTTGAGAGATTTCACATTCAGTTGTGACTCACCTCGTTTGACCACAGATTCACCTCGACCGAGGTGATCCACAGAAGTCGACTCGACCGAGGCGAATACCTAGGACGCGGCGAGAATATTTTATTCTTGGCTGAGATCTTTTATCTTTGGAAAGTGATCTTATATTTTTGGGCTTGGCTCCTGGAAGGAAGAAGATATACTAGATGATATATTTTACCTATTTTTACGGGAAGAGATCTTTTCTAAGATATCTTATCTTTGGAGGGTTATTTTCCTATAAAAAGGGTTGGATTTCCACAAATCCAACATCATGCTATACCACCGATCAGGGTTTATACACCGCAGCAGCCATACTCCAGTTGGGAGATTTGAAGAACCTTTTTGAAGGTTGAAGGAAGATTGAAGTCTATAGCTTTTATAGCTTTTTGAAGGTTTTCTTGTAAGATTACCTTAGATTCTCTTCCTTGTTGTCTTGCCTTGTTGGATTTATATCCAAGGAACGCTTTGTTGTGATATTTGATTCAGCTATTGAAGTCTTTTCATTAGATTCTTCTTGTTCAAATATTCACCTTCTTCCCATATATTTGATTATTACTTTCATGATGATGAGTGGCTAATTTCCTTGTGTGATTCTAGGGTGATTGGCTGAACGTTGTGGGAAAAACAATGATAGAATGATCTTAATCACAGTAGGACCCTGAAAGTTCGAGTCTTTAACCTTAACCCTAAGCATCTCGCTCAGTCGATGAACATCTCGGCCGGGGTGGAATTTGGCTGACCGAGGTGACTTATCTGATCCAAAACTGAGAGTTAAGTGTTAGAGTTTGCCAAATCCTATTCTTATTACACCTTTCCTGGTTCAATGCAAGCTTAGGATGAGACTTACCCGGTAATTCCTTTGTTTGTGTACCAAAGATCATAAGAGTAGGTAATAAAGGTTTATCCTTTATTGGGGTTTGAGTGTGCTTCCATCCCATCTTTGTGAGTTAGCCTGAGACTTACCCGGTAAAGGTTGATTCTATTCCCTTAGATGGTGTGTTAGTTTGAGGTTATAGTTCTTTATCTTAATTCCTTGAGACTTACCTGGTAATAGGAGTTACGGTTTAGGATTAGTGAGTAGTGAGACTTACCCGGTGATCTATTACACTTTAGTAACACCTTCCCTATGCAAAAACCTCAGCTTTGTCCGCTTATCTTTAGATCTTGAGTTGGAACCACAACTAGATGCTTTAATCCCTAGAATTGCATGTTTGCTTTATTGACTTCTTATTCATCTTTGATTGTTTTGATCACCTTTTGTGGTTAGTATTTACATAAACATACCTTAATTGGACTTTGTTTCACTAAGTCCCTGTGATCGACCCCTGGAATTCCTTGCTTTTTACTACGATTGACCCGTACACTGCGGGTTCGCATCCTTGTTTTAAGCTTACATCTAGGGTTATAAATTTAAAGCTTGCACACACCGTTTGGAGCGAACAATGTTCATCCTGTATTTCATGTGTCTTAGTTGAGAGAGTACATACTAGATCCGAGACACATCGTAATTTATGATGATCTGGTGGTTAAGCCGGACCACACGTTTGCAAAGCACCCCATTGCAGTCCTAGAACGAGGTGTGAGACGCCTGCGTTCGAAGGACATTCCTATGTTGAGGATACAGTGGTCGAGAAGAGGACAAAATGAGGCTACGTGGGAGAAAGAGGACAGTATCCAAATGAACTATCCAGAGTTCTTTGCTGAGCTAGATGCACCAGTAGGATCAACGAGTAGATCTTAGTGCCTTCATGGTGAGTGCGTGTTATGTGCTTATGTGATGTGTTGTGTTTTCGTGCTAGGTGTGATATGTGCATATGATATGTTAGATCTTGTTTGTTAGTACGAGATAGGTATAGTTGGAGATGGTTCTTTCCTCCACGCTATGGTATGTGTGTTAGGACTAGTTGAAGATGGTTCTTTCCTCAATTCTACCTTCGATGGACATAGTGTGAGTGGAGATGGTTTTCCTCCACATAGTAGTGTTATGTGTATGTTTTGGCTGGAGACGGCTTTTCTCCATGCCAGTGTGATGTGGTTAGTGTTTGGCTAGAGATTATCTTCCTCTAGGCCTTGTGTAGAGTTGTTATGTTGGAGTTGTGATTCCTCATATTGTGCCGAGGATATAGAATGTTATAGGTTGTGACCTGATATTCTTGAGGATACAGTTTACCTCGGCTTATGGGTCCGAGAGGATTTGGGATTTTGCAAGTTTCGGGACGAAACTTGTTTTTAGGGGGGTGTGATGTAAGAGCCCTAGTCCTTGGAGCCTAGGAGTCTTGCTGAGCCTTTGTGAGCCTTGCCTTGACCCAGTCAGCCGCCCCTGCGCACCACCTGGGCCGCCCCAGCGGTTAGGCGCCCCTGCGACTCTGTATGAGTGCAACCGCTTTCGTTGACTCTTGACTTGTGCTTTGCGGTTGGCTTCTCCTATAAGATTCCCTATCCTTCAGATGAAAGGTTTCTTCACCTTATTCCAGCTTCTTCATCCACTCTACGTTCTTCATCTCCTTCCTCTCCTCTTCTTGATCTTCCTTTGAGTTTGTGGGAAGTTTTGAGAGTTTTGCTTGAGGCTTTGAGCTTGGATGACCTTGGAGTTGTTGCTAAGTGTTGTTTCTGTTGTGTTGAGGTTGTAGATATGTTGTGTGCTCCCAGTTGTAGCTTAGGGCTTGCTGTGGTAAGTTCTTCAGCTTCCATATTCCTTCTTTCCTTTTCTTGTTTCTTTCTTCTTCTTTCTAGCTTAGGATCACAAGCTGAGCTTGTGTGGATCCTTTCCTAGCCTTTTGATGATCATATATGTGCGTATGTGCATATATGTTGTTGTGGTGTGTTGAAGAAGTGAAGAGAGTCATGAAAGGGGTCGAAGAGAAGTCGGGACCAACTCTTTGCACAGTTGGCCGCCCCTGTGCCTGGCACCAGCCGCCCCTGCGCCTGTTGTGGACCGCCCCTGCGCCTGGTGTGAGTCGCCCCTGCACCTCACAGGATCAGCCTTGTGTTCTTTCTTTTGTTGGTCCATACCTGGTTGGTATGTCTTCCTTCCTTCCTTTCCTTTGGCCTTGGCTTAGTTGATAGCTAGGTTAGGATGGTTAGGATGAGTTGTATGATAGAGAGGTGCCTTAGGCACTTGTGTTGATGTTAAGGTTATGTTGTAGGCATATGTTAAACTTGTTGTGATCTTGAGGTTTAGATTGAGGTTGTAGGTTGGTTATGGTTATGGAGACGAGTCTCCTAACTCTTGCAGGGTATGATGTTGTGTGCCTTGCTATTGCAGGCGTTGATTCCTTCCCCAAGGGGAAGCTGTGACGTGGTATTTGATACGAGTGTATGAGGTAAGTCCATAGGACTTACTTAGCGTTCAGTTATGGATTTGTGTGATTGTGATGGTTGTGTGTGTTCATATGATTGTGCATTTATAACCTAAACCGGACTAGGATGACCATTTATTACATTTAAATGGCCCAAGTGTATTATAACGGGCAGTAACCACCGGTCTCCACCTGCTGGTTAGGAGAAGGTGCACTGAAGATGATCTCACAGGAGGGGACGAGTGACGATCAGCCCCATGCAAAACTCTTGTGTTACATTGGATGGGACGGGGTTCTTGAGGCTCCTCGTGTTACAAAAGAAGTTGAATTAGTAATGGAATAACATAATGAATGATAATAAATGAATGTGTGTAGCATTGCATATATGAGATGTTGATGTTTGTTTGTGCTATTACCTTCATGCTTATCTATTGATGTAGCTAACGGTGTATACCGTGTTGTAGATGATCTGCAGGTTAGGAAGACTGCAGAGTGAGCCAGATGGTGTGACCAGCTGAGGACTTCTGTACATTAGGATGTGTGGGTTGTGATCTTTTGTATCAGATGTTTAGGTTTGATGTTTTGTACTCGGCTTTGTGTTTGTAAACACTTTTGATGTATCGTACAACTTTTATGTATTTGGTTTTCCTCTACTTGTGCCTTGTTGTAAGATCCAGTAAACTTGTTGTCAGGCTAGGGTCAGGATCCATTGTGAGATCCTAGCCCAATGTAGCATTCCAAGTCCTTTGGATTTGGGGTGTTACATTGTCAATCAACTAGAAGGATACCGTTCGGTTAACGGCACTATGCTCAAAGGACGTGATGAACTCCCTTGTAATTTCCTCATAAGCATCCTCTTGAATGCTAGAAAATGTCGTCATCCCAGCCCTATCCGACATTCATCTAAGATCATTCACAACATGCAATTCCTCAAATTCTTCAAGCACAATGTACCTAGGAGCAATCACTTTGCGCTTGTGGATCTTTTCTAAAGCTCCTATGTAGTTCTCATGGATGGTAGGGATTCTAGGAACAGGTGGGGCAACAGGAGGGGGTCGGGAAGAAGAGCTTGCACCCTTTTGTTTCTTGTTTCTGCTTGACTTACGTGTCCCAAACATTTTCAAAGAAAACCACGGCCTGTTCTTCAGGTTCCACGGCCGTGGAAATGTACGAAAGCCTGTGAAAATCTTTGATTTCCCTCAAAAACTCAGAATCACCACAATAAACTCAACAGCAACAGTCCTAAATTACTTCTAGCGTTCAGTTCTCCTAAAAATTTTCAAAGAAAACGAAGGAAATCAACCAAGGAAGGAATTGAGAGAAAACCTAGAGTTTGGATTTAAATAAATCCAAATTCTCGCCCGATCGCTGAAAGTTTGTGTTGTTTGTCGCTACAATCCGCTGTAGAATCAAATTTGCTTCAGTTTGGAGAAAAGAACCGTGCAAAACGATCACCGAATGAAGCAATGCGGGATGAGGGGATTTGGGTGTGGTCTTGGGCGTGGAGGAGGTTGTGAGACGTGAGAAATTGTAAAGAAGAAGAACTTATATAACCCCGTAAAATCTTCAAAAACCATGACTTGTCGGGCAGTTCCACGGCCGTGGAAGTAGCAATATGGCCGTGGTTTTGGGTCTTTTTATTTAGATGTTGTCGACATGGTCTTCCATGGCCAGAATTAAGTAAACCACGGTCGTGGTTTTGCCTTTTAGCCCGTGGAATGCTCTATTCTTGCCAAAATTCCAAATTTCGTTGTTCTTTCGGCTTTCTTCACCTCTTTTGGTCTTTTGTCAACCCTGACATCCAAAGACACAAAACATACCGGAAGGTATCAACGAAAAACAAACAAAAACACAACTACGCTAATCTAGTCTAAGAAAAACGAAAGCAAAGACAAGAATGCAATACCTTGGGTTGCCTCCCAAGTAGCGCTTTGTTTTAGGTCCGTAGATGGACCAATCCTTTATGCTTAAGTGAGGACAATCGGTGCAGTTTCTTCAGTTTTGAGTTCCGGTGAATACTTCTTGAGTCATTGGCCATTCACTTTGAAACTTCCACACTTATCACCCCATACTTCAACTGCACCATGGGGGAAAACGTTTTTAATGACATAAGGTCCTGTCAACCGAGATTTAAGCTTAACGGGGAAGAATCAAAGTCTAGAACTGAAGAGAAGAACGAGGTCTCCTTCTTTGAAGTCTTTTGGAATGATATGCTTATCATGCCAACGCGCCGTCCAGCTTTAAGGACCAATCCTTCCTTGTCCTTGACACCGTTTTCTCCAGAATTCCTTTGATCTCTCTATTATAAATCTCCACTTGTCCACTTGTTTGCGGATGGTAGGGTGTGGTGTTCTTGTGAGTCACCCCATACTTAGCTAGTAGAGCTTCAAATCGACGGGTAATGAAGTGTGATCCTTCATCAGTAATGATGGTTCGGGGTGCCACAAACCTTGGGGAAATAGTTCTATTAAAGAACTTAACAACCACCATCGCATCATTAGTTGGAGAGGCAATAGCTTCAACCCATCTTAAAACATAATCTACAGCTAGAAGTATGTATTGGTTACCACAAGATGATGGGAATGGTCCCATGAAGTCAACCCCCCAAACGTCAAAGATCTCCACCTCTTGGATGTTGTTGAGAGGCATTTCATTCCTCCTAGATATGTTCCCTGTTCTTTGACAAGCATTGCAACAAGCAAGGAAGGTTTACAGATCCTTATATAACATAGGCATAAAGAATCCGGATTGTAATACCTTAGCGCTAGTCTTGTGAGAGCTAGCGTGTCCTCCACAAGGAAGCGAATGACAATGCTGAATAACACTTTGCATTTTGTCTTCAGGCTCACATCTTCTAATGATGCCATCAGGACCTCTCTTGAAGAGTATAGGTTCATTCCAATAGTATTGGCGGGCGTCCCTAAAGAACTTCTTTCTTTGTGCGTAGGATAGTCCGGGAGGTATTTCCAGACAAACCAAATAATTCAAAAAATCAGAAAACCAAGGTTCGTTACCTCTAGAAATATGATCGATGCACCCTTCCATTAGATGAAATTGTTTGTCTGGGAAAGAGTCGTCACTTGTGACATGTGGTAGACGACTCAAGTGATCCGCAATAGAATTTTCGGATCCTTTCTTGTCACGAATCTCAAGATCGAACTCTTGAAGGAGGAGAATCCACCTAATCACCCATGGCTTTGCATCTTTCTTGGCAAACAAATACCGAATTGCTGAAGGACCCGTGTAAACAATCACCTTCGCTCCTACAAGATAAGAACGAAACTCTTCAAATGCATATACAACAGCAAGAATTTCCTTTTCTATTGTGGCGTAGTTTAGCTGCGCTTCATCTAGCGTCTTGCTAGCATAATAGATGGCATGAGTGCGCCCATCTTTCTTTTGTCTAAGCAACGCTTCCACAACTACGTCACTTGCATCACACATGACCTCAAAGGGGAGGTTCCAATCCGAAGGTTGAATTATTGGGGCTGAGATTAAAGCTTCTCGAATCCTGTAAAAAGCATCCAAACATTCTTTCGAAAATTCAAAAACAGCATCCTTCATCAATAGATTAGTTAGTGGTTTAGAGATTTTCAAAAAGTCCTTAATGAATCTCCTATAGAATCCAACATGTCCTAGAATATTGCTAATCCCCTTCACCAAAGATGGAGGAGGAACTTTCTCTATCGTCTCAATCTTAGCCTTGTCAACCTCAATCCCTTTAAAAAAGATCAAGTGTCCTAAAACAATGCCTTCATTAACCATAAAGTGACACTTCTCCCAATTTAGAACTAGGTTCGTGTCTTCACACCTTTGTAGAAGAAGAGATAGGTTAGCAAGACAATTATCAAATGAGGAACCATAAACAGAAAAATCATCCATAAAAACCTCCATGATTTCCTCAATGTATTCCAAGAAGATGGCCATCATGCACCTTTGAAAGGTGGCTGGAGCGTTGCACAATCCGAATGGCATCCTTCTATAAGCAAGCGTACCCCATGGGCACGTGAATGTGGTCTTTTCTTGATCGTCCGGATGAATCAGAATCTGAAAGCAACCACTATAACCGTCAAGATAGCAAAAGTAAGAATGTTGCGCTAACCTCTCAAGCATTTGATCAATGAAGGGCAGCGAGAAGTGATCCTTCCTTGTCGCATTGTTCAGCTTGCGGTAGTCGATGCACATCCTCCATCCTGTCACCGTTCTTGTTCGAATGAGTTCGTTGTTCTTGTTGGCCACAACGGTCATTTCTCCCTTCTTTGGGACAACTTGAACAGGGCTCACCCACTTACTATCAAAGATTGGGAATATAATACCTACATCAAGCAATTTAAGGATCTTCTTCTTCACGACCTCTTTCATGATCGGGTTTAACCGTGGTTGAGGTTAACGTGAAGGCTTATAATCCTCTTCCATTGGAATCTTGTGCATGCATAAAGATGGTTTAATTCCTACAAGATCATCTATGGTGTAGCCTAAAGCTTTCTTATGTTTCTTCAAAACAATCATAAGCTTATCATGCTCATCTTCACTTAAACTAGAACTAACTATGATAGGAAACGTAGAATTAGTTCCAAGAAATGCGTACATAAGATGTGCGGGAAGTGGCTTTAATTCCAAGGTTATTGATGCCTTTAAAGTGTGTGGGGGTTGTCCAAGATCTCCTTGGAAGTCTCCAAGGGTATGGAAGTGTTGGAAGAAGAATCAAGAGTGTTTGTAGAAAGCACGGAATTTTCCTCAGCATTCTATAATTCCACGGTGCCACTATTACTTCCACGGCCGTGGAAGGTGTCTTTTGGGTTGTGGTTTTGCATGTCAATTAAATCCTTACTCTCGGCATACTTTTCCACGGGTGGAATAGGTGAAACCACGCCCGTGGAAAAGCACGACTAGCCGTGTTTTTTGACGTTTTTCGAGCCATCGTACAATTTTTCGAATTCTTCAACTTGCACTTCTTCTAGCTCTTCCAAAGCATCAATCTCAGTATTGCAATCCTCTTCCGTTCCCTTTTCCATGATGCTCATGGTGATAACCTTTTGCAATGGACCTTTGAACAAGATCGAACTCACTTCCTCTCTAGATGCCTCTTCATCATAAATGTTGAACATATCCTCTCCAAGTGCTGGTTCTTTTGTCAAGGTTGAGAAGACAAATTCAACCTTCTCTTCTCCAATATCTAAGGCAAATCTAGCGTTTTTGCAATCAACAAAACAGCCGGAAGTTGCAAGAAAAGGTCTCCCGAGTATGATCGGGACTAGACAATCTGCAGGAATGTCAAGCACAACAAAATCTATAGGAATATAGAATTTTCCGAGCTTAACCGGGATGTCTTCAATGATTCCAACGGGCCGAGTAATGGATCGATCCGCCATATACAACGTCATCTTCACCGGTTTAGGTTCACCTAAACTAACTTTCCTACACAAAGTGAGTGGGATATTGCTCACACTTGCTCCCAAGTCACAAAATGCATCATATGTGACTTCTCCCACTCCTATTGGTATGCAAAATGACTCCGGATCTTGCAGCTTTGGAGCATCTTTTCTATCATCATTTTAATGAGTTCCGAAGATTCCGAACTCATCTTAACTTCTCCAAAGTCCTCCAGCTTCCTCTTGTTAGAGAGGATCTCTTTCAAGATCTTCCCATACGCGGGCATACCCAAAATCGCATCAAGAAAAGGTATGTTAATATGCAGTTTGCTCATGAGAACAACAAACTTATCGAAATGCTTGTCTAGACGCGCTCTCGCTCTGGATTGCGGGAATGGCAAAGGAGGTTTATAAGTTGGAGGAGGAACATAGACATCTTCCTTCTCCTTTTCTTTCTCTTTCTCCTTCTCAACGGGAACTTCAACGAATTTGGACTGCGGGTCGGTGGTTGTTACACCACTTTTTGTTGTAATTGTCATCACCCTCCCTTTCAGATTGTCCTCCGTCTTTCCGGGAATCTTCCCTTGATCTCTAGGAACTTCTCCGGCCTTGTTGAATACTTGATGCTCCAAAGCTTTTTGTGCTTTATCAATCGAAGTAATGCGACTCTCCATTCCTTGTATCTTCCCCAAGATAGTTTCTATCATCACATCAAATCTATCCTTCCCCAGTTGGTTCGAACTATTTGATGTTTGCCCCTGACTTTTCAAAGGAGTAGAAAAAGGAGGTGTTAGGGAATTTCCAGCATGGGAATAAGGATTACCGGAATTTTGTTAGTTGGATCTCCAATTGTTGTTGGCTTTCTAGTTGCTGTTGTTGTTCCAATTATTGTTCCGGTAGTTATTCCTATTTCCTTGATTGTTCTCCCTTCCTAGATAGCCAACATCTTGCTCCTTTTTCGGTTGAAGGCTGGATTTTATGGCTTCCTTCAGCTCCTTAATCTCATTGTTGAGGGAGAAAGTTTGAGCTTGGTCTACTAGATTTAATTTCTCTCCCGGCTCTCCGGAATTTTGATTCTCACAATCAGCTTTCCTATGGGAATACTTCTTAATCACTTTAGCTTGCTTCTCAATGAAATCTCAAGCATCATCTTCTCTCATATCCATAAAAGTTCTACAAGAAAGGGATTGAAGATTGAATTGCGTTCCCACATCTAATCCCTTGTAGTAAATCTCCAGTAATTCTAGCTTAGAAATGTCATGGTGCGGGCAATCCAATAGAAAATCTTGAAACATTTCCCAAGATTTAAACAAACTTTCGTTAGGTTTCATAGAAAAAGCATTTACTTTACCTCTCAATTTCGCTGTTTTGGATGGCGGAAAGAATTTGGTGAGGAACTCCGAAGTCAAATCCTCCGATGTATTAAGTCTTCCAGATGGAAGAGCTTGATACCAAGCCAAGGCTTTTTCCTTCAAAGAGAAGAAGAACGGTCTCAACTTGTAGCTATTGTTGACAACTCTTGGAGGCTTCAAAGTCTCCATAAGAATCTCATAATTTTACAAATATTGATGCGGAGATTCAACTTTCGTTCCACCAAACTTATTTTGGCGGATCATAGTGATGACTTGAGGGCGAAATCCAAAGTCATGCTCATCGGGATCTCCAAGATTCACGCCTAAACGGCGCGGTTGCTTAATCGAATTCATACGTTGCCCAAGAGTTCGTGGTTCAGCCACAACTATAGAGGCTCTCGCATCTTTAGCATGAACGCGAGGATCAACATAGGCTCGAGGATGAAATGGTGGTATTTCCTCCAGCTCCGGCATATCATCATCATCGGATGATTCAGCTCTTTTACTCTTGACGCCTTTATCTAATTTTATTTGTAAAATCATCGCCTTAAGCTCATCCAATTGGACTTGCGTTCGCTCTTTATCAGCACGAGCGTCAGCTTGTTCTTCAAAACGTTTTTTCTCACTTGTATCAAGAAGAGCTCGAGTCTCATCCAATTCCTCTTGGAGACTCTTTTCATTGTATTCCGACATCTTTTTCTCCCTTAGCCGTTTCTTCAAAGTTTTCTCCGGTTCAGGATCAGAAGGAACGAGGTCTTTCGCGGATCTAGAGCTTCGCATATACCTAAAGAGAAATCTGCAAAATCACTAAGGTAGATAGATCAAATAACAAGAACAAAAGCTCCCAAGCCGGACAACCGAAAACCGAATTTGGCCTAAACAAAATCCCCGGCAACGGCGCCAAAAACTTGTTCGCTCGAAAGTGTGTGTCACTAAGTCTTAAATTTATAAAAACTGAAATCAAGCAAAGCGAATCCGCTGTGTACGGATCGGTATAGTAAAGCAAGAATTCCAGAGTATCGAACTCGGGAATTTGGTAGATCAAATTCAGTTCGTAAATTGTCCGGCAAGATAAAAAGCTTTTGTAAAGATAATTGGGAAAACAACGATTCTAAAGATGCAGGTATCCAATTGTGGAAATCGATTCAAGACATTTTAAGGATATAAAGACAAAGTCGGGATTACAAAGGTATAGATCTAAGATAGGGAATTATACGGCGAAGTTCCAATCCCAAATGTCTCACCCAAAGGCTCTCTCTATAAAGGTTGTTGAGGCTGCAATATAGAAAGGATCTAAGGATAAGATTAAACTTCCAAATACCCATGCCCAAACCCAAGGGAATCAAAGATAAGCCAAAACGGTTAAGGTTGTGACACTCGAAACCAAAGTAGAGGATGTTGAGTCTCACTGCTACCTAGAAAAGGTAAGCCAAGGCTAGGTTAAACCAAATCTTTAACCTTGGATCAAAGCAAAAGCAAAGAACGTACGACAGAGGAAAACCACGGTCAGATCTTGAAGAACCACGGTCGTGGAACTCAAGAACAAGCCGTGAAAAGTCTCGACGACGAGGTTTCTCGCAACTCTCAAGGTCCAATCTGTTTTGATTCAATCTATCATCATCTATGCCACAACTATCAACCCTTCACCTTAGGATCGCTTAAGGGTTTAGCCTACAATCTGTTCGCTCCAAATGGTGTGTGCAAGCTTTAAATTTATAACCCAAGAAGTATGTTTAAAACAAGGATGCGAACCCGCAGTGTACGGGTCAATCGTAGTAAAAGCAAGAATTCCGGGGTGTCGATCTTAGGGACTTAGGTGAAACAAAACCAATATAGGTAGTCAATATTACACCTAACCACAAAAACAATTAAAGCAATCAAAGATGATAATATAGTCAATTAAGGAAATATGCAAATTCTAGGGATTAAAACATCTAGTTGTGGTTCCAACTCAAGATCTCAAGATAAGTGGACAAAGCTGAGATATTGCAAAGGGAAGGTGTTACTAAAGTGGAATAGATCACCGGGTAAATCTCACTACTCACTAACTCCAAACCAAAAGTTCCTATTACCGGGTAATTCTCAAGGTACTAAGGAAAGGAATAATAATCTCAAACCAACACACCAACTAAGGGAATAGAATCAATCTTTACCGGGTAAGTCTCAGGCTAACTCACAAAGATGGAATGAAGGCACACTCAAACCCCAATAAAGGATAAACCTTTATTATCTACACTTATGATCTTTGGTAAACAAACAAAGGAATTACCGGGTAAGTCTCATCCTAGGCTTGCATTGAACCAGGAAAGGTGTAATAAGAATAGGATTTGGCAAACTCTAACACTTAACTCTCAGTTTCGG
Source organism: Fagopyrum homotropicum (assembly GCA_033239125.1). Classification (NCBI taxonomy): domain Eukaryota; kingdom Viridiplantae; phylum Streptophyta; class Magnoliopsida; order Caryophyllales; family Polygonaceae; genus Fagopyrum; species Fagopyrum homotropicum. The sequence continues at coordinate 55,673,332 of BSWB01000002.1, read as the reverse complement.
ATCAGAAAAGTCACATCGGTCAGTCAAATTCTACCCCGGCCGAGATGTTCATCGACTGAACGAGATGTTCTAGGGTTAAGGATAAAGACTCGAGCTTTCAGGGTCCTACTGGGATTTAAGATTATTCTATCATTGTTTTTCCCACAACTTTCAGCCAATCACCCTAGAATCGCACAAAGAAATTAGTCACTCATCATCATGAAAGCAATAATCACATATATGGGAAGAGAATGAATATTTGAACACAAAAACTTTAAGAACAAGGCTTCAATAACTGAATCAAATATCAAACAAATAAGCGTTCCTTGGATCACAAATCCAACAAGACAAATCAACAAGAATGGAATCTAAGAAAGTCTTACAAAACCCTTCACAAAAGCTATCTCAAACTATCAATCCTTCCTAGATTGATCTTAAATCTTCCTTCCTTCAAAACTCTGGATAAAATCCCTTAATTCCTGGATGCTATCAGCCCTCTAAGCATGTATAAGCATGGTTGAACTTGTGGAAAATCCAACCCTTTATATAGGAGAATTATCTTCCAAAGATAAAATATCTTAAAAAGATAATTTCTAATAAAAATATATCTTATCTCTTAAAATAAATCTCTAAAATATATGATCTTCCTTCCAGAAATCTAGCCCAAAAATATAAGATCTCTCCTTCCAAAAATAAAAGATCTCAGCCAAATAAAATATATCTCGCCGCGTCAAGATATTTCTCCTCGGTCGAGACGCTCCTTTAGATCACCTCGGTTGAGGTGACTCTGTGGTCAACCGAGGTGACTCTCAGCTGAAGATGAAATCTCTCAAATGTGGTCCAAAGTAAATCTTTAATCCAATTCCATGCTTCCTGGGTTCCTTCTTAAGCTCCTGAATGTAGCTCCAATGACTCCTTAGCTCCTTTAGCTCCATTTTGATGCAAAACGTGTCATTTTACCTACGATTACAACGAAACTTGGTGTAGACCTCGATTCCTGTAAAGGTAGATGAAACGACAATATAATCATATAATATACATCCAAACATGCAGATTATTGAAGATAAAACGTCTAAACAGGTCCCAAAATATAGACTATAATTCATGTTATCACAATCATTGTCGTCAAATCAATAACCAAATATAAAAGAGAGAAAAGGTAAAACCTTGAAATCTCAATAACAAACACAAAGCTAAACCTGTACAAAACCGGGCCGGCCCGTCCAGCCCGCCCGTCCAGCCCGCCCGCCTGCCCGGGAAAAAACATGGGTATGGGCAGCAAGTTTGGCCCGTTCGGGCTTGGCCTGGCCCGGCCCGCATTTCGATGGGACAGGTACGGGTAAATATATTGGCCCGCGGGCTAGCTCGGCCCAGCCCGTATAAAGTTTTATACATATAATATTTTTTATATATGTGTGTATATATTTTATATTGTTTTGAGTGTTACATATTCTGATTGTTCATTTAGTTTGTTTGGAGTATTTTGACGAGTTATATTCGTTTGTAATGCATGATTGTAGGACTAACTTGACTGTAGTGGTACTTATTATTTTTTAGCTATTTGGACTTGTTCATTTTTGTGTGTTGATTGTTATTGAACTTGTTGGTAGTGCACTATGCAAGTATAATTGGATTGAAAGTGTGTATTAAATTAATTATATTACTTGTTTTGAACGATAACTTTCGGGAAAAACGCACAAACAAGTGGACTATCCGGACCGGCCCGGTAGCCCGCCCGCTTTTTACATGGGTGGACATGGGTAGCATTTGTGGCCCGGACAAGCCGGGCCGGGCCAGCCCGGCCCGCACCTTATCGGTAGATTTTTTAGGTATGGCCTGGCCCGAACCCGGCCCGAGCCCGGATTTGTATAGGTCTACACAAAGCCAATGTTAATCAAACACAAAATACGTAACTTGCGTTCAATTGATGTAGAATAGAATAAGAATCTCTCATAAATCTCAAGGAACAAAGAAGAACGGGATGTCAATCCGCCTTCAAGTTGAAACCCTAAGATCTTTTCCGAGTACGCATTCTTCAAGTGCGTACTTCTCCAAATCTTCCCTTCACGCAATAAAATCTTCTCGATATCTCGCTAACGGTAAATGTGGCACTGGATGCAAGACGTCCATTTTCCTCCTTCCTTCAGCCTTCTTATAGGAGAAAAGTAGGGTTACAAAAGCCCATAATCGTTGCTGACGTGGCAAATATGACACATGGCAGCCGTTAGAAGAACCACAGCCAAGAGTATCTTTCCACGCCCGTGGAACCACCATGGAATGACTCCTTTACTCTCGACATAGTTTCCCAGGGACATAATTAAAGAAATTCCCAAAACCACGGCCGTGGTCCCTTTGTATTTGGCCATGGAATGTCCAAATTCTTCGTTAAAGCCTTTGTTTCATAAAGCTTTCTAATCATGCTCCTTCCTTAGCTACTCCAATGCATCCCCTTGATGCCTAGCATGATCAAATACTCCTACATACTCCATTTATTCTCCAATCCAAGCCTTTATTCACCTAAAAACACAACAAAGCTTGTGTAGATCTCTATACCAACATAATAGGTGAATGTGCTCATACATGCTTCAAACTCATATCCATATACACAAAAGAAGGGAAAAAACAACAAAAACATGTGCCTAAAATATCGTCATATTTCATGCTATCAAAGTCCCCTAAAGATATTGTGAAGACAAGATTCAATATTAGAGTAACAACGCAGGCTAAACGGCATGCGAGACGGCTTCTTATGCCGTCTCGAAGCCGTTTGGACCACTATCATCACTACAGAAGAACGCCATCAATCCTAGAACCAAGTCAGATCCCAGACTTAGTGAGACGACTTGGCTAGATGGGGTGAGACGGTAAGCCGTCTCTATGCCGTATCGGCTATGTAGAAGAGGGAAATCATATCTTTCAATTTTATCTTTTAAAATGATATACTTTGTGTAACCCTAGATTTTGAGATTACCCCCTATATAAGCATGTATCAGCCTTAGGGTTAAATTTGATCATGTCTAGCTAATCTTTCTCATGATCTAAGGATTGGATGATCTCTATAATGTTTTGATTTATTATTGCATATATGTTTGCTAATTGAGATTGTGATATTGCTTCATTTTAAAGTACTTCGTTTTCACCTTTTATTTACCTTTGAAGAACTGGCGCTTATAATTGGTTTAGATAAAACAAATGAAGAGCCAAAAACGAAGGGTATTTTATTGGATTTATTGAAAAGAACTTGGTTTTGAGAGTACTAGTTTATCATTGCCTCGAGGAATTTTAAATGTCGTAGTATTTTCTAGTATTTGTACCTTTTCTAACTAAAGAGTCACAAGAGAATGTTTCTCTTGGTCTTTTTCGGATTTCTAAGTTCTTAAAGGATTTCTGAGCTACGCAAGTTGAAAAGCACGGTCTTTATTTGTCTATGTCAAACTGAAATTAGATAGTTATCTTCTGCGTCCTTGTATTTGAGTCTTCATAATGAATACGATGTCCGATTTTTGTCTCCAAGATCTATCACATATGGAAGTTAACTGTCTTTGGGTCACCTAACCTCGATAGTTCCATCCAAGGATTTTCATGATTGTTCACGGAGTGAGTTATCTTCCACACAGCTACAACCATGGTATATATCATGCTAAGGTTCCTCATTCATGTGTTTCTTTGTATAGATAATCAAATCTTCTTTGTCAGTACAACACAAATATTCTCCTCTAGATTCCTCTTGTCCGAAATGGTAACATTGAGATTTCCATTGAAAGATAGAGGATGAATAATCTTTTTGTATCATTTTTGAGGTTTGGGTATCATGGTAGTCTTTGAGAGAAAGTATGGAGTGGAAATGATTTGGTGTAGGTGAGGATGGTATAGTATGTTGGGAATCAGTTTGTGATAAAGGTAGGATTGGGTTATGTATGTGAGGCGATGAATGGACAAGATTGGGATCAGTATCCTGAGTTTTATTTGTTATTTGAAGAGATTTTTCATCTTTAAAGAGATGTGTACACCTCTCATCAGCAAAATCGTGAGAGACGTTCATATTGAAAGCAAATCCAACGTTGTGAACCAGCAGAAGAGATGTATATCCCACTAGTATATTGTGTTGGGAACCATCACACGAATTCTCACCCCACTAGACATGAGGATTGAGCTGTTTGGATAAACCTTTAAGACACAACCCAGTTTGCTTCCAATCTGTGTTGCTATTTCGGGAGATCTGTATCCCATTGGTATATTGTGTTGGGAAAAACTTCACTTGTTCCCGACTCTCACCGAGTATATAAGCTGGTAATTTGTTCGCACTCACACTCGCTAACCTCACTTTTGTGTATAGCCATTTTGGATCGAACACTCACTCTTCAATACATTAAATATGCAAACAACCGTACATATTGTTAGGCTAATTCATATTTTCAAATATAAATATTGTAATAATGGGTCACTCCGGAAGGAAGAGAACATTCTAGAAGGTGATGGAATATTCCGGAAGGATGTAGAATATTCTAGAAAATGGTAGAAACTTCTGGAATGATGCGAAATATTCCGGAACGTGGAGGAACCTTCCGGAAGGAGGCGGAGCTACCCGAAAGATGATGGAGACTTCTAGACCTCCTCAGAACCTTGTAGACTAGATTAGAAATCTAGGGAGAGTTCTAGACTTGTATTGGATTGTGTGAGAAGGCTCCGGAATTACCTAGGAGAATTGAGTTCCGGAACCTTCCCGTATAGGAGGTGGACATGACTATAAATAAGGGAGGTCACCCCACATTTGTGTAACTCCATCAATGAAGAGAGTATTCGATCGCAAAGGCTTATACACAAGTGAGGTTTGCGAGTGTGAGTGCGCAATAAATACCCGCTTATATATACTCGGTGGAGTCAGGAACACGGAGTTTTTCCCCAACAACAGGTATCAGAGCCGAGGTTACGGTGGTGGTGTTTGGGTAAACTTTGTTGCTTGAAGAATCTCGTGTTGGCGCGATGGCGGCCGAGGCAATGAGGGCATTCGAGATTCCACTCTTCGATGGGAAGAGCAACTTCACTTTGTGGTAGAGTACGATTCAAGACCTATTGGTGCAACAAGGTCTTGGCCATGCTCTAGAGGAGGAGAAGCCTGGATCGATGAGCAACGAGAAATGGAGAAGCATCCAGAGGAAGGCGGAGAGTACAATTCGGTTAGCGTTGGCTCCCGAGATTAAGTACGGTGTGTTGAATGAGACCACACCGAAGGCATTGTGGGAGAAGCTCGAGAGCATATACGCGTCGAAGTCGTTGACCAACCGGTTGTGCTTGAAGATGGAGCTTTACTCGCTCAAGATGGAGGAAGGAAGTAATCTTCATGATCACATTAACTCGTTTAATCAACAAGTATGTCACTTGTTGAATGTTGATGACAAGATTGGAGAAGAGGAGCAAGTGTTGTTGTTGCTAGCATCATTGTCGAAGTCCTACAAGTCTTTGGTGCAGACGTTACTTGTAGGAAGAAAGTCTCTCACTCTACATGAGGTGACCGCTGCTTTGCGGGAGAGTGAGAGGATGATGAAGAATTATGCAACGAGAAATGGAGAAGCATCCAGATTTCACCGGGTAAGTCTCTAAGGACCTAAGGATAGGAATTCTACACAAACCGGATTGTTACCTAGAGATCTAACCTATCCTCGCCGGGCAAGTCTCGAAAAGGGAAGTTCTAAGCAACTATCCTAGCACACTTAGTCCAATGGTGGCTTATGAGGCTCACCACTACCTAAGGTTTGTCATCTTCGGAATCTAAGAGTAAGGATTACCGAGTAAGTCTCTCCTAACACTTAGTTGCTAACACTAGGTCATCCTAGGGTAGATTTAACTCAACAAGCACTTAGGATTTCAACATTCTAACAATCTAAGACTAGATCCATCAAACAAGGGAGAATCACGGGCTGTTCTATACCTTCCACGGCCGTAGAAAGACAAGAACAAACCGTGGACTCCAACAGAAGCTACGTCCAAGCAAGAGAGTCATCCAAAGGCTAATCTAAGTCCATCCTATCATAGTCCTAGCCATAACCATTCCTTCCTTACCCTAGAATCACATCTATTTAGCCTACAACATTCATCATAGCAATCAAAATCATCAAACATAAAATCATGACTTCCATTTGTAAGATAATGAAGAGAAAGAGATCAACAAGAGAAGTAAACAAACCAAGCTAAAAAAATTGAATTAGAATGGCTCACAACCCTTCTTAAAGAAGGTTCAAATGGTTCATACAACTCAAGAAATCGATTCCGAAATTCTTCTCTACAAAGCTATCAAAGTCTATCAATGGTGTGTTTTTCTTCTTCTCCAACCAAGCTCTTCACCAATGGTAGCCTTCTTCTCCAATCTTCTTCCCAATAATCTTCTTGTTCTTAGAATATTTTGATTGGATGATAGTGGATAATGGAGAGCTGCTCCAAGATGCCTCTCTCAGCCAATGTAGGACCACTTTTATACTACAACCTTGCAAGAGCTGGCCAAGAGATCGTGGCACAGCTGTCACGAAAACATGGCAAAAACCACGGGCAGAATCACGGCCGTGATCTGTCAGTGAACCGTGATTTTTGTGCTTCAGCTTGCCTTTGATCATTAAGCTTCGATTTGGTGCATGGTTTGTGTTGGCAAGGTTCCATGAGTCCTCCCTAGCCTTTAGCTTGCATCCTAATGAGTCCGAGGGTGTATCGTCTTGATGAACGACCCTCAAACGTATCGTTTTAGCTCCTAAATCTCCCAAAATACCTACAAAGCAATGCACAAGTCCGTGTAGGCGTCTATCTCGACAAAATACGTGAATTGAGTGCAAACGTCGTGAACTAGTGCTAAACCATGCGTGAATGAGCGAGAAATTTATCTAAATGATTACCTAAACCTAAGTCATAAATCGTGTTATCAAAAATACCCCATACTTAAGGTTTGCTCGTCCCCGAGCAAATTCTCAACTATAGACTACGAGATAACATGATTTATGTATGCAGAAAAATGGCAAAATCTTTTTGGGTTTGTGCTTCTACTATTGGATCACCTTCAAAGTCATGTTTCATGGCAAAGGATAAGCAATCATGCATCAAATAAATGAAGGCATGGAAAGACAATTGTACTTAACTCAAAAGCATGCATGAAATGTAAAAATGAAGAAGCCAAGAAGATCAAGAGCATATCCAATCTAGATTACTAAGTCTTACAAACATGCAAATAGGTCATAAGGTCTTATGAATTAAAAGGCCAAGAAACGTTGTGATTAGGTGGGGATTTTTCTAGGCTATGAGGTGCTAATCCGGGAATGGAACTAACTCCACAATCTTGTCCTCGATCAACTTCCCTCAAGTGTGTATTTTTCTCTATCTTTTCTTTCTTTTTCTTTTTCTTTCACTTATTTTTGAGACAATGGCATTGGTGTACAAAAGCCGAAACCTTGGTGATTAGCCATCCTCGGGCTTTTTCTATTTTTCGAGGTGCATCCACACCAGGCACACATACCAAAGCTCGTTAGGACTATTGGTTTATTTGACTTTGGCAAGGCACCAACACCCGATTATGTGAAGTGTACCGAGTTACTTGTCATTTAAACCAACGTCCCCAAACCTATATTTTTGGCTACACTTTCACAACAATTTCAGCATTTTATTCATGACATTCTTTCATCAACATCTTCACCCCACACTTGCTTTTCACACACATCAACACGCTAACATGCTCCTATTCCCGGATGGGTCAAAAGAGGTCAATTTATATCCATTGAGGTGCTCAAACAATCATGATCAAGATGAGAAGTAGAGAAAGATGAATTGCCTCATTCATTCCTAGATGGTGTGCAAGAACTAGCATGTAATTTCGACCTTCAATATTCAATCCATTCTAGGCAAACATCATGATCACAAATCATTCATGGGATTCAAGAGAAGTATTTCAAGTCCACATATGCATCATCAATTTAACACATAAGGCCATCCATAGCCAATCCACAAGACAAGGTTCATCATTAGGGTCATATCCAAGCCTAGAAAGCACAATAAAAATTTTAAAATTTTCTGATTTTTATGGGATTTTCGAAATGAATATGTACAATGCAAGACATGTGCCAATATTAAACTACCCTAGATGCTCATCATGCAAAGGATCATGCAAACCCCACCCCATACTTAGAAACACATTGTCCCCAATGTGTAAATGAAGTAAAGAAGAGTGAAAGAAGGTTCTCACAATGTAAAAATGGTTTGCTATGATATTTGGGATTCTCAAGTGAAATTGATGTTGGATGATCCTATCAACCATGGTAGAGAGCTCAAAGTATTCATCAAGGCGTCGGGACCCGCGCTAGGCACCGCTAGCCGTCCAAGTTCCGCGTCCGCTCCACCCATAATTGATGAGGGGTTCATCATCATCATTCACTTGCCAAGCAAGGCTTTCAATGCTACTAAGGTTCTAGCACACACAAAGCACACACAAAAAACACGCAAAAACAGAAAAATCACAAAACAAAAACAAAACGAGAAAAGGAAAACTTTACCAATGGGTTGCCTCCCACCAAGCGCTTCTTTAAGGTCATTAGCTTGACCAAACTCGGGGCGTTTACTCAAGGTAAAGTGGGGCAATCATATCCACCGGAGCTCCCGGGATATACTTCTTCAACCGGTGCCCATTCACCTTAAAGTTTTCACAATGCTCCCCTCTTATCTCAATAGCTCCGTGGGGAAAGATCTTCTTCACCACATATGGCCCGGTCCATCTTGATTTGAGCTTTCCGGGAAAGAGCCGCAGCCTTGAGTTGAAGAGGAGGACAAGGTCGCCTTCACTCAACTCCTTGGGGATGATCCTCTTGTCATGCCACCGCTTGGTCCTCTCTTCGTAGATCCGGGCATTCTCATAAGCATCCAACCGGATCTCCTCAAGTGCGTTCATATCAAGCAACCTCCTCTCTCCGGCCTCTTTGAGATCAAAATTTATCCACTTGATGGCCCAATGTGCTCTATGCTCTATTTCTACCGGAAGGTGGCAAGACTTGCCATAGACCAACTTGTAAGGAGTAGTGCCAATTGGTGTCTTGAAAGCGGTCCTATATGCCCATAAGGCATCATTGAGCTTCATAGCCCAATCCTTTCTAGTTCTAGATACCGTCTTCTCGAGAATGGTCTTTATCTCCCGGTTGGAGATCTCCACTTGGCCACTAGTTTGGGGATGGTAAGGTGTTGCCACCTTATGAGTCACCCCATACTTAGCCAAAAGTGCTCCAAAGTTCCTATTGGTGAAGTGCTTACCTCCATCACTTATGATCACCCTTGGTGTTCCAAACCTAGGAAAGATCACTCGGTTGAAGAACCGCACCACAACCTTGGCGTCATTTGTAGGAGAAGTGATTGCCTCCACCCATCTTGAAACATAGTCAACCGCCAATAGGATGTAGAGGTTGCCACATGAAGAAGGGAATGGTCCCATGAAGTCCACACCCAACACATCAAAAATTTCCACTTCTTGTATGTTGTTCAAGAGCATCTCATTCCTCCTTGAGATGTTGCCCGTCCTTTGGCAAGCATCACAAGCTACCACAAAGTCTTGCACATCCTTGAACAAACTTGGCCAAAAGAAGCCCGATTGCAACACTTTGGCACATGTCTTGTGCGAGCTAGCATGCCCTCCACATGGCAAGGAGTGACAATGGAGGATCACACTCTCCACCTCATCCTCCGGTATGCATCTTCTAAACATTCCATCCGGCCCTCTCTTGAACAAAAGTGGTTCACTCCAATAGTAGTGCCTCACATCCTTGAAGAACTTCTTCCTTTGGGCATATGTCAAACCGGGAGGCACCTCCTCACACACTAAGTAGTTCACAATGTCGGCATACCATGGCTCACTTCCTCTAGACACTTGGAATAAGCACTCCTCCACCATTTGCAATTGCTCATCCCGGAATGAGTCATCAATCGGGATGTCATCTCTTTCAAGCTCCAATGGTGGGAGTCTACTAAGGTGATTCGCCACTGAGTTCTCGGATCCCTTCTTATCCCGGATTTCCAAATCAAACTCTTGAAGAAGAAGGATCAACCGAATCAACCTTGGCTTGGCATCCTTCTTTGTAAGTAGATAATGGATCGCAGCATGATCCGTATAAACTATGACCTTCGCTCCAACAAGATACGAGCGGAACTTCTCAAATGCGTACACAACCGCTAGCAACTCCTTCTCGGTGGTAGCATAATTGAGTTGGGCATCATCTAGCGTCTTGCTAGCATAATAAATGGCATGAGTGCGCCCCTCTTTCCTTTGCCCCAAAACAGCCCCAACGGCTACATCGCTTGCATCACACATGATCTCAAACGGTAAACTCCAATCCGGAGGTTGCATGATAGGTGCGGAGATCAAGGCGTTCTTCAACCTACAAAAAGCCTCTAGACAATCTTTGAAAAAGACAAAATCAACATCCTTCATTAGTAGGTTAGTGAGAGGCTTAGAAATTTTAGAGAAGTCTTGAATAAACCTCCGGTAAAAACCGGCATGCCCTAAGAAACTCCTTACCCCCTTCACCGAGGTAGGTGGTGGCAACTTCTCTATCGTTTCAATCTTGGCCCTATCAACCTCAATGCCACGGTTGGACACCAAGTGTCCCAACACAATACCTTCACTTACCATGAAGTGGCATTTTTCCCAATTCAAGACAAGATTTGTCTCCTCACATCTTTGCAATACTAATGACAAGTTAGTCAAGCAATTATCAAAGGAAGAACCATAAACAGAGAAATCATCCATGAACACTTCCATAATATTTTCAATGTATTCCGAAAAGATTGCCATCATACACCTTTGGAAGGTGGCGGGTGCATTACGCAACCCAAACGGCATTCTCCTATATGCAAAAGTTCCCCATGGACATGTAAAGGTGGTTTTCTCTTGGTCATCGGGGTGGATAGGGATTTGGAAGAATCCACTATAGCCATCTAAGTAGCAAAAATGAGAATGTTGAGCCAACCTCTCTAGCATTTGGTCAATGAAGGGGAGAGGGAAGTGATCTTTCCTAGAGGCCATGTTCAACTTCCTATAGTCAATGCACATTCTCCACCCCGTAACTGTCCTAGTTGGGATTAGTTCATTGTTCTCATTGGTCACTACGGTCATCCCACCCTTCTTAGGTACTACATGAATGGGACTAACCCACTTACTATCCGAGATAGGGTAGATAATTCCCGCATCTAGCAACTTAATGATTTCCTTTTCGACTACCTCTTTCATTATAGGATTGAGTCTCCTTTGATGTTCAATAGAGGGTTTGTGGTTATCTTCCATCAATATTTTATGCATGCACAAAGAAGTCTTAATGCCAACCAAATCATCAATAGTATAGCCAATGGCTTTTCTATGCAATCTTAGCTCATGCAACAACTTAGCAAGTTCATCATTACTCAAGCATGCATTAACAATCACCGGATATGTTGAATTATCACCAAGAAAAGCATACTTCAAATGAGAGGGGAGGGGTTTGAGTTCAAGTTTAGGAGGACCTTTGTCGAGTGTAAACGATCCAAATAAGGTTGGATGAGATGAATCCAAAGCAAATGAAGACCTTCCAAGGCTCCTTGAAGCTTGATCATCATTAAGGGTTGATTCAGAGGAAACCACGGCCAACTCCACGGGTTGCTCAAAGTCCACGACCGTGGACCTTGCCTGGCTCATTTGTTGTGGCTCTGTAGAGAGTTCTACGGCCGTGGAACCAAGTCCACGCCCGTGGAACTTGCAGCTGTTCAGCTCCTCTTCGTGGTCTTCAATTTGAGCCCTTGTCTCCTCTTCTAATGCTTCTAAGGCCTTGATTTCTTCATTGCAAGCTGATAACACGATTTATGACCTAGATTTAGACACTCATTTAGATAGATTTTCCGCTCATTCATGCATGGTTTAGCATTAGTTCACGGCGTTTGCACTCAAATCACGTATTTTGTCGAGATAGACGTCTACTCGGACTTTTGCTTGCTTTGTAGGTATTTTGGGAGATTTAAGAGCCTAATCGATACATCCGAGGATCATTCCTTGAGATGACACACTTCCGGACTCATGGAATGCAAGTTAAGGGCTAAGGAGGACTCATGGAACCTTGCCAACACAAGCCATGCACCAAATCATGACTTAACGAGCCTAGAAGAAGACTCTGGAGCAAACCACGGTCTGGACCAAGACCACGGCCGTGGACTATGCTCGTGGTTCTTGCTAGGACCACATTGACAGCTGGCCACGATCTCTTCCATTGCTCTTGCATCTTAGTGGGTATTTAAAGGATTTTGCAGGCTGTAATTGGGGATCCTTCTCCTCTCTTTTGACCTATCTTCTTCCCCAAAACTCTTCTCCATTGTTGCCTCTCTTCCAAGCACCCATTAGGGGTGTTCTTGGAAGAGATTAGTGTAGTTTCTCGTTTTAGAGTGAGATTAGAGTGGTTTTGAGAGAGGAGATCATTATTGACAACTTGGATTAGCTCTTGGAGCCTTGTAAGAATTTGGTAACTTCTTCTCTATGCCTTTAATGTCTTTTCTTGGAATTGTTCTTCATTATTTGACCATGACTTGCAAGCATGCTTTATGGATGAAGTTTGATCTTGAAATGTTTGTTGTTGGCTAGATAGATGCGATTCTAGAGTAAGGAAAGAAGGGTTATGGCTAGGACTATGATAGGATGAACTTAGATTTACCCTTGGATGACTCGATTTCTTGAACGAGTTGAAGTCCACGGTTTGTTCATGCCATTCCACGGCCGTGGTTGTGGTAGAACAGCCCGTGATTCTCCCTGGTTCGATGAATCTAGCTTTAGATTGTTAGAATGTTGAAATCCTAGGTGTTTGTTGAGTTAATCTAGCCTAGGGTGACCTAGTGTTAGCTACTAAGTGTTAGAAGAGACCTACCCGGTGATTCTTACTCTTAGATTCAAAAGATGACTAACCCTAGGTAGTGATGAGCCTCACAAGCCGCCATTGGACTAAGTGTGCTAGGATAGTTGTTTAGGACTTCCCTTTCCGAGACTTACCCGGTAAGGATAGGTTAGACCCCTAGGCAACAATCCGGTTTGTGTAGAATTCCTATCCTTAGGTTCTTAGAGACTTACCCGGTGATGAGACCTTAGGAATGGACTAGTGGACCATGAGACCTACCCGGTGATTGATCCCAATCTAGAAACGCTTAATCCCAACATATCATAGTTAATCCGAGAAATGAATAGAAAGCTTGAGTCTATGCCAAAACCGGGACTTCCAAACTCTAGAATCCGCTTTGTTACTTCCATTTTCCTATCTTTTGTGTTAGTTTGTTTGTGTTGCTTGATTTGTGTTCACATACTTGTGATCTTTCTTTGATCACCTAAAACCCTCCAAAAACATTGTGTCTTCCGTTTTCTTTATTCCTCATCTTATCTTAGTCTAGATTCACACTATCTTCGATCATTGAATGACTTAGTTTCACCTCAGTCCTTGTGTTCGACCTCGGAATACTTTCCTTTCTACAAAACGACCCGTACACTGTGGGTTTCGCTAGGTAGTTTAGGATTTAGTTCGAGTTTATAAATGTAAAGCTTTTTGTGCTATTTCCTAGCGTGACACAAGCCTCCTCAACACCTTCCTCCATCATACTTAGGGTAAGAACCTTCTCCAAGGGGTCCTTCATCAAGATCGAGCTCACAACTTCTCTAGATTCCTCTTGCTCGACTATGTTGAAGACATCCTCATCAAGGGTTGGCCCTTTCATCATTGTGGACAACTTGAACTTGACGTTCTCTTCTCCAATGTTGAAGGAGAGAGTCCCATTCTTGCAATCCACTAGGCACCCGGAAGTGGCTAGGAAAGGTCTTCCTAAGATGATGGGAACCGGATAGTCTGCCGGAATATCCAAGACAACAAAATCAATTGGCACATAGAATCCTCCTAGTTGCACCGGAATGTCTTCTAAGATCCCAACCGGATGAGTGATAGAATGGTCCGCCATATAAAGGGTCATCTTGACCGGTTTTGGCTCTCCTAGCCCAACCTTGTTGCAAAGTGCAAGCGGTATGATGCTTACACTTGCCCCAAGATCACAAAGGGCCTCATACTTCACATCTCCCACTCCTATTGGGACACAAAAGGAACCCGGGTCTCTTAGCTTGGGAGGCATCTCCTCCTTCATTGTTTGGATCAATTCCGAGGACCTCTTTGTCATTCTTATCTCCCCATACTCCTCCAACTTCCTTTTGTTGGAGAGTATCTCTTTCAAGAACTTGCCATATGCCGGCATTCCTAAAATAGCATCCATGAACGGAATGTTAATATGCAATTTAGACATTAGTTCAAGGAACTTACCAAAATGATTGTCCAAGCGAGCTCTTGCTCGTGATTGTGGGAACGGTAATGGTGGTTTATATGGAGGTGGTGCCACATAAGTTGGCTCTACATCCTTGCTCTTGCCTCCATCTCTTTGCAAAGTCTCTTCCTCTATCACCACTTGTTTCCCTTTAGCATTCTCCTTGGGCAAAGGATCTTTCATACTCAACCCGCTCCTTGTAGTGATGGCCAACACTTGGCCTCTTGGGTTGTCTTCGGTTCTTCCGGGAAGCTTTCCCGGATCTCTATGGGCTTCACCCGCCTTTTGGAACACTTGTGCTTCCAAAACCTCTTGAGCTTTAGAGATTGAAGTCATGGTGCTCTCTAGACCACTCAACCTTCCAAGCAATTGCTCAAACATCATTTCGGTTCTATCCTTTGGAGGTTGAGTAAATCCGGGTGGAGGTTCTTGTGAAGCTTTTGGTGGTGGAGTTATGCTTGTGGAAGCAGGAGGGTTCAAGGCTCCATCCGGGTTAGAGTAGGAAAATCCGGGATGGTTGTGGTTAGGCCGGTAATTGTTGAATTGCCGGTTGTTGTTGAAGTTCCTTGGGCCTTGATAATTGTTGTAATTGCCCCTTCCCATGTAATTCACATCTTCCTCCTCGGAAGATAAGTTAGCTTGTGGAAGCACTTGAGGAGTTGCTTGGTTCTTCAAAGTTGTAGCACACAACTCCCTCAAGGACTTTAGCTCGTTGTTGATGGCGTTAAGCTTGAAATTGCTCATGGTGACCTCACTCACCTCATATGCTCCCGCCTTTCTCCCTTCACTCTTCCAATGGGAGTATTTCTCAATCACTAGAGCTTGCTTCTCCACAAACTCCCAAGCTTCATCTACATGCTTCTCCATGAAAGTCCCACCGGAAAGAGATTGGAGCTTGAATTGGCTATCTTCATCAAGTCCTTTGAAGTAGATCTCCAATAGCTCAATTTTTGGTATGCCATGGTGTGGACAATCTAGGAGAAGATCTTTGAACCTCTCCCAAGACTTGAATAAACTCTCTCTATCCTTCATCACGAAGGCATTGATCTTCCCTCTTAACTCGGTAGTCTTGGAAGGTGGGAAGAACTTAGTCAAAAACTCGGTTGTCATCTCCTCCCAAGTACCAACTCGCCCTTGTGGGATAGATTGATACCAAGCCAAGGCTTTGTCCTTAAGAGAGAAGGAAAAAGCCCTAAGCTTATGGTTGTTGCTCTCCAATCTTGGCGGTCTAAGAGTCTCCATCAAGATCTCATAGTTCATCTAGTGTTGATGAGGAGACTCTCCTTCCATCCCTCCAAATAGATTATGCCGGATCATTTGTAGAACTTGAGGGCGGAGTTCGTAATCATGGGCTGCGGGATCTCCTAAGTTCACACCCGGACGGTGTGCTCTTTGCGCCGGATCCATACGTTGCCCCAACGTTTGTGGCTCTTCCATAGCAATGGGCACAACCCTAATATTCACCGCCGCCGGCTGCGGGTGTGGTGGAGGTGGAGGAGGTTGTTGACGGTTAAGCTCTCTTTGCACAAGAGCTTGCCTAATCTCCTCAATCTCCCTCCTAGTTGCCTCTTGCCTCTCATTGGCAAGTCTCATTTCATTCTCCAAAGCCTCATCTCTTATCCTAATTTGCTCTAAAGCCTCATCTAACTCGGCTTGGAGATCTCTTCCGGCCATCTCTTTCCCTTTTTTAATGCTCTTGGATCTAGATCTAAGGGTTTTCTCCGGTTCGGGATCGAATGGAGCTAAATCCTTGCCACGAGATCTTCGCATACACCTAAAGAGTGAGATGTCCTGAAAAGCAAAGACACAAACCAAAAGGAGATCAAAAGCAACAAGAAAGATCTACACTATAAACAATCACAAAATAGACTCAATCTAGACCTAGTCCCCGGCAACGGCGCCAAAAACTTGTTACGCTCAGGATGTGTGTGTGAATCGCAATAAGCTTTAAATTTATATTCTCGTGATATTTATCCTAACTCCTAGCGAACCCGCAGTGTACGGGTCGTTTGTAGTAGGGATAGTATTCCGAGGTCGAACACAAAGACTAAGGTGAGATTGATTCGATTTATGATTAAGTTTAGTGAAGATCTAGTTTAAGAAAAGAGGAAGAAATAAAGAAATGAAAATCTCAATTGTTTTTAGTTGGTTTTTCGGTGATCAATCAAAGATCACCAATCATGCGAGATATAATAATCAACTAAGCTAACAAATCAACGCAAACAAACAAGCTAAACAAGATATAGATCAAGGATAGAAAAGCGGATTATAGGGGTTGGAAGCTCCGGTTATGGCATGAGACTCAAGTTATCTAATCATTCCTTGGATTTACTATGACATGTTGAGAGTAAGTGTTTCTAGATTTGGATCAATCACCGGGAAGGTCTCATGTCCACTAATCCATTCCTAAGGCCTCATCACCGGGTAAGTCTCTAAGGACCTAAGGATACGAATTCTACACAAACCGGATTGTTACCTAGAGATCTAACCTATCCTCACCGGGTAAGTCTCGAAAAGGGAAGTTCTAAGCAACTATCCTAGCACACTTAGTCCAATGGTGGCTAATGAGGCTCACCACTACCTAAGGTTTGTCATCTTCGGAATCTAAGAGTAAGGATTACCGAGTAAGTCTCTCCTAACACTTAGTTGCTAACACTAGGTCATCCTAGGGTAGATTTAACTCAACAAGCACTTAGGATTTCAACATTATAACAATCTAAGACTAGATCCATCAAACAAGGGAGAATCACGGGTTGTTCTATACCTTCCACGGCCGTGGAAAGACAAGAACAAACCGTGGACTCCAACAGAAGCTACGTCCAAGCAAGAGAGTCATCCAAAGGCTAATCTAAGTCCATCCTATCATAGTCCTAGCCATAACCATTCCTTCCTTACCCTAGAATCACATCTATTTAGCCTACAACATTCATCATAGCAATCAAAACCATCAAACATAAAATCATGACTTCCATTTGTAAGATAATGAAGAGAAAGAGATCAACAAGAGAAGTAAACAAACCAAGCTAAAAAAAATGGAATTAGAATGACTCACAACCCTTCTTAAAGAAGGTTCAAATGGTTCATACAACTCAAGAAATCAATTCCGAAATTCTTCTCTACAAAGCTATCAAAGTCTATCAATGGTGTGTTCTTCTTTGTAATATCCGGAATTTTTATTCCGTCTAATTCCGCCGTTGACGGTTTCCCCTTTCTATCTAGTATCTCTTCCTTCACAAATTTCATTATTTTATGTAGAATTTAATTCACATAAAATGATAAAATTATATCAAGATCTAATCTTTATAATTATCTATTATTTTATGTAGAATTTTATTCACATAAAATGATAGATTTATACTAAACCCTAGTTATTATAATTCATGATTTTATGTAGAATTTAATTCACATAAAATGATAAAATTATAGCAAGCTCTAATTCCTATAATTATTTATCATTTTATGTAGAATTTAATTTACATAAAATGATAGAATTATATCAAATCCTAATTCTTATAATTATTTATCATTTTATGTAGAATTTAATTCACATAAAATGATAGAATTATATCAAACCCTAACTCTTATAATTAATTCGTAACGATGACTTTAGACGAGATCATGACAAGGCTGAAACGAGATTTCGACAAGGCTGAGACGAGACCATGACAAGGCCAGGACACGTTTTGACAAGGCTGTGACAAAGCCAAGACAACTCTTTCAGCCCACTATCCCTACCTTGTTTTCAGCCCAGTTCGCAGCCCACTCTTCCTCTGCTGCAGCCAGAAGCAGCCCGAACTCATGCCCATCCTTGCTCAGCTCCAGCGCCAGCCCACTCCTTGTTGCAGCCCATACAACAACTTACAGCCCTGGACGTTGCCTTGCTGATTGCTGCTTCGCCCCAGCCCATATGTGCAGCCCAGAATGGTGCATTGCTGCTTCGCTCCAGCCCAGGGACAGACGGTCTCTTCTCCTTCTGCTTCCCAGCAACACGCCAGATCCACTCTACGCTCTCTCCTATCTCATTTATACCCGCAATTAATGGAGCAGCTCCCCACCTTCCTTCCACGTTTACAGATGTTAGCCTGCTGCGTGCCTCCCCCTGATCTTCCGCCTTACCTCACGCCTCACTTCTGGATTCCTTCCTTCTGTTGCCTTTTATTCCCGTCAGCCAGTGAGGACCTGCTGCCTTGCATCTCCCCTCGTTTCTGTCGAACAACCACACAGCAGCACAACCATCTGCGTACACACTGAAACCCGGGAGTCTTCCACCCTGGAGTCGTGCACAACAGCCTCCCATTGGACCTCTTCAGTTTCCGACAAGGCTATGAACGTGAGAGCCTTGTAGATGAGTAAGACCTCACTACTTCTTCCTTGCTTTACTTCAGCCATATATGTGCTTATAACTGGTACAAAACCCTCTAGGAAATTATATATTCCAGCCAAAGGAACAGCTGCAGAGGGGCTGTTACATCTTCCAATTTTCCAACTGTGACGAACAGCCAACTTTGGACTCCGATTTAGGTATACTAAACTCATTCTTTTTGGCTGGTTTTCGGATATGTCATATACAGTAGTACATGGTATAACATACTAAAATTTGGGAAGAATCGGAGTTACGGTTTGAGAGTTATTGTGTTTCAAAGTTGACGTTTTTATATATGTGCTGAGTGTTGGGGAAAACAGCAAGTGATGCTGTTTTGTGAGATGGTTTTGAATAAGCTCTTGATCTCCGTTGGGCTTGAATTTTGGATATGATATATTTTACATATTGTTGTAGAACATATTAAAATTTGAGAGGAATCCAGCGAGTGGTTTGAGGTGTATGATTTTTCAAAGATTGAGTCGTAAGCAGTTTTTCGGTTGTGCTGAAATTCGGTTTTGTGAGTAAGTTTTAAATAGGATTTTGATCTCCTTTGCAGCTGAATTTTAGATATATTATAGATAAGATTTTATATTAGAACATATCAAAATTTGGGATAAATCCAGCGAGTAGTTTAGGAGTTATGATTTTTCAAAGTTAAGACAATGTGCTGTTTGTTAAGTGTTGTGACCAACTTTGGAAATTTTTGTAGAAGTGATGGTTGAACAGTTTTAAGAAATTCTTGCTCCTAGGTGTAGATGAGATATCATAGATGATCTAGGGAATTATTTCGGAATTTTTATAAGATTATTCGAATTTTATATTTGAAGCTGTAGTTGGACTTTAGTGACTTTTCGGGAAATAGAAAATAGGTAGTTTTTCTAGTTGTTACCTAAAATCATCCTAGGGAGTAGAATATGGTTAGTTAGCCGCAAATTATAATTTAAGTACATGTTCTGAGTTTTTGGAAGTTCCGGGACTAAGGGTAAAATAGTCATTTTACCTTAAATAAACACTGTAATAACTTCTGCACATGGAATTGTACATCTTAGGAGTTTTATACTTCTAAGTACACCGGGATAATGTGTTGACCCACGTGCCTCCTTTGACAGGCAACTGAGTTCCTGCCGTTACTGATTGAGTGTTGTTAAGAGAGACGAGATTGAATTCTGGTAAGTCCACGGACTTACTTAGCTGGCTTTCTTGTATGAGTGTAATGTGTATGAGTGGTGTTTGCTAGTTATGATAAACAACGAAACCGGATTAGGCCGACTTTATTATTTACGTAATTGACCCAAGTGTATGATAACGGGTCGTGACATCATCTGCCTAGCTCTTGCGAGAGTCTAGGAGGTTCCCTGCGACCAGCCCAGTCCGGTAGACGGTCAGATGCATTAGTACCATTCCGCGTTGGTAAACGGGGACAGGGGCGAGGTTTGGGAATCCCTCGTGTCACAAAATAAGTATGATTAGTAATAACCTATCACCTAATTAAAGATAATAAAAGGATTGAGTGTTGCATGTTGATTGTGTATGTTGTGTGTTTGTGCTTTTACCTTTATACTTATGCATAGAATGTTAGCTAACGGTTTTATACCGCTTGTAGATGTCTTGCAGGTTAAAACAGTTGTAGAGAGATCCGAAGGGAATGGTCAGCCGGGTCCACGTACTTATTTAGTTGGGGACGGGATGTCTTTTGTTCTTCTTATGTGTCGTTTTGGTACCTTTGCTTTGTAAGGCTGATACATATTCTTCATGTAAATATTGTTTAAAGTTTTCAAATGATTTAAATACTTTTGTGCCTTGTTGTAAGATCCAAGTTAAATTGTTGTCAAACTAAGGTCGGGACCCATTGTGAGGTCCTAACCAGTAGCTCCCCGAGTTCTCAAAATTTGGGGTGTTACAATTTGGTATCAGAGCTCTGGGTTGGCAACAATGGCACTTGAAATCTTCTAAAAGACCAAATGTATAAAATAACTTGAACCCGAAAGGGGTCTAAAGTTTTCAAAAACGGATTTCTGTTTTTACACACACGCATAGTCGGGTTGTTGGGTTAGTAGTACGTTGGACCACCATCGCTCTCCGTGGATCTCTACAACTTGGATCGATATGAGTTAGCATATAGACTTATTATGATGAGTATTAATGTATGTTATATATATGTAAATGTGTAGTATGTTAGTATCCTAAAAGATATATTATATCATTTAGTTGTGATATCTTGAAGCGATTATCGCCTCATGATAAATCGGTAGTAGACTTGAAGAGTTTTCAACACGAGACAAAGGACTCGGACCCTGAATCAAGTATTATACTCGGGTAGCGTCCTAGTAACCCATGTTAACCATCCAAAGAACTAATAGGCGAAGAAGTAAAGATGTGGAGATAATTTTGACCATAAGTACAATCAAATGAAGAAGAATTCCCGAGTCAACTCAGATTAAAGAAATAGAAGGTCATACAAGGGACTTGGTTGTATGAAGCCGAGAGATGAATTATAAGAACCATGCAAGAGACTACAAGAGTGTGGAGTAGAGATTAAAATATTGGAACGGGACATGTAGAATTGAGTACAACCAAGATTGCGGAATCAAGGACATTACCATCGAGGCGGATGCTCCATAGACCATTATGGGCATTAGAAACCAGAAGAGACAGAGTGTCAATCTGGGTGTGATAATCTAAGGTGCATGGAATGAAGACTTACAATTGATTGTAAAAGCAAAAAGGCAAACCCCACAAATGTGGAGAAGTTTTGACCTTCTCGAAGATATAAGAAGTTTATATTACCACCAACACCCGTGAAGAAAGGGGTATGGGAGAACGTCCTTGCTGGACTCGAGAATCCAAGGTAACCCGAATTATCGCGGGACCTAAGCCATCAACACAGATGGTCCATGCAAAAGGAACTGCAAGTGGATGATCATTACGGCTATAAGAATTTCAAAGACGCTTGCAAGCTATCGTGGAAACTTGAAACGACTATTTATGGTAGATGAATGACACAATCGGACTAGAGAAATGGAGTTAGCCCATAAGAAGCGGAAGGGTGGAAGGTAGAACGAACTAAAGAAGTAAAAAAAAAGGATTGTGGTGAGCAATTGTTTACCTACTAGCTAAGGAAATTTTTACAGATCACAATTAACACGGAATGGAGACTTACAGCTTAATGTAAGAGCGAAGGGTAGACTTCACAAGCCTGGAGACATTTTGTCTTCTTTAAATATAAGAATTCTAAGAAGAATAACAACGCCAGTATCAAAAGGATCGAAGCCCGTAACATGGTCAATAGAGATTTGGAAGGAAATATTACAAACAACGCCGATTAAGGAACCTGTGCTTGAGAGAATCGTGTGGTGGACTCAAGAGTCCAGGGTAACCCCCATTTATAACAGAGCATGGGTCATCAACACAGACGGTCCCTGTAAAAGGACTACAATTGGAGGTAATTAAAAGTCATCGGAACTTCAAGACGCTTACCATCTATCGTGGAGTGTTAGGAACGACTTTTGACATCCGGCGAATGGCACAGTGAGACTTGAGAAAGAGGGTTGTCCCAAAGGAAGCAGAAGAGTGAAAGATAAGACGAACTAAAGAAGGATAAAAGGATTAATCTAGTAGGTGATGTGCACCTAAAGTCTAATACTAGTAGAGGTATGAAATTGAGATAAGTCAATTATAGACTGACCGATGTCAACCAAGGACGTGCAAGTATTGTTTGGTATTGACGAGTTATGCGCTGTTAAGAAGAGATATTTGTGACGGTGGATCTATGGAGTAGTTGTATCGACGCCTTAGAGGATTTCCTTAAGTAGGCAACGACAACCTTCTTGGATGAATTAAAGGTATAAAAAGAAACATTTTAAGGGTTACTTCTTGGCCAGTTAAGATCAAAATCCGGTCAAGTCACGGAGTTTGGATCCGTGGTAGAAGAATTAAGAAAGTAAGCGGAAGAAGTTGTTTTTCAATCGTTGTTTTATTTTCTTAAGGCAAATAAAGAAGGTACTTGGTACTTCATCCGTATACGACTCATGGTGTAATTTGAAGAAAGAGTTTTGAGGTCAATCATTTTATACTTACAGAAAAGGTCCTTAGGATTAATGAGTGACAACAGGATAATTAGAGTAGCGCAGCGGAAGCGTGGTGGGTCCTAACCCACAGAGCAAGAAGCTCAAGGGTGTTGAGGGATGTCGTGTCGAGTTTAAGATGGTGATACTTTGTGAAATGCATCCTAGTTGGAAGGAACGTGAGTTAGGCTATGTGGAGTTACTAAAAATGTTGTACGGAAACTTATGTGCATGTAGAGGTAATAGAAGGAGGCTGGTACCCTATTATGGATCCGAGTGAAGAGTGACGGCTTTGCTACATGTTTCCAGACAAGTAGTTTTGGAATTTCAAACTAATGGAATACTCTAGAGTGAGTTTTCTGGATGGATTAGGAAAGAATCAATGATGTAATAAAAGTATTGTGCATGTCCTGCACTAGAAAGCTCCAAGTGAGTAACTACCATCCTGAGTCGAAGATACATAAGAAAGAGAGGCGACAGGAGCATACTTGCAACCTTGTAACAGTGCTTAAGCAAAGCATATCTCGGAGTAGATTTTATGTGTAATGTTATGTCGGAACAGAACCTAGTTGCGTTTTGAGTTAGGGGGATACTATCGGGCTGGTAACAATGGTAGATAAAAGAGTGCACTGCTGATGGTATGTTAACAATTATTGAGTAGTCATGATCAAATAACGGTGTTAGGAGATCACTTTGTGTCTAATACCGTCATTCTGGACGTATTCTAAGTCACTTAAGATCTTGGAAAATGCGTGATAAACCTAAGTTGGAGCAAACGATATATGAGAGATCTGTAAATAATATAATAATGTCAGGTGAACAAAGAGGATGACCACTAGATTTGATTTTTAATTGTCTCGAGTGTTAGACCTGAAAAGGGTAACGGTGACGATTCCGTTCCTGAGGAACATGGTGACTGAGTAATATTAAAAGACAAGACCAAGTGGGTCGTGATACGAAGAGCATTGAGCACTTGGTAAGTGTTGGTGGATGTCCAAGACCTTTGACCTAATTGTTTAGACAGATTATTTTCAGAAGGCTCGAAGCAAGTGGTCATAACGAAGGGAAGAAAGTTGAATAGATCATTTTCCGTAGGGTCATCAAAGGATCTAGAACTTCAGTTTTCCACGGATACTAAGTTTGAGAACTGAGTTTGAGAATTTCAGTTGGAGAGATACCTACCAGACACGAGTTAGGTCATCAGATTAGAGGATTAGACAGTTGAGCAGGATGATATCGGTGAGACATCCGGTAACCACTCTAGAACGTGGTAATATACGTTTGTGATCTAAGTACCTGAAAAGATTTAAGATTTAGTGGTTTTATGAAAATCCGATAAGGCTACCTAAGATTGGAGATAGTAAGAGACATAACCTTTCAAAGACCCATGTAGCGATAGTTGTAACCTCGGGAGTGACTAGTTAGGTCTTGACCTTGTATGTGTGATATTGTTTGATTGCTTGTTATTTCATGACTTAGTTTTTAGTCAGTGATGTGTTATTTTGGTAACCTTGATGTGCGGGATACTTAGATGTGGAAACGACAAGACTTTTGTGTAGTGACCAAACACACCCTTTTGGTGCCTTAAAGGCCGATCAGGATTTTCTAACCCTAAGTTTCGGGACGAAACTTATTTTGAGGGAGATCTGATGTAACGACCAGTTTTTTTTTTTTTTTCTCGTTACGCTTTGATAGAGTTAGATAAGTTTAGGAAACGAATAAAAATTTAGTGAGACTAGGACAGACCAGTTTAATTATGGAAGTCGTTTAATTAAGTACCTTGTCCTAAGTTTCGGGACGAAACTTATTTTAAGGGGGTACTGATGTAATATCCGGAATTTTTATTCCGTCTAATTCCGCCGTTGACGGTTTCCCCTTTCTATCTAGTATCTCTTCCTTCACAAATTTCATTATTTTATGTAGAATTTAATTCACATAAAATGATAAAATTATATCAAGATCTAATCTTTATAATTATCTATTATTTTATGTAGAATTTTATTCACATAAAATGATAGATTTATACTAAACCCTAGTTATTATAATTCATGATTTTATGTAGAATTTAATTCACATAAAATGATAAAATTATAGCAAGCTCTAACTCCTATAATTATTTATCATTTTATGTAGAATTTAATTTACATAAAATGATAGAATTATATCAAATCCTAATTCTTATAATTATTTATCATTTTATGTAGAATTTAATTCACATAAAATGATAGAATTATATCAAACCCTAACTCTTATAATTAATTCGTAACGATGACTTTAGACGAGATCATGACAAGGCTGAGACGAGATTTCGACAAGGCTGAGACGAGACCATGACAAGGCCAGGACACGTTTTGACAAGGCTGTGACAAAGCCAAGACAACTCTTTCAGCCCACTATCCCTACCTTGTTTTCAGCCCAGTTCGCAGCCCACTCTTCCTCTGCTGCAGCCAGAAGCAGCCCGAACTCATGCCCATCCTTGCTCAGCTCCAGCGCCAGCCCACTCCTTGTTGCAGCCCATACAACAACTTACAGCCCTGGACGTTGCCTTGCTGATTGCTGCTTCGCCCCAGCCCATATGTGCAGCCCAGAATGGTGCATTGCTGCTTCGCTCCAGCCCAGGGACAGACGGTCTCTTCTCCTTCTGCTTCCCAGCAACACGCCAGATCCACTCTACGCTCTCTCCTATCTCATTTATACCCGCAATTAATGGAGCAGCTCCCCACCTTCCTTCCACGTTTACAGATGTTAGCCTGCTGCGTGCCTCCCCCTGATCTTCCGCCTTACCTCACACCTCACTTCTGGATTCCTTCCTTCTGTTGCCTTTTATTCCCGTCAGCCAGTGAGGACCTGCTGCCTTGCATCTCCCCTCGTTTCTGTCGAACAACCACACAGCAGCACAACCATCTGCGTACACACTGAAACCCGGGAGTCTTCCACCCTGGAGTCGTGCACAACAGCCTCCCATTGGACCTCTTCAGTTTCCGACAAGGCTATGAACGTGAGAGCCTTGTAGATGAGTAAGACCTCACTACTTCTTCCTTGCTTTACTTCAGCCATATATGTGCTTATAACTGGTACAAAACCCTCTAGGAAATTATATATTCCAGCCAAAGGAACAGCTGCAGAGGGGCTGTTACATCTTCCAATTTTCCAACTGTGACGAACAGCCAACTTTGGACTCCGATTTAGGTATGCTAAACTCATTCTTTTTGGCTGGTTTTCGGATATGTCATATACAGTAGTACATGGTATAACATACTAAAATTTGGGAAGAATCGGAGTTACGGTTTGAGAGTTATTGTGTTTCAAAGTTGACGTTTTTATATATGTGCTGAGTGTTGGGGAAAACAGCAAGTGATGCTGTTTTGTGAGATGGTTTTGAATAAGCTCTTGATCTCCGTTGGGCTTGAATTTTGGATATGATATAGTTTACATATTGTTGTAGAACATATTAAAATTTGAGAGGAATCCAGCGAGTGGTTTGAGGTGTATGATTTTTCAAAGATTGAGTCGTAAGCAGTTTTTCGGTTGTGCTGAAATTCGGTTTTGTGAGATAGTTTTAAATAGGATTTTGATCTCCTTTGCAGCTGAATTTTAGATATATTATAGATAAGATTTTATATTAGAACATATCAAAATTTGGGATAAATCCAGCGAGTAGTTTAGGAGTTATGATTTTTCAAAGTTAAGACAATGTGCTGTTTGTTAAGTGTTGTGACCAACTTTGGAAATTTTTGTAGAAGTGATGGTTGAACAGTTTTAAGAAATTCTTGCTCCTAGGTGTAGATGAGATATCATAGATGATCTAGGGAATTATTTCGGAATTTTTATAAGATTATTCGAATTTTATATTTGAAGCTGTAGTTGGACTTTAGTGACTTTTCGGGAAATAGAAAATAGGTAGTTTTTCTAGTTGTTACCTAAAATCATCCTAGGGAGTAGAATATGGTTAGTTAGCCGCAAATTATAATTTAAGTACATGTTCTGAGTTTTTGGAAGTTCCGGGACTAAGGGTAAAATAGTCATTTTACCTTAAATAAACACTGTAATAACTTCTGCACATGGAATTGTACATCTTAGGAGTTTTATACTTCTAAGTACACCGGGATAATGTGTTGACCCACGTGCCTCCTTTGACAGGCAACTGAGTTCCTGCCGTTACTGATTGAGTGTTGTTAAGAGAGACGAGATTGAATTCTGGTAAGTCCACGGACTTACTTAGCTGGCTTTCTTGTATGAGTGTAATGTGTATGAGTGGTGTTTGCTAGTTATGATAAACAACGAAACCGGATTAGGCCGACTTTATTATTTACGTAATTGACCCAAGTGTATGATAACGGGTCGTGACATCATCTGCCTAGCTCTTGCGAGAGTCTAGGAGGTTCCCTGCGACCAGCCCAGTCCGGTAGACGGTCAGATGCATTAGTACCATTCCGCGTTGGTAAACGGGGACAGGGGCGAGGTTTGGGAATCCCTCGTGTCACAAAATAAGTATGATTAGTAATAACCTATCACCTAATTAAAGATAATAAAAGGATTGAGTGTTGCATGTTGATTGTGTATGTTGTGTGTTTGTGCTTTTACCTTTATACTTATGCATAGAATGTTAGCTAACGGTTTTATACCGCTTGTAGATGTCTTGCAGGTTAAAACAGTTGTAGAGAGATCCGAAGGGAATGGTCAGCCGGGTCCACGTACTTATTTAGTTGGGGATGGGATGTCTTTTGTTCTTCTTATGTGTCGTTTTGGTACCTTTGCTTTGTAAGGCTGATACATATTCTTCATGTAAATATTGTTTAAAGTTTTCAAATGATTTAAATACTTTTGTGCCTTGTTGTAAGATCCAAGTTAAATTGTTGTCAAACTAAGGTCGGGACCCATTTTGAGGTCCTAACCAGTAGCTCCCCGAGTTCTCAAAATTTGGGGTGTTACATTCTTCTTCTCCAACCAAGCTCTTCTCCAATGGTAGCCTTCTTCTCCAATCTTCTTCCCAAGAATCTTCTTGTTCTTAGAATATTTTGATTGGATGATAGTGGATAATGGAGAGCTGCTCCAAGATGCCTCTCTCAGCCAATGCAGGACCACTTTTATACTACAACCTTGCAAGAGCTGGCCAAGAGATCGTGGCACAGCTGTCACGAAAACCTGGCAAAAACCACGGGCAGAATCACAGCCGTGATTTGTCAGTGAACCGTGATTTTTGTGCTTCAGCTTGCCTTTGATCATTAAGCTTCGATTTGGTGCATGGTTTGTGTTGGCAAGGTTCCATGAGTCCTTCCTAGCCTTTAGCTTGCATCCTAATGAGTCCGAGGGTGTATCGTCTTGATGAACGATCCTCAAACGTATCGTTTTAGCTCCTAAATCTCCCAAAATACCTACAAAGCAATGCACAAGTCCGTGTAGGCGTCTATCTCGACAAAATACGTGAATTGAGTGCAAACGTCGTGAACTAGTGCTAAACCATGCGTGAATGAGCGAGAAATTTATCTAAATGATTACCTAAACCTAATTCATAAATCGTGTTATCAGAGACTTCTAGAACTCCTCAGAACCTTGTAGACTAGATTAGAAATGTAGGGAGAGTTCTAGACTTGTATTGGATTGTGTGAGAAGGCTCCGGAATTATCTAGGAGAATCGCGTTCCGGAACCTTCCCGTATAGAAGGTGGCCATGACTATAAATAAGGGAGGCCACCTCACATTTGTGTAACTCCATCAATGAAGAGAGTGTTCGATCACAACGTCTTATACACAAGTGAGGTTCGAGTGTGAGTGCGCAACAAATATCCGCTTATATATACTCGGTGTGAGTCGGGAACGCGGAGTTTTTCCCAACATATATATATATATATATATATATATATATATATATATATATATATATATATATATATATATATACACACAAGCTTAGGTCGGTTATAGTGAACTAGGAGCAACCGACATTCACTATTTTTAAGGTTGTGAAGATATTTGGAAATATGAATTAAGGGAGGAATTGTTAGGCTAATTCGTTATTTCAAATATAAATATTGTAATAATGGGTCACTCCGGAAGGAAGAGGAACATTCCAGAAGGTGATGTAACATTCTGGAAGGTTGTAGAATATCCTAGAAGATGGTGGGACCTTCTAGAATGATGCGGAATATTCCGAACGTGGAGGAACCTTCCGGAGGGAGGCGGAGCTACCCGGAAGATGATGGAGACTTCTAGATCTCCTCAGAACCTTGTAGACTAGATTAGAAATGTAGGGAGAGTTCTAGACTTGTATTGGATTGTGTGAGAAGGCTCCGGATTTATCTAGGAGAATCGCGTTCCGGAACCTTCCCGTATAGGAGGTGGCCATGACTATAAATAAGGGAGGCCACCCCACATTTGTGTAACTCCATCAATGAAGAGAGTGTTCGATCACAACGAATTATACACAAGTGAGTTTTGCGAGTGTGAGTGCGCAACCAATATCCGCTTATATATACTCGGTGTGAGTCGGGAATGCGGAGTTTTTCCCAACATATATATATATACAAGCTTAGGTCGGTTATAGTGAACTATAAGCAACCGACGTTCACTATTTTTAAGGTTGTGGAGATATTTGGAAATATGAATTAAGGGAGGAATAGTTAGACTAATTCATATTTTCAAATATAAATATTGTAATAATGGGTCACTCCGGAAGGAAGAGGAACATTACAGAAGGTGATGTAACATTCTGGAAGGTTGTAGAATATCCTAGAAGATGTTGGGACCTTCTAGAATGATGCGGAATATTCCGAACGTGGAGGAACCTTCCGGAAGGAGGCGGAGCTACCCGGAAGATGATGGAGACTTCTAGAACTCCTCAAAACCTTGTAGACTAGATTAGAAATGTAGGGAGAGTTCTAGACTTGTATTGGATTGTGTGAGAAGGCTCCGGAATTATCTAGGAGAATCGCGTTCCGGAACCTTCCCGTATAGGAGGTTGCCATGACTATAAATAATGGAGGTCACCCCACATTTGTAACTCCATCAATGAAGAGAGTGTTCAATTACAACGGCTTATACACAAGTGAGGTTTACGATTGTGAGTGCGCAACAAATACCCGCTTATATATACTCGGTGTGAGTCGGAAACGCGGAATTTTTCCATATATATATATATATATATATAAAAGCTTAGGTCGGTTAAAGTGAACTAGGAGCAACCGACATTCACTATTTTTAAGGTTGATATATTTAATGATTCATCACCACTAATCTAGACTATTCATTAACCTTAATTAATTCTTTTTTGGATTCTACACTTAACAGCCCAACTTAATTAATTCTTTTTTGGATTATTAAGCCCATTAATTTAACCCAATTATACTTAGAAATATGAATTAGTTCAACATATTAATCATAATCACCCAGAAAGGAGACTCAATGAAAAACACTTCTGTCAAGCAACGCGTAGCATCTACCTCATCAGGGCTGAGCATCGGTTCAAAATTGTAAACCGAACCGCAAACCGCAATTCCAAAAAAGGTGAACCACAAATGAACCGAATTTTTCACTTTGGTTGCGGTTTTTTTCGGTTTAGTTGCGGCTTTACGGTTTTTTTCCGTTTATTTTGCGGTTTGCGGATTTTTTTGCGGTTCGGTTGATCAACCGAACCGCAAACCACAAAACAAAAACTTGGGAACCGCAAACTGAACCGATTAACTGTGGTTCGGTTACGGTTTGGACCGCAATTTGCGTTTCGGTTGCGGTTCGGTTTACCGAACCGCAATCCGCTCAGCCGTCCTTCATCTAGCGCCAAAAGATTGTCTTCAAAACCCAAGTCTACGCTGTAAGACCTTCTTCTTGTCTTGAACTATAAAGAAATCGAGGAGGAAGGTGTTTGTCCCGATTTCTTGAATAACCACTTCGTCTTTGAGTCTCTAGATGAGACACATAGTGTTCTTTTTTTCTTTTTTTTTTTGAAAATGTAATTGTATTAAGAGTGGATATATAATGGTTACAAGTACGGAGCAGCAGTTACAAATTCAGCAACAAATACATAGGCAGTTAGAGAGCATGACAGAAAGGGGGATGAGGAGATGCGCCTTAGGTAAACTGTATGTTTAACATACGAGCAGTGGCAAGGGAGGGGGGGTGATCTGTCCTTCCAGTTGTGCTCGAAGTGGAGTTTTATGGATCTAGTAATAGCACCAGCACACTCGATCGCTCTAGTGAAGGTTTTATTATAGACCAAGTTGTTTCTAGCAGTCTATACGTGATATATGAATGAGGTGATGGAGGCAATGCGAATCCGGTCCAGTAAGTTAGGCTGCCTGTGAGTCCAAGACGCGAGCCACTCTAAGGGGCAAGGTAACGGGTTCTAGTCCAGCGGGAGCACATAGGGTTCTTTAAAGCCCCAATGTTCACTCATTTTCCAGATATGACTTTTCCAACAATGCTAAGGTTGATCCTTCGCATAATACCTTCTCCCAGATTGGCATCAATAGCGATACATTGTTTTTCGCTTTCTGATACTTTCAAATTTCCCCATTGATTGTATAATTGCTCCATGAAAGGTGGTCGAGTAGAAAAACCCTAGTAAAGGAGCCCAAGCGCAAATTTGCAAAAAACGAGAAGAAATCAGAATAGGGATTTAAGAGAGAGGAAAAGGTCCTAGCAATCAAGATAGTGTAAGCAACAGCGAAATCGTGTGCAGGTTTAGTTTTAGTAAAATGGTGTCCTATATATATAACAAAAAAAATATTCCTTTTAGGTTATTTAATAGGTTAAATATATAACATTTATTTTTATTTTTTATGATACAAAGGTAAGGATTAGTCTCTAGAGACTAATCGCCCGGAGCCAACATGACATCCTTGGAGTGGCCAAGAGACGCAAAGAGATCAGCCACATTGTTGATTTTCCAAAAAATATGGTGGAATATACAACAATTGAGCAAAGAAGAAAGCAGGAAATATCAAATATAATCAAATCAATCTCCCAAGGGATGCCAAGAGTACAAAAGAGAATTCATGAGTACTAAGCAATCTCCTCAATTTCAATGAAAGAAAATTCATTTGTGGTGGTTCGAGCGTTTGTCGAGAATTCGGCGTGGATTTGTGATCGACGTTTGATGGTTATGTTGCAGTCTAAATCTGAGGTGTCCACAATTGTTTCTCATGTATCCTACTTGTGTACTTCCTTTGAAGATAAACGTTTATACTCGTTGCCTCCTGTTGGCTGAATCATCCTGCTTTTCCTTGAAGACTTTTTTGCTTTCGGGTTTTATTTTGATCTGTTTTCGTGTATTTTCTCTCCTTTGTTGTGTGGCCCATCATGATAGCTAGTCCGTTTGCCAATCTTTTTCGACCTTTCGATCCATTAGGCGGCTTGCCATCTAATGGTTCAAAACCACTTTCTGTTTTTCAAAAAAAAATCCAAACAAATGGCCTTTTTGAGGCCTTCCCAATGAGCATAAGCTATGGCTTCAAGGACAGAGGAGGCAACACAAGGGCCTACTCCCAAAGCAAGATGAGACGCAGAGCAATCCCTAATAATAAAGTCATTGGCAAGGCAACCAGAAGGATCGCATGATGCGTTAAAATTGATTTTCACAAAGTTATACGCAGGACGTTGTCATTTAATGTTCTTCTTTTTCCTTCTTTGTACAGCTTTGTGCGGCTTGTTATTTGTATTTTTAGTATTAGTGTTATCCCATTCTTTGATGAGGTCATTAGTACGTTGTTGAAGGTCATTAGGAATTTTTTAGTTATTGAAAATAATTTGGTTCCAGGTAAACCAAATAAGCCACCAAGAGATAGTAATTTTTCTTAGTTCATTTATTGTAATTAAATCCTTAAGGTCAAGGATAATATTAGAAGCTTTGCGGTTCTCAGTGATACAGTTTTGAAGGAACACTTAAGTTGTGTTATTTTCAATGGAGAGATGAGTAAAAGGACATTTGAGGAAAAGGTGCATCTCACTTTCCGTATGATAGTTGCAAAAAATACAATTTCTAACAATAGAAACGTTTTGTTTGTTAAAATTTTCTTTGGTAGGGAGTCCATCCAGAGATAGTTTCCTATAGAAAATTTTTTAACTTAGGTATGATGTTGAGATCCCAAATCCATAATTTATACCGATTTTACGATTTTGGATCATGTTAAGGACTGGTTTAGTAGAAAACCATCATTTAGTATCATAGGTCCAATAAGCTTAATCAC
The DNA here is from genome assembly GCA_033239125.1 of Fagopyrum homotropicum. Classification (NCBI taxonomy): domain Eukaryota; kingdom Viridiplantae; phylum Streptophyta; class Magnoliopsida; order Caryophyllales; family Polygonaceae; genus Fagopyrum; species Fagopyrum homotropicum. Next base: position 55,640,424 of record BSWB01000002.1, on the reverse strand, counting down.
GTATATCATTTATTTATGTAAATTGTATTTTTTTAATTTGTTCAATGATTTATAACATTTAAAATTCACAGAAATATTTCTTTATTTATACATTTTTCTATATAACAAAAAAATTTAATCAAATCGTACAAGATACGATAGACTAAAGTAGTTTGAAAAATTCTACAGCATACAAATCTAGTAGAGCATGCAGCTCTCTACTACATACATATATGGAACCTCTGTCTGTCATAACTAAGTAGTTTTACATGGAATTTATACATGCATACATACACCACCGTAGGTATTTTGGAGCGTGATCGATCATTCTCTATATTTCATGAGCATTGTCACGTCCAAATCTTCAATCACGTCCGCGATCAGCTGCATCAGATCAAATACCAACTTATTTAACCTAAACTTTTTGAATTCAAATGCAAAAATAAATTTTAACCAAAGAGCAAACCTGAGAGCCTTGGCCGTCCCAGCCTCCAAGGCAGCGGTTTGCAAAGAAGTGACGATGGAAAGCGCATTTTCACAGAGTTTACCGAAGATGACGTTGCCGTTATCTTCGAACATGTTCTTGGCCTTGCTCTCCGTTATTTCTTTCTGACAAACTATGGCGCTCTTAGACGCCGCCGATAGCCAAGTTCTAACGTCATTGTAAGGGATTGAATTGAACAGCGCATCGATGACGTCATCAATCTGGGCAAGGGCATCAGAGTACTGATCGGAGCAGTCGTTGAGGGCATCATCAAGATCCTCCGGGATGCTTTCCTCTTGTTGGAGCTTCTCGTCAATATAACCCTGAATCTCCATTCCTTTATCTTGCACCATCTGCACCGCTAGCAGCGCCAACTGCTTCATGTCCAGCCCTTTGCTCTTAGGGTTCGCTGTCAAAGTTTTGATGCAGAAGTCCTTGTCCTTTGCCATACCGCACGCCTTTCCGATGTCAGCAGGGGGGCCGGTTGTCGGGAGGTGGGCGTCGGAGGTGTGAACACCGGCTCCCTGGGCGGATGCGTCGTTCAGCTTCTCCGCATCTGCGTTGTTGGCACTGGGCTCGTTTTTCTTGCGGTGGGCACCGTGGGACCGAGCTCTTTTGCCACCTCCCTCGTGACCTTTAACCAGAGGCTTGTCGCCTCCTCCTTGGGCGGGGACGGCGGGGTCTGTCGGTAAAGGTTTGATCTCAACGGCCATGATGAGAGGCTGCATGAGAGACAAGAATGCCAGGGAGAGGCATATAAGATGATTCATGATGTGATGATAATGTGTTCTCAATCAAAGTTGGGTCTTATGAAATATATCTACAAGATATTAGCTTTGTGTTTCTCCCTTTGGGTTTGTGTTGGAAGTTGTGTTTCATATCTGAGGTCCTCAATTAAGGCTTGAATTGGTAAAGGGTTTTTTTTCCCTTGTTATTTAGTAATTGCAGGGGGTGGTCAAGAGAAATGTAAGGGTTACTTTGCCGATTTACTATTAGATTATAGATAGACTTTCCTTTATTTTATGTATACTTGAGATTATAAAGTTGATATCTTCCACACGTAAATTTCTATTCTTTTAAAACTATTATAATGTTGGTTATGGTGCCTTATGGATTGTACATCATAGTCCAGTTGTCGATCCATGTATATTAGCATTCAATCTTAAAGACTTTTAATCCTCTTCTTCATACCAACTATGATCACAAAATGATAGAGTAAACTATACTTAGCTTGTACAAATTCAGTTAACCTTTCCGGCCCTCGCAAACTCAATCTCATAAAATCCTATCGATTAATGTTCTCTTTCTCTAGGGTATCCAATGAGTTCAAACCTAGAGTATATAGGTACATGTGATAATATAGAGAATAATATGGCTCATTGTGTAAATAAGTGGATGTTGTAACAGATTATAGAATCTGTTACACCTATAAAACCTAGCTGCTCATGTAATAGACGATTTACCGATAATGAATTCACTATCATTCTCTTTTCCGCAAGTATCATTTTGTAGTGTTCATATGGTATCAGAAGAAGACTGAGTTTTCTTTCTCAATCTCGAACACTTTTTCACCCGATCGATGGCATTCTCCATCTCTTTATACCACTATATACTACCTGATTTAATTTCCATGGCGTCGGAGGAACTCAAGATGATCCTCCTTGATATGTGCACAACAAATCTAATCCAAACAATGTCAATGATCCACTCTTTCTGTCTAATTCTGATAGTCCTCATATATATGAAACTAGTTACTACTCTCTTTGATGGCTCCAATTTTCTTTCATGGAAAAGGAGCATGCGTATAGCTCTTGGAGCTAAACTCAAGCTTGGATTTATAGATGAACCTTGCACCAAACCTGACAAAGATGACGAAAAGTTGTATAGGTGGATTCGTGTTGATTATATGATATGATGTTGGATCATTCACATTCACTCCGTGAAATCTGATTGGCTGAGAATTTCACATATGTGGAATCAGCTCAAGATTTATGGGATGAGATTACTGAGCATTTTGAAGTCTCGAGTGCTCCCTTGATTTACCAGATCCACAAAGAATAGTCAAATGTTCGACAAGATAACACAAGTGTTGTTGTTTATTTCAGCAAACTCAAGAAACTTTGGGATGAGTTACATTCAATTGTCAACATTCCTTCCTGCTCTTGTCAAGGTATTTCACATTGCAAATGTGACATTTTAAAAAATTTGACGGACAAAGAGAAAAGAATTCATGTTATGTAGTTTTGATGGGACTTAATGAACAATTTCAACACACTAGGAGCAATATTTTGTCTTTAGAAGTTTTATCTTCCATCAGTCATGTTTTTCGCATGATCTTACAAGTGGAGAAGCAAAAACAAATTACTTGTCATTCTCCTAATATTCATGATCCACTAGCTTCTATCAAATCTAGTTTAGCTGATGATAAACGGGCACTAGCAATCGACAAACAAGTACCATATAAACAAGCTGGAGGAAGTAGGAATGACTTCAAGAAAGATAGGGGAGACATCATTTGTGTTTATTGCAAGGAAATAGGCCATCTAAAGTGAAATACGGAATAGACAGATAAATAGTTTAGCCAATAAGGGAGGGGATGAATAGAGTATGGAAACTTTTCCTAATCTCAGGATAGGTAAGACCTTATCGAAAAGGATAAGACCTTATCAAACGAGATAAAGTCTTATCAGTAACTATAAGACCTTACTCGTTTCTCTAAGATTGATATTGAATGTAAAGGTTTAGACAAACCAGGAATGTTAAGAGCAATACGAGATCAGCAGTAAAGGACACACGATATGTCAACGAGGTTCGGTCACCAACACGACCTAGTCCCCGCCTAGGATTGATTCAACCCTAGGATTCCAAGTAGCTTTATTTTCCTTCTTCTTGATGAGCTCTAGATACAACCATCAGAAGACCTTCCCTCTTCTAAACTCAGAAGTCTTACACTTCCTATCTAGCAACTCACACACTCGAAAAGGAAAACTAAAGTACTCTAGATACAACAATAGTATCCAACGTGCCTAGAAGAAATAACTGTTTGTATGATCCTAGTTGAATTGTACTATAAGCTCGAATAAGATCTCACACTCTCAGAGAAGTAGAACGATAGGACTTCGAGGGTGAGATCAACACTTTGTGAGAAGAAAAGGATGAGTTGATTTGTCACTTGTGTTCCAGTCGTAGGTAATGAATGTGTTTCGTGTCTTCTTCCTTGTCTCTTTAAATAGGCAAGCGTATCAGCAATTTTGAACGTTGAAGAAGATCTTGTCTGCGTGATCTTGGTGATCTTGGTTGTTGAGATTTGATCCAATCTTGTTTGTTGAGATTTGAAGTCAAGCCAAACTTGTTTGTTGAGATGTGAAGTCAAACTAGGTTGTTGAGATTTGAGAATCTTCTAATTTTATCTCAAGAAGATTAAATAAAAACAAATCAAAGATTTGTTAAAATCAAATCCCTTAAAAAACTCAACAAGAAGGAAATAAAGCCGTTTGGACGTACGTAACCCAAGTGTAGTTTTTGTCCAGTTTTGGTAAGGTCTTACCAGATCATGTAAGGTCTTACTGAAACCTGGAAACCAAGGTTTTTTGTAATATGGTAAGGCCTTACCAGACACTGTAAGGTCTGTACCAAAACTTGTAAGATCTTACAAAAACCTAGAAACCAAGGTTTTGGCTTTCATCAACCATTATCGTAATGCCTTATTATCAAGGTGGAGTTAACAATCTCCCCCTTGATGAAAGACAAAACTTATGATCTATGTACCTGCAGTTGAACAAACAATATAACAGTAGCACACATGTAGGATCAAATTTTGAACAAAGAAAGATCAAATCAAGTTTTTCAAAAACAGAAACAACCAAACCAAAACAACCAAGGTTTTCAAAAGACAGAAATATTCTCCCCCTTTTTGTCTTTCATCAAGAAAATTTTAAAATTTGAAAAAGTCATTCTTCATCATCAAAGACTTCAACAACTTCATCAAACCATTGGCCATAAGCAGAAGGAGGACCATCTTCTGGTTTGCGAAATCGACTGTGAACCTTTTCCCTCCATCTATCCTTTGCATTACAAACTGTGTGACTTGCCATCATTTTTGCTCTTAGCTTTTCCTGTTCATTTCTGTATTTCTTGACCACACCATATTCTTCTACTGTCAAAATCGATGGCTCAGGTACTGTGGGTCGAAGAATGCAACGTTTTAACACTTTGCGTTCACAGTTAATCACCACATTTTGACAGACTTCTTGAATGTGTTGCACAACATCTTCATCCAGAGGCATGATTGAGGTAGTTGCCTTGTGAGATAGAGAAGTCAAAAACAGTAACTGATTTAGCTTCTCATTTACCATTAACAGCTTCTCATGTGTCATCCTGTCTATCCACAATATCAGCACGAGCAGTATTGAGATCCTTCCTCAGAGCATCCACCTCTGCTTCCAAATCCTGAATTCTCTATTTTGAAGAAGGCTTAGCAGTTTGTTGATGTTTCTTCAGAATCCATTCCCCAGATAAGGTCTTCTCAATCCCAAGCCTTCCCCAACAATCTTCATCAATTTGTCCTTTATGAGAAATCCTATCCTCATCTGTAGTATCAACTTCAAAGAACTTGAAGATCTTTGGAAATAGATTGGCATACGGAAGAGGGGTTGTCAAAGGAGTGTCTACAGTGTGCAGCATGTAGGATAAGATGAGGTTAGGAACATCAATAACATGTCCAGTAAGAATTAAATCCAGAATCTCCAAAAGATTATCAGTGATCAGCTCCTTGGAATGCTTTCGTGGTAGAATGCACCTAGCAAGCAAAGTGAAAACAATCTTGGCCTCTAAAGTTAGGACATTATGGGTTTGTTTTTGCTTTGGCTTTGAAGAAGTAGCCACTGAAGGGATTTGTTTTTCAAAAAATATTTTCTGGGCATGGGCAAGACACACGCTTTTAGAAGGATGGGATTTGGTATCAATTTCCTCAGGAATCCCTAAGATGATTGCTAAGGAAGAAGCAGAAAGGGTAATTTTTTGCCCTTTTATCTGGGAATGTAAGGTCAAAATCCCTTTTTCTCGGTAAGCGGTAAGGTTGACAAAGAAGAGTCGGGTAAGTCGTGGAAATGCAAAATTTTCCAGATTGAACAAACTCCAGATGTTTGAACATTTCAACAGCTTAATGCATGGTAAATCCATAGACTCAAGGAAATTCATATCAACATTTTCGCAGAAACTCAGAGGACGATTTGCAAATCCATCTTTCTACATCCCAGCTTTGGTATAGTTTAAGAACCAAGAAAATGGTGCTTCATTACTAACCTCAAACCCTGAAGGTGGTGACCGAAGTCGATGTTGCGGTCTAGCCTTTGCAGCTGGGGGATAAATGGCTTTAGTGATCTGCTGAGAAAGAGAAAGGGATCGTGAAGAATCAGAATCAGTGGTGAACACTTCTTGAATAGTTTTGCCCTTTCTGTCGGATGATCGCTGCTTCTTGGACGCTGGAGCAGTGGACTGAGTTGAAGATCGCTTGGGAGGCATTGCAATTTAGGATTTGAAGATGAAAGATGAGGTCTTGATACCAATGAGGTAAACGGAGTATTTATGAAGCTCAGAGAAAATCATGAAAAGATCTTTGAAGATTTGATATGAGAGAGAGATAGGGAAATCTTAAAAAATCTCATAAAATTTTAAAAAAAATTAAAAATATCCAAATATAAAACACAAAGATTTTCACAAACAGAATCTTATTAGTTAGTTATCTAAAACGATATTAACTAAAAGATTTGATCCAAAATTAATCTATCAAAAATAAAATCAAGAACATACTATTATTTAGTAAGGCCTTGAAATGTATTTTAAGGTCTTAATGTAGGGAATAAGATCAATATTGTAAAACAATAATTGCTCCCCCTACATTTGTGCCTCCCTGTTAAGCATACCAAGTTCTAACCTTATGAAGTTGAATCTCTCTTCGGATAAAGGTTTTGTAAAGATATCGGCCAGTTGTAGATCAGTAGAAATGAATGTCAAAGACACATCACCTTTTTCTACATGATCACGTATAAAATGGTGTCTCACATCTATATGTTTCGTTCTTGAATGTTGTACAGGATTTTTGGAAATAGATATAGCACTAGTATTGTCACATTTTATTGGTATATCCTTAAAGTTGAATCCAAGATCTTGGAGTTGTTGCACAATCCATAGGATTTGCGAACAACAAGCTCCAGCAGCAATATATTCAGCTTCGGCTGTTGAGAGAGCCACCGAATTTCGCTTCTTGGAATGCCAACTTATTAAAGATGTACCAAGAAATTGACAACACCCTGAAGTACTTTTTCTATCCACTTTATATCCTGCAAAATCAGCATCGGAATATCCGACAAGACCGAAACTACCTTGTGTGGGATACCATAGACCTATATCTTTTGTACCATTAAGATATCTTAATATCCGCTTTACCGCAATGAGATGTGATTCCTTTGGGTTAGCTTGAAATCTAGCACACATGCAAACGCTAAACATAATGTTAGGTCTACTAACAGTAAGATATAGTAAGGATCCAATCATACCTCGATATTCTTTTTGATTTACTTGTTTACCGGTAAGGTCTTGATCCAGAGAGAGAGTAGAGCTCATTGGTGTTTTGGCTATTTTTGAGTCATTCATCTTAAACTTCTTCAGAATGTCTCTTGTGTACTTTCCTTGATTAAGGAAAATACCCGTTTTACTTTGATGTACTTGAAGTCCAAGAAAGAAGTTTAATTCTCCCATCATACTCATCTCGAATTCCTTGCACATGATGTCAGAAAATTCCTTGCAAAGGGATTCATTAGTTGCTCCAAATAAGATCTCATCCACATAAATTTGAACAACAAGGATATTTTTTCCATGAGTTTTAATGAATAAAGTTTTGTCAATCAACCCTCTCTTGAAGTTATTTTCTAGAAGATATTTTGAAAGTCGCTCGTACCAAGCTCTTGGGGCTTGCTTTAAGCCGTAAAGAGCTTTGTCAAGCTTGAAAACATGATCTGGAAATTCAATACTTTCAAAACCGGGAGGTTGAGCAACATAAACTTCTTCATCTAAATAACCATTCAAAAAGGAGCATTTTACGTCCATTTGAAAAAGTTTAATACTCATGTAAGATGCAAAAGCAAGAAGTATACGAATGGTTTCAAGCCTAGCTACGGGAGCAAAAGTCTCCTCGTAGTCAATACCTTCCTCTTGATTGTAACCTTGAGCTACAAAACGAGCTTTATTCCGAATGACATTACCACTTTCATCCAGTTTGTTTCGAAAGACCCATCTTGTCCCGATAACTGATTTTCCTTTGGGTCTTGCTGTAAGTGTCCATACTTTGTTTCGCTCGAACTCGTTTAGCTCATCTTGCATAGCGATAATTCAGTCAGGTTCTTGAAGAGCTTCGGTATACTTCTTAGGTTCTACAAGAGATACAAAAGCATGAAAGGCGCATATGTCTTTTAATTTAGAACGAGTTTGTATTCCAGATGAGGGATCAGAAATGATATCCTGGGTTGAATGAGATGATGCATGTTTGAATTTCCTCCGGACATTTCTCTGATTATAAGCATCAGGTTCAGAATCAATAGGAAGTGGAGAAGACGGCTCTTGTTGCTCAGGAGGGGATGTATCTTCAAGACTGGTTTCATTTGTAAGACCTTGAGAAGGTATTTCAAGGTCTTGAGATATGTCTATAAGGTCTTGAAATGGCTCCTGCATGTTTCTGACGTTCTTATCAACTTCTTCTTCCTCTTCCTCATGTTTATTTAGGTCGAGATCTTCAAAACCCTCACTCAAGGTACCATTATCATTTTCATCAAACAAAACATGGATACTTTCTTCGACTACTTTGGTACGTTTATTGTATACTCGATAAGCCTTGCTTTGAGTCGAGTATCCGAGAAATATACCTTCGTCGCTACGTGCATCAAATTTTCCAAGATTATCCTTTCCATTATTATGTACGTAACACGTGCATCCAAATGGTTTAAAGTAAGATATGCTTGGTTTTCTTCCTTTAAAAAGCTCATAAGAAGTTTTCTTTAACATTGATCAAATCAAACATCTATTGAGAATATAATTCGTTGTATTAACAACTTCTGCCCAGTATGACTTAGGCAGATTGTTCTCTAATAGCATTGTCCTAGACATTTCCTCTACGGTGCGGTTCTTGCGTTCCACAACCCCGTTTTGTTGAGGTGTTCTAGGAGCAGAGAAATTATGAGAAATTCCATATTTCTCACAAAATGCATCAAAGTCTGATTGATCAAATTCTCTACCATGATCACTTCTAATAGAAACGATTGGTAGGTTTTTCAAAGTTTGTAACTCCTTACAAAGTTTTGAGAAGTATAAAAGTGCTTCAGATTTCATTTTTAGAAAGAAAACCCAAGTAAATCGAGAATAATTATCAACAACAACAAAAATGTATTGCTTGCCTTTAGGAGATTTGACACGTATAGGTCCACAAAGATCCATGTGGAGAAGTTCAAGAGGTCTAGTAGTACTTACCACTTTCTTCTTTTTGAAAGAACTACGAGTATGTTTACCTCTTGAGCAAGCATTGCATAAATCATCTACTTTGAATTTTAGGTCAGGAAGACCTCTTACAAGATCCTTTGATTGGAGTTTTTTAAGAGAGTGCATGCTGATGTGACCAAGTCGTCTGTGTCATAGTCTTGAGTCATCTGATAAGACCTTGAGACATTTCAAATTTGTCCCTGCAATTTGGTCAGTATTAACAGCATATATATTATTATCTCTGTAAGCTGTTAGCACCAAATTTCCTGACATCTCATCTCGAACTTCACACTTCCTCTTGTCAAAGCTAACACAATTTCCTTTATCACAAAGCTGAGAAACACTGAGAAGGTTATATTTTAAGCCATCCACCAAATAAACATCTTTAATATTATTATTTGAATCAAGACCAATGTTACCGATACCAAGAATGTCACATTTTCCTTTGTCACCAAGAGTTATTGTGCCAGTGGTTTGCTTCTTTAGAGTGTTGAAAAGAGATTATTTTCCACTCATATGTCTTGAACAACCACTGTCCATTATCCATTTTTGAGTCTTGGTGATATCCTGCAAAACAGAAAATCATCCTTTCCGGCTTGACCAATAGACAGAGTTGGATCCATTATGGGGGTAGACCATGTTAGGTAGCCTAGTCCCTTTAGGAACCCATATGTGTTTTACCCGTTCATTCAAACGTACAGGAAAGGTATTTCTAATAATGTATGGATCGGTTCTCCTATAAGAACAAGTTTCCTTTACATGACCCTTTTTACAACAAAAGAAACATGTAAGAGATCTCCAATTTCCTTTTGCTTTGACAAAAGTGGTAGTAGGTTTTGCGGAAAAATTCTTGTTATATCCTATGCCACTTCGGTTTAAGGATAATTGTTGTTCTCCAAGCATTTTGTCAAGAGTAGCTTTAGATTTAGTAAATTGCACAAGAGCTATTTGCTGTTCTTGACATTTTTCAGAAAGTTTAATTTTTCAATCTCTATATCAGTATTACATGTCTTAAGAGATGAGAGGTTTGCCTTTAGTTCGGAATTCTCCGATCGTAAGGCCTTAACCTCAGTGTCAAGATCTGATTGTATGTTGTCAAGATCTTGAACTTTCAGCGAAAGCATTCTTATCCAAGTTTCCTGATCATTTAGCTTTTCTTTTAAAATGTTGATTTCTTTGTTGTAAATTTCTTCATTTGAGATCATGTTTTTTAACACTACAGATAAAATAGCAGTAGGACTGGATATGAGATCTCTTACCATTCTATACAGATGTTGATCTTGATTTTTGTCGGCTTTTGCCATAAGGCACAAATTTGCATGATCATCTTCAGAATCTGAATCACTTGAGGAGTCTGAATCGCTCCAAGCTGCTATCATGGCTTTCTTGCCAAATTCCTTTTTCTTGAATTTGTTCTTCTTCTTTTGAGGACATTCTTTAACAAGATGATCTGTTTCACCACATTCATAGCAATTTAGAACACGATTCTTCTTCAAGGGGTTAGAGAACTTACCTCTGTATTTAGATGATCCAGCATTTTCTTTAATTGAAAATTGCTTTTTCATTTTCAATATTCGTGCTAGTCCTCTTGTGATAAGAGCGAAAGGATCTTCATCATCATTATCACTTTCAGAATCTTCCAGTGGTTCTTCTCTCTTTGCCTTGAGTGCCAGATTCTTTAGGTTTGTTGGCAATTCCCCATCGTCTTCATTGAGGATCAATTCATGGATGATTAATTTACCCAGCAAATCATCAAGAGCAAGTGTATTGAGGTTTTGTGCTTCTTCTATAGCAGTTACCTTAGGACCCCATTTTGCTTTAGGCAGACATCTGAGTATCTTTCTGACTTTTTCTTCGTTATTGAAAGTCTTTCTCAGTGAGTCAAGATTATTAATGATCTCCGTAAAACGGGTGAACATTACTTTGACTGATTCATCTAGGATCATTTTAAACAATTCATATTGTCTAAGAAAGATACTTATTTTAGTCTCTTTGACCTGGCTGGTTCCTTCATAGGTAACCACTAACTTATCCCATATTTCTTTAGCGGATCTGCATGAAGATATACGATTAAATTCATCAGTACTTAAACCACAATATAATAGATTAATGGCCTTGTAGTTTTTCGCCACGCTCTCTAGATCTTTCTGATTGAATTCAGCTTCTGTCTTGTTTACTCTTGTACTGTCGGGACCTTCCTTGGTAGAAGTTAGAGGTCCGTTCTTGATAATATGCCAGAGCTCCAAATCTTCTCGATGATAAACATCTGCATCAAGGATTTCCAGTGCATAAAATTGTTTCCTTCAAAAAGAGGCGGTCGAGAAATTGATCTTCCTTGACCAAATCCGCCTTGACCTTCACCTGCCATTAATTAGCCTCACGGATAATAATATCTAAGAAGACGTGAGTTAGGCTCTGATACCAATTGAAATGCGGAATAGGCAGATAAATAGTTTAGCCAATACTCTAGAAGGGAGGGGATGAATAGAGTATGGAAACTTTTCGCAATCTCAGGATAGGTAAGACCTTATCGAAAAGGATAAGACCTTATCAAACGAGATAAAGTCTTATCAGTAACTATAAGACCTTACTCATTTCTCTAAGATTGATATTGAATGTAAAGGTTTAGACAAACCAGGAATGTTAAGAGCAATACGAGATCAGTAGTAAAGGACACACGATATGTTAACGAGGTTCGGTCACGAATACGACCTAGTCCCCGCCTAGGATTGATTTAACCCTAGGATTCCAAGTAGCTTTATTTTCCTTCTTCTTGATGAGCTCTAGATACAACCTTCAGAAGACCTTCCCTCTTCTAAACTCAGAAGTCTTACACTTTCTATCTAGCAACTCACACACTCGAAAAGGAAAACTAAAGTACTCCAGATACAACAATAGTATCCAACGTGCCTAGAAGAAATAACTGTTTGTATGATCCTAGTTGAATTGTACTATAAGCTCGAATAAGATCTCACACTCTCAGAGAAGTAGAACGATAGGACTTCGAGGGTGAGATCAACACTTTGTGAGAAGAAAAGGATGAGTTGATTTGTCACTTGTGTTCCAGTCGTAGGTAATGAATGTGTTTCGTGTCTTCTTCCTTGTCTCTTTAAATAGGCAAGCGTATCAGCAATTTTGAACGTTGAAGAAGATCTTGTCTGCGTGATCTTGGTGATCTTGGTTGTTGAGATTTGATCCAATCTTGTTTATTGAGATTTGAAGTCAAGCCAAACTTATTTGTTGAGATGTGAAGTCAAACTAGGTTGTTGAGATTTGAGAATCTTCTAATTTTATCTCAAGAAGATTAAATAAAAATAAATCAAAGATTTGTTAAAATCAAATCCCTTAAAGAACTCAACAAGAAGGAAATAAAGCCGTTTGGACGTACGTAACCCAAGTGTAGTTTTTGTCCAGTTTTGGTAAGGTCTTACCAGATCATGTAAGGCCTTACTGAAACCTGGAAACCAAGGTTTTCTGTAATATGGTAAGGCCTTACCAAACACTGTAAGGTTTGTACCAAAACTTGTAACATCTTACAAAAATCTGGAAACCAAGGTTTTGGCTTTCATCAACCATTATCGTAATGCCTTATTATCAAGGTGGAGTTAACATAAAGTAATCTTGCTTCAAGCTTATTGGTTATCCAGACTAGTACAAAGGATCCAAAGGGAAGGAAGACAAAGGTCAGGTAGCTAATGCTCAAGAGCTGGAATATACACATCTTGACAGTTTCAAAGGATGATCTAGTGTTGATTCTTACTTGGTACTAGCCGTTTGCCAAGAGTTGATGAAGATGATGCAAGCTCTTCCTTTTTCTTCTTCTACATCTACCTATACATATGAGAATTCCAACTACAAATTTTGCAGGTACTTTTTCTGCTTTTATTGCTCATACTTCCACTTCTTCTCTTTGGATTGTGGACACTGGAGCCACTAACCACATTTCTTATCGTCAAGAGTTGTTCTCTGACTTGAACTTATTAGCCAAACCTATCATGATTGGATTATCTGATGGCACTATTTAGGAAGTGCATCATCGAGGCACAATCATCTAATCTCCCAATCTTGCTCTTCATGGTGTTCAGTTATGACAAATTTAAGCATAATCTCTTATTTGTTTTGAAGCTCTTGTAGACGTCCAATCTTGAGCCACTTTACAGAGTCTTGGTGCTCTTTTCATGACCATACTAGAGGCACCAAAATAGCTCATGTTGTCATGGACAAATGGCCTATACAAACTAAGATCTCCTTCATCATCTACAAGCATTTTGCCTCCAATAAAATTGTTGCTGAGAATATTGTAACTTCTAGCTTCAATGTACATAAGCATGACATTCATTTGATTCATGCTAGACTGAGTCATACTGCCCTCACTAAACTTCATCATTTACATATGTGTAAGACCCATCATATTAGTTCTCTTGATTGTAACACATGCACTCTTTCTAAACAACACAAAGATACTTTTCCTGTCAACAGTTCATATGCCTCTATCGTTTTTGTTCTTGTGTATGTTGATATGTGGGGACCTTATTACACCCCCATCTTTTTGTTGGGATCGGTATTTTTTATCATTGGTTGATGACCATTTCATATCTACTTGGACTTTTGTCATGGCCAATATGCTTTATTCTTGAAAACTTCTTACAACATGTTTCTACACATTTCGGTTTATTGTTAAGTGCTTCATGACAAACATCGGCTCAGAGTTTCTCCAACACAAACTCTAGCATATATTCATGGAAAAAGGGATTATTCATCAAAGATTAGTTCTTATGTTCCACAACCAAATAGGAGAGTTGAAAGAAAGCGCATGTATCTAATTGAAACTACAGGAGCACTAAGGATTCATGGTTTCCTTCCTCTTCATTTATAGGGAGAATGCATCTTGACTGCCACTTACCTCATTAAATTATTACCATCTTCTGTTCTTCAGTGACATATCCCTTATGAAATCTTACACCACAAAAAACCTTCTTGTGAGCATCTTTGAGTTGTTGGATCTCTATGTTTTTCTTTGCTTTCTCATAGAGACAAGTTTCTTCTTGTGTACAAACCTTATGTATTCATAGGATATCCCCCAGGGAAGAAAGCTTACAAACTTCTTGATCTCCCCACCAATAAATGCTTTGTCAGTAGACATGTGTATTTTTAATAATGTGTTATTTCATTTCAAACATCTCCTTCTCCTTCTCCAAGCTATTCTTCTCACACTCCTTTACCACTTCTTTCTCCTGCCATAGATGACATGCATATATCTTCTCCTCAAATCAATTCATCACAACCCTCTTCATCCATATCACCATATCAGACCTTGAGATGTGATACTTTTATATCACTTTACAAGTTCCCTTTACATCATCTCCATCTCTTGACTTGTCACTTGTTGCTCCTTTGCCAGTCCTTGTCTATAATGGTTCTTCACCACCTACTCCTTTAGCTTGAAAATCATCCAGAGTTCATAAACCTCCTACTCACTTACAGGATTTTGTGTGTAATTATTTTACTCCTCATGTTGATCAGATTTCAACATGCTTTCTTCTTCACAACCTACCATGAGACTACATTATCTCTCCTTACAATGTCATCTCTTCCTTTGAGCCTACATATTATCATCAAGAACAAAATGACCCTTATTGGCAAGTTGCCATGCACAAGGAATTGCATGCATTGAAAGGTAACAAAACTTGGGAGTTAACCATTTTACCTCCTAGACATAAACCCATTGGATCTAAATGGATTTACATAATCAAGTATTGACAAGATGGCTATATAGAAAGGTACAAAGCTAGATTGGGAGCTAAGGGCAACAATCAAGTCAAAGATAAAGGCTACAAGAACACTTTCTCCTTGTGGCTAAGTTTCCCACTATCAAAGTGCTTCTAGCTCTTGTTTCTTCCAACAATTGATCTCTCCATCAATTAGACATGAACAATGCTTTCCTCCATGGTTTTCTTGATGAAGAAGTGTAAATGACTCCACCTCCAGGGTACATTATTGATTCTCCTGGCTAAGTCTGCGGTCTCAAAAGATCTTTATATAGTCTCAAGCAAGCAAGTAGGCAATGCAATGTAGACCAAAGTTCTAACTCGCTTGGGATTAACACAGTATAAGCAAGATTATTCTCTTTTTGTCAAACATTCTAACTCCAAAATTACTATTGTTCTCGTTTATGTTGATGATATGCTCTTAACTTGCAATTCTCCGTTAGAGATAGTTCATGTCAAGGCATATCTTGATAAAGTATTCACCACTAAAAACCTTGGTCTAGCTCGTTTCTTTCTAGGGATGGAATTTTTAAGATCAACTCATGGCATTCTTCTGAATCAAAGAAAATACATCTTTGACATTCTCAAATATTCTAATCTCCTTGACTGCAAACCTATGTCTTCTCCCATGTAGATAAACCTTAAGTTAACTCTAGATTTTGGTGACATTGACCAACCTGAATCCTACATGAGACTAATTAGTTGCCTCCTCTATCTTAGCCTCACTCGGCATGACTTAGCCTTTCCTATACAACAGCTTAGCCAGTTTCTATCTTGCCCACAAATCCCTCAATGGAATGTTGCAATTCATCTTCTCAAGTACCTTCGAGGCACTATGGATTTAGCTTTGAGATATCCCTCCGATAATGACTGCCTACTTTCATCTTAAAGTGACACTAATTGAGGATCATGTGCATTTAATTTACTTGTAAATCTAAGTCTGCCTATGTCTATTTTTAGGCAAGACATTGGTCTCTTGGAAGAAAAAAAAGTAGAATACGGTTTCAAAGTCTTTAGTTGAGAGCGAGTATAGTGCAATGTCTATCACTACAGTTGAAATCATCTAGATGGAGGGATTACTCAAAGATCTATAAGCACTAGTCTTTCATCCTATACCCATTATGATGCGCCCTTGGATGCCCATTTTACGTTGACCATAGACGAAGAGGACGAGGCTCTTAGAGTTCGTTCAGATGGACCGATCACCTGATCCCGAGCTAAGGCCATTGCTCGAGCCACCGGCTCCATCATCGCCCGCATTACTTCTTCACTTGATTCCATTACTGGCATGCCATGTCTCTACACCACCATGGCATAGGCTACCGGTTCCGTTAGCGGCATGTCTCGTCTTTCCGACTCCATGGCATGAAGCTAGCTTATTTTCGGACTATATTTTCATGTTTACCTTTTTATGTAATAACAGGATATTCCGTATAAAAATATTCCCTTTTGACCTTATCCTTTTAGGATTTGCTCTTATCCTTTTAGGTTTTTCCCTTTTGGACTTTTCTTCATGTATTTTGTTTGGCCCGTTGGCCCATAGGTAGGCAAGTCTCTCAATATAAGAGATATCTTGCCTCACTTATTTTCCATGTTCAATATTACTAAGTTTTGAGAAGAATTTCCTCCTACTTAGCTTGGGCATCAAAACCTCTCTTCTATCTCTCAAATTTCTCCCTTGGATCTCGTCTTTGATCCCAGAAATCCATATTCGAGGATTCTTTTTAAGAATCAACCTTCGATCCACACAAAAAGGTTTATTCGATCTCTCTATATCGAAGTAACCCTTGTTTCTTCATCGCTTCCGCCCCTTTGGATCCGAAACGATACAACGTTGCACAAAGAATCAAGGAGTAGTTGGAGTTTTGCTTGATCTAGATCCGGAGTTATCCTTGGTCACCTCCAAGGACGCATCAATGGTATCAGAGCAAGGGATCAAAGCTAAGTTCTCTTTACTCTTGTTTTTGTGCGTTATTATCTTAAACCTATTTAGCCTTTTTTGTGTTCATGATGTTCTTCATTTGTTCTTCATGATCTTCATGTTGTTCATCATGCTCTTCATCATGTTCATCCATTTTCCCTGAAATTTTTTTTTTCTTTTCCGTGTTTAACTCAAAACAAAAGTACAAAAATAGGAGATATTTGGTTTGCCTTCAAACCATTTATCAAACCCGTCTTTTTCTTAACCGACCTAATCCGACAATTTTGTTAATTAATTTCACCAAATCTCTTGGGATATTTTTGTTAACGAAAAATTCGGATATCTCGCATTTGATATTCCAAGAAAAGCAAAAAAAGACTCTTCATCAATGCGGATTTGTGTTCAAAAAAAACAAAAAAAGTGTTGCTCAAAACGTTTCAAAGAAACGAAACACACAAAGTGAAAAGACGTCCGGCAAACCGGTCCATCCGAAAAATCGGATTTTCCAAAACGGTCAAAGACCGAAAGCAAGCAAAGCTTGCCGAGTGAACAATCCGTCCATCTTCTATCTCTCCATTTTCTTACATACGTTTGCAAAATATCACTTGTTTATTTGTGTGTAATTGGTTCAAGTTTGTTGGATTTGCCTTCCTTGCCTAACCGCCAAACGGCCTTCCCCAAAGTAGAACCCGATAACGCACTTGAAATTGGGTAAAGTTGACCTAACTTGTCACCTTGCTCACTTTATTGCTTGCAATTGTGTGCTGATTTGGAGCAATGACTAATGTTGAAATGGAAACTTCTCAGGATTCTGGTCCGCAAGAGTTCAGTGAACCCTTGGCTCAAGAAACTGCTTCGTTGTCCCTCGAAAATGACTCCATAAGGCGAGAATTGGAAGCCTTGAAGGCACAACAAAAGTTTGATGCCTTGACACGAGAAAACATTGCCTTGAAAAAAGAGCTCGAAGCTCTTAAGGCCCTTCAGATTGCTCAACATCCCACCCCAACATATCCGAATGAGACCGTGGTCAATGCTTCCACATCCGATGCACAACGGAAAGGCAAGGGACTTTTGGGAGCCGGACCATCAAACGTTACCCGGCTTGCGTCTGTCATTGAACGCACCCATCATTTACCTCTTGACGGAAATGAGTCCCATGAAGAAGAGGAGGAATTCCCCGACCCGCGTCAAGATGACTTGCCCATAGTCGATACGGAACATCGACACCAATATTATGAGCATCAACATCAACGGTATGTTCCTTCTCCACCTCCACCTAGTGTGCCCCGCACCGACCGACAAACCCGGGAAGAGCCCTGGTACCGTCCCAACTCCACCACCAATCATGGTCGTGAGCATGATCGTTTCGAACACCGTCGCCAACGGTCAACCCGGCAACCAAAGACCCTTGACTTTGATGAATATGATGAGCAACACAACTTCAACGAGTTCTCCGGTGATGAATCCGATTTAGAACGGGTAGCACATAACCGTCCGTGGCACCCACCCGTCATAGACCCTTATGAGAACCAAGACCGGGGTGAAGAATGGTTGCCACCCCCAAATCCACCTAGGCAGGCCCCACCCGTTCATGGGCGCCAACGGCCTCATGGCGGCCACCGGCGAGCCCGTGCTGATGATGCCTACATTCCACCGCCCCGCCCGGACCCCTACCGAGCTCGTAGGGAAGGTAAGGTTAAGTTCCCTACCTTTCATGGTGAATATGATCCGTGTGTTTTTCTTGATTGGGCGCAGGATATGAAACGAGCATTAAAACATTGTCATTATGAGGAGGAATACGAGAAAATTGAGGCGGAAACTCTATACTTTGAAGGAGATGCAAAGTCTTGGTAGAACCGGTATGAGTTCACCAGAGAGAAGCGAGGATGGGCACCGATTGAGACATTTGAACAATTTTTCTATTGCATGACCAAGAAGTACGTGCCCGAGGACTTTAAGAATGATATGCGGTTGCAAGTTGCCGAGTTCAAGCAAGGCAACCTCACTCCGGTGGCTTACTTGGCTAAACTTGAGGACATGCACATTAAGGCCGGCGTCTCGGCCTCCCCCTCCGCCCTCCGCACCAAGTTCATGAGTGGGCTTAATGCTTCCATCCGGCGGCCGCTCAAGATTGTCCCATTCAAGGATTTGGGAGCATTATGTCATGCCGCCATGAAGCTATATAAGCAACAACTCGAAACACCGCGGTATTCTAGGTATACCTCTTCCTCGAGTCCATATCTTTATCCGTCTAACACACGTTCTTGAGATGCGCCTAGTCCTACAGATACCGACGCTTCCAAAGGGACCCAACGGACGGGTCCTTCCAATAGGCAAACGGGTACCGAGAAGGCACCAAACCGTGGCCCGGCACCGGCGCCTCCCTCTCGAGGTCAACAAGGACCCTCACCGGCGGCTCGCCCTAGGGAGCCCGTGTGCTACAAGTGTAGCGGTTTTGGCCATGTACAACGTGATTGCCCAAACACTAAACGGGTCTTGTTTGCCGACCAAACATATTTCGAGGACGACGATGGTCAACATGACGATGATATCATTATTGAGGATGACCATGACACTGACCCACTTTTTGGCATGGAACCTTGTGATGACGAGCTTGCTTGCGGCCCAGCACAACCCGGTAAATTCGCTCTTGTTTCTCGTCGTATTTTGGCTGTTAAAGAGCATATTCCTATTGATCAACGCGAGAATCTCTTCCACTCTCGTTGCTTGGTTAATAATACGAGTCTTTCTCTCATCGTTGACGGGGGTTCTTGTTGCAATATTGTCAACGAACGGGTGGTAAAACACTTCAAGTTGCCTACGACCCCCCACCCAACGCCTTACGGACTCTAATGGATTTCCGATACGGCATGTGACACCGTCACACAACAAGCTTGGGTGCCGTTTTCTTTTGGCGCCTATGTTGATAAGGTCCTTTGTGATGTTATCAAGATGGACGCCACACATGTCCTATTAGGATGACCATGGCAATTCAATCACCGCACATATCATGATGGTTATCTTAATCGGTACATATTCCAATATAATGGAAAACGGGTCACACTTTTGCCTATGACTCCGCACGAAATTTTGGTTGACTATGCGGAACGGAAGAGGCAACAAACTATTGATGAGTCCGCTAAAGCACCGGCAAAATCGGACCCCCGGAGTCCCGATGTTGTAGGTGCTAGTACTTCCAAATCCCGAAACACCGCCCCTCTTGTCCATGCTACCGAGTCCAAAGGTAGTAAAGGTCGCATCGTTTCTTCGGGCGCACCTTTACCACCTTCGGATCCCGTAATTCAAGGACGGTGTGAACCGCGGATACTCTTAGCTCGCCGGCATGATTTGCAACCGGTCATGGAAGGCAAGTTCCCATGCTTTTTACTTGTTCCGTTTTGTTTATCTACTTCTCATGACCCAAGTAATGTGCCACACGAGGTGTCTTTGTTGTTGTCCGAATTTCAGGATATTATGCCCAAAGATCTCCCACCCGGCTTGCCACCTATCCGAGGGATTGAACATCAAATTGACTTTGTGCCCGGTGCTTCCTTGCCAAACCGTGCCGCGTACCGAGCAACTCCGGAAGAGACGAGGGAGCTACAACGTCAAGTGCAAGAGCTCCTAGCCGGGGACATGTGCGTGAATCTTTATCACCATGTGCCGTCCCGGTAATTTTAGTACCAAAGAAAGATGGATCATGGCGAATGTGTGTTGATTGTCGTGCCATCAACCAAATCACCGTCAAATACCGCCACCCTATCCCGCGCCTTGATGACATGTTGGATGAGTTTCATGGCGCCACTATCTTCTCCAAAATTGATCTTCGGAGCGGTTACCACCAAATCCGGATGGCCGAGGGTGATGATAACACGATTTATAACATAGTTTTAGGTGTACATTTAGATAGAATTCTCGCTCATTCATGCATGACCTAGCATTAGTTCAAGACGTTTTGCACCCAATTCACATATTTTGTCGAGATAGACGTCTACACGGACTTGTGCGCGTTTTGTAGGTATTACGGGAAGTTTAGGAGCTTAAACGATGCGTTTGAGGATCGTTCATTTAGATGGCGCACCCTCGGACTCATTAGGACACAAACCAAGGGCTGAGGAGGACTCATGGAACCTTGCCAACACAAGCCATGCACCAAATCACAGCTTAATGATTCAAGGCGGAGTTTCTGCATAGAATCACGGTTCTCTGACGAACCACGGCCGTGGAAATGACCGTGGATTTTTCCAGATTCTCGTTACAGCTGTGCCACGACTCTCATGGCCAGCTCATGAAGGATTGTTATAAAAGTGGTCCTTCATGGGTTGTTTGAGGCAGCTGGGGTAGTTTGGGAGCAGCTCATCCATTATCCATTTCTCTCTAACAAAATATATTCTCAAAAGAAGAAGATTTTTTCTAGGAAGGAAAGTGTCAAAGAGAAGAAGGAGATTTCCATTGAAGAGGAGGAGAAGGAAACACACCCTAGCTTTCTTGTATTTCGGATTTCGTTTTCTAGAGATTGTATGAACCTTTGAACCTTCTTTTGGAAGGGTTGTAAGTGACTCTATTCTAATCTTCAGCTTAGTTTTGAATTAAGTTCACTTGTGCACCTCTCTTCTTTCATTATGTTGCAATGGATGTTTTGATTTTATGTTTGTTTGCTTCGATTTCCATTATGAATGTTGTAGGCTAAATTGATGTGGTTCTAGGGTAAGGAAAGGATGGTTATGGCTAGAACCGTGATAAGATGAACTTAGATTTGCCTTTGGATGACTTTTGCTTATGAACGTAGTTGCTGTTAGGAATCACGGGTAGTTCTTGAAGAACCACGGCCGTGGTTTAGGAAGAACAGCCCGTGATTTTCCCTGATTTGAAGGATCTTGCCTTAAACCTATAAAATGTTGAAATCCTAATTGTTGCTGAGTTTAACTTACCTAGTGTAGTGACTAAGTGCTAGGAGAGACTTACCCGGTAATCCTTGCTCTTAGAATCTAAAATAGCAAACCTTAGGTAGTGGTGAGCTTAATAAGCCACCATTGGATTAGATGTGCTAGGATAGTTGTTTAGGACTTCCCTTTCCAAGACTTACCCGGTAAGGATAGGTTAGACCCCTAATTTACAATCCGGTTTGTGTAGAATTCCTATCCTTAGGCTCTTAGAGACCTACCCGGTAATAAGACCTTAGGTGTGGACTAGTTGGACCATGAGACCTACCCGGTAATTGATCCCAAATTTGATACACTTAATCCCAACATATATTAGTTAATCCAAAGAACGAATAGATAACTTGAGTTCTATGCCATAACCGGAACTTCCGACCCCTAGAATCCGTCTTTCCTTTCCTTGATCATTATCTTGTTTGGTTTGTTCATTTATGCTGATTTTTAGTTTAGTTTGATTGTTTGCCTTGCATGAATTGTGATCTTTGATTGATCACCAAAACCGACCAAAAACAATTTAGATTTTCATTTCTTTGTTTCCCTCTTTTCTAACCTTAGACCTTCACTAAACTTAATCACAAAACCGAGTCAATTTCACCTTAGTCTTTGTGTTCGACCTCGGAATACTATCCATGCTACAAACGTCCCGTACACTGCGGGTGCGCTAGAAGTTAGGATAATTATAACGAGTATAAATTTAAGGCTTATTGCGTACACTCTTTTTAGCGTAACAAGTTTTTGGCGCCGTTGCCGGGGACTAGGTCTAGATTGAGTCTATTTTGTGATTGTTTCTAGTGTAGATCTTTCTTGTTGCTTTTGATCTCTCTTTGGTTGGTGTCTTTGCTTTTCAGGACATCTATTACTCTTTAGGTGTATGCGAAGATCTCGTGGTAAGGATTTAGCTTCATTCGATCCCGAACCGGAGAAAACCCTTCGATCTAGATCCAAGAACATCCGAAAAGAGAGAGAGAGATGGCCGGTAGAAATCTTCAAGCTGAGTTAGATGAAGCCTTAGAGCAAATAAGGCTAAGAGATGAGCTCTTGGAGGAAGAAAGGAGACTTGCCAATGAGAGGCAAGAGGAAACAAGGAGGGAGATTGAGGAGATTAGGCAAGCCCTTGTTCAAGGAGAGCTTAATCGCCGACAACCTCCACCTCCTCCACCACCGATGGTACAACCGCAGCCGGCGGCCAATGTTAGGGTTGTTCCCATTGCTATCGAAGAGCCACAAACCCTAGGGAGACGTATGGATCCGGCACAAAGAGCACACCGACCGGGTGTGAATCTAGGAGATCCCGCAACCCACAACTATGAGCTCCGCCCTCAAGTTCTACAAATGATCCGGCACAATCAATTTGGAGGGATGGAAGAAGAGTCTCCTCACCAACATTTGATGAACTACGAGATTTTGATGGAGACTCTTAGACCGCCAAGATTGGAGAGCAACAACCATAAGCTTAGGGCTTTTTCCTTCTCTCTTAAGGATAAAGCCTTGGCTTGGTATCAATCTATTCCACAAGGGCGAGTTGGTACTTGGGAGGAGATGACAACCGAGTTCTTGACCAAGTTCTTCCCACCTTTCAAGACCACCGAATTAAGAGGAAAGATCAACGCCTTCGTGATGAGGGATAGAGAAAGTTTGTTCAAGTCTTGGGAGAGATTCAAAGACCTTCTCCTAGATTGTCCACACCATGGCATACCGAAAATTGAGCTATTGGAGATCTATTTCAAGGGGCTTGATGAAGATAGCCAATTCAAGCTTCAATCCCTTTCCGGTGGGACATTTATGGAGAAACATGTAGATGATGCTTGGGAGTTTGTGGAGAAGCAAGCTCTAGTGATTGAGAAGTACTCTCATAGGAAGAGTGAAGGAAGAAAGGCGGGAGCATATGAGGTGAGCGAAGTCACCATGAGCAATTTCAAGCTTGACGCCATCAACAACGAATTGAAATCCTTGAGAGAGTTGTGTACTACAACCTTGAAGAGCCAAGCAACTCCTCAAGTGCTTCCACAAGCTAACTTGTCTTCCAAGGAGGAGGATGTGAATTATATGGGAAGGGGAAACTTCAACAATTACCAAGGCTCAAGAAATTTCAACAACAACCGGCAATTCAACAATTACCGGCCCAACCACAACCATCCCGGATTTTCTTACTCTAATCCGGATGGAGCCTTGAACCCTCCCGCCTCCACAAGCACAACTCCACCACAAAGAGCTTCACAAGAACCTCCACCCGGTTTTCCTCAACCTTCAAAGGATAGAACCGAAGTCATGTTTGAGCAATTGCTAGGAAGGTTGAGTGGACTTGAGAGCACCGTGACTTCAATTTCTAAAGCTCAAAAGGTATTGGAAGCACAAGTCTTTCAAAAGGCGGGTGAAGCACATAGAGATCCGGGAAAACTTCCCGGAAGAACCGAAGACAACCCAAGAGGCCAAGTGTCGGCTATCACAACAAGGAGTGGGTTGAGTATGAAGGATCCTTTTCCCAAGGACCAAGCTAAGGGAAAGCAAGTAGTGGTAGAAGAGGGAAGAAGGCAAGAAGATGGAGGCAAGAGCAAGGATGTAGAGCCAACTTATGTGGCACCGCCTCCATACAAGCCGCCACTACCGTTCCCACAATCAAGAGCAAGAGCTCGTTTGGACAATCACTTTGGTAAGTTCCTTGAACTAATGTCCAAGTTACATATTAATATTCCGTTCATGGATGCCATCTTAGGAATGCCGGCATATGGAAAATTTTTGAAAGAAATACTCTCCAACAAAAGGAAGTTGGAGGAGTATGGGGAGATAAGGATGACCAAGAGATCCTCGGAATTGATCCAAACCATGAAGGAAGAAATTCCTCCCAAGCTAAGGGATCCGGGCTCCTTTTGCGTCCCAATAGGAGTGGGAGATGTGAAGTACGAGGCCCTTTGTGATCTTGGGGCGAGTGTAAGCATCATACCGCTTGCGCTTAGCAACAAGGTCGGGCTAGGAGAGCCAAAGCCGGTCAAGATGACCCTCTATATGGCGGACCGTTCTATCACTCATCCGGTTGGGATTCTAGAGGATATTCCGGTGTAACTAGGAGGATTCTACGTGCCAATTGATTTTGTAGTGTTGGACATTCCGGCAGATTATCCGGTTCCTATCATCTTAGGAAGACCTTTCCTAGCCACTTCCGGTTGCCTAGTGGATTGCAAGAACGGGACTCTCTCCTTCAACATAGGGGAAGAGAGCATCAAGTTCAAGTTTTCCACAATGATGAAAGGGCCAACCCTTGATGAAGATATCTTCAACATAGTCGAGCAAGAAGAATCTAGAGAAATTGTGAGCTCGATCTTGATCAAGGATCCCTTGGAAAAGGTTCTCACCTTAAGTATGATGGAAGAAGGTGTTGAAGAGGACTGCAATGAAAAGATCAAAGCCTTGGAAGCCTTGGATGAGGAGCCAAGAGTTGGATTTGAAAGCCACGAAGAGGTGATGAACAGCTGCAAATTCCACGGTCGAGATTTATGTTTCACGGCCGTCAAACTTTCTGGACAACTCCGAGAAGCAAGCTTGGCAAGAACCACGGCCGTGGAAGATGAGCAACCTGTGTTTCCAACCGTGGTTTTCCCTGAATCAGCTCTTGATGATGATCACGCTTCTAGGAGCCATGGGGAGTCTTCCTTTGCTTTGGATTCATCTCATCCAACCTTATTTGGATCGTCTTCAACCGATAAAGGTCCTCCCTCACTTGAACTTAAACCCCTTCCCTCTCATTTAAAGTATGCATTTCTTGGTGATAATTCTACGTATCCTGTGATTGTTAATGCATGCTTGAGTGATGATGAACTTGCTAAATTGCTGCATGAACTAAGATTGCATAGGAAAGCCATCGGTTACACTATTGATGATTTGGTTGGCATTAAGCCATCTTTGTGCATGCATAAGATAATGATGGAAGATAACCACAAACCCTCTATTGAACATCAAAAGAGATTGAACCCTATAACGAAAGAGGTGGTTAAAAAGGAAATCATTAAGTTGCTAGATGCGGGAATTATCTACCCTATCTCGGATAGTAAGTGGGTTAGCCCCGTTCATGTAGTGCCTAAGAAAGGCGGGATGACGGTAGTAACTAATGAGAATAATGAACTAATACCGACTAGGACGGTTACGGGGTGGAGGATGTGCATTGATTATAGGAAATTGAACATGGCCTCTAGGAAATATCACTTCCCCCTCCCCTTCATTGACCAAATGCTAGAAAGGTTGGCTCAACACTCTCATTTTTGCTATTTAGATGGGTATAGTGGATTCTTCCAAATCCCTATCCACCCCGATGACCAAGAGAAAACGACTTTTACATGTCCATGGGGTACCTTTGCCTACAGGAGAATGCCATTTGGGTTGTGTAATGCACCCGCCACCTTCCAAAGGTGTATGATGGCTATCTTTTCGGAATACATAGAAAATATCATGGAAGTGTTCATGGATGATTTCTCTGTTTATGGTTCTTCTTTCGATGATTGCTTGGCTAACTTGTCATTAGTGTTGCAAAGATGTGAGGAGACAAATCTTGTCTTAAATTGGGAAAAATGCCACTTCATGGTAAGTGAAGGGATTGTGTTAGGACACTTGGTGTCTAACCGTGGCATTGAGGTTGATAGGGCTAAGATTGAAACGATAGAGAAGTTGCAACCACCTACCTCGGTGAAGGGGGTAAGGAGTTTCTTAGGGCATGCCGGTTTTTACCGGAGGTTTATTCAAGACTTCTCTAAAATTTCTAAGCCTCTCACTAACCTACTAATGAAAGATGTTGATTTTGTCTTTTCCAAGGATTGTCTTGAAGTCTTTTGTAGGTTGAAGAACGCCTTGATCTCCGCACCTATCATGCAACCTCCGGATTGGAGTCTACCATTTGAGATCATGTGCGATGCATGTGATGTGGCCGTTGGGGCCGTTTTAGGGCAAAGGAAAGAAGGGCGAACTCATGCTATTTACTATGCTAGCAAGACGCTAGATGACGCCCAACTCAATTATGCTACCACCGAGAAGGAGTTGTTGGCGGTGGTGTATGCATTTGAGAAGTTCCGCTCATACCTTGTTGGAGCGATGGTCATAGTTTACACGGATCATGCGGCGATCCGTTATCTACTTACAAAGAAGGATGCCAAACCAAGGTTGATTCGGTGGATCCTTCTTCTTCAAGAGTTTGATTTGGAAATATGAGATAAGAAGGGATCCGAGAACTCCGTGGCGGATCACCTTAGTAGACTCCCACCATTGGAGCTTGGGAAAGACAACATTCCGATAGAAGATTCATTCCGGGATGAACAATTGCAAATGGTGGAGGAATGCTTGTTCCAAGTGGCTAGAGGAAGTGAGCCATGGTACGCCGACATCGTGAACTACTTAGTGTGTGAGGAAGTGCCTCCCGGATTTACATATGCACAAAGGAAGAAGTTCTTCAACGATGTAAGGCATTACTATTGGAGTGAGCCACTTCTATTCAAGAGAGGCCCGGATGGGGTGCTTAGAAGATGCATACCGGAGGATGAAGTGGAGAGTGTGATCCGGCATTGCCACTCCTTACCATGCGGAGGCCATGCTAGCTCACACAAGACGTGTGCAAAGGTATTGCAATCCGGTTTTTATTGGCCTAACTTGTTTAGAGATGTGCAAGGTTTTGTAGCGGCATGTGATGCTTGCCAAAGAACGGGCAACATCTCAAGGAGGAATGAAATGCCTTTGAATAACATCCAAGAAGTTGAGATTTTTTATGTGTGGGGTGTAGACTTCATGGGACCATTCCCTTATTCATGTGGCAATCTCTACATCCTATTGGCGGTGGATTATGTGTCAAGATGGGTAGAAGCGATCGCTTCTCCTACGAATGATGCCAAGGTGGTAGTGCGATTCTTCAACCGGGTGATCTTCCCTAGGTTTGGAACACCAAGGGTAATCATTAGTGATGGAGGGAAGCATTTCACGAATAGGAACTTTGGAGCACTTTTGGCCAAGTATGGGGTGACTCATAAGGTGGCAACACCCTACCACCCCCAAACTAGTGGTCAAGTGGAGATCTCCAACCGAGAGATCAAGGCCATCCTCGAAAAGACGGTGTCTAGGACAAGGAAGGATTGGGCTATGAAGCTCAATGACGCACTATGGGCATATAGAACCGCCTTCAAGACACCAATTGGAACCACTCCCTACAAGTTGGTCTATGGCAAGTCTTGCCATCTCCCGGTGGAAATGGAGCATAGAGCTTATTGGGCCATTAAGTGGCTAAATTTTGACCTCAAGGAAGCGGGGGAAAAGAGGTTGCTTGATATCAATGCCCTTGAGGAGCTCCGGTTGGAAGCTTATGAGAATGCCCGGATCTACAAGGAGAGAACCAAAAGGTGGCATGACAAGAGGATCATTCCAAAGGAGTTGAGTAAAGGAGATCTCGTCCTCCTCTTCAACTCAAGGCTAAGGCTCTTTCCCGGAAAGCTCAAATCAAGATGGACCGGGCCATATGTAGTGAAGAAGATCTTTCCCCATGGAGCTATTGAAATAGGAGGGGAGCATTGTGGAAATTTCAAGGTGAATGGGCATCGCTTGAAGAAGTATATTCCGGGAGCCCCGGTAGACATGATTGCCCCGCTTCACCTCGAATAGACGCTCCCGAGTTTGGTCAAGCTAATGACCTTAAAGAAGCGCTTGGTGGGAGGCAACCCATTGGTAACATTTTTCCCTTTTCATTTTTGCTTAGATTTTTCTGTTTTTGTTTGCTTTGTGTGTTTTGTCTACTTTCGTGTGTGTGCTAGAGCATTAGTGGCATTGGAAGCCTTTCTTGGCGATGAAAATGATGATGATGAAACCCTCACCGATTATGGGTGGAGCGGATGCGGAACTTGGACGGCTAGCGGTGCCTAGCGCGGGTTCCGAAGCTTTGAAGGATGCTTAAGAGGTCTCTACCATGGTTGAAAGGATCATCCAACATCAATTCACTTGAGAATTCCCAAATACCATAGCAAACAATTTTACATTGTGAGAACCTTCTTTCACTCTCTCTACTTCACTTACACATTGGGGACAATGTGTTTCTAAGTATGGGGTGGGGTTTGCATGATCCTTTGCATGATGAGCATCTAGGATAGGTTAATATTTGCACATTTCTTGCATTGTACATACTTAGAACGAAAATCCCATAAAAATCAGAAATTTTAAAAAAAAATTTGTGCTTTCTAGGCTTGGATATGATCCTAATGATGAAACTTGTCTTGTGATTGGCTATGGATGGCCTTATGTGTTGAATTGATAAATGCATATGTGGACTTGAACTACTTCTCTTAAATTCTATGAATGACTTGTGATCATGATGATTGCCTAGAATGGATTGAGTATTGAAAGTCGAAATTACATGATAGTTCTTGCATACCATCTAGGAATGAATGAGGCATCTCATTTTTCTCTACTTCTCATCTTGATCATGATTGCTTGAGCACCTCAATTGATATAAAATCGACCTCCTTTAAACCCATCCGGGAATAGGAGCATGCTAGTGTGTTGAAATGTGCGAAAAGCAAGTGCGGGGTGAAGATGTAATGAAAAGAATGTCGTGAATGAAATGCTGAAATTATTGTGGAAGTGTAGCCAAAATATAGGTTTGGGGGCGTTGGTTTAAATGACAAGTAACTCGGTACACTTCACATAATCGGGTGTTGGTGCCTTGCCAAAGTCAAATGAACCAATAGCCCTAACGAGCTTTGGTATGTGTGCCCGGTGTGGATGCACCTCGAAAAAGAGAAAAAGCCCGAGGATGGCTAATCACCGAGGTTTCGGCTATTGTACACCAATGCCATTGTCTCAAAAATGAGTTAAAGAAAAAAAAAAGAAAGCAAGATAGGGAAAAATATACACTTGGGGGAAGTTGATCGAGGACAAGGATGTGGAGTTAGTTCCATTCCCGGATTAGCATCACATAACCTAGAGAATCCCCCGCCCAATTGCAACGTTTCTTGGCCTTTTATGTCACAAGCCCTTATGACCTACTTGCATGTTTGTAAGACTTAGTAATCTAGATTGGATAGACTCTTGATCTTCTTGACCTCTTCATCCTCACATTTCATGCATGCTTTTGAGTTAAGTACAATTGTCCTTCCATGCCGTTATTGTTTGATACATAATTGCTTATCCAATTGCCATTGATCATGACTATGAAGGTGATCCAATAGTAAAAGCACAAAACCCAAAAAGATTTTACCATTTTTCTGCATACATAAATCATGTCAACTTCTAGCCTATAGTTGGGAATTTGCTCGGGGACGAGCAAACCTTAAGTATGGGGTATTTTGATAACACGATTTATAACATAGTTTTAGGTGTACATTTAGATAGAATTCTCACTCGTTCATGCATGACCTAGCATTAGTTCAAGACGTTTTGCACCCAATTCACATATTTTGTCGAGATAGACGTCTACACGGACTTGTGCGCGTTTTGTAGGTATTACGGGAAGTTTAGGAGCTTAAACGATGCGTTTGAGGATCGTTCATTTAGATGACGCACCCTCGGACTCATTAGGACACAAACCAAGGGCTGAGGAGGACTCATGGAACCTTGCCAACACAAGCCATGCACCAAATCACAGCTTAATGATTCAAGGCGGAGTTTCTGCATAGAATCACGGTTCTCTGACGAACCACGGCCGTGGAAATGACCGTGGATTTTGCCAGATTCTCGTGACAGCTATGCCATGACTCTCATGGCCAGCTCATGAAGGATTGTTATAAAAGTGGTCCTTCATGGGTTGTTTGAGGCAGCTGGGGTAGTTTGGGAGCAGCTCATCCATTATCCATTTCTCTCTAACAAAATATATTCTCAAAAGAAGAAGATTTTTTCTAGGAAGGAAAGTGTCAAAGAGAAGAAGGAGATTTCCATTGAAGAGGAGGAGAAGGAAACACACCCTAGCTTTCTTGTATTTCGGATTTCGTTTTCTAGAGATTGTATGAACCTTTGAACCTTCTTTTGGAAGGGTTGTAAGTGACTCTATTCTAATCTTCAGCTTAGTTTTGAATTAAGTTCACTTGTGCACCTCTCTTCTTTCATTATGTTGCAATGGATGTTTTGATTTTATGTTTGTTTGCTTCGATTTCCATTATGAATGTTGTAGGCTAAATTGATGTGGTTCTAGGGTAAGGAAAGGATGGTTATGGCTAGAACCGTGATAGGATGAACTTAGATTTGCCTTTGGATGACTTTTGCTTATGAACGTAGTTGCTGTTAGGAATCACGGGTAGTTCTTGAAGAACCACGGCCGTGGTTTAGGAAGAACAGCCCGTGATTTTCCCTGATTTGAAGGATCTTGCCTTAAACCTATAAAATGTTGAAATCCTAATTGTTGCTGAGTTTAACTTACCTAGTGTAGTGACTAAGTGCTAGGAGAGACTTACCCGGTAATCCTTGCTCTTAGAATCTAAAATAGCAAACCTTAGGTAGTGGTGAGCTTAATAAGCCACCATTGGATTAGATGTGCTAGGATAGTTGTTTAGGACTTCCCTTTCCAAGACTTACCCGGTAAGGATAGGTTAGACCCCTAATTTACAATCCGGTTTGTGTAGAATTCCTATCCTTAGGCTCTTAGAGACCTACCCGGTAATAAGACCTTAGGTGTGGACTAGTTGGACCATGAGACCTACCCGGTAATTGATCCCAAATTTGATACACTTAATCCCAACATATATTAGTTAATCCAAAGAACGAATAGATAACTTGAGTTCTATGCCATAACCGGAACTTCCGACCCCTAGAATCCGTCTTTCCTTTCCTTGATCATTATCTTGTTTGGTTTGTTCATTTATGCTGATTTTTAGTTTAGTTTGATCGTTTGCCTTGCATGAATTGTGATCTTTGATTGATCACCAAAACCGACCAAAAACAATTTAGATTTTCATTTCTTTGTTTCCCTCTTTTCTAACCTTAGACCTTCACTAAACTTAATCACAAAACCGAGTCAAT
The DNA here is from genome assembly GCA_033239125.1 of Fagopyrum homotropicum. Taxonomy (NCBI): domain Eukaryota; kingdom Viridiplantae; phylum Streptophyta; class Magnoliopsida; order Caryophyllales; family Polygonaceae; genus Fagopyrum; species Fagopyrum homotropicum. The sequence continues at coordinate 55,608,834 of BSWB01000002.1, read as the reverse complement.
TTCACCTTAGTCTTTGTGTTCGACCTCGGAATACTATCCATGCTACAAACGTCCCGTACACTGCGGGTGCGCTAGAAGTTAGGATAATTATAACGAGTATAAATTTAAGGCTTATTGCGTACACTCTTTTTAGCGTAACAGGTGACGAGTGGAAAACGGCATTCAAAACGAAGTATGGACTCTATGAATGGCTTGTCATGCCATTTGGCCTCTCCAACGCCCCGTCCACCTTCATGCGCCTCATGAACCATGTCTTGTGCCGATTCTTGGGTACATTTGTTGTTGTTTATTTTGATGATATTTTGGTGTTTAGTACGTCTTTGGAGGATCACATCGGGCACCTTCGCCAAGTGCTCGAGTGCCTTAGACAAGAGCAATTGTATGTCAACTTTGACAAATGCGTCTTTTGCTCGGACACCACTATCTTTCTTGGCTATGTCGTGTCTAAGGACGGACTACGAGTAGACGAATCTAAAGTTCGTGCTATTCGGGAGTGGCCTACTCCTACTACGGTCACCATGTTCCGAGCCTTTCTCGGCTTAGCGGGTTTCTACCGACGCTTTGTCAAGGACTTTAGCACGGTAGCGGCACCACTCCATGAGCTCACTACCAAGGGTGTCACGTTTGAGTGGTGTGATATCCATGCTCGAGCGTTTGATGCGCTCAAAGACCTCCATTGTAATGCACCATTACTCCAACTTCCAAACTTTTCGAAAACTTTCGAGGTGGAGTGTGATGCATCAAATGTGGGCATTGGAGGAGTTATCTTACAAGAGACTCGTCCAATTGCCTACTTCAGTGAAAAACTGTCCGGTCCTTCGCTCAACTACCCTACATATGACAAGGAACTATATGCAATAGTTCGTTGTCTTAAGACATGGCAACATTACTTGTGGCCGAAGGAGTTCGTGATTCATTCGGATCATGCGGCTCTTTCGTATCTCAAGAGTCAAACAAATCTCAGTCCGCGCCATGCTAGTTGGGTAGAGTTTTTTAGAGACCTTTCCTTATGTCATTCGGCATAAGAAAGGCAAAGAGAATGTGGTAGCCGATGCCCTTTCTCGCCGCTATGCCCTCCTTGTGTATATGGATGCCAAGATACATGGCTTTGCTCTTATCAAAGAGTTATATGTCACGGATCTTGACTTCAAGGACATATGGGCACAATGCCTCGACCTCCGAGAGCACGAGTCTTTCTTTATTAACGATGGCTATCTTTTTCGAGCGGGAAAACTTTGTATTCCGCGCTCATCTATACGCCATTTGTTGGTCAAGGAAGCTCATGAGGGCCGTGGTCATTTCGGTGCTACCGAGACCCTTTCCGCTCTCCAAGAGCATTTCTTTTGGCCCCGAATGCGTATGCATGTGACACGGTTTTGCAAGGGTTGCATCACATGTCATCATGCCAAGTCGCGCCAAGGTCCGGATGGAATGTATTCTCCTTTGCCTATACCAATGGGACCTTGGGAGGATCTATCCATGGACTTTGTGGTCGGGTTGCCTATGTCAAAACGAGGTAAAGACTCCATTTTCGTGGTAGTCGATCGCTTCTCCAAAATGGCTCATTTCATCGCATGTAAAAGCACCCTAAATGCTAGTGAAGTTGCCACCTTGTTCTTTGACAATGTGGTGCGTTTACATGGTATACCACGTTCCATCGTTAGTGATCGGGACGTGAAATTCGTAAGTCATTTTTGGAGAACGTTATGGGGAAAACTTGGAACCAACTTGTTGTTTTCAAGTAGTTATCACCCCCAAACCGATGGTCAAACGGAGGTGACCAATCGGACTCTTGGTGCTCTACTTAGAGCCACCACTAGGACCAACCCACGTAGGTGGGAGGACTTACTTTCTGTTATAGAGTTTTCGTATAACAGGTCTAGGCACACGGCAACTAAATTGTCCCCATTTGAAGTTGTCTACGGCCTCAATCCACACACACCATTGGATTTCACTCCCCGCCCGCTCAAGGATGGAGAACACATCATCGCCGGGAACCGAGCCGCCCAATCATTGAGTTTCATGAGCGGACTAGGACACAACTTGAACGTCGTGCCGCCCAACTTGCCGGACAACGCAACAAGGGCCGCCGCGACGTCTCTTTTGAGCTCGGTGATCTTGTTTGGCTCCACCTACGGAAGGAGCGTTTCCCTACTCGCCGCATGAGCAAGCTCTCGGACCGTGGTGATGGCCCATTCCGCATCTTAGCCCGTCATGGTCCAAATGCATACAAAGTTTTGAGAAGAATTTCCTCACTTATTTTTGTTTGGCTCGTTGGTCCATAGGTAGGCAAGTCTCTCTATATAAGAGATATATTGCCTCACTTATTTTTCATGTTCAATATTACTAAGTTTTGAGAAGAATTTCCTCCTACTTAGCTTGGGCATCAAAACCTCTCTTCTATCTCTCAAATTTCTCCCTTGGATCTCGTCTTTGATCCCAGAAATCCATATTCGAGGATTCTTTTTAAGAATCAACCTTCGATCCACACAAAAAGGTTTATTCGATCTCTCTAGATCGAAGTAACCCTTGTTTCTTCATCGCTTCCGCCCCTTTGGATCCGAAACGATACAACGTTGCACAAAGAATCAAGGAGTAGTTGGAGTTTTGCTTGATCTAGATCCGGAGTTATCCTTGGTTGCCTCCAAGGACGCATCACATTATGTGTGACAATAAGGTTTAGCAGCTAACCCGGTGTTTCATGAGAGAACAAAGCGCCTTCTTATTGATTGCGACTTTGGTCATGATGAAGTTTTACAAGGTTTCATCTCAACAATACATGTCAAGTCTTCCCTACAGCTAGTTGATCTATTCATCAAGGTGCTGAGCACTCCACAACATTCTTTCTTATCTCGCAAGCTTGGTGTCCCCAGATCCAGCTTGAGGGGGATATATAGAGTATACACATACATGTGATAATATAGAGAATAATAGGGCTCATTGTGTAAATAAGTGGAGGTTGTAACCGATTATAGAATCTGTTACAAATAAGCCTATAAAACCCAGCTACTCATGAAATAGACGATTTACCCGATAATGAATTCACCATCATTCTCTCTTCACAAGTATCATTATGCAGTGTTCATAAAACCCTCAAATGGTCTATAACTATGCCAATAAATCGGAACTTTTAATCATAAGTATCTGATTAAATTTCACATGCTACGAGTTGAGATCATCGGCCGTTTTGAAGCAATGCGGTCTAAGGCAAAATGCCACATGGCCGTGTGATTTGATGTTCATACGCACGTGTTACGTTGAGAAGTAACACGATCTAAGGAAAAACACCACCCGCTCTGATAATTGTAATTGAGTGGTTTCTTGTGACCTTATCCGATCTTGACCTTAACCATAGGAACAACTTGATCCCTTTGTTTGCATGCGTTGAGAATTGGTGTTTCTTTGAAAATAGAAATATATCAGTTTTTACGAAATGTGTTGATTATATTGGACCATCTAGGATCGAATTAACTTGATATGGGGAGTGATGACTACCTTTATCCCGAGGGTTTCTTCACTTCTTGGTTGTCACAATTTTACTAGTTTTACGTTTTATAGGCTTTTCCACGAGAGTGTGGTCAATCTGGTCTTCTAGTTGTGTTATAAAAACTTACAAGGTTTGACTATATGTAAAAATTGTAAGAGCGTCTACAAATTAGGTTGGAGACGATATTTGCACAATCAATGGTGGTAAAGAGTATTAACGCCCCAAATTTTTGGCGCGTTTGCGATATTTATTTTTGCGGCTTCTATCGATATTTTATTAGATTAAATATATTATTAAAAGTATTTTATGACGTAAAATATATTTTCCGAGTATATTTTTATTTTTGATATGTGTACGTATATCTGTATTAATATTCGGAAAGATCGGGAAAATTTTTTATTCGAAAATCCCACTCGAGTTCATTTTATGTTATTTATTTATTCTTTCCTATTTCTTTGTTTTCTTACTCCCTTTTTCTTTATTTTCTTTTTCTTTTCTCTGTCTTTTTGTGTGTCCCTCGCCCTCTCATGGCTCAGTAGCCGCCTGCAAACCGCACCACCTAGCACCTGATAGAAAAAGGGGCAATCTAGATCGAGGAGAAACTTCAACTACTTCTTCTTAATCGTTCGAGATTGGATTAAAATTAGAACGTGGGCGGCGGAAGCTTAGATATGGATGCGGAAGCGTTTAGTTGATCCTTCAAAAGGATCCTCGAGTTTGAAAGGCTTGGATCAAAGAGTAGATCCAAGATAGAACATTAAGAGGGTTGAAGGAGAAGTGATGCCAATTCCAAGTAAGAGGGTTTTCATTCTCAAACACTTGGATTCAATTTAGACATGATTTTACAAATGAGTCAAGCCATCCTTATATAGTGGATGGAGGTCATACAAAGAGTCCAAATATAAATGACGGAATTAAAGTCGGAATTAAGTTCCGAATATGAAAAGCCTAAAATATCAAAGGTCGGAATTTAATTCACGGAATTAAGTTCCGGAATTAAAGTTCCGAATATAAAAAGACTTATTATTAAATAGCCGAATAATAATAATTGTCTTCAAAATGTGTAGGTCCTTCTAGCCGAAAACACGGATGGCATCGCCATCCGTGGGCGTATCATTCTCCTCCTCTTAAATGTGAAACGTCCTCGTTTCACTGTCAAAAAAAAAGAAAGGAGACACTTGAGGAACAAGACCCTTGAAATTCAACACCGAATGCACATTGTCGGGCGGCTTGGACTTGTAGTCCTTCAACATTGTGAGTTTGCGGCGTTTGTTGAATATGTAATCCCTCAAGGTGGTGGTGATGTGGAGTTTGTCTATCATGTCGTCAAGAACCTTGATGGGAAACGTTGATGGCATGTTGAAAATTTTGAAGGACAAGCCAAGTTGAAAGTTAGTTGGCATTGTAAAGACAAACCTCGGATCATACGACTCGGATTTGTAGTCCAACAACATGATGTGGTCATTGTCGGGACGGATGACTTCGTCTTCCTTGATGGTGATCTCATCTTTGTCATCTTCAAAAAACTTTCCATGTAACGGATTGACCAAATGAATTGGAATAACCGGGGCACAAGTTTGAATGACGACATCTTCCTCGGCTTCAACTTTGTCACACAATGGTTGGACCACCAACTCATACCATGGTTGTGAAACCGCTTGAGGTTCTTCTTGTTGCGTGGACGTCGTGTGGGCAAGAAGTTGTGCCCTCAAAATCTGAATCTCACACTTTAGAGCGTCATTTGTTTCCTTGAGCACAACATAGTCATCTTTGGGGGCAATATCATCAACTTGAGCACGCCGTTGGGGAACAAAGTTGACAACGTGTTCATGATTAGCACGCCGTCTTGGGGCGCTATAGGTATCCTCCAAATAAGCTTGTCGGTGTGGATACCGTTGGTGCCCTTCCATGGAATAAGTCGGCCTAGATGGGTCTGGAGGAGGCAACCACTCCTCATCCTCAAAATATTGTCTCCGTCGGTACCTCTGGGAGGTTTGTTTGGCCGCCTTGAGCTTTAATGCATGGGGAGACGGCAACCATTCTCCATACAAGTCAAACTGATCATCATCGTCTTAGAACATGATGAACGATGAAGAACACTTGAAGAACAATGAAGAACTTCGAAGAATACTTGAATATCTTCGAAGAACACTGAAGAACGGTTGAAGATCTTCGAAGAACACCGAAGACTAAAATGAGAATCTTCAAAGAACTCCGAAGAACACAATGAAGATCTTCAAATAACTCTTGAAAAACACTTGAAGATCTTCAAGAACACTGAAGAAAAAAAAAATTGATGATGAACAACCAAGAACACAAGTAAAGAACTTGACCTCGATCCCGAGCTCTGATACCAATGATAGAAAAAGGGGCAATCTAGATTGAGAGAAACTTCAACTACTTCTTCTTGATCGTTCGAGATTGGATTAAAATTAGAATGTGGGCGGCGGAAGCTTAGATATGGATGCGGAAGCGTTTAGTTGATCCTTCAAAAGAATCCTCGAGTTTGAAAGGCTTGGATCAAAAAGTAGATCCAAGATAAAACATTAAGAGGGTGGGAGAAGAAGGTGATGTCTAAACTAAGTAAGAGGGTTTTTTTTCTCAATACTTAGTATTCAACTTAGACATGCCTTTACAAATGAGCCAAGCCATCCTTATATAGTGGATGAGGGCTAACCAAAGGTTCAAACATAAATGATAGAATTAAAGTCGGAATTAAGTTCCGAATATGAAAGGTCTAAAATATGAAAGGTCGGAATTTAATTCACGGAATTAAGTTCCGGAATTAAATTTCTGAATATAAAAAGACCTATTATTAAATAGCCGAATAATAATAAATGTCTTCAAAATGTGCGGGTCCTTCTAGCTGGAAACACGGATGGCATCGCCATCCGGGGGCGTATCACGTACACTACGGGTTCGCTTTTGCATAAGTTCTAGATATAAATTTAAGACTTTGACGCACACACTTTCGAGCGAAGAGTGATTCTCTTGGACAAGGTCTTGGTCGATTGAGGAACGATACAAGAGGGATAGCATACGTGTCTCGTTAATAGAAGCGGTGTGAAGTAAGTACTTCCTTCGTTACCTGGAACTTGCAACAAGAATTGAGGAAACGTAACATCAAAGTTTGGTTTGACAAGAACCAAAGCCAACGGTGTAAATTGAAAGTTTGTTCTTCTTTGTTAGAGACCATCAAAGAGAAACATAATGGAAATGTTGCATTGAGAAAAACCCGAGAAGTGAGTTGAGTTTTCGATATATCAGACCTTTTTGAGATCTTAGCGCGAGTTCGAGAAGTGACTTACAAGTAGGTGTTACCACCAAGAGTAGAGGGTGTTCACCCGGTGTTTCATGCGTATCAATCAAGAGAGTATATACATGACTCGAGACATGGTGTCAGTCATGATGATCTAGTGGCAGACGAGGAACCGATGAGGCTAATTGGAAGACGGAGGGTAGTATCTTGGGTCGAGATTTACGCTGAACTAGTAGCATCGACAGTTTTGACGGGTTAGACCTAGTTTTTTCCTGGGTTGAATTATGTGCATGGGTTATGTTATGTGTAGTTTGTGCCCTGTGCGGGATTGTGTTATATGACATGATATATCTTGTGGTGGTGATCTGAGTAGATTGTGTGTATAGATTAAAATGTTTAAGCCTTATTAGTTTGAGAGTTCATACCTCGGCCTTAGAGACCGAGAAGTTCGTCCCATAGCAAGTTTCAGGACAAAACTTGTTTTTAGGGGATCTGATGTAACGCCCCAAATTTTTGGCGCATTTGCGATATTTATTTTTGCGCCTTCTATCGATATTTTATTAGATAAAATATTTTATTAAAAGTATTTTACGACGTAAAATATATTTCTGAGTATATTTTTATTTTGGATATGTGCACGTATATCCGTATTAATATTATCAGAAAGATCGGAAAAATTTTCGATTCGAAAATCCCCATCGAGTGTTTTAATCGAGTTCATTTTATGTTATTTAATTATTTTTTCTATTGATTTGTTTTCTTACTCCCTTTTTCTTTATTTCTTTTTTTTTCTCTATCGTTTTCCTGCTTGTCCCTCGCCCTCTCATGGCTCAGTAGCCGCCTGCAAACCGCACCACCTAGCACCTCTAGGCCGCATCCCTTGGTTGCTGACCCTCGTCAACTTCACCCTACACTACCTCATCTCCCCTCTTTCCTCCTCTTTTCATTTGAGTTAGACATTAAACCAGCAACAAACCTTCCTTAGCTTCCTTTCTTTCCCATCACGCTCGGACATGGCACAAATAGCAGCTACAACTTCCTCAACTCCGTGACGTCGACTGGCCTGCCACCACCACCTCAGTTGAACGTAGCCGCTCCACTCCGCCGGAAGAAAAACCGAGTCCCCCCCGGAGTCTCTCCCTCGCCAAAAACGTAGACACCGCCGCCTCGGGATGAAGTCGTTGAAGCCGCCGGAGAAGGGAGCCACTACCGCCGCCAGAGCAGCCCTTGACCCTTAGCCTTGTCGGTCGCCACACCGCCCTTGCTGGAGCCCTAGCCGCCGCGTTACCCTGCCTCTTGCAGCCGTTGTGCATCTGTTTTCCCCAACATGCGCCTTCATCGATAGGGTTAAAGAAACCCTTCTTCAAATTCAACAGCGGGCCCCCTTATTTTGAGTTAATTGAAGAAGTGACCCACTGTTTTGTATTTTTAGTTTATGGCCCAGATTTATGTTTTCTACAATTATGCCCTCACTGTAATTAATTACATATTTTGGCCAGATTTCTTATTTACATAAATTGACCCAGATTTTATATGGTAGTTTGTTACCCGGGTTTTACAAGTATCATTTTTGCCCTTTGTTGGATTTATCCCGGATTTATGGTCAAAGATTTAATTGCCGATTATGACCAAGTTTCTAAAATTGTATAAATTGCCCGGAAAGTGTTTTTAGAATTTTAAACTCGGATTTGAATTACGGGGGTTGTTCTTATAGTTTATATATTCTATGTAGTATGTCCAAATTTAGCGTTATGCTAAATTTGTTTAGTTTGGTGCTAGGTTCGGAAGCGCCTCGTTCAAGGCCAACGAATCCATATCGGCATCCATAGATCGTCTTCCGTCTTTTGACGTCACGTGAGTACCCTCTCCCCCGATCTTATGATCTTACCTCGATCTAGTAATGATTAGTAGTAGTATCATGCTAGGTTGGATCTAGCATAACTTAGAGTGAATATCAAGTAGTGGTTTGGACCTTAAGTGAGTTTTGAGGATTGTCGATTGTTGTAAGACGTTGAGTGTTTGGTTGATCTTGTGAGTATCTGAGGCTTGAGGTTGTGGTTATATGGTTGTTGAGATTATGGGTTAGGATATGCGTATCCTAGCACAGTGTTGATACCATTGAGATTGTTGAGACTAGGCATGTTTATCCTAGTATGTGTTGTGAGTTATGTTTTTTAGAGATCTTAGGGTCTAGAAGTCTAAGGACTTCTAGCTTGTGTTGAGTGTGGTGTGAGCATGAGGGATTCTAGGATGCGGTCCTAGAATGAGAGTCAAATAATCTTGCGTAGATCATTTGTGTAGAAGATAAGACTTCTTGAGTTGAGCGGGTTTTGATAGATATCTTGTTGTGAGCAGGTTGTATGCTTCTTCCCAAGGGAAGCGAGAGCGTTTTGTGAGTTAGCGTTTGGGACGAGGTAAGTCTCCGGACATACTTAGCTCGTATTCTATGTATTAGATTTGATGCGTGTTTGGTGGTGTGTTTTTTATTGCTTTCATTATAACTTATAAAACCGGAATAGGATTACCGACCTTTATATATTATTTGGCTCAAGTGTATGATAACGGGCGGTGACAACTTGTATAGCTCTTGCGTAGAGCTAGGAGGTTCTTGGCGACTAGCCCGTGTGGTTAGACGGTCGGATGCATCCGTACCGTTCCATGCGGTAAGTGGGGACCGAGGCGAGTTTCGGGAGATTCTCGTGTCACAAAAGAAGTTTAATTAGAACGGGATATGACCTAATAATAAAAAGATAATAACCAGACTTGTGTGTTTTGAGCATGTTTTGTGTTATGTTGATGTATGTGTGTATGTGTTTTCACCTTCTTCTAATGCTACAAATATTAGCTAATGGTTTTATGCCGATTGCTGCAGATTGCCTTACAGGTTAGAAATGCGGCCGAGAAATCCGGAAGAGTGGATAGCCGGGGTTCCGTACATTTTAGGAGGGGTTTTGGGTGGAGTCGTGTTGGAGTATTGTATGTTTTGTATTTTTTGTATGCCGCGTGTATGGCGTTTGGTCTTTGGAGTTGTATCTTCGGCTGAAATTTTTTGTTTGTATGGTTTCGGGTTTCATTGCATTGCATAAAAATGTATTTCGTTTTGGCCTTTATTTGTGTCTTGTTGAAAGATCCGGTGAAATTGTTGTCAGGCTAAGGGTCGGGACCCATTGTGAGGTCTCAACCCGTAACACCCCGAGTTCCGCGGATTCGGGGTGTTACAGAGTACTTTTGAAAACCACCTACATTTGATGTTGATTGATGTTCGTATACATTGTTGCTTGTTAATATCTAATCGTGGTGATACATATTCCTTACATTTTGTATCATATATTCCATGACTTGTTTGAAATCAGTTGTTAACTTGTTGCTTATATAGTAACTCACAGTCCAAGATTTTCAAACCCTGTTTCTCCATTTGAATTAGCTAAATCGTCTATTGTCACAATTACTACAAATATAGTCCCCGTGTTTCGACACTCAATTAATATAACTAAACCTATCACACTTGTGGGGTTGGTTTGATCCTATTAAGTTTTTTGGCATCTTTGTCGGGACTATAGATAATATTGATTGTTGATGATACTTGATAGTTAGTTTCTCTAAGTCCTATTTTCGTATTTGATTTGGTTTCGTTTTTTCTGTCTCCAAATTCAGTTTGTTGAATACGAAAAATGCGAGATTCGGGCAAGCTAGTCCCCATTAGCACTATTCATTTGTCCGGTCCGGACCTATTTTTTTAATAAAAAAAAAAGACAAAAAAAATACATATAACGTATAGGTATTGTTGCGGTCCAAGTCCGGTCCAGATTTTGTAAATATCACAAGTTTTTCGATTCATCCGGTCTTGGACAGGATCAGTACCTGTTTTGGACTTGACATTGACCAGTTTGGACTGGACCTAGACCGAATAATTCGGTCCATTTCCGATCTGCATTGTTTTCTGGTCCAATGAGCAGTCCTAATCCTTATAGACCAAGAGATTAAACGTACCATTCGTACGAACTGAGCTGACTGAGAGCTAGTGGAAGATAAGCTATGAAAGGTGCAAACGATCAGCAAAGCTTGCTACAAATTGAAATATTCCTGACCTTTTGACCCATTCCGCTTGTCTAATGCCTCAAATTGATTTTATTTTTAAATACAAAAATAAGAAATACTTAAAGGAAAGGTAGAAAATTTAAATGACGGGCGAAGAAAATAAAATGATAAAATAAATGAGAGAAGTATGGAGGTCCCGAGCTGTGCCCAACCCATAAAGCATAAAACAGAAGGCTCCAAATAGCATCCCCTCGCACCCTTTCCCTTTGTCCGCCGCAGTACATATAAATATTACTTATAGACCTTTGTTAATACATTTGTTTTTAACTTAATCAAATTCATTATTTAACTTTATTTTTCGCTAATCAAGTGGGAAAAGCTATGCAGTATAATAATGGCAAATAGCCAAACCCAATAACGCGCTATAAAATATATATTCAAATAAATATATATTCTTCACACCCAATAGGCAACATCATACGATTGTAGGAAACTTCCCCCTCAAGTCCCCCAGCCACTCCTATATTTCTTAAATTGCACAAAAACAATTAATAATCTATTATATATACATTTTTTTATTTAATTAATTAAAATTTTCCTTATTTACTAACTTTAAACCCAAACATATTATACCCAAATTATTATTTTTTATTTTGTTGTCTTATTTGTTAAAAAAATAACAGATAAAATGACTAATTAGGTCTTTTATCACTATTATTCAATTAAAGGTACTCATAGCACAAACTCATTTATTAAATATACCATTAGAAGGGTATACAAAACAAATACCTATAAAAAAAGAGCATATTTAACTCAATTTTTTTCAAAATAATTGAGATATCACCAATATTTTGACAAATGTGGTTTTGGTTAAACAACAAAATGTAGTGTTGGTGATACCAACATTTTTTTTTTGTTGATAACACTTATTTGTAAAAATGTTGATAACACTTATTTGTGGTATCATCAACAATTGTTTTTTGTATTGTTCGCTTTTTATTGATGTATGATCATTGTGGTGTTACTAAATATTTGTCAAATTAGTGACGGTAACAAGTTTTATATTTATCATGAAAAGAGAAGTGTAAATAGTATCTTGAGAATTCAAATTTATTTCAATGAGACTTTGTCGTGGTATTATCAACAATTATTTGTCCAGTTAATTATATTTTTTTGATAATATATGTGTTGTAATGCATTAAATTTTTAACATGTTACTATTGATGGCAAGTTGGTGTTAGTGTTCCAACCATCCCGTGTTGATGATAATTTATTTTAATATCACCAAATTTGTGACAAACTTGGGTGTTGACTAGAAAATTTTTAACCATAAATGTTTATTGATATTGTACAAAGTAATCGTGGGAATAAGTATAGTTTTGTTCATATGGATTGAAAAGAAATCTTACAATAATCAGAACTTTTTTATGGAAATAATATAACATTCAGAAGTAGAAGAAAAATAAACAAAAGAGTCAGCCCTTAATCAAGGGTGACGTCACTCTATTCAATTTTTCTAAAATGAAAAATTAAAAGTAATATCCTACCAGATTACAATGTTTTTTTTTTATATTTTTGGGTGAACAAGTATATAACTTTCCTCTTCGTCTTCCTTTTCCCCAACCAACCTCTCTCTCTCACACACAAACCAAAAAAGAGTGCCAAGTTAATGGAAGAAAACTCCTCTTCGGGAATCCCAAAGGAGACGGACCTCCAAGTCTACGCTCTCAGCGGCAAAATCATGCTCTACTCCGTCATCGCTCTCACACTCGTCCTCCTCCTCATCATCTGTCTCCACTTCTACGCTCGCCGCCGCCGCTACGCTGCTGCCTCATCCAACCGACACCATCATCTGACCACCATCTGTCGCCCTGGACTCGACTCTTCCGTACTCAAATCCATCCCCACCTTCAGCTTCTCCTCCGTCTCCCACCCGCCGGAGGCCGATTGCGCCGTCTGCCTTTCTCAATTCGAACAATCTGATACGGGTCGAGTCTTGCCCGATTGTGGCCACTTTTTCCACACTGAATGCATCGACACTTGGTTCCGTTCTCACTCTAACTGCCCGCTTTGCCGGGCTCCCGTTAGGAGCTCCCGGAAGCTGAAAACCAGCGAAATCGTGATCGAAATTGGCGAGTATTGTAGCCGTAATGAGATCGGGGTGTCGGGTGAATGTGGGTGTAGTGCGAAGCCAGGGATCCTTTTGCCGGTGGAGAGTGAGAAGATGAAGTCGGTGAATTTGCCGGCAGGCACATGGGTCGGGTCGGGTGAAGGAGGGTCCGTGTAGGGACAGATCCGGAATCTGGGGCGTTGGCGTTGAAGGCTCAAACGGCGTCGTTTTTAACTGAAGCTATTTTCCCGGTTTTGGAGTATCAGTCTATCTATACGAGTGACGCGGTAACTGGTAGTAGCTGTTTTAAGTGTATACACATGTAGTGTCTACTAGGTCACAGCAAGGAGCAAATATAGAAAATGCTACTTTTCTTTTCCCTTTTTCGATAACGGAATTAGCATCTGTAAATATTTATATTTTAGATTCTTACGATCAAAGTTTATTTGAAGTTAATTATGCAATGTACTTTTAATTCTTTACCAACTCCTTTAACCTTCTGTAAGTTTTGTTCCATGCGATAAAACAATTGACAAGATAACTTCAATTAATAAAAAAATTGACAGGATAACTTTTGGCTACAAAGTAAAAACATAACGCTTTGATAAGCCGAAAAAGGATATGACAAGGGATTAGATATTAGTTTGTTTTGTAATGTCCAGTCTGTGAATGTTACAGGAACACAAAATGCTGAGTGAAACGTGTCGTATCGGGCAGGGAAGGAGGAGGAAAATAATGGGACAGAAATCACAGTCGGAACTCGTATTGGATTCCCTGTAGTTCTCCCGATGGAGATATTTTATCACTTGACTTATAGTTACAGACTTGTAGACTAGTTAGTTGGGTAACACGACAAAGTCTTTGATACTGCAATGTCGCCATGTCGGTAAACGTGTATTGGAAAACTTTATATCATCATATTGCAGTTTGACAAACCTTATTGTATTCAGGATAATTCAGGATAATTTATCTAAAACCACCAAAAGATCATAATAGTAATATGAAGGCTACATTTCAAAACACACAGTTGTGTAGATCTTAACTTAAAAGGTCTCAATTCTTGACCTTTCTAAACTACCACTTTGCAAAATCACAAACTCAATCAACGCTGTAAGGGTCATACTCCCGACAAAACTTCACATGAAATCATAGTCATCAGCACCATCATATGCATTAAGAACCAAATCATCATCTGGCTTGTCCATTTGAAGCTGTTTCTTTTTCCCACCTGCACAAACAAGTTCACTCAGATCTTAACCATCCTAACTATTAAGTCAAGGCTTAAATATGTGTACACTTCATTCTGTCTCCATGTTTTTCTTTTTCACAAAATCGTCAGTTTCAGTAAAGATGCATTACCTGTCTTCTTTTTCCCAGCATTGGCCTCCTTTTCTGCTTTCAGCTTTTCATTTGCAATTGCTGTTATGGATGAGGCAACTTCTTTTGCATCAGCAGCTTTTAGACTAGTCATTGAGAGCCTCATTACAGCTTTCAGTAGTGCTAAATAATGGAAGCTTTTCTGCATTCAGAACATCTCTAAGTACACTTATCTTCCTTTCTATACTAAAGCATGAATCAAATAAAAAGGATAGTCTAACCTCATATGGTCGAAGCTTATGGGAAACGAGCTCAGCGTACTCCATGAAGTCACTTTCAGACTTTGGGATGAAGTTATCAAGAGTATTCTCATTACCTTTCTTACCAAACAGTTCAGTGGTGGATTTATAGTCAGCTTCTTCCACCAGCCTGTTACAGGAGATTGGGAACATTAAAATAGAAGCCATGCAAACATAACAAGTTCACCAAACTTAAATGAAAATGCGGAAAGTTAAGGAGACAAGAATAACTATTTTAAGCTAAACACGCTCAAACAGGAAGGAATCAGAACAGAACAATGTTTTGTTCAAGGTAATATATCTATGTTTTGGGCAGGAGATTTATTTCTTAAACTTATTAAGGTTGCACATTGCAGGACTACTATTTCAAGTTGTAGGATCGTGTTTGTTACATCATCTCAATTTAATGCATAAAAACCAAGGTGAAGCATTTAAGAGATCAGGAAAGAAAACAGACTAAGCAGAGTGCGCCAGAGTTGCAACATATACACATGCAAAGAAGCACATTCCAACACAAGAGGAGATGGACCCGACATGGGCGTTAAATTGGGCCTTTTTCTAAATGAATTGGAGTTAGTGGAAGATCAATTGATCACGTCAAATTGCCTTTATTGTTAGGTTCCCTACAGAACTCAAAGGTGAACTGTAAGAGACAGGAACAAGTTTGTGTTTTCAGTCAAAGGCTGGCGGAAACGAGATTGGCAGATGATGAAAGGGACCATTCTCTCATTTATCTACTACTTTTTAAATGAGTGCAACTTGGATCTTCCATTTCTTTGTCCAGACTTCTTACTTTATAATGTGGTCTGATCTGTCCGACTTGTCATTAATGAAAACGGAAATTGCAGAGATTGAAAGATAGAGAATGGTGGTGGACCAGTAAGTCATGTCTGATGGCCCTGATAAAGAGCTCATGGTGTTTCAATAAATTTTGGGCAAGCTAGAAAAGAGGAGATCTATAAAAGGAGTACAGAAGGGCTCCAAAATTCGACAACAGATGTCCAAACAAAGATGAAGATGACAGGCAGTCAAGGGGTGAAAGCGTATACTAGAACATTTCAGGTCAGGGGATTGTAGATCTCTAGGCCAGGAGGCTTCGTGTCTGATGCCAAGTGTCATATCAATGATAACATCAAGCCCACAATAATGACTAAGTTTTTAATTTTAGGACAAAATGAAGGTGAGCCACACACAAGGGTAAAGTTGAGAGGGAATCTGTGAAGGAAGAAACATAGGGAGCAAAAATTAATCAAAGAAACAGTGGGTTCTAGCAATCAACAAAATGTAATTTACCTTTGTTGCCTAAGCTTTTCTGCAACAGGATCTAATGGTACTTCTTCAACTACTTCTGCAGCTTTCCCCTTCTTTTCTGTAAGTTTCTTGGTGGTCTTTTGAGGAGCTGGTGCAACAGCAGGTTCCTGGTACGGTAAAAATAAATATCAATATAGAACAAAAAGAACAGAGACGTGAAGCTCGAAAAGGAGACATGATCACTGATCAAAATGATAAAAAAAAAATCGTTATATTGTTAAATGGGACAGCAAGTATTCAGCATGGTTAATCATTCACATTCCACAACAAGTACTATGTGTTTTGCATTTCTTGTAACACCAGTGTACTGTGATAGAAGCATGCCATAAATCACAAAGAAATAACTTAAGAGAAACATTTAGAGCTTACTGGAGCGGGTTCGTCTTCATCCTCCCATGAATCCTTTATTTCATCTTCATCAAGATCCTCATCATCCCATTTACTTAAAGGCTGAACCTTTTTGACTAGTGCTGGTACTTGCTCATCTTCTGAGAAATATCAGAGAGATTAGTGAGACAGTTGGATAACATTGATCAACTAAGCAATCACACCACAATCAATAGTAGTCACCAAACTTCATGTAACACTGCAACCACGCAGTCTCACATGGAAGAGACACCAGCTTCTGAACAGACAACTCCTATTGGTTTAACTCACAAAACTTCAGTAACGAATGAAACATTAAACATTACCCCAGTCCTCCATAATTGCCTGCTGCTTATTTGAAAGAACTATATGTATAGACAAATGAAGCAACCTTCACACCTGGTAACAAAAGTTCACAACAGATTTAGAGATCATCACAGTACAGTCAAAGATTTGAACTTGCAAAGCTTGATAATAACTATTAATTATGTATCAAGATACCAATGGGCATGAGATTAATATGTGATTTCTATCATTTGGTATGAACTTAAGATACAAGGTATCAAGAAGATATACCACACCCTCGCCATATTGGTATATTAAAGCCTTTGAAAACCAATAAATCAGAAGGTATCAACCTGATATCGAAATCGTCATATAAGATACACTAGGTATGGGCATTGATTTCAGAATATGGACACCAACACAGGGTTAGATTACTAGATCATAAGATCTAATCAGACCAATATATGGATCCGCAGGCAATGTAGGTATACGCATGCAATTGATTATCAAAAACATAGGAATTAAAAATAAACAATCAATATAGGAGAACTCAGCCGTCCTTCCACAATTAACAACAAAGTCAATCACACAAAACATAGCTGAAAAACGGAAGAAACTCGACATATTGGAGGTGGACTGCTACGATTCATCAGATCATATCGATCAGAGAACGAGTTTTCCTTCTACAACATGAATTCTTAAGCACAAAATCATATCCTAAAATTACTCCTATCTTAAAATTACAGTTCCAAAATCGATAAATCCTGAAGCAAAACAAAGCAAATCACAAGCAAAAGCTCTTAGGGCATCAAAATAAGATGTCGGTAAAGGGGGAAGAGACAAAAGGAGCGGAGAGATAGTGAAATACCAGCACCGGGAAACGATGCAGTGTCAATGCAAATAAATCTAGCAGGTGAGGAAATTGATTAGTGGACGCCAAATAGAGAACGAGGGTGCGGCGAAGGATGGCGGAATTGGTGCTACTACGGAATTACTGAACTGCACGCGAACCCGACAGGATACACGGTAGAGAGAAGAGAGATTCTGGTGACGAACCGATGAAATTAAAGGTTTCGCGATGTGTTGGGCGGCGATAGGGTTGAATGAGCCGAGTTGGGGTTTTATCAACGAGAGAGGAGCGTATCCGACCTTTCTAATCCAACTCTTTTAATAATAGATTTATTTATATATGATAGTATAGTTTTAACAGAAGTTTAATATTTTAAAAAAGATTGAGATCACTAAATATAAAATGAAAAGTTATTTAATTATAAAAGGGAAGAATTTGACATACTAGGCTTTTCTGAGTTTTTGTTTAAGTAAGTGTAGCCCAAATTTTTTTACCACTTTCATTTAATAGTTGGTAAAAATTATTAACCCTTCTATTTAGAAAGAAATAATAAATGATGTTTGTTATTTGTTATATAAGTATAAGTTTTAAATTTTAATTACTGAATTTGTTTTCTTTTATTATTTTTTTTGCCTTTTTTATTTATTTTTTATTTCTTTTTTATTTTCTGGAATGAATTTCTCATACCGGAATTTCTCATACCAGAATTTTCATACCAGAAATTTTCATACCAAAAATTTCATACTAGAAATTTCATACCAGAAATTATTTTCATACCAGAATTTTGTCATACCAAAACTTCTCATACCAGAACTTGTCATACCAGAAATTGTCATACCAGATTTTTTTTCATACCAAAATTTTGGTCAAATTTTTACATACCAGAATTTTGTCATACCAAAATTATTTTCATACCAAATTTCTTTCATATCAGAAGTACATACCACAATTTTCTACCAGAATTTTGGTCAAATTCATTCCAAAATTTTATGATTTTCTACCAGAATAATCTACCAGAATCTCTCATACCAGAAATTTTTCATAAAAAAAACCTCATAACAAAATTTTCTGGTAAGAATTTTACATATCAGAAAATTCTGATATGAGTTTTTTGGTATGAATTTCATACCAGAAATTCGTACTAGAAATTCTGGTATGAAATTCTTACTTAAAAACTCATACCAGAAAATTCACAAAATTTTCTGTAAGGAACTTCCTGGCTTCAAGTATAGGCATGATCTGGTTCGTGATGTTCTTTGTGATACCTTTAGACGGGCCGGAATTTCTGTAAAGAAAGAAGCACCTGTGAACTTCTTGACTGATCCGCGGGATGGAAGGTCGACATTGCGGCCGGCGGATGTTTTGGTGTTTGGTTGGAGTGGAGGAAAGCATGCATGTATTGATTTGACGGGGGTCTCACCGCTTGTGGGATTAGGGAACGGACCTTTTGTTGTGGGTCAGGCAGCTTGTAGAGCGGCATCAGCTAAGGTGGCCAAGCATGGAAGGGCATGTGTTGAAAACCAACACGTTTTTCTTCCATTTTCTTTTGACACGTTTGGATTTTTTGCACCCGATGCTGTTGATATTCTCAAGAGGGTGCAAAGAGTTATGCATAGTAATATTATGTCCTCTAGATTTGTAGATGTTGTTTTTAAAAGGTTAGGTTTTGCCATCCAAAAAGGGGTAGCGGCGCAACTTGTTGCCCGCTTACCTTCTACTTCTATGTAAATAGTAATACCGGATAAATAAAAGAATTTATACACTTCTTCAAAAAAAAGAATTTTACATACCAGAAAATTCTGGTATGAATTTTCTGGTATGAATTTCATACCAGAAATTAGCAGATTATCATGAGAAAGCACAAGCAAATTCCAGTACCAGAATTTTACTCCTATACGAGCTTTTCAAAAACAACCAAAACAAGCAATGAGCTGTACACATTCGTACGAGTACGCTTGGTAAATTGCAAGACAAACATGCCTGCCTACACAGCACAAGAAACCAGAACAAGCAACCCCCCCCCCCCAACAAACAAAAACCAGAAGCCATACACCCCCCTAAACAAATAAACTCAGAAGCAGGGAAACATACACCTGCAGTGGTGCACAATAACTGGAAGCAAGCAGTATCTACAAGTCAAGCTGAAATAAAAATTACACTTCCAAGACATGCACCGTTCTCATATTAGAAAGTAATGATTAATCATGTCCAAACAAGCACCAAATTTACATACTCTTACAGTAAAAACATAGTAACAGGAATCAAAATAAACAAAAGATTGGCACGTAGAAATGCATCTAAACCAAATAACTGGCAATCTAATATTAACAACATATTATCACCGTTCTCCATGGTGAAGCCGCCTTCTCAAAGAGGCAGCCGAAGCCGACATGATCGAAACGTTGCACTGATTCAGTTCGAAATTTTGAGCATTTACAATCAAATTCTGGAAGAACTTACAAAATCTCTAAACCCTAGATAAACAAAAGCAAAATTACGATTCTCCAGATGCACCTACCAGTCAAAGGCTATAAGCGAAATTTCAACAACTCGTTCGCCACGAATTTATGATTATGGCAGGTCTCGTTCGAATTGAAGTAATCAATTGAGCAACCCCAACTCCACGCGCCTGTGATCCCCCGAGACAACCCCAACTCCGAGGTGTAAGTTGATGTTCATAACCAAGACCAGAAACCGTCGCCAGAGAGGGAGAGGTTGAGGCCTGCGTCGCGCTCAGCGTGGTTGAAGGCCGTGGAGGTGACGAGGAGGGAACCGTCACAACCAGTAGCGAGACAATCATGGAAGAAGAGGCGGAGGACGGCGGCAGCAGTGGTGGGAGAGGTGATTTGTTTGTCGGATTGACGGCAAGATTTGCGGTAGTAGCGGGAAGTGAGGCGACAGTGAGAGGGGGCGGAGAAGGTGAGGAGGAGAATGATAAGCAGGGATCAAATCAAATGTGAAACCCTAACTGTAAAAATATTAGTGGGGTACATTTACTAATTAGAAAACTGAAAAAAGCCTATTTAGTGTACAATAATAAAAAACAGCCTAGTTACCTAATTAGCCCTTATAAAAGCTCTATCTAATTTAAATAAAAGTTATTTAATTTATTTATAGGATATCGATTATTTAGGGAGTACATCTTATGTTTAGTGTTAAAAGTGGGTAGGAATAATCCTTGAATTAAAAGTGAGAAAGAGCTTGTAATTTGTCCAATAAAAATAAACTCCTCTCTTAATGACTAGACTTTTACGTTGTTAACTGTAAATCAACGATATCATATGCATCGCGCTTCATCGATATCCTTCTTCCAACTGATTTTTCTAATTCAACTTCTCCATCCATTTATTCTAGTTTCGATTTTTTTCCTCCAATGTTTGTGGTTCTTCTCTAATTTCGATTAATCAAAAATGGTGAAACAATAATTTATCTTAATTCTAGAACCAATATTTATTAATTTGTTCTCAATTTAGTATGTTATTTTGTATTTGTAACACCCGGTTCTTTAGAGGCTCCTTTAGGATAGCCTTTGGAGGGCCTTCGAGTAGGTTGCCCGCGGGGGCGGCCCAGTGGAACGTTGGTGCGCCGACCCGCTGGGGCGCCACTATTTTCCGCAGGGCGGGTAATCAGTGGGTCACGTCGTTTTGTTTCGTAACCGTCGACGGTTACAAAATCCTTTATTTTATTCCGAACCCTTACCTTTCCTTACCCTAATTTTGAGTTGTCATTCTCTCTTAAGCTCTTCACCACCTTGGGAGATTTACGTAAGTGTGTTTTCCTCTTTTCCTTTCTCCTTCCTTTCCTCCATTGTTATCTTCTTCTTCTTCTTCCTTTCTTCATTCTTTTCTCCTCCTATTGATTTTGTCACCAGCAGCGTTGTGCTTTCATCCTCATCGATTTGCAACAAATTTAATGAAGCACACCGTCCTGTGATTCTGGAAGAACCGCTCGTCTCCTTCGATTGCGTTGACGAGTAAGGGTAAGTTGTCTTCCCTTTTCGTTCCTTGGTTACCGGATGGCTATATGAATATCTGACTGAGTATACACGGATTTACAGAAAGGGTTGAAGAAGAAAGACCGGACATTAGGAAGAGAAGTCGGAGTTCGTAGTCGCGAGTGCCGCGACCGCGCCTACAATCCCCCGCGACTGCGCCTCAAAGCCCCCACGCCTTGCTCTTGCCACGGGTGCGGCCTCTGGGTCTTTTTTGCCCCTGCGCCTCTTCACCTCCGCGGCAGCGGTTTTCCTCCAATGAAACCCTTAAGTCGTTCGTGTGACTTAAGGGTGTTCTCTTGGTATGTCATTTCTCCTTCTTTGTACCCCTTTAACCATGTTGTAGTATCATGATAGGTGGCCTAGCAGATCTTGAGCAAATCCCATGTAGTGGGTTAGAGTTAGGTTAGTTTCCAAGTTACGTTGAGGTATGGATAAGGTAGGAAACTGTTGAGATGCAGTCTCGTATGGATGTGGATTGGTTATAACATCTTGCCTTGACTTATATCAGGCATTGAGGAGTGATCACAGATTGGGTTGTGTGGATAGTTGAGAGTATTCTGTTTCAAGTAAGTCCTTAGGACTTACTTAGCTTCTATGATGAATTGGCGAATACTTGAGTGGTGTATGTTTATGTGTTGTGATAGATTGATATATATTATATAAAGACGTATTACTTGGCCCACGAGTAACGGGCGGTGATCACTTGTTCAGTTCTCCCGAGGGAGTTTGGGAGGTGCTTCACGACTAGGTCATACTTGGTATACGGGGAGGGTATTGTATCACTCCATTGTGTATACGGGGAGGTGCGCCGAACCACTCCAGCTGGATAAAGGACCGAAGGCGAGAGTCTAAGACTGCTCATGTCAAACCTATAAATGAACAATGTGGATGACCTTAATAAAGATAATAATAAAGGAGTTTTGTGATAGTATGTTGTGTGTTTACTTCTTGCTTTATATCTGTTTGTGCTTCGGTATTTTCCTCTATATTATAGTTAGCTAACGGTTTATTCGTGTTGTTAGATGCCTTGCGGGACATGGTAGCTACCGAGTGCTTCGGAGGAGGTGGTCAGTCGGGGTTCCCGTACGTGATAGGACGGGTGTGGGTTTTACGTGTTTATGTTTAGCTGATTTTGACAGTTTCTTTTGTGGATTATGTTTATAACTTTTGTACCTCGGCCGAGAGTCGGTTTATCATGTTTAACATTGCATACTACTATATTTGGATTTCTATGTTTTATCGTTTGTGCCTTGTTGTAAGATCCATTAATATTGTTGTCGAGCTAGGGTCGGGACCCATTGTGAGGTCCTAGCCCGTAGCGTCCCGAATCTAAGATTTGGGGTTGAAATAATTTAGCCAAATAGGCTCTTTGTTTGCTCCAAAAGCTGTGCAAAATAAGTCTTAAATTTATAACCAAGAATAAAGCAAAAGCGAACCCGCAATGTACGGATCAATCGCAATATTAGCAAATATTTCAGGGTCGATCACAAGGACTATGGTGAAATCAAGCATGATATTTAACTTCCTGTTGTAAATGCAAAACTCGAGCAACAAAGAACAATGAATGATAATCCGATAAGGGAACACAGATTCTAGAGATCAAGGTCTCCAGTTGTGGTTTTGACTCAAGATTTCTAAAGGTAAGCGTGGACAAAGCTGAGGTTTGCGAAGGGAAGGTATATCAACGATGGGATAGATCACTGGGTAAGTCTCACTATCCACTTTCCCAAACCAAAGTTCCTATCACCGGATAAGTCTCAAGGAACTAAGGAAAGATAAGAGTACTCAAACCAACACACTCACCTAAGGGTACATAACTAACCATCACCGGATAAGTATCAGGTTAACTCTCAAAGGTAGGATGAAGACACACTCAAACCCTAATAAAAGATAAACCTTTATTACCTAACACTCATCATCATCGGTAAACAAGCAAAGGAATCAACAGGTAGGTTTTATCCCAAGCTTGCATGTAAACCAGGAAAGGTGCAACATGGATAGGATTTGACAAGCTATAACCTAAACTCAAGATCTGCAAAACAGTGGATGATCTTGTGCAGTTCTTATCGATCTTGGTCAAGATGACTCCAAGAACAGCTTGAGATGGGTTTCGGTTTAGGGTTAACTCGAGCTCTTAGAGTCCACTAAGATAAAGGTTCATTCTTTCATCACCTATACCACAACCTTCAACTAATCACCCTAAATTCGCAGGGGTTTTAGCCAACAATCATCATGTTCAAGCAATAATCATATATTCAATCAAGATATCAAAGAAAGGGAATAAAATAATCAACAAAGGTTTCCAATAATCAATGATGCAAACAATCCAACAATCGTCAATCACGTTTTCCAAAAGAATGATTACAACTCACTAGAATCCTCCAAGAAAACCTTACAAAATCTCTTCTCTTCTTCTTCATTGAACTCCAAGTAATCATTCATTCAATCTTCCTTCCAAAGATCCACGTCATTGGGGGTTGAAAGCCAACTTCCGTGGGGCGTCAATCCACGTCGGTGGGGAGTCCGTCTCAATGTTGAAGGCTAAGAGATATTTATATGGAGATAAAAGTAGGGTTTTTACAAGCCTTCGGCCTTAAAGATAGATCGTAACTTAAAGATAAACCCTAAAACTTTGGGCCGAAAAGAAATGTTGAGCCCGCTGGTATCAAAGCCCACTCTGGCGGTATCAGAGCCCAACACAAACATCTCGGTCGAGATGTGGGTCGAGGTGACTCCCTATTATGTCCATCTCGGTTGACCTTAGACCATCTCGGTCGAGATGTGGTATCAAAGCCCGCTCCGAGGTATCATAGTTCACTTTGGGGTATCCGAGTTCACTCTGGGTGCGTGTTCTTGACTTTCTTTGCTCCTTTTTTATGCTCCAATGTAGTCCAATTGCTATCCTTTCGACTCATTGCACTTTCATGCTCCCTTTTGACCCAAAATATGTCATATTCCCTACAATTGCAACAAAACTATGTGTAGACATCTATTCTCGTAAAGTAGGTAAATAACAACATAATTGATATGAATATATGTTTTATGCATGCAAAATAAAGAAAAAATCTACATAAATGCATGCCTAAATATAGGTTATAATTCATGTCATCAAAATACTCCATACTTGCCTCTTGCTTGTCCCCAAGCAAGGTTCAAAAGATGATATGGATTATGCATATACAAAAATAAAGAAAAATCACAATATTTTTGTTTTGCGCTTCTATTCATAGATCACCCTCAAAGAATCGCTTCATAGCTAATGAAAATCCTCATATGATCAAAATGAATTATAACATAGAAAAGATAATCACACTTTGCATGAAAATTATAACATGAATCATAACTTTCAGTATATCAAAACCAATAATCAGGAATCCAATTTAAACCAACAAGTCAAAACACGTGTGCAATAAGGTCTTTAGGACTTTCAAAAATAAAGGTCAAGAAACATATTATGGGTGAGATGTGTATAGGATATGTGGTGCAAAAAATCCGGGAAAAGGAACAAACTCTACAACATCAACAACAACCACAACAACACATCCACCAAATAGGTAGTTTTTCACTTCTTTTTGTATTTTTTACTTTTCTTTTGAGAACATGGATAGAGGTGCACAGTAGCCAAAACCTTGGAGATCAGCAAGCCTCATTTTTATGAGGTGTCTCAAACCGGATGCACATGTCAAGACTCGTAAGGACTATCGATCAATCAGACTTTGGCAAGACACAAACACCCGTCTATGTGAATGGTGCCGAGTTACTCATCATCAAGATCAACGTCCCCAAACCTATTTTTTTCTATATAACACACTTTCACTTTTCTTTTCAACTTCAACTTTACATCGCTTTTCACTAACATGCTTCCTAATTTCTGGATAGGTAAAAGCAAGGAAAAACAATATAAGAGGTGTTAAGCATGATCAAGATGAAGAAAAGGAAAGAATCAAATTGTCTTAATCATTCCAAAAAGATGTGTAAGAACTTATCATGCGGTTTTAACCTTCAACACTCAACATGATTTAAAATGAAAGCAAACTATCAAACATGCATGAAATTCCAACAAAGTATTCAAATCCAATATATATCATAAATCAATATAATCATATAAGAATCATCATAGCTATTCCACAAAACAATATCATTATAGAGATCATATCCATCCTAGAAGCACAAAAAAATTTAAAATTTTCCAAATTTTGAAATTTTCAAAATCATATGCAATGTAGTAGACTAGAAACATGCAAAAGGTATTGTAAATACCTCCGCCCCATATTTAAAACTTACATTATCCCCAATGTGAACAAAAGAAAAGGTGGAAAAGGATACTCACAATGTAAGACGGTGAATCGGCAAGACGAATCATTCATCGGGCGGTGGTGGCGGCGATCTATAGAAGCTCGGATAGGGAACTTTGTATACTTTAATTGGCGTCGGAGAATTTTTGTTGAACGAAGAAGGGAAGCGTGTCTTGGCCATATATATTTTTCGAATTTTTTTTTCCAAATTTTTTTTTCCGAAGGCATCTCGGCCGAGATGGTTTTTGGTCATCTGAGATGTTTGACCGAGGTGACTCCCTGTTGCTCCTATCTCGGTTGGCTGAGATTGATCTCGGTCAAGATTACTGTAGGCAACCGAGATGGCTCTAGTTTCCGTTCTTTTCTCAGATTCTCGAACTTTGGAATATCTCCATCTGCTTCTTTGGTTTATTTTCCTTGGATTGTACCTAGCTCTTGTCATCACGGACACAAAAAACGCAAAAACTACACTAAACTAATCTAGAAAGCAAGAAAGAAAGCAATATCTTGGGTTGTCTCTCAAGAAGCGCTTGATTTAAGGTCGCTAGCTAGACCTAACTCCATGGAATTACTTAATGTACCTCAAACAATTTGGAGTGCTCATCACATCCACAATAGAGCTTTTCCAAGAAGGTTCTGGTTTCTAATTTTCCCGGCAAATGGTAGGATCTCTCACGTATAAGCTTGCACGGTTTGGTTCTTCCGGAATCCTACCGGTCTTCCTATGATTCCATGGGACATAGCTCAGCTTTTCGTCTCATCCTTTCTTAGATCGAGAAAACAGCTTCTCAAGAATTCTAGTAGCTTCCCCATCTCTAGCTTGGGAATGACGTATGGTCTTTGTCACGTGAGTGACCCCATACTTGAACAAAAGACACTTCGTTGCCTTAGCGGTGAAGTGCTTGTAACTCCACTCCTTATGGTCCACGAAGCATCTACTTTTAGCAAATTTAAGAACGGTTTCATCTTGATCTTAGGAAGTTCTTTCGGAAGAGACCTTCAACTCTTCGGTGCATCCCTGTAATGATTAGTAATTTCAAAGGGAATTATAAAGTGAATGAGAGAACATACCGGGTAAAGCATTTCAAGCTTTAGAATGAGAATCATGTCAAGAGGAGAGTCTGCACATGGAATCTCTTCTATCTTCTCCGGTTGTGTCTCAATCTTGGCCAATGGTTCAACAGTTTGACCAAGGTGTTTTACTTCCTCCTCTTCTTTCAGCTCAACTGATTCTTCTTCAATCTTGACCGCAGTATCAGCAATCGGGTCGAGGTGTTCCTCATCTTCTTCTTTTTCAGTTAGGACTTCAAGAGGGGCTTTAGGTTCGATAGGAGGAAGGCTTAAGACTTCAAATTGTTCCTTGTTGAGCAGATGATTTTGTGAGGCCTTTTGAGCCTTTAAAAAAAATTTATGTCGTCTTCCAGCTTGTTTATTTTTCTTATCATTTTTTCGAGCATCATCTGTATCCGATCCTTGGGAGGTTGTTGTGGAGGTTGCACTTAAGGCACATAAGAGACGTATGCTTGCTCATAAAACGTATGAGGGGGATTAAGCTCTTCCCAATGCGCAAGCTCATCCTCAATAGCTTCCTCTCTTTCTCTTTCGTCATTAAATTTGATATACGTAAATATGCACTGTAAATATTTATAATGGTCCACCCTAGCAATTTGTCTTGCTCTCCAAAATGGATCAAATGCAGGTTCATAGCTCCTTGCAGCCATTGAAAACCCTGAGAACTCAAAAACTCATACCGAAAAAGTCAAAAGCAAAAGCAAGAACAACCTAGCAAACCAAATACCGGCTTGGTCTTGATCAAGTCCCCAACAATGGCGCCAAAAACTTGTTCGCTCCAAAAGGTGTGCAGAATAAGTCATAAATTTATAACCAAGATTAAAAGCAAAAGTGAACCCGCAATGTACGGATCAATTGCAATATTAGCAAATATTTCAGGGTCGATCACAAGGACTATGGTGAAATCAAGCACAGTATATAACTTCAGGTTGTAAATGCAAAACTCGAGCAACAAAGAACAATGAATGATAACCAAATAAAGGAACGCAGATTCTAGAGATCAAGGTATCCAGTTGTGGTTTGGACTCGAGATTTCTAAAGGTAAGCGTGGAGAAAGCTGAGGTTTGCGAAGGGAAGGTATTTCAACGATGGGATAGATCACCGGGTAAGTCTCATTATCCATTTTCCCAAACCAAAATTCCTATCACTAGGTAAGTCTCAAGGAACTAAGGAAAGGTAAGAGTACTCAAACCAACACACTCACCTAAGGATACGGAACTAACCATCACCATATTAGTTTCAGGTTAACTCTCAAAGGTAGGATGAAGGCACACTCAAACCCTAATAAAGGATAAACTTTTATTACCTAACACTCATAATCATCGGTAAACAAGCAAAGGAATCACTGGGTAGGTCTTATCCCAAGCTTGCATGTAAACCAGGAAAGGTGCAACAAGGATAGGATTTGACAAACTATAACCTAAACTCAAGATCCGCAAAACTGTGAACGATCTCGTGCAATTCTTATCGATCTCGGTCGAGATGACTCCAAGAACAACGTGAGACGGGTTTCGGTTTAGGGTTAACTCGAGCTCTCAGGGTCCACTCAAATAAAGGTTCATTCTTTCATCGTCTATACCATAACCTTCAACTAATCACCCTAGAATCGCAGGGGTTTTAGCCAACAATCATCATGTTCAAGCAAAAATCACATATTCAATCAAGATATCAAAGAAAGGGAATAAAACAATCAACAAAGGTTTCCAATAATCAATGATGCAAACAATCCAACAATCGTCAATAACGTGTTCCAAAAGAATGATAACAACTCACTAGAATCCTCCAAGAAAACCTTACAAAATCTCCAAGTAATCCTTCCTTCAATCTTCCTTCCAAAGATCCACGTCGTTGGGGGTTGAAAGCCAACTTTTGTGTGGCATCAATCCATGTCGGTGGGGAGTTGAAAGCCAATTTCCGTGGGGCGCCAATCTACATTGGTGGGGAGTCCGTCTCAATGTTGAAGTCTAAGAAATATTTATGGGGAGATAAAACTAGGGTTTTTACAAGCTTTCGGCCTTAAAGATAGATCACAACTTAAAGATAAACCCTAAAATTTTTGGGTGAAAAAGAATGTTGAGTCCGCTGGTATCAGAGCCCACTCTGGTGATATTAGAGCCAACGCAAACATTTTGGTCGAGATGTGGGTCGAGATGACTCCCTGTTATGTCCATCTCGGTTGACGTTGGACAATCTTGGTCGAGATGTGGTATCAGAGCTCGCTCCTAGGTATCAGAGTTCACTTTGGGGTATTAGAGTTCACTCTGGGTGCGTGTTCCTGACTTTCTTTGCTCATTTTTTATGCTCCAATATAGTCCAATTGCTATCATTTCGACTCCCTGCACTTTCATGCTCCCTTTTGATCCAAAATGTGTCATATTTCCTACAATTGCAACAAAACTATGTGTAAACATCTATTATCACAAAGTAGGTGAATAACAACATAATTGATATGAATATACGTCTTATGCATGCAAAATAAAGGAAAAATCTACATAAATGCATTTCTAAATATAAGTCATAATTCATATCATCACTCTTTTCTATTTCATTTTGTTTTGCGTACCCCTCTATTTTTTACCACTCTAATTGACTTACACTATTACTCTATTAGGGATATATTTACTTAATGACATTATACTATGCGCCTACTTAATAGAACAATATTGATAAAAGGCGTACTTAGTGATATTGACCTTTTGTATTTCACAAAATTAATTTTTGAACAAATTGGACAAATAGTTGAATAACTTCCCTTATAGTTGAACAACATCACTTATAGTTAAAAAAAAATTATCTTATAGTTGAACAAATCATTCACAATTGATCTAAGCAATGTTTTTTTTATATATTATTATGAGGAGTAATATTTATTAATTTGTTCTCAACTTAATAGGTAAAAGTTTGTTTTAACATTTCATAATATCAAGTTTTGAACAAATTGGACAAATAGTAAAACATATTCATTTATAATTGAACAAATTCACATATACATGAACAAGTTGAATTTATAGTTGAAAAAATTATTGTGTTTGTATAATTTTAAGTGATAATATGTATTAATATATTTTCAACTTGATACGTTAAAGTTTATTGGTATATTCCCCAAAAAAGTCAACATTCGAACAAATTGAACATATAGTTGGACAAATTCGGCATACAGTTGGACAAATTCGGCATACAGTTGAACAAAATGACTTTTTAGTTGAACAAATTGACTTTTAGAAAGTGTATTTTTTTCTTCTTCTTTGATAATGAAGAAAACTGAATTGATCACTTCTTCCTTGCTGATCTTCGGTATATATTTGTCAAAATGGTTTGTTAATTGCAATTAGGGTATGTCGGATTCAAAATTTACATAACTTTTGAAAATTTTTGCATCTACGTTGAAACTCTTCTTCAATAATGACTTCTTATTCGAAATCTCTGTAGTTAGGTCCTGGTGATTTCGAACCTGAAAGCATTAGTCAATAACAATGATTTCTACGTTATGCAATATCAAGGATTTCTTTACTATCGATTTCTTTATCGTCAATTTTGAATAAGAGATATGTTTTTCTCTCCTTTCCCAGCCCCTGATTGTCGTCGTTTAACATTCAATTTTCTATGCAAATTTGTGTTGATCATCCAACCCTTGATTCACTTGATCAAACGGTTGTAATTCAATCTCACTTTTGACTCTAAGCTTCCTTTCCACTTGAACCCAACACTATATAAGTTTGGTTTCAGGTGCAAGTGATCCTTAGAGTCAAAAGTAGGAAGGGTACTAGTCGGCCGATCAAAAAAATAATTGATAGTGATATACGCGCGTTTAATTAATTTTTTTAATAGGAAACAAAATAATTATTTAAACGTAACGTCATTAACTTAAAAAAACCTTATACTTCATCTGGCTTTCCTCGGGTTGACAAAATATGAAAACAAAAGTATCTTTGAAAAATCTGAAAAACTAAAATCGCAGAAGATTTCAAGCAAATCGAGAAACTTTACAAAACAAAAACAACATTGAAATGAAATCGACAACAATGATAACATATTCAATATGATATTTTTTCAAAGCGCTTCAAAATCGAACACATAATCACTATAAATGTCCCGTTCAAAAGAATACATTAAAAACAAGAACGAAAAAGAAAGAAAAAAAAAGGTACTAATATTTCACTATTTTGCTACTTGTTCAATTATAAATACTATTTGTTCATTTATATAAGTTCAAAAAACCATTTGTTCATGTATAATGAATATTTGTTCAGCTAAGCTATACATTTGTTCACCTAAAGTTAATAAAACCAATATACAATTTGGTAAAGTATTTATTTGTAATTTCTTCAACTATCTATAAAATTTGTTCAAACAACCATATATACAATTTGTTCACCTATTAACTTATATTTCAAGTATATATTTTATATGTTCAACTATTTATGTAATTTGTTCAACTATATATGCAATTTGTTCAACTATATATCTAAATATTTCAAAGTGTATGTGTAATTTGTTAAACTACATACACAATTTGCTCAAATAATATTGTAATTTAATCAAGTATTTATGCATTTGTTCAGCTATATATATAATTTGGTCAATGCCCCTAGTTTAAAGTTTCATTTTATAAATATTTTATTATTTATATCGTAGTTTTACGAGTATTTTTTTTATATCGTAGTTTTACGAGTACAACATCCTCACCAACCGCCACTTCAACCCGAGTCACCCTCACCTGCAGCCAATGGAACCTCATCACCTTCTACCTCCTCGAACCTCCTCTCTCCTCCTTACAACCACCGAACCGGACCTCCGTTTTCCCTCCTCTCTTTTTCATTCACCGTCTCAAGCACAACTACCACCACCTCTCATTCGTCTCTCAAATCTCCTGTAGCCACCACCAATTTGTCGCCCTCCTCAGACGAAGCCCCGTCGAGGCCGCCTGTAGCTGCAACCTCCTTCCACCTCACCTCCTGTTGTTGCCTGCAGCCCCGCTGGAGAAGCCACAACGCCGCCTATGACGAGACTGCCAGTGAAGTGTTGCTTCCGGCCTCCCCGCTTGCCGCCGTGAAGAACCTAGCAACCGTCTCGAATGTTTACATATCGGCTCCATACTTTTGGGTATAGTAAAGTAGATATGCGCTAAGAAAAACCAACCAAAAGTAAATAGTATTTTATTAATCACACAAATCAGTTGCTATATCATGATGATAAAAACTTTAGTAAAAAAATTACAATATCAACGATTACATATTCATACACCATTGAAATTTACAAAAGGGATTATTGTCAAAACCTAGAGCGTAATCATTGGATCTTTGAAGGGAAGCGACGATAGCCTGGTAAGACTCGTGAGGAGGTTTATTCCATCTAGTTGAGTTTGTGGTTACTCGGAAATCCTCTTTCTTAGACGGTGTCTTATTGTTTCTAATGTTGAGACAAAATGTAGTAAAGTTGTTGTTGAATGGAAGGTGCCGGTTTGGTCCATCTGGTTGCAACATTGTCTATGATCAAGGGGCAAACATGGCTGGTTGGACGATTACAGCTGGAGCAATGTTCGAACAAGGGGTAATATGGCAGCACATTGGTTGATGGGTCTTCGTCTGATACGCCCAAGTTCTTTTGATCTGAATTTCATTTTTCCGGTTGCTTTGTGTTTTACAATTCACATGGGTAATACTAAGGATTGATAGTTTTCTTTTTTTTTAAAAAAAAAAGAAAACAAAATATAAGGAGTTGGTATGCAAGATTGGATTGTGAAAACTTTGAGATGTATTAACGAGTTTCAAACTGTCATCCGAGATTTTTATTCTGTTAAACGATTTGAGGACTTTAAATCTAGATCTGGAAACTGTAACACCCCAAATTCTGAGAACTCGGGGAGCTACTGGTTAGGACCTCACAATGGGTCCTAACCTTAGTTTGACAACAATTAAACTTGGATCTTACAACAAGGCACAAAAGTATTTAAAACATTTGAAAACTGTAAACAATATATACATCGAAATATGTGTCAGCCTTACAAAAAAAAAATATTAAAACGACGCATATGAAGAACAGAAGACATCCCCGTCCCCAACTAAATGAGTACGTGGACCCGGCTGACCATTTCCTCCGGATCTCTCTACAACTGTATTAACCTGCAAGACATCTACAAGCGGTATAAAACCGTTAGCTACATTCTATGCATAAGTATAAAGGTAAAAGTACAAACACACAACATACACAATCAACATGCAACACTCAATCCTTTTATTATCTTTAATTAGGTGATAGGTTATTACTAATGATACTTATTTTGTGACACGAGGGATTCCCAAACCTCACCCCTGTCCCCGTTTACCAACGCGGAATGGTACTAATGCATTTAACCGTCTACCGGACTGGGCTGGTCGCAGGGAACCTCCTAGACTCTCGCAAGAGCTAGGCAGATGATGTCACGACCCGTTATCATACACTTGGGTCAATTACACAATATACTAAAGTCGGCCTATTCCGGTTTCGTTATTTACCTTAACTAGCAAACACCACTAATACACATCACACACATGCAAGAAGCCAGCTAAGTAAGTCCGTGGACTTACCTGAATCAGATCTCAACTCTCTTAATCACAACTCAATCTGTAACTGTATAACTCGGTTGCTTGTCAAAGGAGGCAAGTGTGTCAGCACACTTTCCTAGTAATTAGAAGTCTAAGACTTCTAAGGTAATAGGTTCTATTAGAACAGAATTTAATACAGTACCAATTTATGGTAAAATGACTATTTTACCCTTGGTCCCGGAATTTCCAAAAACTCGGAATATGTACTTAAATTATAATTTGAGGCTAACTAACCATATTCTACTATCTAGGATGATTTTAGGTAACAACTAGAAAAACTACTCATTTTCTATTTCCCGAAAAGTCACTAAAGTTCAACTACAGCTTCAAATATAAAATTCGAATCATCTTATAAAAATTCCAAAATAATTCCCTAGGTCATCTATGATATCCTATCTACTCGTAGGAGAAAGAATTTCTTAAAACTGTTAACGCATCGCTTCTACAAAAATTTCTAAAGTTGGGTACAACACTTAACAAGTAGCACATTGTCTTAACTTTGAAAAATCATAACTCCTAAACTACTCGCTGGATTTATCCCAAATTTTGATATGTTCTACTATAAAATCTTATCTATAATATATCCAAAATTCAGCTGCAAAGGAGATCAAAATCCTATTTAAAACTATCTCACAAAACCGAATTCCAGCACAACAGAAATACTGCTTACGACTACATCTTTGAAAAATCATAAATCCCAAACCACTCGCTAGATTCCTCTCAAATTTTAATATGTTCTAAAAAATTATGTCGACCATATCATATCCAAAATTCAAGCCCAACGGAGATCAAGAGCATATTCAAAACCATCTCACAAAACAACATCACTTGCTGTTTTCCCCAACACTCAGCACATATATAAAAACGTCAACTTTGAAACACAATAACTCTCAAACCGTAACTCCGATTCTTCCCAAATTTTAGTATGTTATACTATGTACTACTGTCTATGACATATCCGAAAATCAGCAGTAAAGGTGGAGTCTAACCTACCCAAAACTGGAGCCGAATTTGACTGTTCTTCACTTCCGAAAACTCAGCAAACTCCTATATCTTCACTGTTTCTTCTATGGATGTTCTGAGCAGGTTTAGTAGACATCAAAGACACTCATTAGGCATGAATTACATGGACATAAGTGCAAGGAAGATGAGGGTATCAACCTTACCCGGTTCCAAGACTCGAAGGCACGTGAATGACAACACTAAGGCTGCTGTAGATCGGATTTGGGCTCCTCGTAATCAATGGTCTGCTGGTGCTGCGTTTGGTTGTTCGACAGAAACGAGGGGAGATGCAAGGCAGCAGGTCCTCACTGGCTGACGGGAATAAAAGGCAACAGAAGGAAGGAATCCAGAAGTGAGGCGTGAGGTAAGGCGAAAGATCAGGGGGAGGCACGCAGCAGGCTAACATCTGTAAACATGGAAGGAAGGTGGGGAGCTGCTCCATTAATTGCGGGTATAAATGAGATAGGAGAGAGCGTAGAGTGGATCTGGCGTGATGCTGGGAAGCAGAAGGAGAAGAGACCGTCTGTCCCTGGGCTGGAGCGAAGCAGCAATGCACCATTCTGGGCTGCACATATGGGCTGGGGCGAAGCAGCAATCAGCAAGGCAACGTCCAGGGCTGTAAGTTGTTGTACGGGCTGCAACAAGGAGTGGGCTGGCGCTGGAGCTGAGCAAGGATGGGCATGAGTTCGGGCTGCTTCTGGCTGCAGCAGAGGAAGAGTGGGCTGCGAACTGGGCTGAAAACAAGGTAGGGATAGTGGGCTGAAAGAGTTGTCTTGGCTTTGTCACAGCCTTGTCAAAACGTGTCCTGGCCTTGTCATGGTCTCGTCTCAGCCTTGTCGAAATCTCGTCTCAGCCTTGTCATGATCTCGTCTAAAGTCATCGTTACGAATTAATTATAAGAATTAGGGTTTTATATAATTCTATCATTTTATGTGAATTAAATTCTACATAAAATGATAAATAATTATAAGAATTAGGATTTGATATAATT
Source organism: Fagopyrum homotropicum (assembly GCA_033239125.1). NCBI lineage: Eukaryota > Viridiplantae > Streptophyta > Magnoliopsida > Caryophyllales > Polygonaceae > Fagopyrum > Fagopyrum homotropicum. The sequence goes on along the minus strand of BSWB01000002.1, from coordinate 55,573,575 downwards.
TTATCATTTTATGTAAATTAAATTCTACATAAAATGATAAATAATTATAGGAATTAGAGCTTGATATAATTTTATCATTTTATGTGAATTAGCTTCTACATAAAATGATAAAATTTGTGAAGAAAGAATTGCTAGCTAAAATGGAAAACCGTCAACGGCTCAAAGTCCGATTTGATTCGGAATTAAACGGAAATAAAAATTCCGGATATTACATCAGTACCCCCTTAAAATAAGTTTGTCCCGAAACTTAGGACAAGGTACTTAATTAAACGATTATTATAAATAAACTAGTATGTCCTAGTCTCACGAAATTATTTTTTTTTTTTTTATTCGTTTCCTAAACTTCTCTAACTCTATCAAAGCGTAACGAAAAAAACTGGTCGTTACATCAGATCCCCCTCAGAATAAGTTTCGTCCCGAAACTTAGGGTAAGACAATCCTGATCGGCCTTTAAGGCACCAAATGGGTGTGTTTGATCACTACACAAAAGTCTCGTCGTTTCCCCATCTAAGTATCCCACACATCAAGGTTACCAAAAGAACACATCAGTGACTAAACTCAATCATGAAATAAACAAGCAGTCAAACAATATCACACATACAAGGTCAAGCCCTAACTCGTCACTCCCGAGGTTACCACTATCGCTACATGGGTCTTTGAAAGGTTACGTCTCTTACTATCTCCAATCTTAGGTAGCCTTATCGGATTTTCATAAAACCACTAAATCTTAAATCTTTTCAGGTACTTAGATCACAAGCGTATGTTACCACGTTCTACAGTGGTTACCGGATATCTCACCGGTATCATCCGGCTCAACTGTTTGATCCTCTAATATGATAACCTAACCCGTGTCTGGTAGGTATCTCTCCAACTGAAATTCTCAAACTTAGTTCCCAAACTTAGTCTCCGTGGAAAACTAAAGCTACCCTCTCCAATAGGGTGAGGGAACTAGTCCATCAGTCACTTTTAAACCGCTTTAAACTTCCAATGGTTTTCCTTACATAAATCACTTCTAGATCCTTTGATGACCTTACGGAAAAATCATCTATTCAACTTTCTTCCCTCTGTTATGACCACTTACTTCCGGCCTTTTGAAAGGGTTCTGACTACACAATCAGGTCAAAGGTCTTGGACATCCACCAACATTTACCAAGTGCTCAATGCTCTTCGTATCACGACCCACTTGGTCTTGTCTTTTAATATTACTCCGTCATCTTACTCCTTAAGTAAGGAATCGTCACCTTTACCCTTTTCAGGTCTAACACTCGAGACAACTAAAAATCGAATCTAGTGGTCATCCTCTTTGTTCACTTGGCATTATTTTATTATTTACAGACCTCTCATATATCGTTTGCTTAAACTTAGGTTTATCACGCATTTTCCAAGATCTTACGTGACCTAGAATACGTCCGGAATGACGGTATTAGACACAGAGTGATCTCCTATCACCGTTATTTGATCATGACTACTCAATAATTGTTAACATACCATCAGCAGTGCACTCTTTTCTCCACCATGGTTATCAGACCGATAATATCCCTCTGACTCAAAACGCAACTATGCTCTGTTCCGATATAATATTACACATAAAATCTACTCCGAGATCATGCTTTCTTAAGCACAGTTACTAGGTTGCATGTATGCTCCTGTCGCTTCTCATTCTTATGTATCTTCGACTCAGGATGGTAGTTACTCCCTTTGAGCTTTCTAGTGCAGACCATGCACAATATTTTTATTACATCATTAATTCTTTCCTAATCCATCTTGAAAACTCACTCTAGAGTATTCTATTAGTACAGAATTCCACACTACTTGTCTGGCAACATGTAACAAAGCCACCACTCTTCACTCGGATCCATAATAGGGTAGCAGTCTCCTTCTATTACCTCTACATGCACATAATACCCCGACTATCTTGATGGTGATACAACTCCCGTACAATATTTTCAATCACTCCGTGTAGCCTATCTCATGTTCCTTCCAAGCGAAATGCATTTCACCAACTCTCATCATCCTAAATTCGGCATGTTTTTCCTATGCCATTGCTTAAAGCTCTGTGGGTTAGGACCCACCACGCTTCCGCTGCGCTACTCTGATAATTCTGTTGCCACTCATTAATCATAGGGACATTTTCTGTGGGTCCCAAGTGATTAACCTCAAACTTTTCTTCCAATTATATCATAAGTCCTAACCGGATAAGTACCAAGTATATTCCTTAATTGCCTTAATGAAACAAAATGACGATTGGAGAACAACTCCTTCCGTTTACTTTCTTAATTCTCTTAGCACGGATCCAAACCCCTTGACTCGATCGGAGTTTGGTCTTAACTAGCCAAGAAGTAACCCTTAAAACGTTTCTCTTTATATCTTTAATTCATCCAAGAAGGTTGTTGTTGCCTCTTTGAGGAAATCCTCTAAGGCGTCGGTAAAGCTACTCCATAGATCCACAGTCACAAATATCTCTTCTTAACGGGACAAAACTCATCAATACCAAACAATACTTGCACGTCCTTGGTTGACATCGGTCAGTCTATAATTGACTCATCTCAATTTCATACCTCCACTGGTATTAAACTTTTGGTGCACATCACCTACTAGATTAATCATTTTATCCTTCTTTAGTTCGTCTTATCTTTCACTCTCTTATGCTTCCTTTGGGTCAACTCTCTTTCTCAAGTCTCACTGTGCCATTCGTCTGACATAAATAGTCGTTTCAAGTTTTCCACGATAGCTTGCATGCGTTTTTGAAATTCTTATGGCCGTAATGATCACCCACTTGCAGTTCCTTTTGCATGGACCATCTGTGTTCATGGCTTATGTCCCATGATAATTCGGGTTACCCTGGACTCTCGAGTCTAGCAAGGTCGTTCTCCCATACAGATTTCTTCACTAGTGTTGGTGGTAATATCGCCTTCATGAACCTCCATTGACCCTACTACAGGCTTCCATTCTTTGGATATTGGCGTCGCGGTTTCTTTCAACTTCTTATATCTCTGAGGAGGTCAAAACCTCCCCACGCTGGTGGGGTCTGCCTTTTCGCTTTTACACTCAATTGTAGGTCTTCATTCCGTGCATCTTAGATTCTCACAACCGGATTGACACTTTGTCTCTTCTGGTTTCTCATGCCCCTAATGGTCTATGGGGCATCCGCCTCGATTATAATGTTCTTGATTCCGTAATCTTGGTTGTACTCAATTCTACTTGTCCTGTTCCAATATTGTTATCTTTACTCCACACTCTTATAGTCTATTGCATGGTTCTTCTAATTCCGTCTCTCGGCCTCGTATGCCCGAGTTCCTTGTACGACCTTATTTTTCTTCTAGCTGAACTGACTCAGGGATTTCTTCCTCATCTGATTGTGCTTGTGGTAACATTTATCTTCACAACTTTACTTCCTTGCTCACTTGTTCTTTGGATGATTTGTAAGGATCACCAAGCATCTTACCCGAGTATAATACTCAATTCAAGGTCCGAATCCATTGCCTCGTGTTGGAGATTCTTCGCGTCCGCAGTAGATTTATCATGAGGTGATAATCGCTTCGTGATATCACGACTAAAGGATATAAAATATCCTTTAGGATACTAACAAACTAAGCATACACATGTATATAACATATAATAAGAAACATCACAAAAATTCTATATACTAACTCCTATCGTTCCAAGTTGCAGAGATCCACGGAGAGCGATGGTGGTCCGACGTACTACTAACCCAACAACCCGACTATACGTGTGTGTAAAAACAGAAATCCATTTTCAAATTTTAGACCCCTTTCGGGTTCTAGTTATTTTATACAATCGGTCTTTCAGAAGATTTCAAGTGCCATTGTTGCCAACCCAGAGCTCTGATACCATATTGTAACACCCCAAATTCTGAGAACTCGGGGAGCTACTGGTTAGGACCTCACAATGGGTCCTAACCTTAGTTTGACAACAATTAAACTTGGATCTTACAACAAGGCACAAAAGTATTTAAAACATTTGAAAACTGTAAACAATATATACATCAAAATATGTGTCAGCCTTACAAAAAAAAATATTAAAACGACGCATATGAAGAACAGAAGACATCCCCGTCCCCAACTAAATGAGTACGTGGACCCGGCTGACCATTTCCTCCGGATCTCTCTACAACTGTATTAACCTGCAAGACATCTACAAGCGGTATAAAACCGTTAGCTACATTCTATGCATAAGTATAAAGGTAAAAGCACAAACACACAACATACACAATCAACATGCAACACTCAATCCTTTTATTATCTTTAATTAGGTGATAGGTTATTACTAATGATACTTATTTTGTGACACGAGGGATTCCCAAACCTCGCCCCTGTCCCCGTTTACCAACGCGGAATGGTACTAATGCATTTGACCGTCTACCGGACTGGGCTGGTCGCAGGGAACCTCCTAGACTCTCGCAAGAGCTAGGTAGATGATGTCACGACCCGTTATCATACACTTGGGTCAATTACACAATATACTAAAGTCGGCCTATTCCGGTTTCGTTATTTACCTTAACTAGCAAACACCACTAATACACATCACACACATGCAAGAAGCCAGCTAAGTAAGTCCGTGGACTTACCTGAATCAGATCTCAACTCTCTTAATCACAACTCAATCTGTAACTGTATAACTCGGTTGCCTGTCAAAGGAGGCAAGTGTGTCAGCACACTTTCCTAGTAATTAGAAGTCTAAGACTTCTAAGGTAATAGGTTCTATTAGAACAGAATTTAATACAGTACCAATTTATGGTAAAATGACTATTTTACCCTTGGTCCCGAAATTTCCAAAAACTCGGAATATGTACTTAAATTATAATTTGAGGCTAACTAACCATATTCTACTATCTAGGATGATTTTAGGTAACAACTAGAAAAACTACTCATTTTCTATTTCCCGAAAAGTCACTAAAGTTCAACTACAGCTTCAAATATAAAATTCGAATCATCTTATAAAAATTCCAAAATAATTCCCTAGGTCATCTATGATATCCTATCTACTCGTAGGAGAAAGAATTTCTTAAAACTGTTAACGCATCGCTTCTACAAAAATTTCTAAAGTTGGGTACAACACTTAACAAGTAGCACATTGTCTTAACTTTGAAAAATCATAACTCCTAAACTACTCGCTGGATTTATCCCAAATTTTGATATGTTCTACTATAAAATCTTATCTATAATATATCCAAAATTCAGCTGCAAAGGAGATCAAAATCCTATTTAAAACTATCTCACAAAACCGAATTCCAGCACAACAGAAATACTGCTTACGACTACATCTTTGAAAAATCATAAATCCCAAACCACTCGCTGGATTCCTCTCAAATTTTAATATGTTCTAAAAAATTATGTCGACCATATCATATCCAAAATTCAAGCCCAACGGAGATCAAGAGCATATTCAAAACCATCTCACAAAACAGCATCACTTGCTGTTTTCCCCAACACTCAGCACATATATAAAAACGTCAACTTTGAAACACAATAACTCTCAAACCGTAACTCCGATTCTTCCCAAATTTTAGTATGTTATACTATGTACTACTGTCTATGACATATTCGAAAATCAGCAGTAAAGGTGGATTCTAACCTACCCAAAACTGGAGCCGAATTTGACTGTTCTTCACTTCCGAAAACTCAGCAAACTCCTATATCTTCACTGTTTCTTCTATGGATGTTCTGAGCAGGTTTAGTAGACATCAAAGACACTCATTAGGCATGAATTACATGGGCATAAGTGCAAGGAAGATGAGGGTATCAACCTTACCCGGTTCCAAGACTCGAAGGCACGTGAATGACAACACTAAGGCTGCTGTAGATCGGATTTGGGCTCCTCGTAATCAATGGTCTGCTGGTGCTGCGTTTGGTTGTTCGACAGAAACGAGGGGAGATGCAAGGCAGCAGGTCCTCACTGGCTGACGGGAATAAAAGGCAACAGAAGGAAGGAATCCAGAAGTGAGGCGTGAGGTAAGGCGAAAGATCAGGGGGAGGCACGCAGCAGGCTAACATCTGTAAACGTGGAAGGAAGGTGGGGAGCTGCTCCATTAATTGCGGGTATAAATGAGATAGGAGAGAGCGTAGAGTGGATCTGGCGTGATGCTGGGAAGCAGAAGGAGAAGAGACCGTCTGTCCCTGGGCTGGAGCGAAGCAGCAATGCACCATTCTGGGCTGCACATATGGGCTGGGGCGAAGCAGCAATCAGCAAGGCAACGTCCAGGGCTGTAAGTTGTTGTACGGGCTGCAACAAGGAGTGGGCTGGCGCTGGAGCTGAGCAAGGATGGGCATGAGTTCGGGCTGCTTCTGGCTGCAGCAGAGGAAGAGTGGGCTGCGAACTGGGCTGAAAACAAGGTAGGGATAGTGGGCTGAAAGAGTTGTCTTGGCTTTGTCACAGCCTTGTCAAAACGTGTCCTGGCCTTGTCATGGTCTCGTCTCAGCCTTGTCGAAATCTCGTCTCAACCTTGTCATGATCTCGTCTAAAGTCATCGTTACGAATTAATTATAAGAATTAGGGTTTTATATAATTCTATCATTTTATGTGAATTAAATTCTACATAAAATGATAAATAATTATAAGAATTAGGATTTGATATAATTTTATCATTTTATGTAAATTAAATTCTACATAAAATGATAAATAATTATAGGAATTAGAGCTTGATATAATTTTATCATTTTATGTGAATTAGCTTCTACATAAAATGATAAAATTTGTGAAGAAAGAATTGCTAGCTAAAATGGAAAACCGTCAACGGCTCAAAGTCCGATTTGATTCGGAATTAAACGGAAATAAAAATTCCGGATATTACAGAAACTACGACATCAACCCCGCATCATATCCCTTTCACTTTACAAGTCTTTTGTTAAACGAAATATCCTCCATAAACTTAAAACAGGTTGATATTTGGAAGGGGCATCGTATACTCTTATTGGAATCCATTTGCATTCGTTGAAAAAAAAAATTTGTTGAAATCGTTTTGGGATTTGGTTTCGAAAAACATAGAAAAAAAGGAGAAGGAAGAAGAGTTTAGTAGCCGTCGTTTGTGTTTCATATCGGGTTTTAACGTCAACACAGTCGACATGCATTGAAATTAAAAGTTTTCAACGCATCCAACTTGTGTTGAGTTATGCAGCTTGTAAAATTCGATCCGTGTCAAGTAAAACCAAATTAAAAGTATATAGTATTTTCTTAATCACACAAATCAGTTGATATATAATGATGATAAAAACTTAAATAAAAAATTACAATATCCACGATTACACATTCATACACCATTGAAATTTACAAAAGAGATTCTTGTCAAAACCTAGAGCGTAATCGCCGGATCTTTTGAAGGGAAGTGACGGTGGCCTGGTGAGACTCGTGAGGATGCTTATCCCATCTAGGTGAGTTTGTGGTTACTCGGGAATCCTCTTTCTTAGACGGTGCCCTATTGTTTCTAAGATGAGACCAGATGTGGTAAAGTTGTTGCTGAATGGAAGGCGCCGGTTTGGTCCACCTGATTGCGACATTGTCTATGATAAAGTGGCAACATGGACGATTACCGTTGGAGCAATGTTCGAAGAAGGAGTAATATGGCAGCACATTGGTTAGCGGTCCTTCGTCTGATTCGCCCAAGTTCTTTTGATATGAATTCCATGCTTCCGGTTGCTTTGTGTTTTACTATTGACATGGATAATACTAATAATTAATAGTTTGATTTTAATAAAGAAAACAAAAATTACGGAGTTGGTATGCAAGATTAGATTGTGCAAAATTTGAGATTGTTTAACGAGATTTCAGACAGTCATCCGAGATTTTCATTCTGTTAAACGTTTTGAGGACTTTAAATCTAGATCGGGAAACTATGACATCAACCCCGCGTTAGATCTCTTGCACTTTACAAGTCTAATGTTAGATGAAACATCCTTCATAAATTTGACATAGATTGACATATGGAAGGGGCATCGTATATTTTAATTCGGATCCATTTGCATGTGTTGATTTTTTTAGTTGAAATTGTTTTGGGCTTTGGTTTCAAAAAACATAGATTAAGAGGACAAGGAAGAAGAGTTTAGTAGTTGTCGTTCGTGTTTCATATCGGGTTTCAACTTCAACACAGTCGACATGCATTGATTATAAAAGTTTTCAACGCTCCCGACTTGTGTTGAGTTATGCAGCTTGTAAAATTGGATCTGTGTCAAGTAAAACCAACCAAAAGTATGTAGTATTTTCTTAATCACACAAATCGGTTGATATATCATGATGTGATAAAATTTTTGGTAAAAAAATACAATATCCACGATTACACATTCATACACCATTGAAATTTATAAAAGAGATTCTTGTCAAAACCTAAAGCATAATCATTGGATCTTTGAAGGGAAGCGACGGTGGCCTGGTGAGACTCGTGAGGAGGCTTATCCCATCTTATTAAGTTTGTGGTTACTTGGGAATCCTCTCTCTTAGACGGTATCTTGTTGTTTCTAATATTGAGACCAGATGTGGTAAAGTTGTTGTTGAATGGAAGGCGCCGGTTTGGTCCACCTGGGTGCGACTTTGTTTATGATCAAGGGGCAACATGGCTGGTTTAATGACTACAACTAGAGAAATGTTCGTAGAAGAGGTAATATGGCAACACATTGGTTGGCGGGTCTTCGTCTGATTCACCCAAGTTATTTTGATCTGAATTTCATGCTTCCGGTTGCTTTATTTTTACTATCGATATGGATAATACTAATGATTGATAGTTTGCTTTCTAAAAAAGAAAACAAAAAACTAACGAGTTTGTATGCAAGATTGGATTGTACAAAATTTGAGATGTTTTAATGAGACTTCAGACAGTCATCCGAAATTTTCATTATGTTAAAGGACTTGAGGACTTTAAATCTAGATCGAGAAACTGTGGCATAACCCCCGCATTATCTCCCTTGCACTTTAAAAGTCTTTTGTTAGACAAAATATCCTTCATAAACTTGACATAGGTTGACATTTGGAAGGAGCATCGTATACTCTGATTGGGATCCATTTGCATGCATTGAATTTTTTTGTTTTTTTTGGTTGAAATCGTTTTGGGCTTTGGTTCGAAAAACATAGAAAAAGAGGAGAAGGAAGAAGAGTTCAGTACCCGCCGTTCGTGTTTCATATCGGGTTTCAACTTCAACACAGTTGACATCTGTTGAAATTAAAAGTTTACAACGCATCCGACTTGTATTGAGTTATGTATCTCGTAACATTGGATCCGTGTCAAGTCAAACAAACCAAAAGTATAAAGTATTTTCTTAATCACACAAATCAGTTGATATATCATGATGATAAAAACTTTAGTAAAAAAATTATAATATCCACGATTAAACATTCATACACTATTGAAATTTACAAAAGGGATTCTTGTCAAAACCTAGAGTGTAATTGCTAGATCTTTGAAGGGAAGCGACGGTGAACTGGTGAGACTCGTGAGGATATTTATCCCATCTAGCTGAGTTTGTGGTTCCTCGGGAATCATCTTTCTTAAACGGTGTCCTATTGTTTCTAATGTTGAGACCAGATGTGGTAAAGTTGTTGTTGAATGGAAGGCGCTTGTTTGGTCCTCCTGGGTGCGACGTTGTCTATGATCAAGGGGCAACATGGCGGGTTTAACGATTACTGTTGGAGCAATGTTCGAAGAAGGGGTAATATGGCAACACATTGGTTGTTGGTCATTTGTCTGAAGTGCCCAAGTTATTTTGATCTGAAGTTTATGCTTCCGGTTGCTTTATGCTCTACTGTTGACATGGATAATACTAATGATTCATAGTTTGCTTTCTACAAAAGAAAACAAAAACGAAGGAGTTGGTATGCAAGATTAGATTCTGCAAATTTTGAGATGTTTTAATGAGATTTCAAACAGTTATTTGAGATTTTCATTATGTTAAATGATTTGAGGATTTTCAATCTAGATCGGAAAATTGCGGCATCAACCCCGCATCACCTCCATTGTAATTTAAAACTCTTTTGTTAGACTTTCATTAACTTGACATTGGTTGACATTTGGAAGGGTCGTCGTATACTCTGATTGGGATCCATTTGCATGCGTAGAATTTTTATTTATTTTTTTCGTTGAAATTGTTTTGGGTTTTGGTTTCGAAAAACATAGAAAAAGAGGAGAAGCAAGAAGAGTTCAGTACCCGTCGTTCGTGTTTCATATCGGGTTTCAACTTCAACATAGTCGATATGCGTTCAAATTAAAAGTTTGCAACGCATCCGACTTGTGTTGAGTTATGCAGCTCGTAAAATTGGATCCGTGTCAAGTAAAACCAACCTAAAGTACATAGTATTTTCTTAGTCACACAAATCAGTTGATATATCATGACGATAAAAACTTTAGTAAAAAAATTACAATATCCACGATTACACATTCATACACCATTGAACTTTATAAAAGGGATTCTTGTCAAAACCTAGAGCGTAATCACCGGATTTTTGAACAGAAGCGATGGTGGCCTGGTGAGACTCGTGACGAGGCTTATCCCATCTAGGTGAGTTTGTGGTTACTCGGGAATCCTCTTTCTTAGACGGTGTCCTATTGTTTATAATGATGAGACTAGATGTGGTAAAGTTGTTGCTGAATGGAAGGCACCGGTTTGGTCCTCCTGATTGCGACGTGAATGGCAACATGACTGGTTTGACGACTACAGCTGTTGCAATGTTTGAAGAAGTGGTAATATGGCAACACATTGGTTGGTGGGCTTCGTCTGATTCGACCAAATTATTTTGATTTGAATTTCATGCTTCTGGTTACTTTATGTTTTACTATTGACATGGATAATACTAATGATTGATAATTTGCTTTCTAAAAAAGAAAACAAAAACTAACGAGTCTGTATGCAACATTGGATTGTACAAACTTTGAGATGTTTTAACGAGATTTTAGACAGTCATCCGAGATTTTCATTTTATTAAACGATTTGAGGACTTTAAATCTAGATCCGGAAACTACGACATATACCCCGCATCCGGAAATTTTTTGTCGAAATAATTATGGGCTTTGGTTTCGAAAAACATAGAAAAAGAGGAGAAGGAAAAAGTGTTCAGTACCCGCCGTTCGTGTTTCATATCGGGTTTTAACTTCAACACAGACGACATACGTTGAAATTAAAAGACTTGTGTTGAGTTATGCAGCTTGTAAAATTGGATCCGTGTCAAGTGCAACCAACCAAAAGTATATAGTAAAATTAGGTGCATTGAAAGAACATAAAAATCGTGGAAACAGACAAAGATAAAGCATATCCACACAAGACCTCGAATCACAAAAAACTGATCAATGAGCACAATAAAAAATGTTAGACAATCAAAGCAAAGGAAAATAGATAGATCATGATAGTCGAAGAAGTGCACATTGAATATTCTAAGGATCACCAGCATAAACCTCAATTTTGAACTCTCTAGAGCATTTAAATTTCGATCATTTATCACTAACCCTTTAGACAGAATAGGATCAACCCATCTCCAAACGACACTCACAAAACCAAAGCATCCAATCGACTCGAATCAAAATTAAACATTCCTACCTTCACTCATACTCAGTTTACCCTTGAATATTGTTCAGTATTGATGATCATCTTTTACTGGTCTAATTTTTAACAAAAAATCCAGTAAAAAAAGTTGTATATAAATTAGTTGATATATCATGATGATAAAAACTTCAGTAAAAAAATACAATATTTACGATTACACATTCATATACCATTGAAATTTACAAAAGGGATTCTTGTCAAAACCTAGAGTATAATCGTCAGATCTTTGAAGGGAAGCGACGGTGGCCTAGTGAGACTCGTGAGGAGATTTATCCCATCTAGCTGAGTTTGTGGTTACTCAGGAATCATCTTTTTTAAATGTGTCCTATTGTTTCTAATATTGAGAGTAGATTTGGTAAAGTTGTTGCTGAATGGAAGGCGCCGGTTTGGTCCTCCTATGTGCGACGTTATCTATGATCAAGGGGCAACATGGCTGGTTTCACGACTACAGCTGGAGCAATGTATGAAGAAGTGGTAATATTACAGCACATTGGTTGTTGGCTCTTTCTTTGATTCGCCCAAGTTATTTTTATTTGAATTTTATGCTTCCGGTTGCTTTGTGTTCTACTATTGATATGGATAATACTAATGATTAATAGTTTGCTTTCTATGAAAGAAAACAAAAACGAAGGAGTTGGTATGCAAGATTGGATTGTACAAATTTGAGATGTTTTAATAAGATTTCAAACAGTTATTCGAGATTTTCATTTTGTTAAACGATTTAAGGACTTTCAATCTAGATCGGAAAACTACGACATCAACCCCGAATCACCTCCCTTGCAATTTACAAGTCTTTTGTAAGACTTTCATAAACTTGACATTGGTTGACATTTGGAAGGGGCGTCGTATACTCTAATTGGGATCCATTTGTATGCGTAGAAATTTTTTTGTTTTTTTGGTGAAATCGTTTTGGGCTTTGGTTTCGAAAAACATAGAAAAGAAGGAGATGGAAGAAGTGTTCAACTTTAACACAGTTGACCTGCGTTGAAATTAAAGGTTTTCAACGCATCCGACTTGTGTTGAGTTATGCAGCTTGTAAAATTGGATCCGTGTCAAGTAAAATCAACAAAAGGTACATAGTATTTTTTTTAATCACAGAAATCAGTTGATATATCATGATGATAAAAACTTTAGTAAAATTAAAGTAGCCACGATTACACATTCATACACCATTGAAATTTACAATAACGATTCTTGTTAAAACATAGAGCGTAACCGCCGGATCTTTGAAGGGAAGCGATGGTAGCCTGGTGAGACTCGTGACAAGGCTTATCCCATCTAGTTGAGTTTGTGGTTACTCGGGAATCCTCTTTCTTAGACGGTGTCCTATTGTTTCTAATGATTAGACTAGATGTCGTAAAGTTGTTGCTGAATGGAAGATGCCGGTTTGGTCCACCTGATTGTGACGTTGTCTATGATCAAGTGGCAACATGGCTGGTTTGACGACTACAACTCGAGCAATGTTCGAAGAAGGGGTTATATGGCAGCACATTGGTTGGCGGGTCTTCGTCTGATTTTCCCATGTTTTTTTTTTCTGAATTTCAAGCTTCCGGTTGCTTTGTGTTTTACTATTTACATTGATAATACTAATGATTGATAGTTTGCTTCTAAAAAAAAAAAGAAAACAAAAACTAAGGAGTTAGTATGCAAGATTGGATTGTGCAAACTTTGAGATGTTTTAACGAGATTTCAAACAGTCATCCTAGAATTTCATTATGCTAAACGATTTGAGGACTTTAATTATAGATCGGGAAACTACGGCATATACCCCGCATCAGCTCCCTTGCACTTTACAAGTCTTTTGTTAGACGAAATGCCCTTCATAAACTTGACATTGGTTGACATTTGGAAGGGACGTCGTATACTCTGATTGGGATCCATTTGCATGCGTAGAATTTTTTTTTATTTTTTTGGTTGAAATCGTTTTGGACTTTGGTTTCGAAAAACACGAAAAAGAGGAGAAAGGAAGAAGAGTTCAGTTGCCGCCGTTCGTGTTTCACATCGGGTTTCAACTTCAACACAGTCGACATGCGTTAACATTAAAAGTTTTTTAACGCATCTGACTTGTGTTGAGTTATGCAACTTGTAAAATTGGTTTCGTGTAAAGTAAAACCAACCAAAAGTACATAATATTTTCTTAATCACACAAATCAGTTGATATATTATGATGATAAAAACTTTAGTAATAAAATTACAATAGCCACGATTACACATTCATACACCATTGAAATTTACAAGAGCAATTCTTGTCAAAACCTAGAGCGTAATCGTCGGATCCTTGAAGGGAAGTGACGGTGGCCTGATGAAACTTGTTAGGATGCTTATCCCATCTAGTTGAGTTTGTGGTTACTTGAGAATCCTCTTTTTTAAACGGTGTCCTATTGTTTCTAAAGTTGAGACCATATGTGGTAAAGTCGTTGTTGAGTGGCATGCGCCGGTTTGGTCCACTTGGGTGCGACGTTGCCTATGATCAAGGGGCAACATGGCTTGTTTGACGACTACACCTGGAGCAATGTTCGAAGAAGGGGTTATATGGCAACACATTGGTTGGTCGGTCTTCGTTTGATTTGCCGAAGTTCTTTTGATCCGAATTTTATGCTTCCGGTTGCTTTGTGTTCTACTATTAACATTGATAATACTAAAGATTGATAGTTTGCTTTTTACAAAAGAAAACAAAAATGAAGGAGTTGGTATGCAAGATTGGATTCTGCAAACTTTGAGATGTTTTTACTGAGATTTCAAATAGTTCTCCGAGATTTTCATTATGCTCAACAATTAGAGGACTTTCAATGTAGATCGGGAAAATTGCGGGATCAACCCCGCATCAGCTCCCTTGCACTTTACAGGTCTTTTGTTAGACAAAATGTCCTTCATAAACTTGACATAGGTTGACATTTGGAAGGGGCATCCTATACCCTCATTGGGATCCATTTGCATGCGTTGAAATTTTTATTTTTGGTTGAAATCGTTTTGGACTTTGGTTTGAAAAAACATAGAAAATGGAGAGATGGAAGAAGAGTTCAGTAACTACATTCGTGTTTCATATCGGGTTTCAACTTCAACACAATCGACATGTGTTGAAATTAAAAGTTTTCAACGCATCCGACTTGTGTTGAGTTATGCAACTTGTAAAATTGGATCCGTGTCAATTAAAAACCAACCAAAAGTATATAGTATTTTTTTAATCACGCAAATCAGTTGATATATCATGATGATAAAAACTTCAGCAAAAAATTATAATATCCACGATTACACATTCATACACCATTGAAATTTGCAAAAGGGATTCTTGTCAAAACCTAGAGCGTAATTGTCGGATCTTTAAAGGGAAGCGACGGTGGCCTGGTGAGACTCGTGAGGAGGTTTATCCCATCAATTTGAGTTTGTGGTTACTCGGTAATCCTCTTTCTTAGACGATGTCCTATTGTTTCTAATGTTGGGATCAGATGTGGTAAAGGTGTTGCTGATTGGAAGGCGCCGGTTTGGTCAACCTTGGTTCGACGTTTTTTTATGATCATGGGGCAAGATGGTTGCTTTGACGACTATAGATGGAGAAATATTCGAAGAAGGGGTAATATCGCAGCACATTGGTTGGCGGCTCTTCGTCTAATTCGCCCAATTTCTTTTGATCTAAATTTTATGCTTTTAGTTGCTTTGTGTTCTACTATTGACATAGATAATACTGATGATTGATGGTTTGTTTTCTGAAAAAGAAAACAAAAAGTAAGGAGTTGGTACGCAAGATTGGATAGTGCAAACTTTGAAATGTTTTAATGAGATTTCTGACAATCATCCAAGAATTTTATTATGTTAAACGATTTGAGGACTTTAAATTTTGATCGGAAAACTGCGGCACCAATCCCGCATCATCTCCTTACACTTTACAAGTCTTTTGTTAGACAAAATGTCCTTCATAAACTTGACATAAGTTGACATTTGGAAGGGGCATCGTATACTTTGATTGGGATCCATTTGCATGCGTTGAAAATTTTTGTTTTTTTGGTTGAAATCGTTTTGGGCTTTGGTTTCGTAAAACATAGAAAAAGGAAGAAAAGGGAGAAGAGTTCAGTGGCCGCCGTTCATGTTTCATATTGAGTTTCAACTTCAACAAAGTCGGGTTGTGTTGAAAATTAAAAGTTTCCAATGCATCCCACTTGTGTTGAGTTATACAGCTTGTAAAATTAGATATGCGTCAAACAAAACCAACCAAAAGGATATAGTATTTTATTAATCACACAAATCACTTGATATATCATGATGACAAAAACTTTAGTAAAAAAATTACAATATTCACGATTACATATTCATACACCATTGAAATTTACAAAAGGGATTCTTGTCAAAATCTAGAGCGTAATCGTTGGATCCTTGGAGGGAAGCGACGGTGGCCTGGTGAGACTCATGAGGAGGTTTATTCCATCTGGTTGAGTTTGTGGTTACTCGGGAATCCTCTTTCTTAGACGGTATTCTATTGTTTCTAATGTTGAGTTCAGATTGTGGTAAAGGTGTTGTTGAATGGAAGGCGCTGGTTTGGTCCACTTGGGTGCGACTTTATCTATGATCATGGGGCAACATAAATGGTTTGACGATTACAGCTGGAGCAATGTTCGAAGAAAGGGTAATATGGTAGCACATTGGTTGGCGGCTCTTAGTGTAATTGGCCCAAGTGCTTTTGATCTGATTTTTATGCTTCCAGGTTCTTTGTGTTTTACTATTGACATGGATAATATTGATGATTGATGGTTTGTTTTTTAAAAAAGAAAACAAAACTAAGGAGTTGGTATGCAAGATTGGATTGTGCAAACTTTGAGATGTTTTAATGAGATTTTAGACAGTCATCCGAGATTTTCATTTTGTTAAACGATTTGAGGACTTTCAATATAGATCGGGAAACTTTGGCATCAACCCCGCATCAGCTCCATTGCACTTTACAAGTCTTTTGTTAGACAAAATGTCCTTCATAAACTTGACATAGGTTGACATTTGAAAGGGGAATCGTATACTCTGATTGGGATCCATTTGCATGTGTTCAATTTTTATGTTTTTTTGGTTGAAATCGTATTGGACTTTGGTTTCGAAAAACATAGAAAAGGGGGAAAAGGAAGAAGAGTTATGTGGCCGCCGTTCGTGTTTTATATTATAACATCCCGAATCCGCGGGACTCAGAGCGCTATGGACGGAGACCTCACAATGGGTCCCGACCCTTTGCTTGACAACAAATTCACCGGACCTTTCCAACAAGGCACAAATAAGACAAATACTGAAAACGTTTTAATGCAAGTGCAAGCATCCAGAAATGTAAAGTACAACGTGGAAACTCAGCTGAGTCCTCAAAACGACACAAACTCCATAATTATAAGTATACAACCCACAACATAACAAAATAGAAATTCATCCCCGTCCTATAATGTACGTACTCCTCCACCTCACTCGACGGCATCCCTAACCTGCAGGGCATCTACACAATTGGTTTAAAACTGTTAGCTAATATTCAAGGCAATATAATCATAGTAATGGCACAAACACACATAAATCATCATAAACACACATCACGCTCCAAAACACACAAGTCTGGTTTATTATCATTTTATTTTAGTCATCCCATTATTAATTCAATTTAAGGTTGTGACACGAGAATGACCGTGATCTTGCCTCGGTCCCCACCTACCGGAAAGGAATGGTACTGATGCATCTGACTGTGTACCCGCACGGGCTAGTCGCCGAGAACCTCCTAGCTCACGCAAGAGCTAGGCAGTGATGTCACCGCCCGCTATCATACACTTGGGCCAAATATCAATATATGTCGGTGGTCCTATTTCCGGTTTTGTTATTATAACATAATCAACATGCCCACACAACCAAACACACATCGATGCTAATACAAATAATACGAGCTAAGTAAGTTCGGAGACTTACCTCGTCCCCAAATACTAACTCTCGTTTCCCTTGGGAAGTAGCCCACAACTTGCTCACAACAAGATATGTATCAACAACTCGCTCATACTCAAGAAGTCTTAGACTTCCACTCTCATGATCTACGCAAGATCATTTAACTCTCAAGCTAGGACCGCATCCTAGACCCCACGATACCAACATCTCACTCAATACATGTAAGGATCTCACAATAGTCTACTCTCCCACATGATCATACCCAACAACCAAGAAGGGAAAACTAGATAAGGAGGTCCAACATGCTCATCACACTTGAATCCAACCACTATAACAAGCCTTAAGGGTTCCTAGGTTCACAACCACTAGATGGCATTCACAACTACCCTAGGTCCATCCTAGGCATGCTACTACCATGAAACAACCTCACAACTAAGGAAGGAACAAAGAGGAAGGGATAAGAGAGCCTAATGTTGAAGAAACGCAGCCGCGGAAGCATACTAGCGCGACAGTGGAGAAGCTGTCACCGCCCCGCGGGTCCTGGCGTTGTCCCTGCGGTGGTCGGACGTCCTGGCACCGCCCTTGCGGCGGCCTGTCGTCTCCCCTGCGGTGGCTTGAGTCCGTCCTTGCGGCTCTGAAGATCCGCCCCCACGGTCAAACTGTAGAAGCTCGTCTTCGACTGTGAATCTTGAACTTCAAGGGCCTCCTTCTCTTGTTGGGTCTTCTCCAAACACCAACCAAAATACCTAAGCTCCTCTCCACGATCTAATCTTGCAAGGAACACATGCATGCTAGGGAATTAACAAGAAACCTCTTCCAAAGCTTCATCCATAACAATGAAGAAGAAGAAAAAGAAGAAGAAGAAGATGTTCAGCAAGGAAGAAGAAGAGAGGGAGGAGGAAAAACTTACCAAACTGAATCCCACATCTCTCCATTGCTGGTCACCCTCAAAGAGATCCAAGGGAAAGAGAGAGGAGAGAGCTCAAGTAAAGGAAGAGGGGAAATGAATAACGTGAATGAGAAGGAAAAGAGGAGAAAGTGAAACAAGGTGCCAAAAAGGGAAAGGGGAAAAACGGGTCAGCTGACCTTCTTGTCTCCTTGGTGCTAGAAACCGAAAGGTCCAAAAGCAAAGGCGGGGAACGAGGGGTCGGAATGCGATTTTGGAATAAAATCCACCACTCAGCACCTTGTGCCTGCGGGTAAACTGAGTCGCGCCTGCGGGAAGATCGATACTCGCTCACTAACCGAATAAAAATTTCGGACGTCACACATATCGGGTTTCAACTTCAATAAAGTCGACATGCGTTGAAATTAAAATTTTTCAACGCATCCGACTTGTGTTCAGTTATGCAGCTTGTAAAATTGGATCTGTGTCAAGTAAAACCAACCAAAAGTATATAGTATTCTCTTAATCACACAATCAGTTGATATATCATGATGATAAAAACTTTAGTAAAAAAATTACAATATCCACGATTACACATTCATACACCTTTGAAATTTACAAAAGGGATTCTTGTCAAAGTCAAGTTCGAAATATCTAGAATAAATTACACAAACACTGAAAATAGCAAGTTATCTAGCATCTTGTTTTGCCAAAATTAGACGTACTAATCAAATTCTTTAATCATCACCCTAACTATGCAATTCGCGTGCATAATTCTGACGGTTGCCTTAGGGTTATAACTATGCATATTTTGTGCGTGGTTAGAGCCGATCAACTACGCACATGGTATGCGTAGTTATACCTTTTTTCTATTTAAGAAAATAAACACTCTTAGACGACTATAAGACAAGAAATAACTACAACTACGCATATGTGATGAGTAGTCATAGTTTAAGAAAAATTAAAAAATGAAAAAAAAAAATGAACTACGACTACACATCTCATATGTGTAGTTGTAGTTGTAGTCGTGTGAAAGTGTTTATTTATTTTAACTATAACTTTCATATGCTTAGTTGTTCGTCTTCTTTCGTTTTGAGATCGGCTTCAACTACACACTATAGGCGTAGTGGTTTTGCCATGCCAAACACTTGTACAATTTTAAAAAAATAAAACGTGATTTTTAAATGTACCGGCAAAAATCTCTATTAGTGACCATAACTACGCACGCGACGTGCGTAGTTGATAAGGTCCTCAACTACGCTTTTGGGAAGCGTAGTTGGAGTTCCAAAAAAAATAAAAATATCAACTACTCAATTATGGAGCGTAGTTGGAGTTCCCTAAAAAAAAAAAATTTAAAATTTTTTTGGAACTCCAATTACGCTCCCCACAAGCGTAGTTGATATTTTTATTTTTTTGGAACTCCAACTACATTCCCCACAAGCGTAGTTGATATTTTTATGTTTTTTGGAACTCTAACTACGCTCCCCAAAAACGTAGTTGAGGACCCTAACAACTACGCACGCGAATAGCGTAGTTGGGGTGACAATTCTAGATTTTCGTCAGTACGTCTATTAACCCCAAATAAAAACACAACAAAACACTAGATTAAGTTGCCTAGCAAATACACAACCATAGTCTTTTTTGCTAGTACGTTTACGGAACACGCTTTTTTTAGTATGAAAAAAATAGTTTTCAATTGAAATAGAATAAGAGGTAAATATACACTAAAGATGTTTGAACTTAGTATTTCGTACAAAAATTAGAATAATTAACATTACCACTTTTTACCATATTATTAAAAGTTTATAAATTTTAATGATAAGAAAATTATATTACAAGTTTATACTTTTTGGATCCCCGTGTGAAATTAAGCTCTACTCCAAAGAAGCTCACCCCAAAACCCTTAATAATTCATAAGAGTTTCCTGAGTTCACTATCTCATTTTGAGTCTACACATCGAACTTGATGAAAAAAAGGGATTTCTACGTCAAAGGGTACTTAGCTATCTCATTTCAGTTGCCAAGTGTAAGAGTATGGGTTGATTTCAACAAGTTTTTATTTTTCTTTAAGTAAACAATATTGGTATCCGGAAAAACGAAATTTTTTAAAATTGATCCGGTCTAAAATTAATTTTTTTTTCTAAGTAATAAAAATAAATAAAATAATTCCGATATTAGGTACTAATAGAAAATATTGACGAAAATAGGAAGACAAACACAAAAAATTTAAAACGAGTTTTTACGAAGAAATCGTAGATTAAAACTACGATTTTAGAGTTTACAAAGATACAAGGAAACCGAGTCAGAAACTGCGGCTTATCCTATAAAAACATATTAGAAAAAAACAACCCAAAATAATATCAATATCAACATTCAACCCAAAATAATATCAACTATTAACATTCAACCCAATGTAATACCAACTTTGAAAATACTATGAGCGATACAAACTATCAACGTATATACCAAAAATAATATGTACGGAAAACACACTAACTCCGACGATGATGTGGCAACCGAAGTTTTACATGACATAAAAGAATGGATTAATTGTGAGATGTGAATTTTATTTTTTTTAGTCAAGTTAATAACATAAAAATGTTAAAACATATATAACTTAAGTTATTTTTTAAAATTATTATATAAAAATTATAAGGTTTGTAACTATATTTTTGTAAAAAAATTAAGAATTTGTTTGTAAAAAAATTATAAAGAAAAATTGGTAAATTTTATATTTTTTTTAAAATAAATCGTTTTTTGTGAAATTTTTAAAAACTTTTCTGGGGAAATTTTCAAATTTGTATATATTTTAGCCAAACTTTTAATATAAAATAGTTTAAAAATTTTCAGTTTTTTTTATTTAAAAATTAGTTAAAGTATATAAAATTTAAAAAAGAACTTCCAAAAAGATTTTTTACAAAAATCACAAGAAAAAGTTTTTTTTTATTACAAAAAAGTTTCTACAAAATTATTTTTAAAAAAATATTTTTTACAAACTTTATTTAAAAAAAAGTTTTTTTACAAAATTAAATTTATAAAAAAAATAACAAAAATAGTTACAAAATTATTATTTAAAAAAAAAATTAATTTAGATTTTAACATATTAAGTTTTAAAAAAATCCACTTCTTCTAATTATTTTTTGACGACGTGTAAGATTCCGGCTATCACGTGGATAAATACGTTTTTGTATCGCTCTTAGTAAATTTTAAATAATATTTTTTAAAGTTTATTATTTTGGTTTGAATGTTGTTAGCTTAAAAACAAAATAAGTAAAAAAGAATTTTTGAAAAAGGGGTTCTTGGTGAAAAGTATTTTAAACAACAGATCTTTCCAAACGTACCTAATCCAGGAATTATTGTATTTATTTTTATTACTTCGAAAAAAATCTTATAAATTACATTCAAAGACTTTTTAGATGAATATATTTTTTGTAGTATTATATTTATAATTTGTCATTCAATAAGCTAACATATCATTATCATAATCTCTCAAAGCGAGTATTTCTCTCAAAGCTTGTATTCCCAAAACCTAAGCTTGTCAAATTCAAAATTCCAAACTTTATTCTTTTTTCCATAAACTAGCTGACTTATTCTGTTTTCCATAAACTACCAACTCCAAGCCTCCATTGGGTTCAATATGCAACTTGCATAACGAGTAGCTCATGAATTAAAAAAAATCAGACAAGCCAAGACTGAACTTTACTAGGAAGGAAAAACTATAAGAAGCAGGCATGTAGCAAGTACACAATGGTGGCAGTTTTGATCACAATCTCAACACAGAAATTCCAACAAAATAGCAAAAAGAATTTGTTCTTAGACCCACAAAATTGTTAATGACTAGCTTAAACCCTGTAGCCACGGCTGTTCCTCTTTCCTCTAGCCTTCTCGAACTTCCTGCCCTTTGCTCTCACATAAGGCTTCGTGTGGCTGTCCGGAACACCAGGCGCCTTTCCGAAATGCCTCACCGCCTCCCTAGCATTCTTGGGACCTCTTAGAAGGACCTGCATTTTAGCATCAACACCAATTTTAACTATACTGATGCCTTCTGTCTGTCTAAGTTGCCTAGCACAACTTAAATCGAAATTCAAACAAGAGGATTAGATCATCAAAATATCAAGATGACATATTACATGAACATTTATGAAGAGCAGGCTTGCGTCCAGACATGCAATTTAGACTCCAATAACAATATGGGATCCAAATTGTCAATGCCAACCACAAAGCACAGGGAAGTCACACCTCTAAAGCAAATCAAACTTTAACTTATTAACTAAATTAATGAAGTCTAGATCAAGTTCATATTTCCTCACACAAAACAATTATAAGCAATCAATATTTCCATAAGAGCTCAAATAACAACAAATCCTTGTACGCTGAACATGAACACTGATGAAAAACAATGGAAGAGGGAGTACCGTGTTCTGGCCAAGTGGAGCTCTTAGAGCCAACTGATCGAAAGTCAAGCACTCTCCCCCAGCTTTCTCAATGCGAGCCCTGGCAGTTTCAGTGAACCTCAGAGCACAAATCTTTATGGCTGGAACTTCATAAACCCTAATGTCGTCGGTCACAGTACCAACCAAAACGGCAATCTTACCATCCTACAATCCAAAACCAACGAACCAAAACATTCAGCTAAGTCATACAACCTAATTGTCAATTCCGAGTAATAAACAGGAAATACCTTCCCCTCCATAAACTTGACGAGTCTGGATAGGGATAGTGGAGCCTTGTTGACCTTGCTCATGAAGAGCCTCTTCAACACGACGGCATTGAAGTTGCTGCCAGTCCTCCTGACGAGGAAACGGTAAAGCTGCACACAAAACAAATTTAGAGATCACAACTCTCAAGTACCAAAGGGAAACCCTAAGAATCTGAAGAAACTAAACGTAGAGATGAATGAACCTTGACGAGGAGCTTGAGGTAGATGTCGTTAGACTTGGGCGCTGTGCGCGCGGTCTTCTTGCTCTTACCTCCGGCCTTCAAATCGATACCCTGAAACAGAGGAACCAAATTTACATAAGGAATTGTTGGACGAGTGTAATGTAAACAGAGAATAGCACGAAGTCAAAATCTGGGTTACCATGGCTGCGATTCAAGCGTCCAACGCGGCAGAATGCAGGGATCCGGCTTAGGGTTCGAGTTTGCGAGAAGATCACCACTTTAGGGTTTTACACCCATTTTATATTCTGGCGGGCTGCTTAAAATGGGTTTATCATTTGATTGAGCTATTGGGCCGAATCGTTTTGAAAATCATGACGGGCCGTCGATAGGCCCATGAAATTACTGCAATAGTAGTTTCAATGTTTTTTTTTTTTTTGGAAAGGTTGATAAGTAACTCCCTATTCGATTGGCTTCGCAACTTTACATCCGGAAAGGGAATAAGTCGTGACCCATTGTTGGGGATACCCTCCCAATATCAGTTTTTTTCCTACATTAGTTTCAATGTTCATACCTCTTTTCTTTCTTTTTTTTAGGGTGATGTTAATCGGAGCCGGCAAAGACGACGAAGGAGTCGGACTTCGCCTGCGCGAGGGCTGGCGCGCAGCGGAGTCCGAGTGCACTCGGCCAAGCGCAAGGGAAATGTGCTTGGGCCGAGCGCAGTGGGCCTGCGCGAGCCCTAATTAGGACAAGCGCACAGGCGGAGGATGCTCATGTCCCTTCTTGTTTTTCTTCCGAGCCGCCGCCTTCTCTCTTTCTTCGATCCATTTCGCCACTCTTCTGTAACACCCCGAATTCTCAGAACTCGGAGTATTACTGGTTAGGACCTCACAATGGGTCCCGACCTCAGTTTGACAACAACATTACTAGGACCTTGCAACAAGACACAAATAAAGAAACCGAAATTCATAAAAACCCTGTTTTTAGAGTAACGAATGCAACACTGTCTAGCAGCCTACAGTACTTAAACAAGAGAAAAGAACAACTGTCTTAACCAAAAGAAAGGAAAGACAAAACAACCCCAACCCCACTCTAAGGAGTACGGAGACCCGGCTGACCACTACTTCCGGATCACTCAGCTGCTGATCTAACCTGCGGTAAATCTAAAACAACAACAACAAGAACCGTTAGCTAGTTATCTAAATATTAGCAGAATAAATAGCAGCACAAACACACTCAGATAAACATAAACACTCAGCATGCTTTCAAACAAGTCCGTTTTATTATCTTGCTTTAAATTACTCATTCACTCTAATGATACTTATTTTGTGACACGAGGGATTCCCAAACCTCGCCTCCGCCCCCGTGTAAACATAAACACTCAGCCTTCTCTCTTTCTTCGATCCATTTCGCCACTCTTCGATCCATTTCGCTCCAAAGTTCATAAATCCAACAATGGTTCGGGACTCAGACGAAGGAAGTTCAAACAACATACAACTCGTAGATCGATTACATGTTAGTTTTATTGTTTGTTTATCGTTTATGTAATTTTTGCATTAGGCTTGAAATTAGTTAGTTTAGTAAGATTCGGTTGGTTTAGGAATATTTGGAATTGGATTGTTTACGCGTTTTTTTTTTGGGTTTTTATGAGTTTTATTTTTTAAGATTCGGTTAGTTTAAGAAGAATTGAAATTGGATTGTGTACTCCGTAGTAATTGGAATAGAATTAGGCTCGAAATTAGAATTTGATTTTAGAAATATGTATAATAATATTTTAGCTGCACAAAATAATACTAATGTACTACCCGTGCACTGCACGGGTTTATATTAATTTTCTTTTACATATCTGAAATATTTATTTTCAATTTTATTTACAAAAATAAATTAAATCACGCATATTAATTTATAATAAAAAATTTATAAATTGTAAAAATTTACTTTTTTTTGCATCATATTATGTATTATTAAATATATTAAGAAGGATTAGTAATAGCCATATACTAATAAATTACATTTTTACGATAAAATCTAAATGAAGGATCAAAAATATATAATCAAATTAAAGTTTAGATAATATACCAGCTTCATCATCCCATTGATTCAACCCAAACTTATATACAACATATAATATAAATTTATAAAATAAATGTTATTACAATAGCACCTTTTGCAAATCTAACCTCACCGAACGAAAACCAAATTTCTCCAAATATAGAACAGATCCCTATCGATCAATTTCAAAGTTCAATCACGTATTGATTCGTCGAATATGAACATACTCTCTTCCATTTCAAGAATTCCTTTCATCCCGTATTCATCATGTTGAATCAAAATCAAATTCACACGAGAATGAAAGCATTTGTACAGTAATATATTGGTTATTACTATAAGCAGGTAATTGTTTTTTAAAAATATGTCTTAACTGTGATTTAGTATGATTTATTAAGATTTTTATTGCTTATTACTAAAAAAAAAAACAAATCTAATTTAATATACAGTAAATTACACAAAACCACCTCTTATTAACCCCTCTTTTCACTTAACTACCTCTTATAAAAACATTTTCAATTAACCACCTTCTATTTACTTCTGTTAACAAAACACCACCGAATCTATTCTTTGTTATCTATTCTGTCAATGAGTCCCCCACAAAGTTAAATTTATTTTATTTTAATAATTAAAAGAGTAAATTATCAAGGTTTATAATTTAAAGAGAATACCAGGATTTGTTTAACAGATTGAAGATATAAATCCGATTCTTCATCTTCTTAAATCCGATTCTTCATCTTCTTTCATTGGATCGATTTCCTCTTCATTAAAATTGATTCTTCTCCCTGCATCGCTTCGCACGTCGATTATTCTCCCTAAGAGCAAAACCAAAGTGAAACCCTAGCCGAAAACTCAGAGGTCAAATCCGGCGATACCATGTTTGGTTGCCTCCAAAGGATGAATTGAGCAAAATAGAGTAAATTAACAAGATCATTGAAGCTTAGAAACTTCTGGAGCCAGATCGTCACATCGAGAAAAGAGAGAAATTCATTTTTAATCCTCTGAAATTGTAACAAGAGAACACTCATACGAGAAATCATCGTCATCGGTGGTGGTGGTGGTAGAAAGGAGGAAGGAGATGGCTCAATCAACCATGACGGTTGGAAAGGCTCAAATTGACCATTACTAGCGGAATAGGGGAAACATAGAGTGATTGGAAGAATTCTTCCTATTCCATACAACACAGGTTCAACTCCATTGTAAAATAATCATCTAATTTCTGCAATTTCTTCCCCAAACTCGTCATTCTCGATCAAACAAATTCATTATTTTGGATGACAACTCTTACTTCATTCATATTAACAATGGAGGGGATAAAATTTTTGTGTTTGCGGTACTGATTTGAGTAAAAACAAATGATATACTTTAATCACTAAATTAGAATCATCTTAAGACATATTTTAATCAATAAATTATAAATAACTATCTTATTAAAATATTTTATGGCCCCACCAACGATATATCTAACGGAATGGACAAGGGGTGGCATTTTGTTAAAAGAATTAAAATAGAAGGTGGTTAACTGAAAATGTTTTTTTATGAGGTGGTTAAGTGAAAAGAGGTGTTAATAAGAGGTGGTTTTGTGTAATTTACTCTTTAATATATATAGTGTAGTCAGTTGGTAGAATCTAATATCCTACAAATTTAGTGTATATATATATATATATATCCAATTTTAAAAAAATAGTAATTACTATTGTAAGGAGTAATTTTGAATCCTCTCGATCATTCTAATTTTGGTCATCAGTTCAAGAGATAATGACCCTCTGATTAAATTTTTTACTTTTGGAACCCAATCCTACTCCGTTCATATTTTTCTTACATTAGTCTTTTGCAATATATTATTATGTCAATCTATATTGGAAGAAAATTACATGCTATTTAGTTAGGATACACTCGCAAGATCAATTATATTATAAATAAAACAGAAATTGAATACAATAATATGTTCAAAATATAAAAAAAACCTTTTGTTATTTAGGAATTTTTTTAAAGGGTAGTTTGGGTTAAAGTGATTTAATTAACAAGTAGTTATTAATTTAACCAATAAAATGTGCAGCTTTTTACTTTTGTTTACGTTGTATGTAGTTATTAGTTTTACTAATAAAATATTATTTTTAATTAGTATAATATTTAATTAACAAGTAACAACATTTTACTTTTGTTTACGTTACCTAAACTAGTTTATAGCCGTGTCCTACACGAGTATTTGTTACGATAATATAGGTGAAGTTGAAATACGTACTTGTGCTGTTCATCGTTGCCCGTATTAGCAAATTTTGGCTGCTGGCTGTGCTGATTCGTTTAAAGATTGGAGGGGAGATGCGTTTGAAGATTGGAGGCGACAAAATCTTGACCAAAACTGCAGAGAAAGAAAACAGTTTGAGGGCTCAAAAACTGCATAAATGATCTTACGTAAATATTTGTTACAAAATATTTTTTAAAAAATTGAGCAAAGTAAACACCATTCAAGAGACAGAAAAGAGGAGAACATAAAAAAAAAATCAACGTCCCTCAAAGGTGAATTACTTACTCGTACTGTTCATTATCGCTTCCTTCCGGAAACAGCGCATCAAGAATCTCCCACAAATCACTATCGGGAGAGTTGTTCATGACCTCGATTGGTGGTTGTACCGGTGGTTTGGAAGTGTTTCTCATCAGTTCAATGGCCTTTGAATATTTGATTTTTTTGGAACCAGTTAGTATAGAGCATCTAGAAGTATACGATGACTTGACAAAATATAATCTTATATACCTTCTAATCTTACCCAATTTGTATTTTACTTGGGAAAAAGGTAGATACTATTTTGTTGGAATCATACAACTACAAGATTCGTTACTATATATATGCGATATTATTATTATTATTATTATTATTATTATTATTATTATTATTATTATTATTATTATTATTATTATTATTATACCCAATTTGTATGTTACTTACGTTAACCTTAGGGTTATGTTGTGTGCTATTCCCTCGATCTATGCGTAATGTCTCCCACTCTCTATCTCTTTGTCTATCAATTGAAATAAATTGAAGTTTTGTTACAATAATCTATTAGGGATTTCTTAGGTCTAATTTGGTTAGTATTTTTTAAAATGGGCAATTTTGGTAACTAGGCCTTTTTGAAAAACTATAGTAGTAACTAGGTTTTTTAATGTTTCAATTAAGTAAATATACCCCAACCTTTTGTATTTATTCTCAAACTCTACACACTCTTCTCTCAAGGGGTACATTTACTAAACACAAAATTAGAAAAAGCCTAGTAAACCAAATTGTTTCAATAATAATAATATTTACGTAAGTCTTGGAAAAATATTACATGCTATTTTGTTGGGATACAATTACAACTTCAGGTATTATATAATTTATATTCTGTTTAGTTAATTATAATAATAATAATAATAATAATTATTATTATTATTATTATTTAAACTTATCTTGGTAGAATTTTATTTAAAAAGTATTATCTTCTAAAAAAACATACTTAGAAGGTTTAATTATTCCTTTTCTATTTAGTTTATGGTTAATTGGTAATTTAAACGTTTCTCTCGCATATTACTTGGTTTTGTTTGTTGTCATGAGAATATGGGTGCTCTATTGTGCAAAATAATCTTCAGAGTTATGAACATTATTAGTTTTTTATCGATAAAAATTAAATACACGTGTAAAAAACTCGTATTCCACCGGCGCCTAAATCGAAAAAAACATTGCTTATTTATAAATAGATTTAGTCAATCCACTAAAAATAATTATTCACTAAAATTTTAAAGTAAGTTGTTGTCTCAAGGCGTTTGTTTTTTTTCATAAATCTCAATCATCCTCTTTAACCTAGGGCTGTGCATACGGTCCGGACCGGACCGCAAGTTGATAACACTCTGAACCGTACACTGGACCAAAACCGGACCGTAACGGTCCAGTCCAAACCGGTCCGGTTTCGGGTTAGACCGGTTTGTACCTAAATTGTGCAAATTTGAATATTTGGACCGGACCGGTTTGTAGGTAAATTGTGCAATTTTGGTGAGGTTTTCCGGTCCAGACTAGACAGGACTATACCGAACCGGACTAGACCAAACCGGACCGGACATGACCGAATATTTACATTTTACGATCCAACCCGGGTTACGGTTTAATACGGTCCAAAACTGAACCCGGACTGTAACCCGGGTTTTCAAAAAAACTTGGACCGTAAACCGGACCGGTAAACTGGTCAATGGACCGGGCGAGTCATATGTCGTTGGTATTATTTGGTGCAAAAACAAGAAAATTCGATAGTGAAGTTGTTTTTTTAAGGACTTAAAAAAATTTGCATAACAACAAGCCATTATCTATTATTTATATTTTTTTAAAAATATGTGTCATCGCAGTAAACCAGAAAATTGATAAAGGATAAATTCGAAATGATAAAGAGGGTCCATTAAATAAAAGACATAAACGTCCATTTTTTTTTAAAATAAAAATAAAAATTGGGCGCTAGTGCCTTGTTTGAAAATAAAATCAAATATTGGACGCCGACACAATCCGTCAGCGCTAAGATAAATATGATGTCGGCATCTTGTGAATTATGTTGGTCCTTTTAAATTTGAGCACCATGTATATACCACGTCCCTTTTTAGTGACTAATATTTTCAACTCTTTTATATGTTAGTGGTTCAAACCATTTTAGAACAATGGTCAAAGTTTCCCTAATGAAGCTAGTAATAGGCACTAATTATATATTGTTTTGTTCCTTTTACTAGTTTATATCCCGTATCTTGCACATGTATTTGTTAATAAAATGATTTGAAACTTGCGTATATTGGTGATATAAACAAAAAATTACTTTAAGTATATAATTGATTTGATATAAAGACATACAAATATTTAACGGCCCACAAAACAATAGTTCAACGATTGACAAAACCGTTATTCAACGACCCACATAATAAATAGTTCACAAAGTATCAACATTACCTAATGTATAACAAATATTTATCTGTTATGAATAAAAATTAGAGTTCAAATTAATTAAAAGGCCAAGAAATGTATAATTTGTTTAATCTTCAAACTCTCTAATTATACAAGTTCTCAAACTATCAGCCTTACTTGATAATCGAGATGAGATAGCAAAATAGCTGAAAATATTAAGCGACCCAAAAATAGCAGCTCAACGAGCTATACAAATAATCGATGTGGGATAGCAAAATCGTTTAAAATATTTAGCGACCCACAAAATAGTAGGTCAACGACCCATAAAATAGTAGTCAACGACCCAAATAACAGATATTAATCCATTATGAATAAAAAAATATATTGCAACTTAGTCAAAAGACCAAGAAATATATGATTTGTTTTATCTTCAAATCCATTGTTCATACAAGTTCTCAAACCAGCAGCCTTACTTGATAATCGAGGTGGGATAGCAAAACCGTAGAAAATAATATTAATTTGTTATGAATAAAAATTATATTTTAACTAAGCAAAAATACTCTCTATTTATATAAGTTCTCAAACTATCAACCTTCGATGTGTAATATAAAAAACGCTAAAAGTATTTCAAAATAGTAGGTCAATGACCCATAAAACAATAGGTCAACGACCCATACAACGGATATTAATCCGTTATGAAATAAAATTATAGTTCAACTTATCCAAAAGGTTAAGAAATGTATGATTTGTTTAATATTCAAACCCTCTATTTGTACAAGTTTTCAAACCATCAGCCTTGCTTGATAATCGATGTGAGATAACAAAATCGCTGAAAACTGTAGGTCAACGATCCATAAAACGGATACTAATTATATGAATAAAAATTATACTTCAACTTAGCCAAAATGACAAAAAAATATATGATTTGTTTATTGTGCAAACCTCCATTTATGCAAGTTTTCAAACTATCAACCTTACTTGATAATCAATATGGATAACAAAAAAAATCGATAAAACTACTTAGTGGCCCACGAAATAGTAGGTCAACGACTTCCATTTATACTGTTTTGTGGGTCGTTGATGTAACGACCCGATTTTTAAGTAACTCAAGACGTCACTAGGCTAAGGACCACACAGTGAGTCCCATTAGTTAGCTTGACAACAACTTCACAAATAGGACCTTGCAACAAGAAGCACGAAGAAATAATGAAAACATTCAACCTGTCATTTAGGAAACATTTACATAACAACCCTGCATGCAGTTAGTATGTATATCCCAAAACGACACTTCAAAACATGACACATGAACAGTTGTCTTAAAACTTCAGCATGAAATCAACATGCGTACACAATTGCACACAACCAACAAAAGACTCGCTTGCAAGCGATTAGTTTCAAAAGTAGTTCAACCAACCCTTGGGTTAACACTGCCTCGGCTATCCACTTCCTGCAGTTGAAATTCCTGAAGCGTTCCTATGATCGGCATTACCTAAAAAGATTCGGTTTAAAACCGTTAGTTACCGATCATAATCTATCCACGAGAGATTATATCATAACATCACAACATAACAAATATATTCAAATACCATATACCGTGCTCATGAGATGATACCATGCTTTTATCAATGATGCACGTGAATGCAGTATGAAATTTACAATTTGCGATCCTGGACCAAATCCGGAATCATTGCTTATATGGTTCTGGCTTTGGTGTGAGCTCACCATTGCACATATTAGGTTAATTCAGACATTTGCTCTTAGGTCGTAGCCAGACTGATCAAGTCTACAGGCCAAGCTTTCTCGTGGTAGGTTATGGTCTTAACCCCTAACCACATGCAACATTTTCCCATTCATGTTAATGCAAACATTTACCATTTTCATTAGGTGTGCGACCCGAGCCTGAAGTCCATCAGACTCGGTGTCATTCTTATACAAACGCAAGTGATCCGGGCTTGGCCAAGCTCCGGCATTCACTGCAATAGCTAGCGACCTGGCTAATGGTTAGCTCAGAGTCTTAAACAATTTACATACTATTGACCTTTACAGGTCATCATCATATCGCATGCCTTAAAAGGCTTATCATGTCATACATTATCATGTTTCAACAAGCTTATCATGTCATTCAATAGCACGCCTCAAAAGGCTAACACATGTTCATTTAACAATTTCTCATAACCATGACATGATAATAATCACAACAACATTAAGCATGCTTTACACGTCATAACATCATTTTCATCATAAAACACATCAAGCATGCTTCACACATAACACATCGCAATGCATATCAACATTTACATTTCAACACAACAAGACATTTCAAAACAACAACACATATCAACACAGTGAGATATAAATCTCTCAGGCACGGGTTTCTGCAGATCGAAGCTAAGTAAGTCCGAAGACTTACCTGGATACGCTCACTGAGCAACTAAGCTATAGTTAGTCTACCGTCTTCAACACCACCTGTCGAGAATATCATATTCCTCGTATTAAACTTCATGCTTCAAACATCAATTAAATTCATTCCTTTGAATATAATTAGCTTATAGCATTTTCTAGATTCCTAATTTAATTAATTAATCTTTAATTAATTAATTAAACTTTATCAGAATAACGTTTTGCCCGCAAGCAGTTTCTCAAACCCAACTGCCATCAGATCTCATCAAAACAAATAGCCCATAATCACCAGAATAATGTAACGAGCATAATGGAATTTTCAGTTATCCATTTTGACAAGCCTAAGGTCAATTTTGGCCAAATCGCAATACGGAAAACGAATAAATTCATAACTTATTTGTTACTAACCCGATTGACGATCCGAAAGAAGATTCGGAATCATAACGATGCAGGCTACACTTGGACATCATCAGATTCACCGGAATCTAAGCGACGGAACCGGCCATATAAGGGGGAGGCTCGACCTGACCTTAACTTCAACGGAAACACAAAAACTCTGTACCGAAATGAAGAGGACGAAGATAGGAATCCGAAAACTCAAATGGAATTGAAATCGGATTACAAACGAAGAGTAGATCTGAATTTGAAGGTTGAGAGAAATCAAAGCTTTTACGAGAAAACGTGAAAGGAATTGAATTAATAAATGAATTTCCGCTATTTATAGCGAAGACGATAATTATCCTATAGCAAAGTCGATAATTATCCGTTTATCGATCCGAAGGCGGTTTGATCCCCTTCTCAAAACTTCTCGAAATTGGAATAATAAATCTAACATATTGTGTGGATAATTATTCCGCAACTTACTCGGAAAACGCGTATTCCTAAGCCATCTTTCTTAGCCGCTAAGAAACGAAATAGCGACTCTTTTGGTCATTTTATCTCTTCATGTTATTTCATATCTAGAATATATCCGATGTTCTGATCATTTCTCTCAACTGCAGTTTTATTAATTGAAGCTCCCAAATGCTCCAAATAATACCAGAGGGTAAAAATTATTCTCCCAGAGGAAAAAGTGAAAATTTCCCCATAAGTCCAAAGTTATGTCAGGATCATGACGGTGGAATTCATACTCGTCATCTACACACTATTCGCGATTTATGGGTCAATTGATATCGATGATTAACTTAATCACCCTTAATCATCCTTTATTAGGATTCGAAAATCCTAAGTTTTACAGTTGAACTACTGTTTTGTAGGTCCTTGATGTGTGATAGCAAAATCACTTAAAGTATACGATGTGGGATAACAAAATCATTGAAAATATTTAACAAATCACGGACCCACAAAACAGTTGGTGAACGACTCGCAAAATAGTTATGAATAAAAATTATAGTTCAACTTAGCCAAAACAGGTCAAAGGACTCACAAAGCAGTAAGTCAAGTACCCACAAAACAGTAGGTCAAGGACCCACAAAACAGTAATCAACGACCCACAAAACAGATATTAATCCGCTATGAATAAAAATTATATTTCAAATTAGCCAAAAGACAAAAAAATCCACTCGAGTTAACCAAAATACAAATGTTATAGCTAGTGAGTTTCAAACTCTAGATGACATGCCCTCCCTCCACCCTTATACTAGCTGGACTAATTAAACTTTGGGCCCGTTTGGTTTTAAATCCGAAATCGGAAACGGAATGGAAACGAATCTAGTCAATACGTACATCCTTGTTCATTAAAATTTTTGGAATCATTCCTTGTGTTTTGTAGTAATTGGATGAGAGTTTGATTACTTTTGATACCCTATAGAGTAACAAAATGTGAGGAAACAATTGCATTTTTCATTAAACCATGGGGAATGATTCCATAAAATTTCATGAATATTGATATACATATGGACTAAATTCGTTTCCATTCTGTTTCCGTTTCCGGAGTTGGAACCAAACGGGCTCTTTGTGTATTCATTTGATGATACACAATATTAATACACAATTTCAATTACACAATGTTTATACATAATTTCAATTACACAATGTTAGTACACAATTTCATGTGCTATGTCATTTTATGTAGATAACAAATTCGGTCATTTTTCAATTACACAAGTTCCGTTTGTTTACACAAAGTTGAGTTACACAATCGAAAAGTTAAATTCATGTACACAAGTATGTCATTTACACAATAAGGTTCGATTACACACGTTCAAGCCCATCGAATTACACAAGTCCAAACCCATCGAGTTACACAAGTCCAAGCCATCGAGTTACACAAGTCCATGTCAATCGAGTTACATGCACAAGCCCATCGAAAATTATAAAAAGGATCATATTCATTATTGTTAAAGTTGGGTCAAAATCTATAATAATCAAATTGGGGCAATTTGTTAACTTTTAAAACTCTGGGCCTTTCATATAATTATAAACATGGGCCAAAGTCTGTAATTAACTTTGTAAGGCTATATGGGGTCATAAACTTAAATATAAAATACGGATGATTTTTGTAATTTAAAATAATTTGAATTGAAGCAAACACTGCAAACCCTAACTTCTCTGAGATTCTTCTCCAACTGTTTTACGCAACAGGCAGCGGCAGGAATGACAATATCCACGCTTGCTAATTGGCGGCTCCTCTAGGCAGCGGCTGATCCAGGCAAGCGATTGGCCGGCTCATCCAGGTGGGCGACTCCTCCATGCAAGGGACTAGGCGGTTGCTCGATGCAAGTGACTGGGCGGTTGTTCGATGCAAGTGACTGGCCGGTTGCTCCATTTCATGACTGGGCGGCTCCTCTAGTGATGTGATTGAGATCGCCTCAAACACGAAGGACCGGCGATACGATTCCACTTGACTCAAATGGTATGAACGAGATGAAGATGGATGGATTTGAAGGATCGAAATCCAGATATGATGAGCAAACTCCCTCCGAATCTCACTTCGGGAATCCCTCAAATCGAACGCCTCACCCTCGGAATCGCACTCCGGGTTTGACGAATCTTTGTTGTCTTCGCCTCTCACTAGGACAACTCCTTTAACATCTCATCAAAGGTTGTGAAAACTAAGCCTCTTAACTAGATTTCGGGAAGATTTTGAGAAAACCAACAAAACGTTTTTAGAGAAACCCTCGCTTTCATTCAACTTCAACTTAACTTACATATGAGATGGAAAAGCCTTATTTATAGGCTGGAAAACTCAACCTAAATACAAGAAAAATAAAAGCAAAAATCCTAAATTAAAACGGGAAATACGAAGAGTTGAGTGGAACTTGATTCATGGCAACTAACTAAAGCGGGAAATACGAAGAGTTGAATGAGACTTGATTAAATGCAACTTGGACTTCTTTTATGACGTGGAAGGGAAAGAGTTGGACTTGTCTTGATGAATGGAATATGGGCTGGATTGGTTGTGCACGTGTGCTCCATATCCACCTTGTATGCCTCCATGCATGATCTTGGTCAAAAGTCCACACAAGTATAAACGTTGTTGCATTTTTGGGTCATTTTCACCCCCTTCCTTTTGGAATATCGATTAATCATAAACTACAAAGTTGTAGATCTTGAAAATACCTTCGAAAGTAGTACTTCTGGGTCTTCTAGCTCCATGCATAGCTCCAGATATAGGCATTTTACAGAGAGTGCATAAATTTGACATCTTAGCCGGATCGAGCGGAATATGTCTTAACTTGACCACGCTCGGAGTGAGCATTTTCGGCTTCATGTTGGGGTTCTCAGGGATCACATCATCCTCCCTCTCTTCAAAAGAATTTGTTCTCGAATCCGAATCATCCATGGAAGGGGTGAGGGGAGCAATAGGCAATGGAGTGGGATCCGATAGTTGAAGAGCGGGACCCAATGGAGGAGTAGATGGTGGTTGAGGCACATGATCCGGTGGACGAGGAGGCTGGGCTGGTGGAGCAACCTTCGGTGGTGGAATAGACGGTGATTTGTACTTCGATTTGCTTGCCCCTATTTCAACTCGGCTCGATTGAAAATAAGCCGCGTCTTTCATCCATTTTTTGACCGCTCTACGTCGTCGATCTTCTTCTTGTTTTCTAGCCTCCTTTTCTTGACGACGACGTCGGTCTTCTTCGTCTTGTTTACGAGCTTCCTCTTCACGGCGATGGGCTTCTCTTCTCTTTCGTCGTCTTCGTAGTTCTTCATACACAGCCTCGTAAAGATCGTCTTCCATTTCACTCAAACGAAGATAACCATTGTCATACTCTCGAATATCCAATCGAACGTATCATTCCGTCATCGTTCTTTTCTCTAAATGTCTTGACATTTCGGATCGGTACAACAATTTACAACAAGCTCGATTACAAAAATCAACTCGAGTATGCAAACTAGTACAATCAACCAAACAAATTATTCGAGTTACAACTTACAAATTCCGCAAACCAAATAACCAAACTCGTACTCTTTTTTTTATTTATTTATTCAAGCTGCGTTTCTGTTTTTTTTCTTTTCTTTTTCTTTTTTAGTTTAAATAATAAAGCATCTCTTTTATGGGAATGGGAAAGGGGTAGATTGATTAGAGTGGCTAATTAAGTGAGAAGGTGATTAGGTGGGTTTTGGGGCTGATTAAAGTTTGCAATTTAAAAGGGAAATGGGAAAGGTTGAGTGGGGTACGTGTAATTGTATGTATGCAGAGGGTTGAATATAGACTCAAGGAAATGGAGGGATAATTTATTCCATGGTAGGATATTGCACGGGAGATAGAAATATGTAAAAAAAAATTCCTTTTTTTGGTAGAAGATGAGAAATACCGTAGAGAGTTGTGCGGAGTTCGTACCGTAGGCTCTGATACCAAATGATGCGCTCTTCGTCGGTTGAACGCGAGGATCCACCGGTGTTATTCCTTCCGTACACTTCTTTTTGATTATCTTTTTGATTGAGATATGCCAAGCAAGGATCGTCCAGCCTCGCTCCTTGTATCTCCTTCTAGCCTCTCACCGTAAGGATATCACTTGGCCTCTCACCTTGTGGGTTTCGAAACTTTGGCCTCTGACCTTAGTCTCTAGGTTTGTTTTTTTTAAAGTAAAAACACAACTTTTGATTGAAAATCACTCAAATTTACGCACTCCGAGCGTGGTCAGGTTAAGTTATATCCGCTCGATCCGGCTATGTTGTCAAATTTACGCACTCTTTGTAAATGCCTATATCTGGAGCTGCATTTGGAGTTAGAAGACCCACAAGTACTACTTTTGAATGTATTTTCAAGATCTACAACTTTGTAGTTTATGATAAGTGGAGATTCCAAAAGGAAGAGGGTGAAAATTACCCGACAATGCAACAACGTTTATACTTGTGTGGACTTTTGACCAAGATCATGCATGGAGGCATGCAAGGTGAATATGGAGCACACATGCATGACTAATCCAGCCCATATTTTCCATCCATCAAGACAAGTCCAACTATTTCCCTTCCACGCCATAAAAGAAGCCCAAGTTGCATTAAATCAAGTCTCTTTCAACTCTTCGTATTTCTTGCTTTAATTATTTGCCATGAATCAAGTCCCACTCAACTCTTCGTATTTCCCGTTTTAATTTATCGTTTTTTTCTTTTATTTTCTTGTATTTAGGTTGAGTTTTCCAGCCTATAAATAAGGTTTTTCCATCTCATATGTAAGACAAGTTAAGTTGTAGTTGAATGAAAGAGAGTTTTCTCTAAAAACGCTTTGTAGGTTTTCTCAAAATCATCCCGAAATCTAGGTGAGAGGCTTATTTTGACAACCTTTAGTGAGATGCTAAAGGAGTTGTCCTAGTGAGAGGCGAAGACAACGAAGGATCGTCAAACCCGGAGTGCGATTCCAAGGGTGAGGCGTTCGATTTGAGGGATTCCTGAAGTGAGATTTGGAGGGAGTTTGCTCATCATATATGGATTTTGATCCTTCAAATCCATTCATCTTCATCTCGTTCATATCGTTTGAGTCAAGTGGAATCGTACCGCCGGTTTTTTATGTTCGAGGCGATCTCGATCACATCATTTGGTATCAGAGCCTACGGTACGTGTTCAAGACATCTCTTGTCGATATTGCTCATCTTCTTTCTTTCAAAAAAAAAGTGACGTAGCAGCATATTAAGAAAGAAAGGTAGAGAGCTGCTTTACTATTTGAAAAAAAAGTCAAAAAAAAAGAATGGAAAGTACTAGTCTGTTTGTTCGGTTTGCGGATTTTGCTAGTTTGCATACTCGGTTGATTTTGTAATCGAACTTGTTGTAAGTTGTGAATTGTTCGGGAATGTCAAGACGCGATCGAAAAAGAACAATAAATGGAGAATACGTTCGATGGGCTATTCGAGAGTATGACGATGGTTATCTTCGTTTGAGTGAAATGGAAGACGATCTTTATGAGTCCGTCTATGAAGAACTACGAAGACAACGAAAGAGAAGAGAAGCCTGTCAGCATGAAGAGGAAGCTCGTAAACAAGAGGAAGAAGACCGACGTCGTCGTCGAGAAAAGGAGGCTCTAAAAAAGAAGAGGAAAATCGGCGCCGTAGAGTGGTCGAAAAATGGATGAAGGAGGCTGCTTACTTTCCAACGAGCCGAGTTGAGAAAGCAACAAGCAAAACAAAGTACATATCACCGCCTATATCACCACCGAAGGCTGCTCCACTTGCCCAGTGATAGCATGAATTATAGTCTATATTTTGGGACTTGTTTAGACGTTTTATCTTCAATAATCTGCATGTTTGGATGTATATTATGTGATTATGTTGTCGTTTCATCTACCTTTGCGGGAATCGAGGTCTACACCAAGTTTCGTTGTAATAGTAGGTATAATGGTACATTTTGGATCGAAATGGAGCTAAGGAGTCATAGGAGCTACATTTAGGAGCTTAAGGAAGAGCTCAAGAAGCATGAAAATGGATTAAAGATTTACTTTGGACCATATTTGAGAGATTTCACATTCAGTTCAGAGTCACCTCGGTTGACTACAGTACCACCTCGACCGAGGTGATCTTGAGG
The DNA here is from genome assembly GCA_033239125.1 of Fagopyrum homotropicum. Lineage (NCBI taxonomy): Eukaryota > Viridiplantae > Streptophyta > Magnoliopsida > Caryophyllales > Polygonaceae > Fagopyrum > Fagopyrum homotropicum. Next base: position 55,534,065 of record BSWB01000002.1, on the reverse strand, counting down.
AGCGCCCCGACCGAGGCGAACACCCTGGATGCGGCGAGATATATTTTATTTGGCTGAGATCTTTTATTTTTGGAAGGAGAGATCTTATATTTTTTGGCTGAATTTCTGGAAGGAAGATCATATATTTTAGAGATCTATTTATGAGATATGGATATATTTTATTAGAAAATTATCTTTTTAAGATATTTTATCTTTGAAAAATAATTCTCCTATATAAAGAGTTGGATTTTCCACAAGTTCAACCATGCTTAGAGGGCTGAGAGCATCCAACAATTAAGGGATTTTTCCGGAGTTTTGAAGGAAGGAAGATTGAAGATCAATCAAGGAAGGATTGATAGCTTGTTATAGCTTTTGTGAAGGGTTTTGTAAGACTTCCTTAGATTCCCTTCTTGTTGATTTGTCTTGTTGGATTTGTAATCCAAGGAACGTTGATTTGTTTATTTGATTCAGTTATTGAAGCCTTGTTCTTAAGGTTTTTGTGTTCAAATATTCATTCTCTTCCCATATATTCGATTATTGCTTTCATGATGATGAGTGACTAATTTCCTTGTGCAATTCTAGGGTGATTGACTGAAAGTTGTGGGAAAAACAATGATAGAATAATCTTAAATCCCAGTAGGACCCTGAAAGCTCGAGTCTTTATCCTTAACCTTAGAACATCTCGCTCAGTCGATGAACATTTCGGCCGGGGTGGAACTTGACTGACCGAGGTGACTTATCTGATCCGTAACTGAGAGTTAAGTGTTAGAGTTTGCCAAATCCTATTCTTATTACACCTTTCTTGGTTCAATGCAAGCCTAGGATGAGACTTACCCGGTAATTCCTTTGTTTGTTTACCCATGATCATAAGTGTAGGTAATAAAGGTTTATCCTTTATTGGGGTTCGAGTGTGCCTTCATTCCATCTTTGTGAGTTAGCCTGAGACTTACCCGGTAAAGGTTGATTCTATTCCCTTAGTTGGTTTGTTGGTTTGAGATTATAATTCCTTTCCTTAGTACCTTGAGACTTACCCGGTGATAGGTTCTTTGGCTTGGGATTGTGAGTAGTGAGACTTACCCGGTGATCTATTCCACTTTAGTAACACCTTCCCTTTGCAAAACCTCAGCTTTGTCCGCTTATCTTGAGATCTTGAGTTGGAACCACAATTGGATGCTTTAATCCCTAGAATTTGCATATTCCCTTTAATTGACCTTATTATCATCTTTGATTGTTTTAATCGCTTTTGTGGTTAGTTGCAATATTGACAACCTATACTTGCTTTGTTTCACCTAAGTCCCTGAGATCGACCCCTGAAATTCTTGCTTTTATTACAATTGATCCGTACACTGCGGGTTCGCATCCTTGTTTTAAGAATATTTCCTCGGTTATAAATTTAAAGCTTGCACACACCATTTGGAGCGAACAAGTTTTTGGCGCCGTTGCCGGGGACTTGGTCTAGACCAAGCCGGTTGCGGTTGTCTTTTGGGGCCATTGCCCCCGTTACTACTGACCACTCTATTTGAGCGACTTTCGCAGGTTCTTCTTTTTAGGTTTATGCGAAGAACCCGCACTGGAAAGGACATCGTTCCTTGCGATCCCAAACCAGAAAAGACATATAAGAGACGCTTGAAAGAAGCGAAAATGGCCAATCGAGACGATCGCGATCTTGAGGCCGAATTGAAGGAGGCGATGGAATAGCTGCGCCTCAATAGGGAACGACTGCAGCGCGAAAGGGAGGAAAATTGCACCCGAGCTGCAAAGATTGAAGCAGATATGGCTGAGTTACGAGCTTAGATTCTGCATTGACTGGACCCTCGACCGAGGCAGGACCCCGCTCCAGTTGCCCCGGCCGAGATACTTCCACCTCTGATGCCAGTCCGAGATGTTCTTTTTGCAGGTATTCCACAAACCCTAGGGCAGAGGATGGACCCAAACCAGCAAGTGAGGCGTCCATGAGTCAACCTAGGAGATCCAACGGAGCATGGTTATGAACTTCGACCGCAAGTTCTTTCCATGATTCGCCAATGCCAGTTCGGAGGTCTAGAAAGGGAGTCTCCACATCAACATCTACAAAATTATGAGATCTTGATGAAGACCTTGAAACCTTCAAGAGTGGAAAATAATAATTACAAGTTAAGGCCTTTTTACTTTTCTTTGAAGGACAGGGCGCTTACTTGGTACCATTCTCTTCCTCTTGGAAAGATCAACACTTGGGAGGAGATGACGACAGAGTTCTTGACGAAATTCTTTCCCCCCTCCAAAACCGCCGAAATGAGAGGGAAGATCAACGCATTCATCATGAAGGACAAGGAGAGTTTGTCCAAATCATGGGAGAGATTTAAAGACGTTCTTTTGGATTGCCTACAACATGAGATTCCAAAGATAGAGTTGTTGGAGATTTACTTCAAGGGATTGGATGGAGCTACCCAATTCAGCCTTCAACTACTATCCGCCGGCACATTCATGGACATGCCGATTGATGAAGCTTGGGAATTCATTGAAAAACAAGCTTTGCACATGGAGAAGTACTCACGCCAAGGAGCTGAAAATGGAGTTAAGAGAGTTAATTTCCAAGAAGCTCCATCAAATGATAATCAACTTACCTCCCTCAAGAATGATGTGAAGCAATTGAAAGAACTTTTGGTTGCTCACACCAAGAAAGAAGAGGAAGGATATCAAGGCTCAAGGAACAACAATGGTTACCGGAACAACAACAACGGTTCCTGGAACAACAATTACAACAACAATAGAGGATCCAACAACAATAATTGGAGGCCAAACAATCAAAATTTGGGTAACTCTTACTCTAACTCCAATTCAAACAACTCTTCTAATCATTTCCTCTCTTCTTCTTCTTCTACTCCATTGAAGAGCCAAGAGCCTGGATCAAGCTCGTCCCAGCCAGAGAAGAAAGATGTAGTGCTGGAGGCTATCTTGATCAAGCTCAATGCTATGGAGACGTCCATGACTTTATTTTCGAAGGCACAAAAAGCCTTAGAACAACAATTCTTTAATAAAGCGAATGAAGCGCCAAGAGATCCAGGGAAGCTTCCAGCAAGGACAGAGAGCAACCCTAAAGGACAGATCATGGCAATAACAACGAGAAGTGGACTGAAAACTGCAGATCTAGTGCCTCGGTCGATGCTAGTGAAGAACACCTCGGTCCAGGTACAGACGAAGAACACTTCGGCCGAGGTACAAACCGAGGTGGAGCCTCAGAGAGCGTCGGACAAAACTGAAGTTTATGTCCCACCTCCTGCATATAAACCACCTCTTCCATTCCCTCAGTCAAGGGCCAGAGCACATCTAGACAAGCATTTTAGTAAGTTCCTTGACTTGATGAATAAACTACATATTAATATCCCTTTCCTTGATGCTATTCTAGGGATGCCCGCCTATGGGAAGTTCTTGAAAGAAATTCTATCAAGAAAGAGGAAGTTGGAAGACTTTGGTGAAGTAAGGATGACATCTAAATCCTCGGAGCTCATTCAAATCATGAAGGAGAAGATGCCACCCAAGTTGAGAGATCCCGACTCATTTTGCATTCCCATTCAAGTTGGGGATGTCACTTGTGAGGCGTTGTGTGATCTAGGAGCCAGCGTGAGCATCATCCCGCTGGAGCTATGTGTGAGGATCGGACTTGGAGAGCCCAAGCTGGTGAAGATACGGTTGTACATGGCGGACCGCTCCATTACCCATCCCGTGGGCATTTGGGAAGACGTTCCGGTTAAGTTAGGTAACTTCTATTTACCTATAGACTTTGTTGTGCTTGATATTCCAGCAGATTATCCCGTTCCTATCATTCTCGGGAGATTTCTAGCAACTTCGGGTTGCAATGTGGATTGTAAGAATGCCAAGTTGCAATTCAATATTGGCGGTGATCAAGTTGAGTTTGCATTACTTGCGGAAATGAAAGGAGAGCCGCTGGGAGATGATATCTTCAACATCTATGATGAAGAAGAATCGAGAGGATTGGTGAGCTCTATCCTTATTAATGATCCACTTGAGAGAGTTATTAGTTTTAGCTTAATGGAGGAAGGTATAGATGCTTCTTGTGATGCAGATATACGGAGGTTAAAGGCACTGGAAGAAGATCCAGGAGCTAAGATTGAAAAACTAATCCAGGAGAAGAAAATCTCCAGTTTCGGTCCCAGTTGCAGTACCTCGACCGAGGCACTTTCTGGACCAAGCGAGGTGGTCTTGACTGAAGAACATCTCGGTCACCCTCTTTGGACCTCGACCGAGGTTGAAAGCGAGATGATGTCAAGTGAGACTTCTGAAAGTCCAGTTCTTCGATCTAAGTCCACTCCACTGGAAGGAGGAAGCAAAGATCCACCTCAGAAAGCGCCCCCAGTTGTGGAGCTTAAACAACTCCCGAGTCACTTGAGGTATGTTTTTCTTGGACCGGATTCTACTTATCCCGTCATTGTTAATGCTTCCCTCTCCGAAACTGAATTATCAAAACTAATGCATGTCCTGAGAAAGCATCAAAAGGCTTTGGGTTATACCAGGGGCGGCCCCAAGGGGGGGCGGGGTGGGGCGGCCGCCCCCCCCTCCGAGGGGAATTTTTTTTTTTTTTTTTTTGAAAAAAATCGTTTTAAAATGGGTTGTGCTTCTCTCGTTTATAATTAAAATTTTCTACAATTTATTTTTTTAAAATATCACTATTCTTGTGTTATATTTAAATGTTTTTTTTGGATCTTTCGTCGAAGTGAACGAAACTTCATAAGTATTTCCCGTTTTAGACTTTAGAGTGAAATAATTCACCAAAATGCACGGGATTTGTTGTTTGGATTAGAAGCGCGGTCTTAGATCACACTCTTATTTGTAAAAAGTGTTGTCGAGGACAACGTTTTAATATGTGAAATAAGATAACAAAAACACAAATAGAGGTGTGGTCCTAGACTGTGGCTATAGTGTAACGTTTTTGAAAAAAAAAACTAAAGAGGCGCGGTTATAGACCGCGCCTATAGGACAACTTTTTTTTTTTTAAAAATATATAGGCGCGGTCTATGACCGCGCCTTTTAAGTGTAATGTTTTTATAATTTTTTTTGTATTGTTGTTTATTGTAAGTAGATGACATATTGAATTTGTTTTTATCGCAATATTATTTTCATAAATATTTTTATCGAAAATAAAATTTCGCCCCCCCCTTTTAAAATCCTGCGGCCGCCACTGGGTTATACTGTTGATGATCTTATTGGTATTAAGCCCTCTTTCTACATGCATATAATACTAATGGAGGACGATTATAAGACTTCACGGGAATCTCAAAGATTGTTAAATCCGATCATGAAAGAGGTTGTGAAGAAAGAAATTCTTAAGTTGTTGGATACAGGTGTTACGCTAAGATCGTGATGCGCAAATGGGTTTTAAATTTATAACTCGAACTAATTCCTAGCTACCTAGCGAAACCCGCAGTGTACGGGACGTTTGTAGAAGGGTTAGTATTCCGAGGTCGAACACAAAGACTAAGGTGAAATTGATTCGGATTGTGATTGAATTTAGTAAAGATCTAGGTTGAAAGATAAGAAGGAAATAAGAAAAGAAAATCTCAAATGTTTTTGGTTGGTTTTTGGTGATCAATCCAAGATCACAACTCATGCAAAGTAAACAATCAAACTAAACTAAGAATCAACACAAATAAACAAGCTAAACAAGATAATGATCAAAGAAAGAAAAGACGGATTCTAGGGGTTGGAAGTTCCGGTTATGGCATAGGACTCAAGTTATCTATTCATTTCTTGGATTAACTGTGATATGTTGGGATTAAGTGTTTCTTAAATCGGGATCAATTACCGGGTAAGTCTCATGATCCAACTAGTCCACTCCTAAGGTCTCATTACCGGGTAAGTCTCTAAGAACCTAAGGATGGGAATTCTACACAAACCGGATTGTTAATTAGGGGTCTAACCTATCCTTACCGGGTAGGTCTTGGAAAGAAAAGTCCTAAACAACTATCCTAGCACATCTAATCCAATGGCGGCTTATTAGGCTCACCACTACCTAAGGGTTGTTATCTTTAGAATCTAAGAGCAAGGATTACCGGGTAAGTCTTTCCTAACACTTAGTTACTAACACTAGGTTACCCTAGGGTAGATTAAACTCAACAAACACTTAGGATTTCAACATTCTATAGATCTAAGGCAAGATCCTTCGAACTAGGAAAAATCACGGTTTGTTCTACCTAAACCACGGCCGTGGTCAGACAAGAACTACCCGTGATTTCTAACAGCAGCTACGTTTATAAACACAAGTCATCCAAAGGTAAATCTAAGTCCGTCCTATCATAGCCCTAGCCATAACCATCCTTTCCTTACCCTAGAACCACATCAATTTAGCCTACAACGTTCATAATAGAAACCGAAACAAACAAACATAAAATCATAACATCCATTGCAAGATAATTAAGGAAAAGAGATGGACAAGTGAACTAAAACAAAGCCAAGCTGAAAATAGAATTAGAGCAACTTACAATCCTTCCAAAGGAAGGTTCAATGATTCATACAACTCTTAGAAATAAAATCCGGAATCCTTCACTACAAAACTATCAAGTGTGGTGATGGTGTGTGTTCTTCTCCTCCTCTTAAATGGAGCTCTCCTTCTTCTCTTTGACACTTTCCTTCCTAGAAAAACTTCTTGTTGAGAGAATATTTCTTGTTAGAGAGAAATGGATAATGGATGAGCTGCTCCAAACTCCCAGCTGCCTCTCACAGCCCATGAAGGACCACTTTTATAACAAACTTGCATGAGCTGGCCATGAGAGCCGTGGCACAGCTGTCACAAGAATCTGGCAAAATCCACGGTTGATTCCACGGCCGTGGAGTGTCAGAGAACCGTGATTTTGTGCAGAAACTTCGCCTTGGCTGTGGTTTGGTGCATGGCAAGTGTTAGCAAGGCTCCATGAGCCCTCCTTAGCCTTTAACTTGTGTCCTAATGAGTCCGAGGGTGTGTCATCTAGATGAACGATCCTCAAACGTATTGTTTTGCTCCTAAATCTCCCGAAGTACCTATAAAACGCGCACAAGTCCGTGTAGACGTCTATCTCGGCAAAATACATGAATTGAGCGCAAAACGCCGTGAACTAGTGCTAAACCATGCATGAATGAGTGAGAAATCTATCTAAATTGTTACCTAAAACTAAGTCATAAATCGTGTTATCAACAGGGATCATATTTCCTATCTCGGACAGCAAGTGGGTGAGCCCAGTGCACGTAGTTCCGAAGAAGGGAGGGATGACCGTTGTGACAAATAAGAACAACGAGTTAATCCCAACTAGGACCGTCACGGGTTGGAGGGTGTGCATCGATTATAGGAAGCTGAACGTGGCCACTTGGAAGGACCATTTTCCACTTCCCTTCATCGATCAAATGCTCGAACGGTTGGCCCATCATTCACATTTTTGCTATTTAGATGGCTATAGTGGCTTCTTTCAGATTTCTATCCATTCGGATGATCAAGAGAAGACCACTTTCACTTGCCCATGGGGGACATTCGCTTATAGGAGGATGCCATTTGGATTGTGTAATGCACCCGCTACCTTCCAGCGATGCATGATGGCTATCTTTTCCGAGTACATAGAGGAGATCATGGAGGTATTTATGGATAATTTTTCAGTATATGGTTTCTCTTTTGATGATTGCCTATCTAACCTTTCTCTAGTGCTACAAAGATGTGAAGACACTAATCTCGTCTTGAATTGGGAGAAGGTTCACTTTATGGTTAATGAAGGCATCGTGCTAGGACGCCTCGTTTCCAACTGAGGTATTGAGGTCGATCGAGCTAAGATCGAGACTATTGAGAAACTTCCTCCCCCTTAATCTGTTAAGGGTGTGCGGAGTTTTCTCGGGCATGCAGGTTTCTATAGGAGATTCATCAAAGACTTCTCGAAGATCTCTAAACCACTAACTAAACTCTTGAATAAGGATGTTGTTTTTGAGTTTTCACAGGAATGTCTTGATGCATTTTACAGGATTAAGGAAGCGTTGATCTCCGCTCCCATTATCCAGCCTCCGGATTGGACCTTGCCCTTTGAAATCATAAGTGATGCGAGTGATGTGGCAGTAGGGGCGGTGCTTGGACAAAAGAAAGATGGCCGGACCAACACCATTTACTATGCTAGCAAGACGCTAGATGAAGCCCAGCTGGACTACGCCATCACCGAAAAGGAGCTATTGGCGGTTGTATATGCTTTTGAGAAATTTCGTTCTTACTTAGTAGGAGCGAAAGTTATGTTTACACTGACCATGCAACTATTTGCTACTTACTTGCTAAGAAGGATGCTAAGCCACGTCTTATTTGATGGATTCTCTTGCTTCAAGAGTTTGACCTAGAGATTCGCGATAAGAAGGGATCCGAAAATTTTGTTGCGGATCACCTCAGCCGGCTACCTCCCTCTTCACGCGAAAATAACGAACCACCCATAGACGATTCGTTCCCGGATGAGCACTTGCATTTGCTGGAACGTTTGATAGACTTCCTTATCTCACCCCACGATGAAGGTGAAGTATGGGGTGAGGATACACTATATCTTGTTTAAGGATTCCGTACGGTCCAGCTAGCGAACTTAAACCAAGCGCTTCTTGGGAGGCAACCCAAGGTATTGCTTTCTTTCCCTTTTTTCTAGTCTAGCTTAAGATAGTTTGCTTTTGCTTTGCTTTGCTTTGTTTTTGGCGTCCTAGACAGAAAACAGGTACTTTCTAAGGAAGGAATATAACCCAGGAGCAACACTGGAAGGACAGAAGTTCGAGAAATCGAGAAGACGGAGTTTGACTGAGACACATCTCGGTTGCTGTCATAGCGCCTCGACCGAGATGATTCTTGAGCAACCGAGGCGACTAGGGCTGAAAACATTCCACCTCGGTCCAGACACCTCAGTCCAGTCAGGACCACCTCGACCGAGGTGACAACAGAATCGGCGAGGGGTATAAAAGGGGAAACGATTTCTCTCTCTTCCCTCCTAACTCACCCCTCGACCGCGGCGCTCTCCATCTCGCTTTCTTCGTTTCTCGATCGTTTTCGACGATTCTTACTCCCATTCTGATAGGAAAGGCTAGAGGAACGGATTAGAAGCAAGAAACTGCAACAAAAACGCCTCGAATCGACCGAATCTGGGGTAATAAAACCGAAAACCCTAACTTCTCGTCTTTTACTGATTTTGAAAGAAATTGGCTTTGGTTGCCACTTATTTTTGTTGGAAAAGGATTAAGTACCCCTTAGGAACAATCTGTAGTGATATTGGGGGAAAAGAATTGAATTCCAGAGAGTTGAAATCGAACAGCTTCGCACCTCGCTCCAGTCGACCTGCGCCTCGCCCGAGGTGATTCTTGAGAATTGTCAGGCAACCGAGGTGATCTGACAGAGAGAAAAAAATGTGTTCTAGATCTGATAGACAACTTGTCCTGAGGGATGGATCTTCCCCTTCTCCTTCTTCTTCTCGGCCTTCTGTACCGGTGATACACGAGCGTCACCAGGCCGACTATGACCGCATCTGTACGTGCCCTGTGGTTGCGCCGCGGTTTTTGGACATCTCCGCCTTTGATTGCTTATATGTTGCGGAGGATTTGAGACGGATGGTCTCGATGGTCGGGCTGGAGCAGTTCATGGAGATCTGAGCTCCAGCCTACCTCGAGCCCACACTGGAGTTTGTGAGCTCTATGACTCACCTGCCTGTAGAGCAGGCCATCAAGCACCGGTTGCTGAACCGGAATTATATAGTACCGATGGACCAGTGGAGAGAGGTCTTCGGCTTCCCGACCCCGACAATTACTGATTTCCCCTCTCGAGCTGTAGCTCGCCAGTTCTGGGGACAGATAGCTCACGTAGTTGAGCATGCTGATAGGTGGAGACCTGGAGACTCCAGGGAGCGGATCATCTTCCACCTCGCCTTCAGACTCGCCCACAGGATATTCAGCGAGACACTTCTGGCGTGTACTGAGACGCCCCAGAAGGTGAGACAGGGGGCGATCTTGAGTTTAGTTTCATGGTGACTGGGGGCGTGCCTGATTTCGGTACTATGCTGGCTGAGGATCTGCATAAGATCAAGGCCAAGGCGAAGGGGGACATCTGCTGTGGAGGTTTAGTGACTCATTTAGCTACTGAGATGGGGCTGGATCTGAGTGCTTGTACACTAGTGGCGGCTGCCAAGCCGCTAGGGCTGCAGGAGATGATCACCAGGAGGATTCTGGTTCCTCGTGGACTTACTACGCCATATATGGCGATGCCTTGGGAGCAGACTACGCTTCAAGGTATTAGGTGGTCGTCTCAGTTTGCCATTTACGACACTTAGTACTGGTCCACTACATGGACCCCGTACATTGAGGACGCTAGAGACGCAGCAACACAGGCTGAGGAGGATGAGGAGGACGATGGCAGTGCTGCCATGGATACAAGGGCAGACACAGCCGGTCCCAACGTACCAGTCGTCGATCTGGACGACGAGGAGACTGAGGAGGAGGCAGTTGCACCACCATCACGTCCTGTCAGGCGCAGAGTCTGCAGACAACGGGATCCCGTAGCTCACCGACGGATAGACGAGCTGACGGATCAGATGATCGACTCTTACGCCGCTTTATCCTTAGATATGTTGGAGATGAGGGAGAGCCAGCACTACCAACGCCGGATGTTGGAGATACTGTTCCAACACACTATGGGCTACCCCTTTGATCCATCCCAGCACCCGTACATGCCATATCCACCACCACCACCAGCAGATCATGACTCGAGCTTGCAGGGATTGCTTTTATTTTTTTATTATGCAGCTCAACTTATGTCTGGTGAGTACATTTCTTTCAGACTTATTTTGACCCATTGGGACAATGTGTCCCAAGTATGGGGTATTTGGATGTATGATTTGACATTATGTGTATGCTTGTATGACTCTATCGGATATTACTGTTTTATCTTGCTCTATGTGTTTATCTGAAACTACATGCATGCATACAGGTTATCTGATTGAGAAAAACGTCAAAAACTGGTTAAGAAAATTTTTTTTATGACCCCGACCGAAGTGACTCTGACCAATCGAGGTACAGTACCTCGGTTGACTTAGAACACTTCGACCGAGGTAGTTTAACTGAGAAAGTTTTCGAAACGATTCTGTGCTTCTTTTCTGGATATGACCTCAGTGAAGATTTTGTTTGCAGATTGGTTTTGAAATCTTTATATGTTTGAAAGGTTTTATTATATATTTAAGTTGCTAAATGCTTTCTTTAAAACTTGTGGCATGTTTAATACTTTGCTTTTATCCAAATTATGTTGAATTTGAAGGTTGACACCACATGATGAGTTCTCTCACTTTCTTCCTGGGATGATTAAGGCAATTCATTCTCTTCTCTTCTTCTTCTTGATCACGCTTAGCCCCTCATGAACATATTTGCCTCCCTTTACCTATCCGGGAATTTGGAAGCAAGCAAGTGAAAAGCAAGTGAAAGAAAAGTTGAGATGTTGGCTGAAAGTTAGAAAGAAACAAATAGGTTTGGGGAAGTCAATCATGATGGTGAGTAACTCAGCACCAATCATATAGCCGGGTGTTTGTGTCTTGCCAAAGTCGGATTGAGCGATATTCCTAACGGGTCATGGTATGTGCATCAAGGGTTTGAGGCATCTCGAGAAATTGATGATTGCTGATCTCCTAGGCTTCGGTTATTGTGCACCTCTGTCTATGCATCCCAAAAAGTAAAAAAGTAAAAATAAGCAAAGCTTATTGGTGGAAGATTTTGAAGTTCAAATCAAGTGAAGTAAAGATCATTTTCCCGGATTCTAGCACCACATTTCCTATATACATCCCACCCTCACACGTTTCTTGACCTTCTATTGAAAAGCCCTTGAGACCTCGAGCTTGTTGATTGACTTGGTGGTTTAAACTGGATTATACATGATTAATTTCGATAATTATGATTTATTATGCATTCTATGATTTCATGCAAAGATTAACAACTTTCTTATATTTATAAAATGTTTTGATCATATTTTGATTTTAAATTCCATGAAGCATTCTCTTAGAGTGATCTATGAGTGGAGCACACCACCAAAAATGTTTTGAAATACTTTTCATTGATCTTTTTGACTTATAATCCATTCTATCTTGTACTCAAGATTTGGAACTTGCTTGGGGACAAGCAAGGGACAAGTATGGAGTATTTTGATAGCATGAATTATAGTCTATATTTTGGGACTTGTTTAGACGTTTTATCTTCAATAATCTGCATGTTTGGATGTATATTATGTGATTATGTTGTTGTTTCATCTACCTTTGCGGGAATCGAGGTCTACACCAAGTTTCGTTGTAATCGTAGGTAAAATGGTACATTTTGGATCGAAATGGAGCTAAGGAGCTAAAGAGTCATAGGAGCTACATTTAGGAGCTTAAGGAGGAGCTCAAGAAGCATGGAAATAGATTAAAGATTTACTTTGGACAAGATTTGAGAGATTTCACATTCAGTTCAGAGTCACCTCGGTTGACTACAGTACCACCTCGACTGAGGTGATCTTGAGGAGCGCCCCGACCGAGGCGAACACCCTGACGCGGCGAGATATATTTATTTGGCTGAGATCTTTTATTTTTGGAAGGAGAGATCTTATATTTTTGGGCTGGATTTCTGGAAGAAAGATCATATATTTTAGAGATCTATTTATGAGATATGGATATATTTTATTAGGAAATTATCTTTTTAAGATATTTTATCTTTGGAAGATAATTCTCCTATATAAAGGGTTGAATTTTCCACAAGTTCAACCATGCTTAGAGGGCTGAGAGCATCCAGCAATTAAGGGATTTTTCCGGAGTTTTGAAGGAAGCAAGGAAGATTGAAGATCAATCAAGGAAGGATTGATAGCTTGTTATAGCTTTTGTGAAGGGTTTTGTAAGACTTTCTTAGATTCCCTTCTTGTTGATTTGTCTTGTTGGATTTGTAATCCAAGGAACGTTGATTTGTTTATTTGATTCAGTTATTGAAGCCTTGTTCTTAAGGTTTTTGTGTTCAATATTCATTCTCTTCCCATATATTTGATTATTGCTTTCATGATGATGAGTGACTAATTTCCTTGTGCGATTCTAGGGTGATTGGCTGAAAGTTGTGGGAAAAACAATGATAGAATAATCTTAAATCCCAGTAGGACCTTGAAAGCTCAAGTCTTTATCCTTAACCTTAGAACATCTCGCTCAGTCGATGAACATCTCGGCCGGGGTGGAACTTGACTGACCGAGGTGACTTATCTGATCCGTAACTGAGAGTTAAGTGTTAGAGTTTGCCAAATCCTATTCTTATTACACCTTTCCTGGTTCAATGCAAGCCTAGGATGAGACTTACCCAGTAATTCCTTTGTTTGTTTACCCATGATCATAAGTGTAGGTAATAAAGGTTTATCCTTTATTGGGGTTCGAGTGTGCCTTCATTCCATCTTTGTGAGTTAGCCTGAGACTTACCCGATAAAGGTTGATTCTATTCCCTTAGTTGGTTTGTTGGTTTGAGATTATAATTTGTTTCCTTAGTACCTTGAGACTTACCCGGTGATAGGTTCTTTGGCTTGGGATTGTGAGTAGTGAGACTTACCCGGTGATCTATTCCACTTTAGTAACACCTTCCCTTTGCAAAACCTCAGCTTTGTCCGCTTATCTTGAGATCTTGAGTTGGAACCATAACTGGATGCTTTAATCCCTAGAATTTGCATATTCCCCTTAATTGACCTTATTATCATCTTTGATTGTTTTAATCGCTTTTGTGGTTAGTTGCAATATTGACAACCTATACTTGCTTTGTTTCACCTAAGTCCTTGAGATCGACCCCTGGAATTCTTGCTTTTATTACAATTGATCCGTATACTGCAGGTTCGCATCCTTGTTTAAGCATATTTCCTCGGTTATAAATTTAAAGCTTGCAAACACCATTTGGAGCGAACACCCAGCCTCCTCGTCCACCGGATCATGTGCCTCCACCACCATCTACTCCTCCACCGGGTCCCGCTCTTCAACTATCGGATCCCACTCCATCGCCTATTGCTCCCCTCGCCCCTTCCATGGATGATTCGGATTCGAGGACGAATCCTTTTGAAGTGAAGGAGGATGATGTGATTCCCAAGAGCCCAAATATGAAGCCGAAAATGCTCACTCCGAGCGTGGTCAAGTTAAGTCATATTCCGCTCGATCCGGCTAAGCCGTCAAATTTACGCACTCTTTGTAAAATGCCTATATCTGGAGCTGCGTTTGGAGTTAGAAGACCCACAAGTACTACGTTCGAAGGTATTTTCAAGATCTATAACTTTGTAGTGTATGATAAATCGATATTCCAAAAGGAAGAGGGTGAAAATAACCCGACAATGCAACAACGTTTATACTTGTGTTGAGTTTTGACCAAGATCATGCATGGAGGCATGCAAGGTGGATATGGAGCAGACGTGCACGACCAATCCAGTCCATATTCCATGCATCAAGACAAGTCCGACTCTTTCCCTTCTGCGCCATAAAAGAAGTCCAAGTTGCATGTAATCAAGTCTCATTCAACTCTTCGTATTTCCCGCTTTAATTAGTTGCCATGAATCAAGTCCCGCTCAACTCTTCGTATTTCCCGTTTTAATTTAATGTTTTTGCTTTTATTATCTTCTATTTAGGTTGAGTTTTTCAGCCTTTAAATAAGGCTTTTCCATCTCATATGTAAGTTAAGTTGAAGTTGAATGAAAGAGAGGGTTTCTCTAAAAGCGTTTTGTTGGTTTTCTCAAAATCTTCCCGAAATCTAGGTGAGAGGCTTAGTTTTCACAACCTTTGGTCAGATGCTAAAGGTGTTGTCCTAGTGAGCGGCGAAGACAACGAAGGTTCGTCAATCCGGAGTGCAATTCCGAGGGTGAGGCGTTCGATTTGAGGGATTCCCGAAGTGAGATACGGAGGGAGTTTGCTCATCATATATGGATTTCGATCCTTCAAATCCATCCATCTTCATCTCGTTCATACCGTTGAGTCAAGTGGAATTGTACCGCAGGTCCTTCGTGTTCGAGGCGATCTCAATCACTAGAGGAGCCACCCAGTCGTGAAATGGAGCAACTAGCCAGTCACTTGCATCGAACAACCGCCCAGTCACTTGCATCGAGCAACCGCCCAGTCCCTTGCGTGCACGACCAATCCAACCCATATTTTCTATCCATGAAGACAAGTCCGACTATTTCCCTTCCACGCCATAAAAGAAGCCCAAGTTGCATTAAATCAAGTCTCGTTCAACTCTTCGTATTTCCTGCTTTAATTAGTTGCCATGAATCAAGTCCCGCTCAACTCTTCGTATTTACCGTTTTAATTTATTGTTTTTTTCTTTTATTTTCTTGTATTTAGGTTGAGTTTTCCAGCCTATAAATAAGACTTATCCATCTCTTATGTAAGACAAGTTAAGTTGAAGTTGAATGAAAGAGAATTTTCTCTAAAAACGTTTTGTTGGTTTCTCATAATCATCCCGAAATCTAGGTGAGAGGCTTAGTTTTCACAACCTTTGGTGAGATGTTAAAGGAGTTGTCCTAGTGAGAGGTGAAGACAACGAAGGTTCGTCAAACTCGGAGTGCGATTCCGAGGGTGAGGCGTTCGATTTAAGGGATTCTTGAAGTGAGATTCAGAGGGAGTTTGCTCATCATATCCGAATTTCGATCCTTCAAATCCATCCATCTTCATCTCGTTCATACCGTTTGAGTCAAGTGGAATCGTACCGCCGATTCTTTATGTTCGAGGCGATCTCGATCACATCATCTAGGCAGGCGGCTGACCGACTCCTCCAGGCAGGCAGCTGGGCGACTCCTCCAGGCAGATGGCTGGGCCACTCCTCCAAGCAGGCAGTTGGACGTCTCCTCCACGCAAGAGGTTGGGCGGCTCATCCACGCAAGTGGTTGGGCGGCTCCTCCAAGCAAGCGGTTGGGTGGTTTCTCCCGGCAGGCGGCGATAGAGACTACGGTGGGTCTCACCATTTCTTCGGAACTGGGCTCGTGTGCGAAGCCAACCATTGATTGAGAGGATTTGTCTTGAAACTGTGCCGGAAAACGCAGAAAGAGAGGGTGATAGCGAGTTCAGATCTGAAATATAGAACGTCTGCAAGACCCCCTAACTGAGGATGATTTTATAGGATTTGAACTTTACGTATTCCCCTTATACCACTTTACCTATTTATTTTAATCTTAAAAAATTTAGGCAAAAAATAGAGGGGCCTAGTTTGTCTACAAGTTACAAAAAGTGCCTTATTAACTAAATTATCTCGAAAATAATTAACGTAAATGAATTGAGGTTATAATCTTGCAAATATAAATTATGTAAAAAAATAAAAAATCCTTTCACAAAATAAATTACTTAACTTTTGACGGCTTCGAAATAAAAGAAATACGTAAATTAAATTATTTTTAAAAATATTTAGGAGATCTTGCTAGTTAAAATTTTAGGTGAGATACAAGTTGAAATTTTTTTTATTGGATTTAAAAAATTAAATTTAAGAAAAATATTTATTAACAATAAAAAATTTTAACAGCAAAAATTGAATTCAATGTAAAGATTTCTCCCAAATGATCACCTAAATATTTTTTTATTGGATTTAAAAATAAAAGATTTATTGGCGTTAATTGTAAGAGCTCTATTTTAAAATACTACCTCCACATCGTACCACGTTAGCGTCAATGTATACTGCTTTAGTAGTTAATATAGATTATATTTTGTTCAAAATATATTTCATTTGTAATTTGCTTCTAATGCAAATGAAACTAAAGTTAACTTTGTTCACCTGTTAGTTTTAGACTTTCTAGCTACTTCAATAGATTTCAATAAGGATTGTGAAGCGAATATTTACCATAAGGTTTTTTATAAGGTTTATTGTAATTATATCGAAGTATCTATATCTAGTGGTTGTATTAGCAATAATATCAGCCGGCACAACAATATCAACTGACAACCCCCATAAACACGGTTATATAGATTGTCTATACTAAATTTATTTGTGAGCCACTTGAATCAATTGAGATCAAGCCCTTTGGTTATAAGGTATGCCTACTGATATTTGAAGGGTACATGGGAGATTTACACGATGTCGACATCAAGTTTTTCTTTGATAAGGTGCATGTCTATCTCAACATGTTCTATCTTGTCATGCTAAAATAGATTATGCTCTACATTAATCATTGATTTGTTGTCACAAAACAACATTGTAGGATCTTCCACTAAATTTTTAAATCATTTAAGAGGATTCTCATCCACAACAATTCACAAATTCCATGAGTGGTAATTTGAAGTTCAGCCTCATCACTTGACCTTGCAACAACTCCCCTTGCTTCTTACTTCTCCATGCAACCAAATTTCCACTTAGATAAACACAATATCTGGTTTTAGAACGCCTAATAACAATATCTCCAACATAGTTAGCATTCGAGTAA
Source organism: Fagopyrum homotropicum (assembly GCA_033239125.1). Lineage (NCBI taxonomy): Eukaryota > Viridiplantae > Streptophyta > Magnoliopsida > Caryophyllales > Polygonaceae > Fagopyrum > Fagopyrum homotropicum. The sequence goes on along the minus strand of BSWB01000002.1, from coordinate 55,516,703 downwards.
GCTTCAAGTTGGAGCTTGCTCCTCTTGGTGAATAAGATACCTTTCAAGGAAGTGATTTTAAGGTATCCAGAATACTATAAACAATCTGAAGATGTAGATCTCTAGGATCTTGGATAAATTGACTAATAACACTTACTGTAAAAGCAATATCTAGTATGGTATGAGCAAGATAAATAAGTTTTTCCGCACAGTTAATTTTTAGTATAAATACTTGCCAATTGTTTCCTCATATTCAACCTTGTCAATGTTGTGGTTATAGTCAATAGGGGTGCTTACTAGTTTGTAATTTTTCATTCCCGCTCCTTGAATAAATTGACTCATAACACATACTGAAAAAGCAAATCCAAGAAGTATTTCAGATTAAGCTCGATCCATAACCTCAAATTCTCGAGTCAATATGCTCTTCAACTAGACTTGTTTAGCAAAGCGATTAGAACGTCAGGAGGTTTCAAAGTAGTCACCAGAGCCGGTTCAACAATTAGAGGTTGAGGAGAAGGGGGCCTTGGATATATTATTGGCTAATTTTGGAGAGAATTGTCGGTTGGTGATGAAGGGGCCGTTTTGATCTGAGCTGTAATATTATGATATCCGGACAGTATGATCGAGTTCTCGTCCGGTATAGACCGTTGCACAAGTGATAGGTGATGAAATCACTATCGGAACTAGGTACTTTTAACATGTTTTTGAGAGGTTTGTATATTGAACAGAATAGGATTTACATGGGGGGTCATGCTATGACCATAACAAGATTAAAAGAGAAGATTACATGAGGGGAATTCCGAGCTAATTTTCCCAGAAAATAGAGGTAGGAGTTCTATCCTTCCAGTGACATGAAACATGATTCTTTACGTTTTGAATGGCGTTGTGGGCACATGTAGCAAAATGGGGGGGGGGGGGGGGGTTTGATTGTTATAGATGAGATCGTTTATGGCCTTCTAGATTTGATAGATGTAACTCGTGATAGAAGCAATGCGGATGTGAGTAATGAGGTCATGGCGATGAGTTTTGGTGGTGTTAAGACATGTCCAGACATTGTAGCGATACGGGTAGGGTTATGGCGTTCTGGTCCATCTCGAGATTAGGTCAAGGGTGGCGGTGGAGAAGCTGCAGTTGCGGAGGAGATGATCCTCATCTTCGGGATTTAAATTGTAGAGTTTGCAGATATCGTTTGAGATGATGTTCCAGGAGACAAGTTTAGAGAGGGTAGGTAAGCGTTTGTGGCTAGCAAGCCAGGATATGAAACTGCATTTTGGGTTGTTTGAACTCATCCAAATGTTTTTGTGGAGAAGGGTGAGCGGGGAGGGCTGAATGGGCTTGAGGAGAGCGTAAGCAAATGTCGTGGAGAAGGATCCGCTGGGTAGTTTGGTGGTGGAAGAGAAGTTGATACCATTTGGGGAGGCAAGGATGTCATCTCTAATTTTGAGAAGAGAGTTCCAGGAGCAACTATACTTGTAACTAGCTTCCCAAGTCCAAATTGAGTGACTCTTGAGGATGTTATTTGTGATCCAGTCAGACCAAAGGTTAAGGCATGGAGGAGTTTGGTCGAGCTCGAAAATGAGTTTGGAGATACATGATTTGTTCCATGAAAGGAGCTCTTTGAAGCCAAGTCCATCCTCGGAAGTGGAGGAGTAGACCGTCTTACAAGCGATCGAGGAACTAGGGCTAGATTCTTAGCCCGACCAGAGAAAGGAGCGCAGAAGGATGTTGATCTTTGAGATGATAGATTGAGGTATCGGGAGCACGGCACACCAGTAGTACTACAGGGGTATGAGGATAGGGAGATGATTTGCTTCCTGCGAGCGTAAGAGAAGTTTCTAACACTCCAATTGTTGACTTTATTTGTGATCTTTTGGATGAGGGGAAGGAATTCGAGTGGTTTGAGGCGTTTACTACCAATTGGAAGGCCAAGATAAGTGAATGGTGAGGATCCGAGAGGTAGTTCAGTACTAGTTGCAACGAGGTTACTCTCCAAGGGAGACACGCCACCCAAATATAAAGCAGACTTTCTAGTATTGATGAAGAGACCTAAGTAGTCCCAAAGTGCATAAGAGTTCTCTTGAAGATAGAGATGGATTCGAGATCACCCCTGTAAAAAAGATAATGTCGTCAACAAAACAAAGGTGGGTGAGGCGTGGGGAAGAGCATTTTGGGTGGATGTTGAAGTTTGGATTTGTGGTGTTAATGGTGATCATCGATGCGAGTACCTCCAATGCAATGACAAACAGTGGTAGGGAAAGGGGCATCCTTGCCTTAACCCCCTAGAGCATTTGAAATAGCCTTTAAGGGTTCCTCCAATGTTGATAGAGAACGATGGGCTAGAGATGCAGGCGTCTATGAGGTAGATGAATTTGTCTGGGAAGCCCATGCACCTGAGACAATTGAGAATGAAATTGTGGTCTATCATGTCGAATGCCTTTGTGATATCAACCTTCAAAGCACTTTTAGGAGAGATATAGCGTTGATTGTACTTATTGAAAAGCTCGTGGCAGATGAGGGTGTTGTGCTTTATTAAGCGACCCTTGATGAAAGCCCCTTGGTATCTACCGATGAGGGAAGGTAGAACCTCATTTAGCCTCGTAGCAAGAATCTTCGCAATGATCTTGTTAGTAGTGTGACAATAAGCAATGGGCCTATAATCCGAGGGCAAGGTGGGGTTTGGCTTCTTTGTAATCAAGGAAATGGCCGTGTGGTTTACATGGTTTGATAGTGAGGCTATTTGGAAGAATTCAAAAATGGCTTTGGAAAGATCGGAACCCGTAATGGACCAAGTGGATTTCAAGAAATACACATTGAAACCATCGGGGCCGGGGGCTTTACGATCACCAATGTTGAAAAGGGCTGCTTTGATGTCGGCCATGGTTACGTCTCTAGTGAGAGAACTGAGGTAGTCGGGGTAGATTGTGGGTAAAGGGCAGTCAGGGAAGAGGTTATGAGGGTTATGAGGGGTTTGCGGGCAAAGGATATTGGCAAAGTGGGTAGTGAGGATTGTGGAGATCTCAAGAGGATCCTGGGTGGGGCCGTATGCAGTATCGTGGGGGTCAATGATGCTTTTGATATCGTTGTGAGCCCTTCTAGAGGTTATGCTTTTGAAGAAGTAACTACTGCATTGATCTCCGTACTTAGCCTAGGAGATTTTGGAGAGTTGAGAGAGAGAGAGGTCCGGAGGAGATCCTTTTTCGAGTTGAGAAGAAGGGTTATATTGTGTTCAAGGTCAAGCAGATGATTGTTGAAAGGGGAAGATTGCCGGTTGGCTTGAGTAGAAGCAAGAGTGGCCTTTAGACTTTCAATTGTGGAATGGAGTATCTCCAATTTGGCATTGGGGAACTTTTTCAAGTTTGGTTTGAGTCTCTTAAACTTGTAGGAGAGGTTATGCAGACGGTTGCCCATATGATGAGGAGTGGGGAGCGTCCAAGAAAGTCTCACATTTGGTAAGAAGTCCTCATGAGAGGCCCACGTATTGTTGAAACGGAATTGACACTTTTGAGGGGTCGGCTTGGCGTTTAGGGATAGAATGGCAGGGGAGTGGTCAGAAAGGTTAGGGTTGTCGAAGAGGGCAGCGGAGTTTGGCTAGCAAGTAGCCCAATGAGGCTGAACAACGATGCGATCAAGCTGGCACCAAATCCTTGAAGAAAGCTGTTTGTTGTTCCAGGAGAATTTGCAGCCATAATAATCATGATCAACAAGGGAATGCGCAGAGAATCACTCAACAAATTCCGACGAGGGGGTAGAGGAGGAAGAGGGAAAGTCAGAGATCTTTGGATCGGGGCTTAGAATAGTATTGAAATCTCCCATGAGGACCCATGGAGCATTTGGGGTGAGAAGCTTAATAGTGGTGATAACATCCCATAAGGGGGAGGGGGATCATCAGGCCGGTTATGAGCATATATGAACGAGCAATCATAAGAGAGGTTTGAATGAGCGTGGGAAGTCGCTTGAGGAGGTTGAGTGATGCTGCAGTGAATGATCTGATCATTTGAGATAATGGGGTTGAGAACGGTGGTATTAGGGTTCCACCATATCCATATACCACACTTGTACATGGTGGAGTAGTTGGAGACGTGATTCCAGCTTGGAATAAGAGCATTGAGTCTTCTTTTCTTGTCTTTCGAGAGCTTTGTTTCTAAGATAGCCATGACATCAAGCTTATGGTTCTTAACCACTTCACGTACTGCTTATTGTTTGTTGGGGTGGTTTAGGCCCCGAAAGCTCCAAGCGCTGAGATTAAGATACATTTACATCTTCGTTGGTTACGCATGCATCCTTTTTTCTTACGTTGGAAGAGGTAAGCGAAGTGGGGTTTGGTAGAAAGGGGGTTTTGAGGAACTTGGGAGAGTGCTAAGGGTAGACGTGGTGTTTAGAGGATGAGAAGGGAGAGCATGCTCGATGTGTTTGGGTAGGGGGAGGAGAGGGGTAACCTGGGACGGGGGGGGGGGGGGGGAGGTGGTAAAGCATTAGTTCGTGGGCACGGGTTTACTTCCTTGGAGGTAGATGACGGTGGAGCATGAGTCTTTGCAGAGGGAGGGGGTATATGAACGTGAGGGCTTTGGATTCGGCAGGAAGGATCCGGAGTAGAGAGGGGCATTTGGTTTGAGGCTGGTGGTGGGTAGCGTTTGTTAAGAAGACCGGGGGGTGGGGGTGGGGGGCTATGAGAAAGCTTTGAGTCTTTGCACTTATGACTGAACAGTAGGCACTTGGGACAGTGTTTTGGGAGCCACTCGTAAGAAATTTTTTGTGTTATGGATTCTCCGTTGGGACCGATGAGGGTCAGTTCACGTAGTAGAGGTTTGGAAGCTTGTATTTCGACCAGGATTTTGGCGAAGCCGAGTCTGTCCTGGTTTGCTGAGCATGAGTCAGTGAGCAGGGGATGCCCGATCGCTGAGCCGATTTTAGCAAGCATTCTAGGGGATCGGAATCTATAGTCCAACTCATGTAAGGAGGCCCATACCAGGATAGTGGATAGACTGGAGTAGTCTAGCGCCATACCATTTTTCCTATCAAGGAAGAAGATAAAACTAAATATTCTCCCACTTGCTATTCCATTGAGGAGCTGCATATATATCTGAATATGACAGCTCATAGAGTTTGTTACATAAACCTCTAATTACTTAAAAGATATTGTATTCTACTTTATTACAATATAGATTATATAGTTCTATACCCCCCTTCAAGCTGGACTGGATAGAGCAGGCCAAGCTTGCGAGACAGGAAGACATGCTGATGTTCCCCTAAAGCTTTGGTGAAAATGTCAGCCAGCTGAAGCGATGAAGGGACATGAGAGGTAGAGATAACACCTTTCTGTATCTCATCACGCACAAAATGACAGTCAATACGCAAGTGTTTTGTGTGTTCATGAAACACTGATTGGCAGCAAGATGCTGAGCTGCCATATTATCACAATAAAGAGGGAAAGGTCGAGGGACAAAAAGATGAAGATCATGGAAAAGACCATCCATCCAAATAATTTCACTAGTTGTGATAGACTTGGCTCGATATTCACTTTCAGCAGATGATTTGCTAATTGTGTTTTGTGTTACGCTAAGATCGTGTGATGTGCGTATGCAATAAGCTTTAAACTTATACTCGTTATATTTATCCTAACTCCTAGCGAACCCGCAGTGTACGGGATGTTTGTAGTAGGGATAGTATTCCGAGGTCGAACACAAAGACTAAGGTGAAATCGAGTCAAACAATGGTCATAGATAGTGTGGGTCTAATCAAAGAAAAGGTCAAGGAACAAAGAAATGAAAATCTCGATATTTTTGGTTGGTTTTTGTGGTGATCAAGCAAGGATCACAAATCAAGCAAGACAATAAAACAATCTAACAACTCAACTAGCAAACAAACAAGTAACTCAAACACAAGTATATGATCAAGAGAGAAAAGTGGATTCTAGAGGTCAAGATTTCCGGTTATGGCATTGGACTCAAGGTTCTAAGGATTCTAAGGACAAGCTGCGGTGTTGGGGAAGAGTGTTTCACTAATGGAAGTAATCACCGGGTAGGTCTCTCACTTCACTAGTCCCGTGTCAAACTCCTATTACCGGGTAGGTCTCAAGGGGTTAAAGTAGGGAATTCTACACAAACCGGATACTACTTAAGGGGTAACCCTCTCCTTACCGGGTAAGTCTCGGAATAGGGAAGTCTCAAGCAATAATCCTAGCACACTCGATCCAATAGCGGCTTATGAGGCTCACTACTACCTAGCATTCATCATTCTAGGTATCTAAGATCGGAAATCATCGGGTAGATCTCTTTCCTCACTTAGGTTGATAGCATTAGGTGATCCTAAGCTAAATTAAGCTTAATAAACCCTAGGATTTCAACAACCTAACACCCAAACATACAGATTCATCAATTAAAGATCAACAGAGAAGAAAATCGGGTGGATCTTATAAAAATCGGCCGATCTAGCATGATGAACAGGGCGATTTTTCTGACTGGTTTGGGTTTCGTGCATACAAATCATCCTAAACTAACATATTAGTCCATCCTATCATCACCCTAGCCATAACCATCAATCCATCACTCCAGAATCACAATAAACTAGCCAATAGTATGCATATCAAGATCCAAAATCATCATACAAGCATACATGGTTCTCATAGATGAATAATGAAAGATAAGCAAGTAGAATCAATGAATCTCAGCTGAATCTAAGTTGTAGCAAGACTTACAAACTCTTAAATGAAGATCCAAAATGTTCCTAACAATCCTTGCAATAGTTCTTCAATCCAAGACTACAAAAATAACTCAAAATCACTCAAAACCTCACTATCACTCCTAGAATGGTGTTCTTCTTCTTCCTTCAATCCTTGAGAGCTTTTCTTCTCCTCCCAATCTTGCCTCCTATGGATGAGCTGTGAATGAGAATGTGGGAGAGGGGAGATGCCCAACAACAGCCTTGCAGGACCACTTATATTCTCCACCAAGAGCAAGGCCGGAGCAAGAGATCGTGGGACACGTGGCTTAAGCTGTTGAATGCAGGAAAATCGACCCAGAGATAAAAATCGGCCGATTTATCTGCTAGTTGGTCCGATTTTCTTCAGCAGAAGCATGCTATGATCGTCTATCCATGAGTTGCTCCATTGCTTGCATCAATAGTGGTCGTTGTGTCCTTTGTTGCTCCAATTATGCTCCTCCAAAGCTTTGGATGTGTACCACCATGAGGCTTGGCCCTCGAATGTATCGGTTAATGTCTAAAAGACCCCCGAAATACCTACAAAGTAATACACAAGTCCGTGTAGACGTCTATCTCGACAAAATACGTGAATTGAGTGCAAACGTCGTGAATTAGTGCTAAACCATGCATGAATGAGTGAGAAATCTATCTAAATGATTACCTAAACCTAAGTCATAAATCATGTTATCAAAAATACCCCATACTTAAGGTTTGCTCGTCCTTGAGCAAATTCCCAACTATAGACTAAGAGATGACATGATTTATGTATGCAGAAAAATGGCAAAATCTTTTTGGGTTTGTGCTTCTACTATTGGATCACCTTCATAGTCATGTTTCATGGCAATGGACAAGCAATTATGTATCAAATAAATGAAAGCATGGAAAGACAATTGCACTTAACTTGATAGCATGCAATGAAATGTAAAGATGAAGAAGTCAAGATGATCGTGAGTATATCCAATCTAAATCGCTTAGCCTTACACACATGCAAGTAGGTCAAAAGGACTTGTAAAATAGAAGGCCAAGAAACGTTGTGATTAGGTGGGAATTTTCTAAGCTATGTGATGCTAATCCGGGAAAGGAACTAAACAACCACAACTTCACATTTCTTATCAACTTCCCTCAAGTGTATATTTTTCTTCACTTTCTTTTCTTTCTTTTCTTTTATTTTTTAGACAATGGCATTGGTGTACAAAAGCCGAAACCTTGGTGATTAGCCATCCTCGGGCTTTTTCTATTTTTCGAGGTGCATCCACACCGGGCACACATACCAAAGCTCGTTAGGACTATTGGTTTATTTGACTTTGGCAAGGCACCAACACCCGATTATGTGAAGTGTACCGAGTTACTTGTCATTTAAGCCAACGTCCCCAAACCTGTGTTTTTGTCTACACTTTCACAACAAATTCAACATTTTATTCATGACATTCTTTCATTAACATCTTCACCCCACACTTGCTTTTCACACACATCAACACACTAACATGCTCCTATTCCCGGATGGGTCAAAAGAGGTCAATTTATATCAATTGAGGTGCTCAAACATCATGATCAAGATAAGAAGTAGAGAAAGATGAATTGACTCATTCATTCCTAGATGGTATGCAAGAACTTAACATGTAATTTCGACCTTCAATACTCAATCCATTCTAGGCAAACATCATGATCACAGTCATTCATGGAATTCAAGAGAAGTACTTCAAGTCCACATATGCATTCATCAATTTAACACATAAAGCCATCCATAGCCAATTCACAAGACAAGATTCATCATTAGGGTCATATCCAAGTCTAGAAAGCACAAAATTTTTTAAATTTTCTGATTTTTATGGGATTTTCGAAATGAATATATATAATGCAAGACATGTGAAGATTTTAAACTATCCTAGATGCTTATCATGCAAAGGATCATGCAAACCCCACCCCATACTTAGAAACACATTGTCCCCAATGTGTAAATAAAGTAAAGAAGAGTGAAAGAAGGTTCTCACAATGTAAAAATGGTTTGCTATGGTATTTGGGATTCTCAAGTGGAATTGATGTTGGATGATCCTATCAACCATGGTAGAGAGCTCTAAGTATTCATCAAGGCGTCGGGACCCGCGCTAGGCACCGCTAGCCGTCCAAGTTCCGCGTCCGCTCCACCCATAATTGATGAGGGGTTCATCATCATCATTCACTTGCCAAGCAACGCTTCCAATGCTACCAAGATTCTAACACACACACAAGGCACACACAAAAACAGAAAAATCTAAAACAAAAACAAAACGAGAAAGGGAAAAACGTTACCAATGGGTTGCCTCCCACCAAGCGCTTCTTTAAGGTCATTAGCTTGACCAAACTCGGGGGCGTCTCATTCGAGGTGAAGTGTGGCAATCGTATCCACCGGAGCTCCCGGGATATACTTCTTCAACCGGTGCCCATTCACCTTAAAGTTTTCACAATGCTCCCCTCCTATCTCAATAGCTCCATGGGGAAAGATCTTCTTCACCACATATGGCCCGGTCCATCTTGATTTTATCTTTCCGGGGAAAAGATGCAGCCTTGAGTTGAAGAGAAGGACAAGGTTGCCTTCACTCAACTCCTTCGGGATAAGGCGCTTGTCATGCCACCGTTTGGTCCTCTCCTTGTAGATCCGGGCATTCTCATAAGCATCCAACCGGATCTCTTCAAGGGCGTTCATATCGAGCAACCTCTTCTCTCCCGCCTCCTTGAGGTCAAAATTTAGCCACTTAATGGCCCAATAGGCTCTATGCTCCATCTCTACCGGAAGGTGGCAAGACTTGCCATAGACCAACTTGTAAGGAGTGGTACCAATTGGTGTCTTGAAGGCGGTTCTATATGCCCATAAGGCATCATCGAGCTTCATAGCCCAATCCTTTCTCGTCCTCGAGACCGTCTTCTCGAGAATCCCCTTGATCTCCCGGTTGGATATTTCCACTTGGCCACTAGTTTGGGGATGGTAAGGTGTTGCTACCTTGTGAGTCACCCCATACTTAGCCAAAAGTGCCCCAAAGTTCCTATTGGTGAAGTGCTTCCCTCCATCGCTTATGATCACCCTTGGTGTTCCAAACCTAGGAAAGATCACTCAGTTGACGAACCGCACCACAACCTTGGCGTCATTTGTAGGAGAGGCGATTGCCTCCACCCATCTCGAAACATAGTCAACCGCCAATAGGATGTAGAAGTTGCCACATGAAGAAGGGAATGGTCCCATGAAGTCCACACCCCACACATCAAATATTTCCACTTCTTGTATGTTGTTCAAAGGCATCTCATTCCTCCTTGAGATGTTGCCCGTCCTTTGGCAAGCATCACAAGCTACCACAAAGCTTTGCACGTCCTTGAACAAACTTGGCCAAAAGAAGCCCGATTGCAACACTTTAGCACATGTCTTGTGTGAGCTAGCATGCCCTCCACATGGCAAGGAATGACAATGGCGGATCACACTCTCCACCTCATCCTCCGGTATGCATCTTCTAAACATTCCATCCGGCCCTCTCTTGAACAAAAGTGGCTCGCTCCAATAGTAATGCCTCACATCTTTGAAGAACTTCTTCCTTTGGGCATATGTCAAACCGGGAGGAACTTCCTCACACACTAAGTAGTTCACAATGTCGGAAAACCATGGCTCGCTTCCTCTAGACACTTGGAACAAGCATTCCTCCACCATTTGCAATTGCTCATCCCGGAATGAGTCATCAATCGGGATGTCATCTTTTTCAAGCTCCAATGGTGGGAGTCTACTAAGGTGATCCGCCACTGAGTTCTCGGATCCCTTCTTGTCCCGGATTTCCAAATCAAACTCTTGTAGAAGAAGGATCCACCGAATCAACCTAGGCTTTGCATCCTTCTTGGTAAGGAGGTAACGGATCGCAGCATGATCCGTATAAACTATGACCTTCGCTCCAACAAGATATGAGCAGAACTTCTCAAATGCATACACCACCGCAAGCAACTCCTTCTCGGTTGTGGCATAATTGAGTTGGGCATCATCTAGCGTCTTGCTAGCATAATAAATAGCGTGAGTGCGCCAATCTTTCCTTTGCCCCAAAACAGCCCCAACGGCTACATCGCTTGCATCACACATGATCTCAAACGGTAAACTCCAATCCGGAGGTTGCATTATAGGTGCGGAGATCAAAGCGTTCTTCAACCTACAAAAAGCCTCAAGGCAATCTTTGGAGAAAACAAATTCAACATCCTTCATTAGTAGGTTAGTAAGAGGCTTAGAAATTTTAGAGAAGTCTTGAATAAACCTCCGGTAAAAGCCGGCATGCCCTAGGAAACTCCTTACCCCTTTCACCGAGGTAGGTGGTGGTAACTTCTCTATCGTTTCAATCTTGGCCCTATCAACCTCAATGCCACGGTTAGACACCAAGTGTCCTAACACAATACCTTCACTTACCATGAAGTGGCATTTTTCCCAATTTAAGACAAGATTTGTCTCCTCACATCTTTGCAATACTAATGACAAGTTAGCCAAGCAATTATCAAAGGAAGAACCATAAACAGAGAAATCATCCATGAACACTTCCATGATATTTTCAATGTATTCCGAAAAGATAGCCATCATACACCTTTGGAAGGTGGCGGGTGCATTACACAACCCAAATGGCATTCTCCTATATGCAAAGGTTCCCCATGGACGTAAATGTGGTTTTCTCTTGGTCATCGGGGTGGATAGGGATTTGGAAGAATCCACTATAGCCATCTAAATAGCAAAAATGAGAATGTTGAGCTAACCTCTCTAGCATTTGGTCAATGAAAGGGAGAGGGAAGTGATCTTTCCTAGAGGCCATGTTAAGCTTTCTATAGTCAATGCACATCCTCCACCCCGTAACCGTCCTAGTCGGGATTAGTTCATTGTTTTCATTGGTCACTACGGTCATCCCACCCTTCTTAGGTACTACATGAACGGGACTAACCCACTGACTATCCGAGATAGGGTAGATAATTCCCGCATCTAGCAACTTAATGATCTCTTTTTTGACTACCTCTTTCATTATAGGATTTAGTCTTCTTTGATGTTCAATAGATGGTTTATGGTGATCTTCCATCATTATCTTATGCATGCACAAAGAGGGTTTTATGCCAACCAAATCATCAATAGTATAGCCAATGGCTTTCCTATGCAATCTTAGTTCATGCAACAACTTAGCAAGTTCATCATCACTCAAGCACGCATTAACAATCACCGGATATGTTGAATTATCACCAAGAAAAGCATACTTCAAATGAGAGGGGAGGGGTTTAAGATCAAGTTGAGGAGGACCTTTTTCGGTTGGAGACGATCCATACAATGTAGGTTGAGATGATTGCAAAGCCATGGAAGCCTCCTTGAAGTCCCTTGATGATTGCTCACATTCAAGTGGTTGGTGCTGAAAAGACTCAGGAAAATCGACCCAGGAGGAAAAATCGGCCAATTTTCCTGAGGGTGGGTCGATCTGAGTTTCTGTTTTTGCGAACTGGATGAAACTCTAGCACAAGGCCAAAAATCGGCCGATCTGGCCCAGTCAGGCCGATTTTTCTGCCTGTTTTTCACTTCTTCTAGCACTTCAAATCAACACTTGATAGCTCGTCCAATGCATTCAAGGCCTTGATTACTTCATTGCTACTCTCCTCAACTCCTTCCTCCATCAAGCTTGAGCTAAGAACCCTCTCAAGTGGATTCTTGAGCAAGATTGAGCTCACAACCTCTCTAGACTCCTCTTCCTCAACTATGTTGAATACATCTTCATCAAGGGTTGGCCCTTTCATCATTGCAGACAGCTTAAACTTGATGTTCTCTTCTCCAATGTTGAAGGAGAGAGTCCCATTCTTGCAATCTACTAGACATCCGGAAGTAGCTAGGAAAGGTCTCCCCAAGATGATAGGAACCGGATAGTCTGCCGGGATGTCCAAAACAACGAAGTCTATGGGCACATAGAACTTCCCTAGTTGCACCGAAATGTCTTCCAAGATCCCAACCGGATGAGTGATTGAGCGGTCCGCCATGTAAAGGGTCATCTTGACCGGCTTTGGCTCTCCTAGCCCAACCTTGGTGCAAAGTACAAGCGGGATGATGCTTACACTTGCCCCAAGATCACATAGGGCGTCGTATTTCACTTCTCCTACTCCGATTGGCACACAAAAGGATCCCGGATCCCTTAGCTTAGGAGGCATCTCCTCCTTCATTGTTTGAATCAACTCCGAGGATCTCTTTGTCATTCTTATCTCCCCATACTCCTCCAACTTCCTTTTGTTGGAGAGTATTTCCTTTAAAAACTTGCCATATGCCGGCATACCTAAGATAGCATCCATGAACGGAATGTTAATATGCAATTTAAACATAAGTTCAAGGAATTTACCAAAGTGATTGTCCAAGCGAGCTCTTGCTCGTGATTGTGGGAACGGTAGTGGTGGTTTGTATGGAGGCGGTGCCACATATGTTGGCTCAACATCCTTGCTCTTGCCTCCATCTTTTTGCAATGGCTCTCCTTCATTCACCACTTGCTTCCCTTTAGCATTCTCCTTGGGCAAAGAATCCTTCATACTCAACCCACTCCTTTTTGTAATAGCCAACACTTGGCCTCTTGGGTTGTCTTCGGTTCTTCCGGGAAGCTTTCCCGGATCTCTATGGGCTTCACCCGCCTTTTGGAACACTTGTGCTTCCAAAACCTTTTGAGCCTTAGAAATTGAAGTCACGGTGCTCTCAAGACCACTCAACCTTCCAAGCAATTGCTCAAACATCATTTCGGTTCTATCCTTTGGAGGTTGAGTAAATCCGGGTGGAGGTTCTTGTGAAGCTTTTGGTGGTGGAGTTGTGCTTGTGGAAGCGGGAGGGTTCAAGGCTCCATCCGGGTTAGAGTAAGAAAACCCGGGATGGTTATGGTTGGGCCGGTAATTGTTGAATTGCCGGTTGTTGTTGAAGTTCCTTGGGCCTTGATAGTTGTTGTAATTGCCCCTTCCCATGTAATTCACATCCTCCTCCTTGGAAGATAAGTTAGCTTGTGGAAGCACTTGAGGAGTTGCTTGATTCTTCAAAGTTGTAGCACACAACTCCCTCAAGGACTTCAATTCATTGTTGATGGCGTCAAGCTTGAAATTGCTCATGGTGACTTCACTCACCTCATATGCTCCCGCCTTTCTCCCTTCACTCTTCCTATGGGAGTATTTCTCAATCACTAGAGCTTGCTTCTCCACAAACTCCCAAGCATCATCCACATGCTTCTCCATGAAAGTCCCATCGGAAAGGGATTGAAGCTTGAATTGACTATCTTCATCAAGTCCTTTGAAGTAGATCTCCAATAGCTCAATTTTCGGTATGCCATGGTGTGGACAATCTAGGAGAAGGTCTTTGAATCTCTCCCAAGACTTGAACAAACTCTCTCTATCCTTCATCACGAAGGCATTGATCTTCCCTCTTAATTCGGTAGTCTTGGAAGGTGGGAAGAACTTAGTCAAAAACTCGGTTGTCATCTCCTCCCAAGTACCAACTCGCCCTTGTGGAATAGATTGATACCAAGCTAAGGCTTTGTCCTTAAGAGAGAAGGAGAAAGCCCTAAGCTTATGGTTGTTGCTCTCCAATCTTGGCGGTCTAAGAGTCTCCATTAAAATCTCATAGTTCATCAAGTGTTGATGAGGAGACTCTCCTTCCATCCCTCCAAATTGATTATGCCGGATCATTTGTAGAACTTGAGGGCGGAGCTCGTAGTTGTGGGCTGCGGGATCTCCTAAGTTCACACCCGGACGGTGTGCTCTTTGTGCCGGATCCATACGTCTCCCCAAAGTTTGTGGCTCTTCAATAGCAATGGGTACAACCCTAACATTCGCCGCCGGCTGCGGTTGTGGTGGTGGAGGTGGAGGTTGTTGGCGATTAAGCTCTCCTTGAACAAGGGCTTGCCTAATCTCATCAATCTCCCTCCTAGTTGCCTCTTGCCTCTCATTGGCAAGTCTCCTTTCTTCCTCCAAGAGCTCATCTCTTAGCCTTATTTGCTCTAAGGCTTCATCCAATTCAGCTTGGAGATCTCTTCCGGCCATCTCTTTTCCCTTTTTAATGCTCTTGGATCTAGATCTAAGGGTTTTCTCCGGTTCGGGATCGAATGGAGCTAAATTCTTGCCACGAGATCTTCGCATACACATAAAGAGTAAGAGATGTCCTGAAAAGCAAAGACACAAACCAAAGAGAGATCAAAAGCAACAAGAAAGATCTACACTATAAACAATCACAAAATAGACTCAATCTAGACCTAGTCCCCGGCAACGGCGCCAAAAACTTGTTACGCTAAGATCGTGTGATGTGTGTACGCAATAAGATTTAAACTTATACTCGTTATATTTATCCTAACTCCTAGCGAACCCGCAGTGTACGGGACGTTTGTAGTAGGGATAGTATTCCGAGGTCGAACACAAAGACTAAGGTGAAATCGAGTCAAACAATGGTCATAGATAGTGTGGGTCTAATCAAAGAAAAGGTCAAGGAACAAAGAAATGAAAATCTCGATATTTTTGGTTGGTTTTTGTGGTGATCAAGCAAGGATCACAAATCAAGCAAGACAATAAAACAATCTAACAACTCAACTAGCAAACAAACAAGTAACTCAAACACAAGTATATGATCAAGAGAGAAAAGTGGATTCTAGAGGTCAAGATTTCCGGTTATGGCATTGGACTCAAGGTTCTAAGGATTCTAAGGACAAGCTGCGGTGTTGGGGAAGAGTGTTTCACTAATGGAAGTAATCACCGGGTAGGTCTCTCACTTCACTAGTCCCGTGTCAAACTCCTATTACCGGGTAGGTCTCAAGGGGTTAAAGTAGGGAATTCTACACAAACCGGATACTACTTAAGGGGTAACCCTCTCCTTACCGGGTAAGTCTCGGAATAGGGAAGTCTCAAGCAATAATCCTAGCACACTCGATCCAATAGCGGCTTATGAGGCTCACTACTACCTAGCATTCATCATTCTAGGTATCTAAGATCGGAAATCATCGGGTAGATCTCTTTCCTCACTTAGGTTGATAGCATTAGGTGATCCTAAGCTAAATTAAGCTTAATAAACCCTAGGATTTCAACAACCTAACACCCTAACATACAGATTCATCAATTAAAGATCAACAGAGAAGAAAATCGGGTGGATCTTATAAAAATCGGCCGATCTAGCATGATGAACAGGGCGATTTTTCTGACTGGTTTGGGTTTCGTGCATACAAATCATCCTAAACTAACATATTAGTCCATCCTGTCATCACCCTAGCCATAACCATCAATCCATCACTCCAGAATCACAATAAACTAGCCAATAGTATGCATATCAAGATCCAAAATCATCATACAAGCATACATGGTTCTCATAGATGAATAATGAAAGATAAGCAAGTAGAATCAATGAATCTCAGCTGAATCTAAGTTGTAGCAAGACTTACAAACTCTTAAATGAAGATCCAAAACGTTCCTAACAATCCTTGCAATAGTTCTTCAATCCAAGACTACAAAAATAACTCAAAATCACTCAAAACCTCACTATCACTCCTAGAATGGTGTTCTTCTTCTTCCTTCAATCCTTGAGAGCTTTTCTTCTCCTCCCAATCTTGCCTCCTATGGATGAGCTGTGAATGAGAATGTGGGAGAGGGGAGATGCCCAGCAACAGCCTTGCAGGACCACTTATATTCTCCACCAAGAGCAAGGCCGGAGCAAGAGATCGTGGGACACGTGGCTTAAGCTGTTGAAGGCAGGAAAATCGCCCCAGAGATAAAAATCGGCCGATTTATCTGCTAGTTGGTCCGATTTTCTTCAGCAGAAGCATGCTATGATCGTCTAGCCATGAGTTGCTCCATTGCTTGCACCAATAGTGGTCTTTGTGTCCTTTGTTGCTCCAATTATGCTCCTCCAAAGCTTTGGATGTGTACCACCATGAGGCTTGGCCCTCGAATGTATCGGTTAATGTCTAAAAGACCCCCGAAATACCTACAAAGTAATACACAAGTCCGTGTAGACGTCTATCTCGACAAAATACGTGAATTGAGTGCAAACGTCGTGAATTAGTGCTAAACTATGCATGAATGAGTGAGAAATCTATCTAAATGATTACCGAAACCTAAGTCATAAATCGTGTTATCATTTTGTTTCTTAGTCTTCCAAGAGACAATAGATTTACCAAGAAATAGGCAGTAACCTGTGAGAGATCGACAAGAAAATGTACAAGCTTCGCAATCAGCATCACTGTAAGCAGTGAGAGTGAGAGTATCTTGCTTAGGATATAAAAGAGCTAAATCCATTATTCCTTTGAGGTATTTGAGGAGATTGTGAGCTGCTTGCATATGTGGCACACGAGGAAAGGCAAGAAATTGGCTTAACTGTTGGACAGTAAATGCAATGTCTCGACGTGTGAGTGACAAATAAAGGAGACACCCAATAAGGCGACGATAGACCTCAACATCAGGAAGAAGATCACCAAAATCAAGTGTAAGATGTAAGCCACGTTGCATTGGAAAGGTAGTAGACTTGCAATCCAGTAAGTGAGAATCAAGCAAAATGTCGTGAATATATTTTCGCTGATTGATGAGAATTCCATAAGGGGTATTGTCAATCTCCATGCCAAGAAAAAAACGTGCAAGATCAAGATCTCTAACAGTAAAAAGCCTTGTCAAGCTGATGTTTGAGAGAAACAATTTCTGAAGGAACATCACCAGTGAGTAACACATCATCAACATAAATGAGAGCCATGGTGCTGCCTAAGGAAGAGTGTTTAATAAAAAGAGAATAATCTTGCTTAGACTATATGTAACCAAGATGGTGAAGTAATTTGGTAATTTCAATGTTCCATTGTCGACTTGCTTGTTTTAGACCATATAAGGACTTCTTTAAGCAACATACAAAACCAGGAGGAACCTTGGAGTATCCCTGAGGTGGCAACATGAATACTTCTTCATCTAATTGACCATGAAGAAAAGCATTGTTTATGTCTAATAGATGAATTGGCCAATTACGAGCAGCAGCCAGAGCTAATATAACCCTAATTGTAGAAAATTTGGCCACAAGGCTAAATGTATGTTTATAATCCTTATCTTTGACTTGATTATAACCTTTAGCAACTAACCTGGCCTTGTGCCTTTCAACAGACCCATCTGGTCGATATTTAAACTTGTAAACCCACTTGGAGCCAATAGTAGACTTGCTAGGAGGTAAAGGAACAATGTCCCAAGTATTGTTAAGCTCAAGTGCATCAAGTTCTTTCTGCATGGCTGCAATCCAAGGGGGAGAATCGTTGGCTTGAAGATAATGAGATGGTTCAAAAGAATGAATGACAGAGTTGAGAGCATGAGCATAAGAAAGACTATGATAGGCAAGATTAAAT
Source organism: Fagopyrum homotropicum (assembly GCA_033239125.1). NCBI lineage: Eukaryota > Viridiplantae > Streptophyta > Magnoliopsida > Caryophyllales > Polygonaceae > Fagopyrum > Fagopyrum homotropicum. The sequence goes on along the minus strand of BSWB01000002.1, from coordinate 55,498,689 downwards.
TGTGGTAAAGTTTGAGATAAATTGCAAGTATAGTCCTGCAAATAAGATGGAGGCCTAGTGGTACGAGCTGGTCAAGTGGGAATAGCTAGAGGAGATTGAGGTGGAGAAATAATTAGGGGAGGAGAAATAATTAAAGGTGCGGGGGTAGATGAAGAAGAAGAAGGAGAAACAAAAGGGATAGGTATAGGTGTGGAAAAAGAGTCACTGACATGAATAGGCGAAGTATGTGGACAATGACTGGTAGATAAAGATGGAGGGCAATCATGATTTGGAGCAGGTGAAACAATGGGAAGGGAAGGAGATGAGACAGAAGAAGAGGAAGAAGAGTGGTTGTGAAAAGGGAAAATGGTTTCCTGAAAAATCACATGGCGACTGACTTGGATTTTTTGAGTTTCAAGATTGAAAAGCTTATAAGTTTTCTGACTAGGGGGATAACCAACCAGCACACAAGGAGAAGATACTGGCTCGAGTTTATCTTTGTGAGGCTTGAGGCTAAAACAAAGACAACCAATAACTCGTAAATTATGGTAAGTAGCTGGAACTTGATGAAGAAGTTCAAAAGGAGATCGCGAGTTTTCCAAGAGATGATAGATGAAGACATAAGATTGATTAGATAAGTATCTGTAAAGACACATTCTCCCCAGAAAGCAATAGGTAACTTGGCATGAATGCGAAGTGCTCTAGCAGTGTCTAATAAGTGTATGTGCTTGCGTTCAACTCTTGCATTTTGCCGAGGGACATAAGGTGCTGACTTCTGGTGAATGATTCTAGATTGGAGAAAGAAATCTTGTAATTAGTGCTGTAAGAATTCTGCTCCATTGTCAGATATGAAGAACTGAATTTTGGACTGAAACTGAGTATTGACATAAGCACTGAATCAAGTAACAAGCTTAAATACTTGTTGTTTATTTGACATAAGAAATGTCCAGGTGCATCGAGTGAAGTCATCAACAATGGTTAAAAAATATCTTGCTCCACATAAAGCTGGGGTATGATATGGTCCCCAAATGTCAACATGTATCAATTCAAAACGTGTTGATGCATAAGAACTGCTAGGAGAAAATGGCAACTTGTGCTGTTTAGCCAAAATACAAATTTGATAATCAAGAGTTGAAACTGATGTAGTAGAACAACTATCAATGTGATGAAGTTTTGACAAAGATAAATGCCCTAGTCGAGCATGGAAAAGATGTACATCTGTCTTGGAATGCTTATGTGGAGCAACTGCACTAGATAAGCTAGGGAGAATGGGAGAGCCAAGCTTGTAGAGACCATCTTCTTTATAACCAGAAGCCAAAATAGCATTATTGGTATGGTCCTGAAATAGGCAAGCAGTATCAGTGAAAATAGTCTGCACATGTAGATCAGTGATCACTCGAGAAATGGAGAGAAGATTGTGCTTGAATTCAGGCAAATAAAGCACATCTTTGAGCATAATAAGAGGAGATAAATAAATGTTTCCTCTGTGATGAACTTCCTTAACTGAACCATTTGGAAGTCCAATTAAAATAGGTTTGTCAAGCCTATTTAATTCAGTAAAATAGTCCTTACAATAGGTGATATGGTTTGTTGCTCCTGAATCCAGAATCAATGTGCAAATGTTGACAGTATTAGTAGCTAAATGATTGACAATACCTGCAAAATTAATGGATGCAGATGATTGCTTATCCATTATCATTTTAAGCACTTCTTGTTAAACTGCATTAATCATCCCTAGATCCATTGAAACTGAAGAGGATTCTGGCAAATCCAATGGATTGTCCTTCACAACAATGTCACAAGCATTGGCAGATCTAGAACGAGGAGATTGATTTGCTGAATTTACTTTATCATCATCGGCTTTAAAATCTTTGTACCAGTCTGGTATGCAGTGAGTTTAAAACACGACTCCTTCAAATGGCCTTTCTCTTTACAGTAAGTGCACAATCTATCCATTCTCATCTTCTTAAAATCCCTCCTACTACCTTCAGCCTGTCGATAAGGAACATATCTACCAGCTGCTAAGACATCATGAGAAACCACAGAATGACAGATAATCTCCTTTTGCTTTTCTACTTGAATAATCATGTGAAAGACACGATTCATAGTAGGCAAAACCTCCAGAGATAAAATATGACTTCTAACATGTTCATATTGGTCATTTAACCCCATAAGAAATTGCATAACACGCAATTTTGCTTCTCTCTATCTGTAATTTTGTTCAGAATTGCACAACTATAATGACTCATGCCTTTACAAGAACAAGTAGGAACTGGATCAACTGTGGTTAGTTCATCCCACAGTTTCTTCATCTTACCAAAATAAATGGCAATAGAGGCATTATCCTGCTTAAGTGATGCCAGATCCTTATGAATTTGATAGATTAGGGGTGCATTAGATACCTCAAATTGTTCGATTATGTCATCCCAGAGCTCCTTGGAAGATTCCACGTATGTAAACATCTCAGCTAAGTCTGACTTCATAGAATGAAGTATCCAACAACTGATCATGTAATCGGCCCTAATCCAGCGATTGAACTGATCTTCGTCTTCCTTCTTCGGCTTTACACAAGATCCATCAATGAATCCTAATTTCTGCTTAGCTCCTAGAGCCATCCGTATACTCCTTCGCCATGAAATGAAGTTGGAGCCATTGAATAGCACATATACAAGCTGCATTCCTGGATTATCCGAGTTTCCCAAGTACAAGGGGTCATTGACATTCATAGCTGTTATTCGAGCTTGATTTGGATCCAAATCAAGTCCTCCAGATCTCAGCACTTCAGGATTAGCCATGACTTTGGTAATTAGTGAAAATTATTCTACGAATTGAATCTGTGAAGGATTAGTGTATGAGAAATGTATCTTTATTTGAAAGAAATGAAATCGTAGAGAGCATTATCCTAGCTCTGCTACCATATCAAGGAAGAAGATAAAACTAAATATTCTCCCACTTACTATTCCATTGAGGAGTTGGATATATATCTGAATAGTGACAAGGCAAGGACTGCCTTGGAGGATGGATAGTAAGTCTTCCTCATATGAGAAATGGAAGATGAAGATGCCATTCTCGTTGCGGAGAATCTTGGGAGGTATCACATGGTTCCAAGATAGTGAGACGTAATTAGCCATTCTCTGGAAGGCTATAGGGCTGCCAATGGGGAATCCGACAAGGGAGATATTCCATTTTGAGATAGTATCAGACACATCATCGTTAGAGAAGTTGATGATGTCATTTTCGAGGCCAGGGGAGAAGGAGAGGGGGATATAGTGCCTAGATGTTGTATTAAATAGGGCTTCTTTATACGTTGCTTTTGGGGGACAAGAAGCCGAAAAGGTGGGATCCTGAGGGATAGCCGAAAAGTTGGAGATAGGAGGGATAACTGAAACGTCAGCAGGTGCATGTTCCAAGGGCGGGGGCATGCAGGGAGAGGAAGCGATGGTGCTCATTGGCAAGCATGAAGGTGGGACGATGAAGAGATCAGACGTGCAGGGTGAAACTTGGGGAGTCAAAGGCTGTAATTGTAGCACGAACTCAGGGGGGGGGAGGCAGAGGCTTTCCTGGTTCAGAGGGGGGTTTCAGGGGAGGGTTGACAGGTGAAGGGGTGGACTAGAGAGGGGGGAAAATGGTATCGGATGAGATGGATGGAGCAAGGACATACATGAGTTTTGAGATCGGATATTGTTTGAGAGAATGAGGTCATCGGAAATAGCTTCAAACGGGCTGGGTGGGTGGGAGGGTGAAGGAGATCTTTGAGGGGTTTGGGGGTTTCGACATATTTTGGAGAGCTTGATCAAGTGACGTTTTGTGCGTCTGGTACCTCGCATGGTAACACCAAGGGGGGCAGGGGGTGGGCAGGCGGGAGGCCGAACACCACCAGGGGAGGGTAGGAGAGAGAAGAGAGCATTTTGAGATTATTCTCCAATCTTTCTAGTAGTTACACGTAGTTTGTATAGTTTAAATACCTTTTATTTGTAAAGAATGGAAATATGAGGATTCTCTGACATTAGCCGTGACCTTTGAGGCCTCTAAGAACTTTCTAAACGTTGCATACATTTGCTAAAGGAGACTGAGTTCCCTCTAGGTTATATAAGAAGGTCATTAATTAGTGAATCTAAACATATTTCATAAATGTAGATTATATTTTGTGAGCATGAGTTTGTGTACCAGGTGAGCTTGTCATTGAAAAATCAATGAGATAAAGCATGATGATTCTATTCATTATAAGCAGTAGCAAGTTTCACTGGTCAAACATTTCTCATTGTTTGAAGCATTTGTATCATATGTATAAGGTTTTTCTAATTGTTCTTTTCCTTTTCCACCTTCACTTATTAGGTTTAGCAACTCAGCCCCATCTTTGAAGCTAGTGCAGGTGTGTTAATCCTATTCTAGTCATCCATTTGTGTAATGAATAACATCATGATTCTTTACTCGTTAATCACCATTAAGTATAAACTTTTCTGTAATGATTTTTCATCTTCAGTTTTTCTGTTTAATAATATATTTCCTACTTCAGAAAAAGCAATTGAAGTAGTGTGAAGGTAACCTCCATGTTTCTTGTTGGTAAGCATTGAGCTCTTCAATATTGATCCCCAATGAATGAGCCTCTTCGGGTTATCTATATCTATTGCAGGTGTGTTAATCATATATCTTGTTTCCACGTTCCCAGGTTATATACTTATATAGTTTTTGTCCAGCCCATCCTGCATCTATCGATTCCAAATAAGCACGAGTTTTACAGCAGTGGAATCCATCGATTCCGACCAACTGCGTTTACAGTGAAGTTACTGATTAGATTCAAACGACTACGGGCTTCCTGGGCTTAAAAATGTAGGATAAGCTGTAGGAAATATGTATATATATGGATGTAGTATATAAGCAATCGTCAAAACCAATTTTATCAGTAAATCAATAGACAAATTTTGTTTGCTTAATAAAACCCCCAATTAATGATAATTAATCGAAGATCCATTCATGGAGTATAAGAAAACCGAGAAAGATGTACTTGAAATATTTAGAATGATTTCAATGAAAACTTTATAAATCGACCGAAAGCATCAAAACACTGCTTCTTCATGGGTGAATTATGTTTAGGTACAGTTAGTTAATGTATGTAATAAACATTCTTAGAAACCCTTGAGCTAATTGAGCCCGAAGCTAATACACAACAGAGCCTATGTACAAACAAAGCCTATCTAGGATGATTATACGGAAGCGGTTGGATCCGACAAAGCCGTTCATCAATGGTCAATGGTCAATGGTCATGTCATATATGCTTTTTCTCTTCTTCCTAGCGGTCTCCGTGGTGGTGTTAATCACCTTGCCTTGATGAATGAAGTGTTTCTGAGCATGACTCGCAACTTGGAATGGAGATCGTGTTTTGACAAACTCTTTTGCTATCTTAGTCCATTTCCCTTTCCCGTACACTTCGAGTCCCATCAAAAAGAGTCTGCACATTCATTAATTAATAGGAAAAGTTAGCATTAAAACACATTATGTTTAATTATGATTTTGATTTTGATGACATTAATGAGAATAATCAAGGTTTTACTTACTCATGCTCTTTCTCACACCAACGAATCACTTTCTTTCCCTTGGGGGGCTGTTCATGGCTGCAGATCGGAGTACTTTCAGGCGAGGGAAAGGGAACCCCGGAGATGATGGACATCGTAGTAGGATAAAACATATCATTATAAGAAGCCTTGTTATGGATCACAACCGGTGGTAATGGTGGCTGCTCGAAGTGGTTTCCAGTGTACAACAGGATATGATATTCCTGCTCAAAATGCAAAGCTTGATTGTCCGATTGAAGGTTCGACACGAACTTATCCATGGACCAATGATTCACGTTGCCAGCATGAGGCGGATTAGTGTTTCCGACTGGTGGCAACTCGATGCGGTTGAAGGTTGAATGTTGATTAGGGTTTTCAAAATGAAAAGCTTGATGCTGATTAGGGTTTTCACTGTAGAGAGAAATACTGAGTTAATATATTGAACCAATTAGGTACGTATGATGACTCATTATTTGCTTACTTATTCACTTTCATGGAGCAAGGAATCACGTTGCCTCCGATTGGAGAAAATTCCAGAGGGAGATGTACTTGGGCGGCGTAGATGGTCGGAATGCTAGTATCGAGAAGATTTGCTTACTTATTCAATTAGGTACGTATAATGCATTGGGATTGCTCGTGGTGTTGTCTTTAGCGGACGAGTTGTTGGGGACCTCGAGGATTGGTGGTGGCTGAACATTGATTCCGGTGTCCGGGGCAGGATATTCGGGCGATTGACGTGGATCGGAAACGCAAGCAATGAGCTCATCTTCAAAGTTGGCGTCGAAGTTGTTGAGAGAGAGATAGAGACTGCAGAAAAAATAAAAATAAAAATAAAAAACTCTTCTATCACTTCAAAAAAAGGGAGAGAGATACCTCTACCTAAACTAGTTTATAGCCGTGCCCTACACCAATATATATTACAATAATCTAGGTAGACGTACTTATGTTGTTCATCGTTTCCCGTATTAGCAAATTCTGGCTGCTGGCTGTACTGATGCGTTTGAAGATTGGAGGGGAGATGCGTTTGAAGATTGGAGGGGACAAAATCTTGACCAAAACTGTAGAAAAAGAAAACAATTTGAGGGCTCAAAAGTCATTGTAGAAAAGATATTGATGTAAATATTTGTTACAAAATATTTTTTAAAAAATTGAGCAAAATAAACACCATTCAAGAAACAGAAAAGAGGAGAACAGGAAAAAAAATAGAAATTGAATACAATAATATGCTGAAAATATAAAAAAAAACTTTTGTTAAATAGGAATTTTTTAAAAGGGTAGTTTGGGTTAAATTGATTTAATTAACAAGTAGTTATTACTTTAACCAATAAGTTTACTTATGCTCTTTCATGGACTCAGGATTCACGTTCTTCCATTGGAGCTGTTCATGGCTTTCCATCGGAGGGAGAATTTCTGGTTGATGTACTTGGACGTCAGAGTTGTCCGAGACCTCGACTGGTGGTTGTAGTGGTGGTTGGACATTGATTCCGGTGTTCGGGGGAGGATCTTCCAGCGATAGAAGTGGACCGGAAATGCAAGAATTAGGTTCAAAGTTGAACTCGAAGTTGTCGAAAGACGGCAAGGAGACATAGACTACACCGAAACTACGCAATAGGTAAACGAGTTGAGGGATTGTTTATAAGGCTCAAAACTTACTACAAGGACTTAAACTTCGACAAAAGGAGAAGACAATAATCAACATATATTCCTAAAGCTAGCGTGGACTCCAAATACTTACCCATCCAAGAAATGGAGCTGTTCTTGGTTACCCATCCAAGAAAATATCACAGAATAGTTAATGCAAGTGTGAATCTAATACACAAAATTTAGCAGGGACTCTGGAAAATTGTAACACCCCAAATTCTCGGAACTCGGGGAGCTACTGGTTAGGACCTCACAATGGGTCCCGACCTTGGTTTAACAACAACATTACTTGGATCTTACAACAAGGCACAAATGTATTTAAAACAATTTCTAAAACATAATATTTTTAATGGTATAAACGTACACATGTGACAGCCTTACAAACAATTATATAAAGATACATAACATGCATGACGTATGGAAGACTCCCCCGTCCCCATCTAATGAGTACGTGGACCCGGCTGACCATCCGTTCCGGATCTCTCTGCAACTGTCTATCTCTACAGATCTACAACACGGATAAACCGTTAGCTAACTATCCAAATATAAGCAAAATGATAACAGCACAAACACAAGCAGAAACAAAATAAACAAACATCATGCTGGCACTCAACCGTTTATTATCTATTATTTAAGTGATTCACATTATTCAATTTAAGTTGTGGCACGAGAATTATTATTAGTTCTCGCCTCCGTTCCTTATCCAACTGGTGTAGGTCTAGCTGACTTCCACTGGTAGCATCACTACAAACCACGTATGGACTAGTCCCGAAAGAAACCCCCAGCGCCCCGCGAGCTACTGAGCAGAATGCCACCGCCCGTTACTCTTAGGCCAAAATATAGGTCGGTAATTATATATCACAACCTATCTCTCTAACATTTCAATCACACACCACCATCATCATTTATACTCATATTTAGCAGTCAGCTAAGTAAGCCCAAAGGACTTACCTGATATAAAGCTCGACTCTCTGTAAACCAACTCGCTTTGTAAACTATAGCAACTCAGTTGCCTGTCAAAGGAGATAAGTGCATTAGCACACTCCTACGTAGTTAGAAGTCTAAGACTTCTAAAATAGAATAATATATTAAGACATAACTAGTTGCAGTATTAATTTAGGGTAAAATGACCATTTTACCCTTGGTCCCGAAATTCCCGAAAATTCTAAAATTCATGTCTAAACTCCTATTTGAGATTCTAAAATCATATTCTAACTCCCAAAGTTTCGTTGGGTTCTAAGCTGACATTTTTCCTATGTTACTATTTTTCGGGAAGATGTACAGGTCTAACTTCGATTCCAAATATAAAATTCGTAACCGCTTATAAAAATTCCGACGTAAATCCCTAGATTATCTATGATGTCTTATCTAACTTTAGGAGAAAGAATTTCTCCAAACTGTTCAATTAACAGTCTTATAAAAATTCCTAAAGTTGACTACTCCCTTTACAAATTCTATACCTAGCCAAAATCTGAGTACACTTCGAAAAATCATAACTCCTAAACCACTCACTGGATTTATCCCAAATTTTGATATGTTCTACTATAAAATCTTACCTATAATATATCCAAAATTCAGCCGGAAAGGATATCAAGAGCTTATTCAAAAACATCTCACAAAACAGCATCACTTACTGTTTTCTCCCAACACTCAGCACATATATAAAAACGTCAACTTTGAAACACAATATCTCTCAAACCGTAATTCCAATTCTTCCCAAATTTTAATATGATCTACAACAAGATGTCAACTATATCATATCAAAAATTCAAGTCTAACAGAAGTCAATAACACCTCCAAATTTATTCCACAAAACTGCATCTCAAGCAACTCTCCTCAAACTCAGCACACTTAGAAAACTGCATGAGAAGCCAACTTGATAAAATCATATCTCCTAAACTATAATTCGGAATAGGCTCAAATTTCAGTATGTTTTACACTGCAATACCGACAACAACATATCCGAAAATCAGCCAAAAAGAATGAGTTTAGCATACCTAAATCTGGCCCAGAAGTTGGATCCTCGGCACAATTTCGAAAATTCAGAAAAACGCTGAAACTTCACAGATCCTGCTGCAACTGCCAAAGCCTAACCCTTTCTACTACTCCGCTACGCACAGGAAGGAAAAATGAAATGCTCACTCACGTTTTACTGAGGGATGGAACATCGCCCGGTCCTTGGTTCTTGGCTCGTGACAGAACCAACTAGGCAGTCCTCCCTGGTGTGCTGCGTCGCAGGTGGGTGTCTATACAGAGAGCGATACAAGGTGCGACCCTGGGCGTCGGCGAGACACGCGGCTTGTTGGAGGGGATCATACTAGTTGAATCTGTTCGATATAAGAGGGAGAAGAGTCTCATTCATCACGTCCCAACTGAGACCAACAAAAGAAGGCAACTAAAGCATACCTGGATGTTGATGCACACGACAGGAGGAGGCTGGTTGGCTTGTGACGGCAGGGCAGGGATTCAATCCGAACTTGAGGATGACTGTGTGTGAGCAAGAGTCCCCGTACTCGTTTATTTTGTAAGTGAAAGAAGGGTAAGGAGGCGCCATGTGCGCGACTGTTGTGGAGAGAAGATCGACTACGTTACTCACAGCAAACGGAGGACGAGAAGATAGGATTATGTGGTTTGCTACAATGCAGAAGATATAGGGGCTGGTTAAGCGTGAATCTGGACATGTATGGAAGCAGGCGTCCATCTGCTGCAGAAGCGTAATCCCAGCCATGAAGGAAAGCGTCTCCGCAGTTGCCTAGGGTTGCCGGATGTCTTCGTTTGCAAGTGTTGCTAGGGCTGGCGATTGGGCTGGCGATTGGGCTGCGAGCAACTGTGTCAGGCAAAGGAGGCTGCTGCAATCTGGGCTGGTTGGAGGCGCGAGCAGGCCTGGGCTGAGGCAAGGCTGGAACATGAAGAGAGGGGCCCAACCAAGGAAAGAGGAATGGCTTCCTGGGCTGTAGTGGGAGCTGACGGGCTGCTGCTGGGCTGCTGCTCTCCCAAGGACCACGCTAGCTGGAGCAAAGGTATGTGGGCTGAGGTAAGGTAAAGGTTGGGCTTTAAACAAGGTAAAAATAAGAGTGGGTTGTGGTTGTCAAAACTCGTCAAAAACTCGTCATGGCCTTGTCAAGCCCATGCATGGCCTTGTCACAAATTTGTCAGGGCCTCGTCATAACTCGTCATGGTCTCGTCACAGCTTTGTCATGATCTCGTCTAAAGTCGTCGTTAACGATTAATTATAAGAATTAGGATTTGATATAATTCTATCATTTTATGTGAATTAAATTCTACATAAAATGATAAGTGATTATAGGAATTAGCGGTTGATATAATTTTATCATTTTATGTGAAATAGCTTCTACATAAAATGATAAAATTTGTGAAAAAAAATTGCTAGATAGAATGGAAAACCGTCAACGGCTCAAAGTCCGACTTGATTCGGAATTAAACGGAAATAAAAATTCCGGATATTACATCAGTACCCCCTTAAAATAAGTTTCGTCCCGAAACTTAGGGTAAGACAATCCTGATCGGCCTTTAAGGCACCAAATGAGTATCCCGCATATCAAAGTCATCAATAACACACATCCTGACTAAGCACTCAAGCATGAAATAAACAAGCAGTAAGACAACATACACAGATATAGGGTCAAGTCTTAACTCGTCGTTCCCTAGATTACAACTATCTTCACAAAGGTCTCTGAAAAGGTTATGTCTCATACTATCCATAGTACTCTTGGTAGGCTCGTCGGCTTTTCATAAAACCACTAACTCTGAAATCTTTTCATGTGCAGACCTGACAAGTGCCTGCTATCACATTCTAGAGTGGTAACTAGATATCTCACCAGTATCATCCGGCTGCACTGCCCAATCCTCTAAGTCGATGTCCTAACTTTTGTCTGGCAAGTACCCCTCTAACTGCATCCGCAGAACACCGGGGTTACACTCTCCAATAGGGTGAGGAATACTAGTCTTTCACTCACTTTCAACTCCGCTTGTAAGGTCTCACAAGGTTGTCTTACCTAACTCATCTTTAAATCTTTTGATGACCTTCGTGAGGTAATTTATTCCAATTCTTTCCTTTCTGATATTCTAAAGGGTTCCGGGTATCCGATCTAGGATATCCCCTTATACACCTCCCGGTACTTTACTGAGTGTTTAAGGCTAGTTGTATCATAACTCACTTGGTCTTATTTCATAATATGGCTCCGTCATATGTTTCCTCCATTAAAGAACCATCATCTGCTCCTTTTTAGTCTTAACTTTGATATAACTTAACAACCAAAACCCAGTGGTCAATCTTTGTATTCTATCGACGTCATCAGATTCTTTTATAGATCTCTAGTTCAACTCAACCTCCTTACTCAGTATCAAGATCTTAGGTGTTATATAATGTATTCACGATGACAACACTAGGCACAAGGTAATCTTACCTCACCATCGTTTGATCATAATTGCTCGATAACTGCTAACACACCATCAACGTTCCACTCTTATATCCCTCACGTCTATCAGACCGATAGTATTTCTCTGACATGCAACGTAACTCGGATCTGTTCTAATATAGCATTACACGTACCCTCTACCCAAGATTTTGCTTTCTCTATGCGCGATTATTGTGTTGCAAGCATACTCCTGTCACTTCCTTCCTTATCTATATTCTGCCTCGGTAGGGTAGTTATTCACTTTGAGCTTCCTAGGGTAAACCCTGCACAATACTCTTGTTACATCATGAATTCTTCTCCTAATCCCTTAAGAAAACTCACTCTAGTAACATGTAACGAAGCCGTCATTCTTCCCTCAGATCCATAATAGGGTATCCCTCTTTTCTATTACCTCTATATACCCATACAGTCTTTCCAGTAACTTTGCGTAGCCTATCGCACGTTCTTTCCAAACAATTAATTTTTGAGCTTCCACCTCTGTGGGTTAGGACTCACCACGCTTCCGCTGTGTTACTTTGATAGTTCCGTTGTCATTCATAAGGACATTTTGTGTGAGTCCAAAATGATTGTCCCCAAAACTCTTTCTCCCGATTACACTCTAAGTCCCATCTAGTGAAGTACTAGATACTTTCCTTACTTGGTTTAAGAGAATAATATAGCGGTTGGAAGACAAACTTTTCTATTTACTTCCTTACTTCTTTTTAACACGGATCCAAACACCCTGACTCGACCGGAGTTTGATCTTAACCAGCAGTAAGAAATCTCTAACGCGATTCTGTTATACATTTAGTTCATCCAAGAAGGTTGCCGTTACCTATTTGAGGAAATCCTCTAAGGCGTCGGTAAAGCTACTTCGTAGATCCATAGTCACAAATATCTCTTCTTGACGACACATAACTTGTCACTACCAAACAACACTTGCACGTCCTCGGTTGACATCGGTCGGTCTGTAATTGACTTATCTTAATTTCCCAATTTACTTTCTCATACCTTTCTTTTTTTTTTGTTGAATTCTCTTGGTGAGCACTACTTACTCGAGTTCATCCCGTTATACTCCTTTAGATCATTCTACATTAGAAACTTCCAGTTCCTCCGTGAGCTAACTCCATTTCTCGAGTCCAACTGTGTTGTCCATCTGACATCTGTGGTCCTTTCTAGTTCTTCCACTATAGCTTGTAAGCAGTCTACACGACTCTCGTGACCTTAAATTTCATCCACTTGCGGTTTATCTAATATGGGATGCTACGCATCCTCTGTCTGGATTGACATAGAACCTTATCAAAATTATATACTTCTTACTCTTCCAGCTCTTCTTTTACAATTCATCTCTACTGGTTGTGATATGTACTCTTTTCCTAGCTAGTAGGTAGTAAATCACTCCCGTAATTCTCTCGGTCTCCAATGGCATAAGAGGGTCATTCTTGGCCGTCTAGGTCTTTTTCTTACGTTCTTAATTAGAGTTAGTAACTCAACTCACTCCATGTTACTATTAATGTTACTAGCACGTGTACCGATTTAACTTCACATTTGTCGCCGTTGATCTCTTGAAGGGTCCTCCAAATATCTATAAAATTCTTTCATAAATCTATGGCTATCCTCCTTATCTGCTAACCAGTTATCACTAGTTGACCCGCACGTTTATACTCCTAGTCTGTAGTTGACCTTCTATAGGATCACGGACTTATTGTTCTTCTATCTCTTTTGAAGTTTGATGCCCCTGGTGAAAATCTATCTTCTCCAGTTTCTACGTTTATACTCCTTTAGCTTCTTCTATAATCTACACTTCTATTTCTCACTATAAGGCCACTATACTCTTTCCTAGTTTAGCTGCATCATTCATCTATCGTCAATGGACTCATCAGATTTTCCATGATAGCTCGTAATTACATCTTCGCGATTCCTCGGTCCTCAGCTGCTTGTGAGGTTCCGGTGCGAATTGTTGGTGTTGGTAACTTAAGTCTCTCTCTGAATGAGAAGTTATTGTGGACCCTCGAGTTCACCAATATCATTCTCTCTCATTCTTCCTCCTTGGTTGGTGTAGTTCTATAATGCCACCTTTATAGAAAGTCGTTGTCTAAATTTTAGGTTGCTATCGTATTTGATACTTGCGTCCTGATTTCCATAAAAATTCTTGCATCTTTGAGGAAGTCAAACCGTCTCTATGATGATTTATTTCTCGTCTTTAAAATCATTTGTCAATGTCTGTCTTTGTACTCCTTTAATTCTTCGCCTCGGGTCAGCACCTTATCTTCTTTGTATTCTCCTGCCCATGCTTGCATGTGGCGGCGTCTGCCTTGATTGTAACATCTTTTAGTCGGCAAATCTTGGTTGTACTCCGTTCTGTATGATTCTTGTTCCCTTATCGTTATCTCTAATCTGATCTCTTGTCGTATCTTGCGTGGTTATTCTAATTCATCTCTCGGCTTCATCCGATCAAGTCCCTTGTATGACTTCTTATTCCTTCTATGTGAGCTGACTCGGGATTTTATTTTTCATCGGATTGTACTTGTGGTGAAAATTATCTCAACAACTTTACTTCATTTCCCACTCGTTCTTCGGATGATTCATATGGTCGCCAGAACGCCCACCAGAGTATAATACTCAATCCTAGGTCTGAATCCGTTGTCTCGTGTTGAAAACTCTTCCAGTTCGCTACGGAATTATCATGAGGCGATAATCGCGTCATGATATCATAACTAAAGGATCTAAAGTATCCTTTACGATACTAAAGTGCTACACATATACATATATATAATCATACCTTAAGACATATCGATATAACTCTAAAATACTAACATCTATCATTCCAAGTTGCAGAGGTCCACGGAGAACGATGGTGGTCCAACGTACTACTAACCCAACAACCCGACTATGTACTTGTGTAAAAACAGAAATCCGTTTTGAAAATCTTAGACCCCTTTCGGGTTCTATTTATTTTATACATTCGGTCTTTCAGAAGATTTCAAGTGCCATTGTTGCCAACCCAGAGCTCTGATACCATGTTATAACACCCCAAATTCTCGGAACTCGGGGAGCTACTGGTTAGGACCTCACAATGGGTCCCGACCTTGGTTTAACAACAACATTACTTGGATCTTACAACAAGGCACAAATGTATTTAAAACAATTTCTAAAACATAATATTTTTAATGGTATAAACGTACACATGTGACAGCCTTACAAACAATTATATAAAGATACATAACATGCATGACGTATGGAAGACTCCCCCGTCCCCATCTAATGAGTACGTGGACCCGGCTGACCATCCGTTCCGGATCTCTCTGCAACTGTCTATCTCTACAGATCTACAACACGGATAAACTGTTAGCTAACTATCCAAATATAAGCAAAATGATAACAGCACAAACACAAGCAGAAACAAAATAAACAAACATCATGCTGGCACTCAACCGTTTATTATCTATTATTTAAGTGATTCACATTATTCAATTTAAGTTGTGGCACGAGAATTATTATTAGTTCTCGCCTCCGTTCCTTATCCAACTGGTGTAGGTCTAGCTGACTTCCACTGGTAGCATCACTACAAACCACGTATGGACTAGTCCCGAAAGAAACCCCCAGCGCCCCGCGAGCTACTGAGCAGAATGCCACCGCCCGTTACTCTTAGGCCAAAATATAGGTCGGTAATTATATATCACAACCTATCTCTCTAACATTTCAATCACACACCACCATCATCATTTATACTCATATTTAGCAGTCAGCTAAGTAAGCCCAAAGGACTTACCTGATATAAAGCTCGACTCTCTGTAAACCAACTCGCTCTGTAAACTATAGCAACTCAGTTGCCTGTCAAAGGAGATAAGTGCATTAGCACACTCCTACGTAGTTAGAAGTCTAAGACTTCTAAAATAGAATAATATATTAAGACATAACTAGTTGCAGTATTGATTTAGGGTAAAATGACCATTTTACCCTTGGTCCCGAAATTCCGGAAAATTCTAAAATTCATGTCTAAACTCCTATTTGAGATTCTAAAATCATATTCTAACTCCCAGAGTTTCGTTGGGTTCTAAGCTGACATTTTTCCTATGTTACTATTTTCCGGGAAGACGTACATGTCTAACTTCGATTCCAAATATAAAATTCGTAACCGCTTATAAAAATTCCGACGTAAATCCCTAGATTATCTATGATGTCTTATCTAACTTTAGGAGAAAGAATTTCTCCAAACTGTTCAATTAACAGTCTTATAAAAATTCCTAAAGTTGACTACTCCCTTTACAAATTCTATACCTAGCCAAAATCTGAGTACACTTCGAAAAATCATAACTCCTAAACCACTCACTGGATTTATCCCAAATTTTGATATGTTCTACTATAAAATCTTACCTATAATATATCCAAAATTCAGCCGGAAAGGATATCAAGAGCTTATTCAAAAACATCTCACAAAACAGCATCACTTACTGTTTTCTCCCAACACTCAGCACATATATAAAAACGTCAACTTTGAAACACAATATCTCTCAAACCGTAATTCCAATTCTTCCCAAATTTTAATATGATCTACAACAAGATGTCAACTATATCATATCAAAAATTCAAGTCTAACAGAAGTCAATAACCCCTCCAAATTTATTCCACAAAACTGCATCTCAAGCAACTCTCCTCAAACTCAGCACACTTAGAAAACTGCATGAGAAGCCAACTTGATAAAATCATATCTCCTAAACTATAATTCGGAATAGGCTCAAATTTCAATATGTTCTACACTGCAATACCGACAACAACATATCCGAAAATCAGCCAAAAAAAATGAGTTTAGCATACCTAAATCTGTCCCAGAAGTTGGATCCTCGGCACAATTTCGAAAATTCAGAAAAACGCTGAAACTTCACAGATCCTGCTGCAACTGCCAAAGCCTAACCCTTTCTACTACTCCGCTACGCACAGGAAGGAAAAATGAAATGCTCACTCACGTTTTACTGAGGGATGGAACATCGCCCGGTCCTTGGTTCTTGGCTCGTGACAGAACCAACTAGGCAGTCCTCCCTGGTGTGCTGCTGTAACACCCCGAATCCGCGGGACTCGGGACGCTACGGGTTGGGGCCTCACAATGGGTCCCGACCCTTAGCCTGACAACAATTTCACCGGATCTTGCAACAAGGCACAAATAAAGGCCAAAACCGAAATACATTTTTATGCAATGTTATGAAACCCAACAATAAAGGAAAGGAAAGACTTCAGCCGTCCTTACAACAACATCAACATAATATATAATAACAACACAAGGACTCCAAAACCCGACTCAACCTAAGATGTACGGAACCCCGGCTGCCCACTCCTCCGGATCACTCGGCCACATCCTATCCTGCACATCAACTACAACAATCGGTATAAAACCGTTAGCTCACATTCTATGCATTATAAGAATAATATGGCACAAACACACATAGGAACACAAACACACAACATGCTCATAAACAAACACATCCGTTACTTATTATCTTTTTAGGTTATTCCATATCTAATTAAATCGTTCAAGTGTGACACGAGAGTCTTATAACTCTCGCCTCTGTCCCCGTGTAACCAACAGGAGTGTGGCGGCGCCCAACCCGTATACCCTGAGGGAGTGATGAAGAAGCCCGCCCGTATACCGTGTATGGTCTGGTCGCAGAGATCCCCCCAGTCTCCCTCGGGAAACTGAGCGGTGATGTCACCGCCCGATAATAATAATAATAGTAGTAACGATGGGCCAATAAATAAGGTCAAGTAAATCCTAATCCATTTTCATGATTATAACAAAGGTAAAGCACACACCACCATATATATCCAAATAAGGCATAAAAGCGGCTAAGTAAGTCCGAGGACTTACCTCGTCCCAAAGCTAAACGAAACCAATATCACTCTCCGAAGAAATATAACAAACGCCTGTTCAAGACAAGGCACGATAATCAATAAGTAACCGATAAGCTAGAAGCCTCGGGCTTCTAGTCTCCCAAAACCTATATGAGGTCACACCCTAGCATGCTAGGTCCAACTCCTAATCTTGAAGGTCGTCCGAAGCTCATACCAAACATAACTCGACAAAATCTCATAAACTATCCAACAACCATACACGATTCAAGGCCACTACTTGGCATTCCCTCTAAGTTATGCTAGATTCACCTAGCATGATATACTACTACTATCATAACTATGTCGAGGGAGAAGTTACTCACACGAGGTCAAAGGCGGAAGACGAACTACGGATGTCGAGTATGGATTCTTTGGGCCTTCTTTGGGGCGCTTCCGAACCTAATACAAAACTAATCCAATTTAGCTTATATGCTAAATTTGAACGGAATATATATAATATGTATAAGTCTAAGAAAAACTCGTTTTCAAACGCCAATGTTAAACTCGTTAAAACCCTTCCCGGGCAAAAATATGAAAGCAAGCCACTTGGTCGTAAACCCAAAATTACAACTTGAACCATAAACCGAATTTAAAATCCGTAATTATATTTTTCGGGCAATGTAAACAACATCATAAACTCAATGGTAAAACTCGTTCTCCAAGCCAAGGATAAACAAAACCGTTCAACCATTTTCCGGGCAAAATATAAAATCTTGTAAATGCGGGCCATAAACCGTAAATAAAACCTTGGCCATAATTTGTAAATATTTCCAGAAGGGTATAAAAGTTAATTTCAGAAATGTGGGTCAAATATGTAATTACAAAATACTGGGTTACATTTGCAATTATACCAAAAGGTTGGGATACCCGATTTAAAAAGGGAAATTAGGGTTTCTGTGTAAACCCAAACCAATTGCTGTGAGAGGAATCAGAGGAGGTGACGGCGCTCTTCGCGGGGCTCCGGGTAGGGCAAAGCGAGGGGGAGAAGCGGCGGCGGAGGAAGGGGAAACGCGGGCAGCCGAGTCGGCCTTCTGTCTCCGGCGCAGGCGAGAGCGAGGCGGCAAGGGCCGCTCTCCGGCGAGACAGCGACTTCATCCCTTCGACACAAAGAGAAAAATGAGATTGGGGAAAAACAGGAGAAGCAGGCGGCGACGCAGCCTCCGACTTCGGCAACGCTAGGGCAGGCGAGGCGAGGCGAGGCATCAGGGCGGCCCAATCTCCGGCGAAGTTCACTAGAGCGGGTTGTTGTTCTTCCAGATGGGAGGCCGAGAAATGGAGGCTGATGACAGCCAGGGCTCGAAGTTGAGCGTTGCACAGGAGCGAGGGCTGCAGACGAGAGTGAAGAAACAGAGAGGAGGGAGATCGTGAGCACGGGAGACACATTTCCTGTCCGGCAGGTCACCGCTGGTTTGCTTGATGTTTGCAAACGAGAGAGGGAAAGATGAGAGATTGAGGGGCTGCTAAAACAGAGGGTACGAGGGTAGAAGAGAGGAGGCAGAGGGAGATGGTGAAGGGTGCTTGCGTGAAAGAGTGTTCCACGAGGGAGAGATGGAGCTGCTGCATCAGTCCAGGGGCAAAGGTTGCGTAAAGCAGAGAAGGTGATGAGGGGTTGTGAGGACGAGGGGTCGGGGTGCAGGGCTGCTCATCAGCCAGCAAGGTAAACGATGGGACACATCAGTCGGTGAAAGAATAATATAACTCGATCAAAAAGAGTCGGAACGGGACTTTCGAATCGGGAAAATTTTTTGATTATTCCGACAAAAGAAACGGTTAAACGTACACGGAACCAAAAAAAATAAATAAATAAATAAATAAATAAATATAATATCCGGAACCTTTCCGCCCCTTTTCCGAAATAAAATAAGTATACGGAAATTATTATGAGGATCGAGTATATACTTAGACTTCGCAAAAATATACTTTGCAACGTATAAATCGATCTCGTAACTAAATTACGAGATTTAAATTATAATAAAAAAAAAATACCGTTAACATATTAAAATAACATATCGCCGAAACTTAAAATTTATGACTCAAAATACTTTAAAAAGAAACTTACTATTAAAAATATCGATAGAAGTACGCAAGAAAGGAACAATCAAAACCGGGCGTTACATCAAATCCCCCTAAAAACAAGTTTCGTCCCGAAACTTTCTAAACGCAAAACCCTCGATCAAACACGTCTCGCTAAACGCTCGGAACACATAAACGTGGCAACTACGGCCCTCTAATCTAAAGTCTAGTCGCATAAATACATCAAGACCCCGCAAGGTACACACACAAAACAAATCACGTCACAAATCACATAAACACACTACTCAACCAAGGAAAGAACTAGGTCTAACCGTTGATCCTATCGATGCCACTAGCTCAGCGTAAAAATCTAGATACTATCCTCTAACTTCCTATTAGTCACATTGGTTCCTCGTCCACTATTAAATCCTCATGATTGGAAGCACATGAAACACCGGGTGCACACCCTTTACTCTCAATGGCCACGCCAACCGGTAACCCACTTTCCCAACTCGCACTAACATCTCACAAAGGTCCGATATATCGGAACTCAACTTCCTTCTCGGGTCTTTCTCAATGTAGCATTTTGTTTATGTTTCTTCTTTGGTTGTCTCTAACAAGAAGATCGAACTTCCAATTTACACCGTTGGCTTTGGTTCTTTGTCAAACCAAACTTTGGTGTTACGTTTCCTCAATTCTTGTCGTAAGGTACTAGTAATAACGGAAGTACTTGACTTCACACTGCTTCGACTAACGAGACACGTATGCTAGAACTTTTACATCATTCCTCGATAATCAATCAAGACCTTGTCTTAGAGAATCACTAGTACAACTTCAAACCCATAATACCTCCAGTTAAATCAAAACAGTCGCACCAACGAGTCCCCTCTTAACTCTCAACAACTCTATTGTCAATTCTTCGTCTCATTCGATACTTCATCGTCATCCATAGGAGGTTATGACAATTGGTGTTATAACACTTCTCTCTTCACAGATTTGGTAACACTCAACACACCTAAGGAAACTTGTAACTTCTTTCACATCTTTAGGGGTTTGCCATCCCGAGGCCACTTGTCATACAACTTCTCTCTTCTTTGAGAGTAGACCGAAATATCTTATCCGTGACATTAGAAAGCCTATACAACTCGTGGTCACCATGGTTTGCCCGAAATGCCGTATTTATCAATATCCTAGTCTCTAATTCTAAATTGGTGACAATCAAACCATTAATCATTCTAGAAGAGACTACCGCCCCTTTCAACCGGTCGAGTAGATCATCTATCTCTGGTAATGGATACTTGTTCTTCATTGTTATCTTGTTCAACTTATGGTAATCAATGTACAAACAGAGATAACCGTCTCTCTTTTCGCAAACTGGTGTTCTCCATAGCAACTTCAAATCAAGAGTTTAAGATATGTTCCATTATGAACTTCAAATCAAGAGTTCAAGATACACTTCCAACATCAACTTCAAACCATCTTAATGGTAAATCCACCTCCCGATGCATAGAAATCCGTTCTACCTCGGGTTCCAGTTTTTCTTCTCTCATCACATATCGTAAGATATCGACACAATCTTGTCTTAGCATTTGTCAATTGGTCCACCCCGATATGTTGGGGTGACGTCCTTCAACCCGCGTATTGTTCCTTCCATAGCTACTATGTTCACCGTCCTCTTTCAAGGATCCTTCATCTCCAGAAACTCGGGAGACTTGCACTAATAATCTTTTTCAGGTTTCACACTTATGTGAAGTCATGAAGGTCCTAACGGCAGGACTTAATCATGCCTTATAATATATTAGTATTACCTTCTTCGTATTCTACAAAGCTTGCATCATTCCTTCGAGTAGGTGTAGAACTTACTCCCTTTTCTTATGTAAAGTCCAATCGACCATAGAGTTTCTAACCTCAATCTTTCATGTATTTCTTGTACCTCTCACATCGACTTCAAACTTCAAACTTCAGTCTTCCCTTACTATTGTCTTGATCCACCGCGGATACTCCACACTCTTGTTCCTGATCCTATATGTCCCCATAGTCTTGTTTACTCTTCCCGTCTACACACACCAATAGACAACCCGCACTTGTGCGTTCTCAGTTGTCACCGATTAACTTGTATCTGACCTTCTCCGAAGTTAATGACTTACCCTCCTACCATACTTCCATGCTACCATACTCCTGAAAGGATACCCTCTCGGGGTACTTTGTCTTTACTAGCTCATTTCACTATGCTTCAACTCCGTTAGCTCTTTCTACGCTCCTCTCTTCCTTCCGCTTCTGTAAGATAACCATACCTACCCAATTCTCTCGTCTCATATGTCCCACCTTTATAACCGCTCTTCATAATGTTTTGCAACTGCACTCCTCAATTATTCTTACATTTATTAGCCTCCACTCGCATCCTTCTTGGTTGATAACTTAAGTTCTTCCATCCAGCTCCTTGTTTCCTCTTTCATCTTCTGAAGATCATCCTCCTCTCACACTTCCTCCTTCTTAGCGTTGATTAGTCTCATCATAATGGCGAAAATCGATTGACTCTCACGGTAATTCCATTATGTGAATTTTCACCATGTGATCCTCCTCGTAACTCTCAAACTTCTGAATAAATCACCCACTTAGGATCTTGTAAAGATCGTCACTTCACCCTATGGTATCTCCGAAAGCTTAACTTATGGTTCTTATAAATCTTTCCCAATGTCTTTTCATCTTGACTCCCATGCTTAGGGGAGCCTATTGAAAGCTCGTCTTACTTAGAACGCCACCTTTATCCTCGAGCAGGAATGTAGTCCTCTCTACTTGTTTTGCACCTTCAGTTCATCGGCACCGTACTTGGAGAAACTTTAAGTTCGTTGTCTCTAGCTGCCTCATTGATGCTCCTTCATTGTTTCCTTGATACCACTCTCATGTCTTCATGTCACTTTTATTTGGTATGGTCTCCATCTTGGTTTCGCTTAAGTTGACTCGAGGTTCTTTTCCACTTGTTTGTCCTTTGGCTACGTCATCTCTAGTCTTCTTCTTCGATGTCCTCTTAAAGGAGTCCGGGAAATCACCAGGGTGCTTGTGAAAACTCGATGCTCAACTTGATAACTTGAGCATACTCATCTTCGTATGTATACTATCCTAAGCCAAAAGGCATTGTCCGAGGGGGCGATGATAGCTTTCTATCATCTTAGCTATAAGGTCCACTATCACTAATATGATATTAGTATACCATATGTTTATAAATATATATATATATAAAGATATAAACTTCATGCTACTACTATAAACGTAATCAGTCCATAAACAATTTACAATTCAACATACAAGTATAGTCCAAAACATCCTAAGTCCACATATACATATCTACATATATACACTTATATATACCTAATATAATAATCAATAACTACGTCGCCGAGATTCGCGGAGGAAGTGGTGGTCCCGTACATTCTACCCCAACTAACTCATGCACATGATTTGAAAACGAAATTCATTTCTTTAAAACTCAGAACCCTTGAGGGTTCTGTTTATTTTTATTCGGCCTTTAGAAGATTGCGAGTGCCATTGTTGTCAACCTAGGGCTCTGATACCACTTTTGTAACACCCCGAATCCGCGGGACTCGGGACGCTACGGGTTGGGGCCTCACAATGGGTCCCGACCCTTAGCCTGACAACAATTTCACCGGATCTTGCAACAAGGCACAAATAAAGGCCAAAACCGAAATACATTTTTATGCAATGTTATGAAACCCAACAATAAAGGAAAGGAAAGACTTCAGCCGTCCTTACAACAACATCAACATAATATATAATAACAACACAAGGACTCCAAAACCCGACTCAACCTAAGATGTACGGAACCCCGGCTGCCCACTCCTCCGGATCACTCGGCCACATCCTATCCTGCACATCAACTACAACAATCGGTATAAAACCGTTAGCTCACATTCTATGCATTATAAGAATAATATGGCACAAACACACATAGGAACACAAACACACAACATGCTCATAAACAAACACATCCGTTACTTATTATCTTTTTAGGTTATTCCATATCTAATTAAATCGTTCAAGTGTGACACGAGAGTCTTATAACTCTCGCCTCTGTCCCCGTGTAACCAACAGGAGTGTGGCGGCGCCCAACCCGTATACCCTGAGGGAGTGATGAAGAAGCCCGCCCGTATACCGTGTATGGTCTGGTCGCAGAGATCCCCCCAGTCTCCCTCGGGAAACTGAGCGGTGATGTCACCGCCCGATAATAATAATAATAGTAGTAACGATGGGCCAATAAATAAGGTCAAGTAAATCCTAATCCATTTTCATGATTATAACAAAGGTAAAGCACACACCACCATATATATCCAAATAAGGCATAAAAGCGGCTAAGTAAGTCCGAGGACTTACCTCGTCCCAAAGCTAAACGAAACCAATATCACTCTCCGAAGAAATATAACAAACGCCTGTTCAAGACAAGGCACGATAATCAATAAGTAACCGATAAGCTAGAAGCCTCGGGCTTCTAGTCTCCCAAAACCTATATGAGGTCACACCCTAGCATGCTAGGTCCAACTCCTAATCTTGAAGGTCGTCCGAAGCTCATACCAAACATAACTCGACAAAATCTCATAAACTATCCAACAACCATACACGATTCAAGGCCACTACTTGGCATTCCCTCTAAGTTATGCTAGATTCACCTAGCATGATATACTACTACTATCATAACTATGTCGAGGGAGAAGTTACTCACACGAGGTCAAAGGCGGAAGACGAACTACGGATGTCGAGTATGGATTCTTTGGGCCTTCTTTGGGGCGCTTCCGAACCTAATACAAAACTAATCCAATTTAGCTTATATGCTAAATTTGAACGGAATATATATAATATGTATAAGTCTAAGAAAAACTCGTTTTCAAACGCCAATGTTAAACTCGTTAAAACCCTTCCCGGGCAAAAATATGAAAGCAAGCCACTTGGTCGTAAACCCAAAATTACAACTTGAACCATAAACCGAATTTAAAATCCGTAATTATATTTTTCGGGCAATGTAAACAACATCATAAACTCAATGGTAAAACTCGTTCTCCAAGCCAAGGATAAACAAAACCGTTCAACCATTTTCCGGGCAAAATATAAAATCTTGTAAATGCGGGCCATAAACCGTAAATAAAACCTTGGCCATAATCTGTAAATATTTCCAGAAGGGTATAAAAGTTAATTTCAGAAATGTGGGTCAAATATGTAATTACAAAATACTGGGTTACATTTGCAATTATACCAAAAGGTTGGGATACCCGATTTAAAAAGGGAAATTAGGGTTTCTGTGTAAACCCAAACCAATTGCTGCGAGAGGAATCAGAGGAGGTGACGGCGCTCTTCGCGGGGCTCCGGGTAGGGCAAAGCGAGGGGAGAAGCGGCGGCGGAGGAAGGGGAAACGCGGGCAGCCGAGTCGGCCTTCTGTCTCCGGCGCAGGCGAGAGCGAGGCGGCAAGGGCCGCTCTCCGGCGAGACGGCGACTTCATCCCTTCGACACAAAGAGAAAAATGAGATTGGGGAAAAACAGGAGAAGCAGGCGGCGACGCAGCCTCCGACTTCGGCAACGCTAGGGCAGGCGAGGCGAGGCGAGGCATCAGGGCGGCCCAATCTCCGGCGAAGTTCACTAGAGCGGGTTGTTGTTCTTCCAGATGGGAGGCCGAGAAATGGAGGCTGATGACAGCCAGGGCTCGAAGTTGAGCGTTGCACAGGAGCGAGGGCTGCAGACGAGAGTGAAGAAACAGAGAGGAGGGAGATCGTGAGCACGGGAGACACATTTCCTGTCCGGCAGGTCACCGCTGGTTTGCTTGATGTTTGCAAACGAGAGAGGGAAAGATGAGAGATTGAGGGGCTGCTAAAACAGAGGGTACGAGGGTAGAAGAGAGGAGGCAGAGGGAGATGGTGAAGGGTGCTTGCGTGAAAGAGTGTTCCACGAGGGAGAGATGGAGCTGCTGCATCAGTCCAGGGGCAAAGGTTGCGTAAAGCAGAGAAGGTGATGAGGGGTTGTGAGGACGAGGGGTCGGGGTGCAGGGCTGCTCATCAGCCAGCAAGGTAAACGATGGGACACATTAGTCGGTGAAAGAATAATATAACTCGATCAAAAAGAGTCGGAACGGGACTTTCGAATCGGGAAAAATTTTTGATTATTCCGACAAAAGAAACGGTTAAACGTACACGGAACCAAAAAAAAAAAAAAAAAAAAAATAAATAAATATAATATCCGGAACCTTTCCGCCCCTTTTCCGAAATAAAATAAGTATACGGAAATTATTATGAGGATCGAGTATATACTTAGACTTCGCAAAAATATACTTTGCAACGTATAAATCGATCTCGTAACTAAATTACGAGATTTAAATTATAATAAAAAAAAAATACCGTTAACATATTAAAATAACATATCGCCGAAACTTAAAATTTATGACTCAAAATACTTTAAAAAGAAACTTACTATTAAAAATATCGATAGAAGTACGCAAGAAAGGAACAATCAAAACCGGGCGTTACAGCTGCGTCGCAGGTGGGTGTCTATACAGAGAGCGATACAAGGTGCGACCCTGGGCGTCAGCGAGACACGCGGCTTGTTGGAGGGGATCATACTAGTTGAATCTGTTCGATATAAGAGGGAGAAGAGTCTCATTCATCACGTCCCAACTGAGACCAACAGAAGAAGGCAACTGAAGCATACCTGGATGTTGATGCACACGACAGGGAGGAGGCTGGTTGGCTTGTGACGGCAGGGCAGGGATTCAATCCGAACTTGAGGATGACTGTGTGTGAGCAAGAGTCCCCGTACTCGTTTATGTTGTAAGTGAAAGAAAGGTAAGGAGGCGCCATGTGCGCGACTGTTGTGGAGAGAAGATCGACTACGTTACTCACAACAAACGGAGGACGAGAAGATAGGATTATGTGGTTTGCTGCAATGCAGAAGATATAGGGGCTGGTTAAGCGTGAATCTGGACATGTATGGAAGCAGGCGTCCATCTGCTGCAGAAGCGTAATCCCAGCCATGAAGGAAAGCGTCTCCGCAGTTGCCTAGGGTTGCCGGATGTCTTCGTTTGCAAGTGTTGCTAGGGCTGGCGATTGGGCTGGCGATTGGGCTGCGAGCAACTGTGTCAGGCAAAGGAGGCTGCTGCAATCTGGGCTGGTTGGAGGCGCGAGCAGGCCTGGGCTGAGGCAAGGCTGGAACATGAAGAGAGGGGCCCAACCAAGGAAAGAGGAATGGCTTCCTGGGCTGCAGTGGGAGCTGACGGGCTGCTGCTGGGCTGCTGCTCTCCCAAGGACCACGCTGGCTGGAGCAAAGGTATGTGGGCTGAGGTAAGGTAAAGGTTGGGCTTTAAACAAGGTAAAAATAAGAGTGGGTTGTGGTTGTCAAAACTCGTCAAAAACTCGTCATGGCCTTGTCAAGCCCATGCATGGCCTTGTCGCAAATTTGTCAGGGCCTCGTCATAACTCGTCATGGTCTCGTCACAGCTTTGTCATGATCTCGTCTAAAGTCGTCGTTAATGATTAATTATAAGAATTAGGATTTGATATAGTTCTATCATTTTATGTGAATTAAATTCTACATAAAATGATAAGTGATTATAGGAATTAGCGGTTGATATAATTTTATCATTTTATGTGAAATAGCTTCTACATAAAATGATAAAATTTGTGAAAAAAATTGCTAGATAGAATGGAAAACCGTCAACGGCTCAAAGTCCGACTTGATTCGGAATTAAACGGAAATAAAAATTCCGGATATTACAAAAATATTGATTGAGCGGAAGGTAGGAACACAAGAGTCAACATACTACATATATCCCCAAACCTAGCTAGCGTGGAGGGGAAGTCCTTCAATTGGATAAAATATGTAACAAATTTTATCCACGTCAAAATATTTTTCAACCAATAATATATTCGTTATTACTATAACTAGGTAATTTTTTAAAAAAATATGTCTTAGCTGTGATTTGGTATGATTTATTAAGATTTTTATTGCTTATTTTTGAACAAAAATATTTCTCAACCAATAATATATTGGTTATTACTATAAGCAGGTAATTTTTTTAAAAAATATGTAACAAATTGTTATCCACGTCAAAACATTTCTCAACCAAAAATATATTCGTAATTACTATAAGTAGATAATTTTTTAAAAAAATATGTCTTAACTGTGATTTGGTATGATTTATTAAGATTTTTATTGCTTGTTACTGAAAAAAAACAAATCTAATTTCATATATATAGTGCAGTCAGTTGGTAGAATATAATATCCTACAAATTTAGTATATATATATATATATATATATATATATATATATATATATATATATATATATATATCTAATTTTAAAAAAAATAGTAATTACTATTGTAAGGAGTAATTTTGAATCCTCTCGATCATTCTGATTTTGGTCATCAGTTCAAGAGATAATGACCCTCTGATTAAATTTTTTACTTTTGGAACCCAATCCTACTCCGTTCATATTTTTCTTACATTAGTCTTTTGCAATATATTATTATGTCAATCTATCTTGGAAGAAAATTACTGGCTATTTAGTTAGGATACACTCGCGAGATCAATTATATTATAAATAAAACAGAAATTGAATACAATAATATGTTCAAAATATAAAAAAAAACCTTTTGTTATTTAGGAATTTTTTTAAAGGGTAGTTTGGGTTAAAGTGATTTAATTAACAAGTAGTTATTAATTTAACCAATAAAATGTGCAGCTTTTTACTTTTGTTTACGTTGTATGTAGTTATTACTTTTACTAATAAAATATTATTTTTAATTAGTATAATATTTAATTAACAAGTAACAACATTTTACTTTTGTTTATGTTACCTAAACTAGTTTATAGCCGTGTCCTACACGAATATTTGTTACGATAATATAGGTGAAGTTGAAATACATACTTGTGTTGTTCATCGTTGTCCGTATTAGCAAATTCTGGCTGCTGGTTGTGCTGATTCGTTTAAAGATTGGAGGGGAGATGCGTTTGAAGATTGGAGGGGACAAAATCTTGACCAAAACTGCAGAAAAAGCAAACAGTTTGAGGGCTCAAAAACTGCATAAAAGATCTTACGTAAATATTTGTTACAAAATATTTTTTAAAAATTGAGCAAAATAAACACCATTCAAGAGACAGAAAAGAGGAGAACAGGAAAAAAAATCAAAGTCCCTCAAAGGTGAATTACTTACTCGTACTGTTCATTATCGCTTCCTTCCGGAAACAGCGCATCAAGAATCTCCCACAAATCACTATCGGGAGAGTTGTTCATGACCTCGATTGGTGGTTGTACCGGTGGTTTAGAAGTGTTTCTCATCAGTTCAATGGCCTTTGAATATTTGATTTTTTTGGAACCAATTAGTATAGAGCATGTAGAAGTATGCGATGACTTGACAGAATATAATCTTATATACCTTCTAATCTTACCCAATTTGTATTTTACTTGGGAAAAAGGTAGATACTATTTTGTTAGAATCATACAACTACAACTGATAGCATGTATTATAGTCTATATTTTGGAGCTAGTTTAGACGTATTATCTTCATAAATCTACATGTATGAATGCATAATTTTGTGATTATATTGTTGTTTTATCTACCTTTGCGGGAATCGAGGTCTACACCTAGTTTCGTTGTAAATGTAGGTAAAATGGCACGTTTGGACTAAAATGGAGCTAAAAGAGCTAAGGAGTCATTGAAGCTACATTCTGGAGCTTAAAGAAGATATCAGGGAGCTTGGAAATGATTACGAAGATTAACTTTGGACCAGATTCGAGAGATTTCACATTCAGTTGAGATTCACCTCGGTCAGCTACAATACCACCTCAACCGAGGTGATCTTGAGGAGTGTCGCGACCGAGGCGGACACCCTGTCGCCGACGAGATCTTTATTGTTGGCTGAGATCTTTTATTTTTGGAAGGAGGAGATCTTATATTTTTGGCTGGATTTCTGGAAGAAAGATATTATTTTTGGGAGATTTAAAAGAGATATGGATATATTTTCTAGGAAATTATCTTTTAAAGATATTATTATCTTTGAAAGATAATTCTCCTATATAAAGGGTTGGATTTTCCACAAGTTCAACAATGCTTGGAGCATCCAGCAATTGAGGAATTTTCTGGAAGATTGAAGGAAGTATTGAAGGATTGAAGTTCAAGGAAGAAAAGAATCATAGTTGGAGTTAGCTTTTGAAGGAGTTTGTAAGACTTTCTTAGATTGTCTTTTTGGTTGATTGTCTTTGTTAATTTGTAATTGAGGAACGCTTGTTTGTTACTTATTTGATTCAGTTATTGAGACATTTTTCTTAAGGTTTTCTTGTTCGAATATTGATTCCTTTTCCATTAATTTGATTATTGAAATCATGATGATTGTTGGCTAAGTTTCTTATGCGATTCTAGGGTGATTGGCTGAAAGTTATGGGAAAGACGATGATAGATGATCTTAATTCCAACAGGACCCTGAAAGCTCGAGCCTTTATCTTAACCCTAGAACACCTCGCTCAGTCGATGAACATCTCGGACGGGGTGGAATATGACTGAACGAGGTAAACCTTTCCTGATCCGAAACTGAGTTTAAGATTCAAAGTTTTCCAAGTCCTATCCTTATTACACCTTTCCTGGTTCAACGCAAGCCTAGGATGAGACTTACCCGGTGATTCCTTTGTTTGTTTACCTAAGATCATGAGTATAGGTAATAAAGGTTTATCCTTTATTGGGGTTTGAGTGTGCCTTCATCCCATCTTTGTGAGTTAGCCTGAGACTTACCCGATAAAGGTTGATTCTATTCCCTTGGGTGGTGTGTTGGTTTGAAATTACAGTTCCTTTCTTTAAGTACCTTGAGACTTACCCGGTAATAGGAGCTTCGGTTTGGGATAGTGAGTAGTGAAACTTACCCGGTGATCTATTCCCACCTTAGAAACACCTTCCCTTTGCAAACCTCAGCTTTGTCCGCGTTACCTTTTGAGATCTTGAATCGGAACCACAACTAGATGCTTTAATCCCTAGAATCCGCATTTCCCCTTACTTGACTTTCATATCATCTTTGATTACTTTAATTGCTTTTGGTTAATTGCAATATTTGACAACCCGATTTCGTGCTTTGTTTCACCTAAGTCCATGTGATCGACCCCTGGAATTCTTGCTTTTATTACAATTGACACGTACACTGCGGGTTCGCATATTTGTTCAAGCATACTTCTTGGGTTATAAATTTTAAAACTTGCACACACCTTTTGGAGCGAACAAGTTTTTGGCGCCGTTGCCGGGGACTTGGTCTAGACCAAGCCGGTTTCGGTTGTCTTTCGCGGCTATTGCCCTTGTTGCTATTAACCACTCTACTTGAGTGTTTCTCGCAGGATCTTTTCTTAGGTTTATGCGAAGAGGTCGTGCTGGAAAGGAAATCGTTCCTTACGATCCCAAACCAGAAATGACCTACAAGAGAAGATTGAAAGAAGCTAAGATGGCAAATCAAGATAATCGCGATCTTGAAGCCGAATTGAAGGAGGCATTAGAACAGCTACGCCTTAATAAGGAAGAATTGCGGTGAGAGAGAGAAGATACTCGCGCAAGAACTGAAGGAATTAAACCAGATATGGCCGCTCTAAGGGCCCAGTTTCTGCCTCGACCGATCCCAGATCCTTGACTGAGGCAAGACCCAGTCCCAGTTGCCCCGGCCAAGATGCACCCACCTCGGATGCCCATCCGAGATGTTCTTTTTGCTGGAATGTTACAAACCCTAGGACAAAGGATGGACCCAATCAGCAAGTGAGGCGTCCAGGAGTCAACCTAGGTAATCCAGCTTAGCATAATTATGAACTTTGACCGCAAGTTCTATCTATGATCCGACAATGTCAATTTGGAGGTTTAGAGAGAGAGTCTCCGCATCAACATTTGCAAAACTATGAGATTTTGATGGAGACCTTGAGACCTTCAAGGCTGGAGAATAACAACTACAAGTTAAGGCCTTTCTATTTCTCTTTGAAAGACAAGGCGCTTGCTTGGTATCAATCTTTTCCACCTGGAAAGATCAACACTTGGGAAGAGATGACGATGGAGTTTCTTACTAAGTTCTTTCCTCCCTCTAAAACCGCTGAAATAAGGGGAAATATCAATGCTTTTATCATGAAGGACGAGGAGAGTTTGTCCAAGTCCTGGGAGAGATTCAAGGATGTTCTATTGGATTGCCCACATCATGGGATTCTAAAGATCGAGTTGCTGGAAATTTATTTCAAAGGTTTGGATGGAGCAACTCAATTCAATCTCCAACTACTTTCAGCTGGCACATTCATGGATATGCCGATAGATGAAGCTTTGAATTTCATTGAAAAACAAGCTTTACAGATGGACAAATACTCCCATCAAGGAACTGAGAATGGAGCAAGGAGAGTTAGCTTGCAAGACACATCATCAAATGGAGCTCAACTCACCTCGCTTAGCAATGATGTGAACCAGTTGAAGGAGCTTTTAGTAGCTCAAACAAAGAAGGAGCAAGATGGAGGATATCAAGGAAGAAACAACTACCAAGGGTCGTGGAACAACAATTACAACAACAATAGAAACTCCAAAAGCAACAATTGGAGATCTAATCAACAAAATCCGGGTAACCCTTATTCTCATGCTAATAATGCTTTTAACCCCTCCTCTTCTTCTTTTACTCCATTGAAGAGCCAGGAGCCTGGATCGAGTTCGTCCCAGCCAGAAAAGAAAGATGTTGTGCTGGAGGCAATTTTGATCAAGCTCAACGCTATGGAGACATCGATGACTTCATTTTCGAAGGCACAAAAAGCCTTAGAGCAACAATTCTTCAATAAGACGAATGAAGCGCCAAGAGATCCAGGGAAGCTCCCAACAAGGACAGAGAGCAACCCTAAGGGACAGATTATGGCAATAACGACACGAAGTGGACTAAAAACTACAGATCCAGTACCTCGGTCGGTGCCAGATCAAACGAAGAACACCTCGGTCCAGGATCAGACGAGGAACACTTCGGTCGAGGTGCCAACCGAGGTGGAGCCCCAGAAAGCAAAGGATAAATCTGAAGTTTATGTTCCACCTCCTGCTTATAAACCCCCACTTCCATTCCCTCAGTCAAGGGCTAGAGCACATCTAGACAAGCATTTTGGTAAGTTTCTAGACCTAATGAATAAACTACATATTATCATCCCTTTCCTTGATGCTATTCTAGGGATGCCTGCCTATGGGAAGTTCTTGAAAGGGATCCTATCAAGAAAGAGGAAGCTGAAAGATTTTGGAGAAGTAAGGATAACATCTAAGTCTTCGGAGCTTATTCAAATAATGAAGGAGAAGATGCCACCCAAACTAAGGGATCCCGGTTCACTTTGCATTCCCATTCAAGTTGGGAATGTAACTTATGAAGCTTTATGTGATTTAGGAGCCAGCGTGAGTATCATTCCGCTGGAGCTATGTGAGAGAATCGGACTTGGAGAGCCCAAGCCGGTAAAGATAAGGCTATACATGGAGGACCGCTCCATTACCCATCCCGTGGGAATTTTGGAAGACGTTCCCGTCAAGTTAGGTAATTTCTACTTACCTATAGACTTTGTTGTTCTTGAAATACCCGTAGATTATCCCGTTCCTATCATTCTCGGGAGACCATTTCTAGCAACTTCGGGTTGCAATGTGGATTGTAAGAACGCCAAGTTGAAATTCAACATTGGCGGTGATCAAGTGGAGTTTGCATTACTTGCTGCAATAAAAGGAGAGCCGCTGGAGGATGACATCTTCAACATCTATGATGAAGAAGAATTAAGAGAATTGGTAAGCTCTATCCTTATTATCGATCCTCTTGAAAAAGTTCTTAGTTTTAGTTTAATGGAGGAAGGTATAGATGCTTCTTGTGATGCAGATATATGGAGCTTAAAGGCACTGGAAACATATCCAAGAGCTAAGATTGAGAAACTAATCCAGGAGAAGAGGAGCAAATCACGTTTCGGTCCCAGTTCCAGTACCTCGACCGAGGCACTTTCTGGACCAAGCGAGGTGTTCTTATCTGAATAACATCTCGGTTACCCACCTTGGACCTCGACCAAGGTCGCAAGTGAGATGATTTCAACTGAGACTTCTGAAAGTCCAGTTCCTCAATCTCAACCCACTTCTCTGGAAGGAGGAATCACATATCCCCCTCATAAAGCACCCCAGTTGTGGAGCTTAAACCGCTTCCAAGTCACTTGAGGTATGATTTCCTTGGACCGGATTCTACTTATCCCGTTATCGTTACTGCTTTTCTTTTTGAAACTGAATTGTCTAAACTAATGCATGTCCTGAGGAAACATCAAAAGGCTTTAGGTTATACTATTGATGATCTTGTTGGTATTAAGCCTTCTAATTGTATGCATAAGATACTAATGGAAGACGATCATAAGACTTCACGGGAACCTCAAAGACGGTTAAATCTAATCATGAAAGAGGTTGTGAAGAAGGAAATTCTGAAGTTGTTGGATGCAGGTATCATATTTTCTATCTCGGATAGCAAGTGGGTGAGCCCGGTGCATGTAGTTCCAAAGAAAGGAGGAATGAACATTGTGAAGAATAAGAACAACGAGTTGATTCCAACCAGGACCGTTACGGGCTGGAGGATGTGCATCGATTATAAGAAGCTGAACGTGGCCACTCGGAAAGACCACTTCCCGCTTCCCTTCATCGACCAAATGCTCGAACGGTTAGCCCAACACTCCCATTTTTGCTATCTAGATGGTTATAGTGGCTTCTTTCAGATTCCTATCCATCCGGATGATCAAGAAAAGACCACTTTCACTTGTCCATGGGGGACATTCGCTTATAGGAGGATGCCATTCGGATTGTGTAACGCACCCGCTACCTTCCAGCATTGTATGATGGCTGTCTTTTCCGAGTACATTGAGGAGATCATGGAGATATTCATGGATGACTTTTCGGTATATGGTTCCTCTTATGATAATTGTTTGACTAACCTTTCTCTAGTACTGCAACGTTGTAAAGACACTAATCATGTTTTGAATTGGGAGAAGTGTCACTTTATGGTTAGTGAAGGAATTGTGCTAGGACACCTCGTTTCCAACCGATGTATTGAGGTCGATCGAGCTAAGATCGAGACTATTGAGAAACTTCCTCCCCCTTGTTTTGTTAAGGGTGTACGGAGTTTTCTCGGGCATGTAGGTTTCTACAGGAGGTTCATCAAGGATTTCTCGAAGATTTCTAAACCACTCACTAATCTCTTGAATAAGGATGTTGTTTTTGAGTTTTCGCAGGAATGCCTTGATACGTTTTACAGGATAAAGGAAGTGTTGATTACCGCTCCCATCATTCAACCTCCCGATTGGACCTTGCCCTTTGAGATCGTGTGCGATGCTAGTGATGTGGCCGTAGGAGCAGTACTTGGACAAAAGAAGGATGGCCGGACCAACGCCATTTACTATGCTAGCAAGACGCTAGATGAAGCTCAGATGAACTATGCCACCAACGAAAAGGAGCTCTTGGCGGTTGTATACGCTTTTGAGAAGTTTCGCTCTTACTTAGTGGGAGCAAAAGTTATTGTTTACACTGACCATGCAGCTATTCGTTACTTGCTCGCTAAGAAGGATGCAAAGCCGCGTCTTATTCGTTGGATTCTCTTGCTTCAAGAGTTTGACCTAAAGATTTGCGATAAGAAGGGCTCCGAGAATTCTGTTGCGGATCACCTCAGCCGGATACCTCCCTCCTCGCTCGAGAAAGATGACCTACCTATAGATGATTTATTCCCCGATGAGCACTTGCATTTGTTGGAATGTTGGATAGACTTCTTTCTCTCACCCCATGATGAAGGTGAAGTATGGGGTGAGGACACCTTCCAACATGTCTAGGGAAGATGTACGGTCCAACTAGCGACCTTAAACCAAGCACTTCTTGGGAGGCAACCCAAGGTATTGCTTTCTTATCCCTTTTCTAGCTTAGTTTTAGATAGTTTGCTTTGCTTTGCTTTGCTTTGTTTTTGGCGTCCTCTAGACATAAACCAGGTACTTTTTAAGGAAGGATTACAGCTCAGGAGCTACACTTGAAGAACAAAAGTTTGAGCAATTGAGAAGACGAAGTTTGAGTGAGACACATCTCGGTTGCTGTCACAGCACCTCGACAGAGATGTTCTTGGGCAACCGAGGCAATTAGGTCTGACATCCAGTTAGATACCTCGGTCCAGTCGGGACCACCTCGACCAAGGTGATATCAAATTTAGCAAGGGGTATAAAAGGCGAGACGATTTCTCTTTCCTCACTCTTCCCCCAACCTCGACCGCGGCGTGCCCTCTCCACTCTTCGATTCTTGCTCATTTCCCGTGATTTTTGGATCGATTACACCGGAGGAAGCAAGAGGATCGGATTTCAAGCACCAAATTGCGAGAAAAACGCTCCGAATCTGCGGAATCTGGGTATTTCGTTCAAAAACCCTTACTCTCTTTCTTTTACTGATTTGAGACGGATCGGGCTCTGGTTGCCACTCATTATTGTTGAAAAGGATATAAGTACCCCATAGGAAGCAATTGGTAGTGATCTGGGGGAAAATAACTTGAAAAATCAGAGAGTTGAATCGAACAACCGTTCACCTCGGTCCAGTCGTGTTGTGTCTCGGCCGAGGTGGTTGTTAGAGCAACCGAGGTGTTCATCAGTCAGAAACATGAGAAACATATCCGATTGCCAGCTGATTTTGAGAGATAGGCCTAGTGGTTCCTCCCCTTCCTCTGCATCTCATTCTTCTATACCGGTGATCCATGAGCGTCACCAAGCTAATTTTGATAGGATATGCGGGCGTCCCAATGTTGCCCCACGATTTCTGGACGTTGCTTCCTTCGAGTGCGTCCACGTGGTGGAGGACTTGAGGAAGATGATATCGATGGTAGGGCTGGAGGAGTTTATGGAGATCTGACCTCCAACCTACCTAGAACCTACCATGGAGTTTGTGAATTCTGTCACTCACGTGCCTGAGAGGAACAACATCAAGTACCGGTTGCTGAACCGGAACTACATAGTACCGATGGACCAGTTCAGGGAGATCTTTGGCTTCCCGACTGTTACGCTAAGATTGTAGCACGCAAAAGTCTTAAATTTATAACTCAATATATTTTTCCTAACTCCTAGCAAACCCACAGTGTATGGGTCGTTTTGTAGTAAGGATAGTATTCCAAGGTCGAACACAAAGACTAAGGTGAAATTGAATCAAATAGTGACTAAGGATAGTGTAGACCTATTTTGAGAAAAGAGAAAGAAATAAGGAAATGAAAATCTCAATGTTTTTGGATTGGTTTTGTGGTGATCAATCAAGGATCATGAATCATGTAAGATTTGCAAACAACTAAGCTACCAACACGAATAAGCAAACGCAAACACGAGATAGGTAATCAAAGAGAGAAAAGCGGATTCTAGGGGTTAGGAATTCCAGTTATGGCATTGGACTCAAGATTCTAATCATTCCTTGGATCAACTATGATATGTTGGGAAGGAATGTTTCTCAAATGGGAGCAATGACCGGGTAGATCTCATGATCCACTAGTCCCGCACTTAAGGTCCTATTACCGGGTAAGTCTCTATGAGCCTAAGGTTGGGAAATCTACACAAACCGGATTGCTATCTAGGGATCTAACCGCTCCTTACCGGGTAAGTCTCAGGGAAGGCAAGTCCTAAATATCAATCCTAGCACACTCAGTTCAATAGCGGCTTGTGAGGCTCACTACTACCTAGAGTTCATCATCTTTAGTACCTAAGAGCAAGAATCACCGGGTAGGTCTCTTCTCACACTTAGTTGCCAACACTAGGTCACCTTAGGATAGATCTAGCTCAACAAACACTAGGGTTTCAACAATCTAACATCCTAGCATTCAGATTTATCAATACAAGCAAATCAGACAAAATCACGGGTAGTTCATCTCATTCCACGGCCGTGGTCTGGCTAGAACGAACCGTGGTTTTCAACAGCAGCTAGGCTCGAGCAAGCAAATCATCCAAAGGTACATTTAAGTCTATTCTATCATAGTCCAAGCCATAACCATCACTCCCTTACCCTAGAATCACATCTATTTAGCCAACAACATGCATCTTAACAATCAAACTCAACAAGCATACATCCATGGCTTCCATAGTAAGAATATGAAATGAAAGAGAGATAAGACAAGTATAACAAGAAAACAAGCTGAATAAATGATCAGAAGAACTTACAACCCTTCAAAAGAAGGTTCAATCCGTTCCTCACAATCTTTGCAAATGTCCTCAACAAAACTCACTCAAAATCCACTCAAACACTAGCAAAACTCTAACACTATTGTTGTTCTTCTTCTTCTCCAAATGAAAGTGTCCTTGCTCCCTCCCAAGAGTATCATTCAATGGAATGTTGTTGAATGAGAGAATATGGGAGAGGGTGTGTGTGGTCATCTCCTTAGAATAAGCCTGCAAGACTACTTATAGCCTCCACCAAGAGCAAGAGTCGTTTATGGAGATCATGGGACAACTATCCCAGCTGTCCAGAGGGAATCACGGTCCAATTCCACAGCCGTGGAAGTGCCAGTGACCGTGGTTTTGAAGTTTCAGCCTTCTTTTGATCGTTGAGCCATGAGTTGGTGCAAGACATGCACCAATATGGTCCTATGTGTTCCCCTTAGCTCCTAGCTTGCTTCTTAATGAGTCCAGAAATGCGTCATCGCGAGGAATGATCCTCGAATGTATCGATTAAGCTCCAAAAGTTCCCAAAATACCTACAAAACATGCAAAAGTCCGTGTAGACGTCTATCTCGACAACATACTTGAATTAAGTGCAAATCGTCACGAACTAATGTTAAACCATGCATGATTAACGGGAAAAACTATCTAAATGGATGCATAAACCTACATTATAAATCGTGTTATCAAAAATACCCCATACTTAAGGTTTGCTCATCCCCGAGCAAGACCCAAACTATAGACTAAGAGATGACATGATTTATGCATGCAGAAAAACAACAAAATCTTTTTGGAATTGTGCTTCTAACATTGGATCACCTTCATAGTCATGTTTCATGGCAAATGGACAAGCAATCATGCATCAAATGAATGAAGGCATGGAAAAACAATTATACTTAACTCAAAAGCATGCATGCAAGGTGAAAATGAAGAAGTCAAGATGATCATGAGTACATCCAATCTAGATCACTAAGTCTTACACACATGCAAGTAGGTCACAAGGACTTAGGAAAGAAGAAGCCAATAAACGTTGTGAATAGGTGGGAATTTTTAGGTCATGTGATGCTAATCCGGGAAAGGAACTAACTCCATAATTTCATTTTTGATCAACTTCCCCACAAGTGTATATTTTTCTCCATCTTTTCTTTGTTTTCTTTTCTTTTTCACTTATTTTTGAGACAATGGCATTGGTGTACAAATGGACAAGCAATCAAAAGCATGCATGCAAGGTGAAAATGAAGAAGTCAAGATGATCATGAGTACATCCAATCTAGATCACTAAGTCTTACACACATACAAGTAGGTCACAAGGACTTAGGAAAGAAGAAGCCAATAAACGTTGTGAATAGGTGGGAATTTTTAGGTCATGTGATGCTAATCCGGGAAAGGAACTAACTCCACAATTTCATTTTTGATCAACTTCCCCACAAGTGTATATTTTTCTCCATCTTTTCTTTGTTTTCTTTTCTTTTTCACTTATTTTTGAGACAATGGCATTGGTGTACAAAAGCCGAAATCTTGGTGATTAGCGGACCTCGGGATTTTTCCGAGGTGCCTCACACCGGGCACACATACCAAGGCTCATTAGGACATTCGGTTTATCCGACTTTGGCAAGGCACAAACACCCGATTATGTGAATGGTGCCGAGTTACTCGTCATCAAAACCAAAGTCCCCAAACCTATATTTTTTCTACACTTTTCACAACAAATTTATCACTTCATTCATAACATTCTTTCATCAACAACTTCTCCCCACACTTGTTTTTTCACACACATCAATACACTAGCATGCTCCAATTCCCGGATGGGTCAAAAGAGGTCAAATTTTATATTAATTGAGGTGCTCAAACAACATGATCAAGATGAGAAGTAGAGAAAGATGAATTGCCTCAATCACTCCTAAATGATGTGCAAGAACTAGTATGTAATTTCGACCATCAATCCTCAATCCAATCAAGGCAAACATCATGATCACAATCCATACATAGGATTCAAGATAAGTACTTCAAGTCCACATATGAATACATCCATTCATCACATAAGGTCATCCATAGCCAATTCACAAGACAATCATGCAAGTGATCATGAAAACCCCACCCCATACTTAGAAACACATTGTCCCCAATGTGTAAATGAAGTAAAAAAGAGTGAAAGAGGGTCCTCACAATGTAAAACTGGTGTTGCTTTGGTATTCTGGTTCACTTATGTGGAGTGATGGTGGATGATTAATCAAAGGTGGTAGAGAGCTCTCGATGTTCATTATGGCGTCGGGACCTACGCTAAGCACCACTAGCCGTTCAAGTCCTACATCCGCTCCACCCACATTTAATGCGGGATCACCATCATCACCTTCCTCATGCCTAGCAAGGCTTCCATGCTACTTAGACTCTAACACACAAACACAAAGCACACAAAAACACACAAAAACAGAAAAAATGAAAACAAAAACAAAAACGAAAAGGGAAAGATGTCTACCAATGGGTTGCCTCCCATTAAGCGCTTCTTTAAGGTCATTAGCTTGACCAAATTCGGGGGCGTCTCACTCAAGGTGAAGTGGGGCAATCATATCCACCGGAGCTCCCGGGATATACTTCTTCAACCAGTGTCCATTCACCTTAAAATCTCCACAATGCTCCCCTCCTATCTCAACCGCTCCATGGGGAAATATCTTATTCACCACATAAGGACCCGTCCATCTTGACTTTAGCTTTCCGGGGAAGAGCCGCAGCCTTGAGTTGAAGAGAAGGACAAGGTCAACTTCACTCAACTCCTTTGGGATGAGACGCTTGTCATGCCAACGCTTGGTCCTTTCCTTGTAGATCCGGGCATTTTCATAGGCATCCAACCGGATCTCCTCAAGGGCGTTCATGTCTAGTAACCTCTTCTCACCGGCCTCCTTGAGGTCAAAATTCAGCCACCTTATAGCCCAACACTCCCTATGCTCCATCTCCACCGGAAGGTGGCAAGACTTGCCATAAACTAGCTTCTAGGGAGTGGTGCCAATTGGTGTCTTGAAAGCGGTTCTATACGCCCACAAAGCATCATCGAGCTTCATAGCCTAATCCTTTATCGTCCTAGAAAC
Source organism: Fagopyrum homotropicum (assembly GCA_033239125.1). Lineage (NCBI taxonomy): Eukaryota > Viridiplantae > Streptophyta > Magnoliopsida > Caryophyllales > Polygonaceae > Fagopyrum > Fagopyrum homotropicum. The sequence continues at coordinate 55,457,927 of BSWB01000002.1, read as the reverse complement.
CGTCTTCTCAAGGATCCCTTTTATCTCCCGGTTGGAGATCTCCACTTGGCCACTAGTTTGGGGATGGTAAGGAGTTGCCACCTTATGAGTCACCCCATACTTAGCCAAAAGTGTCCCAAAGTTCCTATTGGTGAAGTGCTTTCCTCCATTACTTATGATCACCCTTGGTGTTCCAAACCTAGGGAATATCACTCGGTTGAAGAACCGTACCACAACCTTGGCATCATTTGTGGGAGACGTGATTGATTCTACCCATCTCGACACATAGTCTACCGCCAATAGGATGTAGAGGTTGTCACATGAAGAGGGGAATAGCCCCGTGAAGTCCACACCCCTAACATCAAATATCTCCACCTCTTGTATGTTGTTCAAGGGCATCTCATTCCTCCTTGAGATGTTGCCCGTCCTTTGGCAAGCATCACAATCTACCACAAAATTCTGCACGTCCTTGAACAAACTTGGCCAATAAAACCCAGATTGCAACACCTTTGCACACGTCTTGTGTGAGCTAGCATGGCCTCCACATGGCAAAGAATGACAATGGCGGATCACACTCTCCACCTCATCCTCCGGTATGCATCTCCTAAAGACCCCATCCGGCCCTCTCTTAAACAAGAGCGGTTCACTCCAATAGTAATGCCTCACATTCTTGAACAACTTTTTCCTTTGGGCATACGATAGACCGGGTACACCCCTTCACAAACGAGACAGTTCACTATATCCGCATACCATGGCTCACCCCCTCTAGTCACTTGAAGCAAGCATTCCTCCATCAATTGCAATAGCTCATCCCGGAATGATTCATCAATCGGAATGTCATCTCTCTCAATCTCCAATGGTGGTAGCATACTAAGGTGGTCCGCCAAAGAATTTTTGGACTCTTTTTGTCCCGGATCTCCAAATCAAACTCTTGGAGAAGAAGGATCCACCGAATCAAACGAGGTTTGGCATCCTTCTTTGTAAGGAGATAACGGATCGCAGCACGATCCGTATACACAATGACCTTCGCTCCAACAAGATACTGTTCGCCACTTAGCGTGCGTGCAAATAAGCTTTAAATATAAAACTATAAATCAAGCAAGCGAACCCGCAGTGTACGGATCGATATAGTTAAGCAAGAATTCCAGAGTATCGAACACAGGGATTTGGGGGGAACAAATTCGATTGTAGATTATCAAGCAAGTAAATGTATGAAGCTTTTCAAATATTGGGAAAAAAAACAATCCTAAAGATCCAAGTATCCAGCTGTGGCAATCGATTCAAGATATACTAATGATATAAGGACAGAATTGAGATATGCAAAGGTATGCTAATGTAAGGTAATCGTACGGTGAAGTTCCAAAAACCTTATATGACTCACCTACAAGACACTCTCTATAAAGGTTGTTGAGGCTTCAATATAGAAAGGTTCTAAAGGTAAGAATTAATGTCAAATACCCAAACTTGTAATCCAAGGATCAAGACTAACTAAACCGATTACGGTTGTGACACTCACAATCGGGGTAGAGGTTGTTGAGGCTTCACTACCACCTAGAAAAGGCAAGCCTAAACTAAGTTAAAGCAAATCTTTAACTTTGGATTAAAGTAAAAGTAAGTTCATAAACTTAAGGGAAATCACGGTTGGATCTTGAGGTTCCACGGTCGTGGACTCAAGAACAGACCGTAATTTAGGGTTCGTCGGCGATTCTCTCTAACTCTCAGGGTCCAATCTGTTTACGATCGATCTATCATCATCTAAGCCACAACTATCAACCCTTCACCTTAGAACTGTTAAGGGTTTTAGCCAACAATAGTCATATTGATATCAAATTCAAGAATTAAAATATTGAAAGATGAAAACTTCCGAAAACCTTCAATAAACTTCAAACCAATCTCAATGTCACAATCAAGAACAAATATTGTCACTAGATTCGGAATATAACAAACAAACACAATCGTAGATAAGAAGGAAGAACGGGATGTCAATCCGTCTTCTAAATCAAACCTAAACAAGAAGAGGAATCTTCTTGCGAACAATCTTCCGAATCTTCGATCTTCCGTCAATCCGGAAATCACAATAGCGGTGCACAAATCTCTCAAACACAACTTCCACTAAAAGCGAAATTAGGGCAATCCCCAACGCAAACGGGAGTGCGTCTAAGCGTAAGCGAAGGTGTAAGCCAAGGTCTAAAGTGAGGTGACGGAATCTCTCTTCGTCCGTCCTTTTATAGTGTAAGATAAAATATCGGCCCGGCCCAATTGCGTAGGAGATCGTGGCTTAAAGTATTGGCGAAAAAGATCGCCAAGATCACGGTCGTGGAAGGTTCCACGGCCGTAATTTAGAGCGTGGAATTCAACACGGTTTGAACCATCTTCTCCCCGGCCGTAGAAGTTGCTGGAATGAACCACGCTTTCCTACCCATGGTTCCACGGCCGTGGAACTGAACGTGGAAAGTGGTACGGCCGTATTTTAGAGCGTGGTTTAGGGAAAGAACGTGATTCTTCCCTAGCCTCGTGCATTCCTCAAGTTGGCATTCCCTTAGCTCCTAGAAATGCCCTCAATCCATGGACATTGCTTAACAACTCCATTCTTGCTCTATTCCGTTCGGAAATAGCTCTCAATCACCTATAATCAACATAAAGCTTGTGTAGATCTCTATATCGACATTATAGACAAACTAGCTCACAAATGCATCTATGCTCAATCAATGACTATCAATATAAATCAAATACACTTAGAAAACGTGCCTAAAATATCACAATATTTCATGCTAACAAATAACCCCATACTTGCCACTTGCTTGTCCCTAAGCAAGGTCTTTCAAAAGCTTTAAAACAAGAGTTAGGATGAAATATGTGTACCTTCTCAAAGCAATACTTCTTTTGGATGAATGTGCCTTCTAAACAATAGATCATTCTCAAATCTTGCTTCAATCGTTTATAGGACTTTCATACACTTAATCAAAGAGTAAAGAGCAAAGAAAGCTCATGAATCAATCAAACTTCCATACAAACATCATAACCCTTAAACATTATCAAAATCAATCAGAAGAAACTTCAATTTAGATCACCAAGTCATATAACATTCTTTTGATCTTAAGGACTTTCAAAGAAAAAAGGTCTAGAATGTGGAAAGGGAAGGAAGCTTTAAGGAATGTGGTGCATGAATCCGGGAAAGTGGACAACTACTCTTTTCTTCTTCTCTTGCGGTTTCCGCAACAACTTCAACTTAGAGCTTCGCTCTCTTCTTTCATTTTTCGACTTTACTTTTGGAGTTATGGATAGAGGTGCACAAAAACCGAAGCCTAGGAGATTGGCGTTTCTCAATTTTTATGAGATGCCTCAAACCTTTAGCGCGCATACCATAATCCGCTAGGAATATCGCTCAATCCGACTTTGGCAAGACACAAACACCCGGCTATGTGAATGGTGCCGAGTTACTCATCATCATGATTGACTTCCCCAAACCTACAATTTCTTTCTATTCCTTTGAATGCAAAGTATTGCTTTCATGGCCCTCCCACATCATACATGCCTTTTTCAATCAACTCTTCCAAATTCCCGGATAGGTAAAGGAGGTCATAATTTCAATGAGGGGCTAAATGATTAAAGAAAGAAGAAAGAAAAATCGAATTGCCTTAATCATCTCAACAAGAAGCGTAAGAACTTATAGTGTGATTTCAACTTCAATTCCTCAACATGATTTAAGTAACATTCATCACATTATAAAACTTGCAAAAGAGGTATAATCAACTCATTCAATTTCTTTTCAATCTACTATTCGTTTAAGCATGCAATTGTCATCAAACTCAATTCACAAGTAGCAATATTATAGAAATCATCTCAATTCCTTAGAAGCACAAAATTTTTCAAAATTTTTCAATTTTTATGGGTTTTTCAAACTCTTTTTCATGCAATGCAATAATGAAATATGCAACAATATAATGAACATGCAATGATAGTCTCGATAGAAGCAAACATAGTGAGTAAGAGTTATTACAACTTTTAGTCACACCCCACCCCATACTTGGAATAAACATTGTCCCTAATGTTCAAATAAAAGAAAGAAAAGAATCTCCAATGCTCTTGTCATGCAAATCATCGTCACTGCGGCGCTGGTGGAGGCGGGAATGGAGAGAAGCTAGGATCATAAAACCGCCCAAACTGCTGGCGGTAGACATCTCTCATCATGTGATCGAGGTCGTCCAAGTGTCCATCTCTAGCATCGGCTCGAATCTCCAATGCTCCTACTCTCTCCGAAAGACCAGTAGCCCAATCCGGCATCTGCTCATACCATCCCGGAGCATGACTGTACCACTCTGGAGCGTCGGACGGTGCTGGTGCTAGTGCAAATGGTGTCTGTGTAGCCCATGGAGGTGGAGCTCCATACCATGCAGGAGGTGTCTCTACCCAAGTGGGTCTCTCACTCACGCTGGCGCGGCGAGAAGACAAGCCTGAAGCTCTGGCGGGACGTGGAGAACGTCTAGGCACATCGGGGGCCGCATCCGGCTGATCCGGAAAGGTGCCAAACTCCTGCTCGGCTCCTCCTCCACCCTGAAACTGATCCCTCATCTCCTCCTCCTCAACTACGGGCGGTGGTGGGACATATGGGGGAGCTGCAATCCTGTTCGCGTGCATAGCAGCAAACGTCTCCTTCCAATTATGGCGTCCAGCCATAATGGAGTACTCCGGTAGCCACTCAATACCCCTACCCGTCCTGCTCTCCCAAGGCATGGCTGCATAAGGCGGACCTCTATGTGTGGGGAAGATGAGACCTCTAGTCATGAAGGCATGAAGTCCTAAGGGTACGGCTGGTATGCGGGTACATGCAGAAAAATCAACTCCCAAGCTCCTAGCAAGGTGGGTAACTATCCCACCGTATCCAATGTTGCCCTTCCTCTTGTTCTTAAGCTTGCTCATAGTAGCAGCTAAGAGGGTGGCACAGTCAGCTCGGCGCCCATACAGCATAGAATACAGCAGAAATAGCTCATCCGTCTTGATCTTTTGGGGCGTCTCCGTCCTAGGGAAGAGACACTCCGAAAGAACATGGTGAGCAATCTTCAAGGCTAAGTGATACATCAACTTAGCCTTGGTGTCAGCAGGTTGCCAGCGGTCCTCGCTGGCGTAAATCATAGCAACCTCCTCCCAAAAGTCTTTGGCGTAAACGCCACTAGGAAAACGACCGTTAAAGGTCTCATGGAACCCAAAGAAGGTTCCGAACTCACGGATGGTAAAATCATAGTTTCTTTCCATAAGACGGAAAGAAACGGTCCTATCCACATGGCTGTGCTCGAAAGACGTCACAACCTCCCTCGTAATCTCCTCATAGGCGTCTTCTTGGATAGCCGAGAAGACAACTAGTCCGGCTCTATCCAAGAGCCAAGTAAGGTCATCTATGATGTTAAGAGGAGCTAGATCCTCTAACAATAGGTACCTAGGTCCAATCACAGGCCTCTCATGGATCCTCTCGAGTGCATCGAGGTGATCCGCATGAATGGTCGGTACTCTAGGGCTAGGAGGTGAGGGTGATGAAGGTGATGATGGAGGTGAAGGGGAAGAGGGTGGTGGTGCTCTAGAGGATGAAGAAGAAGAGGGATTACCCTTCCTCTTCTTGTTTTGGTCATTCTTCTTCTCCTTGATTCTCCCATAAACTCTCCTCACAAAGTCCATCACTGTTCAAAATTACGGTCTGTTCTTGGTAATTCCACGGCCGTGGAACTGTCAGCGACCGTGGTTCGTCTGGTTTTTTCGCAAATCTCAGCAAACAACACTCAAACTCAGCAATCAGGCAGCCCTAGTCTAATTTCTTCCAATTTCAATCAGTTCTTCCTAAAATTTCTAGCAAAAACGAACCAAATTGACAAAGATCAAGAAGAGTGGAAAAAACCTAGGTTTTGGATTTTAAAATCCGAATTGTGCGTTCCGTGGTGATTTTCCGCTCGATTTGTTGCTTGGATCTTGTTGGTGGTTGAATTTGCTTCAATTTGGGAAGAAGAATCGTTGAAAACGATTAAGGAACGAAGATTTGGGAAGAAGGGCGTGGAATCGGCGTTTTGGGTCGTGGAATTGGGTATTTGTGGAGGGTTTTTGTGAAGAACGTGGTTTATATAGTGACATGCAAAATTTTGAAAATCAGGGTCTATCGGGGGGTTCCACGGCCGTGGAAATATACGGAACCGTGGTTTTGGTGATTTTTCAAAGGCTTTTGGAAATTACGGTCACTGTAGCTGTCACGACCGTGGTTTAGGCCGTGGAACTCTTTGTAAAGCTCCAAAGTCCAAATTTCGTCACTTTTCTTCAACATTACCCTTCCCTTTTCCTTTTCCATCGTTCCTACATCCAAAAACACGAACATACCGGAAGGAATCGAAGGCAAAACAAAGCAAAAACGTCTAAACTAAGCTAAACTATGAATCGAAAACAAAAAACAAAAATGCAATACCTTGGGTTGCCTCCCAAGAAGCGCTTTGTTTAAGGTCCGTAGCTAGACCAATCTCGCACTTATTCGAGTGCGGTAGGCGCGAACTCTTCAGCTTGGAGTTCCGGCGTGTACTTCTTGAGTCGTTGACCGTTCACCTTAAAGCTTCCGCCCGCTTCACCCCATACTTCAACTGCACCATGGGGGAAAATACGCTTAATTAGAAAAGGTCCGGTCCAACGAGATTTGAGCTTACCTGGAAAGAGACGAAGCCTTGAATTGAAGAGGAGAACTTGATCTCCTTCTTTGAAGTCCTTTGGAATGATATGCTTATCATGCCAACGCTTTGCTCTCTCCTTATAGATCTTGGCGTTTTCGTAGGCATTCAAGCGGAGTTCGTCCAGCTCATTAAGGTCTAAGAGACGCTTCTCTCCTGCTTCCTTCATGCCAAAATTCAACCACTTAATAGCCCAAAACGCCTTATGCTCTAATTCTACCAGTAAGTGACAAGACTTCCCATACACAAGGTTGTATGGTGTGGTTCCTATGGGAGTCTTGTACGCAGTCCGGTATGCCCACAATGCGTCATCAAGCTTTAAAGACCAATCCTTCCTAGTCCTTGAAACCGTCTTCTCTAAGATTCCTTTGATCTCCCGATTTGAGATCTCAACTTGTCCACTTGTTTGTGGATGATAAGGGGTGGCGATCTTGTGAGTAACCCCATACTTAGCTAGAAGAGCTTCAAAGCGCCGGACAATGAAGTGAGAACCTCCATCACTAATGATAGTCCTTGGCGTCCCAAATCGTGGAAAAATGGTCTTGTTAAAGAACTTAACCACCACCATGGCATCATTGGTGGGAGAGGCAATTGCTTCCACCCATCTAGAAACGTAATCTACCGCCAATAGTATGTATTGGTTTCCACAAGAGGATGGGAACGGTCCCATAAAGTCTACTCCCCAAACATCGAAAATCTCCACCTCTTGGATGTTGTTGAGGGGCATCTCATTCCTCCTAGAGATATTACCTGTTCTTTGACAAGCATCGCAGCAAGAAACAAAGGATTGCACATCTCTAAATAAAGTAGGCCAAAAAAATCCGGATTGCAATACCTTTGTGCTAGTCTTGTTCGAACTAGCATGTCCTCCACAAGGTAGTGAATGACAATGGCGGATGACACTTTGCATCTCATCTTCCGGCACACATTGCTGAATGATGCCATCCGGACCTCTCTTAAAGAGGAGAGGCTCGTTCCAAAAGTATTCCCGGACATCCTTAAAGAACTTCTTTCTTTGTGCGTAGGATAATCTGGGTGGTATCTCCTGACAAACTAAATAGTTAACAAAATCAGCAAACCATGGTTCGTTACCTTTGGAGATCACATCGATGCACTCCTCAATAATGTGTAGGTGTTCGTCCGGGAAGGAGTCATCGATGGGTAAATGGTCGTCCTCTAGATGTGTTAGGCGACTCAAATGATCCGCAACAGAATTTTCTGAACCTTTCTTGTCGCGGATCTCTAGATCGAATTCTTGTAGGAGGAGAATCCATCTAATTAGCCTTGGCTTCGCATCTTTCTTCGCAAGGAGGTACCGGATCGCAGCATGATCCGTGTAGACAATCACCTTTGCACCTACAAGATAAGAGCGAAACTTGTCAATAGCATAGACAATGGCTAAAAACTCTTTTTCGGTAGTGGCGTAATTGAGCTGCGCTTCATCTAGCGTCTTGCTAGCATAGTATATGGCATGGATTCGCCCTTCCTTCCGTTGTCCAAGAACAGCTCCTATGGCTACGTCACTAGCATCGCACATAACCTCAAAGGGAAGAGTCCAATCCGGAGGTTGGATAATAGGTGCTGAAATTAGAGCTTGCCGAATGGTGTTAAATGCATCCAAACATTCCTGCGAAAACTCAAAATCCGCATCCTTCATCAATAGATTAGTGAGAGGTTTTGATATTTTAGAAAAGTCTTTAATGAAGCGTCTATAGAATCCGGCATGTCCTAGAAAACTTCTTATCCCTTTCACCGAAGTTGGGAGAGGAAGCTTTTCTATGGTCTCTATCTTAGCCTTATCTACTTCTATCCCTCTATTAGAGATTAAGTGACCTAATACAATTCCTTCCTTAACCATAAATTGACACTTCTCCCAATTAAGAACTAGGTTAGTGTCCTCACATCTTTGTAAAACAAGAGAAAGGTTAGAAAGGCAATCGTTAAAAGAGGAACCGTATACGGAGAAATCGTCCATGAAGACCTCCATGATTTCCTCAATGTATTCGGAGAAGATGGCCATCATGCACCTTTGGAAGGTGGCTGGGGCGTTGCAAAGCCCGAACGGTATTCTCCTATAAGCGAACGTACCCCACGGGCACGTGAATGTGGCCTTCTCTTGATCATCCGGGTGTATCGGAATTTAAAAGAAACCACTATAACCGTCAAGATAGCAAAAGTGCGAATGTTGCGCTAACCTTTCAAGCATTTGATCGATAAAGGGTAGTGGGAAGTGATCCTTCCTCGTCGCGTTGTTAAGCTTGCGGTAGTCAATGCACATCCGCCATCCCGTTACGGTTCGGGTAGGAATGAGTTCGTTATTCTTGTTGGTGATGACCGTCATTCCTCCCTTCTTTGGAACTACTTGAACCGGACTCACCCACTTACTATCAGAGATAGGATAGATGATACCTGCATCAAGAAGTTTAAGAATTTCCTTCTTGACAACCTCCTTCATGGTCGGGTTCAACCGCCTTTGAGGTTGTCTTGAAGTCCTAAAGTCTTCCTCCATTAATATTTTATCCATGCATAGGGAGGGTTTGATTCCTACTAAGTCCTCAATAGTATAGCCTAAAGCTTTCCTATGTTTCCTAAGGACAATCATGAGCTGATTATGTTCATCTATGCTTAGATCGGAACTAACAATAACCGGAAAGGTAGAATTAGGTCCTAGGAAACCGTACCTTAGATGAGTAGGAAGTGATTTTAGTTCCATTGCTTTCGGAGCTTCCAATGATCCTTGAGGAGCATCCGATGCCTCCTTAGAAGTGTCTAAGGGTGTTGAAGGTGTAGGTGAAGAATCGAAGGAAGTTGAAGGAGTGTCTCGTTCACCCTTTTCCACGGCCAGAATCACGGTTTCCCTATGTCCTCCACGGCCGTGGTTTAGGGCGTGGAAGGTGGTTACGGTTGCTCTGCCTCCTCCACGATCGTGTAACCCCCTGGAGTGAGCCACGCTTTGGGTTGTGAGATCCACGGCCGTGGAATATAGTGTATGGCCGTGGATTCTCACATTTTCTGCCTCGTCGTGGAGCTTCTCGAATTCCACTTCACCCACTTCTTCTTGTGCTTCTAAGGCTTCAATTGCCTCACTGCACTCCTCTTCTTCCCCTACATTCGTTAGACTCATAGTAATGACCTTTTGCAAAGGATCTTTGAAGAGAATAGCACTTACCTCCTCTCTACACAACCCTTCTTCATCTTGGATATTGAATATATCCTCATCAAAGATTGGCTCCTTCACCAGAGTGGAAAGAACAAACTCTACCTTCTCTTCTCCTATGTCAAAGGCGAGTCTAGCATTCTTGCAATCGACTATGCAGCCGGAAGTTGCAAGAAACGGTCTTCCGAGTATGATCGTGACTGGACTATCTGCAGGAATGTCAAGCACGACAAAGTCAATGGGAACAAAGAATTTACCTAGCTTGACTGGGACGTCTTCTACAATACCGACGGGGCGAGTGATGGATCGATCCGCCATGTATAACGTCATCTTCACCGGTTTAGGGTCGCCTAAACCGATCTTCCTGCATAATGCAAGTGGTATGATGCTCACACTTGCTCCTAAGTCACATAATGCATCATATGTGACATCTCCCACTCCTATGGAATGCAAAACGACCCCGGATCCTTTAGCTTGGGGGGCATTTTCGCCTTCATGTTCTTGATGAGATCCGAAGAATCCGAACTCATCTTAACCTCACCGAAATCTTCTAGTTTCCTCTTGTTGGAGAGGAGCTCCTTTAAGAACTTGCCATAACCCGGCATACCTACAATAGCATCAATAAAGGGTATATTAATATGCAGCTTGCTCATGAGTTCTATAAACTTACCAAATTGTTTATCTAGGCGTGCTCTCGCTCTAGATTGAGGGAATGGTAGGGGAGGTTTGTAAGCTGGAGGAGGAACGTAGACATCTTCCTTCTCCTTCCCCTTCTCTTTGTCTTTCTCTACGGGGACTTCAACAAACTTAGGCTGGGGATCGGTGGTAGTCACTCCGCTCCTAGTTGTGATTGCCATCACCCTTCCCTTAGGGTTGTCCTCCGTCTTTCCTGGAAGTTTCCTTTGATTCCTAGGAACTTCCTCCGCATGGTTGAACATTTGGTTTTCTAAAACCTTTTGGGCTTTATGAACCTTAGAAATTTGATCATCAACCTTAATGATGCGGTTCTCCAAACCTTGAAGCTTTCCCAAGATCGTTTCGAACATGGGATCGGGCTTCTCCTTCCCCGAAGTGTTTCCTCCATTAGATGTTTGCCCCTGGCTTTTCAAAGGAGTAGAGGAAGAGGAAGGTAGAGTTAGTGAATTCGAATTGGAAGGATAAGAGTTACCGGAATTTTGTTGATTGGAGCGCCAATTGTTGTTGGTTGAACCCCTATTGTTGTTCCAATTGTTGTTCCGGTTGTTGTTGTTGCCATTCCAATTGTTCCGGTTATTATTCCGGTTATTGTTGTTGTTGTTGCGGTTTGTGTTCTCACCGCCATTGTTGTTGTTGCCCAAATAGCCAACATCCTTGCCTTGTTGCTTTGGAAAGTTGGTCTTAATTGCCTCCTTCAACTCCTTGATCTCATTGTTGAGGGAGAAAATCTGATTTTGAGCTTCATATGTGAGCTTTGCTCCTTGCTCCACACGATTTCCCTCCACTTTCCGGTGGGAATACTTCTCTATGACCCTTGCTTGCTTCTCGATGAAGTCCCAAGCGTCATCTTCCCTCATGTCCATGAATGTTCCACATGAGAGGGATTGGAGCTTGAATTGTGTCTCCACATCCAGCCCCTTGTAGTAAATCTCCAGCAATGCAAGCTTGGATATGCCATGATGAGGGCAATCCAATAACAAGTCCTGAAACCTTTCCCATGATTGAAACAAACTTTCGTTAGACCTCATGGAAAATGCATTGATCTTACCTCTAAGTTCCGCCGTTTTGGATGGCGGAAAGAATTTGGTGAGGAACTCCGCGGAAAGGTCTTCCCACGTGTCTAGTTTCCCACTAGGAAGAGCTTGGTACCAAGACAATGCTTTCCCCTTCAAGGAGAAGAAGAAAGGCTTGAGCTTATAGTTGTTGGTAGTCGCGTTCTTCGGCCTCATTGTCTCCATCATACACTCAAAGTTTTGCAAGTGTTGGTGTGGGGATTCAGCGCTTGTCCCGCCAAATTGGTTTTGGCGAACAAGAGTAATAACTTGAGGGTTGAAGCTAAACCCTTGTACATCGTCAGCATCAAAGTTCACGCCCAGACGGCGTGGTTGCTGCGTTGGATCCATCCTTTGGCCAAGAGTCCTTGGCTCATTATCTACACGGTTCACCCTTGCATTCCTAGGTGGAATGCGTCGGTTTGCGGTTGTCCGTGGAGCGAATGGATTCACATTGATCCTCGGATCAATCTCCTCTAACGGTGGCATGGAAGAGTCGCTATCATCAGCGGATGAATGACCCCTATTCGACCTTAATGATCTCCTTGAGGATTTCTTGCTCCCCTTATTCTTAAGGTTGCTTATTTCTATCCTCATCTGGAACATCATGTCCTTCAGATCATTAACTTGGGATTGATGACGATCCATCTCATCCCGGCGAATATTCTCATTCCATTGGAGTTGAGCTTCTTTCTCCGCTAACTCCGCTTGAAGATCACGTTCATTTTCTTCAACCATCTTCTTTTCCTTGCGTTTTTACCTTAACGTCCTCTCAAGCTCTTGATCAAAAGGTAAGAGGTCTTCGTTGTTCCTAGACCTGCGCATGCACTCAAAAAGATATCAAATAACAAGGGAGAAGCTCCCAAGCTTGACAACCGATAACCGAATTCGGCCTAAACCAAATCCCCGGCAACGGCGCCAAAAACTTGTTTGCCACTTAGCGTGCGTGCAAATAAGCTTTAAATATAAAACTAGAAATCAAGCAAGCGAACCCGCAGTGTACGGATCGATATAGTTAAGCAAGAATTCCAGAGTATCGAACATAGGGATTTGGGGGGAACAAATTCGATTGTAGATTATCAAGCAAGTAAATGTATGAAGCTTTTCAAATATTGGGAAAACAACAATCCTAAAGATCCAAGTATCCAGCTGTGGCAATCGATTCAAGATATACTAATGATATAAGGACAGAATTGAGATATGCAAAGGTATGCTAATGTAAGGTAATCGTACGGTGAAGTTCCAAAAACCTTATATGACTCACCTACAAGACACTCTCTATAAAGGTTGTTGAGGCTTCAATATAGAAAGGTTCTAAAGGTAAGAATTAATGTCAAATACCCAAACTTGTAATCCAAGGATCAAGACTAACTAAACCGATTACGGTTGTGACACTCACAATCGGGGTAGAGGTTGTTGAGGCTTCACTACCACCTAGAAAAGGCAAGCCTAAACTAAGTTAAAGCAAATCTTTAACTTTGGATTAAAGTAAAAGCAAGTTCGTAAACTTAAGGGAAATCACGGTTGGATCTTGAGGTTCCACGGTCGTGGACTCAAGAACAGACCGTAATTTAGGGTTCGTCGGCGATTCTCTCTAACTCTCAGGGTCCAATCTGTTTACGATCGATCTATCATCATCTAAGCCACAACTATCAACCCTTTACCTTAGAATTGTTAAGGGTTTTAGCCAACAATAGTTATATTGATATCAAATTCAAGAATTAAAAGATTGAAAGATGAAAACTTCCGAAAACCTTCAATAAACTTCAAACCAATCTCAATGTCACAATCAAGAACAAATATTGTCACTAGATTCGGAATATAACAAACAAACACAATCTTAGATAAGAAGGAAGAACGGGATGTCAATCCGTCTTCTAAATCAAACCTAAACAAGAAGAGGAATCTTCTTGCGAACAATCTTCCGAATCTTCGATCTTCGGTCAATCCGGAAATCACAATAGCGCTGCACAAATCTCTCAAACACAACTTCCACTAAAAGCGAAATTAGGGCAATCCCCAGCGCAAACGGGAGTGCGTCTAAGCGTAAGAGAAGGTGTAAGCCAAGGTCTAAAGCGAGGTGACGGAATCTCTCTTCGTCCGTCCTTTTATAGTGTAAGATAAAATATCGGCCCGGCCCAATTGCGTAGGAGATCGTGGCTTAAAGTATTGGCGAAAAAGATCGCCAAGATCACGGTCGTGGAAGGTTCCACGGCCGTAATTTAGAGCGTGGAATTCAACACGGTTTGAACCATCTTCTCCACGGCCGTAGAAGTTGCTGGAATGAACCACGCTTCCCTAGCCATGGTTCCACGGCCGTGGAACTGAACGTGGAAAGTGGTACGGCTGTATTTTAGAGCGTGGTTTAGGGCAAGAACGTGATTCTTCCCTAGCCTCGTGCATTCCTCATGTTGGCATTCCCTTAGCTCCTAGAAATGCCCTCAATCCATGGACATTGCTTAACAACTCCATTCTTGCTCTATTCCGTTCGGAAATAGCTCTCAATCACCTATAATCAACATAAAGCTTGTGTAGATCTCTATATCGACATTATAGACAAACTAGCTCACAAATGCATCTATGCTCAATCAATGACTATCAATATGAATCAAATACACTTAGAAAACGTGCCTAAAATATCACAATATTTCATGCTAACAGATACGAGTGGAACTTCTCAAATGCATACACAACCGCTAGCAACTCCTTCTCGGTGGTAGCATAATTGAGTTGGGCATCATCTAGCGTCTTGCTAGCATAATAGATGGCATGTGTAAGCCCATCTTTCCTTTGTCCCAAAACAGCCCCGACGGCCATATCACTCGTGTCACACATGATCTCGAACGGTAAGCTCCAATCCGGAGGTTGCATGATAGGGGCGGTGATCAAAGCATTCTTCAACCTACAAAAAGCCTCAAGGCAATCCTTGGAGAAAACAAACTCAACATCTTTCATTAGTAGGTTAGTAAGAGGCTTAGAAATCTTAGAGAAATCTTTAATGAATCTCCTGTAAAAACCGGCATGCCCTAGAAAAATCCTTACCCCCTTCACCGAGGTAGGTGGTGGCAACTTCTCTATTGTCTCTATCTTAGCCCTATCAACCTTAATGCCTCGGTTGGACACCAAGTGTCCCAACATAATGCCTTCACTTACCATGAAGTGACATTTCTCCCAATTCAAGACAAGATTAGTCTCCTCACATTTCTTTAACACCAAAGACAAGTTAGCTAAACAATCATCAAATGAAGATCCATAAACAGAGAAATTATCCATAAACACTTCCATGATGTTTTCAATATATTCAGAAAAGATAGCCATCATACACCTTTGAAAGATGGCGGGTGCATTATACAACCCAAATGGCATTCTCCTATACGCAAATGTACCCCAAGGACATGTGAATGTAGTTTTCTCTCGGTCATCTGGGTGGATAGGGATTTGGAAGAATCCACTATAGCCATCTAAGTTGTAAAAGTGTGAATGTTGAGCTAATCTCTCTAGCATTTGGTCGATGAAAGGAAGAGGGAAGTGATCTTTCCTAGAGGCCACATTTAGTTTCCTATAGTCTATACATATCCTCCATCCCGTAACTGTCCTAGTAGGGATTAGTTCATTACTCTCATTAGTCACTACGGTCATCCCACCCTTCTTAGGAACTACATGCACGGGACTAACCCACTTACTATCCAAAATCGGGAAAATGATTCCCGCATCCAGCAATTTAAGGATCTCTTTCTTGACTACCTCTTTCATGATAGGGTTTAGTCTTCTTTTAGGTTCAATCGAAGGTTTATGGTTGTCTTCCATCAAAATTTTATGCATACACAAGGAAGGTTTAATGTCAACTAAGTCATCAATGGTATAGCCTATAGCTCTCCTATGCAATCTCAACTCATGCAACAATCTATTCAACTCATCATCATTCAAGCATGCATTAACAATCACCGGATAAGTAGAATTTTCACCAAGAAAAGCATACTTCAAATGAGAGGGGAGGGGTTTAAGTTCAAGTTTATGAGGACCTTTATCAGTTGGAGACACTCCATACAATGTAGGTTGATATGAATCCAAAGCTATGGAAGACTCTCCAAGGCTCCTTGAAGCTTGATCAACCACTAGGGCACTTTCTGGAGAAACCACGGGCAAAACCACGGTCTCTGGCAAAACCACGGCCGTGGACTCTGAGAGGCTGGCATTTTTGAGCATTCCAGAGAGTTCCACGGCCAAAGTTACGGCCGTGGTTCCCTCTCCCTGACCGTGGTTCCTACAGTGATTCAGCATGGCTTCGTGCACTTCAAATTAAGCACTTGTCTCCTTTTCCAATGCATCAAGCCTTGATTTCTTCATTGCAATCATCCTCAAATCCTTTCTCCATCAAACTTAAGCTAAGAACCTTCTCCAAGGGGTCCTTGATCAAGATCGAGCTCACAACTTCTTTACATTCCTCTTGCTCGACAATGTTGAACACATCTTCACCAAGGTTTGGCTCCTTCATCATTGTGGATAGCTTGAACTTGATATTTTCCTCTCCTATGTTGAAGGAGAGGATTCCATTCTTACAATCTACCAAGCATCCGGATGTAGCTAAGAACGGCCTCCCTAAAATGATAGGAACCGGGTAGTCCGCCGGGATGTCCAAGACAACAAAATCTATTGGTACATAGAACTTCCCGAGTTGCACCGGTATGTCTTCCAAGATTCCTACGGGGTGGGTTATTGAACGGTCCGCCATATAGAGGGTCATCTTCACCGGATTTTGCTCTCCTAGCCCAACCTTGTTGCAAAGTGCAAGTGGGATGATGCTTACACTTCCTCCAAGATCACATAGGGCTTCATACCTCACTTCTCCAACCCCAATTAGCACACAAAAAGATCCCGGATCTCTTAGCTTAGGAGGCATCTCCTCCTTCATAGTTTGGATCAACTCGGAAGATCTCTTTGTCATTCTCACTTCTACATACTCCTCCAATTTCCTCTTGTTGGAGAGTATTTCCTTCAAGAATTTTTCTGTAGGCCGGCATACCTAGAATAGCATCCATGAACAGAATGTTAATATGCAATTTAGACATAAGTTCAAGGAATTTACCAAAATGCTTGTCCAATCAAGCTCTTGCTCGTGATTGTGGGAACAGTAGTGGTGGCTTGTATGGAGGTGGTGCCGTATATGTTGGCTCATCATCCTTGCTTTTTCCTCCTTCTTCTTGTAATGTCTCTTCTTCTATCACCACTTGCTTTCCCTTATCATTCCCCTTAGGTAAGGGGTCCTTCATGATCAGCCCACTCCTTGGCCTCTTGGGTTGTCCTCGGTCCTTCCGGGAAGCTTTCCCGGATTTCTATGAGCTTCACCCGCCTTTTGAAACACTTGTGCTTCTAGAACCTTTTGAGCCTTAGAAATGGAAGTCACCATGCTCTCAAGACCACTCAAACTTCCAAGCAATTGCTCAAACATCATCTCGGTTCTATCCTTTGGAGGTTGAGTAAATCCGGGTGGAGGCTCTTGTGAAGCCTTAGGTGGTGGAGTTGCGCTTGTGGAAGCGGGAGGGTTCAAGGCACCATCCGGGTTAGAATAGTAAAACCCGGGATGTTTGTGGTTAGGCCGGTAATTGTTGAATTGTCGGTTGTTGTTGAAGTTCCTAGGGCCTTGATAATTGTTGAAGTTTCCCCTTCTTATGTAGTTCACATCTTCCTCCTTGGAAGACAAGTTTGCTTGTACTTGCACGTGAGGGCTTGCTTGATTCTTCAAAATTGTAGCACACAACTCCCTCAAAGACTTAAGCTCATTGTTGATTGCATCAAGCTTGAAATGGTGACTTCACTCACCTCATATGCTCCCAGTTTTCTTACATCACTCTTCCTATGGGAGTACTTTTCTATCACCAAAGCTTGTTTCTCTACAAACTCCCAAGCCTCATCCACATTCTTCTCCATGAATGTTCCACCGGAAAGGGATTGAAGCTTGAATTGGCTATCCTCATCAAGCCCCTTGAAGTAAATCTTCAATATCTCTATCTTCGGTATACCATGGCGTGGACAATCTAGAATGAGGTCCTTGAACCTCTCCCAAGATTTGAATAGGCTCTCTCTATCCTTCATCACGAAGGCATTGATCTTCCCTCTTAACTCGGTTGTCTTGGAAGGCGGGAAGAATTTAGTCAAGAATTCGGTTATCATCTCCTTCCAAGTACTCACACGTCCTTGTGGAATCGATTGGTACCAAGCCAAGGCCTTATCCTTAAGTGAGAAGGAAAAAGCCCTAAGCTTATGGTTGTTGTTCTCCAATCTAAGTGGCCTTAGAGTCTCCATCAAGATCTCATAGTTCATCAAGTGTTGATGAGGAGACTCTCCTTCCATCCCTCCAAATTGATTATGCCGGATCATTTGTAGAACTTGAGGGCGGAGCTTGTAATCATGGGATGCGGGATCTCCTAAGTTTATACCCGGAAGGTGTACTCTTTGGTCCAGATCCATACGTTTCCCTAACGTTTGTGGCTCCTCAATTATGATCGGCTCAAACTGAACATTAACCGCCGGTTGCGGTGGTGGTGGTGGTGGAGGTTGTTGACGATTAAGCTCTCTTTGCACAAGAGCTTGCCTAATCTCTTCAATCTCCCTCCTAGTTGCTTCTTGCCTCTCATTGGCAAGTCTCCTCTCATTCTCCAAGAGTTCATCTCTTAACCTAATTAGCTCTAAAGCCTCATCCAACTCAGCTTGAAGATCTCTTGCGGCCATCTCTTTCTTCTTCTTAATGCTCTTAGATCTAGCTTTAAGGGTTTTCTCCGGTTCGGGATCGAATGGAGCTAAATCCTTGCCACGAGATCTTCGCATGCACCTAAAGAATGAGAGATGTCCTAAAAATGCAAAGACACAAACCAAACAAGATCAAAAGCAACAAGAAAGACCTACACTATAAACAATCACAAACAATGACTCAATCTAGACCTAATCCCCGGCAACGGCGCCAAAAACTTGTTACGCTAAGATTGTAGCACGCAAAAGTCTTAAATTTATAACTCGATATATTTTTCCTAACTCCTAGCGAACCCATAGTGTATGGGTCGTTTTGTAGTAAGGATAGTATTCCGAGGTCGAACACAAAGACTAAAGTGAAACTGAATCAAATAGTAACTAAGGATAGTGTAGACCTAGTTTGAGAAAAGAGAAAGAAATAAAGAAATGAAAATCTCATTGCTTTTGGAATGGTTTTATGGTGATCAATCAAGGATCACGAATCATGTAAGATTTGCAAACAACTAAGCTAGCAACACGAATAAGCAAACACAAACACGAGATAGGTAATCAAAGAGAGAAAAGCGGATTCTAGGGGTTAGGAATTCCGGTTATGGCATTGGACTCAAGCTTCTAATCATTTCTTGGATCAACTATGATATGTTGGGAAGGAATGTTTCTCAAATGGGAGCAATTACCGGGTAGGTCTCATGATCCACTAGTCCCGCACTTAAGGTCCTATCACCGGGTAAGTCTATAGGAGCCTAAGGTTGGAAAATCTACACAAACCGGATTGCTATCTAGGGATCTAACCTCTCCTTACCGGGTAAGTCTCGGGAAGGCAAGTCCTAAACATCAATCCTAGCACACTCAGTCCAATAGCGGCTTGTGAGGCTCACTACTACCTAGAGTTCATCATCTTCGGTACCTAAGAGCAAGAATCACCGGGTAGGTCTCTTCTCACACTTAGTTGCTAACACTAGGTCACCCTAGGATAGATCTAGCTCAACAAACACTAGGGTTTCAACAATCTAACATCCTAGCATTCAGATTTATCAATACAAGCAAGTCAGACAAAATCACGGGTAGTTCATCTCATTCCACGGCCGTGGTCTGGCTAGAACGAACCGTGGTTTTCAACAGCAGCTAGGCTCGAGCAAGCAAATCACCCAAAGGTATGTTTAAGTCTATTCTATCATAGTCCAAGCCATAACCATCACTCCCTTACCCTAGAATCACATCTATTTAGCCAACAACATGCATCTTAACAATCAAACTCAACAAGCATACATCCATGGCTTTCATAGCAAGAATATGAAATGAAAGAGAGATAAGACAAGTAGAACAAGAAAACAAGCTGAATAAATGTTAAGAAGAACTTACAACCCTTCAAAAGAAGGTTCCATCCGTTCCTCACAATCTTTGCAAATGTCCTCAACAAAACTCACTCAAAATCCACTCAAACACTAGCAAAACTCTAAGACTATTGTTCTTCTTCTTCTTCTTCAAATGAGAGTGTCCTTGCTCCCTCCCAAGAGTATCCTCCAATGGAATGTTGTTGAATGAGAGAATGTGGGAGAGGGTGTGTGTGGTCAGCTCCTTAGAATCAGCCTGCAAGACTACTTATAGCCTCCACCAAGAGCAAGAGTCGGTTATGGAGATCGTGGGACAGCTGTCCCAGCTGTCCAGAGGGAATCACGGTCCAATTCCACGGCCGTGGAAGTGCAAGTGACCGTGGTTTTGATGTCTCAGCCTTCTTTTGATCGTTGAGCCATGAGTCGGTGCAAGGCACGCACCAATATGGTCCCCATGTGTTCCTCTTAGCTCCTAGCTTGCTTCTGAATGATTCCAGAAATGCGTCATCACGAGTAATGATCCTCGAATGTATTGATTAAGCTCCAAAAGTTCCTAAAATACCTACAAAACATGCAAAAGTCCGTGTAGACGTCTATCTCGACAAAATACATGAATTAAGTGCAAATAGTCACGAACTAATGTCAAACCATGCATGATTAACGAGAAAAACTATCTAAATGGATGCCTAAACCTACGTCATAAATCGTGTTATCACCGACCCCCACCGTGACTGACTTTCCTTCCCGAGCCATAGCTCGAGACTTCTGGGGCAAGATTGCCCATGTAGTGGAGCATAGTGACAGGTGGAGACCTAGAGATTCTAGAGAGCGCATCATCTTCCACCTAGCTTTCCGTCTTGCTCACCGCATATTTAGCGAGACACTTTTGGCACGTATTGAGACGCCCCAAAAGATCAGATAGGGTGAGCTTTTGAGCTTGTTTTGTATGGTGACGGGTGGAGTGCCTGACTTTAGAGGCATGCTGGATGAGTACTTGCATAGGATCAAGGGCAAGTCCAAGGGAGATATCTGTTGCAGAGGCTTGGTGACCCATAATGCTACTGCCATGGGTCTAGATTTGAGTGCATGTACAGTGGTCGCGGCTGCGAAGCCGCTTGGATTTCAAGAGATGATCATGAGGTGCATTATGGTTCCTCGTGGTCTTAGTACGCCGTATGTCGCTATGCCATGGGAGACGACAGCTCCACAGGGCATTCTATGGTCAGTTTAGTTCTCCGTCTTCGACCGACAATATTGGTCTTCTGCTTGGCTCCCCTACATGCAGGATGCCAGAGATGTTACTGCAGATGATGAGGAGGAGTATGATGATGGAGGAGCTGCTATGGAGACCGGTACTGATACCGCCGGTCCTAGTGTGCCAATTGTCGACTTTGTTGACGAGGCGACAAATGAGGAGGCAACAATACCACCACGACCAGCTCGGCGCAGAGTTCGTAGGCATAGAGATCCCACAGCTCACCGACAGATTGATGAGCTGACTGAGCAGATGATCGACTCCTATGCTGCTAAGACAATGGACATGTCCCAACGCCTTGCTGATGAGCGCCGGCACACTGATAGTTGGATGCATCAGATTAGAGAGAGCCAGCATTACCAGCACCGCATGATGGATATTCAGTTCCAGCAGATGATGGGGTATCCCTTTGACCCATCTCAGCACCCCTACATCCCACATCCACCACCGCCAGCTGACGAGGACAGAGCTGCATGGATTTTCTTTCTTATTTATTATGCAGTTCAGCGATGAGTATCCTATCTTTAGACTTATTTTGACCCATTGGAACAATGTGTCCTAAGTATGGGGTATGTGGATGTATTATTTGACTATGTGTGTATGATTGTATGACTTCTATTGGATATTTATGATCTTATTTTGCTTTACTTGGCTTTATGTGCTTATCTGCCATTACATGCATACATACAGGTTTTTGTTTGAGAAAAACGTCAAAAATTGGTTTGAAATTTTTTTTTTATGACATCGACCGAGCCGTTCATGGCCGATCGTGGATGAACACCTCGGATGACGCTAGAACACCTCGACCGAGGTGGGTTCTTAACTGAGAAATTTTTGAAACGATTTTTGTGCTTCTTCTCTGGATATACCTCAATGATGATTTCTGTCTGCAGATTGGTTTTGAAATCTTTATATGATCGAAAGGTTTTATGATATGTTTAAGTTGTAAAATGCTTTGTTTGAAGTTTTAGCATGTTTAACACTTTGTTTTTATCAAAATTATGTTGAATTTGAAGGTTGACACCACATGATGAGTTCTATCACATTCTTCCTGGAAAGACCAAGGCAATTCATTCTCTCCTCTTCTTCTTCTTGATCGTGCTTAGCCCCTCGTATACATATTTGCCTCCCTTTACCTATCCGGGAATTTAAAAGCAAGAAAGAAAAGCAAGTGAAAGTGAAGTTGAGATGTTGGCTAAAAGTTTAGAAAGAAACAATTAGGTTTAGGGAAGTCAATCATGACGATGAGTAACTCGGCAACATTCACATAGCCGGGTGTTTGTGTCTTGCCAAAGTCGGATTGAGTGATATTCCTAATGGGTCATGGTATGTGCATCAAGGGTTTGAGGCATCTCGAGAAATTGATGATTGCTGATCTCCTAGGCTTCGGTTATTGTGCACCTCTGTCCATGCATCCCAAAACGTAAAGTAAAAATAAGCAAAGCTTATTGGTGGAAGATGTTGTGATTCAAAGAAAGTGAAGAAAGATCCTTTTCTCAGATTTTAGCACCACAATACCCTATATACATCCCACCCTTACACGTTTCTTGACCTCTTTTGGAAAGCCCTTGAGACCTCGAGCTTGTTGATTGACTTGGTGGTTTAAACTAGATTATACATGATTGATTTCGATAAATATGATTTATTATGCATTCTATGATTTTATGCAAAGATGAATAACTTTCTTATATTTATAAAATGTTTTGATCATGTCTTGATTTTATTTGCCATGAAGCATTCTCTTAGAGTGATCTATGAGTGGAACACACCACCAAAAGGTTTTGAAAGGTTCTTCATTGATTTTTCTGACTTATAATCCATTCTATCTTGTATCTAAGATTTGAAACTTGCTTGGGGACAAGCAAGCGACAAGTATGGGTTTTTTGATAGCATGTATTATAGTCTATATTTTGGGGCTAGTTTAGACGTTTTATCTTCATAAATCGGCATGTATGGATGTATATCTAGTGATTATATTGTTGTTTTGTCTACTTTTGCGGGAATCGAGGTCTACACCTAGTTTCGTTGTAAATGTAGGTAAAATGGCACGTTTTGGACTAAAATGGAGCTAAAATAGCTAAGGAATCATTGGAGCTACATTCTGGAGCTTAAAGAAGATCTCAAGGAGCCTCGAAATGATTAAGAAGATTAACTTTGGACCAGATTCGAGAGATTTCACATTCAGTTGAGATTCACATCGGTCAACTACAGTACCACCTCGACCAAGGTGATCTTGAGGAGCGTCTTGACAGAGGCGGACACCTTGTCGCCGGCGAGATCTTTATTTTTGGCTGAGATCTTTTATTTTGGAAGGAGGAGATCTCATATTTTTGGTTGGATTTCTGGAAGGAAGATATTATTTTTGACAAATTTATTTTAAGAGATATGGATATATTTTCTAGGAAATTATCTTTTTAAGATATTATTATCTTTGGAAGATAATTCTCCTATATAAAGGGTTGGATTTTCCACAAGTTCAATCATGCTTGGAGCATCCAGCAATTGAGGGATTTTCCGGAAGATTGAAGAAAGTATTGAAGGATTGAAGTTCAAGGAAGGAAAGAATCATAGTTGGAGTTAGCTTTTGAAGGAGTTTGTAAGACTTTCTTAGATTGTCTTTTTGGTTGATTGTCTTTGTTGATTTGTGATTGAGGAACGCTTGTTTGTTACTTATTTGATTCAGTTATTGAAACATTTTTCTTAAGGTTTTCTTGTTCGAATATTGATTCCTTTTCCATTAATTTGATTATTGTTATCATGATGATTGTTGGCTAAGTTTCTTATGCGATTCTAGGGTGATTGGCTGAAAGTTGTGGGAAAGACGATGATAGATTGATCTCAATCCCAGCAGGACCCTGAAATCTCAAGCCTTTATCTTAACCCTAGAACACCTCGCTCGGTCGATAAACATCTCGGCCGGGGTGGAATCTGACTGAACGAGGTGAACCTTTCCTGATCCGAAACTGATTTTAAGATTCAAAGTTTGCCAAATCCTATCCTTATTACACCTTTCCTAAGCATGTTCACGGGTCACGGGTTACCCATGACTCGGCGGTAACTCGGCGGGTTAGTGACCCGGCGGGTTACGGGTATGGGTAAGGGTCGAGGTGATCCTTACCCGTGACCCGGCGGGTCAACCCGGCAAGCATCAATTTTGAAAAAAAAAATAAAAAAATCTCAATAGCTAACATAGCCGTTGGCGGGTCGACCCGCCGGGTCATCCTTTTCTTTTTCTTTTTTTTTTTAAAATCGGTTTTCAAAATAAAAGGGCCAACCCGCCAACCCGCCGGGTCTGACCCGTGACCCGGCGGGTCGCCAACCCGGCGGGTTGGCCTTTTACACGGTTCCGGGTCCGGGTCACCCTTTCCAGACCTTCGACCCGGCGGGTCGGACCCGTCGACTTGGCGGGTCCGACCCGTGGACATGCTTAACCTTTCCTAGTTCAACGCAAGCCTAGGATGAGACTTATCCGGTGATTCCTTTGTTTGTTTACCTAAGATCATGAGTGTAGGTAATAAAGGTTTATCCTTTATTGGGGTTTGAGTGTGCCTTCATCCCATCTTTGTGAGTTATCCTTGGACTTACCCGGTAAAGGTTGATTCTATTCCCTTGGGTGGTGTGTTGGTTTGAGATTATAGTTCCTTTCCTTAATTACCTTGAGACTTACCCGGTAATAGGAGCTTCGGTTTGGGATAGTGAGTAGTGAGACTTACCCGGTGATCTATTTCCACCTTAGAAACACCTTCCCTTTGCAAACCTCAACTTTGTCAGCGTTACCTTTTGAGATCTTGAGTCGTAACCACAACTGGATGCTTTAATCCCTAGAATCCGCATTTCCCCTTACTTGACTTTTATATCATCTTTGATTACTTTAATTGCTTTTGGTTAATTGCAATATTTGACAACCTGATTTCGTGCTTTGTTTCACCTAAGTCCCTGTGATCGACCCCTGGAATTCTTGCTTTTATTACAATTGACCCGTACACTGCGGGTTCGCATATTTGTTCAAGCATACTTCTTGGGTTATAAATTGTAAATTTTGCACACACCTTTTGGAGCGAACACCAACTTGTCAAGTCCATTCTCTTCTCTATAAGCCACTATTGAAGCTCCATGTTCATGCTTCCAGCTAAAGTTATAAGCACAATCAATGGACTTATTCGTTCTTACTTCTGGTCTGGAGTTGTGAATAGGAATAGAGCTTTGGTTGCTTGGTCCTCCATCTGTACTCCTAAAGCCAATGGTGGGCTTGGATTCCCTAATCTCGCTGCCAGGAATAAGGTTGCCCTTGCAAGGCTTATCTATGACCTTGATAGGGGTTGCAACAACATTTGGGCCTTATGGGTTGAGCGCATCTGATCAAAGGTAGTAGTAGCATCTGGAGTTGCAACCCGAAGTCTCACCATAGCTCTTTTTAGAAATCTTTGCTCATTGTTAGGGATAAAATACCCCAACCTCCCTCTGGTAGCCTGAAAAGTGGTGTCATATCCAACCACAATGATACATTCTCACACAAGAAAGCTTACACCATTTTCAAGCCAGAAAGTCCATCTGCTCAACCCAACCCCTTCAAAGTCACTTGGTTCGGATCCAATATCCCTAAGAGCTGCTATATCTCCTGGTTAGCTGCTCTTAGGCGTCTTCCCACACTTGCAAAAGTCAAGGCCTCAAACTTGATTGACAATGACACATGTAAGCTATGCAACAGCTCCTCCGAAAATGACGATCACCTCTGGTCCTTCTACAGTTATGGCTCTCTCGTGCTTTACATTGTTTCCCGCTGGACCAAGACCCCTCACCCTGCTCCCTACTTTATCAATCTCTGGTTTTTGCTTGAGTCATAGCCTGGACTCACCGGAAGCCAAACTTGCTGGATAGAATCCAAATAGCTTCTATCACCTCTTTCATCTATCACGTTTGGATTGCTTGGAACAATATGGTTTACAATAGCACCTTCACAAGAGCTGTTGATTGTGCCGGTGAGATCATAAGATCCATCAAACTCCACTTCGAGTTCAGTTGGAAGGACTGGTCGCCCTCCACTCTCGATGCTGCCCATATGTTGAACATCCACTTTGTCTAAGTCTCTACTCCCCTACCTTTCCTTTCATGCTATTTAGCTTCATGGGAATTGTGTCTTTGAGCATGTAACTCTATGTACTTGATCTTATAACCCTTTGTATATCCTTCACTCAATACAATTAAACTTTCAAAAAAAACCAATCGACTTCAATTCCCTCAAAACGACCTGAGGGCAATCTTTAGACTGGTGGTGGGGCAAGAGGGAGGAGAAGACATCAAAATAGATACCAAAAGAGTCATAGAGAAATATTATAATACTATAAAAATTCAGCAAATCTAACAATACAATCCACCTTCTGAAGCCTCCGGTGAGAGCTCGAAAAATCGAGCACGACGTCCATGCAAGCAACATCCAATCGATAAATCCCCCTCTTCTGGTCATCACACGAGTCATACCATGTTGTAAAACCTGAGAAGAAGACATTAACAGTCCTTCTCCAGCTGCCACGTCAGCCCTAATCTCCTTAGCAACCTTCTTCTTGAGACCCATGTGGAGGCCCACCACTTCCATTTGGTTCACCACGTCGCTATTATGTGCCACAAATAATATCTTCAATCTTCAAGAGTGTGTCGTCAGCGAGCTTCTCGTGCTTCCCCTTTCTCACCTACACGCCCAAACCGATCAGGTCGAGGCCGTATTTCGTCTGATAGAGACGGTTATTAGCCCGGAATCTGAGGTTGATGATCGAGAAGAGTCTCAAGTCGGTGGTCAGGTTGTGAGACTTCACCATCGTTGACTCAAAGCTCATCGTCAAATCCTTCACTTCGTAGGGCTTAAACTCTGTATAGAAGAATGCCCATAACATTAGTAGTAGGAAGATGAATAAACCGCCCCCAAATTTTTTCGGACGCATTACGATGTTGTGTAGACTACTTTTCAGCGGGGCTTTAGCAGATTGCTTGATCGAGATCAACTTAAATAGGTCCCTTTTTAGCCCGTCTAGTTTTTTTTTTTGAAAAAATTTATATTAATAACTAGAATATACAAGAGATGGTCTTCTAGACGTAGAAAAACAAGATAGCAAAGAAACTAGCCCAGATGAATGCCCAGGATATTGGCCCACATGATAGAGTTGGGGGATCGATCTTTCCAAATGCAAGCAGTTAATGTTTTGGTAGCACAAATGGCGTTTTTTGCACAGATGGAGGGGTGAGTAGTGCTGCCATTGTAAATGAGATCATTGATAGCATGAAATATGACTATATTTTAGGCACTTGTTTTGATTGTTTTTCCCTCTTTTATGTGTACATGGATATGAGTTGAAGCATTTATGAGCACATTCACCTATTTTATCGATATGGAGATCTACACTAGCTTTGTTTTGTTTATAGGTGAATTAAGGCTTGAATTGGAGCATAATGTGGAAGGATAGGAGTATTTGATCATGTTAGATGTCAAGGAGATGGTTTGGAGGAGCTAAGGAAGGAGCATGAGTGAAGAACATCATGAAACAAAGGCTTTCACAAAGATTTTTTGAAGTCCACGCCCTAAATTACGACCGTGGATTTGGGTTGGGTTCGTAGAAAGTGATTTTGGAGAACATCAAATAATTCCACGCCCAAAACCACGGCCGTGGAATGTTGTACTAGGCTGTAATTTCCATGACGATGTGACGTGTCATATTTGCCACGTCAGCGACGGTTATTGGGTTTTTCTTGTAGCCCTATTTCACCCTATAAGAAGGCTTGAGGAGCGAGTTTCGAGGACGGTTGTTGAGGGCTTCATTTTACCTTCACTTGCAATTCCGCGCCAAGGATTGGAGATTTCGGATCGTGGCTTGAGAAAGACGCAATATTGAAGATTGTGTACTTCGAGATTTTCTTAGGGTTTGCTTTGGAGGCGGATTGACACTCCGTTCTTCGTTATTCCTTAAGATTTCTGTGAGGATTCCTATACCATATTCTGAATTCATTAAACATAATACTTTGTTATTCGGATTTGAGATTGACTTTGATTGTTTATTGAGTTTTCGAGGGTTTTTATCTTTCTCTCTTCTTAATTTGATATTTGATTCAATGACTATGATTATTGGCTAAAACCCTTTAGCAATTCTAAGGTGAAGGGTTGATAGTTGTGGCTTAGATGATGATAGATCGATGGTAAACAGATTGGACCCTGAGAGTGTGTGAAACCTCGTCAACAGCCTAATCCACGGTCTGTTCTTGAGTTCCACGACCGTGGAAACTCAAGATCTAGCCGTGATTTCCTCTATTTTACGACTTTTGCTTTTGTTTTAATCCGAAGTTAAAGATTTGCTTTAACCTAGCCTTGGCTTGCCTTTCCAAGGTAGTAGTGAGACTCAACATCCTCTATTTCGGTTTCGAGTGTCACAACCTTAACCGCTTTAGTTTATCTTTGATTCCTTGGGTTTGGGCATGGGTATTTGAGATTAATTCTTATCCTTTGATCTTTTCTATACTGCAGCCTCAACAACCTTTATAGAGAGAGTCTTTGGGTAAGATATAAAGGGTTTTAGAACTTCACTATACTCAACCTTACATTAGTTATACCTTTGCAATCTCGACTCTGTCCTTGCATCTTTAGAATATCTTGAATTGATTGCCACAAATGGATACCTGGATCTTTAGGGTTGTTGTTTTCTCAATATTTGCAAAGCTTCTATAATTTGTTCACTCGATAATTTGTGAACTGAATTTGATCCCCCAAATCCCTGACTTCGATACTCTAGAATTCTTGCTTTACTACGCCAATCCGTACACTGCGGGCCCGCTTGCTTAATTTCAGTTTAATAAATTTAAAATTTATTTGCACGCACACTTTGAGGCGAACAAGTTTTTAGCGCCGTTGCCGGGGATTTGGTCTAGACCATATTTCGGTTCTCGGTTGTTGAGCTTGGGAGCTTTGCTCTTGTTATTTGATATCTCTTTTTGAGTGATTTTTGCAGGTTTCTTAGGTATATGCAAA
The DNA here is from genome assembly GCA_033239125.1 of Fagopyrum homotropicum. Taxonomy (NCBI): domain Eukaryota; kingdom Viridiplantae; phylum Streptophyta; class Magnoliopsida; order Caryophyllales; family Polygonaceae; genus Fagopyrum; species Fagopyrum homotropicum. The sequence goes on along the minus strand of BSWB01000002.1, from coordinate 55,429,004 downwards.
GGTCTAGATCCACCAAAGACCTCGTGCCTCTTGATCCAGAAAATGAGAAAACTTTGAGGAAAAAGCTAAATGAAAGAAAAATGGCCGAAAATTAGGAGAGAAACATCCAAGAAGAGTTGGACGAGGCTCGAGCTCAACTCAAACTGAGTGAGAAAGCTCGTATGGAAGAACTAGAGCATCATCAATTCCAAATAGACGAGCTCAAGGCTATGATGTTGGATATGAAGTTGGAGATGAATGACTCCAAAAAGAAGAAGAAAAGCAAACCAACTAAGTCCATTAGAGCTGAATCATCCGACGATGATGACGATATGCCGGCACTAGAGGACATTGATCCGGTGATCCATCCCGTTCGTAACAACCCTAGACCACATGTTGATCCTAGCATTCCCGTTAGAGATGTGAGAGCCGCTCATTAAGGGGATGAACCACGGACTCTTGGGTAAAGGATGGATCCAATTCAGCAACCACGCCGTCTAGGTGTGAATTTCAGAGCTGAAGACATCCAGGAATTCGGGTTTAGCCCGCAAGTTATCACCATGGTTTTGGTGGAACGAGTGCTGAATCTCCACACCAACATTTGCAGAATTTCAAGATTCTTATGGAGACATTGAAGCCGAAGAGGGCTAACAACAACAACTACAAGATCAAACCGTTCTTCTTCTCTTTGAAGGACAAGGCTTTGTCTTGGTATCAAGCTGTTCCAGCTGGAAGGCTTAACACATGGGAGGATCTATCTTCAGATTTCCTCACCAAGTTCTTTCCGCCATCCATGACGGCGGAGTTGAAAGGTAAGATTAATGCATTTTCTATGAAATCTAACGAAAGTTTGTTTCAATCCTGGGAAAGGTTTCAGGATCTTCTATTGCATTGCCCACACCATGGCATTCCAAAGATGGAATTATTGGAGATCTACTACAAGGGGTTGGATGTGAAAACGCAATTCAAGCTCCAATCTCTTTCTTGTGGTACATTTATGGACTTGACAGAAGATTATGCTTGGGACTTTATTGAGAAGCAAGCCCGAATAGTTGAGAAGTATTCCCATCGAAAGGTTGATCCTAATAGCCGGAATCAAGGAGATCTGGGAGCTGAGCTAACTCAAGCTGCACAAACTCAAATATTCTTCCTCAACACCGAAATTAAGGAGTTGAAGGAAATCATTAGACCTGGCCTTCAAAAACCAAAGGAGCAAGATGTTGGCTACTTAGGAAACAACAACAACAGTAAAGGGAATAGGAACAATAACCGGAACAACAATTGGAACAACAATTGGAATAACAAAAACAAAAATAGGAATTCCAACAGCAACTGGTGAACCAACCAACAAAACCGGTAATTCCTATTCAAATTCTGGAAATTCGCTAACACCACCTTCTTCCTCTTCTACTCCTTTGAAAAGCCAAGGGCAAGCATCAAATGGCTCAAGCAGCTCGGAGAAGGACAAACCCGATCCTATGTTGGAGACAATCTTGGGGAAGCTACAAGGACTGGAGAGCTACATTACTAAGGTTAACAAGGCCAAAAAGCTTTGGAAAACCAAGTGTTCAGCAAGGCCGGAGAATTTCCTAGAGATCAAGGGAAGCTTCCCGGAAAGACGGAGGACAACCCGAAGGGAAGGGTGATGGCTATCACAACTAGGAGCGGCGTAACAACCACCGACCCACAGCCTAAATTTGTAGAAGTCCCCGTCGAGAAGGAGAAAGAAAAGGAGAAGGAGAAGGAAGATGTCTATGTTCCTCCACCAGCTTACAACCCTCCTCTACCATTCCCACAAGCTAGAGCAAGAGCGCGTCTAGACAAGAAGTTCGGTAAGTTTGTTGATCTAATGAGCAAACTGCACATTAATATACCTTTCATTGATGCAATTGTAGGTATGCCCGCTTACGGGAAGTTCTTAAAAGATATCCTCTCTAACAAGAGGAAGCTGGAAGACTTCGGAGAGGTCAAGATGAGTTTGGAATATTCGGAGCTCATCAAAACGATGACGGAAAAGATGCCCCCAAAGCTAAGAGATCCGGGGTCATTTTACATTCTGATTGGAGTAGGAGAAGTTACATATGACGCTATTTGTGACTTAGGAGCAAGCGTAAGCATCATCCCGCTTGCTTTGTGTAGGAAGGTCGTTTTAGGTGAACCTAAACCGGTGAAGATGATGTTGTACATGGCGGATCGATCTATAACTCGTCCCGTCGGTATCATTGAAGACGTCCCAGTCAAGCTCGGTATGTTCTATATTCCAATAGACTTTGTTTTGCTTGACATTCCTGCAGATTGTCCGGTCCCGATCATACTCGGAATACCGTTTCTTGCAACCTCCGGTTGTATGGTGGATTGCAAGAACGCTAGACTAGCCTTCGACATAGGAGAAGAGAAGGTTGAGTTTGTTCTCTCAACTTTGGCAAAAGAACCAGCACTTGGAGAGGATATGTTCAACATCTATGACGAAGAGGCGTCTAGAGAGGAAGTGAGCTCGATCTTATTTAAAGATCCATTGCAAAGGGTCATAACCATGAACATCATGGAAAAGGGAGAGGAAGAGATTTGCAATGTTGAGATTGAAGCCTTGAAAGAGCTAAAGGAAGTACAAGAGGAAGAGTTTGAGAAACTATACGATGACTCTAGAAAATGTGAGAAATCACGGCCAGTCGTGCTATTCCACGGCTGTGGTTTCACCAAAACTGCCCGTAAACTGCTATTACGAGACTTCCAGAAACTTCCACGCCCTAAACCACGGCCGTGGAAGTAACAGTGGTGCCGTAATTTTGGGAAATTCTGAGAACAATTCCGTTCTTTCCACAACTACTCTTGGGTCTTCTTCAATCACTCCTACACCCTTAGAGACTTCTAAGGAAGCCTCGGACACACCTCAAGACTCATCAAAGGCATCAATAGCTATGGAATTAAAGTCACTTCCCACACATCAAAGGCATCAATAGCTATGGAATTAAAGCCTCCGATTTAAGTGAAGATGAACATTAGAAACTAATGGTTGTTTTGAGAAAGTATAAGAAGGCCTTAGGTTATACCATAGAGGATCTTGTAGGAATTAAACCATCTTTATGTATGCAAAAGATTCTAATGGAAGAGGATTTCAAACCTTCACGACAACCTCAAAGATGGTTAAATCCGATCATGAAAGAGGTTGTTAAGAAGGAAATTCTTAAGTTACTTGACGCAGGTATCATCTATCTTATCTCCGATATCAAGCGGGTGAGCCCCGTTCAAGTTTCCTCGAAAAAAAGAGGAATGACGGTTATCACCAACAAGAATAATGAACTCATTCCTACAAGAACCGTGACGGGCTGGAGGATGTGCATTGACTACCACAAGCTGAACAATGCAACTAGGAAGGATCACTTCCCACTACCATTCATAGATCAAATGCTTGAAAGGTTAACACAACACTCCTATTTCTGTTATCTTGACGGTTATAGTGGTTTCTTCCAGATTCCGAACCACCCAGACAATCAAGAGAAGACCACATTCACGTGCCCGTGGGGTACGTTTGCTTATAGGAGGATGTCATTCGGACTTTGCAACGCTCCAGCCACCTTTCAAAGGTGTATGATGGCCATCTTCTCGGAATACATTGAGGAAATCATGGAGGTTTTTATGGATGACTTTTCAGTTTATGGTTCCTCATTTGACAATTGTCTTTCTAACCTTTCTCTTGTGTTGTAAAGATGTGAAGACACTAGTGATAGCATGAATTATAGTCTATATTTTTGGACCTGTTTAGACGTTTTATCTTCAATAATCTGCATGTTTGAATGTATATTATGTGATTATAGTGTCGTTTCATCTACCTTTTGCTGGAATCGAGGTCTACACCAAGTTTCGTTGTAATCGTAGGTAAAATGGCACGTTTTGCATCAAAATGGAGCTAAAGGAGTGAAGGAGTCATTGGAGCTACATTCAGGAGTTCAAGGAAGAATCTAGGAAGCATGGAAATGAATTAAAGATTTACTTTGGACCAGATTTGAGAGATTTCACCTTCAGCTGTGTAACGCCCAAAAATTTTGGCGCGTTTTCGATATTTACTTTTCCGGCTTTTATCGCTATTTAAATAGCCTAAATACTTTATGGGTATATGTTTATATTAGTATGTTAACGGTATTTTATTATAATTTAAATCTCACAATTGAGTTACGAGATCGATTTATACGTCGTAAAGTATATTTTTGTAAGATTAATTATTTATTCGATCAACATACTTTATTTCCGAGTATAGTTATATTTTGATACGTTCACATGTATTCCCGTATTTCATTAATTTAATTTTTTCGAAAATCGGAATTTACAGATCCGGGAAATTCCGTTCCGAATGTAAATCGAGTTGTTTATTTTTAAAAGCCCTCCTCATTACTCTTTTATTTATTTTTCCTTTTATCTCTTCCCTTCCCTCTTTTCTTTCTTTTTTTTTTCTTCTTTCCTAGCAAGCTTTTCCTGCGCTGGTGACACGCTCAGCGGGGGTTGGGACAGTGACTCTTCGTTTCCCCCTCCGGCCTAGCCTACAGCCACCGTAGCCATGCGTCCGACCTCTCGAGCCTCCCTCCTGTGATGTCTATCCTTGCAGCCACCCCTCACACTTCCCTCCCACTCTCCTCTTCTCTCTCTCGTTGTTACTTCCCCCAAATTGCAGCCCTTCTCTTCTCGTTTCTCTTCACCTCTATAGCACTCCGGGAGGTCGATTGGGAGCCTGCAACACGCCGGGCAGGAGCTGCACCATAGGGCACCGCCGGAAGGAAAGCAAGGCCACCCCTCAGCACCGCCGCGACCCCATCGGAGCACAGCAGGCCGCCCCTTCCTTTCCCCTACTTACGGCCTATCGGGCGGAGTCTGGGCTGACTCGACGCCGGCGACTAGCCACCCTGCTGCCGCCTTCGTCGCCAGTGAGCCGCCGCCGGTTGTCCTCCTCATCCTCCTCTTTCCTCCACCGCGCAGCCGCCAGGCCTCACCCCCTCTCTTTCCTGGAACACGCGCAGCAGAAGGTTGAAGATGGGATTTGGATTTATTCCAAAATTTTGCCCTCTCTTTACTGTTAATTACAGTTTGTGCCCATTTTGTGTGTAATCTCAATTCTGACCCAATAACTTTGGAAAAGGAACGTTTATACCCTGTAGTAAATTATTAAAATTATTAAACCCTCAATTTTGTTAAGATTTGTGACCCAACTCCTTTACAAATTAATGTGGTGTCTTTGATGGTTTCAATCCGGTTGTTGGATAATTTGAAATTCGGTCTTTCAATCAATTTTGCATTTTGGATATTTTGCCCGGAATTGGTTTTAACGAGTTTAACCTCGGTTTTGGAAAACAGAGTTTTCGTTGAAGCATCTTTCTACGCTAAACCTTCCTTTCAAATTAGCGTTTAAGCTAATTTTGCCTAGTTTTGTCCTTAGGTCCGGAAGCGCTCCGATAAAGGCCTAACGAGTCCAAGTCGACATCCGTTGAACGACTTCCGTCTTTTGACGTCGTGTGAGTATTATTTCCCCTCGATTTAGTTATGTTTAGTATTAGTATCATGTTAGGTTGGATAATCTAGCATAACTTAGAGTTAATGCCAAGTAGTGACTTTGAACCTTAGGTGAGTTTTGAGGATTTATATTGTTTGATGGATTGATATTGATTCGAAGCTTGAAGTAGTTTATGGTTTTAAGTTGTATGTTGAGCTTGTGAGAATTTAGGGGTTGAGGTTGTAGGATTGTTGAGATTGTATAGACTAGTACGAGAGTATCCTAGTATGGGTTTTGATGGTTATGACCTTGTAAGATCGTGAGGACTAGGAGTTTGTTATCCTAGCGTGGTTATGGTTTATGATCTTGCGAGATCATTAGGACTAGAAGTCTAAGGACTTCTAGAATGTGAGAGAGATGTTGATTGTGTGCCTTGTTTTGACCAGGCGTTGAGTGCCTTCCTACGGGAAGTTGAGAGCGGTGGTTAGCGGGGTTATCTTTGGGACGAGGTAAGTCTCCGGACTTACTTAGCTCGTATTCTCTGTATTAGTTTCGATGTGTGTTTGGTGGTGTGTATTTATTCTTTATGAGTGTGTTTATTGTTTATGTTATAACATCTAAACCGGTAATAGGACCACCGACTTTATATGTTTATATTTGGCCCAAGTGTATGATAACGGGCGGTGACCGCTTGTCCAGTCCAAAATGGGGATGACTGGGAGGTGCCTTGCGACCAGCCCAACGGGTAATGCTGATCCGCATCAAGTACAAACCCGTATGGTGAAAGGGGACAAGGGCGAGATCGTTAAGATTCCCGTGTCACAAAAGAAATTGATTAGAACGGGATATGACCTAATGATAAAAAGATAATAAACCGGCTTGTGTGTTTTGGAGCATGTTGTGTGTTTATGATATTTTATGTGTGTGTGTGCCAATACCATGATTCTAATACCTGGAATACTAGCTAACGGTTTTATACCGATATTGTTGTAGTTACCCTACAGGTTAGAGACGTGGCCGAGAGATCCAGAAGAGTGGGCAGCCGGGGTCCGTACATTGTAGGATGGGTTGTGGGTGGAGTCTTGTGGATATAATAATGTATTGTATGTTTTCGACGTTTGGTCGTTTGAGTTGTTGACTCGGCTGTAGTCTTTTGTTTATATGGTTTCGGGTTTCATTGCATTGCATAAAAATGTATTTCGTTTTGGCCTTTATTTGTGTCTTGTTGAAAGATCCGGTGAAATTGTTGTCAAGCTAAGGGTCGGGACCCATTGTGAGGTCTCCGCCCGTAGCATCCCGAGTTCCGCGGAATCGGGGTGTTACAAAAGTGGTATCAGAGCTAGGTTGACAACAATGGCACTCGCAATCTTCTTAAGGCCGAATGAGGTATAAACAGAACCCACACGGGTTCTGACTTTTCATTTTTAAATCACATGCAGGAGTCGGGGTAGAATGTACGGACCACCACTCCTTCCGCGGATCTCGACAGCTTAGTATATTAGATTTTGATATATATATATATATATATATATATATATATATATATATATATATATATATATATATGTAGATAGGTAGATATGTATAATATATGTGGATTGTAGTTGCATGATGACTTGATTTATATATATGGTTAATATATGTGGACTATAATACATGTTTTGGGACCTTATATTGTTGATTGAATGTTAGATGTGTTATGTTAGTAGTAATGTGAACATAGGACTTATATATATAGTTCTATACACACACACAAATGGTATGCTAGTATTATATTAGTGGTAGCGGACCTTATAGTTAAGATGATAAGAAGTTATCATCGCCCTTGGACAAATGCCTTTTTGGGACTACGATAGCATATATACAAAGATGAGTATGCTCAAGTATCGAATTGAGCATTTCGTGCTAACAAACACCATGGCGGTTATTGGATTCCTCTAAAAGGATGTCGAAGAGGATTAGAGGTGACACAAATGAAGGACGGACAAGTGGAAGGAAAATTGGAGACAACTTAAGAGAAATTGAGAAGGAAGTCATACAAGCAAGGAAGCGACATGATAGACATGAGAGTGGTTACAAAGAAGCAACGTTTGAACAACAAAGAAACCAACTAGAGATGATGAACTTATGGTTCTTCAAGAAGACGCAAGCACAACTAAAGACGTGAAGCGAGGAGGAAAGGAGTGCATGCTATCAAGGGTAGAAGCGGTATTTCATTAAGACGTGAAGTTTTCTGGGTGCTCCTAATCATGAGAGTCAGGACGTGAAGTGTGGTCGGACTATTGCAAAGATTATGAGATACATAAGTTAAGCTTATAGAGGAACGAGGAAGGGAAGTGACGGTTTTGCGAGATCCTAGTAGGAGATTTCTTTAGAAATACGAGAATTACGAGAAGAACCACCTGGTGGAAGTTCACATAGTAGAATTTCCTTGTGGAGTCAATCATTTTCCGTCATTGTGACGAGACTGAGCAACACTAAGGAGGAGGAAATGTGTGTAGATGATGATCTTCAGAAGATGAAAGATGAAACAAGGAGTTTGGATTGAAAGACTCAAGTTACCAACCAAGAGAAGAGAGAGTGGTTACTAACGATAGAGGTGTGGGAAAGATGCACTTACAAGATATTATGAAGAGTGGTTAAGCCTATGAAGTTGGATCATATGACACGAAAAAGTTGGGGAGGTATAGTTATCTTATAGAAGCGGAAGGAAGAAGGGAGAGTAATAAGAGCTAACGAAGTTGGAAATAGAGTAAAGTGAGCTAGTGAAGTTAAGGCGGAATACCCCGAGAAGGTATCCTTCAGGAGTATGGTAACATGGCAATGTGGTAGTAGGGTAAGTCCTTGATCTTGAAGAGGGTCATCAATGAGTTAATCGGTGACCACCATAAATGCACAGGTGTAGGTTGTATACTGGTGACTGTAGGTGGGGAGAGTAATATAGGATGTGGGATCATGAAGAAGAGTAACAAGAACTTGGAGTACTCATGGTGGCTGAAAGTCGGCAATAAAGAGGTATATCATGGGAAGTCCAAGTATCTAAATCATGTAGGAATTTATCAATCTCAGCAAGTGATAGTAACGTACCGTGTGAAGAGGGATTGTAACGATATGGTGCGACCTTCTTAGGTCATGAGATTGACATATAGAGGAATGACATGGATCAGGGTAAAGGAAACTAGAAGGACAAAAAGGGAAGGGAGTCTTCTAAGGTGATTGTGCGTGAAGGGAGGATATATAAGGTGACGCATGGTATGTTTGTTCTAAAGTGATGATGTCATGTTTTCGCGAGCAAAAGCTAAGTCAAAATTTTATGACTCACATGGCGAAGCCATATTGGCTATGATGTGAAACGAAGAACTTGGATTAGGGCAACACTGCAAGCTTAGTGTTATGATGTTAGTACTTGGTGGAGTTATGAGTGGATCTTTCGGTGATTGTGGATGGAGAACTCCGTCTAAAGGCATACTTGTATGGTTGTGAAGTTGTTCTTGGAATACCAAGAGATGCATAAGGTGAGCAACAAGAGAAAGTGGGTACTGAAGTTTTGAAGTTCGATGTTATTATGAGATGTACAAGACGTACATGAAAGATTGAGGTTAGAGCCTCTATGGTCGGTTGACGTTGCATGAGGAAATGAAGTGTAAGGTTCTACACCTACTTGAAGAAAGGACGTCGGGTAAAAGCTTATGTAGAACACGAGGAGTTCCTCCCATATGCTGGGATGTCAGAGGAAGCGAAGAAGATTGTATCGATTTGTTATATGGCATGATTGAGTCTTGTAGTTAGGACTTTTGTGACGAACACCTGCGAGAGGTCAAGAGATGTTATTATCACCTTTCTTTTAAAAGTAAAAAGAAGGATTAAACTGAAATATTGCTTAACCAAGGTTTCAAGAGTCAGAAGACTCGAGCAAGTTCCACGAGTTCGGGAAATGAGGGATTTGTAAAAGAAAGACGGTCGACATTGTAGCTACGGATGGAACATTACACGTGTGGAAGGATGTCACCCCAACAAATCGGGGTGGACCACTTGTCAAGGGTAGGACCAGGTTGTGTCGGTTATTATGATATGTGATTGGTAGAGAAAAGATGGAACCCGAGATGGCACGGATTCCAACGAATCTGAACGTGGATGTTACCGCTAAGATTGATTTGGGCTCAACTTCCATTTCAAAGGCGCCGTATAGGATGGTGAAGATATGTGAGTGGGAGAAGTATTTAACGACCAGTTGCAAGGACTTGTTTATAAAGGTTCATTAGAACCAATACACTGCCATAGAGAACACCAGACGTTATCTTGAACTCTTGATTTGAAGATGTTATGGAGAACACCAGTTTGCGAAAAGAGAGACGATTATCTCTACATCAATTACCGTTAGCCGAACAAGATAACAATGAAGAACGAGTATCCTTAATCACGTATAGATGATCTACTTGATCGGTTGCAAGGGTTGGTAGTCTCTTCTAAAATTGATTTAAGGGCTGATTGCCACCAATAGAGAATTCGAGACTGGGATATTGCAAATACGACATTCCGGAAAAAAAAATCATGGTCACTACGAGTTGTAGTAATTCCATATGGGCTTATTAATTCCCAGATAAGATATTTTGGTCTACTCTCGAAGAAGAGAGAAGTTATTTGACAAGTTGTCTCGGGATGTCAACCCCCGATGGATGTGGAAGGAGTTACAAGTTATCTTAGATGTGGTGAGCTTTACCAGATATGTGAAGGGAGAAGTTGTGTAACACCTTTTATGGTAACCTACTACAGATGACGATGAAGTAATGAGTAGGACGAAGAATTGGCAACAGAGTGGCTGAGAGTTAAGAGGAGATTCGTTGGTGCAACTATTTTGATTTACCTTGAGGTATTATGGGTTTAAAGTGGACAAGTGATTCTTCAAGACAAGGTCTTGATCGAGTTGTAACACCCCGAATCCGCGGGACTCGGGATGCTACGGGTTGGGACCTCACAATGGGTCCCGACCCTTAACTTGACAACAATTTCACCGGATCTTGCAACAAGGCACAAATAAAGGCCAAAACCAAATACATTTTATGTAATGCAAAGAAACCCAAAACCATACAAACCAAAGACTTCAGCCGAGATACAACCGAAAGACCAAATGCCATACACGCGGCATACAATATATAATGAATACAAAACTCAAACACGACTCCAACCAAAACTCAATCCTAAAATGTACGGAACCCCGGCTGCCCACTCTTCCGGATCTCTCGGCCGCATTCCTAACCTGCAAGACAATCTACAACAATCGGTATAAAACCGTTAGCTAATATTCGAAGCATTAGAATCAAGGTGAAAGGCACAAACACAAGTAAATCAACATAACACACAATATACACCAAAGCACACAAGTCCGGTTTATTATCTTTTTATTATTAAGTCATATCCCGTTCTAATTCAACTTAGGTTGTGACACGAGAGTCACCGAAACTCGCCTCGGTCCCTACTTACCGGCATGGAATGGTACTGATGCATCCGACCGTCTACCAGCACGGGATAGTCGCCGAGAACCTCCTAGCTCTCGCGGGAGCCAGGCAAGTTGTCACCGCCCGTTATCATACACTTGGGCCAAAATAATATAAAGGTCGGTAATCCTAATTCCGGTTTAGTTGTTATAACAATAAACAATAAACACACACCACCAAACACACATCAATGCTAATACAAGGAATACGAGCTAAGTAAGTCCGGAGACTTACCTCGTCACCACACTCAACTCACAACACTCTCGCTTCCTTATGGAGGAAGCTCATAACCTGCTCACAAGAAGATAACTATATCAACAACAACCCACTCACAATATAAGTCTAAGACTTCTATACAAATGATCTACGCAAGACCATTTGACTCTCAATTCTAGGACCGCATCCTAGAATCTCTCATGCTCACATCACACTCAACAGAAGCTAGAAGTCCTAAGACTTCTAAACCCTCGGATCTTGCAAGATCATAACTCACAATACCACTAGTATAACATGACTAGTCCAAACAAACTCAACGGTAACAACACCATGCTAGGATAAACATATCCTAACCCATAATCTCAACAACCATATACTCCAATTCTCAAGCCTCACAAGATAATGTCAACACCTCAAGTCATAAAACGTTTCACAATCCTCAAACACTCACCTAAGGTCCAAAGCCACTACTTGGCATTCTCACTAGGTTATGCTAGATCCGACCTAGCATGATTCTAATACTAAACATAACTAAATCGAGGGGAAAGAATACTCACACGACGTCAAAAGACGGGAATCGATCAACGGATGTCGACTTGGACTTGTTAGGTCTTTATCGGGACGCTTCTGAACCTAACACCAAAACTATACAAATTTAGCTTATACGCTAAATTTGAACGGAATAATTAACATATATAAATCTAAGGAAAACCCACTTTTAAAACCCAAGTTAAAACCGTAAATATATATTCCGGGCAAATTGTATAACCTAATAATCCCAAGGTAAAACTCATTTTCAAAGCCAACGTTAAAATCTCGTAATTCAATTTTAAGTCATAACCCGGAATTAATCCAACATGAGCATAATATATATGGTATATATAAATAAGAATATAATTCAAGTAAATCCCAAATTAAAAACCCATAGAAACATTGTCAAGGGCAACTTATGAAATGCTAGAAACTTGTGACATAAATTGTAAATAAATCTTTGGGCCATTTCCTGTAATTTATTCCAGCAGGGGTAATATTGCAAGATTCCAAAATTAGGGCCAAATATGTAAATGCAAAACAGTGGGTAAAATTTGTAATTTCATCAAATAATAGGGGGGCCCGATTTAATAAAGTAAAAGGTTTTTAAAACCTTCATCTGAAGGTTGGAGGTGGGAGGGCAAAAACGCAGGGCAGCCGCCATGGCTTCGGAAGAGAGGCTCTGAGGCGGCGGTTGACAGCCCACATCTCCGGCGGTGCGAGGGCAGGTCGGATGCTCCGGTGATGTTGCAGTGGTTGTGGTTCCCGATTGCAATAGAAAAGAACGAGAGAAGTGGCGCCTCCCTGCTTCAGATCTGGCTGGTGGCGCAAGGGGAAGAAGATGGAGGCGAGACTAAGCACTTCCGATGGCTCGGCGACAGGCTTCGATTCCGGGCGTCTGGCGGTTGTTGCTTCAGGCATGCTGACTCAACAGAGGCGAAGAGGAAACAAGCAAGCGAGGGATAGGATGCTGCAGTGGTGGTTCAGTCCTCCTCTCGGTGTTTCCGGATGAACAGGAGCAATTGTAGAGGGTTGGAGATCAAGATGCAAGATGAGGTTGTGTGGCTTCTGTTTGGCTTCTGAGGAAAAGGGAGATGGAGGTGCAGAGGTGTAGGGTGGGGCGACAGAGGGCGGAGAAGGTGGTGTGGGCTCCGGCGAGGCGAAGCTCCAGTCCGGTGTTGCAACAATCCTGGTTTGCAGAGAAAGGAGATCGAGAGAGGGATGAAGTACACAGTTGTTCAATCATCAATGGGGTAGTAGGGAGAGAGATGAGAGCCAAGCATAGGACAGGGGATGCAGGTGTGAAGCAGGGTCAAAAATGAGATTGAGGGAGAGAGGGAGATAGCGTGAGAGAGGGCAAGCAACAGAGAGGAAGGCGGAAGAATCTAAGGGTCGGGGTGCAGAACTCATCAGTCAACAAGGAGAGCGAAGAAAGAAAAAAAAATTAATATAAAGAATTTGAAGTTGAAAAAGTAATAATAAGATAATAGACTCGTTTTCAAACGTGAACGGGATTTACGAATCGGAACAACCTTCCGACTTTCCGTAAAATAAATTACGGAATATATACAAATGTAAAATATATAAACTTATAAAAATTAATTTACAACGTGAATATACCCGTAAAAATTTATTAGTTAGTAAAATATTGATAAAAATCGGGAAAACTAAATATCGAAAACGCGCCTAAAGATTGGGGCATTGCACGAGTATTGAGGAGCGATGTAAAAACAATAGCATACGTGTCTTGTTAGTAGAAGTAGTATGGAGTAAAGTACTTCCTGCGTTACTTGGAATTGCAACAAGAATTGAAGAAACATAACGTCAAAGTTTGGTATGACGAGAACCAAAGCCAATAGTGTAAATTGGAAGTTCTATCTTCTTTGGTAGAGAAATCAAAGGGAAAATAATGGATATACTGCATTGAGAGAGACCCGAAAGGAAGTTGAGTTTGACCTTTTTGAGATCTTAGCGCGAGTTAGAGAAGTGGCTTACAAGTTGGCGTTGCCGCCAAGAGTAGAGAGTGTTCACCCGGTGTTTCATATGTATTAGTGGAGAGGGTACATGCATGATTCGAGACGTGTGCTCAATCATGAGGATCTAGTGACAGTCGAGGAACCAATGAGGCTAATAGGAAGATGGAAGATAGTACCTTTGGGTGATTTCTACGTTGAGCAAGTAGCTTCAATAGAATCGACGGGTTAGACCTAATTCTTTCATCGGTCGCGTTATGTGCATGTGTAGTTGTGCCTTGTGCGGGAATGTTCTGTGATCTGATATATCTTGTGGTAGTAGTTTGAGTAGATTGTTGTATAGATTAGAAGGTTTAAACCTTCTTAGTTAGAGAGTTTATACCTCGGCCTTAGGGACCGAGAAGTTCGGCGTATATCAAGTTTCGGGACGAAACTTGTTTTTAGGGGGATCTGTTGTAACGCCCAAAAATTTTGGCGCGTTTTCGATATTTACTTTTCCGGCTTTTATCGCTATTTAAATAGCCTAAATACTTTATGGGTATATGTTTATATTAGTATGTTAACGGTATTTTATTATAATTTAAATCTCGCAATTGAGTTACGAGATCGATTTATACGTCGCAAAGTATATTTTTGTAAGATTAATTATTTATTCGATCAACATACTTTATTTTCGAGTATAGTTATATTTTGATACGTTCACATGTATTCCCGTATTTCATTAATTTAATTTTTTCGAAAATCGGAATTTACCGATCCGGGAAATTCCGTTCCGAATGTAAATCGAGTTGTTTATTTTTAAAAGCCCTCCTCGTTACTCTTTTATTTATTTTTCCTTTTATCTCTTCCCTTCCCTCTTTTCTTTCTTTTTCTTTTTTCTTCTTTCCTAGCGTGCTTTTCCTGCGCTGGTGACACGCTCAGCGGGGGCTGGGACAGTGACTCTTCGTTTCCCCCTCCGGCCTAGCCTGTAGCCACCGTAGCCCTGCGTCCGACCTCTCGAGCCTCCCTCCAATGATGTTTATCCTTGCAGCCACCCCTCACACTTCCCTCCCACTCTCCTCTTCTCTCTCTCGTTGTTACTTCCCCCAAATTGCATTCCTACTCTCCTCGTTTCTCTTCACCTCTGTAGCACTCCGGGAGGTCGATTGGGAGCCTGCAACACGCCGGGGAGGAGCTGCACCACAGGGCACCGCCGGAAGGAAAGCAAGGCCACCCCTCAGCACCGCCGCGACCCCATCGGAGCACAGCAGGCCGCCCCTTCCTTTCCCCTGCTTGCGGCCTATCGGGCGGAGTCTGGGCTGACTCGACGCCGGCGACTGGCCGCCCTGCTGCCGCTTCCGTCGCCAGTGAGCCGCCGCCGGTTGTCCTCCTCATCCTCCTCTTTCCTCCACCGCGCAGCCGCCAGGCCTCACCCCCTCTCTTTCCTGGAACACGCGCAGCAGAAGGTTGAAGATGGGATTTGGATTTATTCCAAAATTTTGCCCTCTCTTTACTGTTAATTACAGTTTGTGCCCATTTCGTGTGTAATCTCAATTCTGACCCAATAACTTTGGAAAAGGAACGTTTATACCCTGCAGTAAATTATTAAAATTATTAAACCCTCAATTTTGTTAAGGTTTGTGACCCAACTCCTTTACAAATTAATGTGGTGTCTTTGATGGTTTCAATCCGGTTGTTGGATAATTTGAAATTCGGTCTTTCAATCAATTTTGCATTTTGGATATTTTGCCCGGAATTGGTTTTAACGAGTTTAACCTCGGTTTTGGAAAACAGAGTTTAACCTTAGGTCCGGAAGTGCTCCGATAAAGGCCTAACGAGTCCAAGTCGACATCCGTTGAACGACTTCCGTCTTTTGACGTCGTGTGAGTATTATTTCCCCTCGATTTAGTTATGTTTAGTATTAGTATCATGTTAGGTTGGATAATCTAGCATAACTTAGAGTTAATGCCAAGTAGTGACTTTGAACCTTAGATGAATTTTGAGGATTTATATTGTTTGATGGATTGATGTTGATTCGAAGCTTGAGGTAGTTTATGGTTTTAAGTTGTATGTTGAGATTGTGAGAATGTAGGGATTGAGGTTGTAGGATTGTTGAGATTGTATAGACTAGTACGAGAGTATCCTAGTATGGGTTTTGATGGTTATGACCTTGTAAGATCGTGAGGACTAGGAGTTTGTTATCCTAGCGTGGTTATGGTTTATGATCTTGCAAGATCATTAGGACTAGAAGTCTAAGGACTTCTAGAATGTGAGAGAGATGTTGATGGTGTGCCTTGTTTTGACCAGGCGTTGAGTGCCTTCCTACGGGAAGTTGAGAGCGGTGGTTAGCGGGATTATCTTTGGGACGAGGTAAGTCTCCGGACTTACTTAGCTCGTATTCTCTGTAATAGTTTCGATGTGTGTTTGGTGGTGTCTGTTTATTGTTTATGAGTGTGTTTATTGTTTATGTTATAACATCTAAACCGATAATAGGACCACCGACTTTATATGTTTATATTTGGCCCAAGTGTATGATAACGGGCGGTGACCGCTTGTCCAGTCCAAAATGGGGATGACTGGGAGGTGCCTTGCGACCAGCCCAACGGGTGATGTTGATTCGCATCAAGTACAAACCCGTACGGTGAAAGGGGACAAGGGCGAGATCGTTAAGATTCCCGTGTCACAAAAGAAATTCATTAGAACGGGATATGACTTAATGATAAAAAGATAATAAACCGGCTTGTGTGTTTTGGAGCATGTTGTGTGTTTATGATACTTTATGTGTGTGTGCCATTACCATGATTCTAATACCTGGAATACTAGGTAACGGTTTTATACCGATATTGTTGTAGTTACCCTCCAGGTTAGAGACGCGGCCGAGAGATCCGGAAGAGTGGGCAGCCGGGGTCCGTACATTGTAGGATGGGTTTGTGGGTGGAGTCTTGTGGATATAATAATGTATTGTATGTTTTCGACGTTTGGTCGTTTGAGTTGTTGACTCGGCTGTAGTCTTTTGTTTATATGGTTTCGGGTTTCATTGCATTGCATAAAAATGTATTTCGTTTTGGCCTTTATTTGTGTTTTGTTGAAAGATCCGGTGAAATTGTTGTCAAGCTAAGGGTCGGGACCCATTGTGAGGTCTCCGCCCGTAGCATCCCGAGTCCCGCAGAATCGGGGTGTTACAAGCTGAGAGTCACCTCGGTTGACCACAGGTTCACCTCGACCGAGGTGATTTAGAGGAGCGCCCCGACCGAGGCGAACACCTTGGACGCGGCGAGATATATTTTATTCTTGGCTGAGATCTTTTATTTTTGGAAGCTGAGATCTTATATTTTGGGCTGGATTTCTGGAAGGAAGATCATATATTTTAGAGATCTATTTTAGAGATTAAGATATATTTTATTAGGAAATATCTTTTCAAGATATTTTATCTTTGGAGGGTAATTCTGCTATATAAAGGGCTGGATTTTCCACAAATTCAGCAACCTGCTACCATCATAACAGCTGGGGATTGAAGAAGCTACAGTTAGGAAGGATTTTTGGAAGGTTGAAGGAAGGAAGTTAATAGTTTTTATAGCTTTTGTGAAAGGTTTTGTAAGACTTTCTTAGATTCTCTTCTTGTTGATATGTCTTCTTGGATAGGTGATCCAAGGAACGCTATTTGTTTGATATTTGATTCAGTTATTGAAGCCTTATTCTTAAGGTTCTTGTGTTCAAATATTCATTATCTTTCCATATATTTGATTATTGCTTTCATGATGATGAGTGGCTAATTTCTTTGTGTGATTCTAGGGTGATTGGCTGAAGGTTGTGGGAAAAACAATGATAGAATAATCTTAAATTCCAGTAGGACCCTGAAAGCTCGAGTCTTTATCATTAACCCTAGAACATCTCGTTCAGTCGATGAACATCTCGGCCGGGGTGGAACTTGACTGACCGAGGTGACATTTCTGATCCGAAACTGAGAGTTAAGTGTTAGAGTTTGCCAAATCCTATTCTTATTACACCTTTCCTAGTTCAATGCAAGCCTAGGATGAGACTTACCCGGTGATTCCTTTGCTTGTTTACCCAAGATCATAAGTGTAGGTAATAAAGGTTTATCCTTTATTGGGGTTTGAGTGTGCTTTCATCCCATCTTTGTGAGTTAGCCTGAGACTTACCCGGTAAAGGTTGATTCTATTCCCTTAGTTGGAGTGTTAGTTTGAGATTATAGTTCCTTTCCTTAGTACCTTGAGACTTACCCGGTAATTGGTTCTTTTGGCTTGGGATTAGTGAGTAGTGAGACTTACCCGGTGATCTATTCCACTTTAATAACACCTTCCGTTGCAAAATCTCAACTTTGTCCGCTTATCTTGAGATCTTGAGTTGGAACCACAACTAGATGCTTTAATCCCTATAATTGCATACCTCCTTAATTGACTTTTTATCATCTTTGATTGCTTTAATCGCTTTTGTGGTTATTAGTTGCATTGACTACCTATATTGGTTTTGTTTCACCTAAGTCCCTGAGATCGACACCCCGGAATTCTTGCTTTTACTACGATTGACCCGTACACTGCGGGTTCGCATCCTTGTTTTAGGCATACATCTAGGGTTATAAATTTAAAGCTTGCACACACTGTTTGGAGCGAACAAGTTTTTGGCGCCGTTGCCGGGGACTTGGTCTAGACCGAGCCGGTTGCGGTAGTCTTTCGGGGCACTTGCCCCTTAATTTGGTTTACGTATTTCTTTTATTTTTAAGCCGTCAAAATTTAAGTAATTTATTTATTGGGAAGATTTTTATTTTTTTCTTAATTTATTTTTAAAGGATTATAAGTTCAATCTATTTACGATAAAAAATTTGACGGAATTTTCTATCCCACATCGATTATAAGTAAGTTTGACAGTTTGATAACTTGTATAAATAGAGGTTTGAAGATTAAACAAATTACACATTTCTTGGCCTTTTGTCTAAGTTAGGTATAATTTTTATTCATAACGAATTAATACCTGTTTTGTGAGTCGTTGGCCTGCTGTTTTGTGGGTCACTGACCTACTGTAATGTGGGTCATTGACCTATTGTTTTGTGGGTCATTGACCTACTGTTTTGTGGGTCGCTAAGTATTTTCAACGATTTTTGGCTAATTTTAAGTATAATTTTTATTCATAAACTAATATCCGTTATATGGGTCTTTGACCTACTAAAAGTGATGGTTTGAGAACTTGTATAAATAGAGGTTAATAACGGATATTGAAGATTAAACAAATTATACATTTTTGGCCTTTTAGCTAAGTTAAGCTATAATTTTTATTCATAATATATGTTTTATGGGTCTTTGACCTACTTTTTTATGGGTCGTTTACTTACTTACTGTTTTCGTTGATTATCAAATAAGGCTGATACTTTGAAAACTTGAAAAATATTTATAATTTTCTAAATTAATACTAATTTATCCTTTACTGTATGAGATTTTATTTAATTTTATATTATAGAATTTTTTATCGTCATCTATAAATTGTTTTTTAATTTACAAATTTCCAAATTCTGATTTTTTAAATATAAATGATTCATTGAAAATGTATGTTTTTAAATAAAAATATTACTCTACGGGTATTCTTTTTTATCTGAGTATTTTGTTGTCCTATTATGTTTTTTAGTCATAAAATACGGGTATTCTTTTTATATTACGTCGGTCGTTACAAGAATAAAGTTCCAGATTTTAAATTTTGTTCATTCAATAATTTGTTTTTGCTTCTGTTTGTATTTTTAAACTTTATTTCAACTTTTTGTGTATTTATTTAAAAAAAAAACTTTTAATTTTTATTTTATTATTTATCACACATTTCGTTTTAATTTTTTTTTTTTACAAAATTATATTTCGGGTTCCATTTAGATAATTACTATATATTAAAGTAATTTAGTTATAAGTCTATAACGGAGTTGTGCATTGTAATTTTTTTAAAAAAATTGTGCATTGTATAAGGATTAAATTTATGAAGTTTAGAATAAGTTCTTTATTTGTGACTATTTTTTCGTTTTGAAAATAATCAAATCCGAATCATTATTATAAAATTTCATAAATATATCTTAAGTTCGTACAACTAATATTATAAAGATACCCGCACAAGATGCGGGCTATACACTAGTCTTATATATATTAAAGCAGGAGCCTCTAAGGCCACGTGCCAAGCCACGGTTCTCCCAGCCCCCCAAATTTTTTTTAAAAAGTGGTTTTTTAAATTTAAAATCTATAAAAAAATATTTTAATAAAGTCGTTAATTAAAGTTAAAATATATTTAAAATATCTTTGAATTTTATTATATTAAATATCAGTAAAACAATTAAATTTTAATTTTAAAAAATATTTTATCTTATCTTATATATATTAAAGCAGAAACCTCTATTGCCACATGTCGCCCCCACGATTAACGTCAGCCCAACAAAATTTTAATGCAACGTGTCGCCCACAAAATTAACGTCAGTCAAAAAAATTTATAAGAAAAATTTTCAGCAAAATTTGTTAAAATTGATATTATAAAAAATAGAAATTGTGATATTATCCTCCAGATCTTATATCTATTAAAGCAGAAGCATCTATTGCCACGTGTCAACGTCATGTTTCTCGAAGCCTAAAAAATTATTTTAAAAAGTGATTTCGAAATGTTAATATAAACTGGAAATTGATTTCTAAATTTTTTTAAAAATATTTTAAATAAATATTTTATAAAAATAGTTTTAAACTTTTACGGATTTATTTTACCAACAAGCATATCTTAATTAACTAGAAGAGATAAATACTTAAAAGAAATTAAAAATCATAATAATAATTATAATTTCATTCTCCGGATTTTTATCACATAAAAATATACATATAAATTTATAAGTATTAAATATTTATTAAAACTCAACCCGCACAAAGTGCGGGTAATACACTAGTATGTATTAAAGGAGAGCCCTTTTTTGTCACGTGTCTTAATTGAAGCCCCAAATTTTTTTTATAAAAAGTAAATATTAATTAGTTTTTAGTTAGTTAATTTAAAATCGTCATCAAAAAAATTAATTTTCGGTATAATTTATTTGTAAATAAATAAGTTAAAATCGAAACAACCTAATTTTTTATTAAAATCCTCAAATATATTTGGTTAACGAAAAATACTAATAGATGGATCTTTATTTTTGTTAATCAATAGATGGATTATCAGAATTGAAAAAAAAATTATTAGCTATTTTGATTATTATCTAATTTTTTTTTAACCATATCTTAGGATAATTAATTACGTTTGCTTAATTAAAATATATAAGTTAAAATTGAAAATTTTAATTTTTTTTATTAATTACAAAATCTAGATAAATTTATTCCAAAATTAAAATAATTCAAAAAAATCTTACGTGGCAAGATATTTTCAAAACAGCAATTAGGGATTTAGGAAAAAATTTAATCAACAATGGAAGCTTTGATGTGATGATCTCAAATCTAGGGTAAAAAAAATTAAAAAAAAACAAGCTTATCTTTTGATTTAAAAAATGAAAGGAAAGTTTAACATTTGCAAATCATCGAATATCTTTTAAAGATTTTTTAGTTAGGCAAAAAATATTTAAAAATAGCTAATATTTTCGATATTTAGAATCAGAATTTTTTTATTAGAAAACAAATTCGAATTTTGTTAAAGTTCTATAATTTTCATATTTAGTTTTAATTTTCTTTGTTGAGTTTATCCTAACTTTGCTCGATTTGAAATTGTATATGTTATCGTAATCTTTTGTTAGTTGAAAAGCTTTCCTAACAAGCTTTACAAACCCTATTTTTAATACATATATATATATATATATATATATATATATATATATATATATATATATACACACGTGTACGAAGTTCCACCTCTCTCACAAAATACATCTCATATTCTCATCGTCAAAATTTGTATGACTATCAATTGAGTTACGCGAAGTTTCATTTTTTTCCGTATTTGCAGGAAACAAAATAAAGAATCGAAGATGAAGAGCTCTCTCCAAAGTTCTAAACTATTGAAACATATATATTTATCTTCAATGACACTATTATTTTTCCTGATGCCTTTCATTGATTCGTGATTGTCATCAAAAACATCTCATTTGTCGAAGACAATGAAGACATAAAGATTGATACCAAATGAAGAACAGAAGACGGGAATCAAGACACCGACTAAACTTGGAACCACTTCGTATGGCATTCCGACCGGGAGAATTTTGACGAGGATTTACTTCGTATGGTACTTATTCCAAAGGAGATTATTTCGGTCGATGTGTTAAAACATGTGGTATTTTGACATGAGATATCCCTAATTTATGAACTATTACATAAATATGTAGATTTTATGTAACACCCCGAATTCTCAGAACTCGGGACATTACTGGTTAGGACCTCACAATGGGTCCCGACCTCAGTTTGACAACAATATTACTAGGATCTTGCAACAAGACACAAATAAGGAAAACCGAAATTCATAAAAATAGTATTTTAAAGTAATGAATGCAACACGGTCTAACAGCCTAAAGTGCTTAAACAAGGGAAAGACGAACAACTGTCTTAACGAAAGAAAGAATGACAGACACAACCCCAACGCCCACTCTAAGGAGTACGGAGACCCGGCTGACCACTACTTCCGGATCACTCAGCTGCTGGTCTAACCTGTGGTAAAACTAAAACACAACAAGAGGAACCGTTAGCTAGTTATCTAAATATTAGAAGAATAATAGTAGCACACACACACACACAAAAAAAAATGTAAACACCCATCATGCTATCAAACAAGTCCATTTTATTATCTTAAGTTATGTTACTCATTCACGCTAATGATACTTATTTTGTGACACGAGGGATTCCCAAACCTCGCCTCCGCCCCGTGTAACCATCAGGAATGGATCCGATGCATCTCACCTTGTACCTGCCTGGTCTGGGTATAGAGAACCTCCCAGTCTCCTGTCAGAGCTGGGCAGTGATGTCACGGCCCGTTATACATACACTTGGGTCTTAAACATAATAATAACGGTCGTCCTAGCAAGTTATTATTATTAAAAACACGCACATAACACACACAACCACTATTGTAATAGCTAGGATTTCCGAATTCTAATTAATGTTGATTAACTTAATCGTTGATAGTAATTGACATATAACTTGTGAAGATTTCCCAAGTGATGAGTATGAGTCCCACCGTTATGTTCCTCGCATAATTTTGGACGTTTGGGGAAATTTTTACTTTTTCCCCCGGGTAATTATTTTTACCCTCCGGTGTTATTTGGAGGATTTGGGAGCTCCAATTAATAAAAATGCATTTGAGAGAAATGATCAGGACATCGGATATGTCTTAGATATGAAATAACATGGAGAGGCAAAACGGCCAAAAGAGTCGCTATTTCGTTTCTTAACGGCTAAGAAAGACGGCTTAGGAATACACGTTTTCCGAGGCAGTTGTGTAATAATTATCCCTACAATATTCCAGATTTAATGTTCCAATCTCGAGAAGTTTGGAGAAAGAGGTTCGACCCGCCTTTGGATCGGTTAAAGGATAATTATCGACTTTACTAAAGGATAATTATCGTCTCCACTATAAATAGCGGAAAATCCTTTATTAATTCATTTCCTTTCACGTTTTCTCGTAAAAGCTCTGATTTCTCTCAACCTTCAAACTCAGATCTACTCTCCGTTTCTAATCCGATTTCAATTCCGTTTGAGTTTCTGGATTCCTCTCTTCATTCTCTTCATAACGGTACCGAGTTTCTGCATTTCCGAGTATATGAAGGGCTGGTCGAGCATATATGTCACCAGGACAGTTCCGTCGCTCAAATTCCGATGAATTTGATGCTGTCCATGCGTAGCCTGCGTCGTTGTGATTCCGAATCTTCTTTCAGATCGTCAATCGGGTTAGTAACGAATAAGTTATGAATTTATTCGTTTTCCGTACTGCGATTTGACCTAAATTGACTTTAGGCTTGTCAAATAGGACAATTAGAAATTCCATTATGGTCGTTATATTATCTGGTGATTATGGGTTCTTGTTTGATGAAATCTGATGACAGGGGGTTTAGAAATTGCCTGCGGGCAAAACGTTATTCTGGCGAAATCTAATTAATTAATTAAAGGTTAATTAATTAAATTAGGATTAAAATTGAGATTGAGGAATGTTGATTAGATACTACCTTGAGATTTGAGGAATTGTGAGTTATGCTGAGTTATTGAGGTTTAGTTGGTTGTGAGGCTCATAGATTGAGTATGATCCTTATGGATCCCTTTGGGTCTAGGTGTGACCCCTTTGATGAATAGAGGTTGATATATCTCTTTATGCCTTTTTATAGGCCGTGTTGTCCCTCCAGTGTAGAGGTGATCGTGGTTGAGTTTGTACGAGGTTGAGGTAAGTCCGTAGGACTTACTTAGCTACCATCCCTATATTGGGTGTTTGCATGAGTGGTGTATGCTTTATATGTTTGCTATGATAGCATGAGTTGTCGTTTTTATCGACCTATGTTCTATTGACTGCCCCACTGCGTGGTTGTGATAACCTTTCCCTTTCATCCCGCCGTGGAGTCTGGGAGGTTCTCTGATGTCGGGCCAGACTGGTTTACAGGAAGGGCGCAATCCACTCCCATAGGGTACACGGATTGTGTGACCGATACTCGTACAGCTGGACATTGTACTCAGAGGCGGGGATGTATCGGTCCTCGTGTCACATACTTTCATCTATCTATATATATACGGTTTTTTAGTGAATGGTTATTATATAAAGATAATAAATAGGTAAATGTGTGATAGCATGCTGATGTGTTTATCTTTCATGATTGTGCTTGTGCTTATGCATTACCTCATATATGTATGGTTAGCTAACGGTTTCATACCGTGTTGTAGATGTTTACAGGTTAGGTGCTACTGGGTGATCTGGCAGGGTGACAGGCCGATGACTCTCGTACATTAGGTGGTTGGTTTGGGGTTGTTGTGTTTCCCCTCTTGCGTGAGGATGATCTTTTGTACCTCCTATGTGAGGATGTCGTTTTATATACTCGGCTATGTTGTTGTTTACTTTGGGTCGTACAGTTTATACTGTTTTATGTATTTGTTTTATATCTGTCAGTGCCATGTTGTAAGGTCCAGTGAACTTGTTGTCAGGCTAGGGTCAGGATCCATTGTGAGATCCTAGCCCAATGTGACATCCCGAGTCCCGCGGATTCGGGGTGTTACAACTATCACTCAGCTAATATCCAGAAACTGGCTAAGTAAGTCGCAAGGACTTACCTGAGTCAAAACACACTCTAACACGTCTCAAAATAGTCCGTACTCGTGGTAACTCAAACGCCTGTCAAATAAGGCATGTGGATCAAAATCACGTCCAACTGTCCAACCTCATGCGAAGGAATTACGGAGAAAGCTCTCTTACGGTAAAAGACTATTTTACCCTTAGTGTCGAAAGTTCTTAAAGTTTATTCTTATATCCCATTAATTTCTTTTAGAACTTGTTTTCCACAATTTATTTCTCTTTGATAGTTTCTTTTTATAAGTTATACATTAAAACTCGACCCCACTCCTCAAAGGACAACACTCCTCTTCTTTCCCGGTTACTACTCTATCCGTCTATATGTATATATATGTGACTACTCGGTATTTGTATATGTATAGTTACATCATTTCATTATTTATCTCGTACGGTTGTCTCTACACTTCCGTATATGAATATATATACACTTATAGGAATACCGATATAATGTCCAACATCCAACTTACTCATACATATTTATATAAACACTCACGTCTACAATACTCATATATATATATATATATATATATATATATATATATATATATATATATATATATATATATATATATATATATATATATATATATACACCTCAATCATCTCTATCTAAAATAATCTACTGATATATATATATATATACTCAACCACAACTACAGAAGACCCGAAGAAGGACTTACCTTCACTTGTTTCGGTCCGACTCGGCGGTGCCTCTCCTAACTGCAGCCGTGAAGAAGAATATGGTCCGGCCCAACTTGATCCGATCCGGCTCAGCGGTAGCCCTCCCGACTACAGCAGGGAAGAGGAAGACGGTTTAACTGGTCACTGCAGGTTCGAAAGTCGGCCCACTCGTACTTTACACCCACTCCATAAGACAGTAGAGAAGTAAGAGAGAAAGAAAGGAGGGAGGGCTCACCACTGTAGACCGGCGTCGGCGGCGACTGGACCAGCAGTAGGACGGCGCTCAGCGACGAGGTTCCGGAATCGATGGCACTACTGCGGCTCTTTCCTGCGTCGACCCGTTGCTGTGCGAAAACCGCACCGATTGTTTAATTTACGACAAGAAAAGGAGGGAGGAAGTCGAGGTGAACGGGAGGGGAAAAAATAGCGACTCACCTGGTGGTGTCTTGGTGTCGACAGAGGCGGCGCGGTGGCTCCGGTGTGGCGTGCGCTGCTGCTGTGTCGATGGCGTCGCTGGTGTATAACGTTCCGCAGGTGAGAGCGAGAAGTTACGCATAAGAGAGACGGAATAGGGAGACTGGTGGCTCACCTGGTGGTCGACGGAAGGCGGCGCAGTGGCTAGGTTTCCGGCGTGCGGCGTAGCGGCTCTCCTCTCAGGCCAGCGGCGTAGCGGCTCTTCTCCCAGGCAAGTGGCGTAGCGTCTGAAGGTAAGAGATGGTTACGGGTTTAGCTTAGAGCGTAAATTAGGGTTAGGTTAATTAGATTTTAATTAACGATTAAGGATGGGCTGGATTAAGAAGGCAAATGGGCCTAGTGGGGGCCAGATCCGGCCCGCTACCTCTCTTGCAACAAGGTTACAAAAACTCGTTAAACGCCCGGATCGAAAGATCACTTGCGGGAAGCAATACGGAATTAATTCTGGTTACAAAATCTTATTATTTTATGTGAATTAGTCACATAAAATAATAGAATTTAAATCCCGTTTCATTTTTATCTTAGGAAGAAAAATTTTACGGTTCGGAATCCGGTTAAATTCAGGTTTAACGGGATTTAAAATTTTCGGTTATTACATTAGTGCCCCCTTAAAAGAAGTTTCGTCCCGAAACTTAGAGTCATTGTTTTACTCACACGTTCCCTTTGGTAGATTCTAGTTTTCTAAACATTTTCGTTTGCTACCACACAATTACTCAATCATTAAAAGCAGACATGTATCACATAAAACGTAATCACTCAAAACAATATGAAAACCTAAAAGGTCAAACAACACAACATCCGAGTACTAACCCGTCAATACAGGAGTAACCTCTATCCCCGCAAAGAACTCGGGATAATTACGTCTAATACTCTCCTCAGTCTCCCAAGTGGCCTCATCAGCTCCTCTCCTAGACCACTGGATCCGCAACATAGGTATATCCTTGGACCGCAGACGTCTAGTACTGCGCTCCAAGACAGCTACTGGGTACTCTACAAATGTATGGTCAGGCTCAACTGTCAGATCCTCATGGCTGATGACGTGTCTCGGATCCGAGATGTACTCTCTCAATTGAGATACATGAAAGACCGGATGAACACCTTCTAATCTCGGCGGTAGTGCTAATCTGTAGGCCGCCTCTCCAACTCTCTCCAAGATCTCAAAAGGTCCGACATATCGGGGGCTCAGCTTCCCCTTAATGCCGAAACGCCTGACTCCTATCGTAGGTGACACTCTTAACCACACCTGAGCACCCACTCTAAACTCTAAGGGTCGGCGCCTTTTGTCGGCGTAGGACTTCTGACGACTCTGAGCTGCTAACATCCGCTCTCGGACTAGGGCAATCCGAGCGATGTCATTCTGTATCTGATCTGGAGCTACTCCATCAACTCTGCTGGCCTCATCCCAACATAATGGTGTACGACATCTCCGCCCGTATAAAGCCTCATAAGGAGCCATCCCAATAAACGCGTGCCAGCTGTTATTATATGAAAACTCTACCAATGGGAGATGATCTGGTCATACCTGTCCCCAATCTAGGACACACGCCCGTAGCATGTACTCTAAGGTCTGAATGGTCCTCTCAGACTGTCCGTCTATCTGGGGGTGATAGGCAGTGGTAAAATGGAGACTCGTCCCCAAAGCGGTATGTACCTGCTGCCAAAATCTCGAGGTAAAACGTCCATCTCTGTCAGAAACGATAGTCCTCGGTACCTCGTGGAGTCTCACAATGTGCCTGGTGAACTCCTCAGCTAGACGACTCACCGGCCACGTTTCCTTAATCGGAATGAAACGTGCGGTCTTCGTTAGACGGTCTACCACTATCCATATAGCATCAAAACCTCTGCTGAGTCTCAAACCTGTGACAAAATCCATAAATATATCCTCCCACTTCCACTGTGGTACTGGAAGTGGGTGGAGCTCTCCTCCGGACCTACGATGCTCAATCTTGACCTGCTGGCAGGTCGCACACTGAGCTACATACCGAGTCACATCGGCTTCAAACCACCCCACCAGAAGGACCGTCTCACATCCTTGTACATCTTACTCGCTCTAGGATGTACTGAGTATGGGGTAGCATGAGCCTCACCTAGTATCCTCTGTCTCAACTCACTGTCTGACGGTACACAAACGCGATCCTGGCCTCTCATCAATCCATCAGCACTAATAGTGAACTGTGGGGCCTCATCTCGAGACATCCTGTCTCGGATCCTGGTCAAAGTCGGGCAAGTCTCCTGCTTCTGTCGGATCTCATCCAACAGATCAGGAAGCAACTCCAAGGTAGCCAACTACCTATCAGTATCGGAAAACTGAATCTCTATCTCCAACCAAGCCAAGTCTCTCTACAACTGTGGTTGTAATGTCAACCGGGCTATCGCCCTCTCCCTAGGCGTCTTCCGGCTCAAAGCATCAGCTACTACATTCGCCTTTCGCGGGTGGTAAAGAATCTCAAGGTCGAAGTCCTTGATCAACTCTAACCACCGTCTCTGGCGATTATTCAACTCTCTCTGAGTGAATATATACTTCAGACTCTTGTGGTCTGTGAAGATCTGACATGTCGCCCCATAGAGATAGTGACGCCAGATCTTAAGAGCATGGATTACTGCAGCCAACTCTACATCATGTGTGGGGTAGTTCTCATCCTACGTCTTCAACTGTCGAGACGCATAGACTATGACCTTACTCCTCTGCATCAAAACACACCCCAAGCCCAGCTTGGATGCATCACTGTATACCACGAAGTCATCAGTACCCACAGGCTGTGCCAAGATCGGAGCATCTCCTCTTCAGCTCCTCAAAACTCTACTAACACAGTTCAGACCAGACAAACCGAGTAGTCTTCCTCAGAATACAAGTAAGTGGTCGGGCAATCAAGGAAAACCCTTCCACAAACCGGCGGTAATACCCTGCTAAACCTAGAAAGCTGCGAACCTCCTTGACATTCTTAGGAGGTTGCCAAGAAGGTACTGACTCGATCTTCGCCGGATCGACTTTAATACCCTCAGCAGTCACCACGTGACCTAAGAAAGCCACCTCTGACATCCAAAACTCACACTTGGATAGCTTAGCATACAACTGGCTATCTTGTAGCATCTGCAAATACTGTCCTCAAGTGTCCGGCATGCTCCTCTCGACTCCTAGAGTAGACTAGGGTGTCGTCAATGAAGACCACTGCAAACTGGTCTAAGAAGTCGATGAATATCCCATTCATCAACTCCATGAACACCGCTGGTGCATTAGTGAGCCCAAATGGCATCACTACGAACTCATAATGACCATACCTAGTCCAGAATGTCGTCTTAAGTATGTCTTGATCTCTCACCCTCAACTAGTGGTAACCTGACCTCAAGTCTATCCTCAAGAACACAAACGCTCCATGCAACTGGTCCAACAGATCATCTATGCACGGCAGTGGGTATTTGTTCTTGATGGTTACCTTGTTCAGCTCTCTGTAGTCTATGCATAGCCTCATCGATCCGTCCTTCTTCTTCACAAATAACACTGGAGCGCCCCAAGGAGACACACTAGGGCGTATGAAACCCTTCTCTGCTAGTTCTTCTAACTGCTTCTTCAGCTCAAGCAGCTCTATCGGTGCCATACAGTACGGAGCCTTCGAGATCGGTCTCGTGCCCGGCTCTAAGTCAATGCTGAAATCAACGCTCCTCTGTGGGGG
Source organism: Fagopyrum homotropicum (assembly GCA_033239125.1). Classification (NCBI taxonomy): domain Eukaryota; kingdom Viridiplantae; phylum Streptophyta; class Magnoliopsida; order Caryophyllales; family Polygonaceae; genus Fagopyrum; species Fagopyrum homotropicum. Next base: position 55,399,258 of record BSWB01000002.1, on the reverse strand, counting down.
TAGTCCTGGCAGGTCGTCCCTGAATACCTCTGCAAACTCGCATGCAACCGGTATCTCCTCTAGTTCTCCTTATGCAATCCATTAGTACTACTGTGAACTGTATCTTTTCCTTAGCCAGAAGGTAAGAAACTGTTCACAACCATTTCCTTAATCTCTTTAAAGACCTATGGGGTCATTCCCGGCCGTCAAAATCTTCTCCTTTAATTCTTAATTAGAGATATTGGCTCGAACTCATTCCATGTTACTATTAAGGGTACTGGTACTTGTATCGGTTTCACTTTACAATTGTCATCGTTGATGTTTTGTAGGGATTCTCCATATGTCAGTAACATTCTTTTAGTAAGTCTGATGTTATTCTTCTTATCTACCAACCGGTCGTCACTGGTCAACTCAGACGTGTAAATTCTCCGTTATTACTAGTTAGTCTTTAGTTGGTCTTCTACCAGATCGTAGACTTACTTTTCTTCTACCCACTTCGATGCGGATATACAAGGTGAAAACTTATCCCATATAGGTTATCCGTTTATACACATTCAGCTCCTTCCACAATTTACACCTGCCATCTATGGGTTTATCACACCTTCCGTGATAGCTTACAAACCCATCTTCGCGGTTCCTTTTTCCTAAGTTATCATCTACCTGCAGCTCTTTGTAGTGAACCACTAGTATGGTTGACTTAAGTCTCTTGGTGATTGAGTAGTTATTATGATCCCTCGAGTCCATCATGATCATTCCCGCACATGCTTCTTCCTCGGTGGATGTTGTTTTGTAACATTACCTTCATGGTAATCCATTGTCTCAATCTCAGACTTCTACTATTTTTGATATTTGTGTCGTGCTTTCCTTCAACCTTCTCGTGTCTCTTCAGGAGTCAATCCATCTCCATGGTTATGAAATTTATTAATTTTTTTGTCTTTTAAACTCGATAGTAAATCTCTGTCTTGGTACTCCTTTAATCTTTTACATCTGGGCCAACACTCTATTTTCTCTGTACTTTCATGCTCATACTTGTCTATGATGGCATCCACCTTGGTTGTAGTGTCTTTTAACCCGCCAAGTGTAGTTGTGCTATACTTTGTTTGAATGGTGTTTTGATGTTGTCCTATTCAATACGCGCTCTGATTAGTCCTTACATGCATCTTGAGTTTCACCTCTCGTCGTCATCCCGCTAAGATCCTTGTACGGTTTTCGATTACTTCTATTTGAATTGCTTGATATTCTTTTCTTGGCCGATTGTGCTTGTTGTGAACATCCTCTAGAAATCCTCAATTCTTTAGTCACTCGTTCTTCGGACAGTTGTAGAAACCACCAGGGCGTCCGCCATAATGTAATGTTCCAAACGGGGTATGAGTCCACTATCTTCTTATAGATACCCTTTAAGATCTCCAAACGTTTTATCATGAGGCGATGATCGCATCATGATAACTCAACTAAAGGATATTTCATATCCTCTAGGGTAACAGCATGCTACATATATAAAGATATTTATATAACATACATAATTGTACACTACTATAAGTCTAAACTAAGCATACTGAGATCCGCGGTAGTAGTGGTGGTCAGCCGTACTTTTCTATTCCCAACCAGACTATGCATGCATTTGAAACCAAAAGTCCTTTTTAAAACTCAGATCCCTTTTCGGGTTCTGTTCAAGTACCTATTCGGTCCTTCAGAAGATTTCAAGTGTCGTTGTTGCCAACCTAGAGCTCTGATACCATGTTGTAACACCCCGAATTCTCAGAACTCGGGACATTACTGGTTAGGACCTCACAATGGGTCCCGACCTCAGTTTGACAACAATATTACTAGGATCTTGCAACAAGACACAAATAACGAAAACCGAAATTCATAAAAATAGTATTTTAAAGTAATGAATGCAACACGGTCTAACAGCCTAAAGTGCTTAAACAAGGGAAAGACGAACAACTGTCTTAACGAAAGAAAGAATGACAGACACAACCCCAACGCCCACTCTAAGGAGTACGGAGACCCGGCTGACCACTACTTCCGGATCACTCAGCTGCTGGTCTAACCTGTGGTAAAACTAAAACACAACAAGAGGAACCGTTAGCTAGTTATCTAAATATTAGAAGAATAATAGTAGCACACACACACAAAAAAAAAAATGTAAACACCCATCGTGCTATCAAACAAGTCCATTTTATTATCTTAAGTTATGTTACTCATTCACGCTAATGATACTTATTTTGTGACACGAGGGATTCCCAAACCTCGCCTCCGCCCCCGTGTAACCATCAGGAATGGATCCGATGCATCTCACCTTGTACCTGCCTGGTCTGGGTATAGAGAACCTCCCAGTCTCCTGTCAGAGCTGGGCAGTGATGTCACGGCCCGTTATACATACACTTGGGTCTTAAACATAATAATAACGGTCGTCCTAGCAAGTTATTATTATTAAAAACACGCACATAACACACACAACCACTATCACTCAGCTAATATCCAGAAACTGGCTAAGTAAGTCGCAAGGACTTACCTGAGTCAAAACACACTCTAACACGTCTCAAAATAGTCCGTACTCGTGGTAACTCAAACGCCTGTCAAATAAGGCATGTGGATCAAAATCACGTCCAACTGTCCAACCTCATGCGAAGGAATTACAGAGAAAGCTCTCTTACGGTAAAAGACTATTTTACCCTTAGTGTCGAAAGTTCTTAAAGTTTATTCTTATATCCCATTAATTTCTTTTAGAACTTGTTTTCCACAATTTATTTCTCTTTGATAGTTTCTTTTTATAAGTTATACGTTAAAACTCGACCCCACTCCTCAAAGGACAACACTCCTCTTCTTTCCCGGTTACTACTCTATCCGTCTATATGTATATATATGTGACTACTCGGTATTTGTATATGTATAGTTACATCATTTCATTACTTATCTCGTACGGTTGTCTGTACACTTCCGTATATGAATATATATACACTTATAGGAATACCGATATAATGTCCAACATCCAACTTACTCATACATATTTATATAAACACTCACGTCTACAGTACTCATATATATATATATATATATATATATATATATATATATATATATATATATATATATATATATATATATATATATATATATATATATATATATATATATATATATATATACACCTCAACCATCTCTATCTAAAATAATCTACTGATATATATATATACTCAACCACAACTACAGAAGACCCGAAGAAGGACTTACCTTCACTTGTTTCCGTCCGACTCGGCGGTGCCTCTCCTAACTGCAGCCGTGAAGAAGAAGATGGTCCGGCCCAACTTGATCCGATCCGGCTCAGCGGTAGCCCTCCCGACTACAACAGGGAAGAGGAAGACGGTTTAACTGGTCACTGCAGGTTCGAAAGTCGGCCCACTCGTACTTTACACCCACTCCATAAGACAGTAGAGAAGTAAGAGAGAAAGAAAGGAGGGAGGGCTCACCACTGTAGACCGGCGTCGGCGGCGACTGGACCAGCAGTAGGACGGCGCTCAGCGACGAGGTTCCGGCATCGATGGCACTACTGCGGCTCTTTCCTGCGTCGACCCGTTGCTGTGCGAAAACCGCAGCGATTGTTTAATTTACGACAAGAAAAGGAGGGAGGAAGTCGAGGTGAACGGGAGGGGGAAAAATAGCGACTCACCTGGTGGTGTCTTGGTGTCGACAGAGGCGGCGCGGTGGCTCCGGTGTGGCGTGCGCTGCTGCTGTGTCGATGGCGTCGCTGGTGTATAACGTTCCGCAGGTGAGAGCGAGAAGTTACGCATAAGAGAGACGGAATAGGGAGACTGGTGGCTCACCTGGTGGTCGACGGAAGGCGGCGCAGTGGCTAGGTTTCCGGCGTGCGGCGTAGCGGCTCTCCTCTCAGGCCAGCGGCGTAGCGGCTCTTCTCCCAGGCAAGTGGCGTAGCGTCTGAAGGTAAGAGATGGTTACGGGTTTAGCTTAGAGTGTAAATTAGGGTTAGGTTAATTAGATTTTAATTAACGATTAAGGATGGGCTGGATTAAGAAGGCAAATGGGCCTAGTGGGGGCCAGATCCGGCCCGCTACCTCTCTTGCAATAAGGTTATAAAAACTCGTTAAACGCCCGGACCGAAAGATCACTTGCGGGAAGCAATACGGAATTAATTCTGGTTACAAAATCTTATTATTTTATGTGAATTATTCACATAAAATAATAGAATTTAAATCCCGTTTCATTTTTATCTTAGGAAGAAAAATTTTACGGTTCGGAATCCGGTTAAATTCAGGTTTAACGGGATTTAAAATTTTCGGTTATTACATTTTATATTGAGTTTTAGAGCTTGCGTAAAAAGTTTCATTAAGGGGTAATATATGCTTGAATTTATCACCAAATTATATGAACTATTACATAAATGGATTGAAGATTTAAAAATTATATTTGTTTATATTCACATTATTTGAATTATATTTTTTCTTATGTTTTATATTATATAAAATATAGAAAATAATCACAATATATACAATTTAATATTTTGAAGGGGTAATATATGCTTAAATTTATCATCAAATTATATGTATTTTAAACATAAGTTAAATTGATAGTATATAACTTATATGAAACTCGAAAGCAGAAAACTATTTATTCACATATTTAGAATAAATATTAATACCAAACCCGTGCAGTGCACGGGTAGTACACTAGTTGGATTTTATAAGAAAAGTTTTTAACAAATTTTATTTTTAAAAGCAAATTTAACAAAATTTATATTAAATATAAGTTTTAATTGTAATATTATCTCTAAAAGTTGTTAGCAAATTTTGTTTTCATTTAATTTAAGCTAACAAATGATAATAGTTAGTTAACAAATTTTATTTTTATTTATATTAAACAAATCTGTTGTAAAAAAAATTTTAAAAATCAAATCATGGAACTGAATTTAGAAATAGTAAATATTTGAAAGCAAAAATTAACAAAACAATTTAAATAAATTAGGTTTGTACTCCGTATAATCCACTCACCTATTTAAAAAAATGGATCATTTCAAATCTGTTTGTTTTTTTTAAGATTTAAAATCTTTTTTATGTTAACCAGATTTTATACAATGTTTAAATCTTCTATAAATAGTTGTGAGCATGCATCTCCTTGCAAAACACACCACCACACCTCCTCGTATTGTTCATCATCTCTATTGTTAAACATGCATGTGTCCATTATTTTCATTCATTATGTTTACTAATGTACCTGTTACGTTGTAAATTAGTCAAAGTCCCGTGTTTCACGGGCGGGTTCTTTATAAGAACATCATCGCGATTACTACTCTTCCTGATGGTTGTTGACGATGTTGGAGTCATCAACGCTAAGTTTTCTCCGCCGAACCTCCAATGTTATCTACGTCCAATTCATCTTTATGAGTTCGTTCACATTATTTTTGTGCAAGTGATTCAAATTCAATTATTTATTTTGTGAAATCCTTTTAGTTGAATCGAATAGTACTCTTACTTTAGAATTTGCATATTTTCTCTTATATTTTAGATTAGTTCCAACAATACTCTAATTACATATTTGTCTTTGATATGCAGATTTTTTAGATTGGATTAAAGTTACATAGCGATTTAACCTCGAATTTTCATTCCAAGCTTGGTTTTTGCATAACCCTTTTTCAAAAAGCAAAGGGTAAGGTGTGTTCATTGATCTCATTCATGGATTCATCTGTTTATACTCCTCCAAATGATTCATACATCATTGTATGAAATCCCACGATTTATAGGTTAGTTTAGGAGTTTCAATTGGGATCATCAATCGTTAGTGTGAATTTTGGCGATGTTAGGTTACTTTAGTAGTTCAAATTTCGTATATATATTGATCACCCAAAATAATAAGTCTCATGAGAATTACCACCATGTGAAGAAGGTTGCTAATCTTATTGTAATAATATTGTAGAATCCCCCTTTCTTGATATCAAAATTTGGAGTTTTACTTTTTTCAGATTTTATGTGCTATAATGTTTGTCCATTGATGTAATTACTTCAATTGTGGTTAATGTTTGGATCCCTCACTATTAAAACTTATGTTTCAATGTATTAGCGGTTTAGCTCATTTTGTGATTGCTACTACATTTTGTTGGATTGCATAAACTATTGCAGTACGTGTATTGATGACGTTTTGGATTGCATAAACTATTGTCAGTACGTGTATTGATGACGTTTTGAATTCCCTATCTCACATCGATTATAAGTAAGTCTCATAGGTTGATAACTTGTATAAATAGAGGGTTTGAAGATTAAACAAATCACACATTTCTTGGCCTTTTTGCTAAGTTAAGTATAATTTTTATCCATAACGGATTAATATATGTTTTGTGAGTCGTTGGCCTGCTCTTTTGTGGGTCACTGGCCTGCTGTAATGTGGGTCGTTGACCTAATGTAATGTGAGTCGTTGACCTACTGTTTTGTGGGTCGTCGTTGGCCTACTGTTTTCTAGGTCGTTGGCCTGCTGTTTTGTAGGTCGTTGACCTACTATTTTGTGGGTCGTTAAGCCACTGTTTTGTGGGTTGCCCTAAGTATTTTCAGCGTTTTTTGGCTAAGTTGAAGTATACTTTTTATTCATAAATTAATATCCGTTATATGGGGTCGTTGACATACTAAAAGTGATGGTTTGAGAACTTGTATAAATAGAGGTTAATAACGGATATTGAAGATTAAACAAATGATACATTTCTTGGACTTTTAGCTAAGTTGAGTTATAATTTTTATTCATAACGGATTAATATATGTTTTATGGGTCTTTGACCTACTTTTTTATGGGTCGTTTACTTACTGTTTTCAGCGAATTTGCTATCCCACGTTGATTATCAAGTAAGGCTGATACTTTGAGAACTTGAAAAGCGTTTATAATTGTCTAAATTAATATTAATTTATCCGTTATTGTATGAGATTTTGTTTAATTTTATATTATAGAATTTTGGGAAATTCCGGATGGTATCCTCGTGATTTGGGGTATTCCGAATTTTGCCCAACAGTCTTTTCTTTTCCGACTGGTACCCTCCTACTTTTGTAGCTTTCCTGATTATGCCCTAAACCGGTTCAATGAATAAGAATTTAAACACTACAATATATCATTTTAAAACTCAACCGGTTTAAAAGAAAACCCTAACCCAAACTCCTACTATCATCTTCTTCCATCATGTACGCCATTGCCAAAGTTACAATCAGCAACCACAAATCACAATTGAAACCCCCAATATCACATTGAACTTCTCCTTCTCGATCAATATTTGGTTGATTTCCAAATGAAATCTCTTCAGTTTCAAGCCTGAGACCTTAAAACCTATGACACACTAACGGTGGCTCCCATGTCCATCTCTGTTTTCATCGTACCCTATTTCACTCCATTGTTGCCAACAAAATTCTGAATCGGAGCGAAGGAAGTGCATAGGACTTGAAATCATAGACTAGGGCACTCAATTTCTCCCCTTTGACGCGTAGTCCCCTATCGATTTCTTTCTTAATATGCTTGATTATGTTTTGTATTTGTTGTTTTAATTCAGGTGGCTTGTTTAATTTTGGCTTTGCATCTCGGTTGTAGACGTAGCCATAGCGGACAGAATGATGCAGGCATCACATTATATAAAGTTGACAAAAGTACAAGCACCAATGGAGGAGATTAATCTTGGTGAACTTAACCGGCCAATTCCGATTTCTCAGGTTTTGTTCTCTTTCTCCCCCCAAAATGTCGATTTAATATGCTCAATTACATAGGTAGTAGGTTTCTTTGAAATTAATATGGTTTGATTGGATTTCCACAAGGATCTTGATCTCGATCTCTAGTCACAGTGCTACGTGTGTTTTCTTCAATGAATAAGGGTAAGCATGCATTCTGTGACACTAACCATGACTCCCATGTCCATCTCTGTTTTCTTCATCCAAGTTTCACTCCATTGTTGTCAACAAAAGACCTTAAAACCTTATTTGGAAATCAACCATATTGATTGAGAAGAAGTCCATTGATATTGGGGGGTTTCAATTTTGATTTGCGGCTGTTGGAATGTCAATTTGGCAATTGTGTAGGTGATGGAAGAAGATGACAGTGGGAATTGGGTTAGGGCTTTTTTTTTTTAAAGCGGTTGAGTTTTAAATTGGCATAATCTAGTGTTTAAATCTTTATTCATTGAACCGGTTCAGGGAACAAATAGGAAAGTTGCAAAAGTACGGGGGTATCATTCTGAAAAGAAAAAACTGTTGGGCAAAATTCGGAATACCCCAAGTCACGAGGGTACCATCCGGAATTTTCCTAAAATTTTTTATCGTCATCTTTAAATTATTTTTTAATTTACAAATCTATATCTATATATGTATATATCTCTATCTCTATACTATACTAAAACAGAAGACACTAAAACTGATGTGTCATTCTCACAAATTTTGTAGGGTTAAATCTTTTTTAACTTATTAAACCATAAAATCGTTTTTATTAATCCAAAAATAAAACAAAATTTTGTAAAATTAACTAACAAGATCGCCTAAATATTTTAAAAATAATTTGGTTTACGTATTTATTTTAAATATAAATGATTTATTGGAAATGTATGTTTTTTAAATAAAAATATTACTCTACGGGTATTCTTTTTTATCGAAGTATTTTGTTGTCCTATTATGTTTTTTAATCATAAAATACGGGTATTCTTTTTATATTATGTCGGTCGTTACAAGAATAAAGTTCTAGATTTTAAATTTCGTTCATCCAATAATTTGTTTTTGCTTCTGTTTGTATTTTTAAACTTTATTTAAACTTCTTGTGTATTTTTTAAAAAAAAACTTTCAATTTTTATTTTATTATTTATCACACATTTCGTTTCAAATTCTTTTTTTTACAAAATTATATTTCGGGTTCCATTTAGATAATTACAATAATTAAAGTCATTTAGTTATAAGTCTATAACGGAGTTGTGCATTGTAATTTTTTTAAAAAAAATTGTGTATTGTATAAGGATTAAATTTATGAAGTGTAGAATAATAAAAGTTCTTTATTTGTGACTATTTTTTCGTTTTGAGAATAATCAAATCCGAATCATTATTATAAAATTTCATAAATATATCTTAACTTCTTACAACTAATATTATAAAGATACCCGCACAAGGTGCGGGCTATACACTAGTTTAGAGTATTATCTTCATTTCATTATCGTGTATCTTACTATTTAACGTTATCTACTTCTTGCCTTATTTCGGCTATTTCCAATGAGATTTATATTGTTTAGACAAATATGTTTTGTGATTCAGGCTAAGGCCTAGTAATCTATATACATATATTAAAGTAAAATTATTTACTTCAACGTAGTTCATCCTCACATATAATATGTCACATGACATTTTCTTAAAATTTTGATTTTTTGTAAAAAAAAATTATATATATAGTTGCCATATTTTAAATTAGTAAATAAAAATAATAGTATTATTATCCTATAATAAAACGTATATTTATCTACTTACCAAACATGTCTTTTATATATATACAAATATTTATAAACATACTTCAAATTATACTAATAGAATCATTATTCTATAATAAAACTTATACCAAAATAACTAATGTATTTAATCATTAATATATATAATAAACATATTGTTTCCCTTTTTAGTCTTACCACAATAATATACTCTTAAGATATTCTTCTCATCTTATTTTCAAAAATTTCTCACTTTTAATTATAAAATGATTAGATAATTTATTATTCTAACTTTAACATATACATATATAATTCTTATATTAATTAGGAAATATTATGTATGAACTATTATAATATAATTATTACATTTTCTTTGTTTTTTAAGAATATTTTTTAAAACTACCTACGATAATTTTGTAATTGAACTTCTTAAATATTCTCTATTTTAACATTTATACTTTAATTTAAAATTGTATTTTTTATTAACTTCATGCCACAATTTTATTTTCTTGTGCATTTTAATTTTGTAATTATACTAATTTATAAATAAATAAATAAATTATTAATATAGATAATAATTATGTTGTTTCCATTTTTAGTATTATCATAATCTTTCTATACTCTTAAGATATTATTCTTATATTTTTTTTTGAAAATTTTTCCACTTTTAATTATGAAATGATTAGATAGTTTATTATATTAGCTTTAACATATAAATATATAATTATTATACTAGTTAGGAGATATTTACTAGCTTAACAAATTTATAAATTATTATAATATAGTTATTACATCTTTGTTTTTAAAAAATATTATTTTAAACTACTAAGATAATTTTATAATTGAACTTTTTAAATATTCTCTATTTTAATATTTATATTTTAATTTCAAGAATTTATTTTTATTTTTCTTTTAGTTTTATTCACCTTTTATCATCTTCATAAATAGTCTACTAATATTAATTTTAAATAAGATATGTAATTATTATATTTTATTTTTTAAGAAAAATATTTAAAATACTTAATATAATTTATTTAGTTCAATTTTTTAAAATTACTCTATCATTAAAATTATTATGGTACATCAATATTATTTATAAAAATTTGAAGAAATATTTACCTAATCTTTAAAATTATTTTTAACGATACATTCGATTTGTTTACCCGTGTCTTGGCACGGGAATTAAACTAGTATGATATTTAATTACAAGTATTATGCGAGTAGGTTTCAAAAGACTAAAGATGATGGCCACGAACACCTGCTTTTCTTATCATCCCGAACTTCGTGTGCTCAGCTGCTAGGATCTTTAGGGTGGACTACCTCTAGGAGATAGACCAACCTAACCTCTTTCCTTTTTAAAAAAAAAAGACTAAAGGTGATTTCCCCCTATTTTCATAATGATTGTTTAAAATAGTTTTTATTTAGATCTTATTGTTTTGTATGAATTCTATCATAAGTTGACATCAATTTGCATAGTTACAAATTTATTTATGTTCATACAAGCTTTGTGTGATTATTGAGTGCAACTGTCTTTTGACAATCATTTTTGAATTTTATACCAATAACTTTCCATTACTTAATGTTGGTAATTCTATATAAAGCTTAAGAAAATACATGCATCTAAGACAAAGATAAGTTACCAAAAATCCAAATATGTACGCTAAAGGAGTTTGGTCATATGTATTATGGTATTTCCTTTAACACAACATTTTTTACCGATAACTTTCGGTTATTTTTTATGGTCTTCAATTAATCAATTTGTGGTCATTGTTAAAGTCACACATTTTATGTGTTAATTCCTATATAATTTCTGCTTTTTATGTGTTGATTACTTTTGTAAATTGCCAAAAGAACAATATATTGTTCATTGCAAGGTTGGTTACTCAATTTAAATTTCTTATCTAGTATCTGATTCAGACTATACATGTATGACAATGACAAGATTCTTTCATGTTGGTTTGACGCCCTTATTCTCACAATTTTTCATGCAAGCCACTTCATTCTTCGATATATGATTCATCATAAGATGTTGCAATATCAACAGAAATGATTAAGGAACTTCATGGTATTCAAAATGAAATCCAGGCTACTTATCCAACTGAGATGAACGAAGAAGTGCTTAAGGACCACGCAATTTGAGTCGTGTATGAGATTTAAAGATAACATTTTGGTGTTGCTATTGACATATACATTGTTGTCTTGTCTTCTTTTATAATTTGAGGTATTGTCAAGATCCTTCCTTTGGATATACTATGTGCTTGATGTAAATGTTGTTTGTGGAGTCCGCATGTTATTGACTTGAAATTTATCTACACAACTTGAAGCTCTTAAACAAGTAAATTTCATACTAGATATGCCATTTTATATATATAATTTTCTTTTGCCATTGAAACTGCTTTGTACAATGGGAGAGGTAGTTGTCGAAGTTGATGGCAATTGATGAAGCTGGTGTGCCATTATTATGAACTAGTGTATTACCCGCACTTTGTGCGGGTTGAGTTCTAATAAATATTTAATACTTAGATTTTATTTGTATATTGTTAAAATAAAAATCCGGAGAATGAAATTATAATCATTATTATGATTTTTAATTCTCTTTTAAGTATTTATCTCTTCTAATTAATTTTATTTTTAAATTGATTTGTTAAGACATGTTTGTTGGTAAAAAAAATCCGTAAAAATTTTATTTAAATATTTTAAAAAAATTTTAGAAATCAATTTTCAATTTATAATAACATTTAGAAATCACTTATTAAAATTTCGAAAAACGTGACGTTGACACGTGACAATAGAAGTTTCTCCTTTAATAGATATAAGATACTTGCTTCCCAATCTATTGCTTCCGGATGCATGAGCTTAGCAAACTTGTTCATAAACTGTGGCAATATCATACGGCAGCAACAACTATGTTTTGCTCTCCTAAATGTATCGTTATTTGCACGCGCGTGCATGACCACTAGTTAATTAAAACACGAAACATTAAGGTTAGACCCATTTAGACCACATCAAGAGGGTTGAATGGTTGGACCATGTGTTGGAGCAGGAGAGGGAATTCAACTTATGCATCATATACTCTGCTGAATATATTGGATGATGTTGATGTAGTCCAAATCTTAAATTCCTTTCTTGAAAAGTGTAATTTTGATTTTAGACTTATGCATCATATACTCTGCTAAATATACGTTTTTAGCCGCTTTGAAAAGTCTCGATCTTTCGACACCAATGATAGAAGATGAATGATGAAAAAGGGTTGGACGGCCGAATGATCCGATGATGATATGGATCAATAGATTGATAGATCAATGTCGAACCCTATGAAACAACCTGGAGCACACTAGGAAAATAAATGCCTTAACAAATAACGATGAATGATCGTAGAATTCTTCCGATATAATCCGACACAAAAGGGAAAATGATTGTACCTAGAGGACAAGAAGGAGGCTTGCGAATAATTGAGAGCACCAACTTGGTAATTCAAGGTGACACAACACAAAACAAAACAATCCATGCTATAAGGTCGAACGCGAAATCCAATCGCTCTCTCTCCCCCGGGAAGGCACATGAACACCGTGTAGAGAATACTAAAAGGTATCAAAATTGTATTGAATAATTGGTCCCCAACAAAACGTGTATCATATGCCTTATATATAGTCTATGGATCAAAATCCTACTAGCTAGGATTATATAGAATCTATCTTATATAGGATAATATAGAATCTAGCAAGATAAAATAAGGTAACAACGATGAGATAAAATCTAAATAATATCTATATTTAAGCTTATTTATTATAAGACTTCAATTGCTATTTATTTTAAAAAAATATGGGGTGGAAAATATAAGTCAAAAGCCTAAAAACATAAATCAAAATCGATAAAAATAATGGTCAATTATGGGCTGAAAAATAAGACCCACTGGACCATAAATCATATACTATTTTTCGGCTCTTCTCTCTTCTCTTCCACATGTAAGCATGTATGCATGATGCATGATGCATGTCCATGATATTTCCTCCTCTCTTCCATCGTGTTCTTGTATGCATGTGCATACGTTATCCTTGACATCTTTCATCTCCAATTAATGGTCTTCATTTATTTTCTAAAAATTGTTTTTATTTCTTTCCTAGAAATGCTTTGATTCTTCTTATTCTCCTCCTTAGAGTCATCTTCACTCCTTGCCTCCTACCTTCCATGATCATGGTCTTCAATCGATCTAGATTTGAAGATGCGCATGCATCATATCAAGAACGAGAACGGATCTAGAATGATCTCATTCTAAACAACATGAACACAATACTGACCTCAAGAGGGACCGGTGTGCACCAATTTATAAACCATAGAAACGAAAACAAGAGTTTCAAACGATAAAACACAACAAAAAGATACATTCCCTGATATTCGATGAACCCTTCTTCACAACGAGATCTCGCATTTACGACGACCTTCTTCGATCTTTAGGGCGGAAACTCTCTTTCTCTTGTGTGTCTCTCGATCTCTTCGACTTCTTTCCTAGTTCTCCTCTCTCTGTCGTCTTTCATGTTTCTCTTTTTCACCCTCTCTTTTTCACTTCTGTCTATTGGGTTCTCCTTAAACACTCTATCGTATGAACAATACTACACAAAGTTGAATGTGCCACCACTTTTGCTCATGTTGTAGGGTGTGCATTTATGAGATGAGAATCCACAAAATGAGTTGGCCCACTTTGCTACTTCTCCATCTGCTGGCCCATTTGCTTAATAAAGAGAAGTCCAAGCAAAACTTTTAACCTGCTTCATTAAAACCTAAAACACTTGCTAGCAAAAGTACATCCGTTGCGGGGGACGATGTTTCGTGTGACCATCGACCGTCAATTCCTCCAAAAACAAATTTTGACCGATCAATTGTAACAAAACACTACTTTGGTTTAAGTCAACCTTTAATCAACCTTAGGTAAACAATTTTCTCTCTATAAACCTTTTTCTTTATCCTTTAAGCTCTACACCTTTATACATCATGATTCTCGTGTTTTGCAATTCGTCTTCCGAGGATTGATGCTGTCATTTGTGAGCGGTTTCGAGCGTTTTGTCGAGAAGGGGTCGTGGATTTGTGATCGACTCTTGACGGCTCTGTTGCAGTCCAAATCTGAGGTGTCCACAGTTGTTCCCCAGGCTTCGTACCTGTGTACTTCCTTCGAAGATGAACGTCCATACTCGGTGCCTCTTATTGGCTGGATCATCCTGCTTTCCCTTGAAGACTATTTTGCTTTCGGGTTTTTTTGATGTATTTTAGTGTATCTCTATTCTCCTTTGTTTGTGGTTCTTCATGACGGTTTGTTCGTCTGCCGATCCTTTTCTGCCTTTCGACCCACTAGACGGTGCGCCGTCTAATGGTTCGAACCGCTTTCCATTATAAAAAAAAAAAAAAATTACATCCAACCAAAGAATATAACCAAGTCCATACAATATTACAAAAAAGACCCAGCTTTTACAAAAGTTTACAAAAAAATTCTAAAATTTTACAAAGTTTAAAAAAAAACCAAACTTAAATTACAAAAACCCAAAAAAATCTTCATGTTACCACAACTATCAATGTCATGAGGATACTCCTTTGTCATGAGGATACTCCTTTGTTACTTTTTATTCATTAAAAGAGATCTTTTGGGCTCACTTTGTTTGATGGTCTGGGTACTCTTTGTTGTACACTTCTTTTGGAAGAAGGTGCGATTCTGTTCGTGAGAAGGAGTCGAGGACAGGTGATCGAAATCTGAAGGCTCTTGAAGAAGTCCAAATCTGAGGTTTCCACCGGTGGTCCCTGGGAGTTGTACTCTGCACTGCTTCTACATTCAGTATCTCGTTGTTCTTCCTCACTTTGCGTGTCTGCTGCTTCTTTGGTGCTCCTTCTCCATCGGCTTGTTGGGATCAAAGTTTTCTTTTGATGTGATTTTTTCTCTTGTTGTTTGTTTGGGTTCTCTCATGACGGTTAGTCCGTCTGCCGATTTTTTCGGCCTTTCGATCCATTAGACAACGTGTTGTCTAGTGGATTGAACTGCTTTCCTTCATCAAAAAAAAAAAAAAAAAAATGTCTATGATTCTATGAATATGACATTATTTCTCAAGGCTTCCGCTCATTAGCATCTCGGTTTTTTTTTATCAGTACGCTTCGCATTTGTTTGTAATGAACAAGTATTTCACTGCCTTTCTTGATGGTTCTTAATCCGATAGTGCAGGATTAAGGGGATTTATATACTGTAAATACAGGTATTAGCCAGCAATATTAAGAATCAAGATGATTACTCACCAACTGGCAACACAACACAACACAACACGTCCATATGTGTGTATATATATATATCCTTGACAAAACTATACCTGCACTCAGATATATTAACGAATATGTCTTATAGAGGCATCTTAATGACCCTCTTTCTCCATCTCCTTTGGGTGAATGCAGATTCATCCCTCTCGGCATACCAAGTCTTAGAAGAGTACGACTTACCCATCGGTCTCCTTCCCAACGGCGTCTTAGGCTACGAGCTCAACTCCTCAACGGGCGCCTTCAAGGCCTACCTCAACGCCACCTGCTCATTCACCATTGACTCCTACACTCTCAAGTACAAGTCCACCATCACCGGCTACATTTCCACCGATAGCCTCACCAGTCTCACCGGCGTCTATGTCAAGGTCTATTGGTTCTGGCTCACCATCTCTAAGGTCACAAGGGATGACGACGAGCTTGTCTTCTCCGTCAGCCTCGCCTCTGCTGATTTCCCAGTTAGTAGCTTTGATGAGTGTCCTACCTGTGGCTGTGGCTTTGACTGTGATACTTTCAACGGCAAGAAGAAGAAGAAGAAGAAGCCATTGAAGATGAGATTCAAGAGTTTGGCGTCTTCTTCATAGATTAAAGGCTAGGGTTTCAACTTTGAATAGTAGGTATATCATATATGTCCGTTTTGACCGTTTGGTAGCAAATGGAAGATTATGTTCACTTGGAATATGCTTTTTACATTCAGATTATATAAAACATTCAAAGTACGGTTAATTTGTGGCACGATCATGCAAGCTATGAGCTGCATGAGAATATGCTTACGAATCCCCAACTTGGACGCTAATCATCAACATCATGCCTACGGCCTTCTGCCTTCTTTATTTTCATTTTGTAATCTTATACTGACATTTCTTCATCTATTTTTACCTTCAATTCTACGATTAGATCATGTAAACGAAATACAGTAATATGGAGCAATAGATAAAATAAAAAATATTTTTACGAATTTAACAAAAATTATTTAAAAAACGTAGTTACAAATTATAGCTAAAACAACTTATATATGTTACATTTCGTTCAAGTAGGACTTCAATGCCGATGAGTCAAGTTTACATTAATGCAATGCAATTTTTTTTAATAATAAATTGGATTGTTTTTTTAATTTTTAAGAATCAACTTATTTCACCGATTAAAAGTGAATTAAAAATATTAATAGCTAATTGACTTTTTTTGCAATATCAAAATTGATTGTATCTAATAGTTTATTTAATTTATGTTTGACCTTCCATTTCAATTTAATTTTGAGAGGATAATTAAAACTGAAATACTTATATCTAACTAATTTAGTGACAGCTGTGCGGATTTTGTCTAAATAAAAAATAATAGATTTTTTTTTTACGTATGATGTATTATATATTTTTTCAATAAAATATTATATTTATATTTTTATGCGCATAATTTACTATGTATTGCATAATTTACTAAACCAATCGCTTTTTATTAATTAATATGACTAACATTTGTGAAGATTAAATTATATTTTTTTATAAATGAAAGCCCATGATTAAAATTTATTAAAAAAATTATTGGTAGAGTATTATATTTATACCTCAATGTATTATTTGTAAAATCTTCGGACTCTTTATTTTATACAAGTTCTAAAGTCATCAACCTTAGATGGTAATCGACCTAAAATAACAAAATCCCATACAAAAATTTAACGTAAATAAATCATGTTGATAATCCTTCAAAAAATTAAGAAAAAATCGTCCAAAAATAAAACTTCAATTACGATTACTTAATGTATGTTTTAGGGAAACTAGTTATTTGATTTTACTAAACAATATAAAAATAAATTAAATCAAGAATTTGTTTAAAATTATACAGACGAAGTCAACGTACCCACATAATTAGCTCTCATCTCCTTCTCTTGGACCGCACCTAAGTATGTACGTGCAAATCTTCATCCCACTGAACGATTAACGATTCCACATAACATATATTGACGATCGCACAAAAATTAATCCGATATGAATGATAATTATACTTGAACTTAACCAAAAGGTCAAAAAATATATTATTTGTATAATATTTAAACTCTCGATTTATACATGTTCTAAAACCATCAATGTAGCTAATCGACGTAAGATAACAAAATCCTGAAAATATTTAACGTAAATAGATCGCGCTGATAATCTTTAAAAAAAAAAGAAAAAATCGTCCAAAAAATAAAACTTGAGGACAGGATCACCAAATATATATTTTAGGAAAACCACTTTGATTTTACAAAAAAAAGAATTAAATTAAATTAACAATTTGTTTAGATTATACAAACGACTTCAATTACCGACAGTATGACCCATATAATTATAGGTTAACGATCCCACATAACATACATTAATCCGATATAAATAATAATTATACTTGAACTTATCCAAGTATAAACTTCAAAATCTCTATTTATACAAGTTTCTAAAACTATCAACCTTAGTAACTAATCGACGTGGGATAAGAAAATTCTGAAAATATTTAAGATAAATAGATCGGGATGATAATCATTTAAAAAAAAAAAAAGTTGTCCCAAAAAAAATTTCATGGGTACGACTATTTAATATATATATTTTAGGGAAAGTACCGCAACATCTAAAGGAATTTTTTTTTTTACAAAATTTGTTTCATAGACCCGGCTACAAAATCAAAACAAACAAAGTGGGAATAAGAGTTGTTAAGTTCAAAAAATATAATCGTTCCAACAATAAAAAGTAACGTGAAATCGTTCCAATAAAATAGTTTGCCTTAAAAATAGTATAAAAAATTAGATTTATTGCGTTAATTGTGGGAGTTCCATTTCGAAATATTGTTTCCGCAGCGTGTCACGTCAGCAACCTTGTGCTCTGTTTTAATAAGTATAATAGATAATAGATGCTTGCAGGTTAACTATTGTTAAAATTCACATTTCGTAATTTCTAGTAAAAATAAGATAAATTTTGGATGGTGCCCTCTGGTTTGGGTTTGTCAAGAGGTTTTTTTTAGTTCGAATGGTGCCAATCAATTTCGTTTAAAATGTAAAGGGGTATAGAGCTCAACCATAATTTATAATTAGTCAGGGGTCGATCACCCATGGTTGAATCGGAATGGTACGTGTTCGTAACTACCAACGCCACTCCTAGATAGAAATTCACAAAAGCCATGATGTATGCGAGGAGTAGAGGAACAAGAGCCTTCTTAAAAGGCTCGATCCGAAGGAGTTTGATGTGCGCAGGCCTTGACCAATGAAATGAGTAATACGGAGCTCAATCATGATTTATAATTAGTTAGGGGTCATAAGCGTGTCAAACACATCTCCGTCGATCTAGGGTCCATCAATATAACAACATTAGTGATGGTAATCGTCAGCTCACCCCAATGAAGATTAAAGTTGCTCATCTCAAGATGTGACCTCTCGACGATGGTGTGGATGAGTCTGTGAACAACCTCGTCGAAGCGGAAGGTCTTTAGCTTCATTGGGCCAAATCAAATTACCTCTGAGTCCTCGGTATCACGGTGTTGGGTGGTGAGATCTTGGACCTGCTCTAGCCGTCAGTGGGCCTTCATCATCTCAACATGTCCTCAATATGAAAAAAGTGTAAACAAAATACCGAATAACAAACGATGTGTTTACACACTCGGATTTTGCAAATATAGCTCGCCCATCCATATAGGGATGACCTCTGGTCAACATATCCCATGAACAGGTTTGGGACCATGGGGCCCATATGTTTGGGAGAAAACGCGAAGGAATAGCGTTTGGGACATCGGAAGTTATCGAAACATGAACAAGGGTGGGGAGGTGAAGAGGTGGATGTAAGGACAAGGGTAAAGGTAAGTGAAGACGTCGATGCCCGTTGGGGGGTGGAGGAAGGTGAATATTTGGATGCATGAGCAAGGTGATATATGGTATCATCATCCTCAAACTCTAACCAAGGCCCTCTAAAATTCGAGGCCCTGTTCAAGAAAACAACTTGTACCGGTTCCGAGCCGGACCTGAGTACCACAATAATCTTTATTGGTAGAGCAACATTGGGACCTTGACTCGATGACGGATTGCCTCGGTGTGCAGAAGTTGTAGGTCACCACCTATGCTTATGTTATGTTACAAGTTACAACAGTCTAAACTGAGTGAAACCGACTTCAAAACTAGTTTGAAACTAAACATAATCTATTCGTAAGTAAACGTCATAGTATATGTTTATAAACTAATCGTTAGCTATCGAATCTTAAACTTAAAGTAAACTGATCATTAATTTATCATAAACTAATCATTAACTTATCGTTAATTGTACCTAAACCGTAAATTATTCGTTAACTAATCGTAAATCAACCAAAAACAAAATCGTAAACTATTGCTAACTAAATGTAATCTAATAACCACTTACTAATCATAAAATATTTGTAATCTAATCAAGATAAAACTAGAAGATAACCAACACTAATGTGATGGGAAAATGAAACTCGAAAGGGGATTATAGCGTGATCACACACGCCCACTCATACAAATACATGTACATCTTCACTTGCCAAGCTTCAACGCTGCCACCCAAAGATGAAGTTGAGTTTTCACCTTTAGCGCCATTCTCATGGGCCAAAATAGAATTTAACTTTCTGGAAAAGCCTAGAAAACCAATGACCTTTGTTATTAATATATATTCCAGGATGACACGTGTACTGGGCCCGCACTGTCCATGACCATGGCAATGGGCAATACTCCTCATATAGGGGCTTCTTATTTGCACCCTAAAATCAGAATGACCGATTGACGTACGGTGCCTTGTTGGCTGGCCAAGCTTCCTGACACACCTTAAATGCATCAGCATCTTTCTTTTTTTTTTCCTCTGCCGCCCACTTTTGTACAAACAGTTTGCTTTTACATTTTTTCTAATTTAGTTTATAATTTTTTTAAGTTAGTTTAGTTTTTGTGTTATAGATAGTTTAGCTTTTTTCTGTTACGCACCACTTGTCCAAATAACAAGCCTTTTATATTTTTTTTTAATTCAGTTTAATATTTTGTTAAGTTAGTTTAGCTTTTGTGTTATAGTTAATTTAGCATTTTGTGAGTTACAATTAGGTTAGCATTCTGTGTCTTATATTTAAAATGTTAGGGTCAAATGTTAATAGTGTAAGATTTTTTTTAAATTATTATTGTATAAAATTTATATTCAATCATATTATTAACAATAACTACAAATATTTAAAACATTATGAGTTTTAATTTGTACTAAAAATATATAATCGAAAATTTCCACCAAATCCTCTTAACCCCTTACTTCATGCTTTACTCCGAACATTTCATCCAACTTACTCATCCAATTCAACCTATAAATACCCCCTTAACCTCATACTTCAACACACAAAGCTTCAATCTTATTCCTCTATTTATAGAAGTTAAGTTAGTTTTATGAAATCTATTACATCGAGAATGGATCGTCAAAATCAAAATGAAGATAACTAGGTAAAAAATTTTACTCTCTAATTACTATATTTTTTCGTTATATTTAATATTTTTGAAATCTAATTTATTTATTTTTAATTCAGAACCTTCAAAATTATCAAAATGGAGAACAAGTTTCACAAACGCTCGATTTTCTGAACCTCTTCCACAACCCGCACAAGATGTATATCAATACGGAGGTTCGCAACCCCCCTTAACTTACATGGGTGGAAGCAATCAGAACACTAGCATTGAGCAAGGATCAAGTAAGAAATGAAAAAAATTAAAGAACATAAAACCAGATTTTTTATTATTATATCATATTATTTTATTAACATACAGATAAGATTTTCCTCTTATTAGGATACTATCACGACCAACATTTTTCAATTCCACCGTACATCAACACAGATGTTGTTTACCGCGGTCCATATCCAAGTAGGATTGAAGTATCGAGTAACCGGTCAACGTCTCACAATCACGCCGAGGAATCAAGCCAAAACATGCAGTTTCAATATAACCCAAACGACGCCTGCCCCAACAATGTAAATGATTACAAACACATTTCACCTCCCCTTCGGTGAAATGACGATAACACTTCATGACGTTTATCAAATCACCGGCTTATCAATTGAGGGTAACGACATGCCCGTCATTCCTTCGGAGTTCGATATCCAGCAACGAGCGTCGAAATTATTTGGATTTCGGGATGACGAAGCTTGGCATCTAATCCATCGGAAGGGCGGATTTGTGACGGCGGAACTTAGAGCACGGATGGAGTTTCTGATGAATAACAATGGTAATCCCGCAGCAATTGCTTATGCGAGGCTATTGCAACTTTTGGGCTTGACAAAATTTCAGGAGAAGTCCGGTTACAAGGTTTGGTCACACTACTTGGACCTTGTTCACGATCACCGTCAGACAGGGGAGACGGCTTGGGGACGCTCACTCTTGCCTACCTATACTGACAATTAGGTGAGGCTACTCGGGAAGCAACACAAAAAATGGTTGGGTTTACCGTCCTTCTCAGGATAGTAAAAATATTTATTTATAATTTGACTATAATTAACACTAATATTTCAATTATGTTTAACACATACAATGTTAAATATTCATATGCAGCACTGAATTTCTTTGCATTTTCCGTGTTCCAAGCAAGAGTCCAAGGAGTGCCTTTAGGTCAAGACGTACCCATTGGAGCCCACTTCGAGGTGGATTGGACATTGCGGGTGTCAGATGACCGTTTGCGTCGTTATAGGGCGCAAATTGAGGGTTTAGATGTGAGTGAGGTCCTATGGTTCTCATACGACCTAGCTGCATTGGGCCCAATATCTACGTACAAGGGCACGAAACTCGCGTCAATTTAGTCGAGTTCAGCAGATCCCGTGGAACCCACTCGCCCGTTGCGTTTGGAGAGAAGTCGAAACTCGCGTCATTATAACTTGGAATTTGATCTTGTATGATACAAGTTGAACTTCCGATTGTAGGCAATATCCGAACAATTGCGTGATGCATTATTCGTGGTAGTTTCATGGCAAGATGAAGAAGGACACATGCTTGGTACATAACAAATTGTCAGCGTATGTCCTCAAGTCGTCTTGGATTCTTCCGGATCTACGAACGACTTCTTTCGCCACAAGTCGTGTCCAACAACACATGCAAATAGGAGGCAGGGTGACACAAATCCAAAGCCGGAGATATCCGCCTACAATGGAGGAAGTTCAAGAATTGCTTAACATGTTCCATTCTCGTGCACCTGCACCCCCAGTCGCATAATCATGGAGACAAGCACAACAAAGAGATCGTTTTTTATTTTAATTTGTTCATGTTATTTCGTATTTCCCACTTGTGATGTAATTTCTAATTTTTAAGCCGGATCTTATTTAAGTTGTTTATTCTTATTATTTTCGGTCCACGGAATAATCGTTAACGATTATATATAAATACTTACTACTCAAAACCAATCGATTCCTCTAGCGAGATTTTAGAAAAAAGATACAATTATTGATACCGTTAAAAAATTTAAAATAAAGTATACAACTTTAAAAGTTATATATATATATATATAAAACACATAACACGTTAATTTGAAGGTGAAGATGCCTATAATCTCTCCTTACCCATTATCCCCAATCATTTGCCTCATTATGCCTTTATTATTGTGATCATTACCTCTTTTTAATTTGACTATTAATGTCAAAATCAAGTACTGATTTTAACCATTAATGGGCGCAAATAGCAAGCCTCTTCATATATAACCCAAAGTCTAAGATGCTAGAAAGAAGAAGAAACGGATAGAACAGTTGGGCCAAAATAAATATATTATACATGTGAGTAAGTAAAAGTAAATAACAAAAAGAAAAATAAAAAGCACAAACAACGGCGACCAGGCTGCACTTCCAAGTTCAACCCCTCTTTTCTCCACCAAATATTCAACAATACAAGATCCCCAAACTGAAAAATCAAACCCATCAATCTACCTCCCCGGCCATCGCCATGCCCACCACTACGCCGACAATCCTCGTTCTTATCCTCATCGCCGCCGTCGCAAACACCGTCTCCTCGAAACTCACCCCCTATGAAGCGCTGGGTCTTTTCAACTTCCCCGCAGGCCTTCTTCCAAAAGGAGCCCTTGACTACGACTTAGAAGAGGATACCGGCAAGTTCAACGCATACTTTAAAGGCTCCTGTTCCTTCTCCCTTGAGGGCTCTTATCAGTTGAGTTACAAGTCCAAAATCTCTGGCTACATTTCCCAGAACAAGCTTACCAATCTCAGCGGGGTCAGCGTCAAGGTCTTCTTTGTCTGGTTGAACATCGTCGAGGTTAGGAGGTCCGGCGACGATATCGAGTTCTCTGTTGGAATTGCTTCCGCTAATTTCCCCATCGATAATTTCTTTGTATGCCCGCAGTGTGGATGTGGGCTTGATTGTGTTGATGGCCCATCAACTAGGAAGATGAAGATCAAGGTTAAGGATGATGGTGGAATCTTTTCTTCAATTTGAGGGTTTTTTATATATAATTTGGATGTGGGGGCTTTGATTTGTAAAGGGCTTTTGATTTGATTATCCCTGTTGTTCTTGGGTTATATGATAAAGTTGTTTCAAAATCAAATCCCCCACCCTTCACGCTCTTTCTGTGATTTGCTGATCATATGGAGATTTAAGTTCAAGGCCTAGTTTCCTTTTGCACAATTTGTTGGATACTGTGATGATATGCATTTCAATATATTAGTATATCTTGTCATGGAAGTTTGTCTACTGATGCATTTCTCTAGGTGAACAATTGGATGGTTTTATGTACAAGCAAATTGGCATTATGTACATTGTTTGGAAAAGAAGGAGCTTTATCTCTTGATATCTTAGTTTCCAAGGTTTTATTTTCTGGCTGAACATTGTATCAGCTTGTTCCAAGTCTATGGCATTTGATTCCATATCTCTTTGATTTGGGTGAAGATTTGTGCTTGTAGACAGTGTATACAGAAGACAGGAGAATCTGTCACCTCCTGATTCATATCTTCTGGTAAGTTATCCAGGTATCTTGTCTTTCTGCCTTGGTGATTTTAGTTGATGCTGATATTTTTATTTTGAAACTAGATTTTCCTACTTCTAGTGCTAAATAGACGCCATAAAGACGTGCCATGTAGAAATATTGCCTTGTTCAAGAAACGAGTGGTATACCGTATACTTTCCAAACTTGATTTACCAGATAGTTGATCTCTATTAGAAGCTGTAAGATATCTTCAAGAACATGGCATTGCATGATGAATAGTAATGTTGTTGCCATCAGAGGGGAAATCAATGTGTAAAGTGGCCCGTGTTTCTAGCTGTCAAAATGCAAATCTTAGGCAGCTGAAAATCCACTTTGCTGAAGTGAGTAGCTGAAGGAAACTGCTGATTGTTATGCCTCAACCTTGAATTCCATTCTATAATCAAATTGGAATTTGATTTCTCTTATTTGAAACTAAGATGAAATTCTTCCCTTTGCTAATGATTTGAACTCCCCCGAGTATTTTGTGGATCTCTGGGAAGAGAAGTGTCCTGTGTTTTTTGAGTCACTGTATTTGAAAGGATTCATTCAATTCGAATGAGTTCTTCAGGCATTGAATTTGAGAAGATGAAAGGATGTCCCATTTCTGTTAAATTATGCTTTGAATGAGGAAAAACCCGTGCTTGGTGGCCGCGGAATGAATAGTTGAATAATTCGTTGCATTGTTAGGAATGATCATCTTGAATTGCAGCACCAGGGAAATCTAGGGTGTTAATTGAAAAAAAGAAAATCATTATGTTCTTTTGTTACCAAGGCAACTAGTCTAAAGGCGCATTTAGTAAAATTGCGGTTGCGGTTTTAACGAGAGTTTGTGGTTGTTAAAAAACTCCGTATACGTGTTTAATTAGATGGTTCGGAATTAGTTTCGATTTTACGTAATGACCAAAATACCCTCACCATTAATAATCGATTATTAATATCGATGGGAAGAACATAATCCAAATCCAGATCCTTTGTGCCCCATTTTTCGTCTCCCTCATAGCATTGAAATCTTAAGAAAGAAGAGGGGGGAGAGCAATTAGGTAATTTCATGAGAAACAACCAATCCAAAACCATAGGGAGAACAATGCTTCTTCTTCATCCTTCTTGTTTGTGTTTCTACTACTCCAAGAAGAAGAATAATTCTTCTTCTTCATCAAAAGCAATCAGGTCAGACCCTCGTCGGATTCAATTTTTTGATTCCAAAAATTAGGATTGCTTATGTTTCTACTACTCCAGAAGAACAATTCTTCTTCTAGGGTGCTTTCAGATTGCTTCTTTTTCATCCTTCTTGTTTGTGATTGGTTATGCAAAAAATTGTTCTTCTGTTTTTTTTTTTTCCTGTTTTGCTGTTCAGTAGAAAGTTCAAAATAAAACTTCACCCTTTTCATTGAAGGATGAATGTCAGGAGAAGCATTTGGGGAGGAGTGTATGAATGGGATATTAAACTTAGAAACTATCCAAAAACTCATAAAACCTTGGGTGAGTAGATTCCAAAAATTGGGTTTTCAAAACTTGTGAACCACAACCCTAATTGCTACAGAAAATCTCAAAACTCTAACTAAACGCTTCACAACTTTTCAGAATCTAAAATGAATCTAAATGATTAGGAGAAAACTCTAACTAAACACAACCTAATTATTTGCCAATCCACCTTCCTTTTTCTTTCTTTTTTTTTTGGTTTGTTTTTGATCAAGAAGGTAAAATGTTCTACTACAATCCTTTCTCTTTGGTATATGGACGACCGGTCGGCGGTCGGACATGATCGTTACTGAAACTTCTGCTCATATGATGTTGGATAGATATACTGGTAAGGCGGTAACTGCTAAATGACCTCTTTAATTTTCATCCAATGAAGATGCACAATTGACAAACATGTTTGATAACGTGATTTATGACGTTAGTATAGGCATACAATTAGATAGTTTTTCCCACTATTCATGCGCGGTTTGGCATTAGTTCACGACGTTTACACTCATTTCATGCATAATTCTAGAAAAGACGTCTACACGAGCTTTTGTCGGTGTTGTAGGTATTTCGGGGGTCTTTTGGACATTAACCGATGCATTCGAGGGTCAAGCCTCATGGTGGTACACATCCAAGGCTTTGAAGGAACATAATTGGAGCAACAAAGGACACAAGGACCATAATTGGTGCAAGCAATAGAGCAACTAATGGCTAGACGATCATAACATACCTCTGTTGAAGAAAATCGGACCATCACTCAGGAAAATCGGCCGATTTTCCTGAGTAGGTCGATTTTTGGCCTTCAACAGCTTAAGCCACGTGTCCCACGATCTCTTGATCCGGCCTTGCTCTTGGTGGAGAATATAAGTGGGCCTGCAAGCTGTTGCTGAGCAATCTCTCCTCTCCCACATTCTCTCATTGACAGCTCATTGGATTGGGGATAGACTTGGAGAAGAGGAAAACTCTCTCAAATTGAAGGAAGAAGAAGAACACCAATCTAGGAGTGATAGTGAGGTTTAGAGTGACTTTGAGTGATTTTTGGAGTCTTTGATTGAAGAACTATTGCAAGGATTGTTAGGAACGTTTTGGAACTTCATTTGAAGGGTTGTAAGTCTTGCTAAAACTTAGATTCAGCTGAGATTTATTGTTTTTACTTGCTTATCTTTCATCATCCATCTATGAAAACCATGTATGCTTGTGTGATGATTTTGGATCTTGATATGCATATTATTGGCTAGTTTATTGTGATTTTGGAGTGATGGATTGATGGTTATGGCTAGGGTGATGATAGGATGGACTTATATGTTAGTTTAGGATGATTTGTATGCACGAAACCCACTCTAGAAGGAAAAAGCGGGCTGTTCTTCAGTCAAATCGGCCGATTTGGCCATGATCCTCCCGATTTTCCTCTCTGTTGCTCTTTAATTGATGAATCTGTATGTTAGGGTGTTAGGTTGTTGAAATCCTAGTGTTTATTTAGCCTAATTTTGCTTAGGATCACCTAATGCTATCAATCTAAGTGAGGAAAGAGATCTACCCGATGATTTCCGATCTTAGATACCTAAGATGATGAATTCTAGGTGGTAGTGAGCCTCACAAGCCGCTATTGGATTGAGTGTGCTAGGATTATTGCTTGAGACTTACTTTTCCGAGACTTACCCGGTAAGGAGAGGTTTGCCACTTAAGTAGTGTCCGGTTTGTGTAGAATTCCCTACTTTACCTCCTTGAGACTTACCCGGTAATAGGAGTTTGATGCGGGATTAGTGAAGTAAGAGACCTACCCGGTAATTGCTTTCATTAGTGAAACACCCTTTCCCAACACCGCAGCCTTGTCCTTAGAATCTTTAGAACCTTGAGTCCAATGCCATAACCGAAAATCTTGACCTCTAGAATCCACTTTTCTCTCTTTTATCTCATATTTTGTGCTTGTGTTACTTGTTTACCTTGCTAGTTTGAGTTGTTAGTTTGTTTTATTATCTTGCTTGATTTGTGATCTTTGCTTGATCACCACAAAAACCAACCAAAAATATCAAGATTTTCATTTCTTTGTTCCTTGACCTTTTCTTAGACTAGATCCACACTATCTATGACCATTGTTTGACTTGATTTCACCTTAATCTTTGTGTTTGACCTCGGAATACTATCCCTACTACAAACGTCCCGTACACTGCGGGTTCGCTAGGAGTTAGGAGAAATATATCGAGTTTATAAATTGTAAAGCTTTTTGTGCTACACGTTTCTAGCGTGACAAGTTTTTGGCGTCGTTGCCGGGGACTAGGTCTAGATTGAGTCTATTTTGTGATTGTTTATAGTGTAGATCTTTCTTGTTGCTTTTGATCTCTCTTTGGTTTGTGTCTTTGCTTTTCAGGACGTCTCTTACTCTTTAGGTGTATGCGAAGATCTCGTGGCAAGGATTTAGCTCCATTCGATCCCGAACCGGAGAAAACCCTTAGATCTAGATCCAAGAGCATTAAAAAGGGAAAAGAGATGGCCGGAAGAGATCTCCAAGCTGAGTTGGATGAGGCTTTAGAGCAAATAAGGCTAAGAGATGAGCTCTTGGAGGAAGAAAGGAGACTTGCCAATGAGAGGCAAGAAGCAACTAGGAGGGAGATTGATGAGATTAGGCAAGCCCTTGTGCAAGGAGAGCTTAATCGTCAACAACCTCCACCTCCTCCACCACAACCGCAGCCGGCGGCGAATGTTAGGGTTGTATCCATTGCAATTGAAGAGCCACAAACATTAGGGAGACGTATGAATCCGGCACAAAGAGCACACCGTCCGGGTGTGAACTTAGGAGATCCTGCAACCCACAATTACGAGCTCCGCCCTCAAGTTCTACAAATGATCCGGCATAATCAATTTGGAGGGATGGAAGGAGAGTCTCCTCATCAACACTTGATGAACTATGAGATCTTGATGGAGACTCTTAGACCGCCTAGATTGGAGAGCAACAACCATAAGCTTAGGGCTTTCTCCTTCTCACTTAAGGATAAAGCCTTAGCTTGGTATCAATCTATTCCGCAAGGGCGAGTGAGTACTTGGGAGGAGATGACAACCGAGTTTTTGACTAAGTTCTTCCCACCTTCCAAGACTACCGAGTTAAGAGGGAAGATAAATGCCTTCGTGATGAAGGATAGAGAGAGTTTATTCAAGTCTTGGGAGAGGTTCAAAGATCTTCTCCTAGATTGTCCACACCATGGTATACCAAAAATTGAGCTATTGGAGATCTACTTCAAGGGACTTGATGAAGATAGCCAATTCAAGCTCCAATCTCTTTCCGGTGGGACTTTCATGGAAAAGCATGTGGATGAAGCTTGGGAGTTTGTAGAGAAACAAGCTCTAGTGATTAAGAAATACTCCCATGGGAAGAGTGAAGGGAGAAAGGCGGGAGCATATGAGGTGAGTGAAGTCACCATGAGCAACTTCAAGCTTGATGCCATCAATAATGAATTGAAGTCTTTGAGAGAGTTGTGTGCTACAACTTTGAAGAACCAAGCAACTCCTCAAGTGCAAGTGCAAGCAAGCTTGTCTTCCAAGGAGGAAGATGTGAGTTACATGGGAAGGGGCAATTATAACAACTACCAAGGCCCAAGGAACTTCAACAACAACCGGCAATTCAACAATTACCGGCCCAACCATAACCATCCCGGGTTTTCCTACTCTAACCCGGATGGAGCCTTGAACCCTCCCGCTTCCACAAGCACAACTCCACCACCAAAAGCTTCACAAGAACCTCCACCCGGATTTACTCAACCTCCAAAGGATAGGACCGAAATGATGTTTGAGCAATTGCTTGGAAGGTTGAGTGGTCTTGAGAGCACGGTGACTTCCATCTTTAAGGCTCAAAAGGTGTTGGAAGCACAAGTGTTCCAAAAGGCGGGTGAAGCCCATAGAGATCCGGGAAAGCTTCCCGAAAGGACCGAAGACAACCCAAGAGGCCAAGTGTTGGCCATTACAACGAGGAGTGGGTTGAGTATGAAAGATCCTTTGCTCAAGGAGAATGCTAAGGGAAAGCAAGTAGTGGTAGATGAAGAAATATTGCAAGAAGATGGAGGCAAGAGCAAGGATGTTGAGCCAACATATGTGGCACCGCCTCCATACAAACCACCACTACCGTTCCCTCAATCACGAGCAAGAGCTCTCTTGGACAAACACTTTGGTAAATTCCTTGAATTTATGTCTAAATTGCATATTAACATTCCGTTCATGGATGCCATTTTAGGAATGCCGGCATATGGCAAGTTCTTGAAGGAAATACTCTCCAACAAGAGGAAGTTGGAGGAGTATGGGGAAGTAAGGATGACAAAGAGATCCTCGGAGTTGATTCAAACGATGAAGGAGGAGATGCCTCCTAAGCTAAGAGATCCGGGATCCTTTTGTGTGCCAATCGGAGTAGGAGAAGTGAAGTATGACGCCCTATGTGATCTTGGGGCAAGTGTAAGCATCATCCCGCTTGCACTTTGCAACAAGGTTGGGCTAGGAGAGCCAAAGCCGGTCAAGATGACCTTTTACATGGCGGACCGCTCAATCACTCATCCGGTTGGAATCTTGGAAGACATTCCGGTGCAACTAGGGAAGTTCTATGTGCCCATAGACTTCGTTGTTTTGGATATCCCGGCGGACTATCCGGTTCCTATCATCTTGGGGAGACCTTTCCTAGCTACTTCCGGATGTTTGGTGGATTGCAAGAATGGAGTTCTCTCTTTCAACATTGGAGAAGAAAACATCAAGTTTAATTTGTCCACAATGGTGAAGGGGCCAGCTCTAGGTGAAGATGTCTTCAACATTGTTGAGGAAGAGGAGTCTAGAGAGGTTATGAGCTCAATCTTGCTCAAAGATCCACTTGAGAGGGTTCTTAGCTCAAGTTTGATGGAGGAAGGAGTTGAGGAGAGTAGCAATGAAGTAATCAAGGCCTTGAATGCATTGGACGAGCTACCAAGTGTTGGATTTGAAGTGCTAAAGGAAGAGAAAATCACCCAGAAAAATCGGACTGGGGAGGCCAGATCGGCCGATTTTTTGACTTATACTGAAGTTTCGTCCAGTTTTACAAATGCAGAAACTCAGATCGACCTACACTCAGGAAAATCGGCCGATTTTTCTGACTGGGCCGATTTTCCTGAGTCTTTTGAGCAACATCCAAGTGTTTGTGAGCTATCATCAAGGGACTTAGGGAAGGCTTCCATGGCTTTGCAATCATCTCAACCTACATTGTCTGGATCATCTCCAACCGAAAAAGGTCCTCCTCAACTTGATCTTAAACCTCTTCCTTCTCATTTAAAGTATGCTTTCCTTGGTTCAAATTCTACTTATCCGGTGATTGTGAATGCATCTTTGAATGATGATGAGCTTAAAAGACTGTTGAATGAATTGAAACTGCATAGAAAGGCAATAGGATACACCATTGATGACCTTGTTGGCATTAAGCCTTCTTTGTGCATGCATAAGATAATGATGGAAGATAACCATAAACCCTCTATTGAACATCAAAGAAGATTGAATCCTATAATGAAAGAGGTAGTCAAGAAAGAGGTCATAAAGTTGCTAGATGCGGGAATCATCTACCCTATTTCGGATAGTAAATGGGTTAGTCCCGTACATGTGGTTCCTAAGAAGGGTGGGATGACCGTAGTAACTAATGAAAACAATGAACTAATCCCAACTAGGACGGTTACGGGATGGAGGATGTGTATTGACTATAGGAAACTAAATGTGGCCTCTAGGAAAGATCATTTCCCTCTTCCTTTCATTGACCAAATGCTAGAGAGATTAGCTCAACACTCTCATTTTTGTTACCTAGATGGCTATAGTGGATTCTTCCAAATCCCTATCCACCCCGATGACCAAGAGAAAACCACATTTACATGTCCTTGGGGAACATTTGCATAGAGGAGAATGCCATTTGGGTTGTGTAATGCACCCACCACCTTTCAAAGGTGTATGATGGCCATATTTTCTGAATATATTGAGAATATCATGGAGGTGTTTATGGATGATTTTTCCGTTTATGGATCTTCTTTTGATGATTGCTTAGCTAACTTGTCATTAGTATTGAAAAGATGTGAGGAGATAAATCTTGTCTTAAATTGGGAAAAATGCCACTTCATGGTAAGTGAAGGTATTGTGTTGGGACATTTGGTGTCCAACCGTGGCATTGAGGTTGATAGGGCCAAGATTGAAACGATGGAGAAGTTGTCACCACCTACCTCGGTGAAAGGGGTAAGGAGCTTTCTAGGGCATGCCGGTTTTTACCGGAGGTTTATTAAAGATTTCTCTAAGATTTCAAAGCCTCTTACTAACCTACTAATGAAAGACGTTGAATTTGTTTTCTCCAAATATTGCCTTGAAGCGTTTTGTAGGTTGAAGAATGCTTTGATCTCCGCACCTATCATGCAACCTCCGGATTGGAGCTTACCATTTGAAGTGATGTGTGATGCAAGTGATGTGGCCGTTGGGGCTGTTTTGGGGCAAAGGAAAGATGGGCGCACACATGCCATTTATTATGCTAGCAAGACGCTAGATGATGCCCAACTTAACTATGCCACAACCGAGAAAGAGTTGCTAGCGGTGGTGTATGCATTTGAGAAGTTCCGCTCATATCTTGTTGGAGCGAAGGTCATAGTGTATACGGATCATGCTGCGATCCGTTATCTCCTTACAAAGAAGGATGCCAAGCCTAGGTTGATTCGGTGGATCCTTCTTCTTCAAGAGTTTGATTTGGAGATCCGGGACAAGAAGGGATCCGAAAATTTAGTGGCGGATCACCTCAGTAGACTCCCACCATTAGAGCTTGATCGAGATGACATCCCGATTGATGACTCATTCCGGGATGAGCAATTGCAAATGGTGGAAGAATGCTTGTTCCAAGTGTCTAGAGGAAGTGAGTCATGGTATGCCGACATTGTTAACTACCTAGTGTGTGAGGAAGTGCCACCCGGATTGTCATATGTCCAAAGGAAGAAGTTCTTCAAAGATGTGAGGCACTACTATTGGAGTGAACCGCTTTTGTTCAAGAGAAGGCCGGATGGAGTCTTTAGAAGATGCATACCGGAGGATGAGGTAGAGAGTGTGATCCGCCATTGTCATTCCTTGCCATGTGGAGGGCATGCTAGCTCACACAAGACATGTGCTAAGGTGTTACAATCGGGGTTCTTTTGGCCAAGTTTGTTCAAGGATGTGCAAAACTTTGTGGTAGCTTGTGATGCTTGCGAAAGGACGGGCAACATCTCAAGGAGGAATGAAATGCCCTTGAACAACATACAAGAGGTGGAGATATTTGATGTGTGGGGTGTGGACTTCATGGGACCATTCCCTTCTTCATGTGGCAACCTCTACATCCTATTGGCGGTAGATTATGTTTCGAGATGGGTGGAGGCAATCGCCTCTCCCACAAATGATGCCAAGGTGGTGGTGCGGTTCTTCAACCGAGTGATCTTCCCTAGGTTTGGAACACCAAGGGTGATCATAAGTGATGGAGGGAAGCACTTCATTAATAGGAACTTTGGAGCACTTTTGGCTAAGTATGGGGTGACTCATAAGGTGGCAACACCTTACCATCCCCAAACTAGTGGCCAAGTGGAGATCTCGAACCGGGAGATAAAAGGGATTCTTGAGAAGACGGTCTCTAGGACGAGAAAAGATTGGGCTATGAAGCTCGATGATGCCTTGTGGGCTTATAGGACCACTTTCAAGACACCAATTGGCACAACTCCTTACAAGCTAGTCTATGGCAAGTCTTGCCACCTTCCGGTAGAGATGGAGCATAGAGCATATTGGGCCATAAGGTGGCTGAATTTTGACCTCAAGGAGGCCGGTGAGAAGCGGTTGCTAGACATGAACGCCCTTGAGGAGATCCGGTTGGATGCTTATGAGAATGCCCGGATCTACAAGGAGAGGACCAAGCGTTGGCATGACAAGCGCCTCATCCCAAAGGAGTTGAATGAGGGTGACTTAGTGCTTCTCTTCAACTCGAGGCTACGACTCTTCCCCGGAAAGCTCAAATCAAGATGGACAGGTCCCTATGTTGTGAAGAAGATCTTTCCTCATGGAGCGGTGGAGATAGGAGGAGATCATTGTGGTAACTTCAAGGTGAATGGGCATCGTTTGAAGAAGTACATCCCGGAAGCCCCGGTGGAAGTGATATTGGAGGTCATGTGAAAACCTCATGGAACTGTTGAAGGTACAAGATCCAAGCACACGACGAGGAGGAAATCACCCAGAAAAATCGGCCTGTTCATCAGCGAAATCGGCCGATTTCCTGGGTTGTTGGACCGATTTTTCCTTCTGTCAAGGAAAGTGATGATCTCCAATCAAGCATGGGTGGAGCGGACGTGGAACTTGGACGGCTTGCGGTGCCAAGCGCGGGTTCCGACACCATAATAAACATCAAGAGCTCTCTACCATCCTTGATCGATCATCCACCATCATCATTCGATGTGAACCGAAATACCAAAGCATCACCAATTTTTACATTGTGAGGACTCTCTTACACTTCTTTATTTAGTTTACACATTAGGGACAATGTGTTTCTAAGTATGGGGTGGGGTTTTCATAATCACTTACATGATTAGCATCTAGGATAGTTTAATATTGTCACATGTTTTATTATGTCTCGCATTGTACATACATATTTCGAAAAATCCAAAAAAAAATCAGAAAATTTTAAAAAATTTTAGTGCTTCTAAGCTTGGGAATGACCCTTATGATGAAATTTGTCTTGTGATTGGCTATGGATGGCCTTATGTGTTGAATAGATGAATGCATATGTGGACTTGAAGTACTTATCTTGAATCCCATGAATGATTTGCGATTATGATGCTTGTCTTGATTAGATTGAGGATTGAAAGTCGAAATTACATGCTAGTTCTTGCACATCATTTAGGAGTGATTAAGGCAAATCATCTTTCTCTACTTCTCATCTTGATCATGTTGTTTGAGCACCTCAATTGATGAAAAATTTAACCTCTTTTGACCCATCCGGGACTAGGAGCATGCTAGTGTGTTGATGTGTTTGAAAAGCAAGTGTGGGGTGAAGTTGTTGATGAATGAATGATGTGAATGAAGTGCTGAATTTGTTGTGAAAAGTGTAGAAAAAAATATAGGTTTGGGGACGTTGGTTTAAATGACGAGTAACTCGGCACCATTCACATAATCGGGTGTTTGTGCCTTGCCAAAGTCAAATAAACCGATAGTCCTAACGAGCTTTGGTATGTGTGCCCGGTGTGGATGCACCTCGAAAAATAAAAAAACCCGAGGACGGCTAATCACCAAGGTTTCGGCTTTTGTACACCAATGTCATTGTCTCAAAAATAAGTGAAAAAGAAAAGAAAACAAAGAAAAGATGGAGAAAATCATACACTTGTTGGGAAGTTGAGCAAAAACGAAATTGTGGAGTTAGTTCCTTTCCCGGATTAGCATCACATGACCTAAAAATTCCCACCTAATCACAACGTTTCTTAGCCTCTTCTTTCCTAAGTCCTTGTGACCTAAATGCATGTGTGTAAGACTTAGTGATCTAGATTGGACATACTCATGATCATCTTGACTTCTTCATTTTCACCTCTCATGCATGCTTTCTAGTTAAGTATAATTGTCTTTCCATGCCTTCATTCAATTTGATGCATGATTGCTTGTCCATTGCTATGAAACATGACTTTGAAGGTGATCCAATGTTAGAAGCACAATTCCAAAAAGATTTTGTTGTTTTTCTGCATGTATAAATCATATCATCTCTTAGTCTATAATTGGATCTTGCTCGGGGATGAGCAAATCTTAAGTATGGGGTATTTTGATAACGTGATTTATGACGTTAGTATAGGCAAACAATTAGATAGTTTTTCCCACTATTCATGCGCGGTTTGGCATTAGTTCACGACGTTTACACTCATTTCATGCATAATTCTAGAAAAGACGTCTACACGAGCTTTTGTCGGTGTTGTAGGTATTTCGGGGGTCTTTTAGACATTAACCGATGCATTCGAGGGTCAAGCCTCATTGTGGTACACATCCAAGGCTTTGAAGGAACATAATTGGAGCAACAAAGGACACAAGGACCATAATTGGTGCAAGCAATGGAGCAACTAATGGCTAGACGATCATAACATACCTCTGTTGAAGAAAATCGGACCATCACTCAGGAAAATCGGCCGATTTTCCTTAGTAGGTCGATTTTTGGCCTTCAACAGCTTAAGCCACGTGTCCCACGATCTCTTGATCCGGCCTTGCTCTTGGTGGAGAATATAAGTGGGCCTGCAAGCTGTTGCTGAGCAATCTCTCCTCTCCCATATTCTCTCATTGACAGCTCATTGGATTGGGGATAGACTTGGAGAAGAGGAAAACTCTCTCAAATTGAAGGAAGAAGAAGAACACCAATCTAGGAGTGATAGTGAGGTTTAGAGTGACTTTGAGTGATTTTTGGAGTCTTTGATTGAAGAACTATTGCAAGGATTGTTAGGAACGTTTTGGAACTTCATTTGAAGGGTTGTAAGTCTTGCTAAAACTTAGATTCAGCTGAGATTTATTGTTTTTACTTGCTTATCTTTCATCATCCATCTATGAAAACCATGTATGCTTGTGTGATGATTTTGGATCTTGATATGCATATTATTGGCTAGTTTATTGTGATTCTGGAGTGATGGATTGATGGTTATGGCTAGGGTGATGATAGGATGGACTTATATGTTAGTTTAGGATGATTTGTATGCACGAAACCCACTCCAGAAGGAAAAATCGGGCTGTTCTTCAGTCAAATCGGCCGATTTGGCCATGATCCTCCCGATTTTCCTCTCTGTTGCTCTTTAATTGATGAATCTGTATGTTAGGGTGTTAGGTTGTTGAAATCCTAGTGTTTATTTAGCCTAATTTAGCTTAGGATCACCTAATGCTATCAATCTAAGTGAGGAAAGAGATCTACCCGATGATTTCCGATCTTAGATACCTAAGATGATGAATTCTAGGTGGTAGTGAGCCTCACAAGCCGCTATTGGATTGAGTGTGCTAGGATTATTGCTTGAAACTTACTTTTCCGAGACTTACCCGGTAAGGAGAGGTTTGCCACTTAAGTAGTGTCCGGTTTGTGTAGAATTCCCTACTTTACCTCCTTGAGACTTACCCGGTAATAGGAGTTTGATGCGGGATTAGTGAAGTAAGAGACCTACCCGGTAATTGCTTTCATTAGTGAAATACCCTTTCCCAACACCGCAGCCTTGTCCTTAGAATCTTTAGAACCTTGAGTCCAATGCCATAACCGGAAATCTTGACCTCTAGAATCCACTTTTCTCTCTTTTATCTCATATTTTGTGCTTGTGTTACTTGTTTACCTTGCTAGTTTGAGTTGTTAGTTTGTTTTATTATCTTGCTTGATTTGTGATCTTTGCTTGATCACCACAAAAACCAACCAAAAATATCGAGATTTTCATTTCTTTGTTCCTTGACCTTGTGTTCGACCTCGGAATACTATCCCTACTACAAACGTCCCGTACACTACGGGTTCGCTAGGAGTTAGGAGAATTATATCGAGTTTATAAATTGTGAAGCTTTTTGTGCTACACGTTTCTAGCGTGACAATGTTCATCCCCTAGAAGAATGTGTGGTACAACTTTGATTTTTAATGATCACCACTCACCGATCACCACTCACGTGAGAAATGAAGAACACAATACAGTGGTCGTGTAATTTGGGTCATTTGAGGGTAGGCTTCGGGTGGGTTATTTTGGACTCGAGTTAGTTAGGTTGGGTCATTTTTCGGGACAACGCGGCTTTTGGGTCCGTCCTGGTAGGATCATATCAAGTTCTTGGTTGCTCCATGTTAAGAATTCAAACAAGTCACATGAATTGAGTTTATTCGGGTTCATGCATGTCATGTTTATACATGTTTTATGTTAATGAATGTTTTTTTTGTTAAGTTTGTTGGATATTTTGGATTTTGTCTAACATAGGTCGAGTTTGTTCAAATTTCAAGGTAATACATGCATTGTTTGGTTGAGTGTATGTTGTATGATATGATCCGGACAACAAAGCTTGACACTAGAATGAACAAAACTGAAGATATAGTTGAGTCAAACTGACTAATATTACAAATCTTGACACTAGAATGAACAAAGTTGGAGATGACCCGGACTACACAGCTTGACACAAGACTTAAGACATAGTTGAAGAGGAAGCTAAAAGAAACAAGGAGTAGGTATGGAACCTTCCAAAAGGATCAATGGAATAATATTCCCAAATTTAAAATCAATGATAATTCCATTTAAGTGGGATAATGCTCACACTCGCTCCTATATCACAAAGTGCATCATATGTGACCTCTCCAATGCCAATGGGAACGCAAAACGATCCCTAATCCCGCAGCTTGGGCCGCATCTTCTCCGTCATGGTTTTGATGAGTTCCGATGACTCGGAAGTCATCTTTACCTCACCAAAATCCTCTAGTTTCCTCTTGTTAGAGAGGATCTCCTTTAAGAACTTCCCATAGGCGGGGATACTTAAAATTGCATCAATAAAAGGTATGTTAATATGTAGTTTGCTCATGAGTTCAACAAACTTACCAAAGTGTTTGTCTAGATGCGCTCTTGCTCTAGACTGTGGAAATGGTAGCGGAAGTTTGTAGGCTTCACGAGGTACGTAGACATCGACCTTCTCCTTCTCTTTCTCAGTTGGAACCTCGGCTTCCACGGTCTGTTTGCCCTGTCATCCGTCCTTGGAATAGGATCGGTAGTCTTCACACCACTACTTGTGGTAATCGCCATCACTTGGCCCTTCGGATTATTTTCAGTCCTTCCGGGAAGCTTCCCTTGATCTCTAGGAACTTCTCCGGCCTTGCTAAATTATTGATTTTTCAAGGCTTTTGTGCCTTAGAAATCGAAGTAATTGAACTCTCTAGTCCATTCATCTTTCCCATCAGGGCCTCCATCATAGCCTTTAGTTTGTCTTTTGGTGGCTAACTCGAACTTGATGATGGTTGTTCTTGACTTTTCAAAGGAATAGAAGTAGAAGTAGGAGGGGTTAGTGCATTTTCAACATGAGAATAGGGGTTACCAGAATTATTTTGATTGGATCTCCAATTGTTGTAATTGCGGTTGTTGTTGTTGTTATTGTGGTAGTTGTTCATATTCCCTTGGTGATTTCCTTGATTATTTCCCTTCCCACATAGCCCACATCTTGCTCCTTGGGATGTTGTACATGTGTCTTCAAAATCTCCTTCAAAGCTTTCATATCATTGTTGAAAGCATTAATTTGAATAATGTTGGAGGAGGTAAGGCTCAACTCTTGAGATCTTGAGCTTTGACCTCCTATATCAACACTCCGACGGGAGTACTTCTCAATAGTTAGAACTTGTTTTTCAACAAACTTCCATGCTTCATCAACTGGGTTATCCATGAACGTTCCAGCTAAGAGTGATTGAAGATTGAATTGCGTTTCCGCATCCAAACCCTTGAAGTAGATCACTAGCAAATCAATCTTTGGATTCCCATGATGAGGTCAATCCAACAAAAGGTTCTTGAACCTTTTTCATGACTTAAAAAAAGACTTTCATCATCCCTCATCACAAATACATTTATTTTTCCTCTCAATTCTGCCGTTTTTGATGGCGGAAAGAACTTGGTGAGAAACTCCGCGGTCATCTCCTCCCATGTGTTCACTCTTCCAGTGGGAAGCGATTGATACCATGCAAGTGCTTTATCCTTCAAAGAGAAAATGAAAACACACAGTTTATAATTTATTATTTTTCACATCTAGAAGGTCTCAAAGTTTCCATCAAAATTTCATAGTTTTGTAAATGTTGATGTGGTGATTCTCTCTCCATTCCCCCAAAACGATTATGTTGAATCATTGTATTGACTTGAGGTCCAAAATCATACTCTCATTCAGCCGGATCCTTGACAAGGCTAAAAACCTATGGTCGTTGTCTTTTAACTTTAGTTAAAGTAGAGTCCTAACGTTACACTTAACCGGATTGTATAGTGTAAGTAAAGGTCGAACCCAAGATAGTTTAGTCGAGCTTTGATTAGATTCAATTACCGAATTGTAACAAATAAAGGGGGGTGTTTGGATTGTAACAAAAACAAGA
Organism: Fagopyrum homotropicum; assembly: GCA_033239125.1. NCBI lineage: Eukaryota > Viridiplantae > Streptophyta > Magnoliopsida > Caryophyllales > Polygonaceae > Fagopyrum > Fagopyrum homotropicum. Next base: position 55,359,078 of record BSWB01000002.1, on the reverse strand, counting down.
CAAAAGCAATTACAAAGTAAGCAAAGATGGTGATAATAGGTATTATTAAAGAGCTACACTAGGTTGGATCTTCGAATACATACTACTTGGTTGGTTCTTTTTATAAGTTAATTCACCAAAGTTCTCATCTTGATCTTAGATATGTGTTGAGCCGACTCATATCAACACAACTTAACTAGATTATTGATCCGTAAACCTACAAGATCAAAGCACAATTAGCATTCTAGTAAAGATAAAGAGATATAAAGAATGAATAAATATATCGTTGATATTTCTTTATAGTTATATTCCTTTCCTTTAAATAATCACAACCAGCTTTTACCTACATGTTTACTAGTAGATTAAGGACCCGAACCCGGAATCGATTAATCCTAGCACTTTGCATGCAAATGTACACTGAAGGTTATCAATCTAAGTGATAAAAAGACATGCAAGCATAAGTGAAAGCTCAAGGAAATATAACACAATTGGACTGTATAAAACTTATATTATAAAAGACTTACAACCAATTAACAATGCAGCTTCAATCAACCCAATGTAGCAAAGGAAGCTAGTAACTCATTACAAAATGACACTTAGGAAAATAGAGCTTTTTGGGGAAAAATGTGGATGATTCTAGCAATCAGTCAAGGGCTCTATTTATACTACAAATTGCATTAAAAGGGAGTAAATGGGTTGTTTAAACAACCACCTAAAATTCATAAAGGTGGTGCAAACAGTCGGAGTTAAGTCCTCTGGCGCTAAGCCGCGGGGGCGGGCTTCAGGGTTGCAGGGGCGGTTTAGGCCAGAACGTTCTATCTTCTTCTTGGCCGCAAGGGCGGCCTGACAATCCCACAGGGACGGGTCTTTAATGCTTCTTGAATGTCTGACTCTACGTCTTCGTGTCGTTTTTGATGACGATCCGCAGGGGCGGCCTAGTGTCACCGCCTTTGCGGTGTGACAAGAATTTATTCCTTAGGTCGTTTTTATCTTATCAAAGTAATCTCCTAACTTAACACTAAAGCAAGTATAGTGGTTAAGTAAGGGTCGAACCCAAGAGAGTTTGGTTGATGTTTATATTAGATTCAATTATTGACAATGTAACAAAAAGGGGGGGGGGGTTTGGATTGAAACGTAACAAGACAAAGCATAAGAAGCAGGTAAAAAGGTGAATAAGGTGATGAGAAAAGAACTACACTAGGTTGAATCTTAGCATGCAATGCTACTTTGGTTGGTTCCTTTTATAAGTTTATTAGCATGTTCTCATCTTGATCATATATATGTGTTGAGCCAACCGGCATCAACACAACTTAACAAGTTAATGTTCCGTAAACCTACAAGAACAAGTCACAAGTTAGCTTTCAAACAAAGACAAAGAGATATAAAGAGAAGACTAAAATCATTAAACTTTTCTTTATATTTGTATTCCTTTCCCTTAAGTAATCACAACCAGTTTGTACCTAAAGGTTTCTACTTGATTAAAGACCCGAACCCGGAATCTATTAATCCTAGTTCTTTGCATGCATTTAGACACTAAGGTGATCAATCTTAAGTGATAAGAAACATGCAATTAAATAAGTGAAGCTCAAGGAATACAAAACATAAACTGAATAAAACTTATATTAAAAAGGACTTACAACCAAAGCAGCAATACAACTTCAAAACAACCCAATGTAGCAAGGCAATTAGAAGCTCATTACACAAAGGAAGCAAGAGAAAAGAGAGAATAAAATGGGAAAATGATGGATGATTCTAGCAATCAGCCATGGGTCTATTTATACTACAAATGGAACTAAATGGGAGTAAATGGCCGGCCTAAACAGCCACCTTTAATGTCATAAAGGTGGTGCAAATAGCCGAAGTAAAGTCTTTGTCGCTCAACGGCAAGGGCGGCCTTCAGGACCGCATGGCCGGTTTAGGCGAAAACGCTTGAAGTTTTTCATGGCCGCAGGGACGGATCTTTAATGCTCTTCAAACGTCTGACTCTTCATCTTCTGTCGCTTCTAATGTCGAGCCGCAGGGACGGTGACACTGGCTCTTCGGCTTCACAGCTCTGCAGGGTGGTCCGCAGGCAGAGGCGCAGGGGCGCCGGCTTCGCTTCTTCATGGTAAGTCACCGTAGGGGCGCCCAGGAGAGGCGCAGGGACGGTGACATTCTTCGTTCTGGGCGTTGGCAAAGGCGCAGGCTGCGTTCCGGAGTACAGTGTCACCCGCAGGGGCGGTGACACTGCTCCGCGGGGGCGGTGAGGCACTAGAAGCTTTGTCTTCATGAATGGTCTTCAACTCCCAAATGCTTCTAACTTCTCTTTTAACTTCTTTTAGGTTTCTTCTTTTGGATTAAGAAGTTAGTAGCATAAACCGACTCTAAACAATAAAAAGACTCTAAAAACTATCCTAAATGATAGTGATTCCATCACCTATCAAACTCCCCCATACTTAGACATTTTACTCGTCCCGAGTAAAATAAATGACAACAGTTCAGACTCAAAGGTCTCAGGAAGCATGGGTAAGAGACATAGATAATGAAAACAAAAGAAGAACCAAGAAAGAAAGAAGGAAAAAGAGAGAAAATATGAGAAGAAAGTGAGAAAACTACCATCCTTATCGCTCCAAGAGTGACCTACCTGGACAACCTCCTTATAACTCCCCTTCTTATGCCGCCAAATGTCGGAAGGGAAACCTACACTCGGTGTCACTCATGTTGCCAAGGTGCCCTTTCGGGCTTTCACCTTGCCACTCTTCTTCTTTTCATGGTGATCTCACTTGTTTCTCACATCCCACAAGTCCATTTTTGCACCAACCTAAGGTTGCTCGGACTACCTTCTTTTTTCTTAAACCGCCCTTTCGTGTTTTTGGTTTATCCAAGGATTTTCATGCCTTTTTTTTCTTTGACTTTTTTCTTCTTCTTTTTTTTTTTTAAACTTCAACTAAATTACAAATCATGGATACTCAAAGCAAACACAACTCAAATGAACTATACATGCAAATGATATTCTCTCCCCCATACTTGAAGCACACTTTCCCTCAAAGTGGAAAATGAAAGCGAAGATAAATGTGGAGAAGGGAGGAAGGTAATACCCACTAGTGGGATGGTCCGGCTGGACCATCCGGACCCTCCTCCGGGGGGTATGGAAAGTGGTTGAAAAAGTGCTCCTGCCGGCGATAGATGTCGTCGAGACGGTCCTGCGGGGCGGTCAGCCGACCTTCAATGGTGGTCTCAAAGTTGGCTTGCCAAGCCAACTGCTGAGCCTCGAACTGCTGCTACTGGACCGCTTGCCAAGGGTCCTGACGCCGGTCAAAGTGGGTAGTCATAGATGAGGCAAAGCTGGACTGCCAAGCCTGCTGCTGCTCCAGCATGGTCCGCCGGTACTCGGTCTGCCAGACCTGATGTTCAGTGGTTAAAGCGGCCATCTGAGCGTGAAGGCTCTCAAGTGCGGGACCATCATCTGGTGTTGTAGTTGCGTTGCTGACGTGGCAATAACGGAACGGATCTTCCAAAGAAAACCACAGGTGACGTCACTAAACCACAACCGTGGTTTGTACCGTGATGCCTCTCGACCTCTCTTTCCACGTGTGGAAATCAATGAATTAATAAAACCTCGGCCATGGAAAGTATTCTCTAGCCGTGGTTCTTCCTTTTTTGACGTTTTTCCTCTTTGTCTCACTTCATACTCCTTCCTAGCCTTCTACAATACTTCCCATTGAGGTCCACTTCAATCAATACTCCATGAATGCTCAATTTCCACTCCAAATCAGTGCCAATTCACCTAAATTCACAACAAAGCTTGTGTAAATCTCCATTTCAACATAATAGGCCGGTGAATATGCTCATAAATGCTATGAATATACGTCCATGTACTCAAAAGAAAGGGAAAAAATACTTATCTACAGATCTAAACTAACGTCATATTTCATGCTATCATGTGTTGAGAGAAGCAAGCTTTGGCCTTTGATGAAGTTCCTTGTTGTCGAATGAGAAGTCGGCGTTTCTATCACCGCCCCATGTAGTGCCGCCCCCGCGGATTGCCACCCCTACGCCTTGTCCAACCGCCCCTGCAGTACTTCTCGCCTTTCCTTCCTTGCTTTCCTCGTTTCTTTCCTTGATTCCTATGGATGTTGTTGTCCCTTGAGTGTGCTGTAAGACTAAGGTTGAGCCTTTAACATATGGAGATCTCCTAGAGGTCATTGAGACTAGAAGTTATAGGCTTCTAGCAACCGTATCGTTCCTGATTCGTGATGCCTTATGTGAATAGACTTTCCTTGCTCCTTTCCAGAGGGAAACTGAGTTGTTATCTGATCGTTTAAGTTACCTTCGAGTGAGGTAAGTCCCTTGGACTTAGCTTCATTCCGTATATTGATATGAGTGTATTGGCTTGTTTGTGTTGTTATTGTTGTTATAATGGATAACCGGAATAGGGTTCACCTTTTATACCTTAATTGGCCCAAGTGTATGATAACCGGGCGGTGACCACTTGTCTAGTTCTATAGGAGACTAGAATGTGCTCTTGCAACCCAGGCCCGCAGGTATCGGATAGTACTGATCTATTCCTGTTGGTAGACGGAAGCGGATGCGAGTTTTGAGAGATTATCTTATGTGTGTTTGTGCCTTGCGGTCTTTCTGAGATCTAGAATGCTAGCTAACGGTTTATACCGATGTTGTAGTTGTTCCACATGTTCAGGATGCTGTTGAGTGATCCGGATGGTTTGGTCAGCTGGGGTTCCCGTTCATTATAGGACGGGATCGAGTTTATGTTTCAATTGTTGTTTCCCTTTTGTTTTGAACTCGGTTGCGAGTCTTTTACGCTTCCCTTTGTTTAAACCTTTGATTTTATATTGAGTTTTTGTTTTTATTTGTTTGTGCATTGTTGTAAGATCCGTTGTGTCGTTGCTACTCTGAGGGTCGGGGCCCATTGTGAGGTCCTAGCCCGTAACGTTTCGAGTTCCCAGAACTTGGGGTGTTACATCCCCACCCTCTTAACCGATATAAAGTGAAGCAAATAGCACTAAAGAACTACATGTTTCATATGCAAACAAATGGATAACAACAACAATTGAGGCAAAAAGGAATCTCTTGTCGATCGATCAGACTACGGTATGTTTTTAATAAATGTGTGTGTAACAATTTGTCTTGTTTTAACTCTGTTTAATTGTGTTTTACATTATTATTGATCAACATTGTGAAGATTAATTGGGTTGCTCTCAAGGATATTGAGATTTGATCACAGAGTTTGTGTTGGGGGATTATAATAAGATCCCTAAATATATGTTATTCCCTAACATGATTTATCTCATACAATATATTTAGTTTTCCTTGTATAAATATTAGAATATCTATTTAGGTTAAGTCCTTGTATTTCATTAAGTACATATTTATATTTTGATAATAATAATAACAAGAGTTGATTTTGGCTTTCCAATAATCAAGTCATTCTCGCATGGTATCACGTTAAACACAATTCTAACAAAACCTCAAACACGATCAAACAACTATGACTATAATATATTTAGTTTTCCTTGTATAAAGATTAGATTATCCTATTGTGGTCAAGTCCTTGTATTTCATTTAGTATATATTTGTATTCTGATAATAATTGAAGCACATTATGGCTTTTCAATAATCAAATCATTCTCACATGGTATCAAGCTAAACACGATTCTCACAAAACCTCAAACACGATCAAATAACTATGGCTACCAAAACGGTCATTTATTCTACAAATCCTTACTATCTACATCCTTCCGATCACCCGGGGCTAGATATTTGCGCCGTCATCCTCAAACGTGATAACTATTCTGATTGAAAACGAAACATCACCACCGCTTTCTAGGCAAAGCGAAAATAGGGTTTCATTAACGGAAATATCACGGAACCAGCTACGCCGATTATGTTCACTAACATACAATGAAATCAATGTTAATCGGTTGGACTATACAAACGGTAGATCAAGACCTCCGTCTAACCCTCACTAATTTTGTTACAATACGTGATTTGTGGCTCGACATTAAGTAGCGGTGTTCGGTCGGGAATGGCCCACACATTCTTAAGCTCCGATCGAACATCGCTCATTGCTCTAAAGACGAACAAAGCATCACGACGTATTATGGTCGACTCTATCGATTATGAGACAAACTTGCTTCCTGTCTCGCTTCTACCAACAAAACATGTTCTTCTTGCTCTAAGATTATTGCAACGGAACGAGATGAGGAAAGAGTTCACTAGTTCCTTTTCGATCTCAACAACACTTACGCTCATCTTTGATATTTTTTTTATCTCGAAAGAGATTTTATTCAATCTTAACAAGGTTTATGCACTTGCAATACAAGAGGAATGCACACATTAATCATCCAAAGAAAATGAAACTTGGATCGATTCATTTGCATTAGCAACTTCAGGCTATTCATGTACGTCTTCAGGTACGATTAATAATCCACTCTTTTTTCCTTATTTGCGACAGATCTGGACACAACAACACAACATGCATTAAAGTCATTGGGGACCCTGACTGGTGGAATAACGGAGGAGGTGTGTCCGTCCGCCATAAACTGGCGGTGGCCCTCCCTGATCCAAATCTGCATCCAATGGCTCTAGTAATCAGAAATCAAAAAATGGTCATAGTAGTGTTGTTCAAGTAGTCAATGCAAATTCAATTTATATGTCAACATCTTCACAATACGCAACATGATAGGATTGCTCTTGGCAGTAACGTGAGTGATAATTATTGGGTTGCTTCAGTTGATAAGTTCAACACAATTGACACGTTATCGAATGATATTATATCAAGTAATAATTTTAACCCATGGATTTTAAATAGAGGAGTCTCGTTTCATATGACAGGTGATATTACTCTAATCTCTAATCTTCATCAAATTACAAAATATAATATACAACTTCTCCATGGAAAACTAACTCAACTCAGGTTTGTTCGATAATTTTCGGTCAAAATTTCGAATTAAAACATGTATTTTATGTTCCATGATTAAAATGTAATCTTGTTTCGTTATCATGTTTAACTCAATCCTTAACTTGCACTATTATTTTAACATCTAAAATATGTCTGAAACAGGACCTCGTGATGTAGACGTTGATTGGAGCGGGTGAGACCCGTAATGGTGTGTATTGGTTAACTTGGTTTGACCCCAACAAACTTTCTACATTCACGCTACTCGTCAAGTTCATCCAGATCCAATGACTCTTTGGCACCATCGTCTAGGGAATTCGTCATTTCAATTAATCACGTCTTTTTCTGGAGTTACTCCCTCTTCCATTTTGCAAAATAAATTGACCCATTGTTCTGTATGTCATAGGGCTAAACAAACTCGGAATCCGCTTTTTGAAGTTCTTCTAATGTTAATTTCATACTTGACTTAATACATTGTGATGTTTGGGGCCGTATCGTATTCCGTCTTTTAATGGTGCTTCTTATTTTTTAACACTTCTTAGATGATTATTCTAGAACAACTTGGGTTTTTCTTTTCTCTATTAAATTTGAGGTTTCTAAAATTATTCAAAATTTCATTCAAATGGGACGTACACAATTTAGTACTACGATCAAAAAAATTTGTAGCGATAATGGGACAAACTTTGCTCCTCTTCAAACAATTCTTAATCTACTTGGCATCATTTTTTGAAAAAACGTGTACTTACACTCCGCAACAAAACGGACGAGTCGAACGCAAACATAGACATATTCTTAATGTTTCTCGAGCTCTCCTATTTCACGCTTCGTTACCTATCACTTTTTAGGGTGAAACAATTCTACCGCTTGTTATTTAATAATCCGAACTTCTATTCTTAAAAATAAAACACTTTTAGAAATGTTTTCAAAAACAAAACCTTTGATTTCACAACTTCGAGTTTTCGGTTGTTTATTTTACGCTTCTCAACTACCAAAGAATCAAATAAATTCAAATCTCGTAGTCGCAAGGGTATTTTTTTGGGATACCCGTTTGGACAAAAAGGATGGAGAACTTACGATCTTGAAACTAATTCAATATTTGTTTATCGGCTTGTAATTTCTTACAAAAATTATTTCCCTTTTTATAAATTTTTTGTGTCTAACAAAATTCGTTCAAATTCATCTCCTCCCGATCAATAATGACTTCCATAATTACCCTAGCTCATCTTTACCAAACCTCATCCAAAACCTAGAAGTTGACCCCTCCTTTACTTTGAGTTTGGCGCCTATATCTCAACCTCTTTCTAAATTCAAATCTCAATCTAATCCGGAGCAGTTTCCTCCTACTCAACAATCCAATTCTGATTCTAATTTTATTCCATCCCAAAATACTAATACATATCCACCAAATCAGTATGAAGATACACCGCTTACTCATTCTCCAATAATCAATTTATTCTCACAGATTATCTTTTGTTGTCACAACAATTCTAATATTAGCCTATAGATCAATTTTTTGTTTGTAACATGACTAAGGTGTTTTTAGTATCGTATGTATGATTTTAAGTATGTATAAGATAAGATACGACTTAGATTTAGATTTGTTGGAGTAACATAATAATATTATATACACATTTCAATTTTGCAAGAGTAAAAAAGTTCTCTAAAAGCTTAAACAAATGAAAATTCATTGTACTTGTTCACATAATTTAATTTTGGTAAATTTTTTTAGATGTACGTTTTTTGTTCTATCCGGATGTTTGTTTTTCACTAAAACTTGCATATTTTCATATGTAAATTTGATATGTGACATGAAAGGCGTAATTAATCACATAAAGTTACTAAATTATATTGAGCATCATATGACATTTAGAAAATTAATCAAGTTAGTTTCGATATAGTTAATGAGATAAGATAATAAGTGACCCAAATTGATAAGTTAATGGACCTTTTAAAAATGAAAAAGGTTAAGGACCTTAATAGACAATGTGAAAAAGGTTAAGGAAATTAATGGATCATGTAAAAGGTTAAGTACTGTCAATGAATTTTATCCAATAAAGTTCTCATTTTAGTCCCTCTTCTTTAATTCTTCCGATTCTCCATCTCACCCTCCAGATCTCTTGCTATCCATATTGTTATACTCTCTTTTACGGTCACTTTTCACTATTTCATGCCTCTACTTCTCGATCTCTTATTGATCTTTACATCTTGATGTAGGAACCTGTAATACATCAGTTAAACTGCATGCAATATAACAATAAGAGTTAGAAATTTCATACCACCATAGTGCGTATGTTGAGCAGAGTCGAGATCAAAATCTCTTCCTTAATTCTAAAAACACTCCGTATTACGACGGTTACCGGTGTTTAAGAATCCCATGATACAACTGTTGTTCGAATCCGTTCTTCGTAATAGAACCGGAAGCCTACGAACCAGTAGTGCGTTGCACTCTTGATATCGGAAAAGCTCGCAAGCTTGAAGAGAGAGAAGATAGCAGATTGAAGGCGTGATTGAAATGAGAGGAAGACCTCTCTATTTATAGAAGCTGGAAGAGATGGATTGGGCTATGGGCTTCGGAACCCATTGACCAGCCCAAAAACGGAGCCAATAGGATGTTGACACTTGCCCCATTTTGGAGTCGACACTTGCCCAATTTTAGAGTTGACACTTGCCCCAATTCGAAGCTGACACTTGCCCAACAACCCTTGATTTTCGAATCTGTTGGATTGGGTAATTTGACTGATCCAATGGGCCTGCAGATCCAATCCGTTTGCATAGATGGGTCTGGCTCAAGGCCTTCCTCATCTGGACTATTGGACTTCGAGTTGGGTCGGCCAAAAAATAATATAGGTGGTCAGCCCATATTATAATTAGGTCCACCCGCCCCGCAGCACAGCACGGCTCGGACTCAGCTCGGCACGCCACGACCACGACCACGAGCTCGATCTCGACTCGAGCGCGCTCGCGCGTGTGGTGATTTGCCTACGCCGTTCTCCCATTGAAAATGGGTAGTGACCCAAGGTCACATGCCTTAGAGCAAACTTGCCCTATATATCTCATTGTTTCTCCCTCCATATAGTCGATGTGGGAAGCACCCAATTTTGACTATTTTCTCAATTTATTGTCTATTACGCAACCAACTTTGGACATCCATTTCTCATTAAAACGGAACTCAAATTTAATGTATGAATATACCACGAGCAAGAGCCCGCAGAGACGAAGCCAACACTCCCACTTTCCGGTGTTGATAATGGCCGGAGCCCACCGGAAATGTGTCCGGAAAAATGTCCGGCGCACACATGTGTTAAAACATGTTTTTATTCATTCTTTTTATTAAATTAGTTCCAACGATCCCCACATGAATAGAAATGATTCTAAACATATGCTTCTCTTTTTTTTAGACAAACAAAATTTTCAAGAGTACAGTCAAAAAATCACTGCATCTGGACTGGTGTCATGTTTCATGCTTGAACCGTCCGTAATGAATAGCTATCGGATTTACTCGACCAGGTAGTGACTATGATGTCTTGAACCACCCGGACTTTTATGTAAATCGAGACAACAACTATCACACAGTTTCATTTTCTTGCAGAACTTTTGGTTCTCTGGTTGTGTTCATTTTGGCCTTGAACATCCTTGGTTTATTCATGAGTGAATTTGGAGAATTTAGCCTCACCTTATTCTCCTAGACACGGCCCCATGTCCCACTCACAAGGTGATTGACCATAAAGAGTATCTTTTATACTCCCCATTTGTTTCAAGACGATGGAATCATTAAAAGTCAAGCTTAACCTTAACTCATAAAGTTTGCACTGTATATCATCCTTAGGAACTGGGTAGAAACAGTGCTCCACTCGATTCAACTTGGTTAGGTTTTCCCCTTGAACCTACATCATGGGATCTCCAGTCACGTAGGTAGGGTTGTCCTTCAAGTATCCTCTTTCGTAATAGGCTTTAAACCCATTCATTTTGATGATTTTAAAACTTGATCTCTTGACAAACCCTTAGTAAATGGATCCGCTAGGTTGTCAGCTGATTTGATATAGTCTATCGAGACTATACCTGTTGAGATCAGTTTTCTAATGGACTTATGTCGACGTCTAATATGACGTGACTTTCCATTGTATAAAACGCTCAATGCCCGACTATAGCCGAATGACTATCACAGTGTACACATAATGTCGGCACTGGTTTTTCCCACATCGGAATATCTTCCAAGAAGTTTCGAAGCCACTCAACTTCTTCTGCTTCTTTGTCTAACGCAATGAACTCAGACGTCATTGTGGATCTAGCCAATAACGTATGTTTGGAAGATTTCCAAGAAATTGTTGCACCACCAAGTGTAAACACATATCCACTTGTGGATTTTGAGTTTCTACAATCGGATATCCAATTTGCGTCACTGTATCCTTCTAGAACTACAGGTTGGTTTTCGTAGTGCAGCCCATAACTTTGAGTATAACATAGATAATTCAATATTCTAGTTATCCCTTTCCAGTGTTTATGTCATGGGTTACTTGTATAGCGACTTGGTACATTGACTGAGTGCGCCAAATCAGGGCGTGTACAATTGGTTAAGTACATAAGACTCTCAATTACACGTGCATACTCAAGTTGTGACAATGAGTCCCCCACATTTTTTGTCAAGTGGAGTTGAGGATCCACAAGACTCTTAGATGTTCCACTCGAGTAGTTCTTAAACCTCTCAAGAATCTTTTCAGCATAATGAGCTTGGGACAGGGTAATACCTTCAGAGTGTCTAGTGATTTGAATCCCTAGAATAACATCCGCTAATCCCGTATCTTTCATGTCAAACTAACCCCTAAGTAAATTCTTAGTTCGGCTGATCATGTCTTTATTGCTTCCAAGGATAAGCATATCGTCGACATATAGACATAGCAAGACATATCCCGTAGGTGTGTTCTTGATATATATGCACTTGTCGCATTCATTAATGGTGAAATCATTCGACATCATTATGTTGTCAAATTTTTCATGTCACTGCTTAGGAGCTTATTTGAGTCCACAAAGGGACTTTACAAGTCTGCATACCTTGTGTTCTTGTCCACACACAACATACCCTTCAGGTTGTTTTATGTAGATCTACTCTTTCAAATCTCTGTTTAGAAAGGTAGTGTTTACATCCATTTGATGGATTTCTAGGTTTCGTAATGCCGCTATTGCTATTAGCATTCTTATAGAAGTTATTCTCGTAACGGGAGAATAGGTGTCAAAGAAATCCAACCCTTCTTTTTGTCGGAATCCTTGCACCACAAGCCTAGCCTTGTACTTTTCGATTGAGCCATCCATTTTCAACTTGATTTTGAAAATCCATTTGCATTCAAGTGCTTTACACCCTTGTGGTAAGTCAACTAACTCCCATGTATGGTTTTGCATAATGGAGTCAATCTCAGTTTTGACTACTTCCTTCCATGAAGGTGCGTCAGGTGTAGACATGGCTTCTGTGTAACTTCTTGGTTCTTTCTCCATGAGAAATGTCGTTAAACGATTTTTCTGTTCGAGTTATTTTGCTTCTTCGAGGTTCTTCCTCAACTATTTCATTTCCAGAAGTGCCTTCTTCCCTTTGTTCACGAGTTCATTTTGGATTTTTTCTATATCCTTACACGGAAACACGTTTTCAAAGGAAGAAGCATTCCTAGATTCCATTATTGTATTAACATGTATATTTGGTATATCTGATTTATGTACCAGAAATCGATAAGCACTATTGTTGTGTGCATATCCTATGAAAATACAATCAATGGTTTTAGATCCGATGGTGACCTTTTTAGGAGATGGTACAACCACTTTTGCTCGGCACCCCAACACTTTGAGGTATTTGTACGACGGTATTTTACCTTTCCAAAGTTCATATGGAGTTTGGTCAGTTACCTTATGCGGTATTTTGTTGAGGATGTAATTGGTAGTAAGCAATGTTTCCCTCCACATTTTTGGGGTAACCCAAAATCCTGCAATAAAGCGTTCATCATCTCTTTCAGAGTTCGGTTCTTTCGTTCCGCGACTCCGTTAGATTCAGGTGAATAGGGAGCAATTGTTTGATGAACTATCCCGTGTTCTCTACAGAACACGTTGAAAGGTTCATCGTACTCGCCTCCTATATCACTTCGTACGACTTTGATTGTCTTACTAAGTTGGTTTTCAACTTCCAACTTGTTCCTTGAATTTTTCCAAGGCCTCATCTTTGCTTCTTAGCAAGTAGATATAGCAATATCTTGTACAGTCGTCAATAAATGTGACGAAGTACTTTTTACCTCCTCTAGTTTTTATAAACTTCAGATCACACAAATCAGTGTGCATTAAGCCTAGAGGTTCCTTGGTTCTCTCCGCTTGTGGAGAAGGCGTTTTTGTGAGTTTTGACTGTACGCAGACTTCACATTTGTCTAAGTTTAATTTTCATTTTGGAATTAGGTTTAAATTCATTAGTCTTTGGATAGACATACAATTTACATGTCCTAGGCGTTCATGTCAAATATTAAAAGACTCAACAACATAAGCAATAGTAGTTTTATTCATTGAACCATCGGTTATAACTTTTGGAATGACTGTCATTACACACATTTTGAACAGTTCATCCTTGACAAACCCTTTGCCTATATAAATCACATTCTTCATGAGGGTGAGTTGATCGGATACAAGCTTCACGGAGAATCATGCTTGCTGAGCAGAGCTCCGCAAATCAGGTTCTTCCGGATGTCGGGCACGTGCATGACATTGGTGAGAGTCAGCTCCTTCTCAGATGTCATCTTCAGCACTATCTTGCCGTGTCCTTCGACCTTGGATGTGGACGAATTCCCCATAAACAGGTGCTCATCTTGCTTATTCTTCTAATAGGTGGAAAACATCCCCTCGTTTAAACAAATGTGGCGGGTAGCACTAGTGTCATACCACGACTCCATCGGGTTGCTGCCGACCATGTTGACTTCAAACGTCACAACACATAGATCAACATTAGCTAGCCCATCTTCAGCAATATGGGTCTTTGCTCTTGTTGGAGTCACCCTTGTTCTAACATTCGTTGGATTTGTGACCCATTTTGCCACAAGCGTGACACTTGCCGGCGAACTTCTTCTTTGTCGGTTGCTTGTTGGGGACCTTGGGTTGAAACTTCCGTTTCTTCTCCTTTGGTTCAGTCATATGAGTTTTCTCTGTCTTTTCCCCTTCAATTCTCTTGCGGTTGCTTGATTCAATCCGCAGCTTGACCATGAAATCTTCCATAGTCATTTCCTTTCGTTTGTGCAAAAGGTAGCTCTTGAAATCCTTCCAAGATGGAGGGAGTTTCCCGATGAAAGTTGCTACCTGAAATCTTTCGCAGATATTCATCCCTTCAACAATAATCTTATGGGCTAGAAGTTGTAGCTTCTCAGCTTGCTCCAGGACCGACTTGTTGTCAACCATTTGGAAGTCCATGAACTTCTAAACAGCGAACTTTTTATGCCCTGCATCCTCAGATTTGTACTTCTTTTGTAAGGCAAGCCAGAGCTTCCTAGAAGTGTTTGACTTTGATGAATGATACAATGAGTCGGACAGGCGGCTTAAGAATCCACTCTTTGCATGCAAAGTCATTGTCCAGATCAGCTTGGAAGGATACTTCTTTATCCTCGGTCACGTATCTATCCAATTTGTTCATGGTTAAGAAGAACAACATCTTCTGTTGCCAGGTTTTGAAATTAGTTTCATCGAACTTGTCTGGCAGCAATCTTGCGATCAGAGAGCCATGCATCGGTATTGTCTGAGGGACATGTTGTTGACTAGACTGTACACTACTTGGAAGTGGATTAGTCCCGGTCGGTGGGTTTGGCAAGTTAGCCGGTGGTAGACATCTCCCAAAATGGATTTGGGACGTCTGCTCACCCCCATTCGCAGCATCAGTCAGCATCCCTAGGATACTATCATCATCGGTAGTGTTTGGATCCACGGAAGTGTTTGGATCCACGGAAGTGTTTGGATCCTTGGTAATTTCCTTTGTGTTATTAGTCTTTTCTGTTACACGGAAACAACCACGGTCAGTATTTCAATTTTTTTTATCGGAAATCGAAACTCAAAAACCGAGTTTTAATTTTTTCGGGTATAAGTCCGTACAAGAACAGACTTGTTTTCGATTTAATATTTAAATCAAATTCAGGTTTAAAAACAAAATCGTTATTTGTTTTAAAAATTAATTTTGAAAACTGAATTTAATTTAAAATTCAATTTTTAAAAATAATTCCGGTAGATAACCCGATTTGACTATTCCGGCACCTTATCTACAACACTTAATAAACGGTTAGTGCATAACAGTTTAACATGTTTTTAGAATTAAGACTGTAGGAACCAGTAATACATCAGTTAAACTACATGCAATATAACAGTAAGGGTCGGAAATTTCATACCACCGTAATGCGTATGTTGAGCAGAGTCGAGATCGAAATCTCTTTCCTTAATTCTAAAAACACCCCGTATTACGACGGTTACCGGTGTTTAAGACTGTAGGAACCTGTAATACATCAGTTAAACTGCATGCAATATAACATTAAGGGTCAGAAATTTCATACCACCGTAGTGCGTATGTTGAGCAGAGTCGAGATCGAAATCTCTTTCTTTAATTCTAAGAACACCCCGTATTACGACGGTTATAGGTTTTTAAGAATCCCAAGATGCAACTGTTGTTCGAATCCGTTCTTCGTAATATAACCGGAAGCCTACGAACCAGTTATATTACGAAGAGAGAGAAGAGAGCAGATTGAAGGTGTAATTGAAATGAAAGGAAGATCTCTCTATTCATAGGAGCTGGACAAGATGGATTGGGCTATGGGTTTCGAAGCCCATTGACCAACCAAAAACGGAGCCAATAGGATGCTGACACTTGCCCCAACAACCCTTGATTTTCGGATATGTTGGATTGGGATTTTCAGATATGTTGGATTGGGTAATTTGACTAATCCGATCCGTTTGCACATATGGGCCTGACCCTAGGCCTACTCATCTGGACTGTTGGACTTCGAGTTGGGTCAGCCCAATAATAATATAGGTGGTCAGCCCATATTATAATTAGGTCCACCCGCAGCAGGGCAAGGTAGGGCTCGGCGCGTGCGGTTTGCCTACGTCGTTCCCCATTGAAAATGGGTAGTGACTCAAGACCACATGTCTTAGAGCAAACTTGCCCTATATATCCCATTGTTTCTCCCTCCATATAGTCGATGTGGGAAGCACCCAATTTTGACGAGAGAGAAGAGAGCAGATTGAAGGTGTGATTGAAATGAGAGGAAGAGCTCTCTATTTATAGAAGTTGGACGAGATGGATTGGGCTATGGGCTTCGGAGCCCATTGACCAGCCCAAAAACGGAGCCAATAGGATGCTGACACTTGCCCCAATTCGGAGCTAACACTTGCCCCAACAACCCTTGATTTTCGGATATGTTGGATTGGGTAATTTGACTGATCCGATCGGTTTGCACAGATGGGCATGGTCCAAGGCCTTCCTCATCTGGACTGTTGGACTTCGAGTTGGGTCGGCCCAATAATAATATAGGTGGTCAGCCCATATTATAATTATGTCCACCCGCATCAGGGCAAGGCAGGGCTCGGCGCGCGTGCGTGCGGTTTGCCTACGTCGTTCCCATTGAAAATGGGTAGTGACTCAAGACCACGTGCCTTAGAGAAAACTTGCCCTATATATCCCATTGTTTCTCTCTCCATATAGTCGATGTGGAAAGCACCCAATCTTGACGAGAGAGAAGAGAGCAGATTGAAGGTGTGATTGAAATGAGAGGAAGAGCTCTCTATTTATAGGAGTTGGACGAGATGGATTGGGCTATGGGCTTCGGAGCCCATTGACCAACCCAAAAACGGAGCCAATGGGATGTTGACACTTGCCCCAACAATCCTTGATTTTCGGATATGTTGGATTGGGTAATTTGACTGATCTGATCGGTTTGCACAGATGGGCATGGCCCAAGGCCTTCCTCATCTGGACTGTTGGACTTCGAGTTGGGTCGGCCCAATAATAATATAGGTGGTCAGCCCATATTATAATTAGGTCCACCCGCAGCAGGGCAAGGCAAGGCTCGGTGCGCGCGTGTGCGGTTTGCCTACGTCGTTCCCCATTGAATATGGGTAGTGACCCAAGACCACATGCCTTAGAGCAAACTTGCCCTATATATCCCATTGTTTCTCCCTCCATATAGTCGATGTGGGAAGCCCCCAATTTTGACTATTTTTCCAAGTTATTGCTTATTACACAACCAACTTTGGGCATCCATTTCTCATTCAAACGGAACTCAAAGCAAGAGCTCGCGGAGACGAAACCAACGCTCCCACTTTCCGGTGTTGATAATGGCCGGACACTTGTGTTAAAACATGTTTTTATTCATTCTTTTTATTAAATTAGTTCCAATACTCGAGACTTGAGATTCTTAGTTCTTTAGAATCTAGATATGTGCAGCTCACCAAAAATTAGTCGTATGTATCCTCCGAGTCTCCGACCATTGCCTAAATTTCCTGTTTGTTTGACCGTGTTTGAATCGCTTCCGGAATTTCGAACAAGGAAAAGGCTGTCATCAAGAGTGTTTTGCACCATAGGTCTCAGTTGGCTTTCCTTCCTCAGTCCCGGGTGTGGTACTATCTGGCAATTATGTAGGAGAGCCTGTCGGAGTATAGGATGCTTAGATTGCTCGACTGTCTCTATGAAGAGCACATAGTCCAAGCCGAGCTATTGAAAAAGAGAATATATTTGACCATTGTTGTAGTCAGGACTACAAACGTAAGAGGTCGGAGAGAGTCGCCGCTGATTCTTTGGCATTTTGATTTTTGGAAATATAGCTATTTAATATTCTTTTGTTAAAAAAAAAAAGAAAGTAAATAAATTTTTTAAGCTTACAATTTCTTTTTAATTAAGTTTTTTGTTTGATTTATGTTTTATTTGAATAAGTGTTTTGGACATTATTAAATAATTTAGATGATATAATTCGTAAAATTTGAAACCATCAGATATTTGAAGACGACGTGTCCAAGGCCATTGATAGGTCAAGATTCAAGAAGGGAGATACCAAACCCATACCTGAAATATGGAGGGACTGTTTCCGCCGTCTGAGCAAATCTCCAAAGCTGGAAAATAAAAATCACGGGTGATAAACACAGCTAAAAAGTGAATGGATTCCATACCTCCTATCAAGGGGAATCTCAAAAGAACAATAGTAACATACAGCAGCAGCAACAGAGCAAGTGGCGCAAGCCGGAGAGGAGAGCTCCACGATATTTCTGTTCAACATGTAACGCTTCCGCTTTTATATATATTAAATAGAAAGTTACAACAAACACTGGAATATCATGAAACCTATCCCACAATGGGAACAGAGACTTTTCACTTTTAAATTTAAAATTCAAGAAAAACTAATGGAGAAGAACACCTATGGTTAAAGTCATCATCAGATCATCCTCCGCCGCAGAAATTGCGGCGAATCATATCATCTCTGCGCCGATCTTCTTTTTGTGTTCTTCACCATCAATCACGCACGGCCAAACCAATTGCTATATTTGCTTCTGTTTTTGTTTATTCTTTACTGAGATCTGGTCCTCTGTTTGAGAAGCATCTCACGCAGTTCAGCGACGTCGATCTCGTTTGGACGATTAGCCGGTCTGTAGTATCCGGTGACGGGGTCTGGTACCCAGGCGTTCTCAGCCGCTTCGTCTTTACCGGCTTTTCCTAACATCGCCGGTGCTCCTCCGCTTCTCGCTGCCACCGCTCCTTGGGAAGCCGCTGCGTATCCGCGCCTGCATTTTTTAAATAATTTATTTGTTAATACCTGAAAATTATTAAACAATCCGATTCTGATTTCTAATGACGCATGTATTTATTTATTTTAGATCTTAATTCCTCTGTCGCAGACAGAATCACAGATTAACTGGATTCTCGCTTTCATCAAGGATTAAACGGAAACGAATCCGGCGCCACGTTACTGAAGGCATATACATAGATCTCGTAGAGAAATTTGTATGATAATTTAGAAACAGATATGGAAACGAAAGATCGAGAGAAGAGAAGATGAAGAAAATGGAGCGTACCGGGAGATGGAAAGAGTGTCGACGACGAGAGCGGAGAGGAACTTAGCAGAGGAAAGAGAGGGAGCCATTTGGAGGAGCCTTGTAGAAGAAGGGAAGAGAAGCTAAGAGTCTCTGTTTGTGCCTAGAAGGTTTAAAGCTCGAGATGGGAATTGTGAGGGAGGAGGGTGGGTTTAAATAGAGAAGGGTGCGGGACCCGCCATTAGGGTTTAGAGACCGGGTCAAATTTTGGGCTGCCTCTTTGCGTTTGATGGGTTTGGGGGTCTCGGCTTCTGAAGTGAGCAAAGGCCTCTTCTCTTCATTCTCTACGCCTTTAACCCCTTATTTTATTTCTATTTATATATTTTGTCCCTTTGTAAATTCTTTTGTTTTCGGTGCCACTTGTCACTTTCTTGTTCAATGTTTCTTCCTCTTCTTTAAGCTCTCCATGTTGGTTCATCCGAAATTAAAAAAATGTGTCCATGTTTCCTTGTGGTTATCTCTTGCCTCTCAGTTGTGTTCCCCACGTAAGTTTGTTGCGTCTGATATCTCTCTGTATTCGCCATAAGAATACCATTTTGATCAGATCATCTTCAATTTGATGAATGCGATCCCCTCTCTGTATATTATTAAATGTGTATTCAAGTACAGAAGTTAGCTATTATTGCAATGATTCGCAAATATAAAAATATCGAGGAATCTGTGAATTGCGCGATCAAAGATACTCATTAACTTTACAAATATGAGAATGAAAAGGAGAATAAGATTCCAGAAAAGAGGTGAGTCCCAATACATTATCTGAAGCAGCCTATGACATACTTTGCGTTATTTTGATCCTCTAAAAACATTTGCAACTGGACGAGTGGACTACATAAAGAATGTCAACTTCTTTCATCCTCATCTAAAACCATATTTTTGTATTCGTCTTTCTAACTTAAGGACATAGATTAATATATAAATAAATAAAAATCAAACTAAAGTTATATATATATATCGTTAAAAAAATATTATTATATATAAATTTATGTATAATTCTTTTAATAATAATTGTAATAATTGATTGTATTCAATGTAAAACTCACCAACCATTGGCATTAATTTTAGTACATCTATATCCAAAAGAGTTATAAGTTAAGATCAAATAATACAATGTGACCTGTTGGTTCTCCGACTGTATTTTTATTGTGCAAAGAAGGTTGGTCGAAAGGTTTTTTTTTTTTTTTTTTTTATCACGAAGGTAAGAGGCTCGATTACACCAAAGATAATTGGTGTATCGAGAGGCCGACAACCGGCAAACGGGCAAACCGTCATGCAAAAAGAAAACCAAAAAAGGAAACACAACAATCACCACAAGCAAAAACCGAAAAACGGAGAGAAGTCCAAAGATCGGAACAACTACACCTATGGAGAAGACGCGGAACACTCGAGGCTGGCAAAACATGGAGAGGGCACGGGCTAGATGAACTGGCGCGGTGTCTCGCCGCCGGGAAGCAGGATGGTAGAAACCTTTTTTAGGGGATGTCATACCTCCTGCGGAAATGTGGATCTCACGACGTTGCCCCCACCTAGATGGAGGATCTTCGGAGACCTCGAACACAACCACGATCACAATCAACAGGATCAACAGGGGCATGTGACTACGGCATCTTCCAAGACAATCGTTTAGGTCACCCTCGAGAAACATCTTCAAAAAGGAAAGTCATCCCAGAATTTTTGGAATGAAGAAATCTGGATTCTAAAATCTTGGAATAATTTATTTATTTATTTTAAAATCTAACTTTTTCTTGCTTATTCATAACATTAATGTTGTGTGATTTTGTGATTGTTCTTAGAAGATGGATCATAGTCCTCAATTAAAACAGTTGTTCATATCTTCTTTGAAAGACTTTGTTCTTGGATTCACATTTGATCATACTACATCCAAATTTGAACACTGCATTGCAAAAAACAGAACCTAAAAAAACATCGGATTTTGCATCCGTATTAGTACCGTCAATTTTTGTTCTTTTGGTTCCAAACACACATCATTAAAAGCGGTGTGGTGCAGATAGTTACGTTGTAAAATCGTTACATATTTATTCAATGGGGTACAACATACCCAACCGTCCATTGCAAATTTGTTCTCAACATTGGTCAGCTCGTCCATGCTGATTTGTTACTTACATTCTTCACTTTGCACTTTGAAAGTGTCGGTTTCTCATACAAAGTGTACTCAATTGCTTTGACTCCTACTAACCATACACATTTTCTACATAGGTTATTTAACATTTCTCAGATACTATTTAGTAAATAACAACTCTGAACAACGGATTTCCCCTAATGGAAGAAACCCTCGTTATTTGGATCAAAAAGACACTACTTTGATTAAAATATTGCCAACAAAGGGATAAAAGGATTCTACACTTCATAATTTTACAACTTGTTATTTATAACTTAGTCAAAGCGGGCGCAACAATGGACCCATTGGGAGCGGATTTCGCATCCTTAAAAACCCAAACACAACTTGATCTTTCATAGCACATTTTATTCATCATCAAGGAGTTCATGGATGAAAAAATTGTTCTCAACATCAGTTCTTTGTTCTCAAGACAAGAGCATAAGCTGTCCTTGTTGTTTTTTAAGGATCTATGGCGCTCCCTATTTCTTGGTGTCAATTTTTTCCATGTTCTCGGAATGGCCCTGCGAACAAATAGAGGAACCAGCAACAATTTCCAGGAAAAAACATATAAGAACATAAAAACAGACCAGATGAATTTCCAACCCAACTAGCAACAATCAGGTTAAGAGTTAAAAGGATTCTTGTACACAAAATTCTACTAAGAGGATTAGATTTAAAAATACCATCATTACCTTCTCCCTTGATAGTATTATGCTCAACAGTGCCTAGACTGATTTTATAATTGTTATCTAAGGGGCTAATGGTGCAAAGATGGTTTACACTAATTCTAGATGCTTTCTTTAGGTTCATACAACCGAGGTTCAGAGAAACATATAATAAAGCTAGGTCCGATTGATCATGAATCTTGAGAATCAAGATTATCATTGTAGGGGATGAAAGTTGAGTCAATTGTTGCAACCACCCATATGTTTTAAAATTTAGAGTATTATTTTGATTCCAAATGACCAACACATTCACAGCCACATAACAGAACAAATCAATAGGAATAAGAAAAGAGCAGATATATGAGTTTCTACATGGGAATAGGGAGTCTAGATTAGTGTCTTTACTTTTTCCAAACTCGATCAAGACGACATTCGCACTTTCATTTTTGTTTCTTCTCAAGGCGACATTATTCGAAAGAGACAAGAAGGATTCAATTAAACCAAAACACGGTTCCACAAATTTCGCAAAAGAACAACGGGAATAGTTTTGATAAGGACTTTGGTAGTCTAGGTTAGTACCTTTGCAGTTTGTAATCGTTGTTCGCATCCCTGATTTGTTCGAATGCAGGGTTTTCTTATGCCAGTCGACCTTTATCCGAATCCCGTCAACCCTCATCCAAGGATCTCTCGATGAAGATGCCCAGCGAATGCTTCTTGCACAGATTTGTACTCCTTTAAGAAGATCGACCCTTCCATCTTCACTAAAACCTTCAGGCCTTGTACGACTTGGCCACACTGCTCCTCATTGATTTTCCATCTCTTCTTCTTTCTCCCCTTCTCATGGGCGAGCCGCCTCCTTACGTTTCCCTCGCTTCTTCGTTCTGGATAAATCGACACCCATAGATCCCTTATAGTTGCATAGAGATCTCTTTTCTTGTTCCAGGTTACCATTTCTAAAGATGAAAGGTAGATCTGGATGTGTTTGTCGGCTAGGGTTATCGGAATTTCTGGAATGTTTTGTGGCGGCCGGCCGAAATCTCTTGTGGTTAGGGTTTTGGGCGTTTTTCATTTTTCATTGCGGAAGCTTTGATTGAACAAATGGTTGGTCGAAAGGTTTTAGCCTTGTGTTGGCACCATTCTTCCGGACACTAGTACAAATCCTAAGTTTCTCAGGAGAATTATCTCGGGTATTAAAAAAAGTCCCGTAAAAATATAAAACTCTCGGGACTTAATATAAGAACTCCCGTATGAATGTATTAATTTATTTATTTTAAAAAAAATTAAACTCTCGGGAGTTTTTTAATTAAGTCACTAGAACTTTTTAAACGCTCAAGGGAATTTTTTTTTAAAAAGTCCCGAGATATATGAAATAAATATAACCTGCATCCCTCTTATGCCAATTAAAAATACATTTTAAACTTTGCCAATTTCTCTCGGGAGTTATGTCGTGAAAAGCCCTAGAAACAAAACCTAACCTATCTAATTTCATTCTATCCATCGGGAGTTCTATCTATCTATCGTACTCTCCTTCCCGATTCAATCTCCCAAAAAAACTTGTTGAGAGCATAGGCTACAGATAGAATGCGGATTGATTGAGCCTCTGCTACTCTCCTCCTTATTAATTTGTTCTTGGCTTTCATCCGTCATCGCTACCGTCGAGTTTTGGTCTCAATCTTGTTGTCTGCTATTCTTCTCCCAGTTACAATTGTGTGCCACCAGGTTAGTAGCAATTTTTTGCAACATAGAAATGATACTTGTAGTCTTTATACTTGAGGATTCTATTGTGATGAAATGCTTTGGAATTTACTTATTTTTGTGCTTCTAGGAGAAAAGGAAGACAATTTTGCAGGTGATAGATGGAGGATTTGACAGAGATAACAGTCAAGTGAAGACACATTTTCACTTGATGTATACTGTATCTTGCACAACTACACTAGATGGATCGTGATGTTGAAAGTAGCAGTGATATTTAAAAACAAATTTTCCAAAATATATGATTTCTTGTAGGCTGAATCACCTATTGGTTAAGCTATGATTCTGCCATTACCTCTTTATTTTTATGATGGTTGTGTATCTAATCTAATTTAGTTGAGATGTTACATTATTTTTTGTGTATGCAATGTTCTTCAATAATGATATTGTTTCACTAGTTCTTATCTCTCTCTCTCTCTCGTGTTACAGGGGAGGAGTTGAAACTTACTTTTGTTTACTTTTTTCCATTGAGGAGAGACACGACAGAGTCATCGGATGACTTTACCATATTGTTTAAGGTATGTATTTCCTTGTTACGGTTGATTGCACTATGCAGGATGTTTCTTCCGCTTCATTTTCCTATGAGACTATTGAGCATAATGAAAATGAAATGCATCAGTTGGCATATTAGCTTGTTTGTCACACTGATACAGACATAAATAACAATTTTGGGATGCGCCATATCTTTAGAAGCATTGTGTTGTCTGCCCATGGCTTTTATGAAGAAGATGCTATTGATCAACATATTTTTGTTGATCTTTGAATGATATTAAAGCCTGTAGAGGCTAGTTCCGGAATGGTATTAATAAACAACCTTCTTGGACGAATAGGTATTTAAAAAATATACTGGCATTTGAGTATTTTTTCAAAAACAAAATACATGAATGACCAACTACTTCTCTTTTCTAGGAAAACATTGTGCCTTTTAAACGTAGTGATTCTCTATACATTTGCAAATCACAAGGCTTTACAAGGGGAATGATCATGTTGAAGTTGAATATGATGTAAGCATATATTCTCAAGTATCTAATGTTGTTGATTTGCATTTAAAAGAGTTACAACATATGACAATTGTGGATCATAATTAAGAGACACTAATGACCATTAGGTTTTATGGCATGGCAATAATCTGACATTCTAAGAGTATCTATGTGAGTTTCTTTAAAATATGAAAAAAAGGAAAGGATAAAAAATAAGAAAATGAGAGGGTTTTCCAAGTATTATTCTCAAGTGTCCGAGAAACACTAGTAAGAGTATGCCAGTTTTTCATTTATCGGATATATTTGGAAAAATAAACATTTACTTCTAATGCCAAATTCGGAAGTCAGAATAAGAAACTTAGGGGAGAGTTTCTTGGTAAAAAAGACCTAAACTACTTGAAATCACACTTTTTTATCCAACTTCTCACCCCTATGGAGCAATAATAAAACTCTAATATATATTTTCTTTCAGTGAGATGACTTTTGTTTTGTTCATTCCAGTTGATACTTTTCTTATTTTTATGGCTTGACTTCATTATATGCTTATCATGTTTATGAACAAAGGTATTTTCATTACACAATGAAAGTGCAAATGATCCTCCCAATCCCTGTTTGGGACAGTAAAAAGAATTAAAGATGGATGTGTTTCTACTTATCAAAAATTATGATAATGTGATTTTCTACTCATAATTTTCAAGTCGGCCCTATACCTATTGATGATGGCATTGAGAATTAAAAATGGATGTGTTTCTACTTATCAAAAATTCTGATAATGTGATTTTCTACTCATAATTTTCAAGTCGACCCTATACCTATTGATGATGGCATTGAGAAGGAAGTTGTGACCAAAATTACTATAGAAATGAAGATTGTGTGTGTCCATAAGTGGACAGGCTTGCAGGCAAGTGTATTTGTCCTTATGATTATTTTTCTCTCGAACATATCTGCTTGAAGTGGTTGTGTGGTGCTCAATTGTTTGTGTTATTCTTTATAAGGTTTAGGCATAACAAATTACTTCGCCCGACTAATATCTCAAGTTGTTATTCCCCGATGCAATGTTCTAGAAAATATACTGAAACCCCTCCATGTCATGACTCATTAGGGATTTATTTTTTGATTTTGTTGGATACCTTTTAGCTTACATGCTTACCTTTAAAATTCCCCAACAAGTGAGAACTCTAATCACAATTGGTATACTGAAACCCCTCCATCTCTAATAAACTATTACTATCATTAGCTTAAGGTTAGTGATTAGCTTTAAAGACACTACTGACAAAAAATAATTTATTGGATGAGTTGGCCACCTCTAAGATGGTCTTCATGTGTATGTTACATACTTACATGTTCTGTCTATTTTGTTCTTTTCATGCTCTGTCTAGTAACGAGCTTCTTTCTTCCTGATTTTGTGATGCAAATGCTGACTACCAGTTTCGGATAAATTATTAGTAATCAGAGAGTATTGCAGTTAGCATATCACCATAATTACTTGTTTTACTTTCCCCGTTGCTAGTTATGAATCTTTGCTTTAGTACCATTTGAAATCCTTGGGTCTAAAATCTTGCATAAAAGTTCAGATTTTTTTTGAGCATGTTTCTGAATCTTGCTAGACTTCCCCATGTCCATCTCACAGTTTCTTGCTCATGATTTACTATCCAGGGCTATATAGTATTGAACAGACCATGGGCCTTCGTTCAGTGGCTAGTAAAGGCTAAAATTGCTGAAGAGTGAGCCTCTTAATCTTGAGATGAATTTGCTTCAGATTACGAATATGATATGCTATTGTTTAAACCTTTTTTTTCTTTCGATTCCTTATTCTGCAGCTATATACTGATGGTTGAGCCTGATCATGTATTTGTACAGCCAATGCCTAACTTTTGGCAATTTATAGGAAAATTCTTCTTTGGAAGTTCTCATTGCAACATCCTTTGGAAGCTTCAAAAGCTTTAGTAGAGTCTCTAGCTGCTAAAAATTCATCTTTGGAGAGAGATTTTTGGTTGCTTGGATTTTGAGTTGGATTGGTGTTTCTTCATGGTCTTTTTGGTATATGAGCTCCCAAGGTTATGAGAAGAGGAAAAAAAAACTCTTGCTAGTATGCGTGATGAGAGAGCTA
Organism: Fagopyrum homotropicum; assembly: GCA_033239125.1. Classification (NCBI taxonomy): domain Eukaryota; kingdom Viridiplantae; phylum Streptophyta; class Magnoliopsida; order Caryophyllales; family Polygonaceae; genus Fagopyrum; species Fagopyrum homotropicum. The sequence continues at coordinate 55,332,503 of BSWB01000002.1, read as the reverse complement.
GGATGTTGTAGGATTAGTTCAATGTAACCATGAATCATGTCCAAGCCATGTCTATCTTGATCTCCACTTTCCACCATGGCAAAAATCCTTCTACTATTGATCACGTATGACTTGAGTAAAGAAAATTATGATAGTTACCTTTTTTTCTTTTCTAATTTTAATTTTGGAGTTGTTATACTAGAGTTTAGATTAAGGTGTATTGATTTTCTTCATGTGATTATCTTCATGTAGTATTATTTCTTAAATGTTCACTCATTGAGTTGCCATCATTATATCATCGTGGCTGAAATTTCTGCAAATTGATTCATTAGGATCATCAGCCTTGAGCTTGATCTAAAATCCATTCATTTTCTGTGGGAATTAAAGTTGGATGTAATCATACTTTGAACAGAAAACCTTTGCAAGTTACACAGATAGAACTACATTTGAGAGGCCACTCACAAGTGGGGTTGCATATGTTGTGAGAGTCCTCCATTCTAAAAGAGAACAGTTTGAGAAGCAACAAGGATGGAACATCAAGCGGAAGGATACTCTTGCAGAATCTCCGGTCCACAAAGATGAACATAATGTTGATGTTCAAGAGCCTTGTCTGTTCTAGAAGAATATGCACCTACTATCTTTGCACATGATACTGTTTGTCATGTGGTTTCACCAGATATGCTGTCGGGGAAGGTCAATTTGCATTGTTCTAGTTGAAATATGCAGTCTAGTTTTGTGATGATTTTTTTTTACAACATTCTATTATCTTAGGGCCTAAGTTTGAAGAACTTTTTGTTGCTAAATGTTAGATATTTTGTACGGTTTAACCATATATAATGAGACGATATGTGTTATTGAATGTTGGAATAATCGAAATAGTGCATTTGATTGTTATCATAAGTGTATGTGTTGTTTAATCATGCAACAACCAATAAGTTTGGAGAACTTTTTTATTTCTAAATGTTCGCAGGAAACAAGACACTATAAATATGTGATAAAAAAGGTTACGGCATTTTTGTAAAATAAAGCCTCGGAAAAAAAAATCCGTATAAATATCTATCGGGTGTTTTTAAAAAGTCCCTAGAGTCATCCTTTGGGAGTTTTTCAAAATACTCCCTAGACATATCTCTAAGGATTTTTCGTTAAAACTCCCTACAAATATGTCTAGGGAGTTTTCATAAAAAGTCCCGAGAGATATCTCTAAGGAGTTTTTTTAAAAAACTCCCGAGAGATGTCTCTCGGGACTTTTTTGAAAAACTCCCTAGAGTATTTTTGTTTCTCAGGATTTTTTGAAAAACTCCCGAGAAAAAGCTCTCGGCCAAAGGTTTTACGGGACTTCAAAAACTCCCTACCGTAATGCAAAAAAAGTCCCGAGAGACTTATGATTTGTACTAGTGGGACTTTCTTTTTTTTTTTTTTTGCTTTCTTTTACCTTAGGGGGCGAGAGGAAAGTTGTTCATTTGCATGTGATTATTATTGTTTGATTATGTCTTTTTTATTGGCAAATATTATATAAGTTATCATAGTTATGATTGTTAATATGACTTTAAATGAGTTTGTTATGTGTTTGAGTCTTTAATGTTTGGCTCAGTTTTATATATGGCGTCCAAGTATAACATAGGGTTTCGTTACGTACTATATATTGTAGTGTTCCATTTTCCTGAAAATAATACGGTTATCATTTGTTCGTCTGTATTCTGAAATGTCTCAATAAAATGTCTTTGGAAAGTGGACGTATCCATTATTGGGTGAACACTATAAATTTTTGTGTGTTGTCTTTCTTGTTTGTTGAATCATGTTTTTTCACATAATTTCGTACAACAAACTAGTATCAGAGCTTTTGAGTGCTTTCGTTTTCTGTAATCTACGAGAAATATGTCTTCTTTCAACATGTTCACATGGAGTAATTGTTTCATTTTGTGGCAAATTAAGATGCGAGCATTGCTAGAAAAAGAAGGCTTATGGGGGACGTTGTCAAGGAAGGAATTCGATAAGAAAAAGGGTGATGTTGTTGAGATGGTCACTCAAGAGGTTCAAGACACATTCGACCATCATGTTGTGTCTCGCAAATGACGTTTTATGTGAGGTTTTGAATCAGAATACCACAGCCAAATTGTTGTTGAAGTTAGATAGTCTCTACATGACGAAGTCTCTCACTAATAAATTGCTTTTCAAGCAACATCTTTTTAGCCTACAACTTGTGAATGTAAGAAGATATGCAACTTGGTGAGCACTTAGATCAGTTGAACGCAATTCTTCTAGATTTGTGTAATATTGAGGTTAAGATTGAGGACGATGATGTTGCGTTGATTATGTTGGTATCTATGCATTAATCATATGAAAACTTTGTTCATTCATTTGTTGTTGGAAAATATACTATTCTACTCTTAGAGTTTTTTATTGTACAATTTACTATCATGTCAGTGAGGGTAAACTAGAGCCTCGAGTGAAGAAATGAGTGTTTGTAGGCTATGAAGATGGTGTCAATGGATATAGAATCTATTATCTATCCGAGAAAAGAGTTATTCTGAGTAGAAGTGTCATTTTTTATGAAAATTCTATGCTTAACTTGACAATGAAGTTAGTGGAATTAAGGGGCGTAGTAGTGTTGATAAACAGGTGTAGATTCAGTTTCTTCCTCAAGAAGAAGAGGAACATCCACATTCAGAAGTTGAGCTACCCGAATCTACATCATTTGAAAATCAACCACTAGAAGTTACTCACTAGCGCTTAGTTGAGGGATGCTCAAGAAAAGTTAGAGTAAGACGTACATCCACAAATGTACGGTTTTGAAGATATGCATGGTTGATTATGCTCTAAATGTTGTTGAATAGGTGGATACTCATAGAGAAGGTGCATTTGTGTATGAAGGTGCATAGTAGTTTGTAGCAATGAGAGATGAGATGGAGTCACTTCATAAGAATCGAACTTGAGAGTTTGTCATACCGCCTAGAGAGAGAAATATTATTACTTGCAAATGGGTTTTCAAGAAGAATGAAGGGATGTCGTCTGCTTAAGGGGTCAAATATAAGGCCCGAGTTGTTGCAAAAGGTTTTCATCAAAAAGAGGGAGTGAATTCCAATGAGATTTTCTTGCCGGTAGTTAGGCATACTTCCATCAAAGTGTTACTAGAAATAGTGGAACATCAAGATCTAGAGCTCGAACAACTCGATGTACAAGTGGTTTTTCTACATGGAGAGTTAGAAGAAGAAATATACATGACTTAACTGGATGGTTTCCTAGTTCCAGGGAAAGAAAACTATGTCTACAAGTTAAAGAAGTCGATATATGGATTTAAGCAGTCTCTGAGGCAGTGGTACAGGAGATTTGATAGCTATATGATAGAGTTGGTTACAACAGGAGTGCTTATGATTGTTGTGTGCACTACAACAAGTTGAAGGATGATTATCTCAACTGTTTGGTCCTATATGCAGACTAGTTTCTTCTAAAATTCAAATGTTGCTCCAATGATCATAATTCTAGCCATTGGATTCGGTTTCGGCGCACCACGGATGCGTCTCCCGGGATCAATGGGAATGCTCCTCCCGGATTGATGGGGAATGTGTCCCATGTCTAAAAACTCGCACAAATCCAAACATTGGAGTAATGGTTACACATTTTCGAAACCACACCGGACACACTCTCATTATGCTCGGAAGTCGCCCCCGCTCTCCGCCCAGACCACGCACCCGTCTTCCGGTTTCCTTGAGCGTTTCTTTCTTTTTAATATTGAAATAGTGAAGTAGATATATTAAATAAAATTATAGAAAATGAAAGTCAAATATCTCCGGTATTGAAAGGCTCAAAGTTAGCAAAAACGAATGGGTATAAGGAAGAGATGTTGAAGAAGCCTAGAGGTGACCAGGAACGCACGTTGCGGGAAACAAACATATAAATCAACATCAAAGTATGAAACGTCATAGGAGGTTTCGACCACCGAACCGCGCAGAAGCAAAGCCGTTGGATATTTAAATTATCTTCATCCAAAGCAACTCAACGTCATACACGTGTCGAAGTAGCATTGTCGATGTGGGGCGGCGCAGGGTATACATACTCTTACGTAACCACATGCATTGCCGAATCTCAGGTCCCAACCACGTGGACTTCAGTGGGTCCAATTACCATAAACTTAATGCTTCTACTTGCAACTAATTATTTCCTCATAAATCCACAAAACCAAAAGATATTTCTACAAAACAAATAAAAACAACAAATAAATGTTGAATGTTTATTATTTATTCAGAAATTATACGCGTCAAAATATGTATGAATGATGCTTGGCACGCCCAACACTCTTTCTTGTGGTGTATTTGTCTCACACCACTTGATCGACAACGATATATCCGCACTATAATTTTACCTAATATCTTATTTCTTTATTTGTTAAGGTTATTCTTATAAAGTTTTTTTTTTACTAAAAAACTGTTGAACATATTTTATATATACACGCTACTAAAACATTATACATGGACGCTGATATCCTGTTGTGGAGACAGTAATTTAAAATAGAGCTTTCAAAATTAACTTTAAAAATTTTGTTGTTAATAAATATTTTTTTAAATTTAATTTTTTAAATCTAATAAAAAAATTTACCGCTTTTATTTTACTTAAAATTTTAACTAGCAAGATCTCCTAAATATTTTTAAAAATAATTTAATTTACATATTTCTTTTATTTTTAAATCGTCGAAAGTTAAGTATCTATTTTTCGAAAATATTTTTTTATTTTTTTTAAATTTATTTTTGAAGGATTATAAGCTCAATCCATTTACGTTAAGATTTTGTTATCTCATATCGATTATCAAAGAAGTCTGATAGTTTGATAACTTTTATAAATAGAGGGTTTAAAGATTAAACAAATCATACATTTTTTGGCATTTTGGCTAAGTTGGAATATAATTTTTATTCATAGCGGATTAATATTTGTTATTTGGGTCGTTGACCTACTGTTTTGTGGGTCGTTGACCTACTATTTTATGGGTCCTTGACCTACATTTTTTTGCTTTTTGGCGAAGTTGAAACTATAATTTTTATTCATAACTATTATGTGGGTCGTTGACCTACTATTTTGTGGGTCGTTGACCAACATTTTTGGCCATATGGGTCGTTGACCTAATGTTTTGTGAGTTTCTAATTTTCAACGATTTTGTTATCCACATCGATTATTTTCAGTGCTTTTGCTCTCCCACATCGATTATTAAGTAAGATTGATAGTTTGAAAACTTGTATAAATACAGGGATTTGAAGATTTAAACAAATCATACACTTATTAGCCTTTTTGATAAGTTGAAGTATAATTTTTATTCATAACGGATTAATATCCGTTGTATGAGTCATTGACCTACTATTTATGTGACGTTGACCTACTATTGTGGGTTGCTAGATATTTTCACTGATTTTGCTATCTCACATCGATTAGCAATTAAGATTGATAGTTTAAAAACTTATATAAATGGAGGGTTTTAAGATTAAACAAATAATTTATTTCTTGGCTTTTTTGTTTAAGTATATTTTTTTATTCTTAACTACTTGATATTCGTTATATATGTCGTTAACCTCTTATGGATCTGGGTCACTAAGTGTTTTTATTATTTATTCATATGTTGGACTACAATATACGTGGAGGTTCGCACTCAGACTGCTCGTTTAAATCTCCCATTTATCCTAAGGAGGTTCGCACTCACACTGCTCGTTTAAATCTCTCATTTATCCTAATAATTGTTTATTGTCTTCCATCTATTTGTTCACTTGCTTTCTATTGATGAATTCTATTGATCTAACCACCGAAATGGTTGACTCTATGTCTGATTATCCTATTGATTGCTTTTTATTTTGTCATAATTAAGCACTCTTTTATTTAGAATTTAAATATTATTTATATTATAATATTCAGTTACCTTGAAATGCAATATGCGGGATCCCTATTGCCATCAACTTGATCTTTTAGATTTGAATTTTCAAGTGAACAATAACATGTATATAAACATGATCATTAAAATATTTTAGATTATTATGAAATATATCTCAATATTATTAATTTAATAACATGTATATAAACATGATCATAAATATATTTTTGAAAAATATTCGCACCGCATGTGTAAGAGCTACGATTTTTGAATCCTAAATAATCATGATTAAGGTGGCGGATTAAACCTAATAATAGATAGTAATTTTGGGTCAACTTGTGAACGGGGTGAAATTGACAAGCTTGGATTCCACCATTGAGTTTTTGGCGTGAGATTGACCTAGTGGGAAAATTTCTACTTTTTCATCCGGAGAATAATTTTTACCCCAAGTGTTATTTGGAGCATTTGGGAGCTTCAATTAATACAAATACAGTTAAGAGAAATGATCAAGATATCGGACATGTCCTAGATATGAAATAACATGGAAAGGCAAAATGGCCAAAAGAGTCGTTATTTTGTTTTTTAGCACCTAAGAAAGACGGCTTAGGAATATGCATTTATAAGGAAATTGCATAATAACTACCCACACAATATTTCGGAATTATTATTCCAATTCCGAGAAGTTTGGAGAAAGGACCCAAACCATCTTCGGATCGGTAAAAAGATAATTATCGATTTTGCTAAAGGATAATGTTAGAGGATAATTATCCACTTTGCTAAAGGATAATGCTAAAGGATAATTATCGATTTTGCTAAAGGATAATGCTAGAGGATAATTATCCACTTTGCTAAAGGATAATGCTAAAGGATAATCATCGATTTTGCTAAAGGATAATGCTAGAAGATAATTATCGACTTTGCTAAAGGATGATGTTAGAGGATAATTATCGACTTTGCTAAAGGATAATGTTAGAGGATAATTATCGACGTCACTATAAATAGAGGAAATTCATTCATTTCCTTTCACATCTCCTCGTAAAAGCTCTCATTTCTCTCAACCTTCAAATTCAGATCTACTCTTCGTTTGTAATGCGATTTCTAATCCGTTTGAGTTTTTGGATTTCTTTCTTCGTCCTCTTCATTTTGATACCGAGCATCTGCATTTCCGTTGAAGTTAAGACTAGGTCGAGCCTCCCCCTTACATGGCCGGTTCCATCGCTCAGATTCCGGTGAATCTGATGGTTTCCGAGCGTAGCCAGCGTCGTTGTGATTCCGAATCTTCTTTCGGATCGTCAATCGGGTTAGTAACGAATAAGTTATGAACTTATTCGTTTTCCGTATTGCGATTTGACCTAAATTGACCGTAGGCTTCAAAATGGATAATTGGAAATTCCATTATGCTCGTTACATTATTCTGGTGATTATGGGTTATTTGTTTGATGAGATTTGATGACTGTTGGGTTCAGAAACTACCAACGGGCAAAACGTTATTCTGGTGAAATTTAATTAGGAATGTAGGAAAAGCTATAAGCTAATTAAATTCAAAGGAGTGAATTTAATTGATGTTTGAAGCAAGAAGTTTAATACAAGGAATATGATATTCTCGACAGGTGTTGTTGAAGACGGTAGACTAACTATAGCTTAGTTGCTCAGTGAGCGTATCCAGGTAAGTCTTCGGACTTACTTAGCTTCGATCTGCAGAAACTCGTGCCTGAGAGATTTATATCTTGTTGTGTTGAATTGTGATTGATGTTATGCATTGTGATGTGTTATGTGTGATGCATGCTAATGTTATTGTTGTGTTTTATTATAAATATGATGATGTGATGTGTAAAGCATGCTTAATGTTATTGTTATGTGTATCATACTAGGGTTATGTGAAATGATTAAATTGATAAGTGTTAGCCTATTGAGGCGTGGTATTATATGACATGATAGACCTATTGAGACGTGTGATATGATGGCGACCTGTAAAGGTCAAGAGTATGTAAAGTGAGTATTTTGCAGTGAATACCGGAGCTTGGCCAGGCCCGGATCACTTGTGCGTATAAGAATGACGCCGAGTCTGATGGACTTCAGGCTCGGGTCGCACACCTAATTAAAATGGTAAATGTTTGCATTAACATGAACGGAAAAATGTTACATGTGGTTAGAGGGTTAAGACCATAACCCGCCACGAGAAATCCTGGCCCGTAGACTTGATCAGTCTGGCTATGACCTAAGAGCAAATGTCTGAATTAACCTAATCTGGGCAATGGTGAGCTCACACCAAAGCCAAAATCGTAAAGCAATGGTTCCAGATTTGGTCCGGGATCGCAAATTGTAAATTGCATAATGCATTCACGTGCATCATTCATATAAGCATGATATCATCTCATGAGCACGATATATGGTATTTGAATATGTGTGTTGTGTTGTGATGTGTTGATATAATCTCTCGTGGATAGATTATGATCGGTAGCTAACGGTTTTAAACCGAATCTTTTTAGGTAATGTCGACCATAGGAACGCTTCAGGGATGTCAGCTGCAGAAAGTGAACAGCCGGGGCAGTGTTAACCCAAGGGTTGGTTGAACATCTTTTGAAATTAATTGCTTGCAAGCGAGTCTTTTGTGGTTTGTGTGCAATTGTGTACACGTGTTGGTTTCAGGCTGATGTTTTAAGCAATGGTTCAGGTGTCATGTTGTGAAATGTCGTTTTGGGATATACATACTAACTGCATGCATGGTTGTTATGTAAATGTTTTCTAAATGACAGGTTGAATGTTTTCATTATTTATCGTGCTTCTTGTTGTAAGGTCCTATTTGTGAAATTGTTGTCAGGCTAACTGATGGGACCCACTGTTTGGTCCTTAACCTAGTGACGTCTTGGGTTACTTAAAACCCGGGTTGTTACAGCATGCAAGTACTAAACTAGTAAATAATAAAAAGTTTCACTATAATTATAACAAGTTTTATTATGCAAATATTGGATGACTTTTTATTTGAGATATACTTTCTTTTCTAATTACTTCCCTAAAATTTTCCCCTAAAGCCCTTTGTTGTACTCATTTTAGTAAAATTGAATGAGAGAAGTCAACAAAAAGGAAGTCTCTCGAAGCCAAAGTAGATTCTTTCCCAACTAAAAAAAAGTTATAACGCATCGAGATGTCAATCGTTTTCTACCCTCATTCATGGGGTTACTTTCTGAATATCCTAAAGTTTGGCATCATGGAACGAGGAGCTTGAGGCCGTCGACTTTGTAGAGAATTCCGCTTAAGCTAGAAGCAAGATTTTGAGTCAAGGCACCAATATCCCCTGCTATATCCGGACTAGGTCTTTTTTATTATTATTTTGATTTGAGTTTTTCGTCTATTTTAAATAGTTGTGGAATAATTATGTTAAATTATGACTTTTATTTGTAAAATACTTTTCATTACCCAAATTATATAAATTGTGTTGGTAGGTCAAAGAGGATTATGCATGCCTTTATTTAAATGGTCAATTTCACATATAGTATTGTTTTAATAACTTAGGGCCCGTTTGGTTTCAACTCCGAAAACGGAAATGGAATGGAAACAAATTTATTCCATATGTATATCATTATTCGTGAAATTTTATGGAATCATTCTTTATGGTTTTAAGTAATTGTAGTAAAATTTGATTAGTGTTGATACCCTATAGGAAAATAAAATGGGGGGAAACAACTACATTTGACATGTAACCATAAGGAATGATTCTAAAAATTATTCATGAATAAAATAAACATATGGACTAGATTCATTTTTATTCCGTTTTCGGACTTCTAACCAAACGAAATTCTAACCAAACGGGGGGTTACATTCTTCCTGTATTTTTTTTTCATAATAACATGCATTTCTTAACGCTCTCATTGTGTAGCTACTCTTTTAATAGTATTATTAGTATTTATTATTTTTAAACAATCGAACTGAATAGTTCTCCCCTTCTTTATCATTATAACATGTTACAACAAGTGGTACATTTTATAAAAAGTAAAATAATTTAATTTTAATTCAGTTTGGTACAAAAAACGGATCTTAAAACTAGTAAACAAAGGTGAAATAAGTTATGCCATGTTTTAATTCATACTAATTTAAGGGTGATGTGTCAACTCCTTGTCATAAATTTATTTTTAGGTAACTATTTAAATGTGTTTTAATGTAATTATATTGTAGAATAAAGGTAGGTAAGATAAAATTTACATATTTAATGCTAAAGTAATGGTAAGAATATATTTTTATATTATATCATGATTGTATAAAAGAAGTATAATTTAAAATTTAAATTTACAAAAATATTTTCTAATAACACGTTTAAAAAATTTATAATATTAACTATTTTATCGTTAAAATTTTAACAAAATCGTATATGATGTGAGTATTAAATTAGTTGGATAAATATTTGTATCTTATTTCTGTAACTTGTCTACTTTTGACAACGTTCTTTGTTAGGCATGGCATGGGTACAAATTTCCCTTATTTTTCATTTATTTCAATCGATTAAACATAATTTATCTTCTCTACTTTTGACAAATGTTTATGTTATTCTTTCATTATCTTGGTCTCAAAATCCAACTTTCACAAAGAATGCTATAATTAACACATTTAGTTTAGTGTCGTCACCTTATGTTGATTTTATTAAAATTAAAAGTATATTATTTTTATGTTAAAAAATATAAAAACTATATAGGTGAATCATTTGTTTATTTTTATAAATTACTATAAATAATTAGGTAAAATTATATATATATATTGTTACCTTAAATTGTGGGTGTATTTTTAAAAATTATTTAAAAAATATTAAGTAACTCGTGAGTGGTTTTTAAATAACTATAAAGTAATTAGGTAAACGATACACTAAACAAAGATTAATCTGAAATAGAAAATGTATAATTTGTTTAATTTTCAAACCATCTATTTATCAAAGTTTTCAAAACTATCCGTCTAACTTGACAATTGATGCGTAATAACAAAAATTAAGGAAGTAAACTCTCTATTTATACAAATTATCAATTTGTAAGCCTTACATAATAACTAGTTAGACATAACAAAATTCATGAAAATACGGTCGAATGAAAAAAAAAAGTCATGTATAACAAACGATTTTAAAAATAATTATGAGAAAACAAATATTATACCAAAAATATACGTATTTGGCTTTGTTAAATAAATAACAAAGTCAAATACGTATATGTAAGTCAACGGTTTTTCAACGCCTCGGTAGGTCAACGACCCAAATAACTGCAAGTCAACAACTACAAAATTGTAGGTCAATGACCCAAATAACATTAGGTCAACGACCATTAATAATAAATATTAATCCGATATAAATAATAATTATAGCTGAACTTACCCAAAATTATTAGAAATGAATGATTTGTTTTATCTTCAAATCTTATATTTATACAGCTTCTCAAACTATCGGCTTTACTTGATAACCGATATAGCATAACAAAAAATTAAGAAAACTCTCTATTTATACAAGTTCTCAAATTGTCTATTGTACTTATAACTGACGTGAGATAGCAAAATACAAGAAAATATGGCCGAATTGAAAAAGTCGTGAATAATACATAGTTTTAAAAATAATTATGAGAAGAAAAAAGAAAAATATTATATAAAAAATATATGATTTGATTTTGTTAAACTAAATAACAAAGTCATACGTATCCGTAGATCAACGTTTTGACAACGACCCGCATATCAGTAGGTCAATGGCCCAAATAACACTAGGTCAACGACCCACATAACATATATTAATCCGTTATGAATAATAATTATATTTGAAAATAGCCAAAAGGCCAAAAAAGTATTATTTGTTTAATATTGAAGTCATCTATTTATACAAGTTCTCAAACTATGCACCTTACTTAATTACGTATAAGATAATATATATTTTATGCATAAATAATTATTTGATTTTGTTAAACAAAATAAAATCAAATTAAACTAAGGATTTGTTTTAACTAAAAATCGTTACAAAATCAATAAGTAATTAAAAAAAGATTTTACGTTGTTAATTGCGAGAGCTCAATTTCGAAATACTACAAATGCGCCCATGACCACCAAGTCCGTAGATGAGGAGGACGAGGCTTAGCGGGTTCTCTCTAATGGACCACTCGTCCGCTCCCGTGCCAAGGTCATCACCAAAGCTACCAGCTTCCTCATCGCACACATCATTGCTTGTCACGGCCTCGTTAGCAGCATGACATGTCTCCACACCGACATGGCTTTAGGCATGTCCATCTTGACAACGTTTGGACAACATCACTTGTCTCGCGCCCGTTAGCGGCATGCCATGTCTCCACTTTGCAATGACATGAGGCATGCCCAATTTTGACAACGTTTTGCCAACTTTTAGGCATTTAAGTTTAGACTTTTCATTTTGGAACTTTAGTTTCGACATTTAAGATTAGACTTTTCATTTCGGAACTTTAATTCCAACTTTGAATTCCGTCATTTAATTTTTGACATTTGGTTTGACCACATGCTCTATATAAATAATGTTTAGCTCATTTGTAAAATCATGTTCAAACTAATCAAGGAAAGCTAAAGGTAAAATTGTCCTCCTTGATTTGTGCATCACCTCTTCCTCTCTCAAATTATGTAATTGGATATTTGATACAAGCCTCCACATTCGAGGATTCTTCAAGAATCAACTCAATCAATTCACTCCACGGCTTGCCCGATCGATCTTGATTGGATCAATCCAACACTACCGCCTCTATCTCCAAAGCTTCTGCCACCCATATTCTCTCATCGAATCCACCCACACTTCAACTAAAGAGTAATTGAGGCTTAAATTCGATCTAGATTCAAAGTTCATCCTTGATGTATCAAATGACGCATCAAATTGGCATTAAAGCAAAGGGATCGAAGCAGAGTTATCTTTACTCTTGTTTTTGTGTGTTATCACTATTTCATCCTTTTTGCGTTCGTTCTTCATCGTTCTTTGTATGTTCATCTAAGTTTTCTTGAATTTTTTTTCTTCGATCTATTTTGCCAAGAAAAACTAGGAGATTTTTGGTTTACCATCAAGTCGTTTATCAAACACGTCTTGTGCTTTACTCACCCAATCCGACAATTTTGTTAAGTGATTTCACCAAATTCTTGGAATATTTTTATTAACAAAAATCGGATATCTATCTTTGATATTACAAAAAAAAAAAAAAATCTTCAAAAAACGGATTTGTTTCAAAAAGTGGATTCCTCTCTTGCATCCTCACCATTGAAAATTTACATTCAAAAAGTTTCAAAAAGAAACAAAAACAAACACAAAGTTAAAAGAAGTTCGGAAAACCGGACCATCCGAAAAATCGGACATTTCAAAAAGATCGCAAGACCAAAGCAAGTAGTACTTTCCACTTAAAGAATCCACTCATTTCTTATCTCTCCATTTTCTTACACGTTTGCAAACTATCTCACGTTTTTGTGTGTGATTGATTCAAATTTGTTCAATTTGCCTTACTTGCTTAACCGCCTTACTACCTTCCCAAAAGTCGAACTTTAATACACTTGAATTTGGGTAACGTTGACTTAACAAATCACCTTGCTCATTTGATTTCTTGCAGTTGTATTTGTTAGTTTGGAACTATGACTAACGTCAAAATAGAAACTTCTCAGGATGTTCATGATCGACAAGAACTGAATGCCTCCTTATCCGAAGAAAATGCCTCGCTTAGGCAAGAACTAAAAACTTGAAGGACCAAATGCTTGCCCTTATGAACGTCCAACGTCCCACCCCAATAAATCCAAATGGCACCTTGGTCAATGCTTCCAAATCCGATGGACGTCGCAAAGGCAAAGATATTTTAAGAGCCGAACCGTCTAACAGTCGACGACTTGCCTTCGTCATTCAAAGATAACGCCCATTACAAGATGAAGGTCATGAGTCCCTTGATAAGGACGAAGAGAACCTTGGCCCTTCCTTGGATGATTTGCGCTATGCAAATACGGGAAATCGGCACAAGCGTTATGAGCACCACCGACAACGGTATGACATTTCCGTCCTTCCATCTATTGCCCCCATACCGTCCGTCCCACCCGGAAAGAGCCCTAGTACTGTAATTAACCAAACAATATCTCGGGAGTGATCTATCCGGACAAGCCAATAACGGCCTAGCCGACACCTAATATACCAAGATTTTGACAAGTATGACGAGCGGGGTGATTTTTGAAGTCGTCGGCATCACAATTTCATTGTGCCTCCGAGGCATAATTACAATGCGCCTCAGATGCAATCATAGTGCACCCCGGAGGCGCACTTGGACTGCGCCTGGGACATATACAAGCAATGTGTCCGTGTTGCCTCCCGTGTCTGACTGGATAAAATCACTCTTACTAGATTAGCTAATTAAATAAACTCTATCATAAATAGATTTAGATCATTTGTTTGAATTCCTTTTTAATCCCTAGTTATAGGGTTGTGCACTTTTGAACCGGACCGTAAAATGGAACCGGTTTTTACGGTCCGGTCCACGGTCCACATGTAAAGTAATTTTCGGTCAGTCCAAGACTAGAGAAAACCGGTGACCTGATTCGGACTGAAAATTAATTAAAAATAATAAAGAAAACTAAAGAAACCTTAAGAGAAAGTGCTTAGACGGACCCCGTTTAGATCGAAGCTCCGATCCTAGTCCTCTAGATCGGACCCGTAACATTTGGTCCAATCTAGACCGATTGAACAACCCTACCAAGATAGTAGTAAAAATTAGGGTTGTTCAAACGGTCCGGATCGGACCGGATGCTCACGGACTGGACCGAACTGTTTCACTATTTATGTGACACAATTCATTGATCGGACCATAATGGTCCGGACCACCACAATCTATTTCAATACGGTCCGGTCCAAACCTATTGTAATAATAATGATAATATTTTTTTGTGTGGATTAAATCCGGTTCGGTATGGGATTGGATCGGACCGGATGCATTTCTTGTTGAAAAATATTAAAAGTGTAAATTAATTGTCCAAACCAGACTGGAACATTACGGTCCAGGACTGGACCGGACCGTAAATGTAAGATCCCAGTTTTCACCTTCACCGCCCCCGCGGTGAAGGAGGCCGCCCCAACGGCATTGGTGTCTGTCACTGCCCCTGCGGTGACAAGGGGCCGCCCCTGCGGATGAGGCGATTCGCCCCTACGGATACGCTGCAGATCGTGCCCAATCTATTTTCATTCGTTTATCTTCCTCCATAGATAGAATATCCGATCTTCTATCTTATGAGCCGACTTCCTTATCTTTTTTCTAACCCTAGAACGTCCTTTCCATCTATCTTTCCAACCCTTCTCTATATATTCCCGTCTTTTCTTCTTTTCCCCATTTCTTGCTTACGTCTTCTTCAACCCTTGAGTGTTGCAACCTTGCTTCCTGTCATCTTGTTGAACATGTAAGTTCTTCCTCCCTTGTTCTTCATCACGTTCATGTTGTGGTTGCATGCCCATCCTTTTGTTTCGTTTTATTTCTTTCGTTCTTCCTTTTCTTCTTGTCCAAGAATCAAGCTTGAACCTTGATTCTTGTTAGCATCTCCGTTGTTGATGTGATGCTGTTCTAAGGTTCTTTTGGTTGAGTCTTGACGTGGTTGGATCAAATGTTCGAGCTTTGGATCCCTTGCTGAGATTTTATGTTGAGAAGAAACCCCGACAACGTCTTCTGCCAGTGCACCGCTACCGCGATTGCACATACCCGCCCCGCGGAGAGCCGCCCCTACGTCTTGATCCGCCGCCCCGCGGGTCGCTCTCGTTCTTGTGAGTTGCTTCCTTCCTTTCTTTCCTCGTTCCTTTTTCCTTGCTCCTTTCCTGAGAGAATTGAGTTGTTATCCGAGTTGTTGTTGAGCTCTTAGATTACCTTCGAGTGAGGTAAGTCCCTTGGACTTACTTAGCTTCATTCCGTATATTGGTTTGAGTGTCATGGCTTGTTGTGTTGTTTATTGTTGTTATAACGGATAACCAGACTAGGATTCACCTTTATAACCTTAATTGGCCCACATGTATGATAACCGGGCGGTGACCACTTGTCTAGTTCCACAAGAGATTAGAATGTGCTCTTGCAACCCAGACCCGTAGGTAACGGATAGTATTGATCTATTCCTATTGGTAGACGGAAGTGGAGGCGAGTTTCGGGTGATTCTCGTGTGACAAAAAAAGTTGAATTAGTATTGGATAACTTAATGAAAGATAATAACCAATTGAGTGCGAGCATGCTATATGTTTGCTTTACCTTATGTGTGTTTGTGCCTTTACGTTCTTTCTGATATCTAGGATGTTAGCTAACGGTTTATACCGATGTTTTAGATGTTCCACGGGTTCAGGATGCTGCTGAGTGACCCGGACGGTGTGGTCAGCCGGAGTTCCCGTACATTATAGGACGGGATCGGGTTTATGTTTATGTTGTTGCTTTCCCTCTTGTTTTGACTCGGTTGCGAGTCTTTTACTTTTTCCTTTGTTTAAATCTTTGGTTTTATATTGAGTTTTGGTTTTCATTTGTCTGTGCCTTGTTGTAAGATCCGTTGTGTTGTTGCTACTTTGAGGGTCAGAACTCATTGTGAGGTCCTAGCTCGTAACGCTTTAAGTTCCCAAAACTTGGGGTGTTACAGTAAAATCACGGACCGGGGCCGGACTGTAATATAACGGACCTGACGAGACCAACTTTTTATAATTACGTCCAGAACCGAACCGGACCGGACCTGACCGTTGGTCCGGTCAATTCATGTGCAACCCTAGTGAAAATTTAAACTCACTTCTATTGTAATCGTCATACTGAAGTTGATTAATGTCATGTACGTAGCATTTATTGATCAAACTTCCGATCCACTCTATTTTCTAATAATATTTCCGGCATTCTTGTTCTTTTTGTTCTAGTTGGTATTCCGTCTTGACCTTTATACTTTTGTTTTATTGTGTTCAATTCGGTTGTCGACTTAAATTATATTTTTAAGGAAAAATTGCTATCTTAGGAGGAGAATTTTCAAGCAACTCCTTATTCATTACGACAAAGCTCTGAATTGTCTTAAAAATTGTGATCCTCTCAATTAGTGTGCATGATAATATTAGTTTCATTAAGGACAACATTCCGCCTACTGACTTTAGATTTCTTTGTGTTTTTTGGTGGTCACTTTGGGTGCACCTTAACTAGTTTATTTTTCAAAATCAAGCCATCCCAAATAACCTTGACCATCTTATTACCAAGCATATCACCGATTGGAACAATGCTAAGGGAATTTGGAACCCTATTAAGCCAAAAACGGTCAACCAACGAAGAAAAACTAAAAATATTAAATGGCAACGTCCAATCGGTAACTCTGTCAAAATTAATTTTGATGAGTCTGACCCTTCTAAGGATATGTTTGCTTTTTGTTTTGTCATCAGGAATGGGTCTGCTGACCTCCTGTCTTTTGGTTTCGGTAAGAGTACAGTTGACTCTGTACTGGAAAACAAAGCTTCGCCCTTCGTAAGGGCATCCTTCATGCTAAGATTTTGGGCTTTTCTGATATTGTGATTGAGGGGGATAATTTAACCCTTATTAATTCTATCAAATTTTTCCAGAAACTCTCTTGGGAAGTTGATATGCTTGTTTCGGATATCACTATGTTTTTGTCTGGCTTTTCTTCTGTCAGTGCCATTCATGTCTTCAGGGAAGTCAACACCGTTGCTGATAGCTTTTCACGGCTCTTCCGACCTCCCTTTTGACGGTTTCCTCCCTTATGATGTCGATATCCTCATCCGCAAAGATGCTCTAGGACGATCCGTCTCGAGAGACTGATTCTTCTTGTTTCCTTACCTTTGTATCAAAAACTCCATATTCATTACTAGAGTTTATTCTGCAAATTTTCTCATCGGTTCACTTATAAGAGTAACCCTTCTTTTCTCAGTTCCTTTCTTATTATACTAGTCCAAAATTGCTCGGTAAAATTGGATAGAAAAAATATTAGGCATAATTAGAAACATAGATATTGCCTTTGCTACGTGTCAAAGATATACCAAATTAGAAAGAAATGTGCAGATTGTCTTAGGTTACCAAACTCGTGTGGAAGGCAATTCCGAATTGCCACTCAAATGTGTGGCCCATCATCATTATTAGAGTAAAAGGTTGATACCTTATTTTACACCAATCAAAACACTAAAACAACTTAGCATCTACAATCTTGTTTTTTCTTAAAAACTTGATGCTTTCGATTTTATTTTGATATTTTGTGTATTTTTTTTCTCCTTTATCCGTGTTTTTCATGACGGTTTGACCATCTGTAGATTTTTTTCGACCTTTCGATCCATTAGATGGTGCATCGTCTAATGATTTCGAACCGCTTTCCATTTAAAAAAAAAAGCAAAAAAAACTTGTGCAGTAAGTGTTGTTTTCATACTCTAAAGGACACATCCCTTTTAAATACCATTGGAATTCCTTATATCTATCATTTCCAATCTAATGGGTAAAGTTCTAAAGATGCTTCTAATCTGAATCAAATGTACAACTTTGACTTGAATTGTTGTGTCAGTGTCATCTTTTGAATAAGGCTCATACTTTTTCCCTTTGAAAATTTGAAGACATGTAACTCAAATGAATTTGAACACTTGTCCTGCTAAGGTAGCAATGTTCCCTAAGCAAATATATTTGTTAACTCACAATCACAATAGACGTATACAAACAAGATAAACAAAGGTCCCAAATTAGTTGCAAGACACGAGACTCTATCTATAAATCAATTCAATTCTACCTAAAACCATAGGGGAGGATATCTATTTTTGCTAATATTAGGACTAAATTATAATGCTAAAACAAAGAGAAAAAAGTATATATCTCGTTTTCTAAGACAATTCACTAACCAAGTTGGGTTAATTTATTGGGGTTGGTTCACGTAAGGAGAGTTGATGTGGTATTACGGAGTAACCTGAACTATTGATTCACTTGATTTAATTAATGGTCTACAATTTTTTCACGTTATTTAATGATTTAAAAGACCCGCAATGATATTTTTGTAATTTTAGAAGGTATTTGGATAGTTTTGTCATTTTGAAAATATGTTTTTAAAAAGGAGGATGTGGTCACATTTTCGTAATTTTATGAAAAAATTATAGCAATTATTATCTTAATTCATAACTTTAGTTCAAATCGTTCAAACAAATTTTATAAAATCATTATGATCTTTTCAGTACTTAGTTCAAGCTAACCACTTAAGGAGTCTAGCACCACATCCCGCTAGACCAACTGAGTATTGGTTTTATGCAGTTTTTTTATTTGTACATGTTTGGCCAAACAGAACACAATGTTCTAACTAATGATACCAAAATTTTGAACTAATATTATAAAAATTCAAAATTTATAATTATTAGAATACTTTATAATAATAATATATGTTGGTTCAAATTTTGTGTATCGTCGGCTCAAATTGAGAGCTTAATTAGTGTAAACAATTTATATTATTAGTTCATGCATTATTTTGAACTTCTGAATAAATTTATAAAATGTAAGAACTATTAGTGCAATATAATATGAAGTAACATAACTTATAATTAAACAAAGTCTACAAAAAAATTGAACGAAAAATGTCCATTAGAAAAAGAAAAAGAATAGAAAAAAAAGAATAAAAAGTTTAAATTTTTATACTATTAATTAAATAATATTTGAACAAACTTTACAAAAGTTTTTGAATGAAAAAAGTGTTTAAAAAATAAAAACTATTAAAAAAATGGTCTGAACTAATTGAACAAAAATATGAACTATTAGAACAAACAATTTGAACTAACAAAAAAAAAACAAATTCTCACTACACTTTTTAAAAATTACAAAATTATCACCGTGTCAAAACCTCTTAAAATAGATTTTCACAAGAATATAATTGTCGCATGAACTTCATATAATTACAAAAAAGACACCACACTGTCCATAAATCATTAAATAACGCGGACTAATCTGGACCGTTGGATCAAGTAAATCAACGGTGAAAAATGCTCCATAACTCCGTATTTGAAATACAACTTCGTACCTGAACCAAATCGTAGTTTATTTCACTAAAATAAATTGATTGACTAATTAAAATAACTATTTGCCCCAAAATAAGGCCATAATAACTTTGACTTGATTTATTAACTAAAATATATTAATTGATTAATAATTAAAATCTATCCAAAGCCAAATTTGGAACATTTGGACATTATTCTGTCGGATCTTTGGACCGGACTCGGTCTTCCGTTTCATTTATGCCTTTCGTATAAACAATAAACTTGTAGTCCTTCAACATACAGAGTATATGTTAACCTTTTAATTTCAAATACTAATGTATTAGATTGTTTTACCGAAAGTGCATAAAACAACTCCAACTTAAGTATTCTTTATTAATAATCACATCAACTTCAATTCTTAATTGAAACCAGGCCTCGTCAAACATGCACCACGTTGAGTTTGTCCTCTCGAACACAATCATTTGTTTTGGAGCTCGACATATATGCCTCGAGGCTAACATGTTTCTTTGCCATCCTTTTTCAATTGTACAACGGTTTGCTTGTTTGATATTCATATTTAAACATTAATATATTAAATATCGAATACTAGATATGTAATTTTTTTTAGTATATCATAAAAAAATATTAACGTTAATGATGATAAAGGAATAATCTAATACCGTTTAAGTTGGTCAAGTTATTATTTAAGAGAATTGAGAAGTTAATATTGACTTGTCCAACTCTCAAAGAAACAAAAAAACAAACGTGGTAAGAGTAGCTAGTATTACATGTGCATTTGGGTGAATGAAAGGGTAATTGGGTGGAATTAATCCTTATTAATTTGAAAGTGGTTGATTATTCTAATAAAGAGGAGAAAAATCGAAGGTGCAAGTTGGTGATGCATGCTCTGCTGATGTCGATTCCCACTTGCCAACCTTTTTTATTTATCTCTTTGACCATTTTATAATACGTTATCTACCATTACATTGCGTTTGTTTCTCTTCTCTATGTTTTTATTGTTGCTAAACTTATAAATGCATACATATTTCTTGTGAAACAAATATAGAGGTCTCTTGTCAAATACATATGTATGTGTCGTGTGAAATCAACACACTTGTCATGTGAAATTCATATATGCGCATATGGTAAACTAATAAGTTCTCTTGACGTATAGATCGATAGATTGAATGCTTACTTGTTATATTCATTAAAGACAAGGTTGTTGGTGATATGGATCGTCAATTTTTAGTGCACCACAGTAATGATGGCATGTCACTTCACCACCATTAACATTGGTGATACAATAAGGTTTAGTATCCAAACTCTAAGGTCCGTTTGGTATCCATACAAAAATTAAAGATATGGGTATAAGTATCACCCATACCCATATCCCCTATTTGGTATATCAGGGTATCGAAATCAAAATGATACCCTGATATCAATAATCCCTTGTTTTGATATACGTTCTTTTTGGGAGGTATGGCTTCTCACTGTTAATCGACATATCTCTCGTGTTCTCCATCCACTGGCAATCTCTTCCTGTTTTCTACTACAAATCCTTGAAGAGTTGCAAGTGATCAATGTCGTCCTGCTTCTCTCGTTCGATCGATATATCTCTCGCCATGCTTCTCTCTCTCGCCCAACTTCTCTCTCTCAATGGTCACCCTATTTTCAATTTTTGATGTTTGATTGTTCAGCAACTCTCTCTCCCTGCTTCTCTCTCTTCCTGTTTTCTGCAGCAATTCTTCTGCAATTACAGATCCTTGATGTTTGATTCTTCACCATAACAAATATTTGAAGATTGTGCTTGCTTTGGAGGGAGTCTTCAAATCCCTAACCCTAACCCTAACCTCTTTGCAAAACTCATTCACCTAAGTATAAGACTCTTCAAATCCCCCATTAATGGTGCGTCCTTCCTCTCTTGCTACTATCCCTAACCTACTCTTGCCCTACTTCTCTCTCTTCATGTTTTTAATTTTGATATCAAATTTTTGATATCAAATGATGCCCATATCTTGATACCCATATCTCATACCTTTAATTTTGGTATGGATACCAAACGGGCCTAAGTTTATTAATGTTTAAAAAGAAAGCTAAGAATGCATGCATGTTATGTTCCAACATTCAAACACTCAAATCATTAATTGCATATAACATGATTTAATGGATCCGGGTAGAGGTTTCAATTAAGACATGTCAATCGGTTTTGAAGTCAAGTTAATTTATGTTCGGGTTAATGTCGGGTTGGGTCAAAACCAAATTGATTGCATCACATCTTGATTTAGGCCAGTTTTCGGCCGAACACTTTATCGAGTAGAATCTTGGTCACCCGGTTGGGTCGGGTTACACTTAGATATACACTTTTTCGATTACAATTTATATGAATGTGTTAATATGACCCGAATTCAAATTTAAAGGAACCCCTATCCGAATACGATCTAGGTTTGGTCGTATATCCAACTAATTATCTGTTAGATCCGTATCTAAATCATAGTATCCGAAGATGAATTTAGCCGGATCGGATGATTATCCATGAATATGATGGGTGATCCAAATAACTTTAGTCAGATCTGAATTCACATTTATATTTTTTTTAATAATTTATTTTTTGTTTTTCCGAGTTGAATATATTTTTCCGAACTTAATATATTTGGTTCAATGTTCATAAATTTATATTAGTTTAAAATATCAATTGTTATATTAAACTACGAAATCGAGCCCACACATATATTGATTATTCTAGAACTATCGAAGCAATCTTTTTTAATTATAATTTTTATTTGGTAATATTTTATTTGCACCGACTTATTTATTAATTCTAAATTATTAACATATCTCTAATACAACTTTTTCGACCTATTAATATCATTTGATGCTTTTCTAATGTAACAACCGGAATTTTATTTCGGTGTTACAATGAGAGTCACCGCGACCGTGCCCGCGGTCACGTAGGATTGCCTACCTGCGGGTATTGCCCGCGGTCACGTAGGATTTCCTACCTGCGGGTATGGCCCGCGGTCGCGGCCATGTTTGGGCGGTCGCGGTAAAACAAAAGATCGTGATCCGATCTTTTGTAACTGTAGTTTTATTCCTCCTTTTGTTGGGATATTGATGCGCCCTTGACTACTATGACCGCGGAGGATGAGGATGATGCATTTCGGGTTCGTCCCAATGGACCACTCACCCGAGCACGTGCTAAGGCCATCACCTAAGCCACCGCATCACTTATTGCTCGTACCGTCGCCTATCCCGACCGTTATCATGGCACACCTTGCCTTTGTTCCACCATGGGATTACCGACGGATGACTGAGACTACCGACGGAAGACTTGTCCCGCATATTATATTTTCCATCATATTTTTATCTATTAAATAATTTAGATATTTAAATAATTAAAGGGATATCCTTGTGGATATTTCCCTTTAATAGGAAGATTTGACTTGTAATCATTCGTAGAATATTCCAATCAAATCCCTTGAATTAAGACTAGAATCTCTCAATTGTGTCTTAAGGATTTCCTTCTTTGCCACCACCCTCCACTATATAAAGGATGGTTGACTTCATTTGTAATGAGGTTCAATATTAATCAAGTACAATTGAGAAGAATTTCCTCATCCTTGGTTATTGGGCATCACATCTTCCTCACTTTTAAAGTTCTTGCTTTGGATCTTTGATCCAAATCTCCAACTCGAGGATCCTTCAAAGATCACTACTTCGCTCCACTTCAAGGATTGTTCGATCTCTCTAGATCGAATCAATCATACGCTTCCGCAATATCATCTCTCAAGCTTCCGCAAACTCGTTTTCTACATCAAATCCATCCGCACATAACAAAACGGAGTAGTTGAAGTTCAAGCTCGATCTAGATCCGGAGTTTGTCCTTGAACGCATCCAAGGACGCATTAAATTGGCATCCGAGCAAAGGGATCGAAGCTAAGTCTTTCTTTACTCTAAGTTTTTGTGCGTTACATATTTTGCCTTTTTGCCTTTTGTTCATCTCGTTCTTCATCCTTCATAACCATTTTCTTGGAAAAAAAATTTCTTGATCCATTTTTTTGCCAAAAATTTAGGAGATATTTTGGTTTTCCATCAAACCATTTATCACAAAAAAAAATCTTTTGTATTAACTCACCCAGTCCGACATAATTGCTAATTGATTGCACCAAATCTCTTGGGGTATTTTGTTAACAAAAATGTCGGATATCGCATTTTTGATATTTCAAAAACAACAAAAATTCAAAAAACTCGTCAAAAGACGGATTTGTTTCCACTTTTGCATTTTCACCATGAAGAATTTGCATTCAAAAAGTTTCAAAAAGAAACAAACAAAAAGTTTAAAAGACGTCCGACAAACCGGTACATCCGAAAAATCGGATTTTTCAAAAAGGTCAAAGACCAAAACAAGTAAAACTTGCCGTTTGAACAAATCCGTCTATTGTAACACCCCAAATCCACGGAACTTGGAGTGTCACATTGGGCTAGGATCTCACAATAGGATTTACTTAGCGTGCAGGTCTGGATTGTATGATTGTGATGGTTGTGTGTGTTCATATGATTGTGCATTTATAACCTAAACCGGACTAGGATGATCATTTATTACATTTATTTGGCCCAAGTGTATTATAACGGGCGGTAACCACCGGTCTCCGCATGCTGGTTAGGAGGAGGTGCTTGGAAGCCAGTAACACAGGGGGGACGAGTGACGATCACCCCCAATGCAAACCCCTGTGTTAACGGGGAAAGGGACGAGGTTCTTTAGGTTCCTCGTGTTGCAAAAGAAGTTGAATTAGTAATGGAATAACGTAATGAAAGATAATAAATGAATGTGTGTGGCATTGCATGTATGATATGTTGATGTGTGGCTGTGCTATTACTTTCATGTTTTTCATTGCTGTAGCTAACGGTTTCATACCGTGTTGTAGATGATCTGTAGGTTAGGAAGACTGTAGGGTAAGACAGATGGTGTGGCCAGCCGAGGACTTTTGTACATTAGGATGTGTGGGATATGAGATCTTTTGTATAAGATGTTGTGGTTTGATGTTTTGTACTTGGCTCTGAGTTTGTAAACTCTTTTGATGTAACATATACAACTTTTATGTATTTGGTTTAATCTACATGTGCCTTGTTGTAAGATCCAGTGAACTTGTTGTCAGGCTAGAGTCAGGATCCATTGTGAGATCCTAACCCAATGTGACACTCCAAGTCCCGTGGATTTGGGGTGTTACATCTATCTTATGTCTCTCCATTTTCTTTCATGTTTACAAACTATCTCTTGTGTTTTTGTGTGCAATTGGTTCAAACTTCTTGGATTAAGCCTTCCTAACCTAACCGCTCACATGGCTATCACAAAGTAGAACTCTAATGCACCAAAACTTGGGTAACGTTGACTTAATTCGTCATCCTGCTCATTTGATTGCTTGCATTATTGTGCGTTAAAATTGGCAAATGACTAACGTTCAGTTAGAAAACTCACATGATTCTAGGGAACGGCAAGATACTGAGACTATCCGCTCGTTTTCTGAGGAACACCCCGGTTTACGGCGTGAATTGGATGATATAAAGGAACAATTGCGGGTCTTGACGGCGTCCCTCCAACGCCAAGCACAACCAACTGAAACCATCCATAACGACCCATCATTGGAGCGGCGTCGTAAAAACAAAGGTATCATGGGTGCAGGCCCGTCGAATTCCCCACGTCTTGCTTATGTTATTGAAAGTCAGAGTCAACACGTACGTGATGATGATGATGACTCATTTAACAAAGACGAAGAATACCTTGGCCCATCTCCGGTTGCCAAACGCTTTGTTCACACGGAGGAAAGACACAAGTATCAAGAGTCCGATTGGAATCGTTATAGGGGATCCCCAATCCCCCGTGATGAACATCATTTCCGGAGTACCACAAGAGAAGGGACCCGACCGCGACGACCCACTAGTGCAATTCCTTATGGTCCCGAAAGAGCTCAATATGATCCACCGCGCCAAAGAAACCGCCGCCAAGCTATGCCTCATGACTATGAGGAGTACAATGAGTTTGTTGAATTCTCTAATGATGAGTCTGATTTGGAGCGTGTCGCACATATCCGACTATGACACCCTCCTATTTGGGAGCCTTTTGAGAACCAAGATCATGATGATGAATGGTTGCCCCCGCAAATCTACCAAGACGTAGACAACATGACCATGGGCACCCAAGACATGACCGAGGCCAACGTCGAAACCAATATGAAGATGATTATATTGAGCCTCGACGTCCGAACCCCTACAATGCTCGTAGGGAAGGTAAGGTTAAATTTCCAACTTTTTATGGTGAGTATGATCCATGTGCTTTTCTTAATTGGGCGCAGGATATGAAGAGGGCCTTGAAGCATTGCCATTATGAGGAACATGAAAATATCAAGGCCGCTACCCTCTACTTTGAAGGCTATGCCAAGTCTTGGTGGAACCGCTATGAAAACAACCGCGAAATGTGAGGTTGGGATCCGGTGATGACATTTGATCAATTGATATATGTCATGACCAAGAAGTATGTGCCCGAAGACTTCAAGAATGACATGAGGATGCAAATTGCCGGACTCCGACAAGGCGATGACTCACCGGTGGCCTACTTGGCAAAACTCGAAGATATGCATGAAAAGGGTGGTATTTCGGCTTCCGCATCCGCCCTTCGCACCAAGTTCATGAGTGGCCTTAATGACTCAATTAGAAGACCCCTCGAGATTGTGCTATACAAGGACTTGGGTGCTTTATGTCATGCGGCAATGAAGCTCTACTAGCAACAACAAGAAGCGCTGAGGTACTCGAGGTACAATAACTCTTATAATAGTCAATATGTTTATTCCTCTAATACCCATGCGCGAGATGTTCCTACCACCCAAGACTCAGGTCCCGCTAAAAGGAAGCCAACGAGTCCCTCAATCTATCCGCCAAGTAGCTCCGGAAAAGACGCCATCACGGGGTTACATTGTTCAAACACAACCACCACCCGGAAGATCCCAACAAGTCCCACAAGCAGCAGGCCGGCCTCGTGAACCCGTGTGCTACAAGTGTAGTGGGTTTGGTCATGTCCAACGTGATTGCCCAAATACTAAGCGCGTGTTGTTCACCGACACCTTTGTGGAAGAGAATGACGCAAATTAAGGCGATGTCATCATTGAAAATGAAGAAGATGCCGACCTCATCTATGGAATGGATCAATGTGAAGATCAACTAGATTATGCACCAGCAATGCCAGACTATGCGGAGCGCCAAAGACAACAAGCTATTGATGAGACAAAGTCGGACCCTCCTCATAGTGCCCCCGATGGCATTCCTACAAGTAGTTCAAAAACTCGCGACACCAAAGGCATCACAAGAGGGAGTAGTCAAGTTTTGATCATGCCTACTCCGGTATCACCCATTCAAGGACGATATGAACCGAGAATCCTTTTAGCACGTCGGCATGACTTGACTCCGGTCATGGAAGGTAAGTCACCCTATTTCTTACCTGTGCCTTATTGCTTGACTTCTCATGACTTGAATAATATGCCGCACGACATGGGAGGCCCTTGGGGGGGGGGAGGGGCAGGGTGGGGCAGCCGCCCCACCCTCCCAAAAAAAAAACAATTTTTTTTTTTGAAAAAAGTCGTTTTAAAATGAGTTGTGGCTTCTCGTTTATAAAAAAATTTTCTATGATTTATTAAATTTTTTTATATTACAATTCTTGTGTTATATTTAAATGTTGTTTTGGATCTTTCGCCGAAGTAAACGAAACTTCAATAGAATTTCCCGTTTTAGGCTCGGAGTGAAATAATTCACCAAAATGCACGAGATTTGTTGTTTGAAGTAGAAGTGCGGTCTTAGAACGCACTATTATTTGTAAAACGCGTTGTCGAGGATAGCACAAATAGAGGTGCGGTCCTAGACCGCGGCTATAGTGTAACGTTTTTTAAAGAAAAAAAAACTAAAGAGGCGCGGTTATAGACGCGCCTCTGGGGCAGCTATTTTTTTAAAAAAAAAATTTATAGGCGCGGTCCACGACCGCGCCTTTAATGTAATGTCTTTTTATTTTTTTGTTTATTGTAAGTAGATGACATATTGACTTTGTTTTTATCGCTATTTTATTTTCATAGATATATTTATCGAAAATAAAATTTCGCCCCCTCCCCCTTCGAAATCCTGCGGCCGCCACTGCCGCACGAGGTGTCCTTGTTGTTGTCTGAGCTTCAGGATATTATGCGTAGTGATCTCCCACCCGGATTGCATCCCATTCGAAGAATTGAGCATCAAATCGACTTGGTGCCCGGCGCATCTTTACCCAACCTTGCCACATATCGAGCAAGTCTAGATGAGACAAAAGAGCTCCAACGACAAGTACAAGAGCTCCTAGACCGGGGATACATTCGTGAGTCACTTTCCCCATGTACGGTCCCGGTCATCTTGGTACATAAGAAGGATGGGTCTTGGAGAATGTGTGTGGATTGCCGCGCCATCAACCAAATCACCGTCAAATATCGGCACCCAATTCCGTGCCTTGACGACATGCTGGATGAACTCCATGGTGCAACCATCTTCTCCAAGATAGATCTCCAGAGTGGATATCACCAGATCCGGATGGCGGAAGAGGACGAGTGGAAAACGGCGTTCAAGACGAAGTATGGATTGTACGAGTGGCTTGTCATGCCCTTTGGCCTTTCCAACGCCCCGTCTACATTCATGAGACTCATGAACCACGTCTTACGAAGGTTTTTGGGTATTTTTGTCGTCATTTAATTTGATGATATATTGGTGTTTAGTACGTCTTTGGAATATCACATCGGGCACCTTCGCCAAGTGCTCGAGTGCCTTAGACAAGAGCAATTATACATTAATTTGGATAAATGTGTATTTTGCTCGGAAACCACTATATTCTTGGGCTATGTTGTGTCTAAGGACGGACTACGAGTGGACGAATCAAAAGTTCGCGCCATTCGGGAGTGGCCTACTCCTACTACGACCACCATGGTCCGAGCCTTTCTCGGCTTAGCGGGTTTCTATCGACGTTTTGTCAAAGACTTTAGTTCGATAGCGGCACCGTTACATGAGCTTACGTCAAAGGGTGTCACGTTTGAGTGGCGTGATACCCATGCTTGAGCGTTTGATGCGCTCAAAGACCATCTTTGCAATGCGCCATTACTCCAACTTCCCAACTTTTCCAAAACATTTGAAGTGGAGTGTGACGCATCTAATGTAGGTATTGGGTGGGTTCTTCTTCAAGAGAATCGACCCATTACTTACTTTAGTGAAAAACTTCCGGTCCATCTTTAAACTATCCAACATATGACAAGGAGCTATATGCTTTAGTTCGTTGTCTAAAGACGTGGCAACACTACTTATGGCCGAAGGAGTTCGTGATTCATTCGGATCATGCGGCTCTTTCGCATCTCAAGAGTCAAACTACTTTAAGTCGGCGTCACGCTAGTTGGGTAGAGTTTTTAGAAACCTTTCCTTATGTCAATCGGCATAAGAAAGGCAAGAGAATGTGGTCACCGATGCCCTTTCTCGCCGATAAATCCTCCTCACTCATATGGACGCCAAGATCCATGGCTTTTCTCT
This sequence comes from Fagopyrum homotropicum, assembly GCA_033239125.1. Taxonomy (NCBI): domain Eukaryota; kingdom Viridiplantae; phylum Streptophyta; class Magnoliopsida; order Caryophyllales; family Polygonaceae; genus Fagopyrum; species Fagopyrum homotropicum. Next base: position 55,303,170 of record BSWB01000002.1, on the reverse strand, counting down.
TATCAAAGAGTTATATGCCACGGACTTTGACTTCAAGGATATATTTGCATAATGCCTCGACCTCCGAGAGAATGACTCCTACTTTATCAACGATGACTATCTTTTTCGTGCGGGAAAGCATTGCATTCCCCGGTCATCTATCCGCCATTTGTTGATAAAGGAGGCACATGACGGCCGTAGTCACTTTAGTGCTACCAAGACCCTCTCCTCTCTTCAAGAACATTTCTTTTGGCCACATATGCGCAAGCATGTGACACGGTTTTGCAGTGCTTGCATTACATGTCACCATGTGAAATCGCGTCAAGGTCCGGATGGGTTGTATTCTCCCTTGCCTATACCATTGGGTCCTTGGGAGGATATTTCTATGGACTTTGTCATGGGCTTATCTATGTCAAAGAGAGGCAAGGCTCCATATTTGTGGTAGTCGACCGTTTCTCCAAAATGGCACATTTTATTGCATGTAAGAGCACGCATAATGCAAGCGAAATTGCAATACTATTTTTTGACAATGTCATGCGCTTACATGGAATACCACGCTCTATCGTTAGCGATCGGGACGTCAAATTTGTTAGTCATTTTTGGAGAACACTATGGGGGAAACTCGGGACTAACTTCTTATTCTCGAGTAGTTACCACCCCAAAACTGATGGTCAAACGGAGGTGACCAATCGGACATTGGGTGCTCTACTTAGAGTACCCTTAGGGCAAACCCACGTAAGTGGGAGGACTTACTATCCATCGTTGAGTTTTCTTATAACAGGTCAAGGCACTCCGCAACGAAGTTATCATCTTTCGAAGTTGTCTATGGCCTCAACCCACACACTCCAATGGACTTCACTCCGAGGCATCTCCGCTGCACACCGAGCCGACCACATTGTTGAGCTCCATGAGTGGACGCGGCAACAACTTCAACGTTTTGCCGCAAAACTTACCGATCAACGCAAGAAAGGCCGACGCGACATCTCCTATGCACCCAGCGATCTTGTGTGGCTCCACCTTCGGAAGGAGCGTTTTCCGACTCGGTGCAAGGATAAGTTTCGGATCGAGGTGATGGACCCTTTCACATCATATCTCGCCATGGTCCAAATGCTTACAAGTTAGAACTCTCGGATTCCTACAATGTGCATCCAATGTTCAATGTCAAGGACCTTTCACCATATGTTGAGCCCTTATTTGACGAAGGTGAAACGGGGACGTTTCACATCCAAGATGGGGGGACTGATGCGCCCTTGACTACTATGACCGCGGAGGATGAGGATGATGCCTTTCAGGTTCTCTCCAATGGACCACTCACCCGAGAACGTGCTAAGGCCATCACCCAAGCCACCGCATCACTTATTACTCGTACCGTCGCGTATCCCGACCCTTATCATGGCACACCTTGCCTTTGTTCAACCATGAGATTACCGACGGATGACTGAGACTACCGACGGAAGACTTGTCCCGCATATTATATTTTCCATCATATTTTTATCTATTTAATAATTTAGATATTTAAATAATTAAAGGGATATCCTTGTGGATATTTCCCTTTAAGAGGAAGATTTGACTTGGAATCATTCATAGAATATTCCAATCAAATCCCTTGAATTAAGCCTAGAATCTCTCAATTGTGTCTTAAGGATTTCCTTCTTTACCACCACCCTCCACTATATAAAGGATGGTTGACTTCATTTGTAATGAGGTTCAATATTGATCAAGTACAATTGAGAAGCATTTCCTCATCCTTGGTTATTGGGCATCACATCTTCCTCTCTTTTAAACTTCTTGCTTTGGATCTTTGATCCAAGTCTCCAACTCGAGGATCCTTCAAGGATCACTACTTCGCTCTACTTCAAGGATTGTTCGATCTCTCTAGATCGAATCAATCATACGCTTCCGCAATATCATCTCTCAAGCTTCCGCAAACTCGTTTTCTACATCAAATCCATCCGCACATAACAAAACGGAGTAGTTGAAGTTCAAGCTCGATCTAGATCCAGAGTTTGTCCTTGAACGCATATAAGGACGCATCAGATATCCTATCTTCTTTCCCATTTTGTTGCATCCCCTTAATCATACCCTAACCCTAGCTACAACCTCCTCTTTTCCCTCTTCTTACATATTTTCATTCTCTTCTTCTCTTCCTCTCCTCCATTGCATTCATTCTCTCGTACAATTACATCAAGCCTACTTCACGTGGTTGGAGACTAAGGACACCTTGACAAGTCTTCTGGAACGGACAATAAGTCTCTCTTCCTCCTCCTCCTTTTTTTTGTCTAGTGTCATGGAATCGAGATTTATTCTTGATTTGATCTTCCATTCGTGTCTTGTGTCTGATGGCTAAATCCAAGGAGTAGTGGTGTTGTTAGTCTTGTGGTGGACAACAAGAGTAGAGCAAAACCAACCAAGGAAGCACCGAAAGCCCCTTGCGCACCGAGGAACTCTTCATCGTACGATTTTGGAGTTCTCCTACGACCGCACCTGCACCTTGTTGCGGTCGCGTCTTTACCTTGTCACCGCACCAACACCGTAGACCACCGCGGTTGCGCCATCTTGGACCTTGTCACCACGGTTGCGCCTCTAAATCATTACGGTTGTGCCGATTTGCTTACTCGCGGTCGCGCCATCAATCCTCCGCGGTCGCAGAACCATTTCAGTGGGTTCTTAAGCTTGAGCTTTCGGTTTAAAGATTCACTAGGTATATGTTCTAACACTCCTAGTTATCCTATGGGTATATTATGAGCATGTGGGGGTGTAGATTATAGTTATGTTAGTTATATGATCTTTTGAGGATCATTGAGACTATAAGTTAGAAACTTCTAGCATGTCGGATGGTTTATGATATGTGTGTCTCGTATGATCAAGCGTCGAGTATTTTCCTACGGGAATTGAGCGTTGATTGATAGATGGGATTACCTAGATACAGGTAAGTCCCTTGAACTTAATTAGTTGACCTTCTGTGTGTTAGCGTGATTGTGATAGTGGTGTATGCTTGTGTGTTTTATAACAACTTGATAGGACGACCTTTATTATTTGATGAACCAATTAGTAACGGGCAGTGACAACATTGCAGAACTATGACAGGAGACTAAGAAGTTCTTTGTGACTAGCCTAGACAAGTACACGGTGAGGTGCATCGGATCTAGTCTTGTTGGTCTAAGGGGACAAAGGTGAGGTTCGGGAGATCCTCGTGTCACAAAAGAAGTTGAATTAGAAAAGTGAATCACGTTCATAAGATAATAACCGGTTTGATGTGTGAGCATGGTATGTGTTATTTCCTGCTTTATGTGTGTTATGTGCTATTACCGTTATTCTAATATATAAAATGTTAGCTAACGGTTTTATCCGTTGTTGTAAATGCATTTCAGGATAGGGATGTTGTCGAGTGGTCAGTCGTGGTTCCCGTACATTATAGGACGGGATATGTTGGGATTTTATTTCTTGTTGCTTTTGACATTATAGTTGTAGTACTCGGTTGGGAGTCTTGACTTTGTTTCCGGTTTATTGACATTTTGGTATTTTATCTATTTTGGTTTTAATATTTATTTGTGTCATGTTTCCAGATCCGGTGAACTTGTTGTCAGGTTAGGGTCATGACCCATTGTGAGGTCCTAACCCGTAGCATCCCGAGTTCTGAGAGTTTGGGGTTTTACATCTAATTTTCCATAGCAACCAATAAATCATTACTTATCGACTTTATATATTAAGAAAAGCAATAATATTTTATATGATAATTGTAAAAAAATATATTGTAATAAAAGATTGTTTTATAAGTAGATTCATAGCATGGATGTAATATGTATACTTGTATGGTAAACTAGAAATCAAAGTCAGGAAGATATTTTTAATGTGTTTCATAAAATGGAAGTGCGTAATTAAAGTAGAAAAGAAAATTCTTATTTCGAATTGGGGTTTTTTGGGTCATTTTGGGCGAGGTTATTTTGGACTATCGGGTCATTTCGGTCTTCGGATCGTTAGCGGACTATTCTTTTCTAGTTTAATCGCCTAGGTAAAGCGGATCGGTTCATGACATTCTTTTTTTTTTTCAAAATTTTTGGATCCAAGTCGAATGTGGGTTCGTCGGGTTAAATTTTGAGAGCTCTAGACACAACAAACCTTTATTCTCCGAATGGATATGGGGACGGGGTCATCCTAAACGGGATGATATATCCGGAGTATATACATAAGTAAACATAGTAGATATGCTAGTTAATTTTCTTTCTTATCAATTGCCCATGTATAGAAATTTTTTATCCATCTTTCTTAAGTTATCAATTGTATCTCCAACGACACTTTCTCTTCCTGTAACATATACTATTCTCTGCATTAAGAAGACAAAACTTTCTATATTCAATAAACTACTGTTTCGAGCTGTTAGGTTTATATTAGCATATATGAGGAGCAAAGAAAACATTTGTTTGAGCTATCTTGTAGGGTTATAGTGAGCATACGTGGACGCATGAAAGGAAAAACTAATTATGTACCTAAACTGGATTATAGAAACATATACTTAATTAATAAGTGAGATAATGTTTGTAGGTTAGGCCAATCTGATGTGGTGGAAAATGATGTCGATCCCATTCATGCATTCATGTTAATAATTGGTGTTAGTTTTGGGGCGAACTCTCTGCTCAGCTTGGCTATATTGCCCAATCACTCTACAAATTAAACATTAGATTATTACATGATTCTCTTTATATTGTATTGTCTTAAAAACAAAACCTATTGGGCCAAGTGGCCAACTTATGAAGATATGCATGCCTAATTTTGCTCCAACTTTTTATTTCTTTGTCGGGACCAAACATAATCAAATATTAAACTATACTTAATTTGTTCAATTATATATAAACCTTTTGGATGTGATACAAGAACGAACCGAAAGAAATTTTATAAAGTTTACTCTTTATTTGTTCAAGTATAGTTGAGTATCAAAAAATACAAGTAAATATATGATGTAAATTGAAAGATAAAAGTTTTTTTTGTCAAGTATAAAACATATTCGTAGGAGTGGGCATAAATCCCGGTTAATCTCGTCTCATCCCGGTCCCGTCCCGATCCCGGCGGAATTTGGAAAAAAAAAATGTGTATCATGTCCCGCGAAAAATTTGCGGGACGTGACGCGGGACGGAGACTTCTCATCCCGGTTAATCTCGTCCCGTCCCGCATATATATATATATATATAGAGAGAGAGAGAGTTTGACTCCCATGTAAACAGCTCTTATAGTGTTCAATGAGAACGAATAGTAGCCCTTGATCTGATTAATCCAAAGGCTGAAATTTTACCTAAATATTCTATAAAAAATACAAACCGCTCTCTTGATTGGAATGTGTAATACACTCTCCAAATTAAGGCAATTTCGATATTTTTTTAAAAATTATAAATGAAATCTTCTTCCACTATTTTAGGTAGTTACAATTTACAGAATCTTCCAATTACTTAATAAGGGTAGTAAAGAATATCAAGATAATGATAATATAAAAATATTATTTAAAATATTAGTTCTAGTAATATACAATTTTCTTCAACTATATACGTTAATATAAAAATAATATTTCGGTATATATTGTTTGAAATACGATTACATTTTATAGCGTTGAAACATCAAATAAGAAAACGTAAACTTAATTACCCAAGTGTACAACGCTCATTAACATACAACACACTAACATATTCTATATCCGGTAAATATACCTTGTATATTCTATAAAATATAACATCATATACGGTAAAAAGTGAAAAGGTTGTGCTCCTTAACATACAACATCTAATACATGAAACATCCATTAACTATATCATGTATATTCTGAAATTATATCGTTCATATTCGGTGATTAGTACACTTACTAATCCATCATATTATGCATGGTAAACGGTGTTAGCATACAAGATAAAGATCTTCTTCCAATGGTTGTTGTGTTTTACTCAATGTAGCAAAAGAATTGTCCAAAACAACATATAAAAAAAGAGTTTTGACAATGTAAAATAGTGTTTTGACATTAATAAAGACATTAGTGTCAAACACAATAATCCCTACATAAGTGTTCAAAATATCCAAATAGAGAAATAAACGGTAGAATATAATTTTGACAAAGTGTAGCAAAACAGTTGTTCGAAGCAACATATCAAGATAACTACTTGGATGGTCTATTCATCATCCTTAGTGTTGTTAATCTCCAACGCTCCTCTAACAACCATACACGGTATTTTTGGCATCATTGTGTTCTCAGATCAATGGAGCAAAGTATATAAATATCTGACTCGTCAAAAGATTCTTGAATTGAAACGGTCTTCCTTTTCCCACTTCTAATCCGTTGTTTCTTGTCTGACACCGTCTTGTTTTCTGAACACAACAATCAAACAATAACGAATATAATTCATCTTATTCATGAATATTTCATAAGCATAGCCAATGTCTCATTCGACAAGGCATGGAGAACAATCAAACAATAACGAATATAATTCATCTTTTAGCAATTTTATCAAGTTTCGTATCAAATATAAAAAATAATGACCATCAACACCAATCATATATGAGCAGGCAAGTGTATAATAGCTGAAACATAACTCGTATTCGACAAGGCATGAGAGAACATTCAACAAAATTGGACTATCAACCCAAATTCATCAACATAAATCAATAGCCATTCAGTTGACAACATTCATCAACAATGGACTACCGAATATAAAAACCTATAGCCATTAACACCAATCACATATGAATAGACAAGTGAATAATGGCTCAAGCATAACTCGCATTCGACAAGGCATGAACAACATTCAACAACAATGGCTTATCAACCCAAATTCGACAATAATACTTCAAGCTCATCAACAAAAATCAATAGACATTCGGTTGACAACATTCAACAACAATGGACTAACGAATATAAAAATCATTACTCATTAACACCACTCATATATGGACAAGCAGGCGGAATACAACGATAACAGTACCTCGTGTGACGGATGGGTTGCGGCTAGTCGAAGAATACCCCAATCTGTGTAGCAATCGACAATGAACAGGATATTAAGATGCAGAACGCCGAATACCGGCGCTTCTAGAACAGAATACGGACAATGAACAGGATATTAAGATGCAGAACTCCGAATACCGACGCTCCCCGAACCGAATACGGAATCGAGTACGAACACAACATCGGCGACTCCAATGGCGCTGAAGACCGGAAGAAGAAGTAGAGGACGAAGATAACTACAACAAAATTAGGGATTTCGTTACTTTTAACTGCAAAAAAACCCTAATTTGTAGAAACGAAACAGAAAGTTCATCAACAATGGACATTACCTCAAGCGACGGCGGGGAAAGGCGAACACAATACCTAGTGTATAATGGATGGGGAAAAAGCTCCTGCTCCAAAGACGGCGGCGAATAATGGAAGAAGATAGCGGCACCAATGGTCTCCTTCAGTTCGAAAACAGGGGATTCTACTTTGGAGGAAGAAGCGGGATACAAAAATAACCGTAAAAAGATTTGATTGTTTTATTTATGGGAAATTTTAAAATTGAGGATAATTATGGAGAGATTGTTTGACACGCGCTATCACTTCCAAAATTAGGATTAAAATTTTTTTTATAATTTTTTATTTATTAAACTATTGCTTAATCTCAGCCATTCATTATAATGATCCAACGAATATAATTCGTTCTCATTGAACACTATAAGGGCTGTTTACATGAGAGTCAGTATCTATATATATATAGGGTCCAGTTCCGGTGAGGAGAACCCTTGCAGATAGGAATGAGGAGAGTCGGGGTGGTGACATGTGGCATGCCACGTCACCTTTTTTTTTTTTTTTTTTTTTTTTTTTTTCCAGATTTTCTTTTTGTAAATAAAAATTGGTGTTCATATTTTTATAAGTATGTGTTCATTTTTAAAAGAGTCATTGTTCATATTTTATCAATAAGTGTTCATTTTTTCTCAACACTAACTATTCATTTTTTAATATTAATTGTTAATTTTTGTATTTTTTTAAAACATATTTTTTGTATTTTTTTTTGAAAATTATACTTTTCGCTCAAATCGTGTTAATAAAATATGATGCTAATTTTTTTACAAGTATGTATTCATTTTTTTTACAAGTATGGTGTTTATAGTATGATGTTCATTTTTTCTGAAAATTATACTTTTCTTTAAAATCGTGTTTATAATATTCAGAGATCGATTACATAAAAAATTGTGAAATCAAAGACAATACAAGACGATTCAGGTTTTGTTTCTTCGAATTTCTACTCTCACTGTTTAGATTTCCATTCTTAAGGTTTAACTTTCATTATGATTGATGTTTGTGTTCGAAATCAAATTTGTTTGAATCATTTTGTATTTGATAAGTTTGATTGAGAAAATACATGTATATACATATGTTGAGTTGGTCTAATAGCTCCAATTGAATAATCTATATTCTCCTTTTAGTGTGCACACAAATTGTTCGGCAAAATGCCTTATAGAAAAATAGTTTTTAATATTCACATGAACAATGACATAAAAAGTATGAACACTGACGAATAAAAACATGAACAATGACGTATAAAAATATGAACACCAATGACTTATCTATAACTTTGACACATACATAACATATTATGATAATCTTTTAACGTTTTGTGGTGAGTTTATTTATTTTTTGTTGTTATATACTGTAAATGAACACCTATTCATTATAAAATGAACACAAAAAAAAATGGATATGACACTTTGATGAATAAAAATATATGAAAACCAATGTATAAAAACATGAACAATGACATATAAAAGTATGAACACCGATGACAATTTTGAACGTAAGGGTATTTTTTCAGATTTTAAATCAATTTACAAAAATGCCATTAATGATGAGCGTGTGAGAGCCCTATGCTGGCGCGGAAACTTCCTAGGAGGTCACCCATCCTAAAATTGCTCCCGCGCGAGCACGCTTAACTCCAGAGTTATTTTTCCTCACTTTACCACTGGAAAAAAAGAATTCTTGTTGACATGGGTAGCAACCCATACCTATAATTCAACCACAAATCTCCATTCAAATGATGCGGGATGCCAATTTCTACGGGATGTTACAATATATATATATATATATATATATATATATATATATATATATATATATAATTTTTATATTTTTATAAATATTATATAGGTAAATAATATACATATATTATAATTTTTAAATTAATATTTTCAAAATATTTTTATATTTTCAAAATTATTTAGCTCGATAATTTTTCATCAGTCATTCACTCATTCTTTACGATACATTTGGATGGATCAAAAAAAAAAGAATTTCTGCTCTCCCTTGATTTAGTCCGTTCGCCGCCTTGCTCAGGTCCGTTCGATCGCCGCCCTTGCTCTAGTCCGTTCCATCGCCCTTGTATTTGTGGATTCCCACAATTGTAATCTATAGAAATAAATGTAATTTTCTGTAAATTATTTGTTGTTATTTTTTGAAAGTGAATCGGTAAAACACTTTGATGTAACTTAAATATGCTTTCAATGTATTAACTACTAATGTAGCGTCATGAATCGATAATTAGGTATCGAGTTTTTTTCCCCCGATCATTTGTGTCTTTAAACATGAGAGAAAACACGTATACATATTGAATATAATCGGTGCATAATTTTCGCGGGATTTGTCCCGTCCCGTCCCATTTGGGACAAGGGCCGTGCGGGACAAAGAAAAAATACATAAATCCCATCCCGTCCCGCAAATAACTTCCGGGACGGGACACGAGACGACCCCTCTCCCATCCCGTCCTGTCCCATGCCCACCCCTACATATTTGGTCAAACAAGATGCTTGATCGACTCATTCCCTTGCCTATTGTTACTATTTTGTTTTGCTTTGGGGCTTCTCGTTTAATCACACAAATCATTATAACATTCTTTCCATGTTCATCCTAACACATATACTAACACATATACTGAGTCTTATAATTTATTTGTGAGATATGAGGAACTCGTTTAACCGTCTCCACTTCTTACTTTGATATGATTATCCATCTTCTTAATCATTTTTACTAGATTGACCCTTCTTTATATCTCCACAAAACTTTATTTTTTCAAGGTTTAGCCTCATGTGACCCTATTTGAAAATTAAGTGGAGAAGCTATGTAACTGGAGAAGAAGACAAGGTTCAAGTATGAAGGTTAAATGTGTGGATTGATTATTGCGGGTATTGATACTAATGTTGTGAAGTTACTTGTGTTGTTGTGCTTGAAAACAAAATTGTTTGCAAAGTATAAAGTGTTAAAGTAATAAAAATAAACGTGTTGATAATAAGTTGAAGTGTGAAGAATTTGAGGATTTTGAGCTATTGTAGAAATATACTTGATTTAATCGATAATATGGGGAAGTCAAGTAGAATAATGATGACCGATCGACCAAAATTGTTAAATAGATCGAGATGAACGAAAGCTTTGAGACATTTTAGTTCCCAAATTTCTAGCACCGTATAAACAAATTTATTCCTCACCTTTTATTCATCACCCTTGGTCAAATTACAACCCAAAAAAGACATCTTGATTTATATCATATTTATAGGAAAATGAGTAGTGGAGATTGTTATGGTAAGCTTATGGTAATAATCATTTCATATGTGTTGCAATTGAGTTAAATTTATTATGCCTAAGCACACGGTGAGGGAGTTATACAATACCCTTGAGAAGTTTTGAAATTATTGATCTATGATCTTATGTATGACATTGGTATTAAGAGTGATTGCTTTTATTGATATATCTTCTTTGTTGAAGTACTATATTGTCCTTCACATAGAGGTGTCTACGGATATTACTCGAGGACAAGTATGGTTGGGTTAGTTCTCGTCGGCTTTCAAAGTTGGTTACGTTGTTAGAAGAAAAGAACAATCGTATCCTAGGATGCTTATCGATCAAAATCTTTCGTAATAGGGGAAATTTTAGAATGAAGGAAAGAGTGTCTCGCCTCTACCACACCTTTCCGATCCAAATTTTGATGATTGGGTTTGTTCTAAACTTCTCCGTAGAATTCGCAATATTGATGTCCTACAACTCAAACTAAAGCATTATATAGTCGAGATTAGCTATCCTTCCGACCTTTCCCTTTGATTAAGTAACACCCCAAATTCTCAGAACTCGGGATGCTACTGGTTAGGACCTCACAATGGGTCCCAACTTTGGTTGGACAACAACTTTATAGGATCTTGCAATAAGGCACAAATTACGGTAAAACCGAAATAGATATAATGCAAATGCTAAGATCCAAAAGATAAGAAAGGACTGTCAACCGAGTATCACAATAATACGACAACTCTAAAAATGCCAAACGGCCCAAAGGAAAACGACTGAAATAAGAAACTCGTATCCCGTCCTATAATGTACGGGAACCCGGATGACCACTCCGTCTAGATCACTTGGTAGCATCCCTAACCTGCAAGACATCTACTTAGAGGTGAGTCGCAAACCTAAACCGCCGGTTTAGGTTTGCGAACCGCCGGTTTAGGTTTAACCTAAACCGGCGGTTTGGTACATGAATTTTAAAAAAAAATATATATACATAAGTATAATATATTTTAATTAAAAAGTTATGCATTTGTTAATCTTTGTACATTTTAAAGTTTTGTAGATTGAAATTTTACATAACTATGTTTTTATAATTTATATTTTATACATTGAATTTTTTTTTTACAGTAGCATTTAAATAGAATTAGTAAGTAAATAAAAGAAAGCAACTAAAATAAAATAACTAACTAAAAAACAACAAAGCAAACTCAAATTTTTTATACATTGAATTTTTTTCATTACATTAGCTTTTGAATAAAATAATTACATAGTAAAAGAAATTACTAACTACAATAAAAGAAAGAAGCAACTAAAATAAAATTACTAACTAAAATACAATAAAGCAAACCAAATTTTTTATACATTGAATAAAATAATTACATAGTAAAAAAAATTACTAACTACAAGTCTACAATAAAATAAAGCAAGCTAAATTTTTTATGCATTCAATTTTTTTATTACATATTTACATTAGTATTTGAAATTTTGAATAGAACTAAATGAAAAAAAAGAAAGGAAAGGGCTTGAACCGGTTTTCCGGTTGCCTACGTATCCTCTTGGGGTTTAAGAGGAATCAAAGCCTACGTAGTTCTCTTACCTTTACTTACCTTTTTTCGGACTTCCGAGTTGTTTTCGTAACCCCCTTACCTTTGCGCCTCGGACTCGAAAGTAGTGGCCGGATCATCGGAGTTGGAATCCGATTTTGTGTCATAAACGGGTGCATTCCGTTGTTGCCTCCTCTCCGCCCTTATCCAATCTTGAACACATACTTGAGCCTCCAATTTATCGGGCTTCAATTGACTCCTCTTGTAGCTTAGCATGTTTCCTCCTTGACTAAAAGCTTGCTCCACGGCCACCGTTGATGCGGGAACGGCCATAATTTGTTGCACAATCTTGGCTAATGTTGGATACTTTGGGGCCATCTTCTTCCAATATTGTAAAACTTCAAAACTATCAATGTCACCATCAAAACTAAAAGGAGTAGTTAGATAATCTTCAAATTCCGCACTTGCGGATGAATGTCTAGGTGTTTTTGTTCTTTTAGATAAAATTTGTCTAGCTTTAGAAGAAGAAGAAGAAGAAGAAGAAGAAGAAGAAGAAGAAGAAGAAGAAGAAGAGGGTGGAGGAGTTGTTTGGGTAGAAGCACTAGCACTAGCACTAGTTTCAAATAAAGGAAGTAATTTAGCAATTTCAACACGAACACTACTAGTAATAGAATTAACGTTCTTAATAGAAGATAAACCTAAACATTCATAATAAATATTTAAAAATTTCGTAACACCATCAATTTTAAGTCTAGGATCGAAAACGGCGGCAATAAGATAAACTAGGGGAACGTCATCATAATATTTTAGCCATTTTGTTTTCATTTCGGTTGTAGCATATTAAGTGATTCTAAACCTAAACCGGTTTGTAAAGCCTCGGCAACATTTACGGCTATTTCTAAAAAACAACAAGAAGTAGGAATGTAAACATAACTCAACATATTAGTAGAATCACTAAAAACTTTTAAAACACTACAAATATCAAAACAAGTTTGCCAAATACTTTCATCATCTAAAATAGACCAAGAAATAAATTGTGAGGAAAATTCTTGTAAAACATCTTTATATCTAAGTGCTTGACTAAGTAGTTTATAGGTTGAGTTCCAACGAGTTCCAATATCTTTTGAAAAAGCAATCGGAGGAACATTTTTTTCTATACAAGTTGATCTCCATTTTCTTCTTAAGTCGGTTGAATGCCAAATATGTTCAATTACATCGGTTATAGGTTCTAACATTTCATGTAAAACTTTTAGGCCATCTTGAACACATAAATTTAAAATATGACATTCACATCTTTGATGAGTAAAAGAAGTTTTTATAAGTTGACCCGCATTCCCCACTAAATGGTTAACGGCGCGGGTGTTAGCGGAAGCATTATCAAATGAATATGAAAAAACACGATTTTGTAAATTAAATTCTTGTAAAACCGTTCTTATTAAATTAGCAATGTTGGCGGCACTATGTCTTTCATTAAAATGTCGAAATGCAATAACAAATTTATGCAAGTACATATCATTATCGATAAAATGTAAAGTGATGCCCATGTAAAAATGTTTTTGTGATAAAGTACTCCAAATATCACTACAAATTGAAACTTGATGCGAAAAAGATTGTAAAACCGTAAGAATTTTTTGTTTCTTTTGTTCATAAGATTGAGAAATTAATTTCGAAATTTGTTTACGAGAAGTTGGTTTATAAGCCGGTTGAAGATAAGTAGTGTTATATTATCTTACATTAATAGATTCCGCATAAGAAAATGGAAAAGCTTCGGATGCAATTAAGTTGGCTAATCCTAAAGATTCATCAACATGATTATAATTAAATAAAGAAGATTGAGAGGAAGAGGATGCAAACCCGTGGGACAATTCAGTTTGTCCCCGTGTTATTCCGAGCTTCTCCGGATGAGTCTTTTGCATGTGGGTTTGCAAAGTCCCGTATCCGCCCTTCGCCTTCCACTTGTACACCTTCGGACAATAATTGCACGAAACTTGGCAATAATCATCCATCACCGGACCCTTCTTGTAATGCTTGGTGAATATGTCGGAGGTCAGCATTTTCGGTGGAGGGGCTTGTCGGAATGGCCCTTCACCTTGTGGAACTTGTGGCATTTCCGAATCCGGCGGTTGAGTCTCGCTTTCTTGTGTGCTAGGAAAGAAAGCGGGACTCGGAGTGAAGTCGTAGTCACTTGGATAATCCGGGTTTTCCATTTCAAAAGATCGAGAATACGAGAAAGAGAATACGAGATGGAGATTGAGAGTAGTAGTAGATAGATGAGAATGTTGGTGTGAGATAAATGGAAGAATTGTATGGTATTTATAGGAATTGTGGGTATTAATTTATTTTTTTTAATTAAACTAATATTACAAAAAAATTAAAATACACATCCAACGGCTCTTTTTTTGCCAAACCGCCGGTTTGGTAAAAAAAATAAAAATAAAATAAAAAAAATGGTTCAAAACGGCGGTTAAACCGCCGGTTTGAACCGCCGGTTTAGGTTTGGTCTAGAACCAAACCTAAACCTAAACCGCAAACCGCCGGTTCAACCAAACCGGCGAACCAAAACTGCCGGTTCACAAACCTCCGGTTCGGCGGTTTGGTTTGAACCGGACCCACCTCTACATCTACTCGATGGATAAAACCGTTAGCTAGCAGCCTACATATTAGAAGAACAATAATATTACAATCACACACATTGCATAAATTGAAACACCCATTATGATAGCATAGAAGTTCATTATTATATTTTATTACGTCATACACTTTCTAACTCAACTTAGATTGTGACACGGGGATCTCCCGATCCTCACATCTGTCCCCGTGTACCTACATGACTGGATCCGATGCACCTCACCGTGTACCAGTCTGGGCTAGTCGCAGAGAACCTCCCCATCTCTTGTCAAAGATGGGCAGTGATGTCACCGCCCGTTATATATACGCTTGGGCCAAATTAACAATACCGTCGTCCTACTCAAGTTATTGTTCTTAAACACCCAGATCACACACCACTATCACCATTCATGCTAACACATAGAGCTAGCTAAGTAAGTCCAATGAACTTACCAGAATCGAGTCAAAGTCCGATAATGTCATTGCTCGATTCCGCAAGAATAAGATCTCAAACACCTAGTTATAATAGAAATACTTGGATCAATCTCATATCCACTCTCTTAGAAGGTTCTAACTTCTAAGTTAACCAGATAATCTAAAAGAAGAACAGCAACTAGCTCTATTGGTGTAAAAAGACGATATTACCCCTAGGGTTGGAAACCCTAAAACAATCTAGGACGTCTCTAATACGTTTCACCAAAAACCCTCAAATATATAAGAACTCACTCTAACAGGAAAGGTATATTAAGTTTGAATGATTCCAAACTTTCAAACTTGAAACCTAAGCTCACTAGGGTCGTACGTACTTGGACCTAAACTAAAACGCCCTTCTAAAGTCCTAAAAATCCCGAGAAAAATATCTATACGTGCAATGATATGTCCACTCTAAGCTAGGACAATAAACTCCAAAAGACTTAAACTCAAAGATCTACACAACATCCTAAGCTTACACTAAAGTACAAAGTTCTCCATGCTTAGCCAAATACACACTTATCTAACAAAACTACATAACTGCTCTACTTTGAAACATCACAACTCCGAATCCGACCGTTGGATCGTTCCCAAATTTTAATACATCAAACTAAATATATCCATCTACAACATATCAAAATCTCAATGGTGGATGATCACTATAAGCCATCGAACATTATCCCAAAAGTCAGCAATGTAAAGTCTAAAATCTAAAGCAAATAAAAGAGGAAAGCAAGAGGTCTTAACTTCGAATCTCCTTGACAACAACCCCTGAAAAATTAACCCAATCCAAACATACCTAGTTCGAGCCCCACAAGCAGCAGAAGTAATAAACCCCAACTAGGCCTACATCTGATCCAAGGTTCGATACTCTATTGTGACAACTAAAAGAACTCAACCCAACATAAACACCGATCGATCATGGTCCATATATGAACAAGACTCCCTTCCCTATAATATATGTATGTATGTATGTATGTATGTATGTAGAGAAGCATCAGTAACAAGGAACACCGATCGATCATGGTCCATCTAAGCACAAGGCTCCGGTGGTGGACGCTATTGACGGCGAGGACGGCTTCGGCGTGTCGTCCTACTGTGCAGACTACACTGTTGACAAGAGTGGATGAAAACTCCACCTTGATTAACATGTTTTACAGGTGTTGATGATGGAAGACTTAACACAAATGTAGCAGTTGGGTATACTAACAATGTATTGATTATATTCTCTAGATATTTGGTTGGTTTGAATTCAGTGCATGTTTTATCTAAATATCAAGGACCTTGAAGTATAACTCAAGGACAAAGGAAGATAGCATTTAGAAAGGGACGAAATCAAGGACCTTGAAGTTATAGATGCACGAAACAAGTATTCAAATGAGATGAATATTTTCCAGGAGATTCTTTAACTAAAAGATCTCATCAACCGAAGAAAGATCTCAACCGAAGATTAAAGAATATTTTTAGAAGATTTTCTAAACAAAAAGCGGCAAGAATAATATCTTCTCTCTCTATTCAAAAGACGAGAAGATCAAGGAGCTAAGGACTCTGCGTGTTCTCAGGAGCGAGCTGAAGATTTGCAACGTCTACCTTATCTCGAAACAAGAAACGATCTTCATGGAGAATGAGATTCATCTTCAAACGGTCATCTCTACGACGGCTAGAAGACCTCTCCATAGAAGAGTATAAATGAAGACGATGGTCGAAGAAGAAAGATACACAAGCTTACACAGGAAAACATCTTTACATCTTCTAGCAACCTGATTATCTTCATTCGTTGTTTTTCTTTCTCTCATACAAAAGTTTTATCCCCTTAGAGAGAGAAAACACTAGAGCTCCATTGGAACATCTAAATAGTGTTATACTAGAGTGTGTGTTACTCTGCGAAGGAACTAGGCTATTATAGCTAGGTTAAGAGTTGGAGCTAGATCGTGGCGTTGGCTACAGTGAGAGAAGAAGGGGATATCTTCTAGTTTGTATCTAGGACTCTTTGAAGCTGATAATAGATAGTTAGATCCTAAGGATATACCTTGGAACGGAGAGTAGGCTATTTAGAGCCGAACTTCATAAACGTATCCCTGTGTCAACCTTTTCAATTCCGTACCATATATACTTTACTGTGACTAACTTTGTTTTGCAGGAGCAAGAAGTCAAGGCCCTTGAAAGGAGTTTCAAAGCCTTGAAATCAAAGTTTCACAAAGAGCTCAGATTGACATCAAGACCCTTGAAAATAGTTTTAAGGCCTTGAGATTTGGTTTGCAAAAAGTTCCCATACTTTATTCAACCCCCCTTCTAGAGTATCTTTTACCTTATTTGTTTCACCTACCGGTTCTTAAATTGGTATCAGAGCTAGACTCACATTTATTGATTTAACCATCAGTGAGACTAATCATGAATCCTGTGGTGATGGTGGATTTGCTCAAGAAAGATCCTCATCCCGACCACCACTCTTCTGTGGCAACGATTTTGCTCATTGGAAAGCACTCATGCGTATGTTCATTTTTGACCAGGACATGGAGCTTTGGAGCATCATTCAAAATGAACCTAAAGTTCCAATGACAACGTTTGAAGGTGTCCAAGTCCCAAAGAAGGAAGCTGACTTCACACAAACTAACATGGACAACGTATCAAAGAACTACAAAGCAATGAACCTATTATAATGTGGATTAGATGCAAATGAATTCAACCGCATCTCATCTTGCAAGAGTGCTAAAGAAATATGGGACAAACTTGTTGTCACTTATGAAGGAACAAGTCAAGTCAGGGAAACAAAGATTAGCATCTTCCTCAGACAATACAAGCTATTCAAAATGAATCCAAATGAATTAGTCAAAGATATGTTCATCAGATTTACTGAGATCGTGAACAAGCTGGACTCACTAGGGAAGATATTTACAAATGAAGAGAAAGTGAGGAATGTTCTAAGGAGCCTACCTAAAGCCAAGTGGGGACCAAATATGACTGCTATTGAAGATGCTCAGAATCTCACAACTCTTCCTCTTGATGACTTCATTGGAAAACTCATCACACATGAAATGGTTCTTGGTGAAGAAGATGGAGAGCTCTCATCCAACTCCAAGAATTTGGCATTAAAATCAAGAAGAGATGAATTACCATCTGACTAAGAGGAGAGTGATGATGATGATGATGAAGAAGATGCAATCGCCATGATCTCTAAGGGTCTCGCAAGAATTCTCATGATTAAGAAACAATATGCTAATAGAGAATATCCACGAGCATTAAAAACCCGAGGTAAGTTTTCTAACTCTAATAAAAAAACGAAAGTACTGACTTGTTTTGAATATGGTGAAACAGATCATCTTGTGAAGGATTGTCCACAAAAGAAGAGGACAAACTTCAAGAAGAATGATCGAAAGAAGAAAGCCATGGTTGCTTCATGGAGTGATTCAGAATCCACAAATAAATTAGAAGATAAAAAAGAACAAGCAAACTTGTGTCTCATGGCCGATCATGAAGATGACTCAAACATGTACATTGACAATATGGTAAGTACAATCATGTCTCAACCTGAGATTGACCTTAAACAATTCCTTAAAGATATTATCTTAAGTGATAAGGAACATAGAATAAAGATAAATTCTTTAAAAGAAAAGCTTCATGAACAAGATAGACTTTGTAGTGAAAAGTCTCTAGAGATTGAAAATCTTTACACAGAAAAGGAAGATCTTGATGACAATATCAAGGCCTTGGAATCAGAAAATCTGATTCTCAAGGACAATCTCTCCTCTCTTCATCGAAATTATATCGATCTAGAGAAAGAGAAAGTTGATATGACTTTGACATGTCAAGACCAAAAGGCAGCACTTATTAAGTTTACTCGTTCAAAAGGTAATCTAGAAAGAATGATGGGTGAACAACAGTCTTCCTTTAACAAAAATGGTATAGGTTATCATAGGAGCTTTCCTAGAAAACCTACCACCACTTTTGTCAAGGCCAAAGGAAGCATTCATATGCCTACTTGCTTCTACTGTTGTAAAAAGGGTCATGTTAAATCTACCCGTCCTTATAGAAGAAATTATTCTTATATCATCAAAAACACCTATCCTTTATGTTTAAGGAAACATATCAAACAAATTTGGGTTCCTAAAGGTACTAGACCACCAAATATGATCGAACCTGAGTATGAACCAAAATATGCCATTTGGTCGACCCGGAAAGGTTGATGTTTGCTGTTTTGCAGGATTTCACCAAGGTAAAGGAGCACAAATGGATATTAGATAGTGGTTGCTCAAGACACATGAGTGGAAAAAGCTCTTTATTCTCAGATTTAAAGAAGCAATCATTTGGAACCATTACTCTTGGTGATAAACGAAAGTGTGACATAATTGGCATTGGTAAAATTTGCTATAATTCATCCAACTTTATTGATGATGTCTATTTGGTTGATGGTCTGAAATATAATCTTCTAAGTATATCTCAAATTTGTGATAAAGGTAACAAAGTCATATTTGATTTAGATAAGTGTGAGGTTCAAAACAAAAAGACGGGTGAAGTGTTGCTTACTGCTCCTAGATGTAATAATGTTTATTCTATGAGTACTAACCAAATTTCAAGAACTAAGCTAAAATGTCTAAAGACCTTGACTGATGATCCAAGGCTTTGGCATAGAAGACTTGGTCACGTAAACATGCATACCATGCAGAAGCTACTTACAAAAGATTTGGTACGTGGTTTGCCAAACCTAAATTTGAAGGTTAATGACCTATGTAAGGCGTGTACACATGGTAAACAAACAAGAGGTTCATTCAAACCTAAGAAAGCTGTAAGTTCTTCTCGACCCAATGAACTTTTACACATGATCTTTGTGGACCTATGCGGGTCAAATCTCCCAGAGGAAAACAATACATCCTTGTTATAGTGGATGATTTCTCTCGTTTTACATGGATATATTTTCTATGAGAAAAATCTGAAGCTTTATTTGAGTTTTCAAAATTGTGTAAGGAGTTACAAAGTTTGAAAAATCTAACAATCGTTTCTATAAGAAGTGATCATGGTAGAGAATTTGATCAACTGAAGTTTGATTTTTTTTTTTTTGTGCAAAATATGGTATTTCACATAATTTTTCAACTCCTAGAACTCCTCAATAAAATGGAGTTGTGGAACGAAAGAACCGCACTCTTGAGGATAGGTCTAGGACAATGCTTTTAGAAAACAATTTGCCAAAAAGTTTTTCGGCTGAAGCAGTAAATACTGCAAATTATATTTTGAATAGATGTTTGATTCGCCCTATTTTGAAAAAGACTCCTTATGAACTCTTCAAAGGAAGAAAGCCAAATATTTCATATTTCAAACCCTTTTGATGTACTTGTTTTGTTCATAACAATGACAAAGATAATATTGGGAAATTTGATGCACATAGTGATGAAGCTATATTCATAGGATATGCTTCAAATAGCAAAGCTTATCGTGTTTATAACAAACGTACCAAAATTGTTGAGGAAAACATTCATATTATTTTTGATGAAAGCAATGATGTTACTTTGAGTGAAAGTTTTACAGATCTAAATCTGAGTCACAGAGAAGATCATAATTCGGATGAAGAGGAAGATCTTAAAGATCAAGACAAGAATATGCAGGAAAAGATTCAAGATACCAAAGAAAACCCTCAAGACCTTGAAACACACCTTCAAGACCTTGAAACTGGAAACTGTGATAACAGAACTCCACTTCAAGGGCTTGAAACCCAACTTCAAGGCCTTGAGATTGGATCAACAGGAAATGCATCAATGGTACCTTAATCTAGCCAAACATATGAAGCTCAACCTTTTGGATATACTCTATCTGTCAAAAGAAGAAAAGTTCAACACTTCTCATATCATCAACAAGAGAATGTGATCTCACATCCAAATGCTAGAGTTCAAACTAGATCTAAAGTGAACAATCTATGTGCCTTCTCCACTTTTGTATCACTTATCGAGCCAAAGAACTACATTCAAGCTCTTCAAGAAGCAGATTGGATCATTGCCATGCAAAATGAATTAAATGAATTTGAGAGGAACAAGGTATGAATGCTTACTTCAAGATCAAAGTATCAATCAATTATTGGCACGAAATGGGTCTTTCGAAACAAATTGGATGAAAGTGGCAAAGTCATACGAAACAAAGCACGACTTGTAGCACAAGGTTATAACCAAGAAGAAGGTATTGATTATGAGGAGACTTTTGCTCCAGTTACCAGGTTAGAAGCCATACGTATGCAGTTGAGAGAAATGATCCTCGCGTAATTTTGGACGTTTGGGAAAATTTTTACTTTTTTTCCCGGGTAATTATTTTTACCCTCCGGTGTTATTTTTACCCTCCATAATTCTACCTTCATTGGAGGAGTTATGTTTGGGATATAGGTATAGAGAATTCTGGAGATGTTCTTCCTTCATACGGTCATTTGTGTTTTGGAGATGTGTTTCCTCCTTAATGATGAGTTGGTAGCTGGAGATGTCTTTCCTCCATGCCATTGTGATGTGAGCCAGTTGGAGGTGTATTTCCTCCATACTGTTATAGTGATTATAGTTCTTGGAGATGTATTTCCTCCACGGTATGATTAAGGATATAGCTGCCAGAGATGTTTTACCTCTGTACCTTTGGGATAAGATTAGACTGCTGGAAATGTTTTACCTCCATGCCTTTGGGATAGCGTTATGATCCTGTTTTCTGGAGTTATTGATTCCTCCATACTTATGTTTTGAGGATATAGATTGTTATTGGGTGCTACCTTTGAACGGAGATGTGATACCTCCGATAGAGACAGTGTTTATACCTCGGCATATGGGTTCGAGAGGATTTGAGAATTGTTCAAGTTTTGGGACGAAACTTTTTTTAAGGGGTGTGTGATGTAATAGCTAGGATTTCCGAATTCTAATTAATGTTGATTAACTTAATTGTTGATAGTAATTGACATATAACTCGCGAAGATTTCACAAGTGATGAGTATGAGTCCCACCATTATGTTCCTCGCGTAATTTTGGACGTTTGGGGAAATTTTTACTTTTTTCCCCAAGTAATTATTTTACCCTCCAGTGTTATTTGGAGCATTTGGGAGCTCCAATTAATAAAAATGCAGTTGAGAGAAATGATCAGGACATCGGATATGTCCTAGATATGAAATAACATGGAGGGGCAAAACGGCCAAAAGAGTCGCTATTTCGTTTCTTAACGGATAAAAAAGACGGCTTAGGAATACACATTTTTCGAGACAATTGTGCAATAATTATCCCTACAATATTCCAGATATAATATTCCAATCTCGAGAAGTTTGGAGAAGGAGGTTCGACCCGCCTTTAGATCGGTTAAAGGATAATTATCGACTTTGCTAAAGGATAATTATCGTCTTCACTATAAATAGCGGAAAATCCTTTATTAATTCATTTCCTTTCACGTTTCCTCGTAAAAGCTCTGATTTCTCTCAACCTTCAAACTCAGATCTACTCTCCGTTTTTAATCCGATTTCAATTCCGTTTGAGTTTCTGGATTCCTCTCTTCATTCTCTTCATATCGGTACCGAGTTTTTGTATTTCCGAGCAGATGAAGGGTTGGTCGAGCATATATGTCACCAGGCAGGTTCCGTTGCTCAGATTCCGGTGAATTTGATGTTGTCCATGCGTAGCCCGCATCGCTGTGATTCCGAATCTTCTTTCAGATCATCAATCGGGTTAGTAACAAATAAGTTATGAATTTAATTCGTTTTCCGTAATGCGATTTGGCCTAAATTGACTTTAGGCTTGTCAAAATGGATAAATAGAAATTCCATTATGGTCGTTATATTATTCTGGTGATTATGGGTTGTTTGTTTGATGAAATTTGATGACAAGGGGTTTAGAAATTGTTTGTGGGCAAAACGTTATTCTGGAAAAATCTAATTAATTAATTAAAGGTTAATTAATTAAATTAGGATTAGAATTGAGATTGAGGAATGTTGATTAGATACTACCTTGAGATTTGAGAAATTGTGAGTTATGTTGAGATATTGAGGTTTAGTTGGTTCTGAGGCTTATAGATTGATTATGATCCTTATGGATCCATTGGGTCTAGGTGTGACCTTTTTGATTGATAGGAGTATTAATATCTCTTTTTGCCTTGTTATTAGGCAGTGTCCCTCTTAGGATTGGAGGTTAATTGTGGTTGTGAGTGTACGAGGTTGAGGTAAGTCCGTAGGACTTACTTAGCTGCCATCCTTATATTGGGTGTTTGCATGAGTGGTGTGTGTTTTATATGTTGCTATGATAGCATGTGATGTCGTATATACCGACCTACGTTTTATTGATTGCCCCGTATGCGTGGATGTGATAACCTTTCCCCTTCATCCCGCCGTGGAGTCTAGGAGGTTCTCTTGAGATAGGCCAAACCTGGTATACGAGGACGGCACAACACCACTCCCATAGGGTACACGGGTTGTGTGACCGATTCCACTCCAGATGGCTATCATTCTCAGAGGTGAGGATGTATCGGTCCTCGTGTCACATATTTTCATATATATATATATATACGATTTGAGTGAATGACTATTATATGAAGATAATAAAATGGGTAAATGTCTGATAGCATGACTATGTGTTTATCTTTCATGACTTGTGTTGGTGCTTATGCATTACCTTATATATGTATGGTTAGCTAACGGTTTCATACCGTGTTGTAGATGTTTGCAAGATAGGCGCTGCTGGGTGATCTGGCAGGGTGACAGGCCGAGGACTCTCGTATATTAGGTGGTTGGTTTTGGGGTTGTTTATGTTTTCCCTCCTACGTGAGGATGATGTTTTGTTTTCCCTCCTGTGTGAGGATGTCGTTTCATACTCGGCTAAGTTGTTGTTTAACTTTGGTTTTGCAGTTTATACGGTTTTATGTATTTGTTTGTATATCTGTCAGTGCCATGTTGTAAGGTCCAGTGAACTTGTTGTCAGGCTAGGGTCAAGATCCATTATGAGATCCTAGCCCAATGTGACATCCCGAGTTCCGCGGAATCGGGGTGTTACACTGCTCCTCTATCTTCCAAAAAGAAAGTTGTTCAGAATTCTTCAATTGCTAAAGAAGAAAAACCTTCTGAAGATCTGGATACATCTCAGACGACTGGTCTTCCCTCATCATGGTTCGTTAATTTTCAAGCTTCTGGATCTTGGCTTGATGGTGTTCACAATCGACCGCTCTGTATGTGTGATTTGTGTAATATCCGGAATTTTTATTCCGTTTATTTCTGTAACAAACCCGATCTCGATCAGTTGACCCATATCCGTCTACTTAGTTAGACACATTATTATAAAATTTATCATTTTATGTAGCTTCCCTTCACATAAAATGATAGTATCTTTATAAAATTTTATCATTTTATGTAGCTTACCTTCACATAAAATGATAGGATTATTATAACCAATCCTAAACTATAACATGATCCGTATCCGTCTATTCCGTAGCCTACCAGTTC
Source organism: Fagopyrum homotropicum (assembly GCA_033239125.1). Taxonomy (NCBI): domain Eukaryota; kingdom Viridiplantae; phylum Streptophyta; class Magnoliopsida; order Caryophyllales; family Polygonaceae; genus Fagopyrum; species Fagopyrum homotropicum. The sequence goes on along the minus strand of BSWB01000002.1, from coordinate 55,278,593 downwards.
CGATCCCTTGACTTCACATAAAATAATAAGTTTAGCCCCAAACCCTAATTTAGAATATGACTCGTCGTTGACAAGTCTGTGACGAAGCTGTGACAAGGTCTAGACAAGTCTGTGACGAAGCTGTGACAAGGTCTGGACAAGTTTGTGACGAAGCTGTGACAAGGCCAGACAAGTCTGTGACGAGTCTGTGACGAGTCTGTGACAAGGCCAGACAAGTCTGTGACGAGTCTGTGACAAGCCCAGAAGCCGCCATCAGCTTGCCCAGCGCCCAGTGTCCGCCTCAGCCCAGCAGCGCCATCTTGCCCAGCCCATACCTTTACCTTGTTTCAGTCCAGCTCTTCCTTACTTCAGCCCAACCCTATGACGCGGCCCAGCAGCTGGAGAAGGCCAAGCGGATCTCAGAATTTACTCCTCTCTCCTATCTTACGTAACTGGAAATTAGGAGCAAATCTTTTCCCCTAAATGCACAAGATCACGCCGGCCTTCACTCCTTCTTCCCACGATTTGCTGAGCGAGATTTGACGATCGGTTTACCTCAACTGCTCCAGGATCACGTGCAGCCCCATCGATCTACAGAAGCACGCCCAGTCTACGCAGATCCCTTGCATCCTAATCAGCACCATCGATATACAGAAGCACGCCCAGTCTGCTGAGCGAGATTTGACGATCGGTCCGTCCTTCTGTACGAGATCCATTGCATCCTCCCTTCTTGAGCACATGTATCCTCTTCACTCTTCATCTTTCTGTCACCAACCAGCACAAACCGACGCCATCCTTCTGCACGCAATGGTCTTCCCTGCTTGCTGTTGAGCCATTGGGTAAGCACAACAGACCAAGGCGCCCCTCCTCCCTCCTTGTCGAGATTATAGTGAGTATGACATGCTCTTCCTTCCCTCCGTTTATATACATATGCGTAGCTGCTGCTAAGCCATCCTAGAACCCATACTTTGCAGCCAAATGAGCAATTACAAGGAGCTATTACTTCTTTTTCAGCTTTCCAACATTTACGAGCAGTCAACTTCGGGTCCAATTTTGGGTAAGCTATACTCTTCCTTTTTGGCTAGTTTTCGGATATGTAATAGATGGTATTTCAAAGTAAATCATACTAAAATTTTAGAGGAATCCATGTTATGGTTTGAGAGATATGGGATTTCAAAGTTCAGTTTTATAAATGTGCTGAGTTGAGAAAAACAGCATGGGATGCTGTTTTGTGAGATAGTTTTGAATAGGCTTTTGATCTCTGTTAGGCTTGAATTTTTGATATGATATAGTTGACATCTTGTTGTAGATCATATTAAAATTTGGGAAGAATCGGAGTTACGGTTTGAGAGTTATTGTGTTTCAAAGTTGACGTTTTTATATATGTGCTGAGTGTTGGGGAAAACAGCAAGTGATGCTGTTTAGTGAGATGATTTTGAATAAGCTCTTGATATCCGTTGGGCTTGAATTTTGGATATGATATAGTTTACATATTGTTGTAGAACATATTAAAATTTGAGAGGCATCCAGCGAGTGGTTTGGGATGTATGATTTTTCAAAGATTGAGTCGTAAGCAGTTTTTCGGTGGTGCTGAAATTCGGTTTTGTGAGATAGTTTTAAATAGGATTTTGATCTCCTTTGCGGCTGAATTTTGGTTATATTATAGATAAGATTTTATAGTAGAACATATCAAAATTTGGGATAAATTCAGTGAGTGGTTTAGGAGTTATGATTTTTCAAAGTGTACTCAGTTTTTGGCTAAGTATAAGAAACTTCAAGTGTTGTAACCAACTTTGGAATTTTTTATAAAAATGACGGATGAACAGTTTTGAGAAATTCTTGCTCCTAAGGGTAGAGGGAACATCATAGATGATCTAGAGAATTGTTTTGGAATTTTTATAAGCTTTTACGAATTTTATATTTGAAACCGAAGTTGGACCTTTACGATCTTTCGGAAAATAGGAAATAAGAAAAGTGACAGTTTGTAACTAAACTAAACTTTAGGACTTAGAATATGACTTTATAGTCTCAAATAGAAGTTTAGACTTATGTTTTGGAAATTCTGGGAATTTCGGGACCAAGGGTAAAATAGTCATTTTACCATAAATTAGTACTGTAAATGGTTATGTCCTATAACGATCTTCTATCTTAGAAGTCTTAGACTTCTAATTACGTGGGAGTGTGCTAATGCACTTATCTCCTTTGGCAGGCAACTGAGTTGCTACAGTTTACAGAGCGAGTTTGGTTTATAGAGAGTCGAGATTTATAACAGGTAAGTCCTTTGGGCTTACTTAGCTGACTTCTAAATATGAGCATGAATGATGATAGTGGTGTGTGATTGAGATGTTTAGAGTTATAGGTTGTGATAGATATTTACCGACCTATACTTGGCCTAAGAGTAACGGGCGGTGGCATTCTGCTCAGTTAGCTTGCGGGCGCTGGGGGTTTCTTTAGGGACTAGTCCATACTCAGTTTGTAGTGATGTTACCGGCGGAGGTCAGCTAGACCTACACCAAGTTGGATAAGGAACGGAGGCGAGAACTGTTAATAGCTCTCGTGCCACAACTGTAAAATTGAATAAGATGAATCACCTAATTAATAGATAATAAACGGTTGAGTGTCAGCATGATGTTTGTTTATTTTGTTTCTACGTGTGTTTGTGCTGTTGTTATTCTACTTATATTTGGATTGTTAGCTAACGGTTTATCCGTGTTGTAGATTTGTAGAGATAGACAGTTGCAGAGTGATCCGGAACGGATGGTCAGCCGGGTCCACGTACTCATTAGATGGGGACGGGGGAGTCTTCCATACGTCATGCATGTTATGTATCTTTATATATGTTTGTAAGGCTGTCACATGTGTACTTTCATACCAGTAAAAATATTATATTTTAGAAATTGTTTTTAATTACATTTGTGCCTTGTTGTAAGATCTTAGTGAAGTTGTTGTTAAACCAAGGTCGGGACCCATTGTGAGGTCCTAACCAGTAGCTCCCTGAGTTCTCAGAATTTAAGGTGTTACAATTTGGTGGATACTATTTTTCTCGATACCCTCAAGATACCCTGCATAGACAAGCTGAAGAGTTCGATTATCTGGAAGGTTCTAAACCCTGTAGATTTTGCTTTTCCACCACTCATGAGACTATTCTATGTTAATCTCACCACAAAAAGGGACAAAGGATGTATTACTCTTGAATCTTCGGTCAAAGGTACTCAAATTTTACTCACTCCTTCTATTCTAAGTGATATCTTTGGAATTTCTACAGATGTTGTATTCAACTATCCTTCAAGATTAGAGAGTGTTCGTATTGCTAAGGAGAATTTTCTAGTTCCAAATTCAACCTCACGACAACTTACTCATACATCTCTAACCTTAGAGGCTAAAATAGTGTTTAGCATACTGGTTCGATGTGTAGTTCTTCGTGCAAACTCAAGAGAGTTGCTGACTGATCAATCTCTGGAATTAATTCATTTGCTTATGTCTGATTTAGACATAGATGTGCCTAATCTGATTCTCAGCCATATGATGCATTTTGTAAATTCTAAAAGACCTATTCCTCTACCTTATGGAAATTTGCTGCCTAAGGTCTTTGACTATTACAAAATTGACACATCCTCTGAGGAAAGACAGTCTATTACCAACAAAATTGATTAGAACTGCTTAGAACGTCTGGGGATTGAAAAAACTCTTGCAGGAACATGGACTTTAAAAGGAAAAGGAGTTACTCAAAATCCAAATGAAGAAGTCAAACCTTCTCCTACTCCAGAAATCAGGTTAGAGGGTTGTGAAAAAGAAATAGCTTGTCTCAATCGTGAATTGTATGATTTTCAGTTTGACGCCAAGAGGAGAATGGATACAAATTTCGAGTTTCTAGCTACCATAAATGCTAAAATCAATAAAATGTATTCAATGAATGCTCTTACACTAACTACAATGGGAAGCATTTTGCCCATACCCGAAGATGTAGCTCAATATACTCAAGAGCAGGTTGAGAATGTGCTGATGAATTATAAAAGCCGTGTACAGAATAAATCGATTCTGTATCCAACTCATGAAGAGCCAATGTTCTTGCCCAAAGTTGAGTATGAAGTAGTTAAACAGAGAAGAGTTGAAGAAAAGAGAAGACGTTGGGCAACTTAAATGGATGATTGGCGTTATAAGAAAACTAACTGGTTTTTCTATGTGGTTTGTGAAAATACTATTTTGGGTCTGTAATCGTTTTTTTTAAAAAAACTCTCTTGCTTTGACTGTTTTTTCTCCCTTGTTGAAAGACAAAGGGGGAGAAATATGATCCGACATTTCGATATATTGCATTCTGCATTTTTAGTTTTGAGATTTTCATATGCATTGCTAAACTAACAAATGCAGGTACGATCAAACATTTGTGTTGCCTTCCATCAAGGGGGAGATTGAAAACTCCATCTTGATTAAAATGTTTTACAAGCGTTGATGATGGAAGACTTAACACAAATGTAGCAGCTGAGTATACTAACAATGTATTGATTATATTCTCTGGATATTTGGTTGTTTTGAATTCAATGCAGGTTTTATCTAAATGTCAAGGGCCTTGAAGTATAACTCAAGGACAAAGGAAGATAGCATTTACAAAGGGACGAAATCAAGGACCTTGAAGTTATAGATGCACGAAACAAGTACTCAAATGAGCTGAATATTTTCCAGGAGATTCTTTAACTAAAAGATCTCATCAACCGAAGAAAGATCTCAACCGAAGATTAGAGAATCTTTTTAGAAGATTTTCTAAACAAAAAGCGGCAAGGATAATATCTTCTCTCTCTATTCAAAAGACGAGAAGATCAAAGAGCTAAGGACTCGGCGTGTTCTCAGGAGCGAGCTGAAGATTTGCAACGTCTATCTTATCTCGAAACAAGAAACGATCTTCATGGAGAAGAAGATTCATCTTCAAACGGTCATCTCTACAACGGCTAGAAGACCTCTCCATAGAAGAGTATAAATGAAGACGATGGTCGAAGAAGAAAGATACACAAGCTTACACAGGAAAACATCTTTACATCTTCTAGCAACCTGATTATCTTCATTCGTTATTTTTCTTTCTCTCATACAAAAGCTTTATCCCCTTAGAGAGAGAAAACACTAGAGCTCCATTGGAAGATCTAAATAGTGGTATACTAGAGTGTGTGTTGCTCTGTGAAGTAACTAGGCTATTATAGCTAGGTTAAGAGTTGGAGCTAGATCGTGGCGTTGGCTACAATGAGAGAAGAAGGGGATTTCTTCTAGTTTGTATCTAAGACTCTTTGAAGCTGATAATAGATAGTTAGATCCTAAGAATATAACCTGGGACGGTGAGTAGGCTATTTAGAGCCGAACTTCGTAAACATATCTTCGTGTCAATCTTTTCAATTCCACACCATATATACTTTACTGTGACTAACTTTGTTTTGCAAGAGCAAGAAGTCAAGACCCTTGAAAGGAGTTTCAAAGCCTTGAAATCAAAGTTTCACAAAGAGCTCAGATTGACATCAAGACCCTTGAAAGTAGTTTCAAGGCGTTGAGATTTGGTTTGCGGAAAGTTCCCATACTCTATTCAACCCCCTTTCTAGAGTATCTTTTTCCTTATTTATTTCACCTGCCGGTTATTCAGTGGAGTTGAGGTTGCATCCTAGAGTGACTAGAGATCAGGAAGACAAGATCTGTTACGTTGAGACTGAAATGTACTAAAGAATGAGCTGAGACACGCTACCCGGTCGTCAGCGGAGCGAGACGAAGGCGGTGATGGAAGGAAGCCTTTTGCTGCTTCCCTGGTTGGTGAAGGAGAGGGAACGCCGTCGCTGCTATGACGGAGGAGGAAAGGAACCGGATGCTTCCTGGTGCTATTGTGGAGTGTAGAAACCGCTGATTCTGTTGTAAGTTGCAAGAGGAGGAAAACGTGAAAGCGAGAGGTTGTACACGATAGATTCCAAGAACCGATCTCTCTTTTTATGTTACGACATGAGAGCATGAAACGGAGAAGAAATAGAGGGACATGGTTTGCCTGGTTATGAGTCTTATGACTTGAGAGATGGGCCAGCTGGGCTGGGCCAATTTGAAGAATAAAAGAGTTGGGCCGGTTTAAAGAAGGGAAGAGATATGCTCATGTCCGTTCACACACAATACGATCTGATAATTTTAATTTGAAAACCCGTTTATGAATTAAAATTTCCGGTTATTACATTAGTTCTTCTTTAAATAATTATCATCCCGAAACTTAGAATAAGGAAGGTCAAGAAGAAAAGAGTTGGGCCGGTTTGAAGAAGGGAAGAAATAGGCTCATGGCTGGTCACACACAATAAGATCTGATAATTTTAGTTCGGAAACCCGTTTGCGAATTAAAAATTCCGGTTATTACATCAGTTCTCCTTTAAAATAATTATTGTTCCGAAACTTAGAATAAGGAAGGTCATCGAGGTAGCCTTCTATAACATGACATAAACGTCTATCTTTTATTCTCACGAAAAAACGTACTACTCTATCAATTTATTATATGTAACATAAATCACTCTAAGGCCATGGACATGTAACACATAAAAGACTACTCACTTAAACAAACACGAAGACAAACACATAGAAAAATCACGGAAGCATGGGTCCAAGTACTAACTCGACAGATTGTGAGATTCCACGGAGTACCGATGACCATCGTCACTAATAGGGATGGCCGGTCAATCTCGAGGTTTTGGCAACAAGTACATGCAGCTTTGGAGACGAGTCTCCACTTTACGACAACATATCATCCTCAGACCGATGATCAGTCTGAGAGGACCATCCAGACCCTACAAGGCATGCTGAGAGCCTGTGTATTGGATTGGGAACAATTTTGGCCGATCACCTGCCAGTGGTTGAGTTTTCATATAATAACAACTATCATGCATCGATTGGGATGACTCCTTATGAGGCATTGTATGGACGGAGAGGTCGTACGCCTCTATGCTGGGACAAGCCGAGTGGCGTAGTTGGAGTAACTCTTGATCAGATACAAGATGACATCGCCCGAGTAGCTATGATCAGGGAGTGTATTTTGACAACACATAGTCGTCAGAAGTCCTACGCCAACAAGAGGCACAAGCCTCTAGAGTTCAAAGTAAGTGCTTATGTCTAGTTGTGGAATCAAGTGTCACGCTAAGAACGTGTGCACGCAATAAGCTTTAAATTTATACTCGTTATATTTCTCCTAACTCATAGCGAACCCGCAGTGTACGGGACGTTTGTAGTAGGGATAGTATTCCGAGGTCGAACACAAAGACTGAGGTGAGATTGAATCGATTAATGATTAAGTTTAGTGAAGATCTAAGCCTAAGAAAAGAGAAAGAAATAAAGAAATGAAAATCTCAATGTTTTTGGTTTGTTTTTAGGTGATCAATTAAGGATCACAAATCATGCAAAATAAACAATCAACTAAGCTAACACCACAAGTGAACAAGGCAAACAAGAAATATATGATCAAAGAGAGAAAAGGCGGATTCTAGGGGTTGGAAATTCCGGTTATGGCATAGGACTCAAGCTATCTAATCATTCCTTGGATTAACTACAATATGTTGGGAGTAAGTGTTTCTAGATTGGAATCAATCACCGGGTAGGTCTCATGGTCCACTAGTCCAATCCTAAGGCCTCATCACCGGGTAAGTCTCAAAGAGCCTAAGGAATGGAATTCCACACAAACCGGATTGTCACCTAGGAATCTAACCTATCCTTACCGGGTAAGTCTCGGAATGGTAAGTCCTAAACAACTATCCTAGCACACTTAGTCCAATGGCGGCTTATGAGGCTCACCACTACCTAGAGTTTATCATCTTTGGAATCTAAGAGTAAAAATCACCGGGTAGGTCTCTTCTAAACACTTAGTTGCTAACACTAGGTCACCCTAGGATAGAATTAGCTCAACAAAAACTGGGGTTTCAACATCTTAACATTCTAGAACTTAGACTCATCAATTCAAACAAATCAGACAAATCACGGGGTGTTCTACACTTCCACGGCCGTGGACTGGGATGAACAAACCGTGGACTTCAACAGAGGTTTCGTTCTAGTGATAAATCATTCATAGGCAATTCTAAGTCCATCTTATCATAGTCCTAGCCATAACCATCTTTTCCTTACCCTAGAATTGCATCTATTTAGCCTACAACACACATCATCTCAATCGAAATCATCAAACATAAAATCATAGCATCCATTTGCAAGATAATGAGTAGAAAGAGATGAATAAGTGAAGCAATTAAATCCAAGCTGAAAATGAGATTAGAGATACTCACAACCCTTCAAGAGAAGGTTTAATCGATTCTTACAACTCTAGAAATCGATTCCGAAAATCTTCACTACAAAAACTTATCAAAGACTAGTTATGGTGTGTTCTTCTCTTCCTCTCCAATGGAGCTCTCCTTCCTCCTTCAATGGTAGCTTCTCCCCAAGAGAATCTTCTTCTTGAGAGTATGTCTTTTGATTCCCTATTTGATTGGATGATAGGGGATGCCTTCTCTCAGCCTTGCAGTACCACTTTTATACTACAACCTCGCTAGAGAGGGCCATGAGATCGTGGCACAGCTGTCACAACCGTCTGGCAAAAACCACGGTTGGTTCCACGGCTGTGGAAGTGCCATCAACCGTGGTTTGGTGCTTCAGCTTCGCCTTGGATCATTAAGCTATGATTTGGTGCATGGCTTGTGTTGGTAAGGTTCCATGAGTCCTCCTTAGCCTCTAGCTTGCATCCTAATGAGTCCGAGGGTGTGTCATCTTGATGAACGATCCTCAAACGTATCGATTAAGCTCCTAAATCTCCCAAAATACCTACAAAGCAATGCAAGAGTCCGTGTAGACGTCTATCTCGACAAAATACATGAATTGAGTGCAAACGTCGTGAACTAGTGCTAAACCATGCATGAATGAGTGAGGAATCAATCTAAATAAGTGTCTAATCCTAAGTCATAAATCGTGTTATCAAAAATACCCCATACTTAAGGTTTGCTCGTCCCTGAGCAAATTCTCAACTATAGACTAAAAGATGACATGAATTATGCATGCAGAAAAATGGCCAAATCTTTTTGGACTTGTGCTTCTAATATTGGATCACCTTCATAGTCATGTTTCATGGCAATGGACAGGCAATTATGTATCGAATAAATGAAGGCACGGAAAGACAATTGTACTTAACTCGAAAGCATGCATGAAGTGTAAAAATGAAGAAGTCAAGATGATCAAGAGCATATCCAATCTAGATTACTAAGTCTTACACACATGCAAATAGGTCATAAGGTCTTGTGAAATAGAAGGCCAAGAAACGTTGAGATTAGGTTGGGATTTTTCTAGGCTATGTGATGCTAATCCGGGAACGGAACTAACTCCACAATCTTGTCCTTGATCAACTTCCCACAAGTGTATATTTTCTCCATTTCTTTCTTTCTTTTCTTTTTCTTTCATTTATTTTTGAGACAATGGCATTGGTGTACAAAAGCCGAAACCTTGGTAATTAGCCGTCCTCGGGCTTTTTCTATTTTTTTCGAGGTGCATCCACACCGGGCACACATACCAAAGCTCGTTAGGACTATTGGTTTATTTGACTTTGGCAAGGCACAAACACCCGATTATGTGAATGGTGACGAGTTACTTGTCATTTAAACCAACGTCCCCAAACCTATATTTTTGTCTACACTTTCACAACAAATTCAGCACTTCATTTCATAGCATTCATCCATCAACAACTTCACCCCAAACTTGCTTTTCACACACTCAACACACTAACATGCTCCTATTCCCGGATGGGTCAAAAGAGGTCAAATTTATATCAATTGAGGTGCTCAAACATTATGATCAAGATGAGAAGTAGAGAAAGATGAATTGCCTCATTCATTCCTAGATGATGTGCAAGAACTAGCATGTAATTTCGACTTTCAATACTCAATATATTCTAGGAAAACATCATGATCACAATCCATTCATGGGATTCAGGATAAGTACTTCAAGTCCACATATGCATTCATCAATTTAACACATAAGGCGATCCATAGTCAATCCACAAGACAAGATTCATCATTAGGGTCATATCCAAGCCTAGAAAGCACAAAAAAATTTTAAATTTTCTGATTTTTTGGATTTTCGAAATGAGTATATACAATGCAAGACATGTGATAATATTAAACTACCCTAGATGCTAATCATGCAAAGGATCATGTAAACCCCACCCCATACTTAGAAACACATTGTCCCCAATGTGGCATTCAAGTAAAGAAGAGTGAAAGAGGGTTCTCACAATGTAAAAATGGTTTGCTTCGGTATTTGGGATTACTCAAGTGGATTGATGGGTAATGATCCTATCAACAATGGTAGAGAGCTCTAAGTGTTCATCAAGGCGTCGGGACCCGCGCTAGGCACCGCTAGCCGTCCAAGTTCTGCGTCCGCTCCACCCATAATTGATGAGGGGTTCATCATCATTCACATGCCATGCAAGGCTTCCATGCTACCAAGATTCTAGCACACACACAAAGCACAAAAACACACAAAAATCAAAAACGAAAAAGAAAAAGGGAAAAACGTTACCAATGGGTTGCCTCCCATCAAGCGCTTCTTTAAGGTCATTAGCTTGACCAAACTCGGGGGCGTCTACTCAAGGTGAAGTGGGGCAATCATGTCCACTAGAGAGCCCGGGATATACTTCTTCAACCGGTGCCCATTCACCTTGAAATCTCCACAATGCTCCCCTCCTATCTCAATTGCTCCATGGGGAAAGATCTTCTTCACCACATAAGGCCCGGTCCATCTTGATTTTAGCTTTCCGGGGAAGAGCCGCAGTCTTGAGTTGAAAAGAAGGACAAGGTCGCCTTCACTCAACTCCTTCGGGATGAGGCGTTTGTCATGCCACCGTTTGGTTCTCTCCTTGTAGATCCGGGCATTTTCGTAAGCATCCAAACGGATCTCCTCAAGAGCGTTCATATCAAGCAACCTCTTCTCTCCGGCCTCCTTGAGGTCAAAATTTAGCCACTTAATGGCCCAATAAGCTCTATGCTCCATTTCTACCGGAAGGTGGCAAGACTTGCCATAGACTAACTTGTAAGGAGTGGTGCCAATTGGTGTTTTGAAGGCGGTTCTATATGCCCATAAGGCATCATCGAGCTTCATAGCCCAATCTTTTCTTGTCCTAGAGACCGTCTTCTCAAGAATTCCCTTGATCTCCCGGTTGGAGATCTCCATTTGGCCCCTAGTTTGGGGATGGTAAGGTGTTGCCACCTTATGAGTCACCCCATACTTAGCCAAAAGTGCTCCAAAGTTCCTATTGGTGAAGTGCTTCCCTCCATCACTTATGATCACCCTTGGTGTTCCAAACCTAGGGAAGATCACTCGGTTGAAGAACCGCACCACAACCTTGGCATCATTTGTGGGAGAGGCGATTGCCTCCACCCATCTCGAAACATAGTCAACCGCCAATAGGATGTAGAGGTTGCCACATGAAGAAGGGAATGGTCCCATGAAGTCCACACCCCACACATCAAATATTTCCACTTCTTGTATGTTGTTCAAGGGCATCTCATTCCTCCTTGAGATGTTGCCCGTCCTTTGGAAAGCATCACAAGCTACCACGAAGTTTTGCACATCCTTGAATAAACTTGGCCAAAAGAAGCCCGATTGCAACACCTTTGCACATGTCTTGTGTGAGCTAGCATGGCCTCCACATGGCAAGAAATGACAATGGCGGATCACACTCTCCACCTCATCCTTCGGTATGCATCTCCTAAAGACTCCATCCGGCCCTCTCTTGAATAAAAGTGGTTCACTCCAATAGTAGTGCCTCACATCTTTGAAGAACTTCTTCCTTTGGGCATATGACAAACCGGGAGGCACTTCCTCACAAACAAGATAGTTCACAATGTCGGCATACCATGGTTCACTTCCTCTAGACACTAGGAACAAGCACTCCTCCACCATTTGCAATTGCTCATCCCGGAATGAGTCATCAATCGGGATGTCATCTCTTTCAAGCTCTAACGGTGGGAGTCTACTAAGGTGATCCGCCACGGAATTCTCGGACCCCTTCTTGTCCCGGATTTCCAAATCAAATTCTTGAAGAAGGAGGATCCACCGAATCAACCTAGGCTTGGCATCCTTCTTGGTAAGTAGATAACGGATCACAACATGATCCGTATAAATAATGACCTTCGCTCCAACAAGATATGAGCGGAACTTCTCAAATGCATACACTACCGCTAGCAATTCCTTCTCGGTGGTAGCATAATTGAGTTGGGCATCATCTAGTGTCTTGCTAGCATAATAAATAGCATGTGTGCGCCCATCTTTCTTTGCCCCAAAACAGCCCCAACGGCTACATCACTTGCATCACACATGATCTCAAACGGTAAACTCCAATCTGGAGGTTGCATGATAGGTGCGGAGATCAAAGCGTTCTTCAACCTACAAAAAGCCTCAAGGCAATCCTTGGAGAAAACAAACTCAACATTCTTCATTAGTAGGTTAGTAAGGGGCTTAGAAATTTTAGAGAAGTCTTTAATAAACCTCCGGTAAAAACCGGCATGCCCTAAGAAACTCCTTACCCTCTTCACCGAGGTAGGTGGTGGCAACCTCTCTATCGTTTCAATCTTGGCCCTATCAACCTCAATGCCACGGTTGGACACCAAATGTCCCAACACAATACCTTCACTTACCATGAAGTGGCATTTTTCCCAATTTAAGACAAGGTTTGTCTCCTCACATCTTTTCAATACCAAAGACAAATTAGCTAGGCAATTATCAAAGGAAGATCCATAAACAGAAAAATCATCCATAAACACTTCCATGATATTCTCAATGTATTCCGAAAAGATAGCCATCATACACGTTTGGAAGGTGGCGGGTGCATTACACAACCCAAATGGCATTCTCCTATATGCAAAAGCTCCCCATGGACATGTAAATGTGGTTTTCTCTTGGTCATCGGGGTGGATAGGGATTTGGAAGAATCCACTATAGACATCTAGGTAGCAAAAGTGAGAATGTTGAGTTAACCTCTCTAGCATTTGGTCAATGAAAGGAAGGGGGAAATGATCTTTCCTAGAGGCCATGTTCAACTTCCTATAGTCAATACATATCCTCCATCCCGTAACCGTCCTAGTTGGGATTAGTTCATTGTTTTCATTAGTCACTACGGTCATCCCACCCTTCTTAGGAACTACATGAACGGGACTAACCCACTTACTATCCGAAATAGGGTAGATGATTCCCGCATCTAGCAACTTAATGATCTCTTTCTTGACCACCTCTTTCATTATAGGATTCAATCTTCTTTGATGTTCAATAGAGGGTTTATGGTTATCTTCCATCAATATCTTATGCATGCACAAAGAGGGCTTAATGCCAACTAAATCATCAATAGTATAGCCAATGGCTTTCCTATGCAATCTTAGCTCATGCAACAACTTAGCAAGTTCATCATCATTCAAGCATGCATTCACAATCACAGGATATGTAGAGTTATCACTAAGAAAAGCATACTTCAAATGAGAGGAGAGGGGTTTGAGTTCAAGTTTAGGAGGACCTTTATCGAGCGGAGACGATCCAAATAACATTGGTTGAGATGAATCCAAAGCAAATGAAGGCTCTCCAAGGCTCCTTGAAGCTTGATCATCAACAAGAGTTGCTTCTGGTAAAACCACGGGCAAGTCCACGGTTCTTGGCACATCCACGGCCGTGGAAGTTGCCAAGCTTGCTCTTCGGAGCTTTCCAAAGAGTTCTACGGCCGTGGAACACCTTCCATGACCGTGGTTCCTACAAGAACTCAGCACACCTTCGTGGTCTTCAATTTCAACTCTTGTCTCCTTTTCTAATGCTTCCAAGGCCTTGATTTCTTCATTGCAAGCCTCCTCAACACCTTCCTCCATCAAGCTTAAACTAAGAACCTTCTCCAAGGGGTCCTTGATCAAGATCGAGCTCACAACTTCTCTAGACTCCTCTTGCTCGACAATGTTGAATACATCTTCATCAAGGGTTGGCCCTTTCATCATTGTGGACAGCTTGAACTTGATGTTCTCTTCTCCAATGTTGAAGGAGAGAATTCCATTCTTACAATCTACCAAGCATCCGGAAGTGGCTAGGAAAGGTCTCCCTAAGATGATGGGAACCGGATAGTCCGCCGGGATGTCCAAGACAACAAAATCAATCGGCACATAGAACTTTCCTAGTTGCACCGGTATGTCCTCCAAGATCCTAACCGGGTGAGTAATAGAGCGGTCCGCCATGTAAAGGGTCATCTTGACCAGTTTAGGCTCTCCTAGCCCAACCTTGTTGCAAAGTGCAAGCGGTATGATGCTCACACTTGCCCCAAGATCACAAAGGGCTTCATACTTCACTTCTCCCACTCCGATTGGCACACAAAAAGATCCCGGATCTCTTAGCTTAGGAGGCATCTCCTCCTTCATTGTTTGGATCAATTCCGAGGACCTCTTAGTCATCCTTACTTCCCCATACTCCTCCAACTTCCTTTTGTTGGAGAGTATTTCCTTCAACAACTTGCCATATGCCGGCATACCTAAGATAGCATCCATGAACGGAATGTTAATATGCAATTTAGACATAAGTTCAAGGAATTTACCAAAGTGTTTGTCCAAGCGAGCCCTTGCTCGTGATTGAGGGAACGGTAGTGGTGGCTTGTATGGAGGCGGTGCCACATAAGTTGGCTCATCATTCTTGCTCTTGCCTCCATCTTCTTGTAATTGCTCTTCTTCATTCACCACTTGCTTCCCTTTGTCATTTCCCTTAGGTAAGGGATCCTTCATGCTCAACCCACTTCTCGTTGTGATGGCCAACACTTGGCCTCTTGGGTTGTCTTCGGTTCTTCCGGAAAGCTTTCCTGGATCTCTATGAGCTTCACCCGCCTTTTGGAACACTTGTGCTTTCAACACCTTTTGAGCTTTAGAAATGGAAGTCACCGTGCTCTCAAGACCACTCAATCTTCCAAGCAATTACTCAAACATCATTTTGGTTCTATCCTTTGGAGGTTGAGTGAATCCGGGTGGAGGTTCTTGTGAAGCCTTTGGTGGTGGAGCTGTGCTTGTGGAAGCGGGAGGGTTCAAGGCACCATCCGGGTTAGAATAGGAAAACCCGGGATGGTTGTGGTTAGGCCGGTAATTGTTGAATTTCCGGTTGTTGTTGAAGTTCCTTGGGCCTTGATAATTGTTGTAATTGCCCCTTCCCATGTAGTTCACATCTTCCTCCTTGGAAGACAAGTTAGCTTGCACTTGCACTTGAGGGGTCGCTTGGTTCTTCAAAGTTGTAGCACACAACTCCCTCAAAGACTTTAGCTCGTTGTTGATGGCGTCAAGCTTGAAATTGCTCACGGTGACTTCACTCACCTCATATGCTCCCGCCTTTCTCCCTTCACTCTTCCTATGGGAGTACTTCTCAATCACTAAAGCTTGTTTCTCCACAAACTCCCAAGCCTCATCCACATGCTTTTCCATAAAAGTCCCACCGGAAAGAGATTGAAGCTTGAATTGGCTATCTTCATCAAGTCCTTTGAAGTAGATCTCCAATAGCTCAATTTTTGGTATACCATGGTGTGGACAATCTAGGAGAAGATCCTTGAATCTTTCCCAAGACTTGAACAAGCTCTCTCTATCCTTCATCACGAAGGCATTGATCTTCCCTCTTAACTCGGTAGTCTTGGAAGGTGGGAAGAACTTAGTCAAAAACTCGGTTGTCATCTCCTCCCAAGTACTCACTCGCCCTTGTGGAATAGATTGATACCAAGCTAAGGCCTTATCCTTAAGAGAGAAGGAAAAAGCCCTAAGCTTATGGTTGTTGTTCTCCAATCTAGGCGGTCTAAGAGTCTCCATCAAGATCTCATAGTTCATCAAATGTTGATGAGGAGAGTCTCCTTCCATCCCTCCAAATTGATTATGCCGGATCATTTGTAGAACTTGAGGGCGGAGTTCATAATCATGGGCTGCGGGATCTCCTAAGTTCATACCCGGGCGGTGTGCTCTTTGTGCCGGATCCATACGTTGCCCTAACGTTTGTGGCTCCCCAATGGCAATGGGCACAACCCGTATATTAACCGCCTCCGGTTGCGGTTGTGGCGGAGGTGGAGGTTGTTGACGATTAAGCTCAACTTGGACAAGTGCTTGCCTAATCTCTTCAATCTCCCTCCTAGTTGCCTCTTGCCTCTCATTGGCAAGTCTCCTTTCATTCTCCAAAGCTTCATCCCTTATCCTAATTTGCTCTAAAGCCTCTTCCAACTCAGCTTGGAGATCTCTTCCGGCCATCTCTTTCCCCTTTTTAATGCTGTTGGATCTAGATCGAAGGGTTTTCTCCGGTTTGGGATCGAATGGAGCTAAATCCTTGCCACGAGATCTTCGCATACACCTAAAGAATGAGAGATGTCCTGAAAAGCAAAGACACAAACCAAAAAGAGATCAAAAGCAACAAGAAAGACCTATACTATAAACAATCACAAAATGACTCAATCTTAACCTAGTCCCCGGCAACGGCGCCAAAAACTTGTCACGCTAAGAACGTGTGCACGCAATAAGCTTTAAATTTATACTCGTTATATTTCTCCTAACTCCTAGCGAACCCGCAGTGTACGGGACGTTTGTAGTAGGGATAGTATTCCGAGGTCGAACACAAAGACTGAGGTGAGATTGAATCGATTAATGATTAAGTTTAATGAAGATCTAAGCCTAAGAAAAGAGAAAGAAATAAAGAAATGAAAATCTCAATGTTTTTGGTTTGTTTTTAGGTGATCAATTAAGGATCACAAATCATGCAGAATAAACAATCAACTAAGCTAACACCACAAGTGAACAAGGCAAACAAGAAATATATGATCAAAGAGAGAAAAGGCGGATTCTAGGGGTTGGAAATTTCGGTTATGGCATAGGACTCAAGCTATCTAATCATTCCTTGGATTAACTACAATATGTTGGGAGTAAGTGTTTCTAGATTGGGATTAATCACCGGGTAGGTCTCATGGTCCACTAGTCCTATCCTAAGGCCTCATTACCGGGTAAGTCTCAAAGAGCCTAAGGAATGGAATTCCACACAAACCGGATTGTCACCTAGGAATCTAACCTATCCTTACCGGGTAAGTCTCGGAATAGTAAGTCCTAAACAACTATCCTAGCACACTTAGTCCAATGGCGGCTTATGAGGCTCACCACTACCTAGAGTTTATCATCTTTGGAATCTAAGAGTAAGAATCACCGGGTAGGTCTCTTCTAAACACTTAGTTGCTAACACTAGGTCACCCTAGGATAGAATTAGCTCAACAAACACTGGGGTTTCAACATCTTAACATTCTAGAACTTAGACTCATCAATTCAAACAAATCAGACAAATCACGGGGTGTTCTACACTTCCACGGCCGTGCACTAGGAGGAACAAACCGTGGACTTTAACAGAGGTTTCGTTCTAGTGATGAATCATCCATAGGCAATTCTAAGTCCATCCTATCATATTCCTAGCCATAACCATCTTTTCCTTACCCTAGAATCGCATCTATTTAGCCTACAACACACATCATCTCAATCGAAATTATCAAACATAAAATCATAGCATCCATTTGCAAGATAATGAGTAGAAAGAGATGAACAAGTGAAGCAATTAAATCCAAGCTGAAAATGAGATTAGAGATACTCACAACCCTTCAAGAGAAGGTTTAATCGATTCTTACAACTCTAGAAATCGATTCCGAAAATCTTCACTACAAAAACTTATCAAAGACTAGCTATGGTGTGTTCTTCTCTTCCTCTCCAATGGAGCTCTCCTTCCTCCTTTAGTGGTAGCTTCTCCCCAAGAGAATCTTCTTCTTGAGAGTAAGTCTTTTGATTCCCAATTTGATTGGATGATAGGGGATGCCTTCTCTCAGCCTTGCAGGACTACTTTCATACTACAACCTTGCTAGAGAGGGCCATGAGATCGTGGCACAGCTGTCACAACCGTCTAGCAAAAACCACGGTTGGTTCCACGGCCGTGGAAGTGCCAGCAACCGTGGTTTGGTGTTTCAGCTTCGTCTTGAATCATTAAGCTATGATTTGGTGCATGGCTTGTGTTGACAAGGTTCCATGAGTCCTCCTTAGCCTCTAGCTTGCATCCTAATGAGTCCGAGGGTGTGTCGTCTTGATGAACGATCCTCAAACGTATCGATTAAGCTCCTAAATCTCCCAAAATACCTACAAAGCAATGCAAGAGTCCGTGTAGACGTCTATCTCGACAAAATACATGAATTGAGTGCAAACGTCGTGAACTAGTGCTAAACCATGCATGAATGAGTGAGGAATCTATCTAAATAAGTGTCTAATCCTAAGTCATAAATCGTGTTATCATCAAGCAGTAACATTATCGGACTTTGACTCGATATAGGTAAGTCTCTTGGACTTACTTAGCTAGATCTATGTGTTAGCATGAATGGTGATAGTGGTGTGTGATCTGTGTGTTTAATAACAATAACTTGAGTAGGATGACGATATTGTTAATTTGGCCCAAGTATATGTATAACGGGCGGTGACATCAGTGCCCATCTCTAACATGAGACTAGGAGGTTCTCTCCGACAAGCCCAGGTATGTACACAATGAGGTGCATCGGATCCAAGGTTCAATACTTCATTGTGACAACTAAAAGAACTCAACCCAACCTAAACACCGATCAATCATGGTCCCTATATGAACAAGACTCTCCCTTCCCTATAAATATATGTATGTATGTAGGTAGAAAAGCGATCGATCATGGTCCATCTAAGCACATAGGAACCAAATTGTCCCTTCCTATGAATGTGTATATCTAGGTAGAAAAGCGGTAGCAGCAAAGGAACTTACTCCACTTCAATATGGTGTCCAAGGTCCGCTACTCGACGGCGTAGGACGGCTTCGGCGTGTCGTCCTACTGTGCAGACTACACTGTCGACAAGAGTGGAGTCGAGGTTGCAACATAGCGTGACTGGAGATCAACGAGATAGGATCTGTTACGTTGAGACTGAAACGGACCAAAGAATGAGAGGTTGAGACACGTTACCTGGTCGTCGGTGGAGCGGGACGAAGGCGGTGCGGAAGGACGCCTTCTGCTACTTCTTTGGTTGGCAAAGGAGAGGGACGTCGTCGCTATTGTGACGGAGGAGGAAAGGAACCGGCTGCTTCCTGGTGCTATTGTGGTGTGTAGAAGCCGCTGATTCCGGCGTACGTTGCAAGAGGAGAAAGACGTGAAAGTGAGAGGTTGTACACGATCAATTCCAAGAACCGATCTCTCTTTTTCTGTTACGATAGGAGAGCGTGAAACGGATAAGAAACAGAGGGAGGTGGTCCGCCTGGTTAAAACTTGAGAGATGGGCCGGTTGGGTTGGGCCGGTTTGAAGAAGAAAAGTGCCGGGCCGGTTTGAAGAAGGAAAGAGATGGGCACATGTCCGGTCACACACAATAAGATCCGATAATTTTAATTCGAAAACTCGTTTCCGAATTAAAATTTCTGGTTATTTCAGATTATATGAAATTAACGTTCATATAACCTCAAATTATCAAATTTGATGATCAAACTCATAAAATGATGAAATTTACCAAGTCGAAATTGTTTCCTAACTCGGCCAGACCAATCCTATCTCACAAAAGATATTCTAGACAAATGTGTAGAAAAAGGAGTTTTTACATATGTCATGCCATACACTTTTATACATTAATGTTTCCATGGCGTCAACATTTTTTGATATTGAAAAATAAAAGTTATGATATGCATCAATATGGTTGCATCCTTTTGCTTCCTTTTCGGTGTTTAGTATATGTGTTTTTTGTTGTATCAAGATAGTAAGATCGATTAGATACAACATGTATACATGTGAAAACTTGTATGCTTTACGGAGTAAAGATGAACGAGAAAGTCACAAATCAAACGGTCGGACTCTTTAAAAGGGCTCCACCTAGAAGAAGAAAAAGGATGATAAGATGTGGTTGAATATGATATTTCAAACATCCTAAGCCTCGTACTATTAGGCTTGACAATGTACCCAGTGATGGAACACTTTTATTACCCGTCCATCCATTAAATCTTATATCCAACCCGTTATTCACCCATAAATTTTATCACTTGTATTCGTACACGTCAGATGACCGTGTGAGTTGGATTTTTGTAGATAAAATATAATTTATGTAATCAGGTAAAATTCAACCAAAACTTAAAAGAAAGTGCAAATTTCCAAGCTAAAATTATATAACTCATTAAATTTTAAATGATTTCTAAAACTGTTCGAATTAAAAATAAATCCACAATAACTTTCATAGTTTCAAAACATACAGTAATACCAAAGTGTGAAGCCACTAAACCATGTAGCGGTAAATAAAATTTCTTAACTTCTATCAGAAATTTGTAGTTATTTATTCCATTTAAAAAAATTGTGTGTGTGGGGTGGTGGGGGGGGGCTACGGTCCGGGTTCCCTAGTAGGCTGGAGCCGGGGTTTACGGTAGGGATGGGCATCAGATCGATCGGATCCGAATACCCGGATATTCGAATAGAAATTTTCATAAATTCCCGATGCGGATCCGATCCGTATCCGAATATCCGGCACTTTTTTCCCGGATTGGATTAATATCCGCGGATATCCGGCCGATCCGTTTGATCCGAATTACAAAATATAGTATCCGAAAATGATTTTAGCCGAATCGGACCGGATTATTATCCGCGAGTATCCGGATGATCCGTTTGATCCGAATGACTTTTGTTTAACCCGGTTGATCTGTTTGATCCGAGAATGACTTTAGCCGGATCCGGATATCCGCTCGATCCGAATATCCGTTTAATCCGGATATGTATTTGCAACCTTGTTTAATAAAAAGCAATTCAAAGACATAAAAAAATCATATAAAAATGATAATTTTGTAGATGATAAAAATGAGAATGTTAAAGTACATTCTAATAAGAAAATGAAAATAAGGTTTTAAATCAATAAATATCTATATCTTTACACTTGATAAGTACTTCATAAAATACAAAATTAAAAAAATTGAGAATGCTAAAGTAAAAGTAAATAATTTAATCTTGATAAAAATTAATATTTTTAGTTTTAAAACATTAATATATAGCAAATGCTATTATTAAAAATGAATACTTCGAATTATAATGAAATCTTATTTGAATCAAAATTTATTATATGTATGCTTAACTCTTTTAACCATATTAGAACATGATAATATTTTTTATAAATAGATTATTATGAAAATTAATAAAAACATGAACATATTATTAAAACAGCCATTCAATTTATGATCCTATTTAAAACATGTGTAAATGTATGTTGTAAACAAAATGAACATGATGCATTCAAATTATGATCATATTTACAATGAGATCAACTTATAATTAACAGATTATTATGAATATTTATTCATTTAAATGAGACCAACTTATAATAATAGATTATTATTGAAACCAACTTATAATCGTATTATAAAAATCTATAACAAAAAATGAGACTAGCTCATGATTAAAAATTATTATGAACATTTATTCAATTTAATGAGATCAATTTTTGATAAAATATTATTATTAAGACCAATTTATAATCATATTATACGAATCAATATCTTAAAATTAGAACAACTTATAATAACAAATTATTATGCACATTTGTTCATTCAACTGAGACCAAAGACCAACTTATAATAAGATTTATAAAGTATATATCTTACGATGAGATCAATTTATGATAAAAAAAAATATTATGAATATTTATTTCGAAAGGTATGAATATGTGAATATGTACAAAGTCGTATATATTATAGATACATATATGTTCAATTAAATAAATGAGATCAATGTGATTATGTGAGTACGTATAAAGTTCTAAGAAAATAAATATTATCAATTCATTACTTTGATTAACTAAAATATTTTACCATGTATTATTGTGATATATGTCAAATATAAATATTAATACAAAATTACATAGTGATATAAACTAAATGAGTATGCATAAGTTATTAAATTGTAACAAATTAACATTATTAGTTCATTTATTTGCCTAACTCAAATATTATCCTATTTAATGTATTTTCAAAAATAAATACTAGTAGAAAATTGGAATATAAAATCTTAATTTATCTATCCTAAGACAAATACATTTAATGTTATAATAAAAGTTTTTAATAGCCGGATATTCGAGAGTACATAGTGGTCCGGGACTAACTGGATATCCGGCGATACGAAGCTATCCGGCGATCCAGTCATCCAGGTCTATCCGGATATCCGACGACCTGATAGTCCGCGGATATCCGATGATCCGTGGATATCCGATAATCCGCGGATATCCGGTGATCTGTGAGTATCCGGCTATCGGGGATTATCCGGATATCCGGAAGCTTAATACCCCGATCCGTATCCGATCCGGTGGTCCGGAAAAATCTCCCAGATCGGATCAGATCAAAAACGGATACTAAATTATCGGGGGTTTTCGGATCAGGTCAACAAATTTTTCGGACCGGTTCGATGGATCGGATTGATTTTGCCTACCCTGGTTTGCAGGAGGGACGTGGGGCTGGGGTTGTAGTTCGCAAGAGAGGGTTGGAGGTAATTGTGAAATGAAAACAACTATCTATAAAAATTGGTAGAGACGACATTAAGATTATGAGAATTTCTTGTGGGATAGGTATTGGACTGTCTACCCGTATTCAATCTGCTCTACCTCCTGTCATTCGAATTTCACCTGAACACCACCCAAATTCTATTGGTATGATCTTCATATCATTGCCAGAGTTGTAGAGCACTAAACTAGATGGGAGTCATTTTAACAGCACAAAGGCGGGAGATGGCGTATCTTGTCGGCCCATTGGGCCCAGATGAGAAAAGTGGGCCAAATCGGCCCAACATGTATTAGTAGCCCAAGCTCAAGTTGCGCTTTGTTGCCTTCTTCAACTTTTTCAATTACGTTCCCTTCCGGCCACCGAAGAGGTTCCACCGTTGAGTTTTAAGCCTTTCACTCGCGGGAGTCGAACTCAGTGAGCAGCCATGGCGGAAGAACCGAATCCTGTTAGCGATGTTCCTCCCAATCAGACCATTTACATCAATAACCTCAACGAAAAGATTAAGCTTGACGGTAAATATATCCTTCTCACTCTCTCTTCTATCTGCATTAAACCCTAGGCCTTCGTATCTCGTTATTTTTTCTTAAATTGAACCGTTGGAGGTGGTTTTTGAATACGGCAGAGTTGAAAAAGTCGCTGTTGGCGGTGTTTTCTCAATTTGGGAAGATAATGGAGGTGTTGGCATTCAAGACGTTGAAGCACAAGGGCCAGGCTTGGGTTGTTTTTGAGGAAGTTTCTTCTGCTACTAGCGCCCTCAGGCAAATGCAAGGTTTTCCCTTCTATGACAAGCCCATGGTATGTTTTTGGTAACATCAACCTTATACTCACCATCCCAGTTGACAAGAAGAACGAAAGCTAATGGTAAACTGTAATCTGGTATGACAAACTCGCGCTTACGATGTAGATGCTGCGGAATTAGGCTTAATCTACTCTGAAAAATGTGATGTGTATTCTGTAGTTGGGAATAAGTCTTGTGATGCTGGAAGCTTATCAAGCTGCTGTACAGGAACTAAAAATTAGATTGAGAAGCTAAGTTGTTGTCATGTATAAAATGTATAAGGGAATTGGACGAAATAATAGATTTGGTCCTTTGGGGAAACAGGGAATTTTGCAGCTTGATTATCTTCATACAGCACCTTGCTCATTAATCACATTTCTCGCCTTTTTTTTTAATTAGAGCATGGAACAAGTTTTAGTGGTGGAGACCATAAATTGTATGGTACATTCATCAATTGCTTGTACTTGAAAATGATAAGACGTTTATCATTAGGAGTTTGTTTATAACTAATTGGTAGATTATCTGGTCAAGCCATGATGCATAGTTTCTCACTTTCGTATGGAACTGTCTGTCTCAAGTGGTCATGGTATTGGTTTGAAAGATAAAGAATGGTCAAGGCAGGGTGCATGGGTTTTACTTTCTTATGAAACCATGTCTATATTGATTGTAATACCAGATATGTCAAAACATTTTTCCAACTATGCATGATTTAATTCTGTACAGTAATATAGTGACTACTTTGCTGCAGAGAATTCAATATGCAAAGACGAAGTCTGATGTAATTGCAAAGGCAGATGGCTCTTTTGTTCCGCGAGAAAAAAGAAAGAAGCATGAGGATAGAGGTTACCCCTTTCATTCATCATAGAGATCTTATTTTTGTTGATGTTCTGTTAACTTGCCTTTCGTGTTTATTGAATGATATAATCAGTATAGAGATACCAGCCTTGTCTCTTGATGCTATTGTTGATATAACTACCCAAACAACATTTCTAAAGGATTAACTATCATTTGTGGGAAAACCCTGATCAAGAACTATGCTTTCAACATGGAAATCAATTTGCTTTTGGGTTCATTAATATTGTCTCTACAATGCTCGAGGAAGGATGTAACATAAAACTCAAGTAAAAGATCTGTTAAGGTGTAAATCCTAACATGGAATTGGGAATATGGTTGCTTTCATGGTTACAGCAGCTTCTTTTTATTTTAATCTATGTAGTTCAATGATTTCGTACTTGCATTGCTTGATACTGTATTGTAGAAATGAGCTGATCTATTTAAGTGAAAATGCTAACACGAGGTACACATTTGATCATTGACATGGTTGCTGCATTTTTTGTCTTTTTATTTTTCAGCAGAATGATGGTTAACTGTTTTCTATGGGGTGCTTTGCTTGATACTGTGTTGTAACATGGTTTAAAAAGAAAGAGGATATAGGAAGAAGAGTTAGCAAAAAATGAATTCATCTTGGATTTGTGTATTTTATTCTTGTAGGCTTTTCATAAGTAATATCATTTATGTAGTTGAGAATTTTGTTTATTTTTATTATCCATATCATGCGTGTGAATTAAACTATTTGTCACTTTCTGTTTGGTTCATATGCAGCTGGGAAAAAGAGAAAAGAACAAATTGATCCTAATCAAGTTGGAGTTACTCTTCCTTATGCAAATGTATATGGGGCACCTCCTGTAAGTTTTTTTTTATCTGCACTTTTTTTTTATGTTTAGTGGAAAGGACCATATTCAGATTTGAAAATATTTTCATTTGAGTTATTTGCAGTCACTTGTTGCTACATAGTGCTCAACAAATTCCAAGATCTAAGTTCATGTACATGTCAATTTATCCACTGATGTACCTCAGTTGTCTTGCTCATAGTTGTGTAGTAGAACAAGCTAAAGTCAGGAGAGTGATACTTGATATCATTAAAGCCACAAATATGAAGAGCAGATGGATGTATATTGAAAAGGACCCTTGCAGTTGATAAGACTTGGCAAACATACTCATAATGGGAGATTACAATACAATTAATACCTCAATCTTGCATGATAGTTGATTGTCATATATGCACTTTAGATATCATAACAGATTCAGTTTTAAATCTTGATGATATAATTTAGGTTAAGAAGGGAAATGCTGTTAAGCGGATACCATGTTTGCCTCAAGTGTAGATGTGTTTTCATTATGTGATGCTTATTTCACTTGAATATATGCAGATGTCTCAAATGCAATACATGGGAGGTGCATCGGCAGTTCCAGATGCACCAGCTCCCCCAAACAACATCCTATTCGTTCAGAATCTCCCTCACGAGACTACAACTACTATGCTACAAATGCTTTTCTGCCAATACCCTGGTTTCAAGGAAGTACGTATGGTGGAAGCGAAACCGGGGATTGCATTTGTGGAGTATGAAAATGAAATGCAGTCAAGTATAAGCATGCAGGCACTCCAGGGTTTCAAAATCAGTCAACAGAATGCCATGCTCATTACATATGCCAAGAAGTAACTTTTGAATGAGAGCCCTGCATTTCGTTAGGTGTTGGCATGATGTAATCTTGCTCTCATTTATAAAACTTAAGATTTTCTCTAGCCGTTTACACCATTCAAGTAATGTAGAATTTAAGTTGTGCTGTATTTGAGAAACGAGGTTTTCTTTTGTTCGTATTTGGCATCTTATATGTGCTCTTTTTGAATATACTATAGGGTTATATATTTAGAAAACAAGGAATGAAGTGAAAGTCTGAAATACACTTCTCATCACTTTCAACATCAAGTAAGCTTAACATAAAATCTTCCAATAATGAGTGATCATACCAAGATTTTGAATGGCAAATTTGTTGTTTCTCTTACATTCTGTCAACAATGTGTCATATACACATCATCGCCTACAAGAATACTGGAAATGCATTTATTTCTCCTTGATTTTATTACAACTGTAGCACCCCTATATATACACTATTACAGCCAATCACATGACAGTAAATGTATTATGGAATGTTCACTAATTATGGTGAGTCATCATTTTGTGGCTTCTAGCTGTCATTATGGGATTGTGCTCTAGTATCCCCTCGAGGAAAACTATGTGAGGCATAGTTGAGATCGTAATTGCGGAAATCGGAAAGACGGTAGAGTTTTTGTCAAGGGGTGTACAATTTAATCTTTGGACGATAAGAATGCTACTTCTAAAGTTTTTGCTTGAATCCTCTCTCGAATAAAGTGAAAGTCTAATGACAAATGTTTGATTCGATGAAGAAGCGCTGAGTTGATAGCTGTATATGTCACTCCTAAGTTGTCACACCATAATGTGAGAGGTTGAATGAGATAGATGTGCAACTCAAACAATAATGTCTGAATCTAGAGTGTCTTTGCATATGCTAAGAGTTAGAGAGCAATACTCAGCTATTGTGGAAGATGTAGACATTGTTAATTGTTTCTTGGAGGTCCATGAAATCAGATTAGTACCTACATAGACACAATAAGCACTAGTGGAGGGTCTATCTTCAAGATTGCCTCCCCAATCTACATCAATGCATGTGGATAAAAGTGGTGATGAATCAGATTTGATGTGCAACTACAACTCAATAGTGGAATTTAGATAGCGTAGGAGACTCTTTGTTTCTTGTCAATGATAGGTGCATGGTTTGTGCATATATTGAGCAAGTTTGTTCACAATATATGAGATATCTGGTCTCATAAAAGTAGGATATCGTTGACTACCAATAACACTATGGTAGAGGGTGTGATCTTGAAAAGGTTCAAAAGATGTAGAAGTTGTTGAGGTAGTTGCCATCGGGGTGGAGACAACCTTACCGTTTAGGATGTTGGTTTTGGTGAGAAGATATTTGATGTATTTAGATTGAGACAAAAAGAAGCTTGCTGATGAAAGTTACACTTTAATACCCAATAAATAGTTGATTGGTCCTAAGTTCTTGACTGGAAAGGCATGTGAAAGAGATTACATAAACTACATAGCTAACTCATTAGTGGAAGAGACAACAATTAAATCATCAACATACACCAAGATAAACACAAACTGAAATCCTTAGCGATAGGTGAACAAGGAAGTATCTGCTAGAGAGGGAGCGAAACTCATAACGACTAAGGAGCCACTAAATTTGAAGAACCAAGCTCGGGGAGCTTGTTTCAAACCGTATAAAGATTTTTTGATTTTGAAAATGTAGTTTGGAAGAGAGGAATGAAGGAACCCAAGGGGTTGCGCGATGTATACATATTTTGTGAGATCACCATGAAGGAAAGCATTTTGTATGTCCAATTGTTGGACCACACACCATCGCATTGCAGCAATGGAAAAGAGAAGACGAATGGTTGAGGGTTTGGCAATGGGAATGAAGGTTTCATTGAAATATATCCCATGTGTTTCAAACCCCTTCGCAACTAAATGAGCCTTGAGTCTCTTTATATTGCCATTGGAATGCCGTTTGGTTTTTTTTAGTACACCCATTTAACACCCAAAACGTTTGAGGAAGAAGAAGGATACACTAGTTGATGCAGGTTGAGGCCGCAATTGACAAATCTAAATTAGAAGTCCACAAGAGCTTCAAACTTGAATAATCTCGGTGATAATCTCGGCTAAGATGAGTAATATCTAGTGGCGAGATTTCCGAAAGACTAAAGAAAGCGAATGGTGAGATATATGGATGGATGGATGGGGAGATTAGATGTGAATATGGGATGGACTAAATTGATGGAATATATGAATAGAAGAACTAAGATATAATTGCAAGAACCTTGAACAATTGGATCAAAACCTGAACAGTGAATTACCTTAACCCTTCCTTCTTCAACCTTACGCAAGTCTTCAAATCGAGGCAAGCACAAAGAGGAACTAGAATCGACTAGGAGCACTAGTCTCTAAGGAGATTAACACACACAAGAAGAACCTATCAAGGATTCACAACGATTCAATCAAAGACTCTCTTTTTGATTGACTAGGAATGAATAAAACGATACCTTCGCGAATGAAGATCCGAGTATCTCACAATATTTTTATGGATGAAAATTCTACTCGACGAAGTCGATCCTAGGGAGGTCTTTATAGCCGAAAAGCCTCCAAATAAAAGAACAAATAATCCTAAAAATATAAGATAAAAGATACCTTTAGAATGTCTAGAGGTTAAAGGTATTAAAATGTCTAATATAAATAACTAGAAGCTTCAACTCGTGTCTTCAACTCGTGGCATCTCCTTTATGGTCTCCATGGCTGGAATCGTCATCAATGTAACTTAGGAAGACTTAGACACAAAAAGATCACCAATGGTCTCCTTAGAAGCTAATGACACCAACAAACTAGAAACATCTTCTTGAATGGTTCTTGCCTCTGATCTAGTGATAAATCCTTCAATGGCATGACTTATAGATAGTTTAGACTCCTTCTCCTTCAATACCCTTCCCTTGCTCTAGTGATTGTTCCATGTGTAGTAGGGCTTGTTAGGGATGGTCCCTCATCAAAATTTCATCCATGATCTAAGGATTGAATGATCCCTATAATGCTTTAGTTTATTTTATGCATATATCTTTATCAATTGAGGTTTTGAAATTATTTCTTTTCAAAGTGGTCACTCCACCTATGGAAAACCTCTATAAGGAGTGGCATTTTTATTGGTTTAGATAAAAACAAGTGAAGGGCCAAAAATGAAGATTATTTTATTAGATTTATTGAAAATAACTTGGTTT
The DNA here is from genome assembly GCA_033239125.1 of Fagopyrum homotropicum. Taxonomy (NCBI): domain Eukaryota; kingdom Viridiplantae; phylum Streptophyta; class Magnoliopsida; order Caryophyllales; family Polygonaceae; genus Fagopyrum; species Fagopyrum homotropicum. The sequence continues at coordinate 55,249,595 of BSWB01000002.1, read as the reverse complement.
TGAGAGTACTAGTTTATCAAAACTTCGAGGATTTCTAACCGTCGTAGAAACTTCCGGTCTTTGAACCTTTTCCAACTGAAGGGCCACAAGCGAAGGTTTTTCTTGTTCTTTTCCAGATTTCTAAATGCTTAATGGGTTTTTTCTATTCTCGCTAAACCGTTGGATTGAATGCTACGTGAGTTGGAAAGAGTGGTCTTGGTTTGTCTATGCCCAAGGAGATTTTAGATGGTTACCTAGTTTATTCATTATCCAATATTCATGATATATTATATATATATATATATATGCATCAATGTATTGAATCAATATAGTTAAATATATATATATATATATACCCATCAATATATTGAATCATTATAGTGGGATTCCTGTTTCCTTAGATCAACTTTTCTCCCATCATTGATTTGCTTTTTATCGTTGCTTGTTTATTGCTTCTTTTATGCTTAATATAATCAACTATTATTCTTATCCAATTCAGACACAATCCCTGTGATTTGATAATCCGATTATACTACATCTGATCCCGTAATACTTTTGGGGGAGATTGTTGTACTTCGGTAAAACTTCCATGATCAAGTTTTTGGCGCCGTTTGCGGGGATTATAGATAGATTTGTTAATATTAATTTTTAGTTATTTTAAGTTTTTTATTTGCTAGTTTGATTTTTGATTTTGAACTCTAAGGTTAAATTATTGAATGCACATGATCCACGATTCGAGCAAACTTGTCCCCTAGACAACGAGATCGAACGCACTCTTCGCAAGCAAAAGTCCACCAAGAGAGTCGGTGCTTCTAGTCATACAATGGATGAGGAAAACAATCAACTCCCTGCTACTAATCCACGTGTTGATATCGCGAGGTTAATGCCGCACTAGTTGCTGAAAGGGCTCGTCACCCTCAAACGTTGACGCTATGATGAATTCTAGACAGAGGGTTTCTAACCACATCTTCGTACTACCCGCACTCAGAGGAAGGAATTTTAACCTATGTACAAATACGATTATATTGATCCAAAACGATTAATTCTTAGGAGTGCTAAATAAGAATCCGCTTCAACACCTGCGAAACTTTGAGAATATAATGAATACACTGAATTATGAAAATATTGCTTCCGAAGCTCTAATAATTAGGCATTCATTTTATCTTTGATAGGAAAAGTTGTTAATTGGTTGCAAAACCACTTTCTGGTACCTTTTCCATGTGCAAAAGACTCATGTCACCATTCCTAAGCAAATACTTCCCTCCTAATAAAATTGTTGAATTCTAGGAGAAGATATCACACTTTGATATGGAAGACGGAGAAACATCTATGCTGCATGAGAGAGATTCAATGAAATGCTGCATTCATGCCCCCACCACATATTTGATAAGGGAGCATTGCTCGAGTACTTCTACAGCCAGCTGAATAACACTACAAGAAATCTGGTGGACACTACAAATTCCCATGGATTCACTTGAATGAATGAAGATTGAAGAACCGTTAGGTAAATATAAAGGATAAAGATACTCTAGAAGGGGGGTTGAATAGAGTATGGGAACTTTTCGCAAAACCAATCTCAAGGCCTTGAAACCAATTTCAAGGGCCTTGATGTCGATCTGAGCTCTTTGTGAAACTTTGATTTCAATGGCTTTGAAACAACTTTCAAGGGCCTTGACTTTGAACTCCTGCAAAATAAAGTTAGTCACAATAAACAAGATATAGTGCGGAATGTAAAAGATCGACAGAAGGATATGTTTACGAAGTTCGGCTCTAAATAGCCTACTCTCCGTCACAGGGTATAGCCTTAAGATCTAACTATCTATTATCAGCTTCAAAGAGTCCTAGATACAAACTAGAAGAAATCTCCTTCTTCTCTCACTGTAGCCAATGCTACGATCTAGCTCCAACTCTTCACCTTGCTATAATAGCCTAGTTACTTCGTAGAGTAACACACACTCGAGTATAACACACTTTAGATATGCCAATGGAGCTCTCGAGTTTTATCTCTCTCTAGGGGATAAAGCTTTTTAGAAAAAGAGAGAAAGAAAAACTATTAATCGAATGAAGATGATTTTGGATCGCTTGAAGACTATTGATGTTTCCGTGTAAGCTTGTGTCATTGTTCTTCAATCGCCATCTTCATTTACAACCTTCTATGGAGAAGTCTTCTGCCATTGGAAAGATGACCATTTGGAGATCACTCTTCTTCTCCATGAAGATTGCTTCTTGGTTGAGATGAGATAGACGTTGTGGATCTTCATCTCTTGAGAACACGTTGATCTCTAGCTCCTTGATCTTCTGATATTTGTTGTAACAATCTTCAAATCCAGAGGAGAGAATCTTCGTGCTTTTTGGTTAAGGATCTTTGAAAGATCTTCTTTGATGGCCGGTTGAGATCTTCACTTGATCATATCTTTTTGTTTGAGCAAATCACTCGTGGAAGATCTTCTTAGTGATTTGAAATCTTTGAACGTGCGCCCTTGACTTCTTCGTTCCCTTGGAATTCATTTCAAGGCCTTCGTTGTTTGAATACTCTAAACTCCTTGTCTTTCAAACTCTTCAAAGGTCCTTTGAAGTCTCTTGCAAAACCTACACTTTGAATACTTCAAACCACCATAGCAAACCAAGCAACACAATATATAGACAATAATTCATTGGTTAGCGTATCAAACTACTTCATTTGTGTTTAAGTCTTCCATCATCAACACCTGTATAACATTAAAATCAAGGTGGAGTTTGCAACCGTTGTTGAGCACATGGGGAAATATGTTAAGACCTGTACCAAGACATGAGGTGTCTATAATGTCCACGATGATGACAAGATTAAAAAGCTGCCCAAGAATGTTCAAACCCTGATGAAGCTTACCGACGGTAATCCTTCTTCCTCGGTATCCAATCTGGATATGAAGTGTCAATTTTACAAAGGTGTGGGGCATGAAATAGAAGATTGTACCAATTTCAATGAGCATATGAACTATTATGAGGCTTTGGAGCAAGTCAACTACTTGGAAAATCAAAGGGAGTACCAACGGGATAAGCCTACACTAGACCTCCTTTTCCTCATAGGAATTTTCAACAATTTGCAAGCAGAAATTTCCCACCCCGTGATCCCATCCCTAATCAAGCTACCACGGCTAGACAAATTTCTCCTTCTCCTACCACGCAAGAAAAGCTATCGGAGAGGATCGTAAATGGACAACAAGCACTCACTAGATCCATTGGCGACATAAGAAATTCCATCACGATCATGGAAGAAAAATCCAACCGCTTGGTGACCACTATTGAGGTTCTAGGAAAAGGACACAAAATGCTAGAGACTCAGGTCATGCAACTAAGTCAACCATTTGAAAAGGCTCAAGGTAAACTCCTTGCTACTATAGAAACCAGTCCACATGGAGTATGTGTTATTACCTTGAGGAGCGGGAAGGAAATTGCTAATCTCGTACTGCCTCTACCCCCACCAAGACAAGTCAAAGAAAAGGCTGATCTGGAAGAGGTAAGGGTTACCACACCTCCTAAACTTTATTGTCCTCCTCTTCCTTCTCTCAAGCTCACAACATGAAGAGGCTTGATGAAGATTTCGGAAGTTCCCGTATAAAATGAACAAGATCTACCTAGAGATCCCATTGGTGGAGGCATTGAAACAAATGCCCAAGTACTTAAAGTTCATGAAGAAACTCCTCTCCAACAAGAAGGTGAGAAATTTTGAAGGTTTCATTGATGTAACCAAGGAATGTAGTGCTACACTCAACATAAAGATGTTATCGAAGAATGGAAACTCGAGAAGCTTTTGCATACCATAAACCTTCGGTGGACAAAAGCAATCATCCCTTTGTGACCTTGGTGCTAGTGTGAGTTTGATTTCACTCAAGTTATGTAACGGTTTGTCCCTTGAGGAACTCTCCCTGGTAAAGTTCACATTAACACTAGCCGATAAGTCCGTGATCAAGCTTGTAGGAATGCTTGAAGATGTTATGGTAAGGATTGATAAGCATGATATGCTTGTTAACTTTGCGGTCGTAAATGTTGATGCAAACACCAATGTTCATGTCATCTTTGGAAGACCATTTCTTTTCATCGTATGTGCCCTCATTGACGTCCGGTATGGATTTTAATTATTTTCCGATTTGATGACAACACAGTGAAGTTCACTCTTCCTCACCTTCCTAAACGTTATTTGATTGATGATGATATTTGTGTCATACATGATTCTATCACCAATGACAATCGCATGATCATTGATGATACTCCCCTTTTAGATATATTTGCTTTGCAAGACACTTTAGTAGTTGAACCCTCCGATATACTCTTGCGAGAAGTCCTTCGAGACCAAATGGAGATGCAAACTACTCTCCTTCAGCTCACTACATCTATGAAGAATCTTGTCACAAACAACTTGTAGTTGGATAAATGACTCAATGTTCTTTGTAATCACCATGATCTAATAGAACATCGATTAGACTATCTAGTATCCGGCCGTTATGATGTTATCACTCATATCCATTCCTTTGACACAATGATGGAGGATATTCAAGCAACGTTGGATGTCATTTCCCTTGAAGGCAAGACAACTGAGTTCGGATACCTCCTACTACTTTGGAGCAAGAAAAAGCACAAGTGAGAGAGTTGAAACGGCCAGGAGACAACCACTAGACAACCGTCTCATGCCCGTTTCATCACCGTCCAGTGTAAAAATTAAAATAAAAGCAGAAGGTCATAGCCACATCTTCACACCGTACGGCCACCCCACAACCTCAAATGGCCTCCCACTCGGCCAAGCTGGCCGTTTCGTCGAGCGGTGACTCTGGAAGTTTTGAGTCAGACTATTTTTCTAATGATCATCGACCGCCTATCTTAGTGTTTGTCTCATGCCCCAAAAATCCTACAATGGAAACTTTGTTCATCATTATACCATTTGGACAAGATAGTAAGACGCCCTACTCACATGTCTCACCCTCACCTACCCCACCTTCAGATTTTGTCCAACCTCGTTCTCCGTTCTACCCTCCCTCGACGATACAAGAGACTCTTGTTTGTCCCCACCTACTTCCCGCGCTCCGTTGATGCACACTTGGCCTACACCTCCATCGTGGTGGTGAAGGATTTCCTCCGGAGTAGGACACATGAGTTGAGCTAATTACCAAAAGAAGTGTTGCATGGGGAGGCAACCCATGTGTTTGATTTTATTTTTCTATCATTTGCCTAAGTTATTTTTCCTTTTTCTAGATGACGACTGTTGGGTATGTTCTATGTAGAATGTTTCAGGATTCTAAGGATACAAAAAGCAGACTTCAAGAAGCCTCCACATCATTCCGCCTTTCTATTACCCTTCTTCCCTTGCACCATATGTATTACATTGGTTTGTGAGTACCTTCTTCTCTTTACTTCTTTCTCACATCAAGGATGATGTGTAGTTTAAGTATGGGGTATTTTACTCACATTCGCATATCATGTTTCCCTTTCATGTCACACATTTCATATTTTGATCCTATGTTACCTTCCCACCTTTAAATATATTTCCTTTCAATTATCTACTTCTTGCCTTTTATTATCCCTTCTTTGGTCCCCCTAAAAAAAGCCTCGCATCTTTGTTTAGCCTCATTTGACCTTATCCGGGTTTGTGATGGAAGAAGAGAACGAATAAATCAAGTATGGGCTATGCTTGAAGTGCGAAAGAAAATACAAGAAGTTAATGCACAAGTTTGGATGCATGTTACATTATTGAAGACATTTTCATGTTTGGCGGAAAATACAAAACGCTCCGCCAAATGTGTTGCACCAAATAAATTGTGAATCGGTTCTAAAGTAAAGCAAAAAGCTTATCCCTGAAAAAGATATCAAACGCTACAAAGTTCAAGTGTTATGGTTCATGAAGAAATATATTTGATAAAGGAAAGTGCAAAGTGACAATGCTTTGAAGGAAGTTTTGAGTTGCAAGATTCGAAACACGGACTAGATTTGCCCATTTTGACATACTCTTTTGGCCTACCGGCATTACTTTTCCATGTTGTAATATCCGGAATTTTTATTCCGTTTATTTCCGTAACTTACCGGTTTCCGATTCTTTGACTTCACATAAAATTATAGGTTTAGCCCAAACCCTAAGTTAGAACATGACTTGTCGTTGACATGGTCATGACGTCCTAGTGACGAGAACAAGATGAGACCATGATAAGGTTTAACGAGATTAAGACGAGGCCGTGACAATACCATGCATGAGCTTGACAAGGCCATGACGAGTTTTGACAAGGCCTTGACAAGCCCCTACCAATCTCAGCCCACATTTTTTTTAGCCCAGTCCGTTGGTATACTTCAGCAGATTGGCCATTGTCCAGCCCGGCGTGGCCTTAGGAGAACGCTGGCCCAGTTCATGCCCAACCCAGCACGTAGAAGGAGAAGCTGGCCATCCCCTTCGCCAGCCCAGGAGCACGCCAGCCCACCTGCAGTACCACGTTCACTTGCTGAACGTTACTAAAGAACGTAACAGCCGAGATCTTCGCTGATCTCCTTCCCGTTTCAGCCGCTTGCAATCTGTCCAGATTCACGCCAACTACGCCATTCCTTCGTTTTTGTATCGAGTCAAAGAACCGCAACATCCTACCAGTGGGTCATTCCTTCACGCAGACCAACATCCTTGGCTTCTACCTCGCACAGCAAACGCAACTCGTACCAGAAGAGCCGGCCAGGACTACGACCCTTCGACCCAATCGAATCAGAACCGAGGGGATAACATTCGGAGGCGCTGCAATCCTCCTCCTCCGGCGTGACAAAAGCAAGGATCTCTCAAGCGTAAGTTGGTCACTCTACTCCTCTCTTGTCTCGTTTCTGTAGAGCCAGTTACTACTGTGAGAGGGTCTTGATACTATGATTTCTCGTGCAGCCAACATCCGACCCTCTCTCTTACTCGCCTAGACGTATTGATGCTCTAATAGCCAGTTGATTGCCCTAGGAGCCTTCTTGCATCACTGTTGAGTAAGTTAATCACCCTTATTAGTTTGATGTTACAATATGTAGAGGAGATGGTAGTACTTAGTTAAATCCTTTATTTTTATGGTTGAAAAGTTAGGATGTATAGCAATTGCTGATGTTTATGAGGGTTGAGTCATGAGGTGTGTTGGTAGAGAATAGTGGTGCAGTTGTGCTGTCAGAAATAGAGAAAGAAGGAACTGCTGTGCATATATTGGTGTTTTATTCAGTTTTGGAAGTTGGAAACTGTCAATATTGTATATCAATGAAAAGAAGTTATATTGAAGATCCACCGTTGAATTTCGGATATGTTGTAGACTGTTGATAGCATGAATTATAGTCTATATTTTGGGGTTTGTTTGGACGTTTTATCTTCAATAATCTGCATGATTGTATGTATAATATGTGATTATATTACCATTTCATCTACCTTTGCGGGAATCGAGGTCTACACCTAGTTTTGTTGTAATCGTAGGTAAAATGGCACATTTTGCATCAAAAAGGAGCAAAAGGAGCTATGGAGTCATTGGAGCTACATTCAGGAACATAAGGAACCATCCAGGAAACATAGCCATGGATTAGAGATTCACTTTGGACCAGATTTGAGAGATTTCACATTCAGTTGTGACTCACCTCGGTTGACTACAGATTCACCTCGACCGAGGTGATCCAGAGAAGTCGACTCGACCGAGGCGAACATCTGGGACGCGGCGAGAATATTTTATTCTTGGCTGAGATCTTTTATCTTTGGAAAGAGATCTTATATTTTTGGGCTTGGCTTCTGGAAGGAAGAAGATATGCTAGATCATATATTTTACCTATTTTTATGGGAAGAAATCTTTCTAAGATATCTTATCTTTGGAGAGTAATTTTCTTATAAAAAGGGTTGGATTTCCCACAAATCCAGATCATGCTATACCACCGATCAGGGTTTATACACCACAGCAGCCATACTCCAGTTGGGAGATTCGAAGAACCTTTTTGAAGGTTGAAGGAAGATTGAAGATTATAGCTTTTATAGCTTTTGAAGGGTTTTTGTAAGATTATCTTAGATTCCCTTCCTTGTTGTCTTGTTTTGTTGGATTTCTATCCAAGGAACGCTTTGTTGTGATATTTGATTCAGTTATTGAAGTCTTTTCATCAAATTCTTCTTGTTCAAATATTCACCTTCTTCCCATATATTTGATTATTGCTTTCATGATGATGAGTGGCTAATTTCCTTGTGTGATTCTAGGGTGATTGGCTGAAGGTTGTGGGGAAAACAATGATAGAATGATCTTAATCACAGTAGGACCTTGAAAGTTCGAGTCTTTAACCTTAAACCTAAGCATCTCGCTTTGTCGATGAACATTTCGGCCGGGGTGGAATTCTTCTGACCGAGGTGACTTATCTGATCCGAAACTGAGAGTTAAGTGTTAGAGTTTGCCAAATCCTATTCTTATTACACCTTTCCTGGTCCAATGCAAGCCTAGGATGAGACTTACCCGGTAATTCCTTAGTTTGTTTACCTAAGATCATAAGTATAGGTAATAAAGGTTTATCATTTATTGGGGTTTGAGTGTGCTTTCATCCCATCTTTGTGAGTTAGCCTAAGACTTACCCGGCAAAGGTTGATTCTATTCCCTTAGATGGTGTGTTAGTTTGAGGTTATAGTTCTTTATCTTAATTCCTTGAGACTTACCCGGTAACAGGAGTTACGGTTTAGGATTAGTGAGTAGTGAGATTTACCCGGTGATCTATTCCACTTTAGAAACACCTTCCCCTTGCAAAAATCTCAGCTTTGTCCGCTTATCTTTAGATCTTGAGTTGGAACCACAACTAGATGCTTTAATCCCTAGAATTGCATGTTTCCTTTATTGACTGTTTATCATCTTTGATTGTTTTAATTGCTTTTGTGGTTAGTAATTACTGAAGCTTACCGTGATTGGACTTTGTTTCACTAAGTCCCTGTGATCGACCCCTGGAATTCCTTGCTTTTTACTACGATTGACCCGTACACTGCGGGTTCGCATCCTTGTTTTAAGCTTACGTCTAGGGTTATAAATTTAAAGCTTGCACACACCGTTTGGAGCGAACAAGTTTTTGGCGCCGTTGCCGGGGACTTGGTCTAGACCGAGCCGGTTATGGTTTGCTCTTGGGGCACTTGCCCCCGTGTCTACTAACCACTCTACTTGAGTGACTTTTGCAGGTTCTTTCTTAGGTTTATGCGAAGAACCCGCACTGGGAAGGAAATCGTTCCTTACGATCCCGAACCAGAGAAGACATACAAACGACGCTTAAGAGAAGCGAAGATGGCCAACTAGGACAATCGCGATCTTGAGGCCGAGTTGAAAGAGGCGCTAGAGCAGCTACGTCTCAGCAGGGAAGAGCTAAGGCAAGAGAAAGAAGAAACTCGCGCCAGGACTGAGGCGATCGAAGCAGATATGGCAGCCTTACAAGACCAATATCTACTTCGACCGAGGGAAGATCCAGTCCCAGATCCTCGACCGATGCAGGATCCAGTTGCTGACCCTCGACCGAGGCAGGTTCCAGTACCTGACGCCCCGGCCGAGATACTTCCACCTCGGATGCCAGTCCAAGGCGTTCTTCTTGTAGGAATCCCACAAACCCTAGGCCAAAGGATGGACCCCAATCAACAACTGAGGCGTCCAAGAGTTAACCTAGGAGATCCAGCGGACCATGACTACGAACTTCAACCGCAAGTTCTATTCATGATTCGCCAATGCCAATTCGGAGGGCTAGAGAAGTAATCACCACATCAACATCTTCAAAACTATGAGATCTTGATGGAGACCTTGAGACCCTCAAGAATTGAAAATAACAATTACAAGCTAAGACCTTTTTACTTTTCTTTAAAAGATAGAGCTCTTACTTGGTAACAATCTCTTCCTCCAGGAAAAATTAGCACATGGGAGGAGATGACGACGGAATTCTTGACCAAGTTCTTTCCCCCTCAAAGACCGCTGAAATGAGAGGGAAGATCAATGCTTTCATTATGAAGGACAAGGAGAGCTTGTCCAAGTCATGGGAGCGGTTCAAGGACATTCTTTTGGATTGCCCACATCATGGGATTCCAAAGATAGAGTTATTGGAGATATACTTCAAGGGACTGGACGGAAGCACCCAGTTCAACCTCCAACTACTCTCCGCCGGTACCTTTATGGACATGGCGATTGACGAAGCTTGGGACTTCATCGAGAAGCAAGCTTTGCATATGGATAAGTACACCCATCAAGGAGCTGAAGGTGGAGTTAAAAGAGTTAACTTCCAAGAAACTCAGCCCAACAACAATCAACTCACGTCTTTGAAGAATGACGTGAAGCAATTGAAGGAACTCTTGGTTGCTCAAACCAAGAAGGAAGATCAAGGACAAAGGAACAACAACAATGGATACCGTAACAACAACAACGGTTCCCGGAACAACAACTACAACAACAACAACAGAGGATCCAATAGCAACAATTGGAGGGCGAACAACCAAAATTCTGGTAACAATCATTCAAACTCTAATTCTAACGATTCCTCTAATCCTTTCCTTTCTTCCCCTTCTTCTTCTTCTACTCCATTAAAGAGCCAAGGGCAAGGATCAAGTTCGTCTCAGCCGGAAAAGAAAGACGCAGTGCTGGAGGCTATCTTGATCAAGCTTAGTGCTATGGAGACTTCTATGACTTCATTTTCGAAGGCCCAAAAGGCCTTTGAACAACAACTTGCAAGTAGGGCGAATGAAGCGCCAAGAGATCCAAGGAAGCTTCCAGCAAGGACGGAGAGCAACCCTAAGGGCTAGATCATGGCCATAACTACGAGGAGTGGACTGAGAACTACAGATCCAGTGTGTCGGTCGGTGCCAGTACCGACGAAGACCACCTCGGTCCAGGTGCAGTCGAAGAACACTTCGGCCGAGATGCCAACCGAGGTGGAGCCACAAAAAGCGGAGGAGAAAACTGAAGTTTATGTTCCACCTCTTGCATACAAACCACCACTTCCATTCCCCCAGTCAAGGGCCAGAGCATATCTAGACAAGCACTTTGGTAAGTTCCTTGACTTGATGAATAAACTGCATATTAACATTCCTTTCCTTGATGCTATTCTAGGGATGCCCGCCTATGGGAAGTTCTTGAAGGAGATCCTATCAAGGAAGACGAAACTGGAAGATTTTGGTGAAGTTAAGATGACATCTAAATCCTCGGAGCTTATTCAAATCATGAAGGAGAAGATGCCACCTAAGTTAAGAGATCCCGGCTCATTTTGCATTCCCATTCAAGTTGGGGATGTAACTTGTGAAGCCCCTTGTGATCTAGGAGCCAGCGTTAGTATCATTCCGCTGGAGCTATGTGTGAAGATCGGACTTGGAGAGCCCAAGCCGGTCAAGATTCGACTATACATGGCGGATCGCTCCATCACCCATCCGGTGGGAATTTTGGAGGATGTTCCGGTCAAGTTAGGTAACTTCTATTTACCAATAGATTTTGTTGTACTTGACATTCCCGCAGATTATCCTGTTCCTATTATTCTCGGGAGGCCATTTCTATCAACTTCGGGTTGCAACGTGGATTGCAAGAACGCCAAGTTGAAATTCAACATTGGTGGCGATGAGGTGGAGTTCGCATTACTTGCAGCCATGAAAGGGGAGCAGCTAAGCGATGATATCTTCAACATCTACAATGAAGAAGAATCAAGAGAATTGGTGAGCTCTATCCTTATTAACGATCCACTCGAAAGAGTAATTAGTTTCAGTTTAATGGAGAAAGGTATAGATGCTTCTTGTGATGCAGATATACGGAGCTTTAAAGCACTAGAAGAAGATCTAGGAGCTAAAACTGAGAAGCTAATCCAGGAGACAAAGATCTCCAATTTCGGTTCCAGTTGCAGTACCTCGACCGAGGCACTTCCTGGACTGAGCGAGACGACGGAAGAACATCTCGGTCAACGCCTCTGCGCCTCGACCGAGGTCGATGGCGAGATGATGTCAACTGAGATTACTGAGAATAACAAACTTTTTATCCCCTTCTCTGACATTCATCCTCAGTTGGTGGAACATTCTATCCACCAACTTTCTGATAATAAAGGACCTTGGTATGCTGATATTGTGAATTATCTTGTTTGCCAGGAAACACCGCCCGGATTAACGTACTCTCAAAAGAAAAGATTCTTCAAAGAGGTACGCCATTACTAATGGGACGAGCCGCTGCTATTCAAGCGCGGACCGGATGGGATGCTTCGAAGATGCATTCCGGAAGATGAAGTTAATAGCGTCATACGGCATTGCCATTCACTTCCTTGTGGAGGACATGCTAGCACCGATAAGACGTGCGCTAAGGTATTACGTTCCGGTTTCTTTTGGCCTACATTATTTAAGGATGTACAATCGTTTGTTGTCTCTTGTGATGCATGCCAAAGAACAGGAAATCTATCTAGGAGGAACGAAATGCCACTTAATAACATCCAAGAAGTGGAAATCTTTGATGTATGGGGATAGACTTCATGGGACCTTTCCCATCCTCCGGAGGAAACCTCTATATTCTTCTTGCAGTTGATTACGTCTCTAGATGGGTCGAAGCCATTGCTTCTCCCACTAATGACGCCAAGGTGGTTGTGAAGTTCTTGAACAGAACTATCTTTCCACGTTTTGGAACTCCACGCATCATCATCAGCGATGGGGGAACGCATTTCATCAACCGGAAGTTCAAAGCACTTCTATCGAAGTATGGGGTAACCCACAAGGTATCAACCCCTTATCACCCTCAAACTAGTGGACAGGTCGAGATCTCAAATAGAGAAATCAAGGCAATTTTGGAGAAGACCGTCTCTAGGACGAGGAAGGATTGGTCCATGAAATTGGACGATGCTCTTTGGGCCTACAGGACCGCATTTAAGACCCCCATAGGTACCACCCCTTATAATTTGGTATATGGGAAGTCTTGCCATTTTCCCGTTGAGTTAGAACACAAAGAATATTGGGCGATCAAATGGTTGAACTTCGACATTAAGGAGGCCGGCGAGAAGCGGCTATTGGAAATCAACGAGCTGGAGGAGCTACGTTTGAACGCTTATGAGAATGCCAAAATCTATAAGGAGAGGACGAAGAGATGGCATGACAAGCGTATCATCCCAAAGGAGCTTAATGAAGGAGACTTAGTTCTACTCTTCAACTCCCGCCTCCGCCTCTTTCCAGGTAAGTTAAAATCTAGATGGACCGGACCTTACGTTGTGAAACATGTTTTTCCTCATGGTGCAGTTGAGATATGGGGCGAAACGAGCGGAAGCTTCAAGGTCAATGGTCATAGACTTAAGAAGTACAAACCGGAAGTCCCGGTTGAAGAGGTTGTACCAATATACCTCGTTTGAGAGACGCACCATGGTCCAGCTAGCGACCTTAAACCAAGCGCTTCTTGGGAGGCAACCCAAGGTATTGCTTTCTTTTCCCTTTTTCTAGTCTAGCTTAGATAGTTTTGCTTTTGCTTTGCTTTGTTTTGTTTTTGGCGTTCTAGACAGACAACAGGTGACATCTAAGGAAGGAGTACAAACCAGGAGCATAACTGGAAGGACAGAAGATCGAGAATTTGAGAAGACGAAGTTTGACTGAGGCATCTCGGTTGCTGTCAGAGCACCTCGACCGAGATGATTCTTGAGCAACCGAGGCGACTAGGGTTTCTGAAGAACCACCTCGGTCTAATCGAGACCACCTCGACCGAGGTGACAACAGTTCCAAAAAAGCGTATAAAAGGGGGGCCGAATTTCTCTCTCTTCACTTTACTCTCTTCTCGACCGCGGCGAAGATCCACCTCGCTTATCCAGTTTTCGACCATTTTCGACGATTCTTGCTTCCAAATCTCTAAGAAAGGATAGAGGATTCCAGTGCAAGCGTCAATCTGCAAGAAAAACGAACCGAAACGGCCGAACGAGGTAAAACGAAACCGAAACCCTAACTCGTTGTTTTCGCCTTGATTTGGGCCTGGATTGCCCTGCATTTGCTGAGAAAAGGATTAAGTACCCCATAGGAACCAGTTGTAGTGATTTTGGGAGAAAAGAACTGGAATTTTTGAAGAAATTGGAACGCAGTTTTTCGCCTCGGTCCAGACGCGCTGTGCCTCGGCCGAGGTGTTCTTGAGTATTGTCAGTCGACCGAGGTGACCTGACAGTAAGATTCTGAAAATGAGTTCTGACAGACGCCTTGCCCTTAGGGATAGATCCTCCCCTTCCCCTTCTTCCTCTTCTTCCCGACCCTATCGCCCGGTGATCCACGAGAGACACCGGGTTGATTATGAGCGTATTTCCGGCCGTCCAGTGATTGCACCTCGCTTCCTAGACGTGTCAGCCTTTGATTGTCTCCAGGTGGACGGATACCTTAGACGGATGATATCGACAGTAGGGCTAGATCAGTTTACTGAGATCCGAGCCCCAGCCTATTTGGAGCCCACCCTAGAGTTCGTTAGTTCCTTCACCTACCTCCCCACATAGCGATCTGTGAAGTACCGGTTGATGAACCGGAACTTCTTAGTGCCACTAGAGTATTGGAGGGAGATATTTGGTTTTCCTGCCCCCACAGCTGTTGACTTCCCGTCCCGATCTGTAGCTAGGGAGTTTTGGGGACAAATTGCCCATATTGCTGAGCACGCAGACAGATGGCGCCTTGGAGATTCCAGGGAGAAGGTCATCTTTCACTTAGCTTTTAGGTTAGCCCACCGTATCTTCAGCGAGACGCTTCTGGTGCGTACTAAGACGCCCCAGAAGGTCCGCCAGGGGGAGCTGTTCAGCCTATACTGCATGGTGACAGGAGGGATCCCCGACTTTGGCTTGATGTTGGCAGAGGATCTGCACAAGATCAAAGCCAAAGCGAAGGGGGACATCTGCTGCGGAGGACTTGTCACCCACATCGCCAGCTACCAGGACATGGATCTCAGCGCTTGCACTATGGTGCCGGCTGCCAAGCCGCTTGGGCTGCAGGAGATGATCACTCGGCGGATTCTGGTTCCCCGAGGACTGACTATACCATACGTGGCTATGCCATGGGAGCTGACTGCACCGCAGAGGATCTGATGGTCTGCACAGTTTACAGTTTATGACCCTCATTATTGGTAGACCGCCTGGGCCCCACTGATGGAGGATTACAGAGAGGCAGCAGCTGCCCCAGCTGAGGAGGAGGAGGTAGATGATGAGGAGACTGCTGATGACAGGGATGATGGAGTCCCGATGGATATTGTTCGCCCCTAAACGTGCGTGCAAATAAGTTTTAAATTTATAAAACTAGAATAAAGCAAGCGAACCCGCAGTGTACGGATCGACGTAGTTAAGCAAGAATTCCAAAGTATCGAACACAGGGATTTGGGGAGAATAAATCCGATCATAGGTTATCAAGCAAATGAATGTAAGAGCTTTGCAAATTATTGGGAAAACAACAATCCTAAAGATCCAAGTATCCAGCTGTGGCAATCGATTCAAGATATACTTAATGATATAAAGACAGAGTTAAGATATGCAAAGGTATGCTAATGTAAGGTAATCGTACGGTGAAGTTCCAAAAACCTTATATGACTCACCTACAAGACACTCTCTATACAGGTTGTTGAGGCTTCAATATAGAAAGGTTCTAAAGGCAAGAATTAATGTCAAATACCCAAACTTGCAATCCAAGGATCAAGACTAACTTAACCGATTACGGTTATGACACTCACAATCGAGGTAGAGGTTGTTGAGGCTTCACTACCACCTAGGAAAGGCAAGCCTAAACTAAGTTAAAGCAAATCTTTAACTTTGGATTAAAGTAAAAGCAGGTTCGTAAACTTAAAGGAAATCACGGTTAGTTCTTGAGGTTCCACGGCCGTGAACTTCAAGAATAGGCCGTAATTTAAGTTTGTCGACGATTCTCTCTAACTCTCAGGGTCTAATCTGTTTACGATCGATCTATCATCATCTAAGCCACAACTATCAACCCTTCACCTTAGAATTGTTAAGGGTTTTTAGCCAAAAATCATCATTATGATATCAATTTCAAAGATTAAAAGATCGAAAGATGAAAACTTCCGAAAACTTCCAATAAACTTCAAATTAATCTCAAAGTCACAATCAAGAACGAATATCGTTAATAGATTCGGAATAGAACAAACAAACACAATATTAGATAAGAAGGAAGAACGGGATGTCAATCCGTCTTCCAAATCAAACCTAAACAAGAAGAGAAATCTTCTTACAATTAACCTTCCGAATCTTCAATCTTCCGTCAATCCGGAAATCTCTATCACAATCTCCACCAAGTGCGAGATTAGGGCAACTCCAAAGATGAACGCGAGTACGTCTTTTGCAAAGTCGCCAAATCTCCAAGCGAAGATGCAAGCGTAAGCCTAAAGCGAGGTGACGGAATCTCTCTTCGTCCGTCCTTTTATAGTGTATGATGAAGTAGCGGCCCGGCCCAATCTTTTAAAAGATCGTGGCTTAAAGTGTGGCGAAAAAGATCGCCAAGATCACGGTCGTGGAAGGTTGCACGACCGTAATTTAGAGCGTGGAATTGGACACGGTTTGAACACATGATTCCACGACCGTAGAATCCACTGGAATGAATCACGCTTCTTTTGCTAGGGTTCCACGGCCGTAGAACTGAACGTGGTTTGTAGTACGGCCGTACTGTAGAGCGTGGTTTAGGGCAAGAACATGATTCTTCCCTAGCCTCGTGCATTCCATAAGTTGACACTCATTTTGCTCCTAAGAATGCCCTCAATCCATGGACATACTCAATCAACTCATCCTTGCTAGATTCCGTTCGGAAATGGCTCTCAATTACCTATAATCAACATAAAGCTTGTGTAGATATCTATATCGACAATATAGGCAAACTAGCTCACAAATGCAACAATGCTAAATCAAAGACTATCAATATGAATCAAATACGTTTAGAAAACGTGCCTAAAACATCACAATATTTCATGCTAACAAATAACCCCATACTTAACACTTGCTTGTCCCTAAGCAAGGTCTTTCAAAAGCTTTAAAACAAGAGTTAGGATGAAATATGTGTACCTTCTCAAAGCAATACTTCTTTTGGAGGAATGTGCCTTCTAAAGAATAGATCATTCTCAAATCTTGCTTCAATCGTTTATAGACTTTCATACACTTAATCAAAGAGTAAAGAGTAAAGAAAACTCATGAATCAATCAAACTTCCATACAAACATCATAGCCTTTAAACATTATCAAAATCAATCATAAGAAACTTCAATTTAGATCACCAAGTCATATAACATTCTTTTGATCTTAAGGACTTTCAAAGAAAAAGGTCTAGAAAGTGGAAAGGGAAGGAAACTTTAAGGAATGTGGTGCATGAACCCGGGAAAGTGGACAACTACTCCTTCTTCTTCTTTTGCGGTTTCCGCAACACTTCAACTTAGAGCTTCGCTCTCTTCCTTTCATTTTTCGACTTTACTTTTGGAGTTATGGACAGAGGTGCACAAAAACCGAAGCCTAGGAGATTGGCGTTTCTCAATTTTATGAGATGCCTCAAACCCTTAGCGCACATACCATAATCCGCTAGGAATATCGCTCAATCCGACTTTGACAAGACACAAACACCCGGCTATGTGAATGGTGCCGAGTTACTCATCATCATGATTGACTTCCCCAAACCTACAATTTCTTTCTATTTTTTTGATTGCAAATAATTGCTCTCATGGCCCTCCCACATCAAACATGCCTTTTTCATTCACTTCTCCAAATTCCCGGATAGGTAAAGGAGGTCAATATTTCAATGAGGAGCTAAATGATCAAAGAAGGAAGAAAGAAAATATCGAATTGCCTTAATCATCTCAACAAGAAGTATAAGAACTTATAGTGTGATTTCAACTTCAATTTCTCAACATGATTTAAGTAACATCCATCACATTATGAAACTTGCAAAAGAGGTATAATCAACTCATTCAATTCCTTTTCAATTCACTATTCTTTTAAGCATGCAATTGTCATCAAACTCATTTCACAAGTAGTGATTATCATAGAAATCATCTCAATTCATTAGAAGCACAAAATTTTCAAAATTTTTCAATTTTTATGGATTTTTAAGAACGTGATTCTTTTTCATGCAATGCAATAACGAAACATGCAACAATATAATGAACATGCAATGATAGTCTCGAATAGAAGCAAACATAGTGAGTAAGAGTTATTACAAACTTTTAGTCACACCCCACCCTATACTTAGGACGAACATTGTCCCTAATGTTCAAAAGAAAGAAAGAAAAGAAAGAAAAGAAAAAGAAACTCACAAAATGGCGGTGGAGCGGCTAAAGCGAACGGTCAATCATCATCATCACTGCGGTGCTGGTGGAGGCGGGAATGGGGAGAAGCTAGGATCATAAAACCGCCCAAATTGCTGGCGGTAGACGTCTCTCATCATGTGATCGAGGTCGTCCAAGCGTCCATCTCTAGCATCGGCTCGTATCTCCAATGCTCCTACTCTCTCTGAAAGACCAATAGCCCAATCCGGCATCTGCTCATACCATCCCGGAGCCTGACTGTACCATGCTGGAGCGTCGGATGGTGTCGGTGCTGGTGCTGGTGCAGATGGTGTATCTGTAGCCCATGGAGGTGGAGCTCCATACCATGCAGGAGGTGTGTCAGCCCATGTGGGTCTCTCACTCACGCTGGCGTGGCGAGAAGACGAGCCTGAAGCTCTAGCTGGACGTGGGGAACGTCTAGGTACATCGGGGGCCGCATCCGGCTGATCCGGAAACGTGCCAAACTCCTGCTCGGCTCCTCCTCCACCCTCAAACTGATCCCTCATCTCCTCCTCCTCAACAACGGGCGGTGGTGGAACATACGGAGGAGCTGCAATCCTGTTCGCATGCATAGCAGCGAACGTCTCCTTCCAATTATGGCGTCCAGCCATAATGGAGTACTCCTGCAGCCACTCAATACCCCTACCGGTCCTGCTCTCCCAAGGCATGGCCGCATAAGGCGGACCTCTATGTGTGGGGAAGATGATCCCTCTAGTCATGAAGGCATGAAGTCCTAAGGGTACGGCTGGTATACGGGTACAGGCAGAGAAATCAACACCCAAACTCCTAGCAAGGTGGGTAACTATCCCACCGTATCCAATGTTGCCCTTCCTCTTGTTCTTGAGCTTGCTCATAGTAGCAGCCAAGAGGGTGGCACAGACAGCTCGGTGCCCATACAGCATAGAATATAGCAAAAAGAGCTCATCCGTCTTGATCTTTTGGGGCGTCTCCGTCCTTGGAAAGAGACACTCCGAAAGAACACGGTGAGCAATCTTCAAGGTCAAGTGATACATCAACTTGGCCTTGGTATCAGCAGGTTGCCAGCGGTCCTCGCTGGCGTAGATCATCGCTACCTCCTCCCAAAAGTCCTTGGCATAAACGCCACTAGGAAAGCGACCATTAAAGGTCTCATGGAACCCAAAGAAGGTCCCGAACTCACGGATGCTAAAGTCATAGTTTCTTTCCATAAGACGGAAAGAAACGGTCCTATCCACGTGGCTATGCTCGAAAGAAGTCACAACCTCCCTCGTAATCTCCTCATACGCGTCTTCTCGGATAGCCGAGAAGACAACTAGTCCGGCTCTATCCAAGAGCCAAGTAAGGTCATCTACGATGTTAAGAGGAACTAGCTCCTCTAACAGCAGGTACCTAGGACCAATCACAACCCTCTCCTTGATCCTCTCAAATGCAGCAAGGTGATCCTCATGAATGGTCGGGACTCTAGGGCTAGGAGGTGAGGGTGATGAAGGTGAAGATGGAGGTGAAGGGGAAGAGGGTGGTGGTGCTCTAGAGGATGAAGAAGAAGAAGGATTACCCTTCCTCTTCTTGTTCTGATCATTTTTTTTCTCCTTGATTCTCCCTGAAACTCTCCTCACGAAATCCATCACTATCAAGAATCACGGTCTGTTCTAGCAATTCCACGGCCGTGGTTCTTCCAGGAACCGTGGTTCGTCTCAGTTTTTTCACAAATCTCAGAATTCAACACTCAATCTCAACAATCAGGCAGCCCTAATCTAATTCCTTCCAATTTCAGTCAGTTCTTTCTAAAATTTCTAACAAAAACGAACCAAATCGACAAAGATCAAGAAGAGTGGAAAAACCTAGGTTTCGGATTTTGAAATCCGAATTGTGCGTCCCTTGGTGAATTGCCGCTCGATTTGTCGCTTGGATCTTGTTGGTGGTCGAATGTGCTTCAATTTGGGAAGAAGAATCGTTGAAAACGATTAAGAAACGAGAAATTGGAGGAGGGGGCGTGGATACGGCGTTTAGGTCGTGGAAGAGGTGTTTGTGGAGTGATTTTTGTGAAGAATGTGGTTTATATAGTCACAGGCAAAATTTTGAAAATCACGGTCTGTCGGGGTGTTCCACGGCCGTGGTTTTGTACGGAACCGTGGTTTTGGTGATTTTTCAAAGGCTTTTGGAAATTACGGTCACTGTAGCTGTCACGACCGTAGTTTCCACCGTGGAACTCTCTATAAAGCTCCAAAGTCCAAGTTTCGCCACTTTTCTTCAACCTTATCCTTTCCTTTCCCTTTTCCATCGTTCCTACATCCAAAAACACGAACATACCGGAAGGAATCGAAGGCAAACAAAGCGAAAAAACGTCTAAACTAAGCTAAACTATGAATCGAAAACAAAAACAAAAATGCAATACCTTGGGTTGCCTCCCGAGAAGCGCTTTGTTTAAGGTCCGTAGCTAGACCATTCTTGCACTTATTCGAGTGCGGTAGGCGCGAACTCTTCAGCTTGGAGTTCCGGCGTATACTTCTTAAGTCCTTAGCCGTTCACCTTAAAGCTTCCGCTCGTTTTACCCCATACTTCAACTGCACCATGGGGGAAAATACGCTTAAGTAGAAAAGGTCCGGTCCAACGGGATTTAAGCTTACCTGGAAAGAGACGAAGCCTTGAATTGAAGAGGAGAACTTGATCTCTTTGAAGTCCTTTGGAATGATATGCTTATCATGTCAACGCTTTGCTCTCTCCTTATAGATCTTAGCGTTTTCATAGGCATTCAAGCGGAGTTCGTCCAGCTCATTAAGGTCTAGGAGACGCTTCTCTCCCGCTTCCTTCATGCTGAAATTCAGCCACTTGATAGCCCAAAACGCTTTGTGCTCCAACTCTACCGGCAAGTGACAAGACTTCCCATACACAAGGTTGTATGGTGTGGTTCCTATGGGAGTCTTGTATGCAGTCCGGTACGCCCACAATGCATCGTCAAGCTTCAAGGACCAATCCTTCCTAGTCCTTGAAACCGTCTTCTCTAAGATTCCTTTGATCTCCCTATTTGAGATCTCAACTTGTCCACTTGTTTATGGATGGTAAGGGGTAGCGATCTTGTGAGTAACCCCATACTTAGCTAGAAGAGCTTCAAAGCGCCGGGCAATGAAGTGAGAACCTCCATCACTAATGATAGTCCTTGGCGTCCCAAATCGCGGGAAGATGGTCTTGTTGAAGAACTTAACCACCACCATGGCATCATTGGTGGGAGAGGCAATTGCTTCCACCCATCTAGAAATGTAGTCTACCGCCAATAGTATGTATTGGTTTCCACAAGAAGATGGGAATGGTCCCATGAAGTCTACTCCCCAAACGTCGAAAATCTCCACCTCTTGGATGTTGTTGAGGGGCATCTCATTCCTCCTAGAGATATTGCCTGTTCTTTGACAAGCATCGCAACAAGAAACAAAGGATTGCACATCTCTAAATAAGGTAGGCCAAAAGAATCCGGATTGCAATACCTTTGCGCTAGTCTTGTTCGAACTAGCGTGTCCTCCACAAGGTAGTGAATGACAATGACGGATGACACTTAGCATCTCATCTTCCGGCACACATCGCCGAATGATGCCATCCGGACCTCTCTTAAAGAGGAGAGGCTCGTTCCAAAAGTATTCCCAGACATCCTTAAAGAACTTCTTCCTTTGTGCGTAGGATAATCCGGGTGGTATCTCCTGACAAACCAAATAGTTAACAAAATCAGCAAACCATGGTTCGTTACCTTTGGAGATCACGTCGATGCACTCCTCTATAATGTGTAGGTGTTCGTCCGGGAAGGAGTCGTCGATGGGTAAATGGTCGTCCTCTAGATGTGTTAGGCGACTCAAATGATCCGCAACAGAATTTTCTGAACCTTTCTTGTCGCGGATCTCAAGATCGAATTCTTGTAGGAGAAGAATCCATCTAATTAGCCTTGGCTTCGCATCTTTCTTCGCAAGGAGGTACCGGATCGCAGCATGATCCGTGTAGACAATCACCTTTGCACCTACAAGATAAGAGCGAAACTTGTCAATAGCATAGACAATGGCTAAAAACTCTTTTTCGGTAGTGGCGTAGTTGAGCTGCGCTTCATCTAGCGTCTTGCTAGCATAGTATATGGCATGGGTTCGCCCTTCCTTTCGTTGTCCAAGAATAGCTCCAATAGATACGTCACTAGCATCGCACATAATCTCAAAGGGAAGAGTCCAATCCGGAGGTTGGATAATAGGTGCTGAAATTAGAGCTTGCCGAATGGTGTTAAACGCATCCAAACATTCCTGCGAAAACTCAAAAACCGCATCCTTCATCAATAGATTAGTGAGAGGTTTTGATATCTTAGAAAAGTCTTTAATGAAACGTCTATAAAATCCAGCATGTCCTAGGAAACTTCTTATCCCTTTCACCGAAGTTGGGGGAGGAAGCTTCTCTATGGTCTCTATCTTAGCTTTATCTACTTCTATCCCTCTACTAGAGACTAAGTGACCTAATACAATTCCTTCCTTAACCATAAATTGACACTTCTCCCAATTAAGAACTAGGTTAGTGTCTTCACACCTTTGCAAAACAAGAAAAAGGTTAGAAAGGCAATCGTTAAAAGAGGAACCGTATACGGAGAAGTCGTCCATGAAGACCTCCATGATTTCCTCTACGTATTCGGAGAAGATGGCCATCATGCACCGTTGAAAGGTGGCTGGGGCGTTGCAAAGCCCGAACGGCATTCTCCTATAAGCAAACGTACCCCATGGGCACGTGAATGTGGTCTTCTCTTGATCATCTGGGTGTATCGGGATCTGAAAGAAACCACTGTAACCGTCAAGATAGCAAAAATGCGAATGTTGCGCTAACCTTTCAAGCATTTGATCGATGAACGGCAATGGGAAGTGATCCTTTCTCGTTGCGTTATTGAGCTTGCGGTAGTCTATGCACATCCGCCATCCTGTCACGGTTCGGGTAGGAATGAGTTCGTTGTTTTTGTTGGTGATGACCGTCATTCCTCCCTTCTTCGGAACTACTTGAACCGGACTCACCCACTTACTATCGGAGATAGGGTAGATGATACCTGTATCAAGAAGCTTAAAAATTTCCTTCTGGACAACCTCCTTCATGGTCGGATTCAACCGCCTTTGAGGTTGTCTTGAAGTTCTAAAATCTTCCTCCATTAGTATCTTATGCATGCATAGGGAGGGTTTAATTCCTACTAAGTCCTCAATAGTATAGCCTAAAGCTTTCCTATGTTTCCTAAGGACAATCATGAGCTGATCATGTTCATCTATGCTTAGATCGGAACTAACAATAACCGGAAAGGTAGAATTAGGTCCTAAAAAAGCGTACCTTAGATGAGTAGGAAGTGGTTTGAGTTCTATTGCTTTCGGAGCTTCTAATGATCCTTGAGAAGCATCCGATGTCTCCTTAGAAGTTTCTAAGGGCGTTGAATGTGTGGGAGAAGAATCGAAAGAAGTTGAAGAAGTGTCTCGATCACCCCTTTCCACGCCCAAAATTACGGGTTCCTCATGGCCTCCACGGCCGTGGTTTAGGGCGTGGAAGGGAAATACGGTTGTCATGTCTTCTCCACGACCGCATAACTCCCTGGAGTGGGACACGGTTTTGGTTGTGAAATCCACGGCCGTGGAATATAGTGTGTGGCCGTGGATTCTCACGTTTTCTGCCTCATCGTGGAGTTTTTCAAACTCCACTTCATGCATCTCTTCTTGTGCTTCTAAGGCTTCAATTGCCTCATTGCACTCTTCTTCTTCCCCTACATTTGTTAGACTCATAGTGATAACTTTTTGTAAAGGATCGTTAAAGAGAATCGCACTTACCTCCTCCCTAGACAACCCTTCTTCATCTTGGATATCGAATATATCCTCATCAAAGATTGGCTCCTTCACTAGAGTGGAAAGAACAAACTCTACTTTCTCTTCCCCTATATCAAAAGCGAGTCTACCATTCTTGCAATCGACTATGCAGCCGGAAGTTGCAAGAAACGGTCTTCCGAGTATGATCGGGACCGGACTATCTGCAGGAATGTCAAGCACAACAAAATCAATAGGAACAAAGAATTTACCTAGCTTGACCGGGACGTCTTCTACGATACCGACGGGGCGAGTGATGGATCGATCCGCCATGTACAACGTCATCTTTACCGGTTTAGGGTCGCCTAAACTGATCTTCCTACACAACGCAAGTGGTATGATGCTCACACTTGCTCCTAAATCACATAACGCATCGTATGTGACATCTCCTACTCCTACGGGAATGCAAAATGACCCCGAATCCTTTAGCTTTGGGGGCATTTTCTCCTTCATGGTCTTGATGAGATCCGAAGAATCCGAACTCATCTTAACCTCTCCGAAGTCTTCTAGCTTCCTCTTGTTAGAGAGGAGCTCCTTCAAGAACTTGCCATAAGCCGGCATACCTACAATAGCATCGATAAAGGGTATGTTAATATGTAGCTTGCTCATGAGTTCTATGAACTTACCAAACTTTTTATCTAGGCGCGCTCTCGCTCTAGATTGAGGGAATGGTAGGGGAGGTTTGTAAGCTGGAGGAGGAACGTAGACATCTTTCTTCTCCTTCCCCTTCTCTTTGTCTTTCTCTACGGGGACTTCAACGAACTTAGGCTGCGGATCGATGGTAGTCACTCCGCTCCTAGTTGTGATTGCCATTACCCTTCCCTTAGGGTTGTCCTCCGTCTTTCCTGGAAGTTTTCCTTGATTCCTAGGAACTTCCTCCGCATGGCTGAACATTTGGGTTTCTAAAACCTTTTGAGCTTTATCAACCTTGGAAATTTGATCATCAACCTTAATGATGCGGTTCTCCAACCCTTGTAGCTTTCCCAAAATCGTTTCCAACATGGGATCGGGCTTCTCCTTCCCCGAAGTGTTTCCTCCATTAGATGATTGCCCCTGGCTTTTCAAAGGAGTAGAGGAAGAGGAAGGTGGAGTTAGTGAATTAGAATTGGAAGGATAAGAGTTACCAGAATTTTGTTGATTGGAGCGCCAATTGTTGTTGTTTGAACCCCTATTGTTGTTCCAATTGTTGTTCCGGTTGTTGTTGTTTCCATTCCAATTGTTATTCCGGTTGTTGTTCCGGTTATTGTTGTTGTTGTTGCGGTTTGTGTTATCGCCGCCATTTTTGTTGCCCAAATAGCCAACATCCTTCCCTTGTTGCTTTGGGAAGTTGGTCTTGATCGCCTCCTTCAACTCCTTGATCTCATTGTTGAGGGAGAAAATCTGATTTTGAGCTTCATGTGTGAGCTTTGCTCCTTGCTCCACACGATTTCCCTCCACTTTCCGGTGGGAATACTTCTCTATGACCCTTGCTTGCTTCTCAATGAAGTCCCAAGCGTCATCTTCCTTCATGTCCATGAATGTTCCACATGAGAGGGATTGGAGGTTGAATTGCGTTCCCGCATCCAGCCCCTTGTAGTAAATCTCCAGCAATGCAAGCTTGGATATGCCATGATGAGGGCAATCCAATAACAAGTCCTGAAACCTTTCCCATGATTGAAACAAACTTTTGTTAGACCTCATGGAAAATGTATTGATCTTACCTCTAAGTTCCGCCGTTTTGGATGGCGGGAAGAATTTGGTGAGGAACTCCGCGGAAAGGTTTTCCCACGTGTCTAGTTTCCCACTAGGAAGAGCTTGGTACCAAGACAATGCTTTCCCCTTCAAGGAGAAGAAGAAAGGCTTGAGCTTATAGTTGTTGGTAGTAGCGTTCTTCGGTCTCATTGTCTCCATCATACACTCAAAGTTTTGCAAGTGTTGGTGTGGAGATTCAGCGCTTGTCCCGCCAAATTGGTTTTGGCGAACAAGAGTAATAACTTGAGGGTTGAAGCTAAACCCTTGCACATCCTCAGCATCAAAATTCACGCCCAAACGGCGCGGTTGTTGTGTTGGATCCATCCTTTGGCCAAGAGTTCTTGGCTCATCATCTACACGTTCGATCCTCGCATTTCTAGGTGGAATACGACGATTAGCAGCTCTCCGTGGATGGAAGGGATTCACATTGATCGTGGGGTCAATCTCCTCTAACGGTGGCATGGAAGAATCACTATCATCAGCGGATGAGTGACTTCTTCTTCTAGATCTTGATGCCCTTCTTGAGGATTTCTTGCTTCCCTTATTTTTAAGGTCGCTTAGTTCTATCCTTATTTGGAAAATCATATCCTGTAGATTGTTAACTTGAGATTGATGACGATCCATTTCATCCCGGCGGATGTTCTCATTCCATTGGAGTTGAGCTTCCTTCTCCGCCAACTCCGCTTGAAGATCACGTTCGTGTTCTTCAGCCATCTTCTTTTCCTTACGCTTCTGCCTTAAAGTCCTCTCAAGATCTTGATCAAGAATTAAGAGGTCTTCGGTGTTCCTAGACCTGTGCATGCACTCAAGAAATATCAAATAACGAGAGCAAGCTCCCAAGCTTGACAACCGGCTACCGAATTCGGTCTAGACCAAATCCCCGGCAACGGCGCCAAAAACTTGTTCGCCCCTAAACGTGCGTGCAAATAAGTTTTAAATTTATAAAACTAGAATCAAGCAAGCGAACCCGCAGTGTACGGATCGACGTAGTTAAGCAAGAATTCCAGAGTATCAAACACAGGGATTTGGGAAGAATAAATCCGATCGTAGGTTATCAAGCAAATGAATGTAAGAGCTTTGCAAATTATTGGGAAAACAACAATCCTAAAGATCCAAGTATCCAGCTGTGGCAATCGATTCAAGATATACTTAATGATATAAAGACAGAGTTAAGATATGCAAAGGTATGCTAATGTAAGGTAATCGTACGGTGAAGTTCCAAAAACCTTATATGACTCACCTACAAGACACTTGTTACGCTAAGATCGTGATGCGCAAATGGGTTTTAAATTTATAACTCGAACTAAATCCTAACTACCTAGCAAAACCCGCAGTGTACGGGACGTTTGTAGAAGGGATAGTACTCCGAGGTCGAACACAAAGACTAAGGTGAAATTTATTCGAATTGTGATTGAGTTTAGTAAAAACCTAGGTTGAAAGAAAGAAATAAAGAAATGTAAATCTCAAATGTTTTTAGTTGGTTTTGTGGTGATCAATCAAAGATCACAATGATATAAGGTGGCAAAACAAACTAAGGAATCAAGCTAAAATGCAAATAAACAAAGCAAACACGAAATAAAAAATCAAAGAGAGAAAAACAGATTCTAGGGATTGGAAGTTCCGGTTATGGCATAGGACTCAAGTTATCTATTCATTTCTTGGATTAACTATCATATGTTGGGATTAAGCGTTTCTAGATTGGGATCAATTACCGGGTAGGTCTCATGGTCCAACTAGTTCACTCCTAAGGTCTCATCACTGGGTAAGTCTCTAAGAACCTAAGGATAGGAATTCTACACAAACCGGATTGTTAGCTAGGGGTCTAACCAATCCTTACCGGGTAAGTCTTGGAAAGGGAAGTCCTAAACAACTATCCTAGCACACCTAATCCAATGGCGGCTTATTAGGCTCACCACTACCTAAGGATCGTTATCTTTAGAATCTAAGAGTAAGGATTACCGGATAAGTCTCTCCTAACACTTAGTTACTAACATTAGGTCACCCTAGGGTAGATTAAACTCAACAAACACTTAGGATTTCAACATTCTATAGACCTAAGACAAGATCCATCGAGACAGGGAAAATCACGGTTTGTTCTACCTAAACCACGGCCGTGGTCAGACAAGAACTACCCGTGGTTTCTAACAGCAGCTACGTTCATACACACAAGTCATCCAAATGTAAATCTAAGTCCGTCTTATCATAGCCCTAGCCATAACCATCCTTTCCTTACCCTAAAACCACATCAATTTAGCCTACAACGTTCATAATAGAAATCGAAACAAACAAACATAAAATCATGACATCCATTTGCAAGATAATGAAGGAAAAGAGATGGACAAGTGAACTAAAGCAAAACCAAGCTGAAAATAGAATTAGAATAACTCACAATCCTTCCAAAAGAAGGTTCAATGATTCATACAACTCTTAGAGATAGAATCCGAAATTCTTCAATACAAAACTATCAAGTGTGGTGATGGTGTGTGTTCTTCTCCTCCTCTTCAATGGAGCTCTTCTTCTTCCTTTTTTTGACACTTTCCTTCCTAGAAAGGCTTCTTGTTGAGAGAATATTTTTGTTCGCTCCAAACGGTGTGTGCAAGCTTTAAATTTATAACCCTAGACTTAAGCTTAAAACAAGGATGCGAACCCGCAGTGTACGGGTCAATCGTAGTAAAAAGCAAGAAAATTCCAGGGGTCGATCACAGGGACTCGGTGAAACAAAGTCAATAACGGTAAGCTTCGTGAATACTAACCACAAGAGCAATTAACACAGTCAAAGATGAATAAGAAGTCAATAAAGCAAACATGCAATTCTAGGGATTAAAGCATCTAGTTGTGGTTCCAACTCAAGATCTATAGATAAGCGGACAAAGCTGAGATTTTTGCGTGGGGAAGGTGTTACTAAAGTGGAATAGATCACCGGGTAAGTCTCACTACTCACTAATCCTAAACCGTAACTCCTATTACCGGGTAAGTCTCAAGGAATCAAGATAAAGAACTATAACCTCAAACTAACACACCATCTAAGGGAATAGAATCAACCTTTACCGGGTAAGTCTCAGGCTAACTCACAAAGATGGGATGGAAGCACACTCAAACCCCAATAAAGGATAAACCTTTATTACCTACACTTATGATCGTTGGTATACAAACTAAGGAATTACCGGGTAAGTCTCATCCTAAGCTTGCATTGGACCAGAAAGGTGTAATAAGAATAGGATTTGGCAAACTCTAACACTTAACTCTCAGTTATGGATCAGATAAGTCACCTCGGTCAGAAGGATTCCACCTCGGCCGAGATGTTCATCGACTGAGCGAGATGCTTAGGGTTAAGGATAAAGACTCGAACTTTCAGGATCCTACTGGAATCTAAGATTATTCTATCATTGTTTTTCCCACAACCTTCAGCCAATCACCCTAGAATCACACAAGGAAATTAGCCACTCATCATCATTATGAAAGTATTAAAGTATATGGGAAGAAAGTGAATATTTGAACAAGAAGAATTTAATGAAAAGACTTCAATAACTGAATCAAATATCACAACAAAAGCGTTCCTTGGATAGCAATCCAACAAGACAAGACAACAAGTGAGGGAATTGAAGACAATCTTACAAAACCCTCCAAAAAGCTATAAAAGCTATAGACTTCAATCTTCCTTCAACCTTCAAAAAGGTTCTTCGAATCTCTCCCAACTGGAGTAGGCTGCTGCTGCTGCGTGCTATAAACCCTGATCGACGGTATAGCGTGATGTCGGAATTGTGGAAATCCAACCCTTTTTATAGGAAAATAACCCTCCAAAGATAATAAATCTTAGAAAGATATTTTCCCATAAATATAGGTAAAATATATGATTCTGCATATCTCCTTCCTTCTAGGAGCCAAGCCCAAAAATATAAGATCACTTTCCAATTTTAAAAGATCTTATCCATGAATAAAATATTCTCGCCGCGTCCTAGGTGTTCGCCTCGGTCGAGTCGGCGTCTCTGGATCACCTCGGTCGAGATGAATCTCTGGTCAACCGAGGTGAGTCACAACTGAATGTGAAATCTCTCAAAACTAGTCCAAAGTAAATCTTTAATCCATGGCTATGCTCCCTGGATGTAGCTCCAAATGACTCATGACTCCTTTTGCTCCTTTTTGATGCGGAACGTGCCATTTTACCTACGATTACAACAAAACTAGGTGTAGACCTTGATTCTCGCAAAGGTAGATGAAATGGTAGTAAAATCACATAATATACATACAAACATGCAGATTATGAAAGATAAAACGTCCAAACAAACCCCAAAATATAGACTATAATTCATGCTATCAAAATACCCCATACTTAGCCCTTGCTTGTCCCCAAGCAAGTTCCTCATATAGAAGTCAAGATAGAATGGATTATAAGTCATGAAAATCAATGAAAAAGTCTTTCAAAATTATTTTATGGTGTGCAACTATCATAGATCACTCTAAGAGAATACTTCATGGAATTCAAAAACTCAATATGCTCGAAACCTTTTATAAATATAGGAAAGTCGTTCATCGTTGCATAAAATCATAGAATGCATAATAAATTATAATTATCAAAATTAATCATGTATAATCCGATTTAAACCACTAAGTCAATCAACAAGCTCAAGGTCTCAAGGGCTTCCCAAAGGAAAGGTCAAGAAACGTGTAGGGTAGGGATGTGTGTAAGGTAATGTGGTGCTAGAATCCGGGAAAAGGATGAACTTCACTTTCACTTTGACTTGCAACATCTTCCACCAATAAGCTTTGCTTATTTCACACTTTTTTTCTTTTTACTTTACTTTTTGGGATGCATGGACAGAGGTGCACAATAACCGAAGCCTAGGAAATCTACAATCATCAATTTCTCGAGATGCATCAAACCCTTGATGCACATACCATGACCCGTTAGGAATATCGCTCAATCCGACTTTGGCAAGACACAAACACCCGGCTATGTGAATGGTGCCGAGTTACTCATCTTTATGATTGACTTCCCCAAACCTAAAATTGCTTTCTAACACTTTCACTTCCAGCCACTTCTCAACTTTAACTCCACTTGCTTTCACCACTTCGCTTGCACTACAAAAAATAATTCATTTAGCCACGCTTGTTGACGACGGTAGAGGTTTACCGTCGCCATTGACCTTGATTTGGCGACGGCAACATCAGCGTGGCAAAAAATACAAATTATTTGCGTCGGTGGGATACGGCCGTTGCTAATAGTCATGTAATTGGCGTCGGCTAATCTCGCAGTGGCTAATAAAAGGGACCATTGGCGACGACTTTACGACGCCGACGCCAATAACCAAATTATTTGGCGTCATATGAAAATTTTTGGGGTAAAAAAAATAATATAAATAATTTTCTTTTTCTTTGAAAAAAATTAAAATTCATCCAAATTCTATTCCGCAAAAAATTAGGTTTCCCTCTACCCCTTCCGTTTAGGGATGTCAATTTCATCCGAACCCGACGGACATCCGATCACCCGATCCATAGTAAAAGGGTGAAAACCCGATATGAAGCGGGTGAAAGCGAGTGGTGGGTGATGGAACGGGGTAGGATTCGGGTGGACCTTTCATCCACTCGTCACCCGTTCCATCATCCATCCACCCACCCGACCCGCTTACACCCGTTATCATTCAAACTTCATTCTTCGATTGTTCGACATCGTCTAAGTCGTCTTCTACTTTCGACGCCGTCGTCTGATTCTTCTCCGACTCCAACCGCCACGACCGGCTTCAACTCGCAAGGTCTAGATCTCGTCTTCTTTTTTTTTCTTCACATGAGGTATTGACGCCCATCTTCTTCTTCACCATTTTTAGGATTTCAAACTCACGCTATATCTCGTTTTTCAAATCTCAACTCTCAGTCCCCGTCTTCGTTTCCACTCGCAAGGTCTGTTCTTCATCTTTAGTTTCATTCGCCGTCTTCGCATTCAACTACCATCCTCAATCGTCGGACACAATCTCAACTCTCAATCTGTATGTAAAGTTCGTATTTCAGTTTATTTATTTATCTTTTATTTGATTTAATTTGATTTGACTTGATCAGTATGGTAAACCGGATCTGTAAAATACTGAAAAATTCCGTAAAATTGAATTTCCGTCTCACCTATTTAACTCTATTTTGTTCCCCAACCCTAATTTTCCCTAACATACCTCCTCTCTCCTAATCTTCTTCTCCCTGCCTGTAAACCTTCTCTTGTTCGTGCCTTCTCCTGATGCGCACCACTGGAACCAGGAAGCCCTTCTTCTTCTCCGGCGAACAGACCAACCCTTCTCCCGCAAAA
This sequence comes from Fagopyrum homotropicum, assembly GCA_033239125.1. Lineage (NCBI taxonomy): Eukaryota > Viridiplantae > Streptophyta > Magnoliopsida > Caryophyllales > Polygonaceae > Fagopyrum > Fagopyrum homotropicum. Next base: position 55,217,545 of record BSWB01000002.1, on the reverse strand, counting down.
TCGTCGGTCCAACTGCCGTCCCTCCAAGCCCGAGACCCTGCGAACCAGGGCAGCGTTAACAAGGATGGGGCAGTCCTTGCGAGTCGTGGGTGGTGCCAGGACGGATCGAAGTCCACTCCTTCTCCTTCCTTGCTGCGAGTCGCTAGCAGTGCTAGGACAGACCGGAACCTCTTGCGCATATCCGATTCCGAACACAATTGGGTGAGATTGGAAACTATGTGATCCTAATTTCATTTTTGGGGATTTATTTCTGAAATTCTAGAGTGTACAGTAAACCCTAGGTGTGCGGAATTTGGGATTTGGGGATTTTGTGTATGTTGTTAGTGTAATCTAAGTGTTGATTTGTGGAATTAAACGTTGTGAAATGTTTTTTATGCATCTGCCCCTTCTCAAGACTTCTACTTGAGGATGGGATGTGTTCTTAGACAACTTATAATAGATTTGACGCACCTTGGGCAAAAGGGCTCGCACTACTGATTCATCTTTAGAAGAAATAGGTGCAAAGGTAATGTCCGGTTGTTCAATAAGGATCTCTTCATACTGCACTCTCTCATATAAATCTTATGTTTATGTCCAATTATGTTTTATTTTCTATTTCTAGACCAGGTTTTGGATATACCGACATGCTTGCTAGGATTGATTCGACATTGTTGATTGCTAAAAGTGAATTGATTAGGTTACAGATCACACACTATGAACCCTCTCCTCTTTTCCATCTTTTGCTCTGATTTACATCAGTTTGAGTTCATTTTTTCTCATTCAATGTAATTTTTGTGTTTGCAGTGACACCGTGGATTGTTACTCTGTGGTCCTCTAGGGACTAGAAAGGTACACATACATACTATTACTCATACTTGTATAATGTCTATAAATTATTTATATATTTAATATTTAGGTTTGATTTGTCTGTTTTCATTTATGTTTGACATGTTTGCTGGGGCATAAAAGTAAAGTAGATGAATTGGTAGTATTATGGAATTTATGCAGCCCCTGACTTAGTTGTTTTCATTTATGTTTGTGCTTTTATATTGCAGTTCACTGCTAACAACATGAAGTAGATACATATATAGTACATTTTGTTCAACCAAAGGTACAAGAAAATGTTGTATTTTGGTACTTGGTATTTGCTTGCATACCTTTCTCTGTAGGTCCAGTCCGGCTATGGATTTAGTTTGAATCATTTTGATCCTAAAAAATATAAGTATTTGGGTGAAAAGAATTACGACTAAAATAATTTATATTTTTTTATAAATATAATCACAATTAATATGTTAATAGTTTGCAGTTGCTTAACTGTATATATAAGCTAGCTGATACTCGCAGTTTCATTGGCTCCATATGATTGGTTGCCCAATAATGTGAAGATGCATACATATTGATCATTTTAGACTTTAGAGAACACTCTGTGAATAATGAGAGCTCCATATGGTTTTAGTTGTGTTTCTTACGACATTGTGATTTAGTACTTTTGCATGATATGGTATATTTTAGTGGATATGGTAATATTTGCTTTTTAGTAGTGTTTATGTAGTTTTGCCTATTTAAGTTGTTTTTAGTGCCAAATAAAGCTTGACCTGTGTGTCTCCTGATAAGGCAAATTGATATCAAGACTAAAAAGCTGACTTAGTTACTTGATGTCATCTTCACAGATATACTCTCTTGAGGACTATTTTCTTACATAGAGCTTCCATTGATTGATTTTCGCAAATGATGCAGGAAACTTTGAATGGACTTTAGAGGATATAGCTAAGTCAGTTGTATGCATGCTTATGTCAGGACCATTTTTTACTGGCTACACACAGGTGAGTTCTGTGAAATGAAAATGTGTAATTTCCCTCAAACATGTATTAACTTGGAAGCTGTAAAATGAATCTATTCTTTATTTCAGACAGTGAATGATTGGTATGACTGAAAAATTGATGCAATCAATGAACCCTACCATTCAATTCCATTAGGGGCAATATAAAAAAATTAGGGAACATCACCATTAGTTTAACCCTTCCATTTCGGCGCTTTGAACGCACATGAAGTTCTGTTTTGTGGGTAACTGGATTATTTCTTTGTCCATCTACGGATTGTGATGACTCTTCCACAGTGGCCACAATAGTAGACATATAAGTCATGTCATGTCTTCCAACATAATGCATGATCTTTGCTTGGATATCTTTCTATTTTTGGAATTATATATTATTGATTTTTTTATTGTTTTAATTCTGCTCAAAATTTATATTTATTTTTCTAAAATTTTAATTCTGATTTTTCTAAATATAAAATTTTGTTTTAAAATTGTTGATAATGAGGCCGTGAGCTTGATATGCAGTTAAGGGTTTATTTTATTACCTCACTCCTATTTTTTTATATGCATTTGTACCAGAAGAAAAGTAACTTCAACCACGGAAGAAATAGACTGAATGGTAGAGCTTCACGAGCCCACAGGGAAGAAAGCGTTAGGTACATAGTATGTCTCTGACATTGATCAACACGTAAGAGGTTATGAAGGGTTTGGTGGATTGAAATCCTAATTTTTGGGTTTTTTTTTGTTCAGTAGGTTATGAAGGGTTTGGCGGAAAAGAAAACAAGCTAAGCTGAAGAAGAATGGTATTGAATTAGCAGATGAAGGGGATGCTTTGAAGGATATTAAAAAGCAGCCAGAAGATTCGGCCAAACAAGAATCAAGAGGTGATTAACTTGTAAATCTGTTGTTACAAAATAAGATGAAATTGAGAAATAAAATCCTTAATTTGACTTGAATATTCAGGCTAATAAACAAGAAAGACAGAGATCGAGGACAGTTGGAGCTGCAAATGGTACCACAACAAAGTCAATAGCATGGCAACCCTCCTTGAATAACATATCTGAAGGTGGAAGTTGATAGTGGAAATCAAATTAGCTTCCAATTTTATGTTAATGGGGTTTTATTAGTCATGAGCACTTGTACTCTTTTTACAGGCTCTTGAAGAAAGTGGAAATTAGTGTTTGAAGAAAGATGCAAAAACAATAGTACTAGAAATCTGCTTGTAAGATTTGGTGGTAGAAAATTTGTATAGGAAAACATTGTTTGAAGATAAACATGGTTTTAATCATGAACTGATTTCCTTTTGTTTGTTTCATACCCTAGTTCAGCAAATTAGCTTTTAATTTGTTTGATAATTAAAAATAGAGGAATTGATGTTGAATTTTCTTCTAATATGTTTAACTTCGGATACAGACAATGAGCTCAAGTTTCAGAAAAGACATAAATGAATTACAGAGACTATTGAGCATTTAATATTCAAACAAATCTCGTACAAGTAGGAACACGAATATCCCACCAAATTTAAATTTGCGACGGCTACTGCCGTCGTCAGACTTTAAATTTTCGCACCAGTAGTAAAGGTTTGCGACACACTGGACGGCGACGGCTTTACCGACGCGAAATATTGGCGACGGATATGTTTCCGTCGCAAAATATTTTAGCGACGTAACCGTGGCGAAAAAATTTGCGTCGCCTGTTCTGGCTTCGCCCCGTTCTGCCGTCGCCAAGCCGTCGTCGTTGATGGTTGGCGACGGCAATTAGCTTTTCTGCCGTCGCCAACATCCGTGACTAATTTAATTATTTTTTGTAGTGTTGCTTCCAAATTCCCGGATAGGTAAAGGGAGGCAAAATGTATATGAGGGGCTAAGCATGATCAAGAAGAAGAAGAAGAAGAAGAAGAAGAGAATGAATTGCCTTGGTCTTTCCAAGAAGAAAGTGAGAGAACTTAACGTGCGGTGTCAACCTTCAAATTCAACATAATTTGGATAAAAACAAAGTATTAAACATGCTAATAATTTCAAACAAAGCATTTAACAACTTAAACATATTATAAAACCTTTCAAACACATAAAGAATTTAAAACCAGTCAGTAAACAAGATCTTCACTGATATCATATCCAGATGAGCAACACAAAATCGTTTTCGAAAACTCTCAGTTAACCCACCTCGGTCGAGGTGTTCTTGGTTCAACCGAGGTGAAGCACCTCGTTTGGCCAGAACTGACTCGGTCGAGGTCAAAAAATTTTTTTTTTTTTTTTAAAACCATTTTTTTTTCCAGTTTCGACGTTTTTCTCAATCAAATAACCTGTAGGTATGCATGTAATATCAGATAATCATATAAATGCCGAAGTGAAGCATAAATAAAATATCCGATGAAATGTCATACATCAAAAGTAGTCAAATAACATCAAGTAGTCATAATAAATACAAACACTCCATACTTGGGACACACTGTCCCAGTGGATCAAATATAAGTCTAGAAATGAGAGTACTCACCGGATAAATAGCTGAACTGCATAAAAAATATAATAAGAAAATCCTGCAGCTCCTCAATAGTCTCGATCCGGCGGTGGTGGTGGTGGTACGTACGGATACTGAGTCGGATCGAAAGGATAGCCCATGACACGCTCGAACTGAAGCTGGGCCAAGATGTGCTGATAGTGCTGCCGCTCCTGCATCTCGCGGATATCCAGCGATAATGCAGCATACGAGTCAATAACCTGATCCGTCAGGTCATCGATCCGTCTGTGAGCAGCTCGATCTCTCACTCCATACCTCCTGCGTCTAGCAGGTCTGACTGGAGAAGTCTCAGCTGGTGCAGGCTCTGTCTCCTCCTCATCATCCAAGTCGATGATCGGTGGCGCGCTCGTACCTGCAGTATCCGTCCCTGTATCCATCGGGACTCCACCATCTCTCTCATCTACCGTCTCCTCGTCGTCGTCATCCTCCTCCTCAGCCTCAGCTGGGGCAGCTGCTACCTCCCTATGATCCTCCATCAGCGGGGCCCAAGCTGTCTGCCAGTAATGCGGATCGAAAACTGTGAACTGTGCAGACCAGCGGATCCCCTGTGGCGCAGTCCGCTCCCATGGCATAGCAACAAATGGAGTGGTCAGACCACGGGGAACTAGAATCCTCCGTGTGATCATCTCCTGTAATCCAAGCGGCTTCGGAGCTGCCACCATCGTACATACACTGAGGTTCATCCCGTGATAAGCAGCAATATGGGTGACTAGACCTCCGCAGCAAATGTCTCCCTTCGCTTTAGCCTTGATCTTGTGCAGGTCCTCTGCCAAGATCAAGCCAAAGTCTGGGAAACCCCCCGTGACCATACAGTAAAGGCTAAAGAGCTCGCCCTGTCGGATCTTCTGGGGCGTCTCAGTACGCGCCAGAAGTGTCTCGCTGAATATCCTATGGGCTAATCTGAAGGCCGGGTGGAAGATGACCTTCTCCCTGGAATCTCCAGGGCGCCATCTGTCTGCATGCTCAGTAATATGGGCAATCTGCCCCCAAAACTCCCTAGCTACAGATCGGGAGGGGAAATCGGTGGCGGTGGGGTCAGAGAAGCCGAAAATCTCTCTCCAAACCTCTAAGGGAACTATGAAGTTCCGGTTCATCAACCAGTACTTCACAGACTGGTCTGTGGGGAGGTAGGAGAAGGAGCTAACGAACTCTAAGGTCGGCTCCAAATAGGCTGGGGCTCGGATCTCAGTAAACTGATCCAGCCCAACAGTGGCAATCATCCTCCTAAGGTCACCATCTAACCCTAGGCAATCGAAAGCTGACACGTCCAGAAAACGTGGTGCGATAATTGGACGGCTAGCTATGCGCTCATAGTCTACCCGGCATCTCTCGTGGATCACCGGGCGGTAAGGACGGGAAGAAGAGGAAGAAGGGGAAGGTGAGGATCTGTCTCTGAGGGCTAGGCGACGATCGGAACTCATTTTCTCTCAACAGTGTCAGATCACCTCGGTCACTGACAAGACTCAGAAATCACCTCGGTCGAGATGCAGTTCGACCGGACCGAGGCGCAGCAGTTACGATTCCAATTCTCAGAAATTCAGTTCTTTTCCCCCAAAAATCACTACAATTGCTTCCTAAGGGGTACTTAAGCCTTTTCTCAGCAGAATCAGGGGCAACCAAAGCCCAAATCGAAGCGAAAGAATCGAGTTAGGGTTTCGACTGTTTTTACCTCGTTTCGGTGATTCGTTCGATTTCTTTGCAGATCTGTTGTTGCAATCGGTTCCTCTACCCTTCAATCGTAGTTTAGAAGCGGAAATCTTCGAAAACGAGCAAGAAACGAGAGAGAGCGAAGTGGACTGTCGCCGCGGTCGAGATGAAGAAGGTAAAAAGTAAAAACTGAAAATTTTTTTCTTTTTATACTGCTCCTAGATCTGCTGTTACCTCGGTCGAGATGGTCTCGACTGGACCGAGGTGGTACGGACCGAGGTGGTTCTGCAGAAAACCCTAGTCGCCTCGGTTGCTCAAGAATCAACTCGGTCGAGGTGCTCTGACAGTAACCGAGATGCTTCTGTCTTCTCAAAATCTCGAACTTCTGTCCTTCCAGTTATGCTCCTTCCTTAGATATTCCCTGTTGTCTGTCCAGAACGCCAAAAACAAAGCAAAAACAAAAACTATCTAAGCTAGACTAGAAAACGGGAAAAGAAAGCAATACCTTGGGTTGCCTCCCAAGAAGCGCTTGGTTTAAGGTCGCTAGCTGGACCATAATGCGTCTCAAACGAGGTATATTGGTGCAACCTCCTCTACCGGCGTTTCCGGCTGGTATTTCTTAAGTCTATGACCGTTGACCTTGAAGCTTCCGCTAGTTTCGCCCCATATCTCAACTGCACCATGAGGGAAAACATGTTTCACAACATAAGGTCCGGTCCATCTAGATTTCAACTTACCTGGAAAAAGCCGGAGGCGGGAGTTGAAGAGTAGAACTAAGTCTCCTTCGTTAAGCTCCTTTGGGACGATACGCTTGTCATGCCATCTCTTCGTCCTTTCCTTGTAGATTTTGGCATTCTCATAAGCGTTCAAACGAAGCTCCTCCAGCTCGTTGAGTTCCAATAGTCGCTTCTCACTAGCCTCCTTGATGTCGAAATTCAACCATTTGATCGCCCAATACGCCTTGTATTCCAATTCAACGGGCAAATGGCAAGACTTCCCATATACCAAATTATAAGGAGTGGTACCTATGGAAGTCTTGAATGCGGTCCTGTACGCCCAAAGAGCATCGTCCAATTTCATGGACCAATCCTTCCTCGTTCTAGAGACGGTCTTCTCCAAAATTGCCTTGATTTCTCTATTCGAGATCTCGACCTGTCCACTAGTTTGAGGGTGATAAGCAGTTGATACCTTGTGGGTTACCCCATACTTCGATAGAAGTGCCTTGAACTTCCGGTTTATGAAATGCGTTCCTCCATCGCTAATGATGATGCGTGGATTTCCAAATTGTGGAAAGATAGTTCTATTCAAGAATTTCACAACCACTTTGGCGTCGTTAGTGGGAGAAGCAATGGCTTCAACCCATCTAGAGACGTAATCAACTGCAAGGAGAATGTAGAGGTTTCCTCCGGAGGATGGGAAAGGTCCCATGAAGTCAATCCCCCATACATCAAAGATTTCCACTTCTTGGATGTTATTAAGTGGTATCTCATTTCTCCTTGATAAATTTCCTGTTCTTTGGCATGCATCACAAGAGACAACAAAAGATTGCACATCCTTAAATAATGTAGGCCAAAAGAAACCAGAACGTAATACCTTAGCGCATGTTTTATCGGTGCTAGCATGTCCTCCACAAGGGAGTGAATGGCAATGCCGTATAACGCTATTAACTTCGTCTTCCGGAATGCATCTTCGAAGCATCCCATCCGGTCCGCGCTTGAATAGCAGCGGCTCATCCCAGTAGTAATGTCGTACTTCCTTGAAGAATCTTTTCTTTTGAGAGTACGTCAATCCGGGCGGTATCTCCTGGCAAACAAGATAATTCACAATATCAGCATACCAAGGACCTTTATTATCAGAAAGTTAGTGGATGGAATGTTCCACCAACAGTGGATGAATATCAGAGGAGGGAGTAAGAAATTTGTTATTCTCGGCAATCTCAGTTGACATCATCTCGCCATCGACCTCGGTCGAGGCGTAGAGGCGTTGACCGAGGTGTTCTTCAGTCGCCTCGCTTAGTCCAGAAAGTGTCTCGGTCGAGGTACTTCTGCTAGAACCGAGGCTGGAGATCTTCGTCTCCTGGATTAGCTTCTCAGTTTTAGCTCTTGGATCCTCTTCCAGTGCCTTCAAGCTCCGTATATCTGCATCACAAGAAGCATCTATACCTTCCTCCATTAAACTGAAGCTAATAACTCTTTCGAGTGGATCGTTAATAAGGATAGAGCTCACCAATTCTCTTGATTCTTCTTCATCGTAGATGTTGAAGATATCATCAGTTAGCTGCTCCCCTTTCATGGCTGCAAGTAGTGCGAACTCCACCTCATCGCCACCAACGTTGAATTTCAACTTGGCATTCTTGCAATCCACGTTGCAACCCGAAGTTGCTAGAAATGGCCTCCTGAGAATAATAGGAACAGGATAATCTGCGGGAATGTCAAGTACAACAAAATCTATAGGTAGATAGAAGTTACCTAACTTGACCGGAACGTCCTCCAAGATGCCCACGGGATGGGTAATGGAGCGATCCGCCATGTAAAGTCGAATCTTGACCGGCTTGGGCTCTCCAAGTCCGATCCTCGTACATAGCTCCAGCGGGATGATGCTCACGCTGGCTCCTAGATCACAAAGGGCTTCGCAAGTGACATCCCCAACTTGAATGGGAATGCAAAACGAGCCGGGATCTCTCAACTTAGGTGGCATCTTTTCCTTCATGATCTTGATAAGCTCCGAAGATTTAGATGTCATCCTAACTTCACCAACATCCTCCAGCTTCCTCTTCCTTGATAAGATTTCTTTTAAGAACTTCTCATAGGCGGGCATACCTAAAATAGCATCAAGGAAAGGAATATTAATATGTAGCTTATTCATCAAGTCAAGAAACTTACCAAAGTGCTTGTCTAGATGTGCTCTGGCTCTGGACTGAGGGAATGGAAGTGGTGGTTTGTATGCAGGAGGTGGAATATAAGTTTCAGTCGTCCCTCCTGCTTTCTGCTGCTCCACCTCGGTTGGCATCTCGGTCGAGGTGTTCTTTGACTGGATCTGGACCGAGGTGGTCTGCGTCGAACGAGGTACTGGATCTGCAGTTTTAAGTCCACTCCTCGTCGTTATGGCCATGCACTGACCCTTAGGGTTAGTTTCCGTCTTTGCTGGAAGCTTCCCTGGATCTCTTGGCGCTTTATTCGCCCTACTAGCAAGTTGTTGTTCGAAGGACTTTTGGGCCCTCGAAAATGAAGTCATAGAATTCTCCATAGCGCTAAGCTTGATCAAGATAGCCTCCAGAACTGCGTCTTTCTTTTCTGGTTGAGACGAACTTGACCCTTGCCCTTGGCTCTTTAATGGAGTAGAAGAAGAAGAAGGGGAAGAGAGGAAAGGGTTAGAGGAATCGTTAGAGTTGGAGTTTGAATGATTGTTACCGTGATTTTGGTTATTCGCCCTCCAGTTGTTGCTATTGGATCCTCTATTGTTGTTGTTGTAGTTGTTGTTTCGGGGACCGTTGTTGTTGTTACGGTACCCGTTGTTGTTATTATTCCTTTGCCCTTGCTCTTCCTTCTTAGTTTGAGCCATCAAGAGTTCCTTCAATTGCTTCACGTCATTCTTCAAAGACGTGAGTTGATTGTTGTTGGATTGAGTCTCTTGAAAGTTGACTCTTTTAACTCCACCTTCAGCTCCTTGGTGGGTATATTTCTCTATGTGCAAGGCTTGCTTCTCGATGAAGTCCCAAGCCTCATCAATCGCCATGTCCATGAAGGTGCCGGCGGAGAGTAGTTGGAGATTGAACTGGGTGCTTCCGTCCAGTCCCTTGAAGTAGATCTCCAACAACTCGATCTTTGGAATCCCATGATGCGGGCAATCCAAAAGGATATCCTTGAACCGCTCCCAAGATTTGGACAAGCTCTCCTTGTCCTTCATAATGAAAGCATTGATCTTCCCTCTCATTTCAGCGGTCTTTGAGGGGGGAAAGAATTTGGTCAAGAATTCCGTAGTCATCTCCTCCCATGTGCTAATTTTTCCTGGAGGAAGAGATTGATACCAAGTAAGAGCTCTATCTTTTAAAGAAAAGTAAAAAGGTCTTAGCTTGTAGTTGTTATTTTCAATTCTGGAAGGTGGCAAGGTTTCCATCAAGATCTCGTAGTTTTGAAGATGTTGATGTGGCGACTCCTTCTCTAGCCCTCCAAATTGGCATTGGCGAATCATGGCTAGAACTTGCGGTCGAAGTTCGTAGTCATGATCCGCTGGATCTCCTAGGTTCACTCCTGGATGCCTCAGTTGTTGATTAGGGTCCATCCTTTGACCTAGAGTTTGTGGGATTCCTGCAAGAAGAACATCTCGGACTGGCCTCCGAGGTGGAAGTACATCGGCCAGGGCGTCAGGTACTAGAGCCTGCCTCGGTCGAGGATCAGCTACTGGATCCTGCATCGGTCGAGGATCAACAGGAGGATCTTCCCTCGGTCGAAGTAGAATCTGGTCCCGTATGACTACTATCTCCGCTTCGATTGCTGCAGTCCTGGTGCGATTCTCTTCTTTCTCTTGCCTTAGTTCTTCTTTGCTGAGACGTAGCAGCTCTAGCGTCTCTTTCAATTCGGCCGCAAGATCGCGGTCGTCTTGTTGGGCCATCTTCGCTTCTCTTAAGCGTCGCTTGTATGTCTTTTCGGGTTCGGGATCGTAGGGAACGATTTCCTTCTCAGTGCGGGTTCTTCGCATATACCTAAGAAAGAACCTGCAAAAGTCACTCAAGTAGAGTGGTTAGATGACACGGGGCAAGCGCCCCAAGAGCAAACCGTACCGGCTCGGTCTAGACCAAGTCCCCGGCAACGGCGCCAAAAACTTGTTCGCTCCAAACGGTGTGTGCAAGCTTTAAATTTATAACCCTATACTTAAGCTTAAAACAAGGATGCGAACCCGCAGTGTACGGGTCAATCATAGTAAAAAGCAAGAAAATTCCAGGGGTCGATCACAAGGACTCGGTGAAACAAAGTCAATAACGGTAAGCTTCGTGAATACTAACCACAAGAGCAATTAACACAGTCAAAGATGAATAAGAAGTCAATAAAGCAAACATGCAATTCTAGGGATTAAAGCATCTAGTTGTGGTTCCAACTCAAGATCTATAGATAAGCGGACAAAGCTGAGATTTTTGCGTGGGGAAGGTGTTACTAAAGTGGAATAGATCACCGGGTAAGTCTCACTACTCACTAATCCTAAACCGTAACTCCTATTACCGGGTAAGTCTCAAGGAATCAAGATAAAGAACTATAACCTCAAACTAACACACCATCTAAGGGAATAGAATCAACCTTTACCGGGTAAGTCTCAGGCTAACTCACAAAGATGGGATGGAAGCACACTCAAACCCCAATAAAGGATAAACCTTTATTACCTACACTTATGATCGTTGGTATACAAACTAAGGAATTACCGGGTAAGTCTCATCCTAAGCTTGCATTGGACCAGAAAGGTGTAATAAGAATAGGATTTGGCAAACTCTAACACTTAACTCTCAGTTATGGATCAGATAAGTCACCTCGGTCAGAAGGATTCCACCTCGGCCGAGATGTTCATCGACTGAGCGAGTTGCTTAGGGTTAAGGATAAAGACTCGAACTTTCAGGATCCTACTGGAATCTAAGATTATTCTATCATTGTTTTTCCCACAACCTTCAGCCAATCACCCTAGAATCACACAAGGAAATTAGCCACTCATCATCATTATGAAAGTATTAAAGTATATGGGAAGAAAGTGAATATTTGAACAAGAAGAATTTAATGAAAAGACTTCAATAACTGAATCAAATATCACAACAAAAGCGTTCCTTGGATAGCAATCCAACAAGACAAGACAACAAGTGAGGGAATTTAAGACAATCTTACAAAACCCTCCAAAAAGCTATAAAAGCTATAGACTTCAATCTTCCTTCAACCTTCAAAAAGGTTCTTCGAATCTCTCCCAACTGGAGTAGGCTGCTGCTGCTGCGTGCTATAAACCCTGATCGACGGTATAGCGTGATGTCGGAATTGTGGAAATCCAACCCTTTTTATAGGAAAATAACCCTCCAAAGATAATAAATCTTAGAAAGATATTTTCCCATAAATATAGGTAAAATATATGATTCTGCATATCTCCTTCCTTCCAGGAGCCAAGCCCAAAAATATAAGATCACTTTCCAATTTTAAAAGATCTTATCCATGAATAAAATATTCTCGCCGCGTCCTAGGTGTTCGCCTCGGTCGAGTCGGCGTCTCTAGATCACCTCGGTCGAGATGAATCTCTGGTCAACCGAGGTGAGTCACAACTGAATGTGAAATCTCTCAAAACTGGTCCAAAGTAAATCTTTAATCCATGGCTATGCTCCCTGGATGTAGCTCCAAATGACTCATGACTCCTTTTGCTCCTTTTTGATGCGGAACGTGCCATTTTACCTACGATTACAACAAAACTAGGTGTAGACCTTGATTCTCGCAAAGGTAGATGAAATGGTAGTAAAATCACATAATATACATACAAACATGCAGATTATGAAAGATAAAACGTCCAAACAAACCCCAAAATATAGACTATAATTCATGCTATCAATTTTTGTTAGAAGATAATGGATAATGGAGAGCTGCTCCATGATATCCCTCACAGCCCATGAAGGACCACTTTTATAACAAACTTGCATGAGCTGGCCATGAGAGTCGTGGCACAGCTGTCACGAGAATCTGGCAAAATCCACGGGTGATTCCACGGCCGTGGAGTGTCAGAGAACCGTGATTCTGTGCAGAAACTTCGCCTTGGATCATTAAGTTGTGGTTTGGTGCATGGCAAGTGTTGGCAAGGCTCCATGAGTCCTCCTTAGCCTTTAGCTTGTGTCCTAATGAATCCGAGGGTGTGTCATCTAGATGAACGATCCTCAAACGTATCGTTTTAGCTCCTAAATCTCCCGAAATACCTATAAAACAACGCACAAGCCCGTGTAGACGTCTATCTCGACAAAGTACATGAATTGAGTGCAAAACGTCGTGAACTAGTGCTAAACCATGCATGAATGAATGAGAATTCTATCTAAATGATTACCTAAAACTACGTCATAAATCGTGTTATCAACACTCTCTATACAGGTTGTTGAGGCTTCAATATAGAAAGGTTCTAAAGGCAAGAATTAATGTCAAATACCCAAACTTGCAATCCAAGGATCAAGACTAACTTAACCGATGACGGTTGTGACACTCACAATCGAGGTAGAGGTTGTTGAGGCTTCACTACCACCTAGGAAAGGCAAGCCTAAACTAAGTTAAAGCAAATCTTTAACTTTGGATTAAAGTAAAAGAAGGTTCGTAAACTTAAAGGAAATCACGGTTAGTTCTTGAGGTTCCACGGCCGTGGACTTCAAGAACAGGCCGTAATTTAAGGTTGTCGACGATTCTCTCTAACTCTCAAGGTCTAATCTGTTTACGATCGATCTATCATCATCTAAGCCACAACTATCAACCCTTCACCTTAGAATTGTTAAGGGTTTTTAGCCAACAATCATCATTATGATATCAATTTCAAAGATTAAAAGATTGAAAGATGAAAACTTCCGAAAACTTCCAATAAACTTCAAATTAATCTCAAAGTCACAATCAAGAACGAATAACGTTAATAGATTCGGAATAGAACAAACAAACACAATATTAGATAAGAAGGAAGAACGGGATGTCAATCCGTCTTCCAAATCAAACCTAAACAAGAAGAGAAATCTTCTTGCAATTAACCTTCCGAATCTTCAATCTTCCGTCAATCCGGAAATCTCTATCACAATCTCCACCAAGTGCGAGATTAGGGCAACTCCAAAGATGAGCGCGAGTACGTCTTTTACAAAGTCGCCAAATCTCCAAGCGAAGATGCAAGCGTAAGCCTAAAGCGAGGTGACGGAATCTCTCTTCGTCCGTCCTTTTATAGTGTATGATGAAGTAGCGGCCCGGCCCAATCTTTTAAAAGATCGTGGCTTAAAGTGTGGCGAAAAAGATCGCCAAGATCACGGTCGTGGAAGGTTCCACGACCATAATTTAGAGCGTGGAATTGGACACGGTTTGAACACATGATTCCACGGCCGTAGAATCCACTGGAATGAATCACGCTTCTCTTGCTAGGGTTCCACGGCCGTGGAACTGAACGTGGTTTGTAGTACGGCCGTATTTTAGAGCGTGGTTTAGGGCAAGAACGTGATTCTTCCCTAGCCTCATGCATTCCATAAGTTGACACTCATTTTGCTCCTAAGAATGCCCTCAATCCATGGACATACTCAATCAACTCATCCTTGCTAGATTCCGTTCGGAAATGGCTCTCAATTACCTATAATCAACATAAAGCTTGTGTAGATATCTATATCGACAATATAGGCAAACTAGCTCACAAATGAAACAATGCTAAATCAAAGACTATCAATATGAATCAAATACGTTTAGAAAACGTGCCTAAAACATCACAATATTTCATGCTAACAGATACAGGGACGGATACTGCAGGGACTAGTGTGCCGGTTATTGATCTTGATGATGATGATACTGAGCCGGCACCTGCTACATCTCCAGTGAGACCTGCTAGACGTAGAGCACGCCGACATAGAGATTCAGAGGCTCACCGTCGGATCGATGATCTGACGGATCAGATGATTGATTCATATGCCGCTTTATCACTGGATATCCGCGAGATGCAGGAGCGACAGCACTACCAGCACATGATGGCCCAGATCCAGTTTGAGCACATCATGGGCTATCCGTTCGACCCGTCTCAGTATCCATATGTGCCACCACCACCACCACCGGATCGTCACTACTGAGAGCTGCAGGATTTACTTTCTTATTTTTATGCAGTTCAGCTTATTATCCGGTGAGTATTTTATTCCTTAGACCTATTTTGACCCACTGGGACAGTGTGTCCCATGTATGGGGTATTTGTGTATTACTTGACATTTATGTGATGTATGACTCTATTTGACCGGATATTTATATTTATGCTTCACTTTTGCATTTATGTGTTTATCTGAGACTACATGCATACTTACAGGTTATTTGATTGAGAAAAACGTCGAAACTGAAAAAAAAACTGTTTTTAAAAAAAAAAATTTACCTTGACCGGTGGAGTTCTGGCCGAACGAGGTGTTTCACCTCGGTTGACCTAAGAACACCTCGACCGAGGTGGGTTAACTGAGAGTTTTCAAAACGATTTTTGTGCTTCTCATCTGGATGTGATCTCAGTGAAGATTTTGCTTACTGACTGGTTTTGAAATCTTTATGTGTTTGAAAGGTTTTATAATATGTTTAAGTTGCTAAATGCTTTGTTTGAAATTATTGGCATGTTTAATACTTTGTTTTTATCTAAATTATGTTGAATTTGAAGGTTGACACCGCAAGATAAGTTCTCTCACTTTCTTCCTGGAAAGACCAAGGCAATTCATTCTTCTCTCTTCTTCTTCTTGATCACGCTTAGCCCCTTATATACATTTTGCCTCCCTTTACCTATCCGGGAATTTGGAAGCAAGCGAAGTGGCGAAAGCAAGTGAAGTTAAAGCTGAGAAGTTAGTTGGAAGTGAAAGTGTTAGAAAATAACAATAGGTTTGGGGAAGTCAATCATGAAGATGAGTAACTCGGCACCATTCACATAGCCGGGTGTTTGTGTCTTGCCAAAGTCGGATTGAGCGATATTCCTAACGGGTCATGGTATGTGCATCAAGGGTTTGATGCATCTCAAGAAATTGATGATTGCTGATTTCCTAGGCTTCGGTTATTGTGCACCTCTGTCCATGCATCCCAAAAAGTAAAGTAAAAAGAAAAAGTGTGAAATAAGCAAAACTTATTGGTGGAAGATGTTGAAAGTCAAAGTGAAAGTGAAGTATATCCTTTTCCCGGATTCTAGCACCACATTACCTTACATACATCCCTACCCTACACGTTTCTTGACCTTTCTTTTGGGAAGCCCTTGAGACCTCGAGCTTGTTGATTGACTTAGTGGTTTAAACTGGATTATGCATGATTAATTTCGATAATTATGATTTATTATGCATTCTATGATTTTATGCAAAGATGAACAACTTTCTTATATTTATAAAATATTTTAAACATGTTTTGATTTTAAATTCCATGAAGTATTCTCTTAGAGTGATATATGATTGTAGCACGTCATTAAAATGGTTTGAAAGACTTTTCATTGATTTTCTTGACTTATAATCCATTCTATCTTGTCTTTTATATGCGGAACTTGCTTGGGGACAAGCAAGGGCTAAGTATGGGGTATTTTGATAGCATGAATTATAGTCTATATTTTGGGGTTTGTTTGGACGTTTTATCTTCAATAATCTGCATGATTGTATGTATAATATGTGATTATATTACCATTTCATCTACCTTTGTGGGAATCGAGGTCTACACCTAGTTTTGTTGTAATCGTAGGTAAAATGGCACGTTTTGCATCAAAAAGGAGCAAAAGGAGCTATGGAGTCATTGGAGCTACATTCAGGAACATAAGGAATCATCCAGGAAACATAGCCATGGATTAGAGATTCACTTTGGACCAGATTTGAGAGATTTCACATTTAGTTGTGACTCACCTCGGTTGACTACAGATTCACCTCGACCGAGGTGATCCAAAGAAGTCGACTCGACCGAGGCGAACACCTGGGACGCGGCGAGAATATTTTATTCTTGGCTGAGATCTTTTATCTTTGGAAAGAGATCTTATATTTTTGGGCTTGGCTCCTGGAAGAAAGAAGATATGCTAGATCATATATTTTACCTATTTTTATAGGAAGAGATCTTTCTAAGATATCTTATCTTTGGATAGTAATTTTCCTATAAAAATAGTTGGATTTCCCACAAATCCAGATCATGCTATACCACCGATCAGGGTTTATACACCACAGCAGCCATACTCCAGTTGGGAGATTCGAAGAACCTTTTTGAAGGTTGAAGGAAGATTGAAGATTATAGCTTTTATAGCTTTTGAAGGGTTTTTGTAAGATTATCTTAGATTCCCTTCCTTGTTGTCTTGTTTTGTTGGATTTCTATCCAAGGAACGCTTTGTTGTGATATTTGATTCAGTTATTGAAGTCTTTTCATCAAATTCTTCTTGTTCAAATATTCACCTTCTTCCCATATATTTGATTATTGCTTTCATGATGATGAGTGACTAATTTTCTTATGTGATTCTAGGGTGATTGGTTGAAGGTTGTGGGGAAAACAATGATAGAATGATCTTAATCACAGTAGGACCCTGAAAGTTCGAGTCTTTAACCTTAACCCTAAGCATCTCGCTCAGTCGATGAACATCTCGGCCGGGGTGGAATTCTTCTGACCGAGGTGACTTATCTGATCCGAAACTGAGAGTTAAGTGTTAGAGTTTGCCAAATCCTATTCTTATTACACCTTTCCTGGTCCAATGCAAGCCTAGGATGAGACTTACCCGGTAATTCCTTAGTTTGTTTACCTAAGATCATAAGTATAGGTAATAAAGGTTTATCATTTATTGGGGTTTGAGTGTGCTTTCATCCCATCTTTGTGAGTTAGCCTGAGACTTACCCGGTAAAGGTTGATTCTATTCCCTTAGATGGTTTGTTAGTTTGAGGTTATAGTTCTTTATCTTAATTCCTTGAGACTTACCCGGTAATAGGAGTTACGGTTTAGGATTAGTGAGTAGTGCGACTTACCCGGTGATCTATTCCACTTTAGAAACACCTTCCCCTTGCAAAAATCTCAGCTTTGTCTGCTTATCTTTAGATCTTGAGTTGGAACCACAACTAGATGCTTTAATCCCTAGAATTGCATGTTTCCTTTATTGACTATTTATCATCTTTGATTGTTTTAATTGCTTTTGTGGTTAGTAATTACTGAAGCTTACCGTGATTGGACTTTGTTTCACTAAGTCCCTGTGATCGACCCCTGGAATTCCTTGCTTTTTACTACGATTGACCCGTACACTGCGGGTTCGCATCCTTGTTTTAAGCTTACGTCTAGGGTTATAAATTTAAAGCTTGCACACACCGTTTGGAGCGAACAACTGTTATACGTAGTATATGGTGTTAAAATTTGAGAAGAAATGAACGGTCGGATTAGAAGTTATAAGCTTCCAAAGTGGGGTAGTTAAGCAGTTTTTGCAACAATGAAATTTTGGTTAAGTATAGAAAATGTAAGTGTTGTAACCAACTTTGAGAATTTTTATAGAAATGATGGATGAACAGTTTTGAAAAATTCTTACTCCTAAGGATAGATGGAACATCATAGATGATCTAGAGAATTATTTAGGAATTTTTATAAGTTTATACGAATTTCATATTTGAGGCCGAAGCTGGACCTTTACGATCTTTCGGAAAATAGGAAAATAGGTTAAGTGCCAGTTTGTAACCAAACTAAGCTTTAGGAGATAGAATATGACTTTGTAGTCTCAAATAAGAGTTTAGACATGAATTTCGGAAATTTTGAAAGTTTCGGGACCAAGTGTAAAATAGTCATTTTACTATAAATTAGTATTGTAATCAGTTCTGTTCGGATAAGACCTTCTATCTTAGAAGTCTTAGACTTCTAAGCACCTAGGAAGTGTGATGACACACTTGCCTCATTTGACAGGCCACGGAATTCCTACTATTACAGATTGAATTGCACATTCAAGAATCGAGATCTATTTAAGGTAAGTCCTTTGGGCTTACTTAGCTGACTTCTGAATATGAGCATGAATGATGATAGTGGTGTGTGATTGAGATGTTTATAGTTATAGGTTGTGATAGATATTTACCGACCTATACTTGGCCTAAGAGTAACGGGCGGTGGCATTCTGCTCAGTTAGCTTGAGGGCGCTGGGGGTTTCTTTAGGGACTAGTCCACACTCGGTTTGTAGTGATGCTACCGGCGGAGGTAAGCTAGACCTACACCCAGTTGGATAAGGAACGGAGGCGAGAACTGTTAAGAGTTCTCGTGTCACAACTGTAAAATTGAATAAGATGAATCACCTAAGTAATAGATAATAAACGGTTGTGTGCCAGCATGATGTTTGTTTATGTTATTCTGCGTGTGTTTGTGCTGTTATTATTCTACTTATATTTGGATAGTTAGCTAACAATTGTTATGTTATGTAGACGTACCACAGGTTAGAGCAGATGCCGAGTGATCCGGATGGTAGTGGTCAGCCGAGGTGTCGTACTTTTCAGGGTGTGTTGCAGTTTCTTTGTTTGTGGGATTTCCAGATAGACCTTAGTTCCTTTTTGATCCGTTGTGGTTATCTTATGTTTTCCGGCTGTTGGTTATTCTGGTCACATTCATACGTTGTTAAGACTTAATTTATGATTTTCGGTTTTTCCTTATATGTGCCTTGTTGTAAGATCTTGTTAAGTTGTTGTCAAACTAAGGTCGGGACCCACTGTGAGGTCCTAACCAGTAACTCCCCAAGTTGTAAAATTTGGGGTTTACACATGTCTCATATCCCTATTACACCCTTTAACAAAGACATCATGAAATTTTCTTACATATTAGTTTTATTTGACAAGTGGTGGAGTAAGAGAACGTATTGGCAACCCTATAGTAAGATCTATTCATGACTGTTGAGTTTGAGAGTTTACCTCCAAACACATCTTGTCAGATTGAGAGCAAACACATTATCCTTGAGCGGTTTAGATGGCTATAATTCATTATTCATCTCTCTTAGTATGATTGATGCTATGATGACATGGTTTGAGTTGTATGTTTTCCTCCTAGTTGAGACACTCATTGGTTCTTACACATAGCTTTCATACGACATGATCTTACTCGAGGACGAGCAAGGTTTAGGTATGGGGTATTTTGATGAGTGTCAAATGTACCACTATACCATGTTTTCATGCATACCCTACCCTCTATTTCATCCCATATAAATAGTTTCATACGGAAATCATCAACTTTTTGTATTTCAATATCTACCTTGAATTTTATGTGTTTTAAGCATTCAAGGTATCGAAAAGGGCCAAGATTTGCATCCTCCATGAGGTCAGAGAAAAAGAAAAGATCAATATGATTGAGAAACCGCAACACGAAGTCCGCAAGATCGGAGCAGAAGAGAAAGATTTGAGATTAGAAGCAAACAACAGTTGAAACGCCCTCCACACGGCCAATCCACGGCCGTATGGTGGCCGTTGCTAGGCTGTTTCACCGGCCGTTTGGCCCAAAAGTTTGACACAATGATCCATCCCATGAAACCCATGAAAAGGTTGTAAAATTAACACCAAACAGTAGTCATATACCGTATGGTGACCGTTGTTATACCGTTTGGTTGGCCAATTCGCCCCCGCATCGAGAGCTTCCAAAATATTGACTTCATCTATGGAAAGTGTATATTTTTTGAAAATTCTAGACTCCAATTTCTTCACTATATAAAACCCCAGCCTTAGGGTTAGATACACTAATTCCTCCCGAATTCAATAGTCTTCTATTCTCTTCTTATTGTAGTCGTCAAATATTGTTAGTTTTGATTGAAGGTTGCCTTGAAGGGACAAAACTCATAAAATTTCCATCCTTTTGGACTTAATATATGATCTTTGGTTTATATTTTTATCTTGATTGGTATTAATTTTTCCCTGATCTAAAGATTGGATGAACCCTATAATACTTTAGTATATTGTTGAGAAAATTGGTGAAATAGGGCCCTTTTTGTTTAATGTCGACTAACTAGGCCCCTCTATTTTTAGGCTAAAATTTTAAATGTATAAATAAATAATTAGAGGGGCATAAAAGTAAAACGTAATTTATAAAGCCTATAAAATCATCCTAAATCCCATGTGAAGCAGTTAGGGTTTCCCGATTCCAGATCTGATCGTCTTCAACATCCTTCGTCCCAAGCTGCAAAATTAGGGCGGCTAGGGTTACGAGAAGTCACCGCAATATATCAGGCGACATATTGGCGGAGGAAGACGATGGAGGTTAGTGGGCGGTGGACTGAACGCCTTCTGCGACAGCCACGCCGAAGAGCGCAATACCTTCCCGAGCAAGCGGAAGCAGACCGGTGATGGTAATGAGTCCCTGCCCGGTGAGCCCGAGGTTTGATGAGCAGCGGTTGATGGGAAGGGGCGAGAGAGGGCTCCATGGCGGGGATCTCGAATCTACGGGCATAAGGCGGGAGGGGCTTCCCATCGCTCTAAATATTCCGTCCTGTGGCGTCAAGTGGTAGTCTTCCCTGTCGGCGGAGGCCTGTGTTAGGCTAAGATCGTTGGTAAGGGAGACTGCGGATGTTGACTACCGTATTCTTTGATGTATGATATATGCTACCGTATTCTTTGAGCAGTGAGCGTATGTGCAGAGATAGGGACTGTGGATGTTACAAATTGGAGAAGAATCACATGAGTAAGTTAGGGTTTACTTTTGTGAAATTTGGCTAAATTACAAAAATTAACCCCATTTTTAGAAATTTACAAAAATGGCCCTACAAAGTTAATTACAGATTTTGGCATAGGTTTTATAATTACATAAAAGGCTTAGAGTTTTATATATACGGGATATTAACTACATATTTTGTAAATACGGGATATTGACTACATATTTTGTATATACAATTGGGTTTGTGTAACTCGAATGGTCTTGAAACAAAGACGGGCTTGTGTAAACGACTGACTTGTGTAAATGAAAATTATGTATTAACATTGTGTTATTGAACTTGTGTATTAAAAGTGTGTATTAGCATTATGTACTAATACCGTGTATGAACAAGATAATATACGAAGTTCAATTAGTCCAGCTGGTATAAGGGTGGGAGGGAGGGGTTGTCGTCCAGAGTTTGATACTCACTAGCTACAACATTTATATTTTGTAATGGACTTATGTGAGGGATTATGTAACTCGAATGAGCTGACTTATGTAACTCAAATTGGACGACTTATGTAAGGGAATATGTAACTCGAATGAGCTGACTTATGTAACTCAAATTGGACGACTTATGTAACTCGAATTGGACACGGGCTTATGTAACTCGGATTGGGCCTACTGATCTTCAATTTAAATTGGGCTTGGATTCAGTTAAATTAAAATTACTAATTAACCCTTTCAATTAATCTTTACTAATAAATGAGAGGGGCCTAGTTTGTCTACAAGATACAAAAAGGGCCTGACTTATGTAACTCAAATTGGACGACTTATGTAACTCGAATTGGACACGGGCTTATGTAACTCGGATTGGGCCTACTGATCTTCAATTTAAATTGGGCTTGGATTCAGTTAAATTAAAATTACTAATTAACCCTTTCAATTAATCTTTACTAATAAATGAGAGGGGCCTAGTTTGTCTACAAGATACAAAAAGAGCCTAGTTTATACTCCAATAGACAAAAAGTGCCTACTTAGCCAACTCATCCTATATTGTTTACATATATCTTTATGAATTAAAGTTTTGAAATTATTTCTTTTTAGAATTTTTCACTCCACGTTTTGAAAACCTCCTAAGGAAGTGGAGTTTTTTTATTGGTTTAGTTAAAAAAAAGTGAAGGGCCAAAAGCAAAGTTTGTTTTGTAGGATTTATTGAAAAGAACTTGGTTTTGAGAGTACTAGTTTATCAAACCTTTGAGGATTTCTAATCGTTGTAGAAAGTTCCGGTATTTGAACATTTTCAAACTGAATGGCCACAAGCGAAGGGGTTTTTTTGGTCTTTTCAGATTTCTAAATGCTTGATGAGTTTTTCTATACTCACCGAACCCCTAGATTGAGAGCTACGTGAGTTGTAAAGTTCGGTCTTGGTCTATACCCAAGGAGATTTTAGATGGTTACCTTTTTTTATTCATTATCGAATGTTCATGAAATATATACATGCATCAATATATTGAATCATTATTATGGGGATTCATGTCTCCTTAGATAACTTTCCTCCCATTGATATACATCCATCATTTCTTTGCTTTTCGTCATTGCGTGTTTATTGCTTTGTTTTATGCTTAAAATAATTAAATATTAGTGTTATCCAAATCAGACACAATCCATGTGATTCGGTAACCTGATTATACTAAATCTGATCCCATAATTCTTGCGGGGGAGGTCGTTATACTTTGGTAAAACTTCCACGATTAGTCACCGCTTGGGATCCTTGGTAGCCTTGGATGGGGATAATTTGCGTCGGGGCAACATGGACATGGTGTGTCTCCCTTTCGATAGTTGTTTGGTGTTGTGTGTTCTCCGTGAGGAAAAGTAATTTATTATACAAC
Source organism: Fagopyrum homotropicum (assembly GCA_033239125.1). NCBI lineage: Eukaryota > Viridiplantae > Streptophyta > Magnoliopsida > Caryophyllales > Polygonaceae > Fagopyrum > Fagopyrum homotropicum. Next base: position 55,194,425 of record BSWB01000002.1, on the reverse strand, counting down.
GCCTCTTTTTCACGCCTTGGAGCGGTGTTTTGCTTGGCTAAGGCATCACGGCGTCTGGGGGCAACAAGTGTTAACTTGGGCACAAGATAGTCACTTTTAAGATAGACTCGACTTTGGGGTACAACATATTCATCTTCAGGGATAGGCTCGACGTCAGGGCACAACGTAGTCATCTTTGGGATAAACTCAACTTCGGGGCACAACGTATTCATCTTCAGGATAGACTCAGCATCGGGGCACAACATAATCATCTTCAAGATAGGCACGACATTGGGGAAGCATAGATATCTTCATGATAGTCTCGGTATTGGTCATGTGGATACCGTTGGTGCCCATGGACGGTTTGTTTGGGTCTTTGTGGGTATGGAGGATTCAACCGTTCCTCATCTTCATTAATCTCATCCTCATCAAACTCGTCATAGGAGAGCATTGATGAACGGTGAAGAACGATGAAGAATGATGAAGAACAATGAGGAGCAAAAGTAAAGAAAACTTAGATTCGATCCCTTTTCTCTGATACCAACGATACATCCTTGGATACAAATCAAGAACAAAGTGAGGATCTAGAATGATCTTGAACTTGAATTACTCCACTTATTATGTGCGGATGGATCGAATAATTGAAAATGAGTTGGCGGAAGCTATGAAATGGATGGGGGAAGCGACCAATTGATTTAATCTATGTTGATCGAGCAATCCGTGAAGTGGAGTGGATAGGTTGATTCTTGAAGAATCCTCAAATGGAAAGGATTAAATTGAAGATTCAAGGAAGAACTTTGAGAGGAAAGATTGTGATACCCAAAACCAAGGAGGATAAAATGATTCTCTACTAAACTTGATTTAATTTGAACATGTCTTACAAACAAAACCAAGCATCCTTTATAAAGGGAGAATGAAGGCAAAACCTAGGACTTAAATGCAGAACTAAAACAAATATTCTAAACATTAAATAAGAGATTTTGCGGGTATATTCTAAGAATAAACTCGAGCAATCAATGGATTCTTAAAGGGAGAGATTCATACAAAACCATGTATTTATTAAATATATAAATAAATAAAAATTGGAAAAGATGGCGGAAATAAATATGCTAGAATCATATATTCGTCGACAAACTCATGGTGGAACAAAGGCAAGGTGTGTCGTGGTAAGTGTCATCATAGGCGATCACATGGATGGTAATTGTAGTCAAGGGTGTATCATTCCACAGAATTAATGAAGAGTTTCTTCTGTCGGTTAGACTCATATATCCGTCGACAAACCCATGGTGGAACAAAGGCAAGGTGTGCCGTGGTAAGTGTCATCATAGCCGATCACATGGATGGTAATTGTAGCCAAGGGTGTATCATTCTAGAGAATTAAAGAAGAGTTTCTTGTAACGATAAATGCTGATCTAATTGATACATAGGTTAAAAATTTACTAACAATAATAAGAAGGAACAAAAAAATGTTATGGGATATATAATTGATGATTCAAAAGGCATATCAACGAATATGTGTATGCATAAGATCTTTCTTGTGGATAATCAGAAATCCTTCGTTGAACGCCAACTTAGGTCAAACCCTAATACGAAGGAGGTAGTTACAAATAAATCCTTAAGTTATGATGAGGATTGAAACGTGAGCCTCGGATCTCGCAAATACTTGCAAGACCCGATTGAAGCAAGGGGGTCAAGATCGACTCAGGGAATGCAATGTTTTGATTTGACAGATTAATATTGAAACAACTTAAACAAATAAACGAAATAGAAATAAATAACAAAAATAGAAGGGTTAGTTAGGCAGCGGTTGAGTGTCACTCGTCAATCGATCTCAAACACCAAACACAAACAAATAACAAAATACAAAAACAAAAGCAACTAGGAAGAGAAAGACAGACCAGTCAACCGAGTAGTAGGGCATTGGTCGATCGACTGGTATAGAAAACTCGTAACAACGGTAGCAATAAGGGAGAGAAAGTTTGTGTGTTTTGTGATTCAAAAATCAGGGACTTGGAAAGTAACACGGAAAGAACAAGGTATCAATAATTAATAAAAGAGTTTCAAGACCAAGATCACCACAACATACATATTTAGATCTCAATTAATTAATATATTCAGGGTAGAATGTAAACCATGTTATATGGGGGATAAATACGCTTGATCCTCACATATCGAGCCGAATATTATGGGCATGAGTGACTCGGATCTCGCATTTTTCCCTCAACAACTCGAAGAACATATAGTTTGAAAGGTTTCATACCCGGTTCTCGCATTTTGCATAGAACAATCCATAACTACCATAACTCTCATAGATAAACATTCAAGCAATATATACATCATTATCAATATCATAGATCAATGTAGTCGGACTCTCCAAATGCTAGAATGAATTGAATATAGCTAGGCATACCTTGGAATAAATTCAAAGTTATTTTTAGGCTATCTTTTAGTTCGTCCACTAAGACATTTTTTTTTGCTGAATTTGATAAGTAGCCTGTTTTGAGATTCCCATCTAGTAGCTAGGCCCATAATATTTTTGAATTAAGTAAATGTATCCCTCTTTTATTTTTACTGCTCAAACCTAGATTTGTAAAGAACCCACTCCAACCTCATCCACCGTCTTTTTCCTCTCGAGTCCTTTTCCGCCATAACCTTCACCTCCCGTGCTAGAATCTATGCCTTCACCATTGCCCTAGATGAAGCCACTCCATCAACGATGACGATATCTTCACCATCACCTTCCTCAGCAAAGACGCCGAGCTCCTCGATGGCAATTTTCTTTCTCGGATTCGCGAGAACGAAGAACGTTAGGGTTTTGGTCCCACTCACCGCATTGACTCATCTTCGTCGGGAAGCAGCTCAAAGACGGTCGTACTCTCGCCTACTATAATATCCAGAAAGAATCGACGGTTCACTTGGTGCTTCGTCTTTGTGGTGGTGCGAAGAAGAGGAAGAAAAAGACCTGCACTGCGGATCACTTTGATTCTGGTAAGGTTGAAAATCAATGAGTCAAAGACTTACAATTGAGTAGAGTTACAGGAATTGTGGACACTATCTTGTTACTATACAACTCAATAGATTGTGTAAGAGTAGGTAAATCTCCGAGCTCGGGTGGTATGATCCCGGTAAACTGGTTTGTGTATATGTTAATAATGCTAAGGCTCTTGTAGTTGCTTAATTGGTGAGGAATTTCCCCGGAAAGTGAGTTTTCGAATAGCTAAAGATAAAATAAATTTGACAAGTTTCCGATCCCTTGATGGATGAAGCCAGTTAGATGGTTTTGGCTAAGGTCTAAAAGTTGAAGTGATTTAAGATTGGAAATAGAGTTTGGGATGGTTCCATTGAAGGCATTAGTGTAAGATGCAAAGGAGATAAGATTAAGCAAGTTTCTTATGTTTGATGGGATTGTACCAATGAGTTGATTATTGCTGAAGTCAAGGATTGACAAGGAAGTGCAATTGGTGATCTCAATTGTAATTTAGCCAAAGAATGCATTTGAGGAGAGATCAAGAACCTGGAGGGTTGTGGTGTTTCCGAGGGAGGCGGAAATTTTGCCTTCGAGTTGTGACTATGAAAGAGAGATGGAAATGATGTTGGGAGAAGGAAGATGATCACAAGAAATGCCAATCCAGTTGCAATGGTGGTTGGTGTGAGTCCAATCAAATAGGGAACCAAGTGGGTCTTTAGTAATTGAAGCCTTGAAGGCCTTTAAGGCTTCTGTTTGGATTTGGAGATTGGTTTGTGCGTGTCGAATGGAAGAATATGAAAGATAGTAAGCGATGACAAGGAAGAACACCCATGCATCTAGTATGAATTTCATACTAGAAAATTCTGATATGAAAATTCTAGTATGAAAAATTATGGTTTGAAAAATATTGGTATGAAATTCTGGTATGAAAAATTTTGGTATGAAAATTTCTGGTATGAATTTCATACCAGAAATTCATACTAGAAAATAAAAAATAAATAAATAAATAAAATAAAAAGGGCAAAAAATAACAAAAGAAAATAAAATAAAAACAAATTCAGGAACTTACGTTACAAAGGCCGAAGTCCTCTTATTCTTTTTCTTTAAATAGAGAGGTTAATTAATTTTACCTACCATTAAAGGAAAGTGGTAAAAATTAAAGGGGTACACTTACCAAAAGAAAACAGAATAGGCCTATTTGATCAAATTCTTTATTTTTTTAATCTTTTATCTCTTGAGAAGATAGGGTTTCGTAGAATTTGCATCAAACCCTAAGAAAATTAGGTTAGATGTTTACCTTATAAATAAGTCTTTACAACCATTACTGATTTATATCTAGTTTTCATTCAAGAATTACACCGCTTTATTGTAGTAGTTGACCAACTAGTCCTTGTCAATCGGTCCGATCGAGCATTGTTCACCATTACTAATAAAGGAGAAATTTTAGAAGCTCATGTCTTCCTAATTTCTATTGTTCTATGATCCGGAGAGACCAACTTTGCATGGAATATTTATGATGTTGATGATGATCTTTATGTTCTGAATATATGTCTTATTTCATGGGTTATGATAGTTTATTGTTTGTCTATTGAAAGATGCGAGAGTTGCACAAGAACGTGCTTTTATTCTATATGTGCTTCAAAATGTAAATTGCGAGGTGCAAGAGCTGTCTGATTTATACTTTTCATATCCCGTAATATTGGTTCTCACCTAATCAAGTAGGAAGGATCAACAACCATTGGATCAAGTAACAATCAATTGTTCAAATATAACATGTATTTGTTCAAATAAAAATTGTTCAAATATATTCTTAGTTGTTCAAATATGTCAATTGTTCGACTCTATTCGAAATTGTTCAACTATAAAATAATTTGTTCAACTATATTTGAAATTGTTCAACTATATAACTAATTGTTCAAATGTTAATTTATATGTTTAATTGTTTACCTAAATTTTAGTTGAAGTATATGACAAGCGTTAATTAATTTGGACAAATCACAACCTTTCATTATCTTGATCCAAGGGTTGTGAGTCGTTCCTATTTTTGACCTTAAGGCCCTTTTCTATATGATCGAAATCATATATATATATATATATATATATATAATATAGGCATTGGTTCAAGTGAGAACCCTTCTTACGAAGAGCAATAAGAATCTCTAAGAGACGTTCGATTAAAATATATGAATGGTCAAGATTGAATGATAAATTTTATATAAGCATGATAATAGTTCTCATAATCGACAGATGTATGCATTTTGGTCAAACCAATATTTATGGCAATCGTTACCAAAATTAAATCAAAATTAATTCATGAATCCAAAATAAATTTATTCCTTACAAAAATCACGACATGTTCATGGTTATATAATGAACATACAAGGCACGTTCATGCACGGGTGCTCGTGGTTAAAGCACGACATGTTCATGTTTAAAACACAACACTTTCATTCACAGTGTGCTCATGGTTAAAGATTATTAATCATATACATACACAAGCATAAGTAACAAAACAAGACGAACAAGTGAGCAAAATATGATCATTTTAAGCACAACACATTCATGGATATATGATGTGTTCGCTGCAAAAGGTGTGTGCAAGCTTTAATATTTATACCAAGAATAATTGCAAATAAGCAAACCCGCAGTGTACGGATCGATTGTAATAAAAGCAAGAATTCCAGGGTCGAACACAGGGACTATGGTGAAACAAAGATCGGTAATTCAGGTTGTCAATTAAACACAAGCAACAAAGCAAAGATATCAAAGATGATGTAATAACCAGGTAAAGAAAATGCGGATTCTAGAGATTAAAGCATCCAGTTGTGGTTCCAACTCAAGATGTCAAAAGACACTTGGACAAAGCTGAGGTTTGCAAAGGGAAGGTGTTTCTAAGATGGGAGTAGATCACCGGGTAAGTCTCACTACTCACTATCCCAAACTAAAGATCCTCTCACCGGTAAGTCTCAAGGTACTAAGGAAAGGAACTATAATCTCAAAACAACACAACACCCAAGGGATAGAATCAACCTTTACCGGATAAGTATCATGCTAACTCTCAAAGATGGGATGAAGGCACACTCAAACCCCAATAAAAGTTAAACCTTTATTACCTATCATTCATGATCTTGGGTATACAAACAAAGGAATCACCAGGTAAGTCTCATTCTAGGCTTGCGTTGAACCAGGAGAGGTATAACAAGGATAAGATTTGGCAAACTGAAACCTCAACTCGGATAAGGATCAAGAAAGGGCTCGCCTCGCTCGGTATATGTACCATCTCGGTCGAGATATTCCACGACTGACCGAGGTGTTCGTCGGTTAAGGTAAAGGCTCGAGCTTTCAGGGTCCACTGGGATAAAGGCTCATTCTTTCATCGTCTTTCCCACAACCTTCAGCCAATCACCCTAGAATCGCATAAAGAACTTAGCCAACAATCATCATGATAAGAATAATCACATATATGAGAAAGGAATCAATATTCAAACAAGAAAAGCTTAACACAAAGGTCTCAATAACTCAATCAAACAATCAAGCAAACAATCGAACTGCGTTCCTCAATCACAATCAGAAAGACAACAAAACAAAACAAACTAATAAAATCTTACAACTTCTTTCAAAGCCGTCCTTCAAACTTGCTTCCTTCCTTCCCTTGATCTTCAACCTTCCAATATTCCTTCCAAACTCTAGAGAACTCTGCTCCTTGATCCTTTTGAATTTGAGATTCGGAGATTTGGTGATCCGAAGATGGCTGAATTCTAGAAAATCAGCCTCTATATATAGGAGAATTACCTTCGTAAGATAAGATATCTTAAAAAGATAATTTCCTTCTTTAAAATATCTTGCAATCTTTCTTGCTTCCATAATATATCAGCCTAAAAGATATGCTTCCTTCCAGAAATCCATCCTAAAATATGTGATATTCACTTTCAAAAAATAGAAGATCTCAGCCAAAGATAAAGATCTCCTGTCACATCATCACTTCACCTCGGTCCAGACGCTCCTGAACATCACCTCGGTCGAGGTGGCACAGTAGTTAACCGAGGTGAGTCTCAGCCAAGTGTAAAACTCTCTAATCTGGTCCAGAATCAATATTCTAAATCATTTCCATGCTTCTTGAGCTCTTCTTATGACTTCTCAATGCTCCATAATGTAGCTCCAATGACTCCTTAGCTTCCTTAGCTCCATTTTGTTCCAAAACGAGCTATTTTCCCTACAATTACAACGAAACTAGGTGTATACCTCGATTCTTACAAAGGTAGACAAAATAACATAAAGATCAAAGAATATACATCCATACATGCAGATTTATGAAGATAAAACGTCTAAACCAATCCCAAAATATAGACTATAATACATGCTATCAAAATACCCCATACTTGTTCCTTACTTGTCCCAAGCAAGATCCAAATCTTAGATACAAGATAGAATGGATTATAAGTAAAAAAAAAAGATCAATGAAAATCATTTCAAAACCTTTTGGTGGTGCGCTCTATTCGTAGATCACCCTAATAGAATGCTTCATGGAAAATAAAGATCAAAACATTTTATGAATATAAGAAATATGTTCATCTTTGCATAAAATCATAGAATGCATAATAAATCAGATTTATCGAAATCAATCATGTATAATCCAGTTTAAATCACCAAGTCAATCAACATACTCGAGGTCTCAAGGGCTTTCAAAAGAGGTGAAGAAACATGTCAGGGTTGGATGTATATAGGGTAATGTGGTGCTAGAATTCGGGAATAGGATTTTTTCTTCACTTTCTTTGAATTGCAACATCTTCCACCAATAAGCTTTGCTTATTTTCACTTTTAGTTTTTGGGAGCATGGACAGAGGTGCACAATAACCGAAGCCTAGGAGATCAGCAATAATCAATTTCTCGAGAAGCCTCAAACCCTTGATGCACATACCATGATCCGTTAGGACTATCGATCAATCCGACTTTGGCAAGACACAAACACCCGGCTATGTGAATGGTGCCGAGTTACTTATCATCAAGATTAACGTCCCCAAACCTAATTTGTTTCTTTCTATCACTTTCAGCCAAGATCTCAACTTCACTACCATACGCTTTTCATCAACTACATCCAAATTCTCGGATAGGTAAAGGGAGAAAAATATGTATACGAGAGGCTAAAGAAAGATCAAGAAGAAGAAGAAGAAGAAGAAGAAGAAGAAGAGAATGAATTGCCTTAGTCATCCCAGGAAGAATGTGAAAGAACTCATTATGTGGTGTCAACCTTCAAATCCAACATAATTTTGATAAAAACAAAGTATTAAGCATGCTAGAATTTCAAACAAAGCATTTTGCAACTTAAACATATCATACAACTTTTCGAGCATATAAAGATTTCAAAGTCAATCTGCAAACAGAATCATCATCGAGGTCATATCCAGAAAAGAAGCACAAAATGTTTCGAAAAACCTCTCAGTTAAGAACCATCTCGGTCGAGGTGTTTTGACGTCATCCAAGGTGTTCATCCTCGATCGGCCAAGAACGTCTCGGTCGAGCCATAAAAAAAATTTTCAAACCAGTTTTTCTTAAACATAAACCTGTATGTATGCATGTAATGACAGATAAGCACATAGAGCATAAATAGACAATAATATCCAACAAGGGTCATACAAGTCATACACATAAGTCAAGTAAATACATCCAAATACCCCATACTTGGGACACATTATCCCAATTGGTCAAATATAAGTCTGGAAGTCAAAATACTCACTAAAACTAGCTGAACTACATAATAAATAAAAGAAGAAATCCATGAAGCTCTAGTCCTCGTCAACATGCGGTGGTGGATGCGGAATATAGGGATGTTGGGAAGGATCGAAAGGATAGCCCATAACATGTTGATATTGCAGCTCCATCATCCGGCGTTGGTAATGATGGCTCTCCTCCATACGATGCGTCCATCCCTCAATGTATCGGCGCTCATCAGCGAAGCGCTCAGTGATGTCAACTGTCAGGGCCGCGTAGGAGTCAATCATCTGCTCCGTAAGCTCATCAATCCATCGGTGGGCCTCGGGATCTCTACGGCGGCGGCATCTACGCTGAGGTGGCGGTGATGGTGGTGCTACTCTCTCATCCTCCATCGCCTCGTCATCAAGGTCAACGGTAGGAATATTGGGCCCGCCGGTATCAATACCGGTCTTCATAGCAGCTCCTCCATACTCGTCATCCTCCTCCTCCTCAACTACTGCCTCTCTAGCATCCTGCATATAAGGGAACCAGGCAGCTGACCAGAACTGGCGGTCAAAGACAAAATACTGAGACGACCACATAATCCCCTGAGGTGACTTCGTCTCCCATGACATGGCAACGTAAGGTGTGCCAAGACCACGAGGGATGAGAATGCGTCGAGTGATCATCTCTTGCAATCCCAGCGGCTTCGGAGTTGCGACAAGTGTACATCCTGAAAGATCAAGTCCCATGGAAGTGGCGATGTGGGTCACCAGCCCACCACAACGGATATCCCCCTTCGACTTCCCCTTTATCTTGTGCAAATCGTCTGCCAGCATGCCAACAAAGTCCGGCACTCCTCCTGTCACCATAAAAAACAAGCTCAAAAGCTCCCCGTGTTGGACCTTCTGGGGCGTCTCAGTACGCGCCAGAAGTGTCTCACTGAAGATCCGGTGAGCCAAGCGGAAAGCAAGGTAGAAAATGATCTACTCCTGGGAGTCTCCCGCCTACCATATGTCCCTGTGATCTGTAATGTGGGCAACCTCACCCCAAAAACTCCGAGCTACCTCTCGGGAAGGAAAATCCATAACAGTAGGTGTAAGGAAGCCGAAAATCTCACCAAACTGATCCCTAGGAACTGTGTAGTTCCTATTCAGCAGTCGGTACTTGATCCCGTGATGCTCCGGCACATAAGTCACTGAACTCACAAACTCCATCGTCGGCTCCAGATAGGTCGGCGTTCTAATAGCCATGAACTCCTCCAAGCCAACCATGGAGATCATGTTCCTCAACCATGGAGGCACTCGAAGGCAGCTACATCAAGGAATTGCGGGGAAATGATGGTGCGCCTGCAAATCCGGTCATAATCCCGCCGGTGTCTCTCGTGGATCACCGGGATAGAAAATTGAGAGGCTGAGGAAAGAGAGGAATGGTGTGAACTGCTAGGCCTATCTCTCAAGGCCAACTGTTGATCAGATATGTTGCTCATGATGAAGAATACCTCGGTCTCCAATAACACCTCGGCCGATAGTTGACTGGACCGAGGCGAACTGTTGTTCAAATGCACTCTTTGAACCTGTAAGCTTTTTCCCCCAAAATCAATACCAAAAGCTTCCTATGGGGTACTTATATCCTTTTCAACAACAATCAACGGCAACCAATGCCAAATTTGTCTAGAATCGACAAAAGAAGAAAGGAGTTAGGATTTGAAACGAAATACCCCAGATTCTGCAGAATGAAGCATTTTCCTTGATGTTTGTTGCTTGGAAACTGAATCTCGTGCTTCCTCCGGTGATTTTGAGCCAAGAACCGTGAAAAATGAGAAAGAATCGAGAATTTGGGAGTGGGAATCGCCGCGGTCGAGGTTGCCTTTGAGAGGGAAAAAGGTGAGAAGAGAGAGAAACCGTCTCGCCTTTTATACCCCTCGCTGAATTTGATTACACCTCGGTCGAGGTGTTCCTAAGCGAACCGAGGTGTCAGAGATGATGTCAGACCTAGTCGCCTTGGTTGACCAAGAACATCTCGTTCGAGGTCTTGTGACAACATCCGAGATGTGTCTTAGTCAAACTTTGTCTTCTCAATTTCTTGAACTTTTGTCCTTCCATGTAGCTCCTGAGTTGTAATTCCTTATAGAGTACCAGATTCTTGTCTAGGAGGACGCAAAAACAGGAAGCAAACTATCTAAACTAAGCTAGCAAAGGGAAAAGAAAGCAATACCTTGGGTTGCCTCCCAAGAAGCGCTTGGTTTAAGGTCGCTAGCTGGACCTTTCTCCATGGAATTACTCAATGTACCTCGAACACCTTGGAGTGCTCATCACGTCCATCATAAAACTCTTCCAAAAAGATTTTGGTTCTTAATTTCACCGGCAAATGGTAAGATCTCCCACGTACAAGTTTGTACGGTTTGATTCTCACCGGAATCCTTCTAGCTTTCCTGCACTTTAATGGGACATAATCTAGCATTGCGTCTCATCCTTTCCTGGATCTAGAAATTAGCTTCTCATAAATCCTCTTTCCCAGCTTGGGGATGACGTATGGTCTTTGTCATGTGAATGACCCCATACTTGAATAAAAGGCACTTCATCGCCTTATCGGTGAAGTGCTTGCTAGCTCCGTTCCTCGTAGTCCAAGGAGCATCTTCTTTAAGAAAATATAATGGAGGTTTCATCTTGACCTTAGGAGGTTCTTTCGGAAGAGACCTCCAACTCTTTGGTGCATCCCTGTAATGGTTAGTAATTTCAAAGGGAATTTTAAAGGGAGTAAGAGAGTATTCCGGATCAAGCGTTTCAAGCTTTGGGATGAGAATCATGTCAAGAGGAGAGTCTGCACAAGGAATCTCTTCTATCTTCTCCGGTTGTGCCTCAACCTGGGCCAATGGTTCAGCAGTGTGACTAAGGTGCTTTACTTCTTCTTTTTCTTCTTTAAGAACTTCTAGAGGAACATCGGGTTCAATAGGAGGAATGCTCAAGATTTGAAATTCTTCCTCGCTAGATAAATGATCTTCCAAGATTTTATAGGATTCAGAAATAGCGTTAATGTCGTCTTCCATCTTGTCCATCATTTTTTACATCTTTTCCAGCATTATTTGTATCTGATCCTCGGAGGTTTGTTGTGGAGGTTGCACTTGAAGCATATAAGAGACTTCTCCTTGCTCATAAAACGTGTGAGGGGGATTAAGCTCATCCCAATGTGCAAGTTCATCCTCAATGGCTTCCTCTCTTTTTCTTTCGTCACTAAACCAATAATAGGCATACTTCTCCTCCAAATATTAAAAATGGGCTGCCCTATCAAGTTGTCTTGCTCTCCAAACTGGATCAAATGCAGGTTCATAGCGACTCGCAACCATTGAAAATCCTAAAAACTACAAAAATCATAGGAAAAGATCAAATGCAAAACTAAAAGCTTCCAAGCTAGACAACCAAATACCGAGCCCGGTCTTGACCAAGTCCCTGGCAACGGTGCCAAAAACTTGTTCGCTCCAAAAGGTGTGTGCAAGCTTTAATATTTATACCAAGAATAATTGCAAAATAAGCGAACCCGTAGTGTACGGATCGTTTGTAATAAAAGCAAGAATTCCAGGGTCGAACACAAGGACTATGGTGAAACAAAGATCGGTAATTCAGGTTGTCAATTAAACACAAGCAACAAGGCAAAGATATCAAAGATGATGTAATAACCAGGTAAAGAAAATGCGGATTCTTGAGATTAAAGCATCCAGTTATGGTTCTGACTCAAGATCTCAAAAGACACGTGGACATAGCTGAGCTTTGCAAAGGGAAGGTGTTTCTAAGATGGGAATACATCACCGGGTAAGTCTCACTACTCACTATCCCAGACCAAAGATCCTCTCAACGGGTAAGTCTCAAGGTACTAAGGAAAGGAACTATAATCTCAAACCAACACACCACCCAAGGGATAGAAACAATCTTTACCGGGTAAGTCTCAGGCTAACTCTCAAAGATGAGATGAAGGCACACTCAAACCCCAATTAAGGTAAAACCTTTATTACCTATCATTCATGATCTTGGGTATACAAACAAAGGAATCACCGGTAAGTCCCATCCTAGGCTTGCGTCGAACTAGGAAAGGTATAACAAGGATAGGATTTGGCAAACTGAAACCTCAACTCAGATAAGGATCAGGAAAGGGCTCGCCTCGCTCAATTTATGTACCATCTCGGTCGAGATGTTCCACGACTGACCGAGGTGTTCGTCGGTTAAGGTAAAGGCTCGAGCTTTCAGGGTCCACTGGGATTAAAGGCTCATTCTTTCATCGTCTTTCCCACAACCTTCAATCAATCACCCTAGAATTGCATAAAGAACTTAGCCAACAATCATCATGATAACAATAATCAGATTTATGAGAAAGGAATCAATATTCAAACAAGAAAACCTTAACACAAAGGTCTCAATAACTCAATCAAACAAACAATCAAACTGTGTTCCTCAATCACAATTAGAAAAATAACAAAACAAAACAAACTAAGAAAATCTTACAACTTCCTTCAAAGCTTTCCTTCAAACTTGCTTCCTTCCTTCCTTGATCTTCAACCTTCCAAACTTCCTTCCAAACTCTGGAGAACTCTACTCCTTGATCTTCCTGAATCTTAGATTCGGAGATTTGGTGATCCGGAGATGGCTGAATTCCAGAAAATCAACCTCTATATATAGGAGAATTACCTTCCTAAGATAAGATATCTTAAAAAGATAATTTCCTTCTTTAAAATATCTTGCAATCTTCCGTGCTTCCAAAATATATCAGCCAAAAAGATATGCTTCCTTCCAGAAATCCATCCTAAAAGATGTGATATTCACTTTCCAAAAATAGAAGATCTCCGCCAAAGATAAAGATCTCGTGTCCCGTCATCACTTCGCCTTGGTCCAGACGCTCTTGAAGATCACCTCGGTCGAGGTGGCACTGTAGCCAACCGAGGTGAGTCTCAACCGAGTGTAAAACTCTCTAATCTGGTCCAGAATCAATCTTCTAAATCATTTCCATGCTTCTTGAGCTCTTCTTATGACTCCTCAATGCTCAAGAATGTAGCTTCAATGACTCCTTAGCTTCCTTAGCTCCATTTTGTTCCAAAACATGCTATTTTTTCTACAATTACAACGAAACTAGGTGTAGACCTCGATTCTTGCAAAGTTAAACAAAGCAACATAAAGATCAAAGAATATACATCCATACATGCAGATTTATGAAGATAAAACGTCTAAACCAATCCCAAAATATAGACTATAATACATGTTATCATGATGAACAAATAGGGATCGAGTAACGATACTACAATTAGAAACGAAGCAAGACGGTGCACAATCAAAATTAAGACAGGTTACTAGAAGGATATTTTATTTCCTCAATGAACGTAATCGTCACCAAATTGTTGAATGAGCATATGTGATTTTATGTTAATACCTATGTAACACCCCAAATCCGCGAAATATCGGAATGCTAGGGGCGAGACCTCACAATGGGTCCCTACCCTTAGCTTGACAACAATCTCACCGGACCTTTCTAACATGGCACAAATAAAGGCGTAAAACTCAAAACATTTGTAATGTATGAAAGACTGAAAAGTAAAGGGGTACATTGTGGAAACTCAACCGAGTCGTCAAAACGAAATAAAAACTCAAAAAACCTAAATCCGAAAAACCGTACATCAATCCATAATCTAACATAACAATAATAATGATAATAATCCCAAAAACGCCCCCGTCCTATAATGTACGGCGACCCTCGGCTGTCCACTCCTCCACCTCACTCGGCTACGTCCCTAACCTGCGGGGCATCTACACAAGCGGTTTAAAACCTTTAGCTCAATTCGAAGCATTAGAAACATGGTGAAGGCATATACACACTCATACCTCATAACATCACATAATCATGCTCAACAAAAAAGTCCGGTTTATTATCTTTATTTATTAGGTCGTATCCCGTTCTAATTCAACTTAGGTTTGTGACACGGGACCACCTTGGTCCCGCCTCGGTCCCTACTTACCGGCATGGAACGGTACAGATGTCTCCGACCGTCTAACCAGCACGGGCTAGTCGCCAAGAACCTCCTAGAATCTCGCAAGAGCAAGGCAAATGATGTCACCGCCCGTTATCATACACTTGGCCCAAAAGAATATAAGGTCGATGGTCCCATTACCGGTTTAGTTCTTATAACGAAAGCGATAAATCACACACCACCAAACACATAATGAATCTAATACATCGAATACGGCTAAGTAAGTCCAGAGACTTACCTCATCTCTCAACTCACGACACTATAGATTCCTTAGAGAGGAAGCACACAACCTGCTCATACAAGAATACACTCATCAACACAAGCTCACACTCAAGAAGTCTTAGACTTCACTCTAGTGATCTAAGCAAGATCATTCAACTCTCAAACTAGGAAAGCATCCTAGGATCCATGGTACTCATAACACTCTCAACAAGGAAAGGAAACTCACAACAGCCTATAGCTCACATGATCCTCAATAACATCCTAGGAGAGCCAATCTAGCCTAGAAAGATCCAACATGCTTAAACAACTTAAGATCAACAATCACATCAAGCAATAAGGGCTCTAAGGATCGCAACCACTAGATGACATTCACATGAGTCCTACGTCCACCCTAAGCATGCTTCGAACTAAGAATAACCATAAGGCTAAGGAAGTAACGAAGAGGAAGGGAGGGAGAAGCCTACTGGTGAAGAAAACGCAGCCGCGGAAGCAAGTTGGCGCCCCCGGCGGAAATTTATCACCGCCTCAACGGCACCCTGGGCCTCCCCTGCGCCTGGTGGCCGCCCATGCGGTGGCCCTGGTCCGCCCCCGCGCCTCTGAAGATCCGTCCCCGTGGTTTGAGCAGTAGAAATTCGTCTTCTTTGTTTACGACTATGGATCTTTAGCTCCAATGTCTCCCTCTTCTTGCTGGGTCTTCTCCAAACACCAACCTATGATCTTAAGCTCCTCTCCACGACTTAATCGAGCCAAGAACATACACATGCAACGGATCAAATGAAAAGATTCCTCAAGAGCTCCATCCATGGCCATGGATGAAGGGGAAGGAAGGAATGGATATTCAGCAAGGAAAGAGAAGGGAAAAGGGGGGAAGAACTTACCAAACCATTAAGATCCTTCTCCACTGCAGCTTATCCTCAAGCAATCTCTCCAAGGGAAGAGAAGAAGGGAGCACAAGAGAGAGTCGAGGGAAAAATGGACTAACGTGAGGGAGAAATGAAAGAGGAGAGAGAGAGAGAGATCCACAAAGCTAAAAAGGTAGGAGGGAAACAAGGGGTCAGCTGGCCCCTTGTCACCTCAACTGGAAACAAAAGCTCAACAGCGGAATAAGTGGAATGAGGGGTCAACGCGGAATTTCGGGAATAAATCCCGGTACTCTGACACGTGCCTGCGGGAACACTAGGCCGCAGACGCAGGAAGCTTGGAAACGCCTCGACACCCGGAATAGAAATTCCAGATGTTACAACTAACCCCCCTAAAAACAAGTTTTATCCCAAAACTTGCTAAAGGTACTCGCAAACCGAACACTTGAAAAACGCAAGGACCTCGTAATGCTAACTATCGATCTCAAACTCAACGTCACTCTCATATCCATGAAAACACCTCACGATGTAATCAAATATACACATAAGTAGCACATAAGGCATGTCACATAACAAAGCACATAGGTAATAATCAAGGAAGAAGCTGGGGACTAACCCGACTGTCCTATTGGTATCTCTAAACCTGCATAAAACTCGGGATAGTTCCTCCGGATACTATCCTCCGTCTCCCATGTAGCCTCGTCGGCTCCTCGCCTCGACCACTGCATCCTTATTATCGGTATCTCCTTCGATCGAAGGAGTCTCGTATTCCGCTCAAAAACAGCTATCGTATGCTCTGCAAAAGTATGGTCCGGCTCGACCACAAGGTCCTCGTGGCTAATGATGTATCTCGGGTCATGGATGCACTCCCTCAACTGAGACACATGGAATACCGGATGTATCCCCTCCAATCGTGGTGGCAATGCTAGTCGGTATGTCACCTCACCTACTCTCTCCACTATCTCGAATGGACCGACATATCGGGGGCTTAACTTCCCCTTAATGCCGAATCGTCTGACGCCCCGAGTCGGTGATACCCTCAGCCACACCTAGTCTCCTACCTTGAACTCGAGAGGTCTACGCCTCTTATCCGCATACGACCTCTGACGACTCTAGGCGGTCAAAATCCTCTCTCGTATCGAAGCAACTCTAGCCATGTCATCTTGTACCTGATTCGGAGCTACAACGCTAGAACTCCCCGGCTCGTCCCAACATAAAGGAGTGCGGCATCTTTGTCCATACAATGCCTCATAAGGTGCCATCCCAATGGACGTGTGTCAACTGTTATTATACGAAAACTCCACCAATGGAAGGTGGTCTTGCCATACCTGCGCCTAGTATAGTACACATGCCCTCAACATGTCCTCCAAGGTCTAAATAGTCCGCTCTGACTGGCCGTCGGTCTGTGGATGGTATGCGGTGGTGAAATGAAGACTCGAACCTAGAGCGGCGTGTACCTACTGCCAGAACCTCGAGGTAAAACGCCCATCCCTATCCGAGATTATAGTCCTCGGTACTCCATATAACCTCACATTGTGACGAGTAAACTCCTCAGCTAGACGACTCACCGGCCACGTCTCCGATGAAACGTGCGGTCTTCGTCAGCCAATCTACTACTACCCATATCACGTCAAAGCTCCTACTCGGCCTCAAATCGGTAACGAAGTCCATGGATATATCCTCCCACTTCCACTGCGGCACGGATAGTGGATGAAGCTCTCTTGCGTGTCTCTGGTGCTCGATCTTGACCTGTTGGCAGGTCGTGCATCGGGCCACATATCTAGCTACATCGGGCTTGAGCCCGCCCCACCAATACAATTTCCTAAGGTCCTGGTACATCTTACTCGCGCCTGGATGCACAGAGTAAGGTGTCGAGTGTGTCTCATGAAAAATCCGCTCTCTCAACTCCGGGTCTGACGGTACACAAATACGTCCCTGGCGTCTCAATAACCCGTCTGGTCCCATGATAAACTGCGGTGCCTCTCCTCTGTCCATCTTGTCCCGAATCCTCGTCAAAATGGGACATACCTCCTCCTTTTTCCGGATCTCCCCGGACAGATCAGGTAATACCTCTAACTCGGACAAAACGGTCGTCCGTATCCGGGAACCGGATATCCAACTCAAACTCTGTCAAATCCCGCTGCAATTGTGGTTGGACCGTAAGTCAAGATATAGCCTCCTCTCGAGGAGTCCTCCTACTCAAAGCATCGGCGATTACGTTTGCCTTCCCCGGATGGTACAAAATCTCCAAATCGAAGTCCTTAATCAGCACTAACCATCTCCTCTGGCGGTTATTCAACTCCCGCTGAGTAATTATATTCTTCAGACTCTTATGTTCTGTGAAGATCTGGCACGTGGCCTCGTACAAATAGTGTCACCATATCTTCATGGCATGAATCACTACCGCTAGCTCAAGATCATGGGTGGGATAGTTCTCCTCATACGGCTTCAACTTTCGAGAAGCGTACGCAATAACCCTACCTCTCTGCATCAAATCGCACCCCAAGCCTAGCTTGGAGGCGTCACTATATACAACAAAATCCTCTACGCCCTCAGGCTGGGCTAACACAGGAGTGGAGGTCAACCTCCTCTTCAGCTCCTCAATGCTGCACTAACAAGGCTCGAATCAGACAAACCTGGTAGACTTCCTCAGCAAGGAAGTAAGCGGCTATGCAATCACAAACAAACCCTCAACAAATCGGTGGTAGTATCCCGCTAAGCCCAAGAAACTGCGCACCTCCTTGACCATCCTAGGAGTCGGCCATGAAGAAACGGACTATATCTTCGTCGGGTCAACATGACACCCTCGGCGGAAACTATATGACCTAGGAATGCCACCTCGGACATCCAAAACTCGCACTTAGAGAGCTTTGTATAAAGCTCTCTATCCTGAAGGACTCGAAGAACCGTCCTCAGGTGTCCCGCATGCTCCTTCCTACTCCGGGAGTATACTAAGAAATCATCTACAAACACTACCACAAACTGGTCCAAGAAGTCGATGAAGATGCCGTTCATCAACTCCATGAAGACGGCGGGTGCATTTGTGAGCCCGAACGGCATCACGACAAACTCATAATGGCCATATCTCATCCTGAATGCCGTCTTCGGCACGTCCTCCTCTCTCACCCTCAGTTGGTGGTATCCCGACCTCAAGTCAATACGTGAAAACACGGAGGCTCCCTGCAAGTGGTCTAGCAAATCATCAATGCGCGGTATAGGAGTACTTGTTCTTGATGGTGACTTTATTCAACTCCCGGAAATGCAAAGCCTCAAAGATTCGTCCTTCTTCCCGACGAAGAGGACCGGTGCACCCAAAGGGGAAACGCTCGGGCGTATGAAACCCCTCTCGGCTAACTCCTCGAGCTACTTTTTCACCTCCAGCATCTCGATCGGCGTCATTCGGTAAGGAGCCTTGGAGATCGGACTCGTGCCGGACTCCATCTCAATAGCAAAGTCCACGCTCCTCTGTGGTGGTAATCCGGGTGGCTCCCTGAATACATCCTCGAACTCACATGCCACGGGAATCTCCTCCAGCGATGGTCCCATCTCCTCCTTCATGGCATATCACTAGAAGGCCTCGCACCCCTGCCCGATAAGTCTCGCAGCTCGGACCGCGCTGATGACTATACCGATCTTTCCGAGGTCCCAACCTCGGAAAATCACCTCGTGTCCCGTCTCGGTAGTGACCGTCACGATCCTCCGGCTGATGTCCAAAACGGCTCGGTGGTGGTCCATCTAATCTATCCCAAGGATGACTTCTTCATGCACCAAGTGCATAACATAGAAGTCGGCTAACAATCACGATTTCCCAAACGTATGGGACAACCGTGTACCTCTCGGGTACCACCAACCCTACCCCCATCAGGTAACCCTACAACAAAAGGTCTCCCCTCTACTGTAACTAAGGACAACCTAGCTACACAATCTGAGGATATAAAAGAGTGCGTAGCACCCGTATCAAATAAAACTCTAACAAGAAGTCCATGAATCTGAATAGTACATGTAGTTGTTGGTGTTGCTGGATTAACAACACTCCTCAACTCGAACACCCTGGCCTGTGTGCCTTTGGTCTCCTGGGTACCCCCACCACGGCCTCTACCTCGTCCCGAACCTTGGGCTGATCCCTGTGCACGAGTTTGACCCTAAACCCTCTATTGAGAGCCCTATGGCCGAAACTATGACGGCCTCTGACTATCTCCTCCTACTCCAGCAAGCGAAGAACCCTGCTGAGACTGTGACTTGCCCTGACGGAAAAAGCGGCTCGGTGACCCATCTGACCACATGAGAAACAAGCTACGGGTGGTCTCCTTCATATGTTTTTCATGTTCCCAAACTCTCCACAATTGTAGGACTGACGTCCCCCGTCTAGTGTCTACCTTCATGTCCAAAATCATAGCTTTGAGCTCATCAATTTGGAATTGATAACGCTCCGCTTCTTCCTTACGAGCCTTCTCACTCAACCTATGTTGAGCTTGAGACTCCTCTAACTCCGCTTGGAAATTTCTCTCTCTATTTTCAGCCATCTTTCTTTCTTTAGCTTTCTTCCTAAGAGTTTTCTAAAGTTCCGGATCAAAAGGTACGAGGTCTTTGTTGGATCTAGACCTGCGCATATACCTAAGAGAACCTGCAAATAGCACTCAAAAGAGATATCAAATAATAAGAGCAAAGCTCCCAAGCTCGACAACCGAAAACCAAAGTTTGGTCTTGACCAACTCCCCGGCAACGGCGCCAAAAACTTGTTTGCCCTAAAACGTGCGTGCAATCAAGTCTTAAATTTATAAAACTAGAATAAAAGCAAGAGAACCCGCAGTGTACGGATCGACGTAGATTAACAAGTATTCCAGAGTATCGATCACAGGGATTTGGTGAAACAAAATCAGTTTCAAGTAATCGAGAAAGTAAAGTGTAAAGCTTTGCAAATATTGGGGAAAACAGCAACCCTAAATATCCAAGTATCAAATTGTGGCAATCGATTCAAGATATACTATAGATATAAGGACAGAGTTAAGAATTGCAAAGGTATACTAAAGCAAGGTAATGTACGATGAAGTTCCAAAACCTTATATATCTAACCCAAAGAACTCTCTATAAAGGTTGTTGAGGCTGTAGTATAGAAAGGATCTAAGGACTAGAATTGATCTCAAATACCCAAACTTGTAACCCAAGGATCAAGATAAACTCAAACGGCTAAGGTTGTGACACTCGAAACCGAAATAGAGGATGTTGAGTCTCACTACTACCTAGGAAAGGCAAGCCAATGCTAGGTTAAAGCTAATCTTTAACTTTGGATTAAAGTAAAAGCAAGGTTCGTAAACTGAGGTAAATCACGGTTGGTTCTTGAGAATCACGGCCGTGGAACCCCTAGAATAGGCCGTGATTTAGGGTGTCGACGATGTTTCTCTAACTCTCAGGGTCCAAACAAATTACGATCGATCTATCATCATCTAAGCCACAACTATCAACCCTTCACCTTAGAATTGCTAAAGGGTTTTAGCCAATAATCATTGTCATGATATCAATATTCAACTTAAGAAGAATAAAAAATGAAAACCTTCGAAAACTCCAATAAAACTTAAACTCAATCTCAAATCCAAAACACAAGAAGCAATGTTAATGGATTTAGAATATGTAAAACAAAACCTCACAATAATCTCAGGCAAGAACGAAGAACGGGATGTCAATCCGTCTTCAATATCAAAACCTAAGAAAAGGTCTAAACTTCCGTTGCAAGCAATCTCCGATCTCCAACAATCCGGCGTTTCCGCAACTCTAGGCGGCTTCCAATCAACCCTAAACAAGGGTGCTAAACAGGGGGTAAGCCGAGATCCTCAAAACTCTCTTTTTCAGCCTTTTTATAAGACGAGGAAAAGTTACCGTCCAAGCCCAATATGTAGACGACGTGGCAAATAATGATTCGCCAAAAGATCGCCTAAATCACGGTCTCATAACATTCCACGACCATGGTTTAGAGTATGGAAAAGGGACTACGGTGTCTTGTGACTTCCACGACCGTATTTTAGGCCGTGTAACCTACTGGAGTGCTCTACGCTCATGATGCCAAGATCCACGTCCGTGGTTTAGAGCGTGGACTTCTCTACGGCCGTAATTCAGGGCGTGGAAGTTTATATTGCTTGTAGTTTCCTTTGTGTCGATTCTTCATCCTAGCTCCTTCCTTAGCTTCCTTAATCTTCGAACATGATCGATCACTCCCTTTTCTCTTTCAATTGCTCCGATTTAGATCCTATTCACCTATAATCAACACAAAGCTAGTGTAGACTTCCATATCGACAATATAGATGAACAAGCTAACATTTGCTTCAAAACCTTATCCATGTACACAATAATGATGGAAAAACAACCAAAATAAGCCTAGAATATCGCTATATTTCATGCTAACAGTTATCATACACTTGGACCAAAATAATATAAGGTCGGTGGTCCTATTATCAGTTTAGTTGATATAACGAAAGCGATAAATCACACACCACCAAACACACAATGAATCTAATACATCGAATACGGGTAAGTAAGTCCGGAGACTTACCTCATCTCTCAACTCACGACACTCTAGCTTCCTTAGAGAGGAAGCACACAACCCGCTCATACAAGAATACACTCATCAACACAAGCTCGTGCTCTAGAAGTCTTAGACTTCACTCTAGTTATCTAAGCAAGATCACCCAACTCTCAAACTAGGAAAGAAGCCTAGGATCCATGGTACTCACTCTCAACAAGCAAAGGAAACTCACAATAGCCTATAGCTCACATGATCATCAACAACAGCCTAGGAGAGCCAATCTAGCCTAGAAAGATCCAACATGCTTAAACAACTTAAGATCAACAATCACATCAAGTCATAAAAGCTCCAAGGAAATCAACCACTAGATGGCATTCACATGAGTCCTAGGTCCACCCTAAGCATGCTTCTAACTAAGAATAACCATAAGGCTAAGGAAGGAACGAAGAAGAAGGGATGGAGAAGCCTACTGGTGAAGAAAACGTAGCCGCAGAAGCAAGCTGGCGCCCCCGGCGGAAAGCTGTCACCGTCCCTGCGGCACCCTAGAGCCGCCCCTGTGCCTGGTGGCCGCCCCTGCGGTGGCCCGGGTCTGCCCCGCGCCTCTGAAGATCCGCCCCCGCGGTTTGAGCAGCAAAAAGTCGTCTTCTTTGTTTGCGACTATGGATCCTTAGCTCCAATGTCTCCCTCTTCTTGTTGGGTCTTCTCCAAACACCAACCTATGATCTTAGGCTCCTCTGCACGACCTAATCGAGTCAAGAACATACACATGCAACGGATTTAAGGAAAAGCTTCCTCAAGAGCTCCATCCATGGCCATGGATGAAGGGAAAGGAAGGAAAGGATATTCAGCAAGGAAAGAGAAGGGGAAAGGGGGGAAGAACTTACCAAACCATTAAGATCCTTCTCCACTGCAGCTTATCCTCAAGCAATCTCTCCAAGGGAAGGGAAGAAGGGAGCACAAGAGAGAGTAGAGGGAAAAATGGACTAACGTGAGGGAGAAATGAAAAAGGAGAGAGAGAGATCCACAAAGCTAAAAAGGTGGGAGGGAAACAAGGGGTCAGCTGGCCCCTTGTCGCCTCAGTTGGAAATAAAAGATCAACAGCGGAATAAGTGGAACGAGGGGTCAGCACGGGATTTCGGGAATAAATCCCGGTACTCAACACACGTGCCTACGGGAAAACTAGGCCGCTGACGCAAGAAGCTCGGAAACGCCTCGACACCCGGAATAGAAATTCCGGATGTTACAACCTATATCCTGTTGATTTTCTACCTTAATAGGGTTATTTATTTGGTTTATTCTAGGGCTTTCATTTATTAAATCAACGTATTTTAGAGGTTCTCTCCGGAACCTGACTTTGTATATATGTGTGTGTGCGCGCGCACGTTTATTGGATATGATTATTATCAAATGAGGTTAAATAGGCATTGTTGTGTTGATTCGGATTTTAGAATGCTTGTATTATTGAAACACAATTTATGTTATTCTTGATTTTCTTGTGACTAGATGATTTGATAAATACCCTTTTCTCTCCCTTACTGTTATACTCGTATGAACTTATACCCTTGTCAGACCGATCGATATTTTCAATTGGGGCGACTTTTGTGTTTTTCTATGATTCTTGTTTTGTTATTTTTCTCATCCGATTTGTAACTTTTAACTCTTGATGGGACCAATTTCCTTTCTTTTTTGGCCCGATCCCTATCCTCTAGTTTCTCTATATTCATGTGTTTGTTTACGGACTTTACAACTAATCAATTAAATCATTACATTTTTCCTTGTGTGCGATCTTGACCTCCACTTTTTTATAAAACACCTTATTCTAACATCCCATTTGATTTTTTAAAAAACAAAAATGACATTCATTTATACTTTAAATAAAAATAATTAATAATGGGCTTTTTTCCAAAATAATACAAAAGAGAGAGAATTATTTCTCACATTAGGATCGAAGGATAACAATTTTCCACAATAGGAAGAAGACGACTAGGTTGGAGCAGACTCGTAGTTTAAAACTACGGTTCTCATTGAATAATAACATGTAGTTTTAAATTACGGGTTTGTTGGAAATTAAAAAATATGAAAAAGTCAGGCATAGTTTTGTCTAGTCGTATGATTTTTTCTTCAAGTGCAAGAGGTCCCGGGTTTGATTCTTGAAATCTCCTTGTTTAATTTTGCAATTGGTATTAATGGTAAAACAAACTCGTAGAACCAAAATTGCGGCTTATTCATATTGTAAAATTTTCACAATAGGAAGACAACTAGGTTAGAGCATACCCGTATTTTAAAACTACGGTTTTTATTGAATAACATGTAGTTTTGAACTCGTGACCACTCATACCCAAAAGAGAGAATCATGCCACTAGACCAAACGCCTTGCTTATTAATATCTCGCTGACTTTGAACAATAGTCTTTAATTTGAAAATACAAAGATCATTAATACCAATTGTAAAAATAATAAGAGCATTTTGAGAATCAAACTATGGACCTCTCACACATTAAGAGAGAATCAAACCACTAGACCAAACTGCACATTGATTGTTTATATTTTTTTAATTTTTACCAAAGCCGTAATTTATAACCGCGGGTTATTTATTGAAAACCATAGTTTAAAACTACGGCTCTACTCCGTTTCTAATATCTAAGAAATAATTCTAATTTTTCTTTATTATTTTCGAAAAAATCCTTAATAATGAGTTCGTTAAAAACAATATAAATTTACATATTAATCTATAATTATTCAAAAGCATATAATGACCATTTTTTCCTTGTGTGTGATCTTGACCTCATACTATAATTGGGTCTTATAATTACTTGCGAGATTTGTGGCTTATGTTTCAACCCACAACAAATGCCATTATATAAATTATTTATTATATATTTAGATGTTATTTAAAAAAAAAAGAGTAAGGGATGTCCAAGATACACATTTGGTAATAAGGTCTTTTAAACATATCTTCATAAACCACCATCCTACATGCACTTGAGGAAACACGTGTAATTGGGCATAAATCAATAAGGTTAAACATGAATATAACACCGTCCTAATAAAATACATGTTTTTATTCTAAACTCGTATATTAAGTAGGATTTATAGATATATAAATATTTTTAGGCTATCAACGTCGGTAGTTCTTAGCCATTTTCTTAAATTGCTACTTAGGAGAGAATTTTGTTTTAATAGAACCAAAAGGAACTAATCTTCTTCAAGATCATAATTATTGATGTGTGTGTTAGTGTGTATGATGACATTCTTTTAGATTAATGAAAAAATAATGTGGAAGAAATGCAGTGTAAAAAAAACATGAACATAATAATAAAGGTAAAGATAAAATAGAGGGCAATCAGTTAATTACTCAAAAATGGTGAAGAATGGGAAAACCAAAGCATGTGTAGGATTATATTTGGTTGTCGATTGTAGAACCTTGCCGGGCGGCGGCGGCGAGGTAGGACTAGGAGAGGAGCCCGTGGTGGAGAAGGGGAGCACGTGCAATTGCAAAGTAGATCGAAGAGCATTGCACGTGCCCTGCTTCTCCAACAAGGAGCGACTCACCCGTGTATATATATATATCAGACAGCTTAAGCTTAAGGTTGTTGTTGGAGCGAGCTGAGCTGAGAGCCTGAGGTAGTGTGGTTGCATGCTTGCTCCTATTTATAGTACATATATAATATTAAATTGAAATTGAGGGTCTGTTGCAGAGGAAGAGGAAGACAAGCTAAGGTAGTACACCTATACAATGCCCTAATGCCTACCAACATAGCTTACTTACGTAAACCATGGGAATATTAGATCCACCACGCCACGCATACGTCACTTCTCTCTCGGGATCGCTCACTGCTTTTTAATCATATTCAAATTTCATTACCGCGTTGGTTGTAAAATAATTACATGCATGCAAATATGCAATGCAGTGCAGTGCAGTGCAGTGCGTAATGATATTTGTTGAGAAAATAGTAATAATGTATAGATTGAAAGACAAGAAAGGTTTGTAGGAGAGCTTTTTTGGATGTCAAAGTTGATATGGGCTTTGCGTGTCGCCCGGGAGTATCAATACATATACATATTCTACCAAGCATCGATTGCTTCTACCATTTTACCAACAATTAATGAATATGCAACATTTATGTATCTTTTACTTTTCAAGTTTTACAATCTTAATTATTTACACACACATGACACGACCAACATCTCACATTTTCAACACACCCTACGCATGGGCCTCATTTACTTTTTATTTCTTTACTTTTATATTACAAATGAATTATTTGATTTTATGCAACCATACCATACCAAGTGTATTCACGATTTCAACAATTTTTATTAAGAGGATTGCATGTACCTAAAAATGGAACATTATATTAAATAAAGTCTAACAACAGTCTCACTCATGCAACCTTGTAATTACAATACCTCATGATACTACTCTCAAGATCATGCCATATCAAAAATAAGTCATCATTACTAATTATCAATTGGTCGAATATAGTAAAATGACATATTGGAGATTCAAATTTTTCTATATTTTTAGATGATTTAAAATTGTACTCAATCTTCAACAATCTTGACCTTGGATGGAAATGAATTAAGGGTCATGTGTGAATTTGTGGATACTTGTCTTCTTAGTCATACTAAACCGCTTTGGCCGACTTCCATATGGAAACTTCATTGTTTTCATACATACTAGAACTATTTTATGTTCTTTAATTATCTAATAACGATGTAAGTTGTATAAAATAGTTTTAAGGTGATTGTAAATAGATGGAAGGGTTTGTCTCTAAAGTTGGACATCGTGAAAGTCCCGATTGAATAGGACTTCCTTAGGAAGTGATTTCCCCTAGCCTCTTTGGACGTCAAAGGTTATAGATTGTGTCACCGTGTGTCCATTTTCAACATCGGTGGTAAAATTAAGGGTTCCGAGATTTCATCATGGGGACCCACAAAGGTGATCCCATTTCACCTTACATGTTCATTTTATGTATAGGTCTCTTGAGTTTGTTGTTAAAAAGGGTCAATTTTGGGACGTTGAATGGTTTTAGGATCGGGTATGTGTTGTTGTACATGCCGTCTCACACCTCGGTGTCCGCCATGTGTCTGATTTTGAAGGATCAAAGACATGAAGTACGTGGATCCAAGAGTGTGTGGATCATGAATAGATAGGTCAGGTGAGTAGTCACTATGCGGGGGAGTGGGATGTTGTTCCAATGGAGTTAGTTCTTGAAGATATAAGGGAGTTAAGTTTACGTACGTTTTAATTCCTTCTTTGTAAGTTTCAAGCCATGTGAATAGGGTTGCCACCCACATACTAGGGTATGCCCGAATGTGGGTGATCGTACGGATGAATTAGAACATGTTGATCTCGATTCAATATAAATAATATAAATAGGATGTTCCCTTATTAAAATGATTGTGGCTTTTTCAAAAACAATGTTAATACGGGTGATTTTATTGAATAATGTAAAAGAAAGTGGCACCTTTTTGAAATAGTATTGCATGGTCATGCAATGATAAATGATTGCGCAAGAAGAGCATAGATTATGGATGATGTCAAGATGAAGAATCTTTGTTATATTTTTTCTTGGGCATGACATAAATGCAAAGCGTGTGAGGATGGGGAAGCACACATGATGCATTTCATTGACTTTAACCTCACAAAAGGAACAATAACAAAACAAAATAGCCCTTACGAACTACCAACACTCGAAGAGTAACGAACAACCCATTCTTTGTAAATTGTAATAATATAATCCTTATATAATCTATGTACAATTAAGTTGATAATCTTAATCATGCAATGAAGAATGATGAGCAGTCAGAAAAGAAGAAGAAGAAGAAGAAGAAAAACAACAAAGAAAACAATGTCATAAAAGCTATTGGAAAAGGGGTTATGACGTGGTGGGATATGAAATCAGAGTTTTCTAAATTTCTGCCCAAGATGTGAGAAAGGGAAAAGGATTAGGCATGCTTTGCCCAATGGAAGACCGCAACAATGGATTTCCTTTAGAGGAACGCTGCAATTTTAGATTTTTTATTTCTTTCTTACCCTTTATATCATTTCTTTTTTTGTACGATGTACTATGGTGTATTTTTCGATTTTACACAATAATTTTTTGAAGTTTGGTTCGTATTCTTTAATTTTGAAATTTTCGAGATTTGCCTAATTCCGTCAACGCCCTCTAACCCTAGTTAAAGATCCGGTAGTTTATAAAAAAACATTTTGCGTTCGATTGAAAGAAAAAACTTATGACTCTCTCTCTTTCGAAGTCGAAGAAGTTTCTATGAATGGTTTGAAAACCTGTAATCGATAAAGTTGCTTTGAAGTTCGATTAAAGTTTCTCTGAAGATAAAATAGAATTTATGTTCGATTAAAGTTACTCTGAAATTCGAATAGAAAAATGTGATATCTTAATCCCTTAAAGAACACCCCTCCCTCTTCCATGCATGCAAGGATGCAAATGGGTAGTCAACATGGTTTCTAAACGTACCGAAAAAAAAATCTCTAATTGGTCACTATAAATATGCATTTCGCGTGTGTAGTCGATAGGGTCTTAATCCTTTAAAGAACACCCCTTCCTCTTCCATGCATGCAAGGATGCAAATGGGTAGTCAACATGGTTTCTAAAAGTACCGAAAAAAAACTCTAATTGGTCACTATAAATACGCATTTCGCGTGTGTAGTCGATAGGGTCTTCAACTACGAATATGAGGTAGTAGTTCCCGAAAATAAAAATTATCAACTACACTTCTCATATGTGTAGTTAAAATTTTTTATTTTTTTTCCATAGACTTCAACTACGCACCCCATATAAGTAGTTAAGGACCCCATCAACTCACGCACTTCGCATACGTAGTTGTAATGACTATTAAAAATTTTCGTTAGTACGTCTATCAACCCATATTATTTTTGTACACATTATCATAGAATACCGACCATTCAAGCACAATGGTTTAAAGAATTCAAAATGAGTTTATCAATAATCAGTTACATGGTTCATGAAAATCTATAGCCGAATAAAAATAAGTCAACTAATATATATATATATATATATATATATATATATATATATATATATATATATATATATATATATATATATATATATATATATATGTGCATTTGCCTTTGTATCAGGTAAGAATGGGAGTTAATGTTGTTTTTTTGGTGGGAGGGATTAAGGTTAAGGGCCCGTTTGGTTCCAACTTTGGAAACGGAAACGGAATGGAAATGAATTTAGTTCATGTGTATATCCTTATTTATGAAATTTTATGGAATCATTTCTTGTGGTTTAGTGCAAAATGCACTTGCTTCCCCACATTTTGTGACCCTATAGAGTATCAAAAGTAATCAAACTCTACTCCAATTACTTAAAACCACAAGGAATGATTCCAAAAACTTTCATGTACAAGGGTATACGTATGGACTAGATTCGTTTCCATTCCGTTTTCGATTCCGGAGTTAAAATCAAATTGGCCCTAAAAGTGAGAAGGGTTCACAATTATCTATATATCTATCTTGCATACTAAGGGTGTATACGGCAAGTCCAATTTTGGGATTATTGTGGTCAAGATTATTTGGGGATTATTTGATAAAAAAAAAAATCATCTTTTAACGCTTTGATTATCAACTATTGGGAAGATTATAGAAAATACTAATCCCCAAAATAATCTTCCCAAAGTGTTGAACGGACCCTAAAGCAGCTCGTCAACTTATACTTGACACAGTTTCGTGAATCTACATCATCAAACTTACATGTGTCGGCTATTTTTTAATTCACGTCACATTAATATTTAGTTTAATTGATTAGCTAAAATCTTAACAATTCTCATTTAAAGCCGAGATCCTAACAAACTTTAATTTCATTTTTTTCTATAAAAATACAAAAGAAAATTATTTTTTTCTTGAAATTATATAATAAAGTCCGTTATTATTTACTTGAATTTGATTATTATTCTAATAATTTTTATTTATTCTATTATTGTAGACTACAACCGCAATCTATTTAATAAACCTATCATACTATTGATAAATTTTATAATAAAGTCTATTTTTCCTTTAAAAATAGGCAAAGTTGAAGAATATTAATTGGTTTTAAAAAAAAACTTAATATCTTAATTTACAAAGTTACGGTTACAAACAACATATACATGTATCCGATTTACCTATTTAATATTTTTTTATGGCTGCCTTTTGTAAGATTTTTACTCAATTGAGAGATCACCTATTTAATACCACCACATAGGCAACAATAAACAACTATCGACGTCACTCGGCCTCGAATTTACAAATACTTTGTCAGTAATCATATATATCTTAGGTTGTGTTTGGATGACTATTAATGTTTTATAATAGTCTCTCCTTTTTGAGTTATTTGTCCATCTAGGCTCAAAGAAATTTTTAAAAACAAAAATTATACGTTTACTATTTTTGTAAATGACACTTATATTTATTACTTTATTTTGTTTCTTATATAGTTTTTCTTAATAAGTGTGAAGAATAATAATTATCTTTTTTTTTCTTTCCTTTTTTTGTTTATATTTTAATGCTTCTTAATATTTGTGAAAAATTACAGAAGGGCAAATATTGTGAAACTGAGGTAGTATGTTTCAAGAAACTAGTCTGGACGCGCGTGCTACGCACGCGCGCCGTTGACTTGTGCGCGTACAATACATTGGCAAAATATCGAAAGAAAAAATTATTAGATTGAAATGAATCTGCTAAACTACAATTGGCCTATATACAATAAGGGTATGGTAGGAATCGGTCTTTCATCGAATTACTCTCGCTTAGCTGGTGTTTAGGCTGTTTTTAAACGTGTTCCTGCAACAAAGATAAAGTATCTTAAAAGTTGGTAGAATATACGTTAGTTCAAGTAAAACATATATCTTAAACTACAGGTTTTAATTGCAATGAAATAGTAACCGAGGTATGTTAGCTTGAATCCATCATTTAAACAAAATTTTGGAGACAAGAGGGTTGGAAGTGCTTCAACCCGAAAGCTCAATAGCCTATTGAAACTTCTAATCTTTCTTTGAGATGCGGTGATGTGAGACCAAGTAGACCAATCTTGGCAGCGACCCAACGTCCATCATTGAGATTCCCTCTATACACAACATCTATACATAACATTGGGAGCTTTCTCCATGTTCAGATACAATATTCTCAAGCGAAAACCCAAAAGTAGCAACTCTTAACTGATCCAATTTGTACTCATGAAGAATTGACAATGTATGAGATTCATCTTTTCCACTTTCTCCTCTTCAAATCAGTCAAAAATAACAAACCTAGGTGGGTTAAACTCTAGAAACATAAAAACTAAAAAAACAAATGGATAAGAGAGTTTTTCAAGTTTTTACCCAAATGAGAAGAGTGTGGCAAATTCAAAAACTTCATAGTTTTGATCTTTGAACCTGAAATAACATAAAATGGTATGAAAATTGAAAACACTGCACCTGTTCATTTCAAATGACAAGATCAGTCTACAAAAACCATAAACTGAATCAAATTCACCCAAATTGAGCAAATTCACCATCCAGGTGAATTGAGCAAATTCACCATCCAGGAAACAAACAACAACCAAAACAGTATAGCACCCATATCACCACCCTATACAAAATTGAAGTGGGTGACGAGGCACTAATGCTCATAATGAAGCCTCTTATCTTATTAGAACCAATGAACTGGACTACATGAAAGAAACCAGAAGTTTATAGCGGTAATTAATATTTAGAAAAAATAGTACATTAGTTAAAGATGATAAATTTGCAAGAGAGATCCCGTGGAACTTGACAACTTATGCAAACAGCTAAAATATTCCTACATATATAAACACGACCAGATTATTCCGTTGTTGAATATTCTAAGAAGTCTAATCTTCATAGCGAGCAGAAACAAATGTAAGCCAAATCTTTTGCAAATTTAATGATTTGCATATTCCTTCTTAAGTTAGTACTTAACCTGTCAGGTTTTGTGATCTAAATTATGGCCATTTGCCAAAATGCTTTCCTACATTGTAGCTGACGTGAAATTGTCTACAAAGGTTATGAAGGCTGCTTTAAAAAGAAATTAAAAAAAAATAGAAGAAAAGAATAAAAAAGCTAACTTGTGATGGGGTTTTTTGTTATTTTGCTGTAGCGACTTTGGTTCTGTCTAATAGTTTTCCTTAACTATTTGCAAATGGCAAGCTTATGCAACTGCATTATCTAATTATAGCCCTATACTTCATTTTACATGATAAGTTTCAAGATGACAGCTACCCTTCCTTGAGAGAGGATTGCATGGTCTTGTCTTAAGACCCAACATTGTTCTACATAAAAACACAAGAAACAACAACATGAACAAATAAGGCTCAACTTCCAAGCCTCCAAATCCTAGTCCTAACTAAGCTCATTACTCCTGAGTTGCCATCATCAAAAGACTTCAAGTACATGCTCTCACTTCCATCCCTATCAGCCACCCATCTCTTGCTTACACACGCTGGCTCGCCCGAAACCCGAGAACCCGCCCAAGCTGTTGTTGGGGTTCCCTTGGAGAATGGTGAGGCCTCATCCATTCCCATTTCCCGCCCATTGAGCTCACTCCCTCATTTGAGAGTGCATACTCTGTTGTTGCTGCAACGCTGCGCAAGGATGTTTGATGTTGTAGAGCGTGGAGGATGGAGCCGCTATCACGGCTTGCGGAATCATAGCGTGAGACTGTTGATGCTGCATGTACAGTCCCCTACTTTGCTGCATCACGCTGCTAATCAGATACTGCACAACCACTTAAAATCCATTACTTATTGCTTCACAAAATTTTTTGGACCTCAAATTTTGATTACATGCATCCCTAACCTAATAAACATTGTAGAGGCCACAATGAAATACTCTTGTCTTTATTTCTTCATAAAGATGACTTTGACCTCGATTGTAATTCTGTAATTTAAGTCTTTGACCTCGAATTCTAAATCAAATTCTAAATCACATGCACTCCTACCATGACATTCGGACAAAAACAGCTACATATTGAAAGGTCTATATTTGGAAATGCATACAGTTTCACAGTTACAGATCAGAACCTTAAACAACATCAATTCAATAAAACATCATGTCTTCTTCTTAGTTGTATTCGTTTAGTCTCAGTAGTTATGACCATCGAACATCAAGTCAAGGCAGATGAAAAACGGATCCAAGATGGATCATCCAAAATAACAAGAGGTAGAAAGAGAAAGGGAGAGAGATGATACCTTGTGATGAAAGAGAAGAATTTTAAAAATGAAGGGAACATAATGTCTGCTTTTGCATGTGCATGTGGATGTAGTTCTTGAAGGCTTTGGCAAAGGGAGTGATTGTCAGAAATGTGAAGAATGATCTTTGAAGGGTTGGTGAAGGGTGAGATCAATCCCCTGCTTCGTCAGTTTCTTCTCAAGGCTTGAATTCCATAGGTTCTTGATCTCATTGTTGGTTCTTCTTGGTAATTGTGTTCTATCTTTGCCCACCTGCAATATTTTCGATTAATCTTAATCGCTCCTCAATCATGATTTTTGTGATAATTTGATTTAGATTAAGTATATGTGCGTACCTGTTTCCTAGAATTTTGTGAAGATCGACGATGAGATCCTCTTCTTGTTGGATGAAGATTCATCTCTTGAGATCTGGTCTTAAATAGTTTACCCATTTCAATCTCCTAACTCTTCCCACAACTCTGCAAATCTATACTTTTTATTTTTTATTAATTGAATCAAAACAACTCCTAATTAACATTAAATTTGAAGTAACTTAGGAACAAAGCTGCAACAGCGGACCCCAAATCTTATAATGTAGTTGAATCGGCAAGAAGAATCAACCAACTGAACTAAATCCAGCAACAAAAAAGAATATGAAAAGTAATAACAGGGAAAATAGTAAGAGATTACAGTGCATTCAACTAAATTAAAATACAAGCATCGATTAATTATCAATTGAAGTAAACAACTAATGGATTGAAGAAACGGAAATCAGGATACCTCAAATACGTACTTATCCAAGAACAAACGGATCGAAGGAAAGAAGCGACCAAACTGAGAAGAAAAATAAATAGGCGTATGTAGAATACGATTCATGCCCGTTGGAAGCCTTATCTGAATTAAAGCGAAAGCATTGAAAACTTAACTGCGGCCACAATTAATAACCCGGCGGTGGCACATCGAGAAAACACGCTTCCAACACGTGGCGTAGTACCATCGATGGTGCATTGGGATTACGGAAAGGGGACGCGTGGAAGTAGTAGAGAAGAGGCAGTCAACGCTAAGGGTAAAACGTCTTGACATCTGTAAACTTGTAAAGTAGCGTGTCTTGTCATATGTGCGTGTGAAAGAAGCCATCTCTTGATCAGCCCACAAAATCCAGCAACCAGTCCAACGGGCCACGCGTGGGGACAAGCCCAATACTCCTCTTTCTATGGGCCGTAATATGAGGCCTAAAATATGCACCGACTGGTCTAAAATTTGAACCGACTGGAACGTAATATGTGAAGATCAATGAGGGTAAATCTGGAAAATATAAATTGTAAGGGTAAAAATGGAAATTTCCTATTCATTTGAGCAACTCACACGTTTAGTATAGTAAGGAAGTGGTATTTCAATCCTACCCATAAATAACATGTATACACAAATATCAATAGTAAACTATAATATTAATATTATTATTTACTCTAATAGTAAGTAACATAATTTAAAAATATACAGTTATAAAATACACGATTATAAAAGAGTGCATAAAAATGTAATTCATTGTGTTCCGTTGGTTCCAACTTTTTGTTTTATTAGTTCAAACAATGTAATATCCATCTTTTTCAAAATTTTCATAACCGATTTAATTTTGGATTAAGTCGAGTTGCTTAAATTTTCAATAAACTAAAGACGTCTTAGTTTAAGATTTTGAGCGGTGTTATTAAATTATTTGACGTTATTTGCGGAATTTGAAATTTTTCGAGATACCATACAAATTTAAATACCTTTCCGATTCACTTTTCATCTTCTTTCTCCCCCAAACCCTAACTTACTCCTATTTTCTCTCTCTCCCCTTCTTTATCTCTCTCCCGAAACCCTCTCTTAGGCGCTTCTCTCTTGGTTTCTCATGGGCGTTATTTGAGGGTTGGAAGGTGCATACCTGGCCAATGTGGGGCTCTTGGAGGAGGTTCCGGTATAACATTGGTTGGAGGTCGAAAACTCCCACCAACTTCGAACACAAACCTCGGCAAGAATCTCGGCTGACTATGACCGAGATTACTAAGACGAGATTCCTCGTGGGGGCGAGATTCCTCGTTGGGGCGAGATCCAATGAATCGATTCGTTCGGCTAAACTCACAAATGTTTCTATGAGTTGGTTCAATTTATCGATGGCTTCAGGGATTGATGGTGCGTCCTTTTGTGATCCTCGAGGACTTTGTCCCTAGACATCTACACAAACACACAAAGTAACAACAAATTTGTGAAGTTAGTAAAACAAAAATGTCTTACTTATTTCCTCTCGCACTTACACTCTGTTGTGATAGCGCAAGCTAATTTGTTGTAGTTTTCTTGGATGGATTTATACTCCTCTAAGTTGATGAACTAGTCTCAACTAGAATCTATTTGGATGACTTAAGAAGTCAACTTGGTTCGGAAGATCGTTCTTGTGTTAGAAGATAGCTAAGGTAATCATGTTGGAGGTCTCTTCGCAATTGACACAAAGTAGAAAAATATTGCTCGCAGACACAACTAGTATGATAGAAAGTATATATACTAACTAACACACCCAAAGAAATAAACTCAATGTGTTTAGAGTAGAAAAAGAGGCAAGAAATATGCACATAAGAGATTAAGAAGAGAAGTCTACATATCTTGAACTGGTTCAATTGGAGAGAGATAGCCGGGTAGGTTTAATCTTGACAAAAAGGAATCTCGGTTTGGATCACGGGCGATATTTATGTCTCAGGGTCGAGATTGCTCAAAAGTAAGGTGTTTTGGATATGAACTGGATCAATGATGGTATGAAACTTCTTCTTTGGATGTCCTCTTGGACTTATCACACTTGAATTTCTCAATTTCTACTTCAAAAATTTTCAATAAAACCGCAACAGTAGAGAATCTCAACCTAAATCTTGGACAAGATTTTGGATTGGGGTCGAGATTGTTGAATCGTCGATTGTTTGATGACAACCACTGGATATGCTTGGAATATACTCCTCCCTTGTTGCCTTGATGATCCCTTCTCAGTTGGATCGCAATAACTCGTACTCGAAATGCTCTTCCCAAACTTGAGGGTATAATTGATGATATGAAACGGCGTTGAGAATATGGTATGAAACTTTTCATTTTTAGCTATCTTGTAGAGCTAAGGGATGGATATATAGAATACTATGGTTGTTGCAGGTGGTTATAAGAAGAGAATTGGGATAGATATTCGGTTAGGATTTGAAAGATATGATAAGATCTCACCTACAAGATTAGATCTTAATAATAAGATCACTTGTCAATCTCTTTCCTCCTTGGATGTCGCAGTTGGGTATAACTAGATTTGACTCAAATCTAATACATATATCGACTATATAAAGATAAATTGAAACTTGTTTTCCAAGTAGCGCAATAATCTTGGCGTTGTGCACCACAACTCGAGCGAGATTTCGCTAAGGGCCGACGAGGTTTGAGTTTAGGTTTTCGGTTGACTTGTGTTTGGGCTATAAAATTTATCTCTTCCCCAATTGACACAAGACAAAACACATTAAACTCAAATAATCTCACAAAATATTCGCAACAAGAAAAAACTCAATTTTATATGACTCAAAGAAGACTTAAACTAAAAATTACTCAAACTGTAGGTGTGTGTAACACCCCAATTCCGCGGGACTCGGGATGTCACATTGGGCTAGGATCTCACAATGGATCCTGACCCTAGCCTGACAACAAGTTCACTGGACCTTACAACATGGCACTGACAGATATAAAACAAATGCATAAAACAGTATAAACTGTACGACCCAAATTAAACAACAACATAGCCGAGTATATAAATCGACATCCTCACATAGGAGGTACAAAAGATCATCCTCACGTAGGAGGGAAAACACAACAACCCCAAACCAACCACCTAATGTACGAGAGTCCTCGGCCTGTCACCCTGCCAGATCACCCAGTAGCGCCTAACCTGTAAACATCTACAATACGGTATGAAACCGTTAGCTAACCATACATATATGAGGTAATGCATAAGCACAAGCACAATCATGAAAGATAAACACATCAGCATGCTATCACACATTTACCCATTTATTATCTTTATATAATAACCATTCACTCAAAAACCGTATATATATAGATAGATGAAAGTATGTGACACGATGACCGATACATCCCCGCCTCTGAGTACAATGTCCAGCTGTACGAGTATCGGTCACACAATCCGTGTACCCTATGGGAGTGGATTGCGCCCTTCCTGTAAACCAGTCTGGCCCGACATCAGAGAACCTCCCAGACTCCACGGCGGGATGAAAGGGAAAGGTTATCACAGCCACGCAGTGGGGCAGTCAATAGAACATAGGTCGATAAAAACGACAACTCATGATATCATAGCAAACATATAAAGCACACACCACTCATGCAAACACCCAATATAGGGATGGTAGCTAAGTAAGTCCTACGGACTTACCTCAACCTCGTACAAACTCAACCACGATCACCTCTACACTGGAGGGACAACACGGCCTATAAACAAGGCATAAAGAGATATATCAACCTCTATTCATCAAAGGGGTCACACCTAGACCCAAAGGGATCCATAAGGATCATACTCAATCTATGAGTCTCACAACCAACTAAACCTCAATATCTCAACATAGCTCACAATTCCTCAAATCTCAAGGTAGTATCTAATCAACATTCCTCAATCTCAATTTTAATCCTAATTTAATTAATTAACCTTTAATTAATTAATTAGATTTCGCCAGTTGCCCGCAGGCAATTTCTAAACCCCTTGTCATCAGATTTCATCAAACAAGAACCCATAATCACCAGAATAATATAACGACCATAATGGAATTTCTAATTGTCCTATTTGACAAGCCTAAAGTCAATTTAGGCCAAATCGCAGTACGGAAAACGAATAAATTCATAACTTATTCGTTACTAACCCGATTGACGATCTGAAAGAAGATTCGGAATCACAACGATGCAGGCTACGCATGGAAAGCATCAAATTCATCGGAATCTGAGCGACGGAACCGTCCTGGTGACATATATGCTCGACCAGCCCTCCATATACTCGGAAATGCAGAAACTCGGTACCGTTATGAAGAGAATGAAGAGAGGAATCCAGAAACTCAAACGGAATTGAAATCGGATTAGAAACGGAGAGTAGATCTGAGTTTGAAGGTTGAGAGAAATCAGAGCTTTTACGAGAAAACGTGAAAGGAAATGAATTAAGAAAGGATTTTCCGCTATTTATAGTGAAGACGATAATTATCCTTTAGTAAAGTCGATAATTATCCTTTAAACGATCCAAAGGCGGGTCGAACCTCTTTCTCCAAACTTCTCGAGATTGGAACATTAAATCTGAAATATTATAGGGATAATTATTACACAACTGCCTCGGAAAACGTGTATTCCTAAGCCGTCTTTCTTAGCCGTTAAGAAACGAAATAGCGACTCTTTTGACCTTTTTGCCTCTCCATGTTATTTCATATCTAAGACATATCCGATGTCATGATCATTTCTCTCAACTGCATTTTTATTAATTGGAGCTCCCAAATGCTCCAAATAACACCGGAGGGTAAAAATAATTACCCGGGGAAAAAGTAAAAATTTCCCCAAACGTCCAAAATTACGCGAGGAAAATAACGGTGGGACTCATACTCATCACTTGCGAAATCTTCGCGAGTTATATGTCAATTACTATCAACGATTAAGTTAATCAACATTAATTAGAATTCGGAAATCCTACCTATTACATCACACACCCCTAAAAAAAAGTTTCGTCCCGAAACTTGAACAATTCCCAAATCCTCTCGGACCCATACGCCGAGGTATAACTCTCACTCTTTCTATCGGAGGTATCACATCTCCGTTCAAAAGATCACAACCTATAACAATCTATAACCTCAAGTATAAACATGGAGGAATCATCACTCCAGGAAACAGGGCCATAACGCTACCCAAAGGCGTAGAGGAATCACGTCTCTCGCCATACCACATCACAAGGCATAGAGGAAGCACATCTCTAGCCAAAACATATCACATGCATAGAGGAATTACGTCTCTAGCCAACCCATAAACATATATATCGCATGGAGGAATCACATCTCCACTGAACTATGTCCATCAAGGTAGCATGGAGGAAGGAACCATCTCTAGCTGAATCCTAATCCCACTCAAATAGCATGGAGGAAAGAACCATCTCTAGCTATAAATATGATCATACTTGGGTAGCGTGGAGGAAGTAATCATCTCCAGCTATAGCATACATCACGATAGCACAACAAGATCTACTAAGATCAACAATTAGCATGCAATAAACACATCAAGGCATATAAACACATAAGCACAACATTCATCAAGATAGCACTAAGATCTACTCGTGCTCCCACAAATGGGTATGTCCTAACATATACTCTGGATAGTTCCTTAGGATACTATCTTCAGTCTCTCACATAGCCTCTTCAGGTCTTCATCTCGACCATCATATCCTTAATATGGCATGCCTTTCAAATGCAAGCGTTTCATATCTTATTCCAAGAATGTAATCAGATGCTCAACAACGATGTGGTTCAACTTAACCACTAGATCATTATAACTCACAAAGTGTTTCCAACCTGGTATATACTTCCTCAGTTGAGACACATGAACACTGGGTGAACATCCACCAACTTCAGAGTGAAAGCTAAACATCATGTTGCCTTCAAAAAACTGATCAAGATCTCAAGTAACCGACATATTGGAAACTCAGTTCCCCTTTCCATAATAACACAACTAATGTCTCACAATTGAGATACCTCCAGCCGGACATGAACTCTCGCTTTAACTTTAGAGGTTAACGCCTCTTGTCTACATATAATATCTGGCGACTCTGTACAGCCAGCATTCTTCCTTCAATCAACGTTACTTGAACTATAAAATCCTGAATCTGGTCAGGTGTTATTCCACTCTTATTGCTAGATCACTTCTAGCATAAGGATATACGACATCTATGTCTATATATTGCCTCATAGGTCCGTCCCAGAAAGATGCACGCCCTTCTGATAGAAATGAAATGTGCCAGTTTCATTAATCTATTACCAACAATCTAGATAACATCAATCTTCTACTGGGTCACAATCTCATAACAAAGTCCATAGAGATGTCCTCCCAAATTCTACTATTGCACTGTTAGTGGGTGGAGCTTATCTCTAGATTGGAAATACTCTATCTAGACCTAACAGGTCACACGCTGTATCACAAATCTGGTTATATCGGCTTCATACAATATAATCGTCTCATCTCGTGGTCCATCTTACTCGTACCTGAATGTACCGAATAAGGCGTACAGTGGGTATACCGTAATATTCTCTGTCTCCATCTGCATCAGCAGGTACACAAAAGTGGTCATGACTCTTCATCAATCCATCTACTCCCATGGAGAACTATGGTCCCTCAATACGAGACATCCTTTCTCTAAACCTTGTCAAGGCCGGGCAGGTCTCCTACTTCTGTTGGACCTCATCCAACAGACCAAGTAGAACCTCTGAGGTATAACTGGGTATCCTCATCAAGGAATTGATTGTCCAACTCTAGCCAAGCTAGATCTCTCTAAAGCTGAGGTTGAACTATCAGTCTCACAATCATCTTCTCTTGGAGCGTCTTTCCATTCAAGTTATCGGTGACAACATTCAACTTCTCTGAATGATATGGAATCTTCAAGTCAAAGTCTTGATCAACTTAAGCTCTTAATATTGGAGGTTATTCAACCCCTGTTGCATAAAATATACTTCAGATATCTATGATCTATAGAAACTTGACATGAAGATCACACCGGTATGGTCTTCAAAACTTAAAGGCTTGAACTACCACTACTAACTCTAAATCATGAGTCGGGTAGTTCTCATCATACGTTCTCAGTTGTAAACACACATATCAATAAACCTACTCCTCTGTAGTAATACACATCTCAGACTTAGCTGGGATGTATCACCATAAATCACGGGATACCAAAAATCTTCTAACTACAACAAAATGGAAGCAAAGGTCAAGTGCCTCCTCAGTTCTTCAGAACATAGACACACTGCTTCCATCACGTAGTTATGGTGGTCTTCTCAAAAGACTCGCAAATGAATACGTAATCATATAAAATCCTTCGTCAAAGCATTGGTAGCAATCGGTTGAGCCGAGAAAACTACGTATTCCTTAATGTTCATCAGTATCTCCCATGTTACAACATACTTAATTCTCGCAGGTCAACCATGATCCCACTGGCGGAGACAACATGGCCTAAAAAGGCTACCACTGGCATCTCAACTTACACTTAGAGAGCATAGCATACAACCCTCTATCTCTCGAAATCTGCAGAACGGTCCTCAGACGATCGGTCTACTATTCTCTGCTATGAGAGTATACCGACATGTCATCCATGAAGTCCACCACCAACTAATCAAGGAGGTCGATGAAGATACTATTCATCAACTCCATAAAAACTACTAAAACATTTGTCAACCCAAATGACATCACTACTAACTCGTGGTGTCCATAACGGGTATGCGATGCTATCTCATACACATGCTGCTCTCTCATCCATGACTAGGGATATCTTGAGCATAAAGGAATCCCGAAAACACAATTGCTTCTTGAAGTTAACTCGTCAGGTCGTCAATACGGAACATGGAACCCACTAGGGTAAACCCGTTTCAGTAAACTTTTCAAGTTATCAGTACAATATCTCAACAAGCACCATATAGTGTGGCTTTCCCATTCAATCTTGTATCATACTTCAACTCGATAACAATGTCCACACTCCGCTGAGGTGACAACTAGACGATTCAGTAACACGTCTATAAACTCATAAACAACTGGAATACCTTCAATTGTTGGACTATCTCGCTCCTTTATGGTATAAAACTAGAAGGCGTCACATCCTTGTGCTATCAGCTCGCTGCTCGTACAGTCCTGATGACAAACCCGTCTCTTCAAAGGACTTAATCTCAGAAGACCTCTATTTAACTCAACTCAGTAAAGACTATAATAGTCTTACTATTAAAAGCTAACACCACATGATATCTATTCATCCAAATCATACACATAATGACTTCCTCATGCACCTACGACATGACAAAGAAGTCTGCAACCATACACGGGTCCCTGAAATATGGGAACAAACACGCATCTCACGGGTATCTCAGACCCAAAAAGGTAATCCTGTAAAGGAAAATCCACCTTCCACTATATACCAAAATTCAACCATTAACGCATGCATCGAAAGACATGACGTGCATAACACTCACAACAAGCAAAACTTCACTAGGTAAACCATTAATGATAATGGTACCTATAACAACTAACACTCGTAGCTCCACTACATATCATCACTCAATGTCAGATCCATGCTCCTCATGTATCACTGAGGTCATTACTATAGCCTCTACTTCCACTCTTTCTGCACTGGAAAGAGGAAGGT
Organism: Fagopyrum homotropicum; assembly: GCA_033239125.1. NCBI lineage: Eukaryota > Viridiplantae > Streptophyta > Magnoliopsida > Caryophyllales > Polygonaceae > Fagopyrum > Fagopyrum homotropicum. The sequence continues at coordinate 55,151,551 of BSWB01000002.1, read as the reverse complement.
CTTGCTGGGAAGAAACACCACCGTGCTGACAGAAAGGGCCAGATGGCCTAGCTCACCACAAGTGAAACAAGCTATCAGTGCCAAAGGGCACACAGAACGCAAATGATATGGATAACTACAACTGAAACATAATCATCCCATCCTTGCAACCTGTGCAACTGAAGGGTAACTCGACCTTCGTCATCCACCTGGAATGATCTCACTCTTGAAGGGAACCTGTAAAGGCAATGCCTTGCCCTGTCGACAAAACTTTGCTCTATGCCCTGCTTTACCACACGTAAAGCATATGATGGGAGCCTTTGGGCACACAGCTCGCCAGTGTCCCAACTTCCACGCAATTAAAACACTGTAGTTCCTTGCCAGTCATCTTCATGGCCAAAGGATCACTAGATTGTCCTGATATCGGACTTGGTTCCCCATTCATCATCTTTGTTTCTCCAGTAACTGATTCAGTCCATTGCTTCTTTCCGGATCTAGAAGCTTTAGTTGATCTCGCAATTTTTGGTAAATCTAGTGTGGATCTACCCACTATCACCGCTTCATATACTTGTTACATATATTCTTGAAACTCGGATCTACTCATGGAGACACGATCAGCCTCTTCAAACTCGTTCTCTGCCATAGACGATACAACAACGGAAACTGGTCCCTGACCTATCACTACTAGAGGAAGAGGGAGTGTACCCCTACCTCATCCCACTACAGATACTACTATAGTTTGAGTCATCTGTAGGATATACGCACCTAATCTTATAAGGCTATATATATGCCATAGGTATCGATATGTATATAATAAATCCACATAATCCATAGTACACACAGATATATATACATATCTACGCTGCAGAGATCCATGGCAGAGGTGACGACTTCTCGTACATTCTATTCCAAAACCACACTTAAAACCAAAACCTTTGAAAACGTCAGATCCCATGTGGGCTCTGTTTATTTTACCTATCAAACCTCATTGCAGGTAGCAAGTGCCATTGTTGTCAACCTGGGCTCTGATACCAACTCTGTAACACCCCGATTCCGCGGGACTCGGGATGTCACATTGGGCTAGGATCTCACAATGGATCCTGACCCTAGCCTAACAACAAGTTCACTGGACCTTACAACATGGCACTGACAGATATAAAACAAATGCATAAAACAGTATAAACTGTACGACCCAAATTAAACAACAACATAGCCGAGTATATAAATCGACATCCTCACATAGGAGGTACAAAAGATCATCCTCACGTAGGAGGGAAAACACAACAACCCCAAACCAACCACCTAATGTACGAGAGTCCTCGGCCTGTCACCCTGCCAGATCACCCAGTAGCGCCTAACCTGTAAACATCTACAACACGGTATGAAACCGTTAGCTAACCATACATATATGAGGTAATGCATAAGCACAAGCACAATCATGAAAGATAAACACATCAGCATGCTATCACACATTTACCCATTTATTATCTTTATATAATAACCATTCACTCAAAAACCGTATATATATAGATAGATGAAAGTATGTGACACGAGGACCGATACATCCCCGCCTCTGAGTACAATGTCCAGCTGTACGAGTATCGGTCACACAATCCGTGTACCCTATGGGAGTGGATTGCGCCCTTCCTGTAAACCAGTCTGGCCCGACATCAGAGAACCTCCCAGACTCCACGGCGGGATGAAAGGGAAAGGTTATCACAGCCACGCAGTGGGGCAGTCAATAGAACATAGGTCGATAAAAACGACAACTCATGATATCATAGCAAACATATAAAGCACACACCACTCATGCAAACACCCAATATAGGGATGGTAGCTAAGTAAGTCCTACGGACTTACCTCAACCTCGTACAAACTCAACCACGATCACCTCTACACTGGAGGGACAACACGGCCTATAAACAAGGCATAAAGAGATATATCAACCTCTATTCATCAAAGGGGTCACACCTAGACCCAAAGGGATCCATAAGGATCATACTCAATCTATGAGTCTCACAACCAACTAAACCTCAATATCTCAACATAGCTCACAATTCCTCAAATCTCAAGGTAGTATCTAATCAACATTCCTCAATCTCAATTTTAATCCTAATTTAATTAATTAACCTTTAATTAATTAATTAGATTTCGCCAGAATAACGTTTTGCCCGCAGGCAATTTCTAAACCCCTTGTCATCAGATTTCATCAAACAAGAACCCATAATCACCAGAATAATATAACGACCATAATGGAATTTCTAATTGTCCTATTTGACAAGCCTAAAGTCAATTTAGGCCAAATCGCAGTACGGAAAACGAATAAATTCATAACTTATTCGTTACTAACCCGATTGACGATCTGAAAGAAGATTCGGAATCACAACGATGCAGGCTACGCATGGACAGCATCAAATTCATCGGAATCTGAGCGACGGAACCGTCCTGGTGACATATATGCTCGACCAGCCCTCCATATACTCGGAAATGCAGAAACTCGGTACCGTTATGAAGAGAATGAAGAGAGGAATCCAGAAACTCAAACGGAATTGAAATCGGATTAGAAACGGAGAGTAGATCTGAGTTTGAAGGTTGAGAGAAATCAGAGCTTTTACGAGAAAACGTGAAAGGAAATGAATTAAGAAAGGATTTTCCGCTATTTATAGTGAAGACGATAATTATCCTTTAGTAAAGTCGATAATTATCCTTTAAACGATCCAAAGGCGGGTCGAACCTCTTTCTCCAAACTTCTCGAGATTGGAACATTAAATCTGAAATATTATAGGGATAATTATTACACAACTGCCTCGGAAAACGTGTATTCCTAAGCCGTCTTTCTTAGCCGTTAAGAAACGAAATAGCGACTCTTTTGACCTTTTTGCCTCTCCATGTTATTTCATATCTAAGACATATCCGATGTCATGATCATTTCTCTCAACTGCATTTTTATTAATTGGAGCTCCCAAATGCTCCAAATAACACCGGAGGGTAAAAATAATTACCCGGGGGAAAAAGTAAAAATTTCCCCAAACGTCCAAAATTACGCGAGGAAAATAACGGTGGGACTCATACTCATCACTTGCGAAATCTTCGCGAGTTATATGTCAATTACTATCAACGATTAAGTTAATCAACATTAATTAGAATTCGGAAATCCTACCTATTACATCACACACCCCTAAAAAAAAGTTTCGTCCCGAAACTTGAACAATTCCCAAATCCTCTCGGACCCATACGCCGAGGTATAACTCTCACTCTTTCTATCGGAGGTATCACATCTCCGTTCAAAAGATCACAACCTATAACAATCTATAACCTCAAGTATAAACATGGAGGAATCATCACTCCAGGAAACAGGGCCATAACGCTACCCAAAGGCGTAGAGGAATCACGTCTCTCGCCATACCACATCACAAGGCATAGAGGAAGCACATCTCTAGCCAAAACATATCACATGCATAGAGGAATTACGTCTCTAGCCAACCCATAAACATATATATCGCATGGAGGAATCACATCTCCACTGAACTATGTCCATCAAGGTAGCATGGAGGAAGGAACCATCTCTAGCTGAATCCTAATCCCACTCAAATAGCATGGAGGAAAGAACCATCTCTAGCTATAAATATGATCATACTTGGGTAGCGTGGAGGAAGTAATCATCTCCAGCTATAGCATACATCACGATAGCATAACAAGATCTACTAAGATCAACAATTAGCATGCAATAAACACATCAAGGCATATAAGCACATAAGCACAACATTCATCAAGATAGCACTAAGATCTACTCGTGCTCCCACAAATGGGTATGTCCTAACATATACTCTGGATAGTTCCTTAGGACACTATCTTCAGTCTCTCACATAGCCTCTTCAGGTCTTCATCTCGACCATCATATCCTTAATATGGCATGCCTTTCAAATGCAAGCGTTTCATATCTTATTCCAAGAATGTAATCAGATGCTCAACAACGATGTGGTTCAACTTAACCACTAGATCATTATAACTCACAAAGTGTTTCCAACCTGGTATATACTTCCTCAGTTGAGACACATGAACACTGGGTGAACATCCACCAACTTCAGAGTGAAAGCTAAACATCATGTTGCCTTCAAAAAACTGATCAAGATCTCAAGTAACCGACATATTCGAAACTCAGTTCCCCTTTCCATAATAACACAACTAATGTCTCACAATTGAGATACCTCCAGCCGGACATGAACTCTCGCTTTAACTTTAGAGGTTAACGCCTCTTGTCTACATATAATATCTGGCGACTCTGTACAGCCAGCATTCTTCCTTCAATCAACGTTACTTGAACTATAAAATCCTGAATCTGGTCAGGTGTTATTCCACTCTTATTGCTAGATCACTTCTAGCATAAGGATATACGACATCTATGTCTATATATTGCCTCATAGGTCCGTCCCAGAAAGATGCACGCCCTTCTGATAGAAATGAAATGTGCCAGTTTCATTAATCTATTACCAACAATCTAGATAACATCAATCTTCTACTGGGTCACAATCTCATAACAAAGTCCATAGAGATGTCCTCCCAAATTCTACTATTGCACTGTTAGTGGGTGGAGCTTATCTCTAGATTGGAAATACTCTATCTAGACCTAACAGGTCACACGCTGTATCACAAATCTGGTTATATCGGCTTCATACAATATAATCGTCTCATCTCGTGGTCCATCTTACTCGTACCTGAATGTACCGAATAAGGCGTACAGTGGGTATACCGTAATATTCTCTGTCTCCATCTGCATCAGCAGGTACACAAAAGTGGTCATGACTCTTCATCAATCCATCTACTCCCATGGAGAACTATGGTCCCTCAATACGAGACATCCTTTCTCTAAACCTTGTCAAGGCCGGGCAGGTCTCCTACTTCTGTTGGACCTCATCCAACAGACCAAGTAGAACCTCTGAGGTATAACTGGGTATCCTCATCAAGGAATTGATTGTCCAACTCTAGCCAAGCTAGATCTCTCTAAAGCTGAGGTTGAACTATCAGTCTCACAATCATATTCTCTTGGAGCGTCTTTCCATTCAAGTTATCGGTGACAACATTCAACTTCTCTGAATGATATGGAATCTTCAAGTCAAAGTCTTGATCAACTTAAGCTCTTAATATTGGAGGTTATTCAACCCCTGTTGCATAAAATATACTTCAGATATCTATGATCTATAGAAACTTGACATGAAGATCACACCGGTACGGTCTTCAAAACTTAAAGGCTTGAACTACCACTACTAACTCTAAATCATGAGTCGGGTAGTTCTCATCATACGTTCTCAGTTGTAAACACACATATCAATAAACCTACTCCTCTGTAGTAATACACATCTCAGACTTAGCTGGGATGTATCACCATAAATCACGGGATACCAAAAATCTTCTAACTACAACAAAATGGAAGCAAAGGTCAAGTGCCTCCTCAGTTCTTCAGAACATAGACACACTGCTTCCATCACGTAGTTATGGTGGTCTTCTCAAAAGACTCGCAAATGAATACGTAATCATATAAAATCCTTCGTCAAAGCATTGGTAGCAATCGGTTGAGCCGAGAAAACTACGTATTCCTTAATGTTCATCAGTATCTCCCATGTTACAACATACTTAATTCTCGCAGGTCAACCATGATCCTACTGGCGGAGACAACATGGCCTAAAAAGGCTACCACTGGCATCTCAACTTACACTTAGAGAGCATAGCATACAACCCTCTATCTCTCGAAATCTGCAGAACGGTCCTCAGACGATCGGTCTACTATTCTCTGCTATGAGAGTATACCGACATGTCATCCATGAAGTCCACCACCAACTAATCAAGGAGGTCGATGAAGATACTATTCATCAACTCCATAAAAACTACTAAAACATTTGTCAACCCAAATGACATCACTACTAACTCGTGGTGTCCATAACGGGTATGCGATGCTATCTCATACACATGCTGCTCTCTCATCCATGACTAGGGATATCTTGAGCATAAAGGAATCCCGAAAACACAATTGCTTCTTGAAGTTAACTCGTCAGGTCGTCAATACGGAACATGGAACCCACTAGGGTAAACCCGTTTCAGTAAACTTTTCAAGTTATCAGTACAATATCTCAACAAGCACCATATAGTGTGGCTTTCCCATTCAATCTTGTATCATACTTCAACTCGATAACAATGTCCACACTCCGCTGAGGTGACAACTAGACGATTCAGTAACACGTCTATAAACTCATAAACAACTGGAATACCTTCAATTGTTGGACTATCTCGCTCCTTTATGGTATAAAACTAGAAGGCGTCACATCCTTGTGCTATCAGCTCGCTGCTCGTACAGTCCTGATGACAAACCCGTCTCTTCAAAGGACTTAATCTCAGAAGACCTCTATTTAACTCAACTCAGTAAAGACTATAATAGTCTTACTATTAAAAGCTAACACCACATGATATCTATTCATCCAAATCATACACATAATGACTTCCTCATGCACCTACGACATGACAAAGAAGTCTGCAACCATACACGGGTCCCTGAAATATGGGAACAAACACGCATCTCACGGGTATCTCAGACCCAAAAAGGTAATCCTGTAAAGGAAAATCCACCTTCCACTATATACCAAAATTCAACCATTAACGCATGCATCGAAAGACATGACGTGCATAACACTCACAACAAGCAAAACTTCACTAGGTAAACCATTAATGATAATGGTACCTATAACAACTAACACTCGTAGCTCCACTACATATCATCACTCAATGTCAGATCCATGCTCCTCATGTATCACTGAGGTCATTACTATAGCCTCTACTTCCACTCTTTCTGCACTGGAAAGAGGAAGGTCTTGCTGGGAAGAAACACCACCGTGCTGACAGAAAGGGCCAGATGGCCTAGCTCACCACAAGTGAAACAAGCTATCAGTGCCAAAGGGCACACAGAACGCAAATGATATGGATAACTACAACTGAAACATAATCATCCCATCCTTGCAACCTGTGCAACTGAAGGGTAACTCGACCTTCGTCATCCACCTGGAATGATCTCACTCTTGAAGGGAACCTGTAAAGGCAATGCCTTGCCCTGTCGACAAAACTTTGCTCTATGCCCTGCTTTACCACACGTAAAGCATATGATGGGAGCCTTTGGGCACACAGCTCGCCAGTGTCCCAACTTCCACGCAATTAAAACACTGTAGTTCCTTGCCAGTCATCTTCATGGCCAAAGGATCACTAGATTGTCCTGATATCGGACTTGGTTCCCCATTCATCATCTTTGTTTCTCCAGTAACTGATTCAGTCCATTGCTTCTTTCCGGATCTAGAAGCTTTAGTTGATCTCGCAATTTTTGGTAAATCTAGTGTGGATCTACCCACTATCACCGCTTCATATACTTGTTACATATATTCTTGAAACTCGGATCTACTCATGGAGACACGATCAGCCTCTTCAAACTCGTTCTCTGCCATAGACGATACAACAACGGAAACTGGTCCCTGACCTATCACTACTAGAGGAAGAGGGAGTGTACCCCTACCTCATCCCACTACAGATACTACTATAGTTTGAGTCATCTGTAGGATATACGCACCTAATCTTATAAGGCTATATATATGCCATAGGTATCGATATGTATATAATAAATCCACATAATCCATAGTACACACAGATATATATACATATCTACGCTGCAGAGATCCATGGCAGAGGTGACGACTTCTCGTACATTCTATTCCAAAACCACACTTAAAACCAAAACCTTTGAAAACGTCAGATCCCATGTGGGCTCTGTTTATTTTACCTATCAAACCTCATTGCAGGTAGCAAGTGCCATTGTTGTCAACCTGGGCTCTGATACCAACTCTGTAACACCCCGATTCCGCGGGACTCGGGATGTCACATTGGGCTAGGATCTCACAATGGATCCTGACCCTAGCCTAACAACAAGTTCACTGGACCTTACAACATGGCACTGACAGATATAAAACAAATGCATAAAACAGTATAAACTGTACGACCCAAATTAAACAACAACATAGCCGAGTATATAAATCGACATCCTCACATAGGAGGTACAAAAGATCATCCTCACGTAGGAGGGAAAACACAACAACCCCAAACCAACCACCTAATGTACGAGAGTCCTCGGCCTGTCACCCTGCCAGATCACCCAGTAGCGCCTAACCTGTAAACATCTACAACACGGTATGAAACCGTTAGCTAACCATACATATATGAGGTAATGCATAAGCACAAGCACAATCATGAAAGATAAACACATCAGCATGCTATCACACATTTACCCATTTATTATCTTTATATAATAACCATTCACTCAAAAACCGTATATATATAGATAGATGAAAGTATGTGACACGAGGACCGATACATCCCCGCCTCTGAGTACAATGTCCAGCTGTACGAGTATCGGTCACACAATCCGTGTACCCTATGGGAGTGGATTGCGCCCTTCCTGTAAACCAGTCTGGCCCGACATCAGAGAACCTCCCAGACTCCACGGCGGGATGAAAGGGAAAGGTTATCACAGCCACGCAGTGGGGCAGTCAATAGAACATAGGTCGATAAAAACGACAACTCATGATATCATAGCAAACATATAAAGCACACACCACTCATGCAAACACCCAATATAGGGATGGTAGCTAAGTAAGTCCTACGGACTTACCTCAACCTCGTACAAACTCAACCACGATCACCTCTACACTTGAGGGACAACACGGCCTATAAACAAGGCATAAAGAGATATATCAACCTCTATTCATCAAAGGGGTCACACCTAGACCCAAAGGGATCCATAAGGATCATACTCAATCTATGAGTCTCACAACCAACTAAACCTCAATATCTCAACATAGCTCACAATTCCTCAAATCTCAAGGTAGTATCTAATCAACATTCCTCAATCTCAATTTTAATCCTAATTTAATTAATTAACCTTTAATTAATTAATTAGATTTCGCCAGAATAACGTTTTGCCCGCAGGCAATTTCTAAACCCCTTGTCATCAGATTTCATCAAACAAGAACCCATAATCACCAGAATAATATAACGACCATAATGGAATTTCTAATTGTCCTATTTGACAAGCCTAAAGTCAATTTAGGCCAAATCGCAGTACGGAAAACGAATAAATTCATAACTTATTCGTTACTAACCCGATTGACGATCTGAAAGAAGATTCGGAATCACAACGATGCAGGCTACGCATGGACAGCATCAAATTCATCGGAATCTGAGCGACGGAACCGTCCTGGTGACATATATGCTCGACCAGCCCTCCATATACTCGGAAATGCAGAAACTCGGTACCGTTATGAAGAGAATGAAGAGAGGAATCCAGAAACTCAAACGGAATTGAAATCGGATTAGAAACGGAGAGTAGATCTGAGTTTGAAGGTTGAGAGAAATCAGAGCTTTTACGAGAAAACGTGAAAGGAAATGAATTAAGAAAGGATTTTCCGCTATTTATAGTGAAGACGATAATTATCCTTTAGTAAAGTCGATAATTATCCTTTAAACGATCCAAAGGCGGGTCGAACCTCTTTCTCCAAACTTCTCGAGATTGGAACATTAAATCTGAAATATTATAGGGATAATTATTACACAACTGCCTCGGAAAACGTGTATTCCTAAGCCGTCTTTCTTAGCCGTTAAGAAACGAAATAGCGACTCTTTTGACCTTTTTGCCTCTCCATGTTATTTCATATCTAAGACATATCCGATGTCATGATCATTTCTCTCAACTGCATTTTTATTAATTGGAACTCCCAAATGCTCCAAATAACACCGGAGGGTAAAAATAATTACCCGGGGGAAAAAGTAAAAATTTCCCCAAACGTCCAAAATTACGCGAGGAAAATAACGGTGGGACTCATACTCATCACTTGCGAAATCTTCGCGAGTTATATGTCAATTACTATCAACGATTAAGTTAATCAACATTAATTAGAATTCGGAAATCCTACCTATTACATCACACACCCCTAAAAAAAAGTTTCGTCCCGAAACTTGAACAATTCCCAAATCCTCTCGGACCCATACGCCGAGGTATAACTCTCACTCTTTCTATCGGAGGTATCACATCTCCGTTCAAAAGATCACAACCTATAACAATCTATAACCTCAAGTATAAACATGGAGCAATCATCACTCCAGGAAACAGGGCCATAACGCTACCCAAAGGCGTAGAGGAATCACGTCTCTCGCCATACCACATCACAAGGCATAGAGGAAGCACATCTCTAGCCAAAACATATCACATGCATAGAGGAATTACGTCTCTAGCCAACCCATAAACATATATATCGCATGGAGGAATCACATCTCCACTGAACTATGTCCATCAAGGTAGCATGGAGGAAGGAACCATCTCTAGCTGAATCCTAATCCCACTCAAATAGCATGGAGGAAAGAACCATCTCTAGCTATAAATATGATCATACTTGGGTAGCGTGGAGGAAGTAATCATCTCCAGCTATAGCATACATCACGATAGCACAACAAGATCTACTAAGATCAACAATTAGCATGCAATAAACACATCAAGGCATATAAGCACATAAGCACAACATTCATCAAGATAGCACTAAGATCTACTCGTGCTCCCACAAATGGGTATGTCCTAACATATACTCTGGATAGTTCCTTAGGACACTATCTTCAGTCTCTCACATAGCCTCTTCAGGTCTTCATCTCGACCATCATATCCTTAATATGGCATGCCTTTCAAATGCAAGCGTTTCATATCTTATTCCAAGAATGTAATCAGATGCTCAACAACGATGTGGTTCAACTTAACCACTAGATCATTATAACTCACAAAGTGTTTCCAACCTGGTATATACTTCCTCAGTTGAGACACATGAACACTGGGTGAACATCCACCAACTTCAGAGTGAAAGCTAAACATCATGTTGCCTTCAAAAAACTGATCAAGATCTCAAGTAACCGACATATTCGAAACTCAGTTCCCCTTTCCATAATAACACAACTAATGTCTCACAATTGAGATACCTCCAGCCGGACATGAACTCTCGCTTTAACTTTAGAGGTTAACGCCTCTTGTCTACATATAATATCTGGCGACTCTGTACAGCCAGCATTCTTCCTTCAATCAACGTTACTTGAACTATAAAATCCTGAATCTGGTCAGGTGTTATTCCACTCTTATTGCTAGATCACTTCTAGCATAAGGATATACGACATCTATGTCTATATATTGCCTCATAGGTCCGTCCCAGAAAGATGCACGCCCTTCTGATAGAAATGAAATGTGCCAGTTTCATTAATCTATTACCAACAATCTAGATAACATCAATCTTCTACTGGGTCACAATCTCATAACAAAGTCCATAGAGATGTCCTCCCAAATTCTACTATTGCACTGTTAGTGGGTGGAGCTTATCTCTAGATTGGAAATACTCTATCTAGACCTAACAGGTCACACGCTGTATCACAAATCTGGTTATATCGGCTTCATACAATATAATCGTCTCATCTCGTGGTCCATCTTACTCGTACCTGAATGTACCGAATAAGGCGTACAGTGGGTATACCGTAATATTCTCTGTCTCCATCTGCATCAGCAGGTACACAAAAGTGGTCATGACTCTTCATCAATCCATCTACTCCCATGGAGAACTATGGTCCCTCAATACGAGACATCCTTTCTCTAAACCTTGTCAAGGCCGGGCAGGTCTCCTACTTCTGTTGGACCTCATCCAACAGACCAAGTAGAACCTCTGAGGTATAACTGGGTATCCTCATCAAGGAATTGATTGTCCAACTCTAGCCAAGCTAGATCTCTCTAAAGCTGAGGTTGAACTATCAGTCTCACAATCATCTTCTCTTGGAGCGTCTTTCCATTCAAGTTATCGGTGACAACATTCAACTTCTCTGAATGATATGGAATCTTCAAGTCAAAGTCTTGATCAACTTAAGCTCTTAATATTGGAGGTTATTCAACCCCTGTTGCATAAAATATACTTCAGATATCTATGATCTATAGAAACTTGACATGAAGATCACACCGGTACGGTCTTCAAAACTTAAAGGCTTGAACTACCACTACTAACTCTAAATCATGAGTCGGGTAGTTCTCATCATACGTTCTCAGTTGTAAACACACATATCAATAAACCTACTCCTCTGTAGTAATACACATCTCAGACTTAGCTGGGATGTATCACCATAAATCACGGGATACCAAAAATCTTCTAACTACAACAAAATGGAAGCAAAGGTCAAGTGCCTCCTCAGTTCTTCAGAACATAGACACACTGCTTCCATCACGTAGTTATGGTGGTCTTCTCAAAAGACTCGCAAATGAATACGTAATCATATAAAATCCTTCGTCAAAGCATTGGTAGCAATCGGTTGAGCCGAGAAAACTACGTATTCCTTAATGTTCATCAGTATCTCCCATGTTACAACATACTTAATTCTCGCAGGTCAACCATGATCCCACTGGCGGAGACAACATGGCCTAAAAAGGCTACCACTGGCATCTCAACTTACACTTAGAGAGCATAGCATACAACCCTCTATCTCTCGAAATCTGCAGAACGGTCCTCAGACGATCGGTCTACTATTCTCTGCTATGAGAGTATACCGACATGTCATCCATGAAGTCCACCACCAACTAATCAAGGAGGTCGATGAAGATACTATTCATCAACTCCATAAAAACTACTAAAACATTTGTCAACCCAAATGACATCACTACTAACTCGTGGTGTCCATAACGGGTATGCGATGCTATCTCATACACATGCTGCTCTCTCATCCATGACTAGGGATATCTTGAGCATAAAGGAATCCCGAAAACACAATTGCTTCTTGAAGTTAACTCGTCAGGTCGTCAATACGGAACATGGAACCCACTAGGGTAAACCCGTTTCAGTAAACTTTTCAAGTTATCAGTACAATATCTCAACAAGCACCATATAGTGTGGCTTTCCCATTCAATCTTGTATCATACTTCAACTCGATAACAATGTCCACACTCCGCTGAGGTGACAACTAGACGATTCAGTAACACGTCTATAAACTCATAAACAACTGGAATACCTTCAATTGTTGGACTATCTCGCTCCTTTATGGTATAAAACTAGAAGGCGTCACATCCTTGTGCTATCAGCTCGCTGCTCGTACAGTCCTGATGACAAACCCGTCTCTTCAAAGGACTTAATCTCAGAAGACCTCTATTTAACTCAACTCAGTAAAGACTATAATAGTCTTACTATTAAAAGCTAACACCACATGATATCTATTCATCCAAATCATACACATAATGACTTCCTCATGCACCTACGACATGACAAAGAAGTCTGCAACCATACACGGGTCCCTGAAATATGGGAACAAACACGCATCTCACGGGTATCTCAGACCCAAAAAGGTAATCCTGTAAAGGAAAATCCACCTTCCACTATATACCAAAATTCAACCATTAACGCATGCATCGAAAGACATGACGTGCATAACACTCACAACAAGCAAAACTTCACTAGGTAAACCATTAATGATAATGGTACCTATAACAACTAACACTCGTAGCTCCACTACATATCATCACTCAATGTCAGATCCATGCTCCTCATGTATCACTGAGGTCATTACTATAGCCTCTACTTCCACTCTTTCTGCACTGGAAAGAGGAAGGTCTTGCTGGGAAGAAACACCACCGTGCTGACAGAAAGGGCCAGATGGCCTAGCTCACCACAAGTGAAACAAGCTATCAGTGCCAAAGGGCACACAGAATGCAAATGATATGGATAACTACAACTGAAACATAATCATCCCATCCTTGCAACCTGTGCAACTGAAGGGTAACTCGACCTTCGTCATCCACCTGGAATGATCTCACTCTTGAAGGGAACCTGTAAAGGCAATGCCTTGCCCTGTCGACAAAACTTTGCTCTATGCCCTGCTTTACCACACGTAAAGCATATGATGGGAGCCTTTGGGCACACAGCTCGCCAGTGTCCCAACTTCCACGCAATTAAAACACTGTAGTTCCTTGCCAGTCATCTTCATGGCCAAAGGATCACTAGATTGTCCTGATATCGGACTTGGTTCCCCATTCATCATCTTTGTTTCTCCAGTAACTGATTCAGTCCATTGCTTCTTTCCGGATCTAGAAGCTTTAGTTGATCTCGCAATTTTTGGTAAATCTAGTGTGGATCTACCCACTATCACCGCTTCATATACTTGTTACATATATTCTTGAAACTCGGATCTACTCATGGAGACACGATCAGCCTCTTCAAACTCGTTCTCTGCCATAGACGATACAACAACGGAAACTGGTCCCTGACCTATCACTACTAGAGGAAGAGGGAGTGTACCCCTACCTCATCCCACTACAGATACTACTATAGTTTGAGTCATCTGTAGGATATACGCACCTAATCTTATAAGGCTATATATATGCCATAGGTATCGATATGTATATAATAAATCCACATAATCCATAGTACACACAGATATATATACATATCTACGCTGCAGAGATCCATGGCAGAGGTGACGACTTCTCGTACATTCTATTCCAAAACCACACTTAAAACCAAAACCTTTGAAAACGTCAGATCCCATGTGGGCTCTGTTTATTTTACCTATCAAACCTCATTGCAGGTAGCAAGTGCCATTGTTGTCAACCTGGGCTCTGATACCAACTCTGTAACACCCCGATTCCGCGGGACTCGGGATGTCACATTGGGCTAGGATCTCACAATGGATCCTGACCCTAGCCTAACAACAAGTTCACTGGACCTTACAACATGGCACTGACAGATATAAAACAAATGCATAAAACAGTATAAACTGTACGACCCAAATTAAACAACAACATAGCCGAGTATATAAATCGACATCCTCACATAGGAGGTACAAAAGATCATCCTCACGTAGGAGGGAAAACACAACAACCCCAAACCAACCACCTAATGTACGAGAGTCCTCGGCCTGTCACCCTGCCAGATCACCCAGTAGCGCCTAACCTGTAAACATCTACAACACGGTATGAAACCGTTAGCTAACCATACATATATGAGGTAATGCATAAGCACAAGCACAATCATGAAAGATAAACACATCAGCATGCTATCACACATTTACCCATTTATTATCTTTATATAATAACCATTCACTCAAAAACCGTATATATATAGATAGATGAAAGTATGTGACACGAGGACCGATACATCCCCGCCTCTGAGTACAATGTCCAGCTGTACGAGTATCGGTCACACAATCCGTGTACCCTATGGGAGTGGATTGCGCCCTTCCTGTAAACCAGTCTGGCCCGACATCAGAGAACCTCCCAGACTCCACGGCGGGATGAAAGGGAAAGGTTATCACAGCCACGCAGTGGGGCAGTCAATAGAACATAGGTCGATAAAAACGACAACTCATGATATCATAGCAAACATATAAAGCACACACCACTCATGCAAACACCCAATATAGGGATGGTAGCTAAGTAAGTCCTACGGACTTACCTCAACCTCGTACAAACTCAACCACGATCACCTCTACACTTGAGGGACAACACGGCCTATAAACAAGGCATAAAGAGATATATCAACCTCTATTCATCAAAGGGGTCACACCTAGACCCAAAGGGATCCATAAGGATCATACTCAATCTATGAGTCTCACAACCAACTAAACCTCAATATCTCAACATAGCTCACAATTCCTCAAATCTCAAGGTAGTATCTAATCAACATTCCTCAATCTCAATTTTAATCCTAATTTAATTAATTAACCTTTAATTAATTAATTAGATTTCGCCAGAATAACGTTTTGCCCGCAGGCAATTTCTAAACCCCTTGTCATCAGATTTCATCAAACAAGAACCCATAATCACCAGAATAATATAACGACCATAATGGAATTTCTAATTGTCCTATTTGACAAGCCTAAAGTCAATTTAGGCCAAATCGCAGTACGGAAAACGAATAAATTCATAACTTATTCGTTACTAACCCGATTGACGATCTGAAAGAAGATTCGGAATCACAACGATGCAGGCTACGCATGGACAGCATCAAATTCATCGGAATCTGAGCGACGGAACCGTCCTGGTGACATATATGCTCGACCAGCCCTCCATATACTCGGAAATGCAAAAACTCGGTACCGTTATGAAGAGAATGAAGAGAGGAATCCAGAAACTCAAACGGAATTGAAATCGGATTAGAAACGGAGAGTAGATCTGAGTTTGAAGGTTGAGAGAAATCAGAGCTTTTACGAGAAAACGTGAAAGGAAATGAATTAAGAAAGGATTTTCCGCTATTTATAGTGAAGACGATAATTATCCTTTAGTAAAGTCGATAATTATCCTTTAAACGATCCAAAGGCGGGTCGAACCTCTTTCTCCAAACTTCTCGAGATTGGAACATTAAATCTGAAATATTATAGGGATAATTATTACACAACTGCCTCGGAAAACGTGTATTCCTAAGCCGTCTTTCTTAGCCGTTAAGAAACGAAATAGCGACTCTTTTGACCTTTTTGCCTCTCCATGTTATTTCATATCTAAGACATATCCGATGTCATGATCATTTCTCTCAACTGCATTTTTATTAATTGGAGCTCCCAAATGCTCCAAATAACAGCGGAGGGTAAAAATAATTACCCGGGGGAAAAAGTAAAAATTTCCCCAAACGTCCAAAATTACGCGAGGAAAATAACGGTGGGACTCATACTCATCACTTGCGAAATCTTCGCGAGTTATATGTCAATTACTATCAACGATTAAGTTAATCAACATTAATTAGAATTCGGAAATCCTACCTATTACATCACACACCCCTAAAAAAAAGTTTCGTCCCGAAACTTGAACAATTCCCAAATCCTCTCGGACCCATACGCCGAGGTATAACTCTCACTCTTTCTATCGGAGGTATCACATCTCCGTTCAAAAGATCACAACCTATAACAATCTATAACCTCAAGTATAAACATGGAGGAATCATCACTCCAGGAAACAGAGCCATAACGCTACCCAAAGGCGTAGAGGAATCACGTCTCTCGCCATACCACATCACAAGGCATAGAGGAAGCACATCTCTAGCCAAAACATATCACATGCATAGAGGAATTACGTCTCTAGCCAACCCATAAACATATATATCGCATGGAGGAATCACATTTCTCTCAACTGCATTTTTATTAATTGGAGCTCCCAAATGCTCCAAATAACACCGGAGGGTAAAAATAATTACCCGGGGGAAAAAGTAAAAATTTCCCCAAACGTCCAAAATTACGCGAGGAAAATAACGGTGGGACTCATACTCATCACTTGCGAAATCTTCGCGAGTTATATGTCAATTACTATCAACGATTAAGTTAATCAACATTAATTAGAATTCGGAAATCCTACCTATTACAGTGTGGTTGAGTTGGATTTCAATCGACTATGCTTTGGTACTACTTTCATGCGTGTTGAAGCCGCAACTCTCGATCTAGATTAAAAGTCCACGAAAAAGCAACAAAAGCAAACCTTGGGCAATAATCTCGGGGGAGAATATTATTGGCAAGGCCGGGATTTGTGAATCTCGAACACAAAGAATGTGAGTTTGATGGAAATATAGTAGTAAGATAAGAAGATGATATATGGATTAAATTATTGGAAATATAGGAAGATACAAAACCAAGGTAATTTTGCAAAGAACCTTGATCAATTAGATCAAAGCCCTTTAACAAATAACTTACTTTAACCCTTCCTTCTTTAACCTTACACAAACCTTCTAAATAAGACAAACACAAGGAGGAACTAGAATTGATTAGGAGCACCAACCTTTAAGAATATTTACACACACAAGCACAACCTAGCAAGGACTCACAACTATTCAATCAAGTGTTCTCTTTTTGATTGAATAGGAATGAATAAAATGCAAACTTCATAAACGAAGTCACAAGTCTCACAATATATGTGAAAATAAATAATCAAATTCAACTAACTATAATCTCGTCCTTTTAAGGCTAATTATAGGTGATATTCCTCTAAAAGATAAAATAAAGATAATCCTAAAAGATATGATCAAAACCAAAAGATACCTTTAGAATGTTTAGAGCTCTAAAGGTATTAAAATAAAATAACTAACAACTAATAAGATCTCGACCGGATCTTTGCGGTTCTAGACAAAAGCAAATCTCGATTGGGATCTCGGGCGAGATTTCGTTCTCAAGGTCGAGATTTTCGACTAGCTTGCTCAAGTCTCGATTAACCACATTTCTTGACTCATTGCTCATCTTCACTCTTATAAGATCCTTCCACAATGGACACCAATGTCACTAAAGAAAACTTAGACACAAGTAGAGTCTCTTTAGATGTACATGTTACCAATAAGCTCGCAACCTCTTCTTAGATGGACCTTTCTCTTGATCTAGTGATAGATCCTTCTATGTCATGATTTGAAGATGATGTAGTAGCCTCATTCTCCTTCAATGCTTGCTCTAACTCTAGTTATTGGTCCTTGTATATTTGATGTTGGGGATGATCCCTCGTCAATTACGCTTCGACATTACAAAGCTATTTCTAAATGAATTATTTTTGATTGCATGTAGAACGAGCATTTCTAGATTTAATAACTTAATTGTATTTTCATAATCGATTTACATTCAATCTAGTTTAAAAAAAAGACAATGAATATAAACTAGTTTTGAGTTGAAAAATACTCAAAATCTCTAATAAGATTTTTAATATATCAAATAGTAAAATATATTATACAATTACTGATATGTCTACAGCTTTATTTTAATACCAAATGACACTAATTTTATTTTAATTACACATATGTTCATAAGCATCCTTTTTAAAAACCAATTTGATATTGGGCAATTTTGGTAACTAGACCTTTTTGAAAAATTAAAGTAGTAACTAGGCTTTTTAATGTTTCAATTAAGTAAATATATCCTAACCTTTTATATTTATTTTCAAACTCTACATACTCTACATTTACTAAACACAAAAGTAGATTAAGCCTAGTAAACCAAATTATTTCATATATATTTTGGTCATTTATTTTTCTATACTCCGGATCAATTTTTTGTGATTGTTTAAAAAATACACATTGCTCTTCCCCGGATTTATTTTCTTCCTATCTCCCGCCCTGCTTATTCAGCGTCCAATCCCCACAAAAACAAGGCAGCTCCAAATTCCAGTTTTTACTTCTTCATGGCGAATTAGGGTTTCCTAGGCCGTTCTCTCCTCCTCTCATTGCCCAATCGCAGCAAGGCGTCGGACCTGGAGTGTCAATCTAAGAAAAAAGGGCCTTTGCTGTTTCAAACAGCTCGTCGAATACTTTCCTTGCCAGTAGCCAGTGTGATCGACTGGGAAAATGTTGCACGAAATCTTGCTGGCACTGTTAGGTTACACCGGCGATCTGATAATCGATGAGCGGGAGCATCCAAACTCGCTCGGTATCTTATCTCCCGACGCACCTGTCTCTTACGACCGCACCTTCAAGCTCGCACCTGATCTCGCGTTCATCGATCCCAGTGACAGGTTCTTCTGAAATTCTCATAATTTACCACTGAGTGGTATAAATTAATGAAATATGTTTTCATCTCTTTGTATTTGGTTGCGGGTAATTGCAGAGATGTAATTGAGAGGACTATTACACTAGGGTTTTACTACCGAGAGCTGGACCGGTTTGCCGCAAAATCTCGGAATTTGAGTTGGATAAGGTCACCCTGTGCGTCGCCTTTATCAAGATGTGACGAGATTTCGAAGAAGAGTGTAGAGAATCGGAGTGTATATAGGAGGGCAATTGCAAATGGGATTGTGGAGATACTTTCGGTTTACAGGTCTGCTGTGTTACAAATTGAGCAGAAGTTGTTGGCTGATCCTGTGCCTATTCTGGCTACGGTTACTCAAGGGCTAAATAAGGTTCGAATTTCTATTTGCTATCACTACACATTGAAGTTTAGCTCATGTATTTCAATAAGGTTTGCCACTGTGTTCGGAAGTAGAGCACTGCGTTTATTGCACCTACCGGACACTATAGGTTTCATTAGCTTGATGAAGTCACTAATGTTGGAAAACTGTGATGTGGATGAGTGCAATTTGTATGATGTTTTGGAGGTATGCATGGTCATCATTGAAGTAAAACCTTTAAGGAAGGGTGGAAGAGCTTCCATTGGAGAGTGAAATAAAACCCAAGATTTAAAGCTCCTATGCAGTGTAAACAGAATTCAAGGCTCCCATCGCAGTGTTGCTTGTTGATGGATTAACTAGCGATTTGTAGGCAGGGAGGAATGATCAGCCTTGAAATCTTACTAAAATTGCGATGAAATTTTAAAAAGCTATAGTTTTGTATAACAATGAAATAATATTTGTGCCTGTGTTTAAAATTGAGGGACATCAGATACCGTCAGACAAATAACTTCCTTTGATATTACATAAAAGCGGACTAGTACTATCCATAATCAACATTGGATAAGCTAGGAAAGCGTGAAAGAAAGAAGGTAAATAATGGATCATCCAATATAGAAGGGTAAGTCATAAGGTCCTTATAAGAACTTAAGAAGGGTGTAGAAGAATCCATCATGAAGAATTGTTAGAAGAGATCTTGTATACCGTTACATAATTTTTATTGGTGCAACTGCAAGCATTTTAAAAACTATATGTCAACTTCTTGATGGTTGATTATTCACTCTTCAAGTGTTTACATTATGTTGTGAAAATTTCCTAGGAAACTTGATTGCTAAGCCTTTGTGGTTGATGTGTTTCTTTTCCAGTTTTTTGTCATTCTGCCACCTCTTCATGAGTTGATTTCTGAAATTGAAAGAGATGATATTCGTGGCGGTCAGCTCCTCAATTTGTTGCAGAAACGATGCCACTGTGGGGTGCCTGAACTACAAACATGTATTCAGAGGTAAGAAAAACGAAATTCCTAAATTTGCGATGGTTTTCTATATTATGCAAAGGTGTGAAATCTCTCTTTGGATAGGGTTTCCATAACCTTAAGAATTAATTAATTTTTTTCTTAAGAAGTGTATTTCTTGACTATTATTGATATATAAAACGATGCGCTTCTAATTTATGTGATTAATGATATAACATTTTTCATGCCTTGAAATGAAATCTTTACTTCAACCTGTCTCATTGAACATCGACGCAAACAGCACTCCTCTGATAGTTTAATATCAGGAATGAAAAATAGCTGTACACATTGAATGTCTGCTGCAGTGGAGCCATACTTCATACTTGCCATGGACCATGGTCTTTAGAAATATGCTTTTAAGTGCATAAGACATGAATCTATTATTTGATTAACCTATTTATGGTTTCAAATTGTTCTACTAGGTACATACTTACTGCACTAGTGCTATGGTATGCATTCATAATGAACACATTGCTTCTAGTTAAGATGTCTTAATGCTAGTGGGTATTTTTTTGTTTGAAGTTTACATCTATAAAAAGAGGTAATATACGGAGTTAGTGCTGTCACATCAGGAATCAACTGCTGCAAGAAAAAAAAAACTTCTATAAAAGGAAAACATTTCGTCTGAAATGACGATTTGTCAGAAGCCTTGGAAAAGAATAGATAGTGATATATACATATAAGTACTCTTACTCTCTTATACTTTATGTGCTTGCACTTCTATGAAATTGACAATTTCACTTGATAACTTCAAGTATGTGCTTATGACATGCCTAAGAATATATTCCCCCATTGATGCAATTATGTGAGGCCCCCACTAGTGTGCACCTGTGTGGGTGTTTTTCCGTACAATTTATAGTAGATTTATTTTTGGCACATTGCTGTTTAATTGATTTAATCTCTGTGTATTTTGCCTTTTTCTTTCCCTCAAGCATAGACTGCTTTGGCATGGTCATCAAGTGATGTATAACCAACTTTCTTCTTGGATGGTGTATGGAATCCTCCAAGATTCGCATGGAGAATTCTTCGTCAGAAGGTAGGTATCATAGTTTCTACTCCAATCCCCTGTTCTGAATGCATCTTTATTCAGTTTTCCTGCTAGTTTTGGACGAGCTACCTTTTGGTTAAACCTGTACAAAAGCGGGCTCGGGCCGGGTCATAACTTGTCTGGGCCACAAACGCTGCCCATGTCCACCCACGTAAAACGGGCTACCGGCCCGGCCCGTATGGCCCGTATGTACTTGATTTGTTTTTGTTTTTTTTTTCCCGGGATGTATCATTCAACACAAGTAATATAATGTATTTAACACAAATTTTTAATCCAATTATATTTGTATAGTGCACTACCAACGAGTTCAACAACAATCGACACATAAAAATGAATAAATCCAAATACCTGACAAACAACAAGTACCATTGCAGGCAAGTTATCCCTGCAATCTTGTATTACAAACGAGAATAAATCGTCAAAATACTCAAAACAAACTAAATGAAAAATCAGAGTAGGTGACACTCGAAACAAACTAAATTATATATAAATTATATATAAATAAATTCTATGTATAAAACTATATACGGGCCAGGTTGGTCCGCTGACCAAAATGTTTACCCATACCCGTCCCACCAGAATACGTGCCGGGTCAGGCCTGAACGTACTATATACGGGTCGGACCGGGTCGACCCGCGGACCAAAATGTTTGCCCATACCCGTCCCACCAAAATTCGTGCCGGTCCAGACCTGAATTTTCAAACTAGCTGCCCATGCCCATGTTTTTGGTTTGTACGAAATTCTCATATCATATGGTTGAATCTTAGTAAATCTTGGCTGATCTCCCTTCCATTATGGCACGGAAGATCCCACCAGCATGCAAACTTCACGTTGCCCTAATTTTGATGAAAATTGTACATAGGCTTGGCTTGTATACATCAGATGGAGTTATTTTTTCTTCCCAGGGTTTAGGAAGAGTGAAGTGGATGACACGAGTTCTCCCTTCCACTCTGTTTCGTAAGATCCCGCAGCATGCACTTCATGTATTGAAATCACCAGTGTGTTGTCAACGAAGAAAAAGCTATCTGGATGCAACAGGAAGCCTCTGCACCGCCTCCTCTATACCCAGCCTTCTGCTACTAACCTTCTATTAATCCTCTGCAAACCTATTTTCTGATGTTAACCTTGTTTGCAATTCCACCTAATAAGTGCAGTAAAATCCTTACTATTGTCATTGTATAATATGCAAAAATCAACGACGCCGACATGTCAGTTGCTAAGCAATTAACAAGAATATTTATGGCCAGATTAGCTAAGTAAGCCTTTTTGAGATTTCTCTCTAGGGCTCATGGTATAAATATGTTTAGTAAATATACCCCTAATCAAACCCCTTACCTTCCAACTTCAATTTAATGAAAGTGTAAAAATTGAAGGGGTACACAAACCTAATGGAAATAGAAAAGGGCCTATTTGACCAAATTATTTCAATATTTATTATGGTTGTCATTGCTGAGATGAATATACTTTTCAAGTGTACTGCATTTAAGATGAATGGTTGTTTTACACCTTTGACATTTTTTCCCTCTTGTTCTATGTGGAGACACAAACAATGAGAGGATTATGTTTTGACCCTCGAAATAGAGGATCCGTGAAGTGACTTGAGTAGGTGTAGCAGTTCTCTCCAGATGTCAAATATTTTGACCTAAGTTGTTTTAACTTGCAAGTGTAAGTGTGTCTCCCATAAGCCATAAAATTGAATTTCACTTTTTCCAGGCAGGAAAATAGGGATGAACATCAAGAGTCAGCAAATACAGATACACTTGGCAAATTGGCACGATTGTCTATTGATGATTCATCACTAACAGATTGGCATTTGGGTTTTCATATATCACTGGTACTTTTAATGTTCCTTTGTACTTTTCGTCAATGTTCCTTGGAATTCTTTCACAAGATAAATCATCAGTTTTATAATAAAGACGTAGAGGATTCTTGTGCTAATTAGTGGTAGGGTAAGATAATTTTTTTTTTTTTTAAATTTCCAGTGTGTAGAAATGACAATCTTGTGAAATGTACTTATTAGTTGAAGGCATGGTCCATGTTGGATGGATTTTTTCTTAAATGAATTGCATATGTCAGATACTGATGCATATCTGGCCGTGAAGGATATATGAATTGCAACTACAAATTTGCTTTCTAAGTTGCATTTGAGGTGGTCTCACTCAAGCTATCAATCCTACGTTTTTTGATTTTCACGACGTTTTCACGTTCTATTCAGTTTGTTTGAGCTTCAAGTTTCATAATCTACCTGTTTAAGCAGGATATGCTTCCAGAATATATTCCTATGCGTGTTGCGGAATCTATTCTCTTTGCTGGTAAAGCTGTCAGGGTTCTCCGAAACCCAAGTCCTGGTTTTCAGTCACAGAATGACCACCAATTTCCTAGGCAGTCCCAAAAAATCCATGGTTTCAACACCCGGATGTCTCATCGAAAAGATCTTTATGAAAATTTTGTTTCCATTGGGGAAGAATTGCTTCCACAATCTGAGGCTGATAAGATTGAAGTTCTGCTCCAGGATCTGAAGGTATCTTTCTGTTTTATCATCTGCTTAGGTGTTATTTCATATCTTTGCTTTTTCTGTGAAATTTATCATGGTTTGTTGGTAACCATCTTATATATTCTTGCTGGGAATGTATCCTGATTCTGCATTCCAACACGGTCTCCAGGAATCAACTGAGTTCCATAGGAGGTCATTTGAATGTGCTATTGACTCTATTCGTTCTGTTGCTGCCAGCCATCTTTGGCAGGTATGCAAAAAATAACCTTCCCCATTCCTATACTCCTATTCCAGCCTTAGTTTTTGCACCCTCGGCCCCTCCTAATTCTTGTTTCATAATGAAGCTTGTAGTTGTTCGTGCTGACTTGAACGGCCACTTAAAGGCCCTCAAAGACTATTTCCTGCTAGCAAAGGGAGATTTCTTTCAGGTAAGCGACAAGTTGGTGCCTTGCTGTCTTGTTATTTGTTTTGCTTGCATGCTATATTTGGTGAAAACGGACATAATGTGTATGTGCCTAGGAAGGACATAATGTGTATGTGCATAGGGAAAAGACCTATTTATTGGCAACCCAGTGGCACCAAGTTTGGCTTTCTAAAGCATTGAACTAGTTCACTTAAGCTAAAGAAAGGTCTCTATTTTCACAACACATTCAAAAATTGGATGAAGTTTTGTATGGAACATTGCTTTTTTCAGCAACGCCTGATTTAAATCAACTTATTCTCTGATCTACAATTGGCTGACATAATTAGCAGAAAGATATATGTGCTGATTCTTCTAAAGTTCGTGTGGGTTTTCTAGTTTTATGTCCTATGGAAATCGTGTTTTTCCTCCCTTCACTTTGAGGTTTCATGTGATGTTTAATTCTCTTCACTACCGAGGGATGTTTAGCTTCCTTCACTTCTGTGATTTCGGAAGTAAATGATCATTGGCTTGTATTAAATAATATAATTTTTCGATTTCATCTTTTTTTTTTTTTTATATATATTTTTTTTCCGTTTCTCCCTAGTGTATTAGACCTTAAAGTTCACACTGCTTATGTACAGGGGAAAGTGAGGAGAATGATTTGTAGATGGAACCTAAATAGTGATCTTTTCTGCTACTTTTAGTTAGACATTGAATTTTTTTAATGGCTCCCTTTTTAAAATGAAGCTTTTCATGTTTCTGTTGCCAGTTGTTCAAATTATACAGTATGCTTAGTCTGTTAAGAACTCAAGGTATCATTTCTAATACATCTGTGGGACCTTGTTTTTGTTACTGCAATACTCACCCATCTCTCTATGTCTATGCTAGTGCTTTTTGGAGGAAAGCCGCAGTTTGATGCGTTTACTGCCTCGACAGTCCGCTGAAGCAGATCTTATGGTGCCTTTTCAGTTGGTAAGCTTTGTTATAGAAACATATTTAAAGTGAATCATTCTTCTTGCACTAATCCTTCTGGACCTTTCAAGCCTATTGTCAAAAGACTTTCTTTGGCCACAGTATTGCATTCATCATATATCTCAGTATTTTGAGACACTATGTTACCAAGGACTCGGGGTTGTAAGAGGGAACTTGACCCTCTAGATAAAATCCAGCAATTGCCTTTTAAACTTCCCAGTAATCATTATACCCGATTTTTTTGCTGTTTGTAAAGAGTGGGCCACTGCAGAATCTATGAAATGTTCAGGAATGAATTATATCCCTGCATATCAAAAACATGTAGTGTATTATTCTTCGAGGCTAACAGTGGGTCTTCACTATTCGTGGGTGGTTCCCTGACCAATCTGCAACCTTGTAGGTTTTGGATTTCATTTTTTCTCTCTTCATTCTCTTTGTAAGAATATAGCAGCATCAGTGGTCCTAATAATTATTCATGTATACTCACCCCAGCGTAGAAGTTGTATTATGCTTGCTTAGTAGATCTATGTGCTGGTGCAAAGTGATGTGTAGCATAGTATGTGTCGTTGACTCGTTGTTGAGTGCCGTAAACTCAATCTGTACACATTTTTGTGGGAATGCCGTAGTCAGTAGTAGATCACCTAACATGGTGGTGGTGTGGAACACCATAAAGACGTGCACTTAAATGTCCTTGTTTTAAGAACTTTCACGTTTCTATCTTTGCTGGATTTTCTACAGGATGTTATTTGAACATATGAGCATATAATGTGCATATTACCTTATTACTGTGACTGCAAAATAGTTAATTTATATTCTTTTTATTCAGGCTGCCTTGAAGACCATCAGTGACGACGATAAATACTTTCCTAGAGTATCCTTGCGGTTAGATCTCTTACCTGCTATTGTTAGGTGCCAATACTATTAGGATGTACGTTCCATGATTTAATCCTTGTTGTGGGGATCTTGCTGCTACATATGTTTTCTTTTTCTTAAATTGACTCTTTCGATTACTGATAGGATGCCTTCGGTTGGGGTGACAGTAAAAACTACTCAACATGACTTGGGTAAATCAAAAACTTACACTGATGGAAAATTAGCTGCTATGTCATCAAGCACCTCTTCCGAAATATTGCTTGATGGATGGGATGAGATGGCGCTGGAGTATTCAGTTGACTGGCCCTTGCAGTTATTTTTCACCCAAGAAGTTCTTTCTAAGTAAGACTTATATCCCATTATCCATCAATTTAGACTTGATAGCAAGTTCAATAGTCACATGAAGTGTTTCTTCCAGTTTTCCAATTTTTTTTTTCTTCCGATTTTCATATTCTGTATATATACTGTGCTGCTTTAGGTACCGCAGAGTCTTTCAGTATCTGCTGCGGCTTAAGCGAACACAAATGGAATTGGAGAAATCTTGGGCTGCAGTGATGCATCAAGATCACAGTGACTTGGCCAAGTTTCGGAGTGAACGCCAGAAATACTCTGGATCGAAGCAAAAGAGGCAGTATGTTAGACCAATATGGCGTGTTCGGGAGCATATGGCTTTCTTGATCAGGAATCTCCAATTTTATATCCAGGTGACCAATATAGCTAAAAGCCTTCTTATCCGGTCTATAATCTGATGGTGAACTGCATAACGAATTAGTTTGGGATTTTATTGTCCAAGTTATGAAAAGAGTTAATCATGGGAAAAAGATACCCTTCCTTTATTCTAGAGAGGCATCAGAAGTGTTGTCTGAGGCAGTGTTTGTGACCTGATTTATGTGCACTGAAGTTGTGAACTTTGTACAAAGTTTCATTTAATAGTTGTTTTGTGTGACAATGTGACTTCTGATCAACTTGAATTGATACTCATCATGCGAATTGGGAAAAAGGGAAAATTTGAGTAGCCATAAAGAAAGGTATACTCGTGTCGTCATAAGATAGTTATTCCTTCTTATCTGTTCCAAAAATTTAATTATGTCATGTTAATTTTACGGAAGATCTACTCTTTGTTCAGCTTCAGTTTTCTAACAAATCTTTGGTGAAAATCTGTCTAGAATAAATAGCCGAATAGGAGTGTAAAATTCTTAAATTCTTGACTCTTTTCTTTTATTCTTTTATTTGGTGACCTCGTAACTTCAAAACATCATTCTCCTTTTTAGGTGGATGTCATTGAATCTCAGTGGAACGTCCTGCAATCTCACATACAAGAGTCGCATGATTTTACAGAGCTTGTAAACTTCCATCATGAGTAAGTAAGAATGTTTCAGTTTCCCCTAGATTCATATGATGCATTCGTGAACCACACTGCTATTATATCACATAGTTGTAAACTAATTTCTCCTTTTACCCACTATAAAATTTTAGCTCTTTGTTTATGAAGTATAATAATCACAACTTTTAGAAATGTGGATGGGTTTATACCGGCAATTTTTTTTTTTTTTTTTTTTTTTTTTTT
This sequence comes from Fagopyrum homotropicum, assembly GCA_033239125.1. Classification (NCBI taxonomy): domain Eukaryota; kingdom Viridiplantae; phylum Streptophyta; class Magnoliopsida; order Caryophyllales; family Polygonaceae; genus Fagopyrum; species Fagopyrum homotropicum. The sequence goes on along the minus strand of BSWB01000002.1, from coordinate 55,123,282 downwards.
TTTTTTTTTTATGATTGGCCTAATGTTTTGGAGTAGAAACAGAGAGTAAAAAACGGCTGAATTGTTGAAATGTGTAAGTATGACATCGAGTTAATGTTGAGGTATCCTCTAGAAGTTGAATACTTCAAAAAACAAAAAAGGTGAACTAAAAGCCCATGTCCATGTTGTGGTTAAGAGAAGGAATTTCTTGAGTGTACCACTATTAATATCAGAGCAAATTTAGTAATAAAAACCTGTGAGAGAAACGTCTGTTCTTCCTCTCAACCAAATATGACCTTAGGTTTTAGTGAAGGTATCCTCTAAAATTTTGATACTTATAGAAGATGAACTAGAAGCCCCATGCTCATGCTGTGGATAATTGTTGGGATCTCTTTTAAGTTAGCCATGAAAAACAGGTCGTGATTATCTTGATCTAGCTTCTCCTTCATAGCATTTTGTTGTTGTTGTTGTCTCTAGATGCTCTGTGGAGACAATCCAAAAAGAGAATTGCAAATACAACCTGTCACTAGTGATTTCTGTCAGACAAGATATTTAAGGAGTTGTGAACATTTGCAGGTATCTCTCAGCCTTAATTTCTCAGTCTTTCTTGGACATAGGCTCAGTGTCAAGAATTTTGGATAGCATAATGAAGTTATGTTTGCAGTTCTGCTGGAAGATTGAAAATGAAGAGAATCCTAGTTCTTCTGAATTGGATGTTATAACTGAGGTAATGTCAGCTTCTAATTTTGAATATATGTGTTTTAAACTAAACTTGTAAAAGTTGTGATAATATCATTACAACTGGATACATTTTTTCCCCCATATTGTGATTATTCATTTACTGACAAGCATAAGTACAATTATTTTATTTGCTATTTTAACTTATATGTTTTGTTTGTTTTTCTTCTTCCAAGATCACTATTGTGTACTTGAATTAGAGAAGGGGGAGTGTTGTGAAAATAATACACAAAGATGGATGGCATTTGCCCTATTTTTGTTGCATCTGTTCATTTTCATAGCCTGACTTCCAATGCCCTTTGTTATGACCAAAATGAATAAAAAAGTAAATTAGCATGAGGGCTAGCTGCTAGTGTATGTAGTTGCATCCATCCTCGTCTTACAATTGTTGGTGATATCATGGTATACTTGATGTGAAGTTTCCACTTACAACGTAGTTCATGCATTTGACATTTGAATGCATGCAATTGCTTTTGTATTTACCCTTTACAGTTACTTGTTTTTTATGCTTATAGCTACCTATATCATTATTATTGGGCTGTGAAGTTAATCTAGAATCATATTCCAGGAATTTAACAAAAAGTCGAATTCCCTGTACACCATATTACGTAGCAGCAGACTTGCCGGCAGCCAGAGAGCCCCTTTCCTGAGGCGTTTTCTTTTACGTCTAAATTTCAATTCCTTCTTTGAGGTAAATCTTGGGTCTTTACCATTACCTTATTCATTGGATGGCTTTTAAAATTAGTGATCATGTATAAAAATGTGAAATGACAGTAATTGTATTACTAGTTTGAATATTCTTCTCATGCTCTGCTTGGTATTCAAGGTACAACATAGTATATGATTTTTGAACTGAAGTTTGATATTCAGCAGAACTAAATTCTTTCTGCATTTGAGCTCACTTGACATCTTTTAGCTGCTGGTTCTGTAGAGTTATTGTCTTGCATAAGTTTCTGTGGTATTCTATGAAGCCTTTTCATTTTTTTAAAAATGTTTTCTGCAACAGGCAACCGCAAGAGGCGTGCTAAATGTTGTTCGGGCACGCCCATCCCTACCGGTGCTACAGCAGTAACACAGGAGAAATGTGGTTTTTGCTTGGTTTGACTGTTAGGGTGTATATTTCTTTCAGTAAGCCTGGTAAGTGCAAGTGAAACCAATCAAATGCAATAACCCAAGACTGACAATTAGAGTGATGGTTGGCCTTATGGTAGGATATCCGTGAAAAGTCTGTTGCCCGTCTTCAAATATGAGAACATCAGGGTTTGGAGTTTGACCAAAAGAAGAAAACGAAGGGTGGAAAAGGCTATGGTTGATGGTCGATAGTTCACTGTTTAGTCTTGATGCTTGTTTTGTGTGAAGTTAAAGAGTATATAGGACGAGTACGATGTTGTGAATGTGTCGATTTAGTCTTGAGAGGTCAAGAGCAATGCTGTAAGACTAGATTTGTTGAAGACTATCTTGTGGCTTTAAGTTCAATACTATTTATTTATTTTTGGAATTTTCCATTTTCCTTAAAGTTTAGACTTTTACTCTTAATATTCACAATTTCTTAAATGTTGAATATAATCAACGCATAACTCTTGAGTCTGAATACTAGGGACGGGCATAAATCCCGGTTAATCCGTCCGGGTTCCGTCCCGATCCAGTCCCGATTCCGGCGGGATTTGAAAAAAATGCGTATCCTGTCCCGTCCCATCCCGGAAAAAAAAAATACGGGACGCGGGACGGAAACTTCTCATCCCTGTTGATCCCGTCCTGCATATATAAATAATATTTTTTGTATTAAAATAAATACTATGTAGATAAATAATATATATATATATATATATATATATTATAATTTATATTGATAAGAACTATAAAAGTAATATAATACTAAAATAGTAGTAAACACTAATTGTCTTATACGGTTATGCACTTATACCACTTGAATACAACTGTTGAATATAATCAGTGAAAAATTTGGTGTAACTTGTATTCGTTTTGAATGTACTAACTACTAATGTAAGCCTCTTGAATCGGTAATTCAGTATCGAGTTTTTTTTTAAATTTTTTTTATCAGTTGTATCCGTAAACATGAGAGAAAACAAGTACAAATGTTGAATATAATCAACGCATAACTCTTGAGGGATTAGGCCCGTCCCATCCCATGTGGGAAAGGGTCCGCGCAGGACGAAGAAAAAAGTTATAAATCTCATCCCGTCCCATGCCCGAACCTACTGCGTACTATTTTTACACAATAAGTATCTTGGTATCACCGTCCAACAATTATATAGCAAGATTATCATCAAATTTAACAGGCAGGGAAGTTTGTTCATCATAATTGTACCATTTAGAACAATAACACAATTATCATCAAAGTACGAAAACAAATTTAGAACGGCCTTTCTTAAGTTGGCTTGATTTAGAATCAACAGTCTCCGTTAGGAATGTCCTCGCCACTGTTAGAGTAGATAAAACAATGTTGTAAACTTGCTTGTTTATTAACGTAGAGAAATGGCTTTATAAATAGCCTTACAAAGTTGCAAAACAAAAGATCTTAACAAGTTGCTATATAATAGCAGTGAGTTTAACAAACTGAACAACACTACACAAAGTGCTAACAATATCCTAGATAATAGACATATTTATTCTAACTGAATAGACTAAATCCTAACATCGCCCCTCCTAAACTAGACCAACACTAGTTTATTTGGCTCACATTACAAACTCCAAGCTTCCTTCTGAACTCTAGAAAAGTACCCAACTTGAGAGGCTTTGTAAAGATGTCCGCTACATGCCGTTGTGTGCCACAAACTTTAGTTGAAAGCTCCCTTCATTCACCAAGTCACGTAGAAAGTGATATCTGACGTCTATGTGCTTGCTCTTAGAGGTGTCAAACGAGCGGGTCGATCGAGTTCGAGTCGGGTCAAGTTTGTTTCGGGTCACTTTGAGCCGGGTCTAATTTATGTATAATGTCATGTCGGGTTTATTCGGGTCAGGTCGGGTTAAGTATGGTGTCCTTGCACAACTGATAATTGGGTTCTCGGGCTATTTTGGGTTGTTTTAATCGGTTATCAAACTAATATGGGTTGGACTCGGGTCGGGTTGGAATAATTTGTACAATTGAAATTCGGGTTCACGGTCTATTTCGGGTCGGATCACTTCAATTATCGGGTTATTCTGGGTCAGTCAAGTTTATGTATCGGGTAAATCCGGGGTGGATTACTTTGAGTATAATCAAATTCGATTGTTTTTGGGTCGACAAATTTCGGATATGATTGTTTTCGGGTTTGACTAGTTTTTGTGACATGTCGATTCCGATAGGTTCAAACTTATCGTGTTTTTTTCTTCATATTTATAGGTCGGTCTCCTTTGTTAGCCAATTTGACGTATTCACATTTCAAATAAAAAAATACAATAGTCGGGTCGATTAACCTATACCTTTTAACCAAGAGAGTTAAAAACGCATGTTCGACCCTGAGCATGTGGAAATGAACACGTGCTTAAGACCGGTTTGGTCGGTTGACGGGTGGTTGTACCTACACCCATACCCACCCCATCACACGTCAATTTCACCCATCAACCGCTCACCAACCGAATTTCATCGGGTTTTTACCCGTGTATTCGGTTCGGTTGACCGGTTGGGTCGGGTGGTTTTTCACCCATTTACATCGGTATGTGCGAGATGAGCACATGCACAGGGGAGAACCTTGGGTTAGTTAATAATTATTGTTACATTATTTTTGTGTATGAATTAAAATGTGAAGTCTCATTGTTCTAATGGTTGAGGATCCTTACAAAAGTCGTTGTTTTTCATCGCTTTAGGCTATTGACTCTACTTTCCAAACAAAAAAAAGTACTGCTTGTAAATTTGGTTTATAAATTGATAATTTATTACAATTATAAAAATATTGCATCAGTTATTTTTTAGTTATAAATTTAATGAAAACTACAATTATTATGGTGTTTTAACGTATTTATAATTGAAAGTGAAATTTACAAGTCGATTTCATGTACTTGAAGCTATAAATTATTCTTAGCTATAACTTCAATGAAAAATACAATCATTATGGTGTTCAGATGTATTTATAATTTAAAGTGAATTTACAAGTTTATTTCTTGTAATTGAGGTTTTTTTTCTTAAAAAAAGCCCTCCACAATTTGTTGTATTTAATAATTTTAATTTAATTTTATAATTCTTATTCTAACCTAATATTTAAAATTAATAATTAATTTAAACAATATCATGCCATTTCACAAAAGACATGATATTTTTACAAAAGCACTTTACTGTGACCATCAGTACGTGCAGTTGACTTTTATAACTATATCTTTAATCTTTAACTCATTAAGAATGAAATGTCATATGTGCATTAGAAACATTTTAGTGTGACTATCAATACGTGTATTTGACTTTTATGACTATATCTTTAATCTTTAACCCATTAAAACATAAAATTAACGAGTATTTATAACAAAATATATTATAAATTAATATATAGTATCATTTAAGGGTATACATATTAATTTAAATATAAAAATAATAAATTAGTCATATAAGCATAAATTATATTTGATAATTCTAACATATCGCCTCAGTGTTGACCATCGATACGTGCAGTTGACTTTTATGACTATATCTTTAATCTTTAACCAATCAAGGATGAAATGTCATACGTGAATTAGAAACATTTTAGTGTGACTCTCAATACGGGCAGTTGCCTTTTATGACTATATCTTTAATCTTTAACCCAATAAAACTTAAAAGTAACGAGTATTTATAATAAAATAATATATAGTATCATTTAAGGGTATAAATATAAATTTTCATATAATTTTTTTTAATCATATAAGTATATATTATATTTGATGATTCTAACATATCGCCCTAGCGTTGATTTCACTAGTTGTGTCGCAATTCAATGCATAAATCAATTTAGACAACAAAAAACCTTTCCCAAAAATTATATAAATGTAGGTGATAAATATAAAAGTGTTAAGAAATTTTTATAAAATTTTTTAAAATTCTTATACTCTTATCATCACAAGAGAGACATATTGCTATCTTCCGGTCCACCAAGATTAAAATTTTAAAAATATCTAATAACAAACTTAAAATTATATTATCGACGATTTACTATTTATACATATGCTTGAATAGTAAAAAATTCATATTTATACAAATATCATAAAGTTCCCTCACATGACACAAACATTTAACTACAAAAGTAATATATTATAACTACAAGCATTAAAATGGCTTTTTATTAATAACTTGATATTTAATATGTATATATATCTATAACCCGTAGAATAAAATTTTCTTTTTTATATATAAATAATATTATTTTATAATATATATATATATATATATTAATTATTAAGTTTATTCTATTTTCCTTAACTAGCAAATAAAAACATATAAGAGTCAACAATTAACATTAACTTATAAAACTAAACTATGTAATAAAATAATGAAGGGTGAGTTGGTTAAGTAGGTACATAACGTATTTTTGTGTATATAGTAGGTATGTTTTGTAATGTGTAGACAAAGTAGGCACTTAAAATTATGTAGAAAAAGATTAATTAGAAAACAATAGCAGATATTACCTAATTTGGAGATATTCTCTCTCTTGCTGATATGTTAAAATAGGAAATAGTAATTAAAATTTTCCCTCTTAATTATAATATATAAATAATAGATTGTGTAAAAGGTAGGATTCGAACTCTGGACGAGTTGCCGCTCCCTCCCACCCTTATATCAATTGGACTAATTAAACTTTGTATATTCTTTTGATGATACACAATATTAATACACAATTTTAATTACACACTAGTGATACATAATTTCAACTACATAATGTTAATAAATGAAAGACTTGTGTAACAAAAAACCTTGTGTACGAAATACTCGAGCATACACAATTTCAATTACACAATAGTGATACATAATTTCAAATACATAATGTTAACAAATAAAAGACTTGTGTAACCAAAAACCTTGTGTACGAAATACTCGAGCGATATAAAATGACTCGAGTATACATAATGTACCTACATATTATTCAGGAAAGAAATTCAGTGAAAGATATTTCGTACACAAGGTTTTGGTTACACAAGTCTTTTATTTATTAATATTGTGTATTTGAAATTATGTATAAATATTGTGTAATTGAAATTGTGTATTAATATTGTGTATCATCAAAATAATACACAAAGTTTAATTAGTCCAACTGGTATAAGGATGGGAGGGAGGGCAGCTCGTCCAAAGTTCAAATCCTACTTTCTACACAATCTTTTACTTATTATAATTAATAGGAGAAATAAAAATATTTAGTTGCCCGATATAACAAATTATAAAATATAATTGATTATTAATAGGAGAGAGAAGATTCTTCAAATCTTTCCTCTTTTAATGATTATCCAACTCATTTATCTTTATTTTTTATTGTTAAAATTAGGGTGCCTAGTTTGTATCTAAGATACAAAAAATACCTTATTTCACCAATCTTCTCAATAATGAATATGTATTATGTTTGAATATGATTAATACATATTGTACTTGGAGTCAACTTACTAATAGTTCTTGGAATGATCCGGGTTGAATTATTTTGGGTCGGGTCATTACAAGTTCACAAATATGTCGGGTCATCGACTTTCGGGTTTTCGGACATTTTGGGTCGGGTCATTACGGGTTCACAAATCATGTCGGGTCAATGACTTTCGGGTTTTCGGGCATTTTGGGTCGGGTTATTTCGGGAATCATATCATTTTGGGTCGGGTGTTTTCGGTTTCGGGCGTCACCGGGCTAGTTAATTCGGGTATAATTGAGTTACAGTCACTTTCGGGTCTGAGTTATTTTTGGTTTCGGGTTGAATCGGTTAAAACTGGGTTGGCCTCATATACGTACTTTTTTGCTTTTAACGGGTGTTGGTCGGGCGGATCGGACGGGTTTCATGGGTCCGGTTAGATTTTGACAGCTTTACTTGCTCTTGCCATGTATCACAAGATTCTTTGATAACTTAATCGTTGAACTATTATCACAAAATATGACCGGACTGTCACTACCTTCATAGCAGATTTTCTTTAGCACTCTCTTCATCCATAGTAATTGACAAGTACAATCAGCTGCTGCTACGAACTCTACTTCGATAGTACTTACAATGACAATAACCTTCTTTCTAGAGGACCATGCCACTGCTGCATTGCTTAAGAGGAAAGTGTAGCCGGAGGTTCTCTTTTGGTCATTTATGCAGCCTGCATAATTGCTATCAGTGAAGCCTATCAGCTCTTTATTTCCTACTTTCTGGTACAAAAAACCAAAGCTGATAGTGCCTTCTAGGTACCTTAGAATTCTCTTAACAACCATCAGATGTAGTTCAGTAGGTGAAGAAATGTATATGCTCACCAAACCGACAACATACATCACGTTTGGTTGCGTAGTTGTGACATACATGAGGCTTCCTACTAGTTGTTTGTAGAGTGAACTGTTTGCCTTTATTCCCATCTCTGTGGAGTTTACATCCTAAGACAATAGGATTTGTAACGGAGTTACTCCCCTCTATCCTGAATTTTTTCAACATTTCTCTGACATATTTATGTTGAATGATAAAGATTCCACCACTGAATTGCAGAACTTCAATGCCTAAGAAAAACTACATTTCCCCAGATCAGATATGTCGAATTCCTTCATCATAGAACTCTTGAATTCTCTCATCATGACTTCATCCTTTCCTTGTATAAATCAAGTCATCTACATATAGACTAACGATCAAACATTTACCTTTGTAAACTTTGGCATATAGTGTTTGCTCACTCATCCAATTTGGTAAACTTTGGTAAATAGTGTATGTTCTTCCTTTCAGAAGGTTGTCGTCAATTGCCACTTGATTCCATTTTCTTTGCAATAGTCAATGAATTCTTTCGATGTGAACTCTCCCCCTCGATCTGTTCATAAGCACTTAACAAATAGACCAAAATCCTTCTCAACCAGACCCTTAAATTGTTTGAAAGAGGCAAATGCATTTGACTTATATGCAAGAAAATACATGCATGCCTTTCTAGTGTAATCATCAATAAAGCAAGCAATGTGAAGAACCAGTAGGTGAAATAAAAGGTTAAAAGATACTCTAGAAGGGGGGTTGAATAGAGTATGAGAACTTTTCGCAAACCAAATCTCAAGGCCTTGAAACTCCTTTCAAGGGCATTCATATCGATTTGTGCTCTTTGTGAAACTTTGATTTCAAGGGCTTTGAAACTACTTTCAACTGCCTTGACTTCTTGCTCCTGCAAAACAAAGTTAGTCACAATAAAGTATATATAGTGCGGAATTGAAAAGATCGACACGAGGATATGTTTACGAAGTTCGGCTCTAAATAGCCTTCTCTCCGTCCCAGGGTATAGCCTTAGGATCTAACTATCTATTATCAGCTTCAAAGAGTCCTAGATACAAACTAGAAGAAATCCCCTTCTTCTCTCACTGTAGCCAACGCTACGATCTAGCTCCAACTCTTAACCTAGCTATAATAGCCTAGTTACTTCGCAGAGTAACACACACTCTAGTATAACACTATTTAGATCTTCTAATGGAGCTCTAGTGTTTTCTCTCTCTAAGGGGATAAAACTTTTGTATGAATGAGAGAAAGAAAAAACAACGAATGAAGATTATCAGGTTGCTAGAAGATGTTAAGATATTTTCCTGTGTAAGCTTGTGTGTTTGTCTTCTTCGACCATCATCTTCATTTATACTCTTCTATGGAGAGGTCTTCTAGCCGTTGTAAAGATGACCGTTTGAAGATGAATATTCTTCTCCATGAAGATCGTTTCTTGTTTTGAGATAAGGTAGACGTTGCAAATCTTCAGCTCCTGAGAACACGTCGAGTCCTTAACTCCTTGATCTTCTCGTCTTTTGAATAGAGAGAGAGATATTATTCTTGCCGCTTTTTGTTTAGAAAATCTTCTGAAAAGATTCTCTAATCTTCGGTTGAGATATTTCTTCGGTTGATGAGATCTTTCTGTTAAAGAATCTTTCTGGAAAATCTTCAGCTCATTTGAATCCTTGTTTTGTGTATCTATAACTCCAAGGTCCTTGAATTCGTCCCTTTGTAAATGCTATCTTCCATTGTCCTTGAGTTATACTTCAAGGTCCTTGAAGTTCATATCAAGGCCCTTGACATTTAGATAAAACCTGCACTGAATTCAAACCAACCAAATATCTAGAGAATATAATCAATACATTGTTAGTATATCCAACTACTACATTTGTGTTAAGTCTTTCATCATCAATACCTGTAAAACATTTTAATCAAGGTGGGGTTTTCACAATGTACCTCTTTTGACCATTTGACGCTGGGGATATTGGACCACATAGGTCAACATGAATGAGCTCCAACCTCTCCAGAGCCCTCCATATAGCTTTCTTAGGAATGATCTCACGATGTTGTTTTCCTTTGAAACGGGTTGAGCAGATTGCCTTAGTGCAAGAAAACTTTGCTAACCCCTTCACCATGTCGTTGTCCTTCAAGGTCTTTAAGCTAGTGTAGCTTAAATGACCATATCTGTTATGCCAAAGGTGAGTCAAATCTTCTACACCTGCTTGAAATCATTCCTCGACTGCTTGGCTGGTTGTTTATTTGTGATCAATGTGAACATTCTGTTGCTTGTCATATTGCTTTGAATAATTAGGCCTTTTGTTGAGTGATAGATCCTGCATTGTCTATCCTTAATTAAGACATCCAAACCTCTTTCCTGTAGTTGACCAAGACTAAGTAGATTGCTTCTTAAGTCTGGTACATAAGGAACATTAGTCACCAAATGACTAACTCCGCCAAGAACTAGCCCCACGCTCCCTTTTCCAGTAACCTCCATCTTCGTGTGATTGCCTAACTTAACCACCCTATTGATCCGTTCTTTTAGTTCTTTGAAAAGAGCTGGATCGCTACTCATTTGGTTGCTACATCCTGAATCGAGATACCATACATTATCTCGATTCACAATAATTGCTTCTTCGTTGGCCATGAGCATCATCTCTTCCCTTTCAGCTGCAACTTCACTCATTAGAAGCATTTCCTCAAACTCCTTTTCCATCTTAATGTAGTTGGCCTCTTTGGTCATACTTGGGCACTCATACTGAAAATGACCCAACCGGTGGCACTTGTAACATTCAACTGTTCCCTTGCTATAATTCTGACAACCTCTACCTCGGCCTCTTCCTCCTCTATTAGCACCATACGTGGATCTCCCACGACCTTTGCTGTAACACCCCGAATCCGCGGGATTCGGGATGTCACATTGGGCTAGGATCTCACAATGGATCCTGACCCTAGCTTGACAACAAGTTCACTGGACCTTACAACATGGCACTGACAGATATAAAACAAATACATAAAACAGTATAAACTGTACGACCCAAAGTAAACAACAACATAGCCGAGTATATAAAACGACATCCTCGCATAGGAGGTACAAAAGATCATCCTCACGCAGAGGGAAACACAACAACCCCAAACCAACCACCTAATGTACGAGAGTCCTCGGCCTGTCACCCTGCCAGATCACCCAGTAGCGCCTAACCTGTAAACATCTACAACACGGTATGAAACCGTTAGCTAACCATACACATATATAGGGTAATGCATAAGCACAATCACACATAGGGAAAGATAAACATATCAGCATGCTTTCACTCATTTACCCATTTATTCATCTCAATATAATGGTCATTCACTCAAATCGTATAGATATAGTATATATGAAACTAGGTGACACGAGGACCGATACATCCTCGCCTCTGAGCCTGCTAGCCAACCGTACTAGTATCGGTCACACAATCCGTGTACCCTATGGGAGTGGATTGCGCCCTTCCTGTAAACCGGTCTGGCCTGACATCAGAGAACCTCCCAGACTCCACGGCGGGATGAAAGGGAAAGGTTATCACAGCCACGCAGTGGGGCAATCAATAAAACATAGGTCGGTAAATACGACATCACATGCTATCATAGCAAACATATAAGGCACACACCACTCATACAAACACCCAATATAAGGATGGTAGCTAAGTAAGTCCTACGGACTTACCTCAACCTCGTATAAAGCTCAACCACAACTGGATCACCTCAACACTGGAGGGACAACACAGCCTATAGACAAGGCATAAAGAGATGTCACATCTCTTATCAAACAAAGGGTCACACCTAGACCCAAAGGGATCCATAGGGATCATATACATCCTATAACCTCGAATAACATGCTAAACCTAAAAGCCACATCAGGGCATAAATCCAACTCATGATATCATCACCAACTAAAATCCCATAATTACCAGAATAATGTAACGAGCATAAGTGGAAATTCCAATTATCCATTTTAACCAACTCAAGGTCAATTTATACTAACCCGCAATACGGAAAACGAATAAATTCATAACTTATTTGTTACTAACCCGATATACGAACCGGAAGAAGATCCAGACTCCTAGCGATACGGGGAGTAAGAGCGCGGTATGAAACCTTACATTTGATGACTTGCGGTGGTCCGTTGGCGCTCCGATAGCGGTAAACGGAAGCTTTACCAAAAAGTTAACAAACGGAAAATAGATTTGTACCACGATGTAGAGGACAAGATAAGGGACTCGTTGATACAAGCGGATTTGAAAATGGATCAAAAATGAATGATTTGTGAAAGGTTGAAGATGGAGCGTACGTTTCGGCGATACTTCGCCTGAAAGAATTGCAATTGCAATTGCAATTGAAGAAGAAGATGATACAGCGGCTGCCCATGCCTCTATATATATATAATATATTATTTTATATTATATTATATTATATTATATATAAAATATAATATAATAATACTTATCCAAGATATTTAATTAAAACACGGTTATATTTTCCGATCTCCAAATTTTATGAAACTGGAATATAAAATCCGGAATATTATCGGGATAATTAATTCATAACTATCTTGTAAAATGGGCATTCCTAAGCCACCTTTCTTAGCCGTTAAGAAACGAAATAGCGACTCTTTTGGCCGTTTTGCCTCTCCATGTTATTTCATATCTAGGATATATCCGATGTCCTGATCATTTCTCTCAACTGCATTTTTATTAATTGGAGCTCCCAAATGCTCCAAATAACACCGGAGGGTAAAAATAATTACCCGGGGGAAAAAGTAAAAATTTCCCCAAACGTCCAAAATTACGCCAGGAATATAACGGTGGGACTCTTACTCATCACTTGCAAAATCTTCGCGAGTTATATGGCAATTGCTATCAACGATTAAGTTAATCAACATTAATTAGAATTCGGAAATCCTAGCTATTACATCACACACCCCTAAAAAAAAGTTTCGTCCCGAAACTTGAACAATTCCCAAATTCTCTCGGACCCATACGCCGAGGTATAACTCTCATTCTTTCTATCGGAGGTATCACATCTCCGTTCAAAAGATCACAACCTATAACAATCTATAACCTCAAGTATAAACATGGAGGAATCATCACTCCAGGAAACAAGGCCATAACGCTACCCAAAGGCGTAGAGGAATCACGTCTCTCGCCATACCACATCACAAGGCATAGAGGAAGCACATCTCTAGCCAAAACATATCACATGCATAGAGGAAATACGTCTTTAGCCAACCCATAAACATATATATCGCATGGAGGAATCACATCTCCACTGAACTATGTCCATCAAGGTAGCATGGAGGAAAGAACCATCTCCAGCTGAATCCTAATCCCACTCAAATAGCATGGAGGAAAGAACCATCTCCAGCTATAAATATGATCATACTCGGGTAGCGTGGAGGAAGTAATCATCTCCAGCTATAGCATACATCACGCTAGCACATCAAGATCTACTAAGATCATAAATCACATCACATCTAGCATGGAATAACACATCAAGGCATATAAGCACATAAGCACAACATTCATCAAGATAGCACTAAGATCTACTCGTGCACCCACAAATGGGCCTGTCCCAACATATACTCTGGATAGTTCCTCAGGACACTATCCTCAGTCTCTCACATAGCCTCTTCAGGTCTTCATCTCGACCATCATATCCTCAATATGGAAATGTCTTTCGAATGCAAGTGTTTCATATCTCATTCCAAGAATGTAATCGAATGCTCAACAAAAGTGTGGTTGGACTCAACCACCAAATCATCGTAACTCACAAGGTGTTTCGAGTCTGGTATATACTTCCTCAGTTGAGACATATAAAACATTGGGTGGATATCCTCTAATCTCATAGGCAAAGCTAAACATCATGCTACCTTCTCAGTACTAGTCGATCTCGAATAAACCATCATATTGGAAACTCAGTTCCCTTTCCATATTAACATGTTTAACGTCTCGCAGCTGAGATACTTACTGCCGGACATGAACTCTCGCTTGAACTTTAGAGGTTAACGCCTCTTGTCTACATATAATATCTACCGACTATGTACAACCAACATCCTTCCTTCAATCAACGTTACTTGAACTATAAAATCCTGAATCTGGTCAGGTGTTATTCCACTACTACTGCTAGATCACTTCTAGCATAAGGATATACGACATCTATGTCTATATATATTGCCTCATAGGGCCATCCCAGAAAGATGCACGTCCTTCATTGTTATATAATAAACTCATTAATGGAAGGAAATATAACCATCCACGTTTCCCATTCGACTTACAACTTATAATAGATCTTTAAGATCTAGATGATCCTCTCTAATTGACCATCTGTCAAGGGGTGAAGTGTAGTCATGAGGTACAGACTCATCCCCAAAGCAGTCTGAATCTGCTGCCTAAAATCTCAAAGTAAAAACATCCATCTCGATTAGAAATGATCGTTCTCGGTATACCATGGAGTCTCACTATGTGTCTAGTGTACTCCTCAGCCAATTCATTCACTAGCCACGTCCTTCTGATAGAAATGAAACGTGCCGGTTTCATTAATCTGTTACCAACAACCCAAATAATATCAATCTTCTACTAGGTCACAATCTCATAACAAAATCCATAGAGATGTCCTCCCAAATTCTACTACTACACTGGTAGTGGGTGGGGCCTATCTCTAGATCGGAAATACTCTATCTGGACCTCCTAACAGGTCACACACTGTATCACAAATCTAGTTATATCGGCTTCATACAATATAATCGTCTCATCTCGTGGTACATCTTACTTGTACCTGAATGTACTGAATAAGGCGTACAATGGGTATACATAATATTCTGTCTCCATCTGCATCAGCAGGAACACAAAAGCGGTCATGACTCTTCATCAGTCCATCTACTCCTATGGAGAACTATGGTGCCTCAGTACGAGACATCCTTTCTCTAAACCTTGTCAAGGCCCGGCAGGTCTCCTGCTTCTGTTGGACCTCATCCAACAAACCAGGTAGAACCTCTGAGGTATAAATGGGTATCCTTATCAAGGAACTGATTGTCCAACTCTAGCCAAGCTAGATCTCTTTGAAGCTGAGGTTGAACTATCAGTCTCACAATCATCTTCTCTTGGAGCGTCTTTCCATTCAAGTTATCGGCGACAACATTCAACTTCTCTGAATGATATGAAATCTTCAAGTCAAAGTCTTGATCAACTTAAGCTCTTAATACTAGCGGTTATTCAACCCCTGTTGCATAAAATATACTTCAGATTTCTATAATCTATAGAAATCTGACATGAAGATCACACCGGTACGGTCTTCAAAATTTAAAGGCTTGAACTACCACTACTAACTCTAAATCATGAGTCGAGTAGTTCTCATCATACGTTCTCAGCTGTAAACACACATATCAATAACCCTACTCCTTTGTAGTAATACACATCTCAAACTTAGCTAGGATGTATCACCGTAAATCACGGGATCCCAAAAATCTTCTAACTACAACAGAATAGAAGCAGAGGTCAAATGCCTCCTCAACTCTTCAGAACATAGACACACTGCTTTCATCACGTAGTTATGGTGGTCTTCTCAAAAGACTCGCAAATGAATACATAATCATATAAAATCCTTCGTCAAAGCATTGGTAGCAATCGGCTGAGCCGAGAAAACTACGTATTCCTTAATGTTCATTAGTATCTCCCATGTTACAACATACTTAATTCTCGCCAGGTCAACCATGATCCCACTGGTGGAGACAACATGGCCTAAAAAGGCTACCACTGGCATCTCAACTTACACTTAGAGAGCGTAGCATACAACCCTCTATCTCTCAAAATCTGTAGAACGATCCTCAGACGATCGGTCTACTATTCTCTGCTATGAGAGTATACCGACATGTCATCCATGGAGTCCACCACCAACTAATCAAGGAAGTCGATGATGAATGGGGAACCAAGTCCAATATCAGGACAATCTAGTGATCCTTTGGCCATGAAGATGACTAGCAAGGAACTACAATGTTTTAATTGCGTGGAAGTTGGGACACTGGCGAGCTGTGTGCCCAAAGGCGCCCATCATATGCTTTACGTGTGGTAAAGCAGGGCATAGAGCGAAGTTTTGTCGACAGGGTAAGGCATTGCCTTTACAAGTTCCCTTCAAGAGTGAGATCATTCCAGGTGGACGATGAAGGTCGAGTTACCCTTCAATTGCACAGGTTGCAAGAATGAGACAATTATGTTACAATTGTGGCTATCCAGATCATTTGCGTTCTGAGTGCCCTTTGGCACCGATAGCTTGTTTCATCTGTGGTGAACTAGGCTATCTGGCCCCTTTTTGTCAGCAAGGTAGTGTTTCTTCCCACCAAGACCTTCCTCTTTCCGGTGTTGAAAGAGTGGAAGTGGAGGCTATAGTGAGGACCTCAATGATACTTGAGGAGCATAGATCCGAGATCGAGTTATGATATGTAGTGGAGCTACGGGAGTTAGTTGTTACAAGTACCATTCTCGTTAATGGTTTACCTAGTGGAGTTTTGTTTGTTATGAGTGCTATGCACTTCTTGTCTTTCGATGCATGCGTTAATGGTTGAATTTTTGTATATAGTAGAAGGTGGATTTTCCTTTACAAGATTACCTTTTTGGGTCTGAGATACCCGTGAGATGCGTGTTTGTTCCCTTATTTCAGGGACCCGTGTATGGTTGTAGACTTCTTTGTCATGTCGTAGGTGCATGAGGAAGTCATTATGTGTATGGTTTGGATGAATAGATATCATGTGGTGTTAGCTTTTGATAGTAAGACTATTATAGTTTTTACTGAGTTGAGTTAAATAGAGGTCTTCTGAGGTTAAGACCTTTGAAGAGACGGGTTTGTCATCAGGACTATACGAGCATCGAGCTGATAGCACAGGGATGTGACGCCTTCTAGTGTTATACCATGAAGGAGCAAGATAGTCCAACATTGGAAGGTATTCCAACTGTTTATGAGTTTATAGACGTGTTACTGAACCGTCTAGTTGCCACCTCAGCGGAGCGTGGACATTGTTATCGAGTTGAATTATGATACAAGATTGAATGGGAAAGCCACACTATATGGTGCTTGTTGAGATATTGTACTGATAACTTGAAAAGTTGACTGAAACGGGCTTCTTTTACCCTAGTACATTCCATGTTCCGTATTGACGACCTGATGAGTTAGCTTCAAGAAGCAATTGTGTTTTCAAGATTCCTTTGTGCTCAAGATATCCCTAGTCATGGAAGAGAGAGCAACATGTGTATGAGATAACATCCCATACCCGTTATGGACACTACGAGTTTGTAGTGATGTCATTTGGGTTGACGAATGTTTTAGTAATTTTTATGGAGTTGATGAACAGTATCTTCATCGACTTCCTTGATTAGTTGGTGGTGGACTTCATTGATGACATGTCGGTATACTCTCATAGCAGAGAATAGTAGACCGATCGTTTGAGGACCTCTGCAGATTTCGAGAGATAGAGAGTTGTATGCTACGCTCTCTAAGTGTAAGTTGAGAACCAGTGGTAGCCTTTTTAGGCCATGTTGTCTCCGCCAGTGGGATCATGGTTGACTAGGCGATAATTTAGTATGTTGTACCATGGGAGATACTAATGAACATTAAGGAATACGTAGTTTTCTCGGCTCATCCGATTGCTATCAATGCTTTGAGGAAGGATTTTATATGATTACGTATTCATTTGCGAGTCTTTTGAGAAGACCACCATAACTACGTGATGAGAGCAGTGTGTCTAAGTTTTGAAGAGTTGAGGAGGCATTTGACCTCTCCTTCCATTCTGTTGTAGTTAGAAGATTTTTGGGATCCCGTGATTTACGGTGATACATCCCAGCTAACTCTGAGATGTGTATTACTACAGAGGAGTAGGGTTATTGATATGTGTGTTTACAGCTGAGAACGTATGATGAGAACTACCCGACTCATGATTTAGAGTTAGTAGTGGTAGTTCAAGCCTTTAAGTTTTGAAGACCATACCGGTGTGATCTTCATGTCAGATTTCTACAGATCATAGAAATCTGAAGTATATTTTATGCAACAGGGGTTGAATAACCGCTAGTGTTAAGAGCTTAAGTTGATCAAGACTTTGACTTGAAGATTCCATATCAATTAGAGAAGTTGAACGTTGTCGCCGATAACTTGAATGGAAAGACTCTCCAAGAGAAGATGATTGTGAGACTGATAGTTCCGCCTCAGCTTCAGAGAGATCTAGCTTGGCTAGAGTTGGACAATCAGTTCCTTGATGAGGATACCCTGTTATACCTCAGAGGTTCTACCTGGTCTGTTGGATGAGGTCCAATAGAAGTAGGAGACCTGCCCGACATTGACAAGGTTTAGAGAAAGAATGTCTCGTACTGAGGCACCATAGTTTTCCATGGAAGTAGATGGACTGATGAAGAGTCATGACCGCTTTTGTGTACCTGTTGATGTAGATGGAGACAGAGAATATTACGGTATACCCACTGTACGCCTTATTCAGTACATTCAGGTACGAGTAAGATGTACCACGAGATGAGACGATTATATTGTATGAAACCGATATAACCAGATTTGTGATACAGTGTGTGGCCTGTTAGCAGGTCCAGATAGAGTATTTCCGATCTAGAGATAAGCCCCACCCACTACCAGTGCAGTAGTAGAATTTGGGAGGACATCTCTATGGACTTTTTTTTATGGGATTGTGACCCAGTATAATATTTATGTTTTCTGGATTGTTGGTAACAAATTAATGAAACCGGCACGTTTCATTTCTATCAGAAGGACGTGGCTAGTGAATGAATTGGCTGAGGAGTACACTAGACAGATAGTGAGACTCCATGGTATACCGAGAACGATCATTTCTGATCGAGATGGATGTTTTTACTTTGAGTTTTTAGGCAGCAGATTCAGACTTCTTTGGGGACGAGTATGTACCTCATGACTACACTTCACCCCCTAATAGATGGTCAGTTAGAGAGGATCATCTAGATCTTAAAGATCTATTATAAGTTATAAGTCGAATGGGAAACGGGGATGGTTATATTACCTTCCATTAATGAGTTTATTATATAATAATGAAGGACGTGCATCTTTCTGGGATGGCCCTATGAGGCAATATATATAGACATAGATGTCGTATATCCTTATGCGAGAAGTGATCTAGAAGTAGTAGTGGAATAACACCTGACTAGATTAAGGATTTTATAGTTCAAGTAACGTTGATTGAAGGAAGAATGCTGGTTGTACAGAGTCGCCAGATATTATATGTAGACAAGAGGCGTTAACCTCTAAAGTTCAAGCAAGAGTTCATGTCCGGCTGTAAGTATCTTAGTTGCGAGACGTTAGACGTGTTAATATGGAAAGCGAACTGAGTTTCCAATATGATGGTTTATTTGAGATCGACCAGTACGGAGAAGGTAGCATGATGTTTAGCTTTGCCTCTGAGATTAGAGGATATCCACCCAATGTTTCATATATTTTTCAACTGAGGAAATATATACCAGACTCGAGACACCTTGTGAATTACGATGATTTGATGGTTAAGTCCAACCACACGTTTGTTGAGCATTCGATTGCATTCTTGGAATGAGATATGAAACGCTTGCATTCGAAAGACATTCCCATATTGAGGATATGATGGTAAAGATGAAGACTTGAAGAGGCTATGTGAGAGACTGAGGATAGTGTCCTAAGGAACTATCTAGGGTATATTTTGGGACAGACCCATTTGTGGGAGCACGAGTAGATCTTAGTGCTACCTTGATGAATGTTGTGCTTATGTGCTTATATGCCTTGATGTGTTATTCTATGCTAGTTGTGATGTGATTTATGATCTTAGTAGATCTTGATGTGCTAGCGTGATGTATGCTATAGCTGGAGATGATTACTTCCTCCACGTTATGATTATATTTATAGCTAGAGATGGTTCTTTCCTCCAAGCTATTTGAGTGGGATTAGGATTTAGCTGGAGATGTTTCTTTCCTCCATGCTACCTTGATGGACATAGTTCAGTGGAGATGTGATTCCTCCATGCGATATATATGTTTATGGGTTGGTTAGAGACGTATTTCCTCTATGCATGTGATATGTTTTGGCTAGAGATGTGCTTCCTCTATGCCTTGTGATGTGGTATGGCGAGAGACGTGATTCCTCTACGCCTGTGGGTAGCGTTATGGCCCTGTTTCCTGGAGTGATGATTCCTCCATGTTTATACTTGAGGTTATAGATTGTTATAGGTTGTGATCTTTGGAACGGAGATGTGATACCTCCGATAGAAAGAGTGAGAGTTATACATCGGCGTATGGGTCCGAGAGAATTTGGGAATTGTTCAAGTTTCGGGACGAAACTTTTTTTTAGGGGTGTGTGATGTAATAGCTAGGATTTCCGAATTCTAATTAATGTTGATTAACTTAATCGTTGATAGTAATTGACATATAACTTGCGAAGATTTCCCAAGTGATGAGTATGAGTCTCACCGTTATGTTCCTCGCGTAATTTTGAACGTTTGGGGAAATTTTTACTTTTTCCCCCGGGTAATTATTTTTACCCGCCGGTGTTATTTGGAGCATTTGGGAGCTCCAATTAATAAAAATGCAGTTGAGAGAAATGATCAGGACATCGGATATGTCTTAGATATGAAATAACATGGAGAGGCAAAACGGCCAAAAGAGTCGCTATTTCGTTTCTTAACGGCTAAGAAAGACGGCTTAGGAATACACGTTTTCCGAGGCAGTTGTGTAATAGTTATCCCTACAATATTCCAGATTTAATGTTCCAATCTCGAGAAGTTTGGAGAAAGAGGTTCGACCCGCCTTTGGATCGGTTAAAGGATAATTATCGACTTTACTAAAGGATAATTATCGTCTTCACTATAAATAGCGGAAAATCCTTTATTAATTCATTTCATTTCACGTTTCCTCGTAAAAACTCTGATTTCTCTCAACCTTCAAACTCAGATCTACTCTCCGTTTCTAATCCGATTTCAATTCCGTTTGAGTTTCTGGATTCCTCTCTTCATTCTCTACATATCGGTACCGAGTTTCTGCATTTCCGAGTATATGGAGGGCTGGTCGAGCATATATCTCACCAGCACGGTTCCGTCGCTCAGATTCCGGTGAATTTGATGTTTTCCATGCGTAGCCTGCGTCGCTGTGTTTCCGAATCTTCTTTCAGATCGTCAATCGGGTTAGTAACGAATAAGTTATGAATTTATTCGTTTTCCGTACTGCGATTTGGCCTAAATTGAATTTAGGCTTTTCAAAATTGATGATTAGAAATTCCATTATGGTCGTTATATTATTCTGGTGATTATGGGTTGTTTGTTTGATGAAATTTGATGACAGGGGGTTTAGAAATTGCCTGCGGGCAAAACGTTATTCTGGCGAAATCTAATTAATTAATTAAAGGTTAATTAATTAAATTAGGATTAAAATTGAGATTGAGGAATGTTGATTAGATACTACCTTGAGATTTGAGGAATTGTGAGCTATGTTGAGATATTGAGGTTTAGTTGGTTGTGAGGCTCATAGATTGAGTATGATCCTTATGGATCCCTTTGGGTCTAGGTGTGACCCCTTTGATGAATAGAGGTTGATATATCTCTTTATGCCTTTTTATAGGCCGTGTTGTCCCTCCAGTGTAGAGGTGATCGTGGTTGATTTTGTACGAGGTTGAGGTAAGTCCGTAGGACTTACTTAGCTACCATCCCTATATTGGGTGTTTGCATGAGTGGTGTGTGCTTTATATGTTTGCTATGATATCATGAGTTGTCGTTTTTATCGACCTATGTTCTATTGACTG
Source organism: Fagopyrum homotropicum (assembly GCA_033239125.1). Lineage (NCBI taxonomy): Eukaryota > Viridiplantae > Streptophyta > Magnoliopsida > Caryophyllales > Polygonaceae > Fagopyrum > Fagopyrum homotropicum. The sequence goes on along the minus strand of BSWB01000002.1, from coordinate 55,101,401 downwards.
CCCCACTGCGTGGCTGTGATAACCTTTCCCTTTCATCCCGCCGTGGAGTCTGGGAGGTTCTCTGATGTCGGGCCAGACTGGTTTACAGGAAGGGCGCAATCCACTCCCATAGGGTACACGGATTGTGTGACCGATACTCGTACAGCTGGACATTGTACTCAGAGGCGGGGATGTATCGGTCCTCGTGTCACATACTTTCATCTATCTATATATATACGGTTTTTGAGTGAATGGTTATTATATAAAGATAATAAATGGGTAAATGTGTGATAGCATGCTGATGTGTTTATCTTTCATGCTTGTGCTTGTGCTTATGCATTACCTCATATATGTATGGTTAGCTAACGGTTTCATACCGTGTTGTAGATGTTTACAAGTTAGGCGCTACTGGGTGATCTGGCAGGGTGACAGGCCGAGGACTCTCGTACATTAGGTGGTTGGTTTGGGGTTGTTGTGTTTCCCCTCCTGCGTGAGGATGATCTTTTGTACCTCCTATGTGAGGATGTCGTTTTATATACTCGGCTATGTTGTTGTTTACTTTGGGTCGTACAGTTATATTGTTTTATGCATTTGTTTTATATCTGTCAGTGCCATGTTGTAAGGTCCAGTGAACTTGTTGTCAGGCTAGGGTCAGGATCCATTGTGAGATCCTAGCCCAATGTGACACCTCCGATAGAGTGAGTGTTATACCTCGGCATATGGGTCCGAGAGGATTTGGGTTTGTTCAAGTTTCGGGACGAAACTTGTTTTTAGGGGGATATGATGTAATAACCGGTGTTATTTAGAGAATTTGAGAGCTCCAATAAATAAAGTTGTAGTTTAGAGAAATGATCGGGACATCGGATATGTCCTAGATGTGAAATAATATAAAAAGACGAAACAGATTAAAGAGTCGCTATTCCGATTCTTAGCGGTTAAGAAATGTGGCTTCGGAATGCACATTCTATGAGATAGTTATGGATTAACTATCCCGATAATATTCCGAAATTTCTATTCCAATTTGGTAAAATTTGGAGACCGGAAAATATAACCGCGTTTTAATTAAATATTTTGGATAAACGTTATTATATATATATATATATTAATAATAATAAAATAAATAAAACTTACCTGTGTGAATTGAAGGCGGCGCAGCATCTTCACTTTCACTTTCAATTTCAATTTATAGAATAAATATATATATTATATTATATATACTTATATTGTACAGAAGAAGTGGCCGCTTACCTTTCTTCCACTTTTCATTTTGATCAAGAGTTGCAGAGAGAAACCGAAGCAACTAAGCGAAACTTTCGCCCATCTTTACTTCGTTATAGATCAATCATCGTTCATCCTTTTTCAGATCCGTTTGTACCAACGAGTCTCTTACCTTGTTCTCTTCAACGTGGAACAAACTTATTTCCCGTTTGCTAGCTTTTTGGTTAAGCTTCCGTTTACCGCTATCGGAACGCCGACGGACCACCGCAAGTCATCAAATGTAAGGTTTCATACCGCGCTCTTACTCCCCGTATCGCTAGGAGTCTGGATCTTCTTCCGGTTCGTATATCGGGTTAGTAACGAATAAGTTATGAATTTATTCGTTTTCCGTATTGCGGGTTAGTATAAATTAACCTTAAGTTGGTTAAAATGGATAATTGGAATTTCCATTTATGCTCGTTACATTATTCTGGTAATTATGGGATTTTATTTGGTGATGATATCATGAGTTGAATTTATGCCCTGATGTGGCTTTTAGATTTAGCATGTTATTCGAGGTTATAGGATGTATATGATCCCTATGGATCCCTTTGGGTCTAGGTGTGACCCTTTGTTTGATAAGAGATGTGACATCTCTTTATGCCTTGTCTATAGGTTGTGTTGTCCCTCCAGTGTTGAGGTGATCCAGTTGTGGTTGAGCTTTATACGAGGTTGAGGTAAGTCCGTAGGACTTACTTAGCTACCATCCTTATATGGGGTGTTTGTATGAGTGGTGTGTGCCTTATATGTTTGTTATGATAGCATGTGATATCGTATTTACCGACCTATGTTTTATTGATTGCCCCACTGCGTGGCTGTGATAACCTTTCCCTTTCATCCCGCCGTGGAGTCTGGGAGGTTCTCTGATGTCAGGCCAGACCGGTTTACAGGAAGGGCGCAATCCACTCCCATAGGGTACACGGATTGTGTGACCGATACTAGTACGGCTGGCTAGCAGGCTCAGAGGCGAGGATGTATCGGTCCTCGTGTCACCTAGTTTCATATATACTATATCTATACGATTTGAGTGAATGACCATTATATTGAGATGAATAAATGGGTAAATGAGTGAAAGCATGCTGATATGTTTATCTTTCCCTATGTGTGATTGTGCTTATGCATTACTCTATATATGTGTATGGATAGCTAATGGTTATTACCATGTTGTAGATGCCCTACAGGATAGGCATGCTGCTGGGTGATCTGGCAGGGTGGCAGGCCGAGGACGTCTCGTACATAGGTTGTTGTGGGTTTTTGGGTTTGTTTATCTTTTCCCTCCTGTGTGAGGTTGGTCTTTTGTTACCTCCTACGTGAGGTGTGATGTTGTACTCGGCTATACCTTACAACATGGCACTGACAGATATAAAACAAATACATAAAACAGTATAAACTGTACGACCCAAAGTAAACAACAACATAGCCGAGTATATAAAACGACATCCTCACATAGGAGGTACAAAAGATCATCCTCACGCAGGAGGGGAGACACAACAATCCCAAACCAACCACCTAATGTACGAGAGTCCTCGGCCTGTCACCCTGCCAGATCACCCAGTAGCGCCTAACCTGTAAACATCTACAACACGGTATGAAACCGTTAGCTAACCATACATATATGAGGTAATGCATAAGCACAATCACACATAGGGAAAGATAAACATATCAACATGCTTTCACTCATTTACCCATTTATTCATCTCAATATAATGGTCATTCACTCAAATCGTATAGATATAATATATATGAAACTAGGTGACACGAGGACCGATACATCCTCGCCTCTGAGCCTGCTAGCCAGCCGTACTAGTATCGGTCACACAATCCGTGTACCCTATGGGAGTGGATTGCGCCCTTCCTGTAAACCGGTCTGGCCTGACATCAGAGAACCTCCCAGACTCCACGGCGGGATGAAAGGGAAAGGTTATCACAGCCACGCAGTGGGGCAATCAATAAAACATAGGTCGGTAAATACGACATCACATGCTATCATAGCAAACATATAAGGCACACACCACTCATACAAACACCCAATATAAGGATGGTAGCTAAGTAAGTCCTACGGACTTACCTCAACCTTGTACAAACTCAACCACGATCACCTCTACACTGGAGGGAAAACACGGCCTATAAACAAGGCATAAAGAGATATATCAACCTCTATTCATCAAAGGGGTCACACCTAGACCCAAGGGATCCATAAGGATCATACTCAATCTATGAGCCTCACAACCAACTAAACCTCAATATCTCAGCATAACTCACAATTCCTCAAATCTCAAGGTAGTATCTAATCAACATTCCTCAATCTCAATTTTAATCCTAATCTAATTAATTAACCTTTAATTAATTAATTAGATTCCGCCAGAATAACGTTTTGCCCGCAGGCAATTTCTAAACCCCCTGTCATCAGATTTCATCAAACAAGAACCCATAATCACCAGAATAATATAACGACCATAATGGAATTTCTAATTGTCCTATTTGACAAGCCTAAAGTCAATTTAGGCCAAATCGCAGTACGGAAAACGAATAAATTCATAACTTATTCGTTACTAACCCGATTGACGATCTGAAAGAAGATTCGGAATCACAACGACGCAGGCTACGCATGGACAGCATCAAATTCATCGGAATCTGAGCGACGGAACCGTCCTAGTGACATATATGCTCGACCAGCCCTCCATATACCCGGAAATGCAGAAACTCGGTACCGTTATGAAGAGAATGAAGAGAGGAATCCAGAAACTCAAACGGAATTGAAATCGGATTAGAAACGGAGAGTAGATCTGAGTTTGAAGGTTGAGAGAAATCAGAGCTTTTACGAGAAAACGTGAAAAGAAATGAATTAATAAAGGATTTTCCGCTATTTATAGTGAAGACGATAATTATCCTTTAGTAAAGTCGATAATTATCCTTTAACCGATCCAAAGGCGGGTCGAACCTCTTTCTCCAAACTTCTCGAGATTTGAACATTAAATCTGGAATATTGTAGGGATAATTATTACAAAACTGTCTCGGAAAACGTGTATTCCTAAGCCGTCTTTCTTAGCCGTTAAGAAACGAAATAGCGACTCTTTTGGCCGTTTTGCCTCTCCATGTTATTTCATATCTAAGACATATCTGATGTCCTGATCATTTCTCTCAAGTGCATTTTTATTAATTGGAGCTCCCAAATGCTCCAAATAACACCGGAGGGTAAAAATAATTACCCGGGGGAAAAAGTAAAAATTTCCCCAAACGTCCAAAATTACGCGAGGAACATAACGGTGGGACTAATACTCATCACTTGGGAAATCTTCGCAAGTTATATGTCAATTACTATCAACGATTAAGTTAATCAACATTAATTAGAATTCGGAAAACCTAGCTATTACATCACACACCCCTAAAAAAAAGTTTCGTCCCGAAACTTGAACAATTCCCAAATCCTCTCGGACCCATACGCCGAGGTATAACTCTCACTCTTTCTATCGGAGGTATCACATCTCCGTTCAAAAGATCACAACCTATAACAATCTATAACCTCAAGTATAAACATGGAGGAATCATCATCTCCAGGAAATAGGGCCATAACGCTACCCAAAGGCGTAGAGGAATCACGTCTCTCGCCATACCACATCACAAGGCATAGAGGAAGTACATCTCTAGCCAAAACATATCACATGCATAGAGGAAATATGTCTCTAGCCAACCCATAAACATATATATCGCATGGAGGAATCACATCTCCACTGAACTATGTCCATCACGGTAGCATGGAGGAATGAACCATCTCCAGCTGAATCCTAATCCCACTCAAATAGCATGGAGGAAAGAACCATCTCCAGCTATAAATATAATCATACTCGGGTAGCGTGGAGGAAGTAATCATCTCCAGCTATAACATACATCACGCTAGCACATCAAGATCTACTAAGATCATAAATCACATCACAACTAGCATGAAATAACACATCAAGGCATATAAGCACATAAGCACAACATTAATCAAGATAGCACTAAGATCTACTCGTGCTCCCACAAATGGGTCTGTCCCAACATATACTCTGGATAGTTCCTCTGGACACTATCCTCAGTCTCTCACATAGCCTCTTCAGGTCTTCATCTCAACCATCATATCCTCAATATGGGAATGTCTTTCGAATGCAAGCGTTTCATATCTCATTCCAAGAAAGTAATCGAATGCTCAACAAAAGTGTGGTTGGACTCAACCATCAAATCATCGTAACTCACAAGGTGTCTCGAGTCTGGTATATACTCCTCAGTTGAGACATATGAAATACTGGGTGGATGTCCTCTAATCTTAGAGGCAAAGCTAAACATCATGTTGCCTTCACAAAACTGATCAAGATCTCAAGTAACCGACATATTGGAAACTCGTTCCCCTTTCCATAATAACACAGCTAATGTCTCACAGTTGAGATACCTCCAGCCGGACATGAACTCTCGCTTTAACTTTAGAGGTTAACGCCTCTTGTCTACATATAATATCTGGCGACTCTGTACAGCCAACATTCTTCCTTCAATCAACGTTACTTGAACTATAAAATCCTGAATCTGGTCAGGTGTTATTCCACTACTATTGCTAGATCACTTCTAGCATAAGGATATACGACATCTATGTCTATATATTGCCTCATAGGGCTATCCCAGAAATATGCACGTCCTTCATTATTATATAATAAACTCATTAATGGAAGGTAATATAACCATCCACATTTCCCATTCAACTTACAACTTATAATAGATCTTTAAGATCTAGATGATCCTCTCTAACTGACCATTTGTGAAGGGGTGAAGTGTAGTCATGGGGTACAGAATCGTCCCCAAAGCAGTTTGAATCTGCTGCCCAAAATCTCAAAGTAAAAACATCCATCTCGATCAGAAATGATCATTCTCGGTATACCATGGAGTCTCACTATCTGTCTAGTGTACTCCTCAGCCAATTCATTCACTAGCCACGTCCTTCTGATAGAAATGAAACGTGGCAGTTTCATTAATTTGTTACCAACAATCCAGATAAAATAAATCTTCTACTGGGTCACAATCCCATAAAAAAGTCCATAGAGATGTCCTCCCAAACTCTACTACTACACTGGTAGTGGGTGGAGCTTATCTCTAGATCGGAAATACTCTATCTGGACCTGCTAACAGGTCACACACTGTATCACAAATCTGGTTAACCTCTAAAGTTCAAGCGAAAGTTCATGTCCGGCTGTAAGTATCTCAGCTGCGAGACGTTAGACGTGTTAATATAGAAAGGGAACTGAGTTTCCAATATGATGGTTTATTTGAGATCGACCAGTACGGAGAAGGCAGCATGATGTTTAGCTTTGCCTCTGAGATTAGAGGATATCCACTTAGTGTTTCTTATGTCTCAACTGATGAAGTATATACCAGACTCGAGACACCTTGTGAGTTACGATGATTTGGTGGTTGAGTCCAACCACACTTTTGTTGAGCATTCAATTACATTCTTGGAATGAGATATGAAACACTTGTATTCGAAAGACATTCCCATATTGAGGATATGATGGTCGAGATGAAGACCTGATGAGGCCATGTGAGTAGATTAGCTGAGGAGTACACTAGACAGATAGTGAGACTCCATGGTGTACCGAGGACGATCGTCTCTGATCGAGATGGGCGATTCACCTCGAGGTTCTGGCAGCAGATTCAGACTACTTTAGGGACGAGTCTGCACTTCACGACTGCGTTTCACCCCCAGACTGATGGACAGTCAGAGAGGACTATCCAGACTTTGGAGGATATGTTGCGAGCTTGTGTGTTGGATTGGGGACAGGGATGGTCTGACTACCTCCCGCTTGTTGAGTTCTCATACAACAACAGCTGGCATGCATCTATTGGGATGGCCCCCTATGAGGCACTGTATGGACGTAGGTGCCGTACACCTTTATGCTGGGATGAGCCTAGCAGTGTCAGTGGGATAGCGCCAGAGCAGATTCATGATGATATGGCTCGGGTAGCACTGATTAGAGAGAGGATGCTGGCTGCACAGAGTCGCCAGAAGTCATATGCAGACAAGAGGCGTCGGCCTCTAGAGTTCAGAGTAGGAGCTCATGTCTGGTTGAGAGTATCCCCGACGCGTGGCGTCAGACGTTTTGGCATAAAGGGGAAGTTGAGTCCCCGATATGTCGGTCCTTTTGAGATTCTGGACAGAGTTGGGAGAGCAGCCTACAGATTAGCTTTGCCTCCGAGATTAGAGGGTGTTCACCCTGTGTTCCATGTGTCTCAGCTGAGAGAGTACATACCAGACCCGCGGCACATTGTGAGTTATGATGATTTGGTGGTGGAGCCAGACCACACCTTTGTTGAGCATCCTATTGCAGTCTTAGAGCGAGGTGTGAGACGCCTGCGTTCTAAGGACATTCCTATGATGAGGATACAGTGGTCTAGACGTGGACCTGAGGAGGCTACATGGGAGACTGAGGATAGTATCCAGAGGAACTATCCAGAGTTTTATGCTAAGATAGATGCATCTAGGGTCGACGAGTAGATCTTAGTGCTATCTTGGTGAGTATGTGATTATGTGCTTATATGCTTACATGCCTTGATATGTTTATTCCATGCTAGCTGTGATATGCTTTATGATCTTGTTAGATCTTGTTGTGCTAGTATGATGTGTATTTATAGTTGGAGATGTTCTTTCCTCCATGCTATTTGAGTGTGATTAGGATTCAGCTGGAGATGGTTCTTTCCTCCATGCTACTTTGATGGACATAGTTCAGTGGAGATGTGATTCCTCCATATGATGTATATATTTATGGTTGGCTAGAGATGTGCTTCCTCTATGCCCTGTGATGTGATATAGCGAGAGATGTGATTCCTCTCTGCCTTGGGTAGCGTTATGGCCCTGTTTTCTGGAGTGGATGATTCCTCCATGTCGATGTTTGAGGTTATAGATTTGTTATAGGTTTTGACCTTCTGAGCGGAGATGTGATACCTCCGATAGAGTGAGTGTTATACCTCGGCATATGGGTCCGAGAGGATTTGGGTTTGTTCAAGTTTCGGGACGAAACTTGTTTTTAGGGGGATATGATGTAATAACCGGTGTTATTTAGAGAATTTGAGAGCTCCAATAAATAAAGTTGTAGTTTAGAGAAATGATCGGGACATCGGATATATCCTAGATGTGAAATAATATAAAAAGACGAAACGGATTAAAGAGTCGCTATTCCGATTCTTAGCGGTTAAGAAATGTGGCTTAGGAATGCACATTCTATGAGATAGTGATGGATTAACTATCCCGATAATATTCCGAAATTTCTATTCCAATTTGGTAAAGTTTGGAGATCGGAAAATATAACCGTGTTTTAATTAAATATCTTGGATAAGTATTATTATATTATATTTTATATATAATATAATATAATATAATATAAAATAATATATTATATATATATAGAGGCATGGGCAGCCGCTGTATCATCTTCTTCTTCAATTGCAATTGCAATTGCAATTCTTTCAGGCGAAGTATCGCCGAAACGTACGCTCCATCTTCAACCTTTCACAAATCATTCATTTTTGATCCATTTTCAAATCCGCTTGTATCAACGAGTCCCTTATCTTGTCCTCTACATCGTGGTACAAATCTATTTTCCGTTTGTTAACTTTTTGGTAAAGCTTCCGTTTACCGCTATCGGAACGCCGACGGACCACCGCAAGTCATCAAATGTAAGGTTTCATACCGCGCTCTTACTCCCCGTATCGCTAGGAGTCTGGATCTTCTTCCGGTTCGTATATCGGGTTAGTAACGAATAAGTTATGAATTTATTCGTTTTCCGTCTTGCGGGTTAGTATAAATTAACCTTAAGTTGGTTAAAATGGATAATTGGAATTTCCATTTATGCTCGTTACATTATTCTGGTAATTATGGGATTTTATTCGGTGATGATATCATGAGTTGAATTTATGCCCTGATGTGGCTTTTAGATTTAGCATGTTATTCGAGGTTATAGGATGTATATGATCCTTATGGATCCCTTTGGGTCTAGGTGTGACCCTTTGTTTGATAAGAGATGTGACATCTCTTTATGCCTTGTCTATAGGCTGTGTTGTCCCTCCAGTGTTGAGGTGATCCAGTTGTGGTTGAGCTTTATACGAGGTTGAGGTAAGTCCGTAGGACTTACTTAGCTACCATCCTTATATGGGGTGTTTGTATGAGTGGTGTGTGCCTTATATGTTTGCTATGATAGCATGTGATATCGTATTTACCGACCTATGTTTTATTGATTGCCCCACTGCGTGGCTGTGATAACCTTTCCCTTTCATCCCGCCGTGGAGTCTGGGAGGTTCTCTGATGTCAGGCCAGACCGGTTTACAGGAAGGGCGCAATCCACTCCCATAGGGTACACGGATTGTGTGACCGATACTAGTACGGCTGGCTAGCAGGCTCAGAGGCGAGGATGTATCGGTCCTCGTGTCACCTAGTTTCATATATACTATATCTATACGAGTTGAGTGAATGACCATTATATTGAGATGAATAAATGGGTAAATGAGTGAAAGCATGCTGATATGTTTATCTTTCTCTATGTGTGATTGTGCTTATGCATTACTCTATATATGTGTATGGATAGCTAATGGTTATTACCATGTTGTAGATGTCCTACAGGATAGGCATGCTGTTGGGTGATCTGGCAGGGTGGCAGGCCGAGGACGTCTCGTACATAGGTTGTTGTGGGTTTTTGGGTTTGTTTATCTTTTCCCTCCTGTGTGAGGTTGGTCTTTTGTTACCTCCTGCGTGAGGTGTGATGTTGTACTCGGCTATGTGGTCTTACCTTCTGGGATGTACAGTTTTATACAGTTTTATGTATTTGTTTTCATATCTGTCAGTGCCATGTTGTAAGGTCCAGTGAACTTGTTGTCAGGCTAGGGTCAGGATCCATTGTGAGATCCTAACCCAATGTGGCACTCCGAGTCCCGCGGATTCGGGGTGTTACAGAGTTGTGGAATAATTATCCCTACAATATTCCAGATTTAATGTTCCAAATTCGAGAAGTTTGGAGAAAGAGGTTCGACCCGCCTTTGGATCGGTTAAAGGATAATTATCGACTTTACTAAAGGATAATTATCGTCTTCACTATAAATAGCGGAAAATCCTTTATTAATTCATTTCATTTCACGTTTTCTCGTAAAAACTCTGATTTCTCTCAACCTTCAAACTCAGATCTACTCTCCGTTTCTAATCCGATTTCAATTCCGTTTGAGTTTCTGGATTCCTCTCTTCATTCTCTTCATATCGGTACCGAGTTTCTGCATTTCCGAGTATATGGAGGGTTGGTCGAGCATATATGTCACCAGGCAGGTTCCGTCGCTCAGATTCCGGTGAATTTGATGTTGTCCATGCGTAGCCTGCGTCGCTGTGATTCCGAATCTTCTTTCAGATCGTCAATCGGGTTAGTAACGAATAAGTTATGAATTTATTCGTTTTCTGTACTGCGATTTGGCCTAAATTGACTTTAGGCTTGTCAAAATGGATAATTAGAAATTCCATTATGGTCGTTATATTATTCTGGTGATTATGGATAGTTTGTTTGATGAAATCTGATGACAGGAGGTTTAGAAATTGCCTGCGGGCAAAACGTTATTCTGGCGGAATCTAATTAATTAATTAAAGGTTAATTATTTAAATTGGGATTAGAATTGAGATTGAGGAATGTTGATTAGATAATACCTTGAGATTTGAGGAATTGTGAGTTATGCTGAGATATTGAGGTTTAGTTGGTTGTGAGGCTCATAGATTGAGTATGATCCTTATGGATCCCTTTGGGTCTAGGTGTGACCCCTTTGATGAATAGAGGTTGATATATCTCTTTATGCCTTGTTTATAGGCCGTGTTGTCCCTCCAGTGTAGAGGTGATCGTGGTTGAGTTTGTACAAGGTTGAGGTAAGTCCGTAGGACTTACTTAGCTGCCATCCTTATATTGGGTGTTTGCATGAGTGGTGTGTGCTTATATGTTTGCTATGATAGTATGAGTTGTCGTTTTTATCGACCTATGTTCTATTGACTGCCCCACTGCGTGGCTGTGATAACCTTTCCCTTTCATCCCGTCGTGGAGTCTGGGAGGTTCTCTGATGTCAGGCCAGACTGGTTTACAGGAAGGGCGCAATCCACTCTCATAGGGTACACAGATTGTGTGACCGATACTCGTACAGCTGGACATTGTACTCAGAGGCGGGGATGTATCGGTCCTCGTGTCACATACTTTCATCTATCTATATATATACGGTTTTTGAGTGAATGGTTAATATATAAAGATAATAAATGGGTAAATGTGTGATAGCATGCTGATGTGTTTATCTTTCATGATTGTGCTTGTGCTTATGCATTACCTCATATAGGTATGGTTAGCTAACGGTTTCATACCGTGTTGTAGATGTTTACAGGTTAGGCGCTACAGGGTGATCTGGCAGGGTGACAGGCCGAGGACTCTCGTACATTAGGTGGTTGGTTTGGGGTTGTTGTGTTTCCCCTCCTGCGTGAGGATGATCTTTTGTACCTCCTATGTGAGGAGGTACACGAGATGAGACGATTATATTGTATGAAGCCGATATAACCAGATTTGTGATAAGTGTGTGACATGTCAACAAGTCCAGATAGAGTATTTCCGATCTAGAGATAAGCCCCCACCCACAACCAGTGCAGTAGTAGAATTTGGGAGGACATCTTTAGGGACTTTGTTATGGGATTGTGACCCTGTAGACGATTGATGTTATTTGGATTGTTGGTAACAGATTAATGAAACCGGCACGTTTCATTTCTATCAGAAGGACGTGGCTAGTGAATGAATTGGTTGAGGAGTACACTAGACAAATAGTGAGACTCCATGGTATACCGAGAACGATCATTTCTGATCGAGATGGATGTTTTTACTTTGAGATTGTGGGCAGCAGATTCAGACTGCTTTGGGGACAAGTATGTACATCATGACTACACTTCACCCCCTGACAAATGCTTAGTTAAAGAGGATCATCTAGATCTTAAAGATCTATTATAAGTTGTAAGTTGAATGGGAAACGTGGAGGGTTATATTACCTTCCATTAATGAGTTTATTATATAACAATGAAGGACGTGCATCTTTTTGGGATGGCCCTATGAGGCAATATATATAGACATAGATGTCGTATATCCTTATGCTAGAAGTGATCTAGCAGTAGTAGTGGAATAACACCTTACTAGATTCAGGATTTTATAGTTCAAGTAACGTTGATTGAAGGAAGAATGTTGGTTGTACAGAGTCGCCAGATATATATGTAGACAAGAGGCGTTAACCTCTAAAGTTCAAGCGAGAGTTCATGTCCGGTTGTAAGTATCTCAGCTGCGAGACGTTAGACGTGTTAATATGGAAAGGGAACTGAGTTTCCAATATGATGGTTTATTTGAGATCGACCAGTACGGAGAAGGTAGCATGATATTTAGCTTTGCCTCTCAGATTAGAGGATATCCACCCAGTGTTTCATATGTCTCAACTAAGGAAGTATATACCAGACTTGAGACACCTTGTGAGTTACGATAATTTGATGGTTGAGTCCAACCACACTTTTGTTGGGTATTCGATTACATTCTTGGAATGAGATATGAAACACTTGCATTCGAAAGACATTCCCATATTGAGGATATGATGGTCGAGATGAAGACCTGAAGAGGCTATGTGAGAGATTGAGGATAGTGTCCTGAGGAACTATCCAATGTTGGGACATACCCATTTGTGGGAGCACGAGTAGATCTTAGTGCTATCTTGATGAATGTTGTGCTTATGTGCTTATATGCCTTGATGTGTTATTCCATGCTAGTTGTGATGTGATTTATGATCTAAGTAGATCTTGATGTGCTAGTGTGATGTATGCTATAGCTGGAGATGATTACTTCCTCCACGCTACCCGAGTATGATCATATTTATAGTTGGAGATGGTTCTTTTCTCCATGCTATTTGGGTGGGATTAGGATTCAGCTGGAGATGGTTCTTTCCTCCATGCTACCTTGATGGACATAGTTTAGTGGAGATGTGATTCCTCCATGCGATATATATGTTTATGGGTTGGCTAGAGACGTATTTCCTCTATGCATGTGATATGTTTTGGCTAGAGATGTGCTTCCTCTATGCCTTGTGATGTGGTCTGGCGAGAGACGTGATTCCTCTACCCCTTTGGGTAGCGTTATGACCCTGTTTCCTGGAGTGATGATTCCTCCATGTTTATACTTGAGGTTATAGATTGTTCTAGGTTGTGATCTTTTGAGCGGAGATGTGATACCTCCGATAGAAAGAGTGAGAGTTATACCTCGGCGTATGGGTCCGAGAGGATTTGGGAATCGTTCAAGTTTCGGGACGAAACTTTTTTTAAGGGGTGTGTGATGTAATAGCTAGGATTTTCGAATTCTAATTAATTTTGATTAACTTAATCGTTGATAGTAATTGACATATAACTCGCGAAGATTTCGCAAGTGATGAGTAAGAGTCCCACCGTTATGTTCCTCGCGTAATTTTGGACGTTTGGGGAAATTTTTAGTTTTTCCCCCGGGTAATTATTCTTACCCTCTGGTGTTATTTGGAGCATTTGGGAGCTCCAATTAATAAAAATACAGTTGAGAGAAATGATAAGGACAACGGATATGTCCTAGATATGAAATAACATGGAGAGGCAAAACGGCAAAAAGAGTCGCTATTTCGTTTCTTAACGGCTAAGAAAGATGGCTTAGGAATGCCCATTTTACAAGATAGTTATGAATTAATTATCTCGATAATATTCCGGATTTTATATTCCAGTTTCATAAAGTTTGGAGACCGGAAAATATAACCGTGTTTCAATTAAATGAGTTGGATAAACATATTATATATATATATATATATATATATAGAAAGAAGAGAAGGCGGTGGCTTCATTTCACTTTCAATCAGTACAAAGTATATATATATATATATATATATATATATATATATATATATATATATATATATATATATATATATATATATATATATATATATATATATATAAAGACAAATGAAGAAGGCGGCTAATTGCTTAACATCTGCAATCTTATCTTCACTTTCTCACTTTCATTCACACATTTACAGAGAAGTTATTCGAGAGTAACATGGACGTACGCACCATCTATCCTTCAATCGTCCACAAATCACTAGTAGATGATCCATTTTCAAATCCGTTTGTACCAACGAGTCCCTTACCTTGTTCTCTTCAACGTGGTACAAACTTATTTCCCGTTTGCTAGCTTTTTGGTTAAGCTTCCGTCTATCGCTATCGGAACGCCGACGGACCACCGCAAGTCATCAAATGTAAGGTTTTATACCGCGCTCTTACTCCCCGTATCGCTAGGAGTCTGGATCTTCTTCCGGTTCGTATATCGGGTTAGTAACGAATAAGTTATGAATTTATTCGTTTTCCGTATTGCGGGTTAGTATAAATTGACCTTGAGTTGGTTAAAATGGATAAGTGGAATTTCCATTTATGCTCGTTGCATTATTCTAGTAATTATGGGATTTTAGTTGGTGATGATATCATGAGTTGGATTTATGCCCTGATGTGGCTTTTAGGTTTAGCATGTTATTCGAGGTTATAGGATTGAGTATGATCCTTATGGATCCCTTTGGGTCTAGGTGTGACCCCTTTGATGAATAGAGGTTGATATATCTCTTTATGCCTTTTTATAGGCCGTGTTGTCCCTCCAGTGTCGAGGTGATCGTGGTTGAGTTTTGTACGAGGTTGAGGTAAGTCCGTAGGACTTACTTAGCTACCATCCTTATATTGGGTGTTTGCATGAGTGGTGTGTGCTTATATGTTTGCTATGATAGCATGAGATGTCGTTTATACCGACCTATGTTTTATTGATTGCCCCATTGCGTGGCTGTGATAACCTTTCCCTTTCATCCCGCCGTGGAGTCTGGGAGGTTCTCTGATGTCAGGCCAGACCGGTTTACAGGAAGGGCGCAATCCACTCCCATAGGGTACACGGATTGTGTGACCGATACTAGTACGGCTGGCTAGCAGGCTCAGAGGCGAGGATGTATCGGTCCTCGTGTCACCTAGTTTCATATATATTATATCTATACGATTTGAGTGAATGACCATTATATTGAGATGAATAAATGGGTAAATGAGTGAAAGCATGCTGATATGTTTATCTTTCCCTATGTGTGATTGTGCTTATGCATTACCTCATATATGTATGGTTAGCTAACGGTTTCATACCGTGTTGTAGATGTTTACAGGTTAGGCACTGCTGAGTGATCTGGCAGGGTGACAGGCCGAGGACTCTCGTACAAATGCATAAAACAATATAACTGTACGACCCAAAGTAAACAACAACATAGCCGAGTATATAAAACGACATCCTCACATAGGAGGTACAAAAGATCATCCTCACGCAGGAGGGGAAACACAACAACCCCAAACCAACCACCTAATGTACGAGAGTCCTCGGCCTGTCACCCTGCCAAATCACCCAGTAGCGCCTAACTTGTAAACATCTACAACACGGTATGAAACCGTTAGCTAACCATACATATATGAGGTAATGCATAAGCACAAGCACAAGCATGAAAGATAAACACATCAGCATGCTATCACACATTTACCCATTTATTATCTTTATATAATAACCATTCACTCAAAAACCGTATATATATAGATAGATGAAAGTATGTGACACGAGGACCGATACATCCCCGCCTCTGAGTACAATGTCCAGCTGTACGAGTATCGGTCACACAATCCGTGTACCCTATGGGAGTGGATTGCGCCCTTCCTGTAAACCAGTCTGGCCCGACATCAGAGAACCTCCCAGACTCCACGGCGGGATGAAAGGGAAAGGTTATCACAGCCACGCAGTGGGGCAGTCAATAGAACATAGGTCGATAAAAACGACAACTCATGATATCATAGCAAACATATAAAGCACACACCACTCATGCAAACACCCAATATAGGGATGGTAGCTAAGTAAGTCCTACGGACTTACCTCAACCTCGTACAAAATCAACCACGATCACCTCTACACTGGAGGGACAACACGGCCTATAAAAAGGCATAAAGAGATATATCAACCTCTATTCATCAAAGGGGTCACACCTAGACCCAAAGGGATCCATAAGGATCATACTCAATCTATGAGCCTCACAACCAACTAAACCTCAATATCTCAACATAGCTCACAATTCCTCAAATCTCAAGGTAGTATCTAATCAACATTCCTCAATCTCAATTTTAATCCTAATTTAATTAATTAACCTTTAATTAATTAATTAGATTTCGCCAGAATAACGTTTTGCCCGCAGGCAATTTCTAAACCCCCTGTCATCAAATTTCATCAAACAAACAACCCATAATCACCAGAATAATATAACGACCATAATGGAATTTCTAATTATCAATTTTGAAAAGCCTAAATTCAATTTAGGCCAAATCGCAGTACGGAAAACGAATAAATTCATAACTTATTCGTTACTAACCCGATTGACGATCTGAAAGAAGATTCGGAAACACAGCGACGCAGGCTACGCATGGAAAACATCAAATTCACCGGAATCTGAGCGACGGAACCGTGCTGGTGAGATATATGCTCGACCAGCCCTCCATATACTCGGAAATGCAGAAACTCGGTACCGATATGTAGAGAATGAAGAGAGGAATCCAGAAACTCAAACGGAATTGAAATCGGATTAGAAACGGAGAGTAGATCTGAGTTTGAAGGTTGAGAGAAATCAGAGTTTTTACGAGGAAACGTGAAATGAAATGAATTAATAAAGGATTTTCCGCTATTTATAGTGAAGACGATAATTATCCTTTAGTAAAGTCGATAATTATCCTTTAACCGATCCAAAGGCGGGTCGAACCTCTTTCTCCAAACTTCTCGAGATTGGAACATTAAATCTGGAATATTGTAGGGATAACTATTACACAACTGCCTCGGAAAACGTGTATTCCTAAGCCGTCTTTCTTAGCCGTTAAGAAACGAAATAGCGACTCTTTTGGCCGTTTTGCCTCTCCATGTTATTTCATATCTAAGACATATCCGATGTCCTGATCATTTCTCTCAAGTGCATTTTTATTAATTGGAGCTCCCAAATGCTCCAAATAACCCCGGAGGGTAAAAATAATTACCCGGGGGAAAAAGTAAAAATTTCCCCAAACGTTCAAAATTACGCGAGGAACATAACGGTGAGACTCATACTCATCACTTGGGAAATCTTCGCAAGTTATATGTCAATTACTATCAACGATTAAGTTAATCAACATTAATTAGAATTCGGAAATCCTAGCTATTACATCACACACCCCTAAAAAAAAGTTTCGTCCCGAAACTTGAACAATTCCCAAATTCTCTCGGACCCATACGCCGATGTATAACTCTCACTCTTTCTATCGGAGGTATCACATCTCCGTTCCAAAGATCACAACCTATAACAATCTATAACCTCAAGTATAAACATGGAGGAATCATCACTCCAGGAAACAGGGTCATAACGCTACCCACAGGCGTAGAGGAATCACGTCTCTCGCCATACCACATCACAAGGCATAGAGGAAGCACATCTCTAGCCAAAACATATCACATGCATAGAGGAAATACGTCTCTAACCAACCCATAAACATATATATAGCATGGAGGAATCACATCTCCACTAAACTATGTCCATCAAGGTAGCATGGAGGAAAGAAACATCTCCAGCTAAATCCTAATCCCACTCAAATAGCTTGGAGGAAAGAACCATCTCTAGCTATAAATATAATCATAACGTGGAGGAAGTAATCATCTCCAGCTATAGCATACATCACGCTAGCACATCAAGATCTACTAAGATCATAAATCACATCACAACTAGCATAGAATAACACATCAAGGCATATAAGCACATAAGCACAACATTCATCAAGGTAGCACTAAGATCTACTCGTGCTCCCACAAATGGGTCTGTCCCAAAATATACCCTAGATAGTTCCTTAGGACACTATCCTCAGTCTCTCACATAGCCTCTTCAAGTCTTCATCTTTACCATCATATCCTCAATATGGGAATGTCTTTCGAATGCAAGCGTTTCATATCTCATTCCAAGAATGCAATCGAATGCTCAACAAACGTGTGGTTGGACTTAACCATCAAATCATCGTAATTCACAAGGTGTCTCGAGTCTGGTATATATTTCCTCAGTTGAAAAATATATGAAACATTGGGTGGATATCCTCTAATCTCAGAGGCAAAGCTAAACATCATGCTACCTTCTCCGTACTGGTCGATCTCAAATAAACCATCATATTGGAAACTCAGTTCGCTTTCCATATTAACACGTCTAACGTCTCGCAGCTAAGATACTTACAGCCGGACATGAACTCTTGCTTGAACTTTAGAGGTTAACGCCTCTTGTCTACATATAATATCTGGCGACTCTGTACAACCAGCATTCTTCCTTCAATCAACGTTACTTGAACTATAAAATCCTTAATCTAGTCAGGTGTTATTCCACTACTACTTCTAGATCACTTCTCGCATAAGGATATACGACATCTATGTCTATATATATTGCCTCATAGGGCCATCCCAGAAAGATGCACGTCCTTCATTATTATATAATAAACTCATTAATGGAAGGTAATATAACCATCCCCGTTTCCCATTCGACTTATAACTTATAATAGATCTTTAAGATCTAGATGATCCTCTCTAACTTACCATCTATTAGGGGGTGAAGTGTAGTCATGAGGTACATACTCGTCCCCAAAGAAGTCTGAATCTGCTGCCTAAAAACTCAAAGTAAAAACATCCATCTCGATCAGAAATGATCGTTCTCGGTATACCATGGAGTCTCACTATCTGTCTAGTGTACTCCTCAGCCAATTCATTCACTAGCCACGTCCTTCTGATAGAAATGAAACGTGCCGGTTTCATTAATTTGTTACCAACAATCCAGAAAACATAAATATTATACTGGGTCACAATCCCATAAAAAAAAGTCCATAGAGATGTCCTCCCAAATTCTACTACTGCACTGGTAGTGGGTGGGGCTTATCTCTAGATCGGAAATACTCTATCTGGACCTGCTAACAGGCCACACACTGTATCACAAATCTGGTTATATCGGTTTCATACAATATAATCGTCTCATCTCGTGGTACATCTTACTCGTACCTGAATGTACTGAATAAGGCGTACAGTGGGTATACCGTAATATTCTCTGTCTCCATCTACATCAACAGGTACACAAAAGCGGTCATGACTCTTCATCAGTCCATCTACTTCCATGGAAAACTATGGTGCCTCAGTACGAGACATTCTTTCTCTAAACCTTGTCAATGTCGGGCAGGTCTCCTACTTCTATTGGACCTCATCCAACAGACCAGGTAGAACCTCTGAGGTATAACAGGGTATCCTCATCAAGGAACTGATTGTCCAACTCTAGCCAAGCTAGATCTCTCTGAAGCTGAGGCGGAACTATCAGTCTCACAATCATCTTCTCTTGGAGAGTCTTTCCATTCAAGTTATCGGCGACAACGTTCAACTTCTCTAATTGATATGGAATCTTCAAGTCAAAGTCTTGATCAACTTAAGCTCTTAACACTAGCGGTTATTCAACCCCTGTTGCATAAAATATACTTCAGATTTCTATGATCTGTAGAAATCTGACATGAAGATCACACCGGTATGGTCTTCAAAACTTAAAGGCTTGAACTACCACTACTAACTCTAAATCATGAGTCGGGTAGTTCTCATCATACGTTCTCAGCTGTAAACACACATATCAATAACCCTACTCCTCTGTAGTAATACACATCTCAGAGTTAGCTGGGATGTATCACCGTAAATCACGGGATCCCAAAAATCTTCTAACTACAACAGAATGGAAGGAGAGGTCAAATGCCTCCTCAACTCTTCAAAACTTAGACACACTGCTCTCATCACGTAGTTATGGTGGTCTTCTCAAAAGACTCGCAAATGAATACGTAATCATATAAAATCCTTCCTCAAAGCATTGATAGCAATCGGATGAGCCGAGAAAACTACGTATTCCTTAATGTTCATTAGTATCTCCCATGGTACAACATACTAAATTATCGCCTAGTCAACCATGATCCCACTGGCGGAGACAACATGGCCTAAAAAGGCTACCACTGGTTCTCAACTTACACTTAGAGAGCGTAGCATACAACTCTCTATCTCTCGAAATCTGCAGAGGTCCTCAAACGATCGGTCTACTATTCTCTGCTATGAGAGTATACCGACATGTCATCAATGAAGTCCACCACCAACTAATCAAGGAAGTCGATGAAGATACTGTTCATCAACTCCATAAAAACTACTAAAACATTCGTCAACCCAAATGACATCACTACAAACTCGTAGTGTCCATAACGGGTATGGGATGTTATCTCATACACATGTTGCTCTCTCTTCCATGACTAGGGATATCTTGAGCACAAAGGAATCTTGAAAACACAATTGCTTCTTGAAGCTAACTCATCAGGTCGTTAATACGGAACATGGAACCCACTAGGGTAAACCCGTTTCAGTAAACTTTTCAAGTTATCAGTACAATATCTCAACAAGCACCATATAGTGTGGCTTTCCCATTCAATCTTGTATCATACTTCAACTCGATAACAATGTCCACGCTCCGCTGAGGTGGCAACTAGACGGTTCAGTAACACGTCTATAAACTCATAAACAACTGGAATACCTTCAATTGTTGGATTATCTCGCTCCTTTATGGTATAAAACTAGAAGGCGTCACATCCCTGTGCTATCAGCTCGCTGCTCGTACAGTCCTGATGACAAACCCGTCTCTTCAAAGGTCTTAACCTCAGAAGGCCACTATTTAACTCAACTCAGTAAAGACTATAATAGCCTTACTATTAATATCTAACACCGCATGATATCTATTCATCCAATCCATACACATAATGACTTCCTCATGCACCTACGGCATGACAAAGAAGTCTACAAGCCATACACAAGTCCCGGAATAAGGGAACAACCACATATCTCGCGGGTACCTCAGACCCCTAGTTGGTAATCCTGTAAAGGAAAGTCCACCTTCTACTATATATCAAAGATCAACCATTAACGCATGCATCAAAAGACAAGAAGTGCATAGCACTCATAACAAACAAAACTCCACTAGGTAAACCATTAACGAGAATGGTACCTGTAACAGCTAACTCCCGTAGCTCCACTACATATCATCACTCAATGTCAGATCCATGCTCCTCAGGTATCACTGAGGTCATTACTATAGCCTCCACTTCCACTCTTTTTGCACCGGAAAGAGGAAGGTCTTGCTGGGAAGAAACACCACCGTGCTGACAGAAAGGGCCAGATGGCCTAGCTCACCACAAGTGAAACAAGCTATCAGTGCAAAAGGGCACACAGAACGCAAATGATCTGGATAGCCACAACTGAAACATAATCATCCCATCCTTGCAACCTGTGCAACTGAAGGGTAACTCGACCTTCGTCGTCCACCTGGAATGATCTCACTCTTGAAGGGAACCTATAAAGGCAATGCCTTGCCCTGTCGACAAAACTTCGCTCTATGCCTTGCTTTACCACACGTAAAGCATATGATGGGAGCCTTTGGGCACACAGCTCGCCAGTGTCCCAACTTCCACGCAATTAAAACACTATAGTTCCTTGCTAGTCATCTTCATGGCCAAAGGATCACTAGATTGTCCTGATATCGGACTTGGTTCCCCATTCATAATCTTTGCTTCTCTAGTAACTGATTCAGTCCATTGCTTCTTTCCGGATCCAGAAGCTTCAGTTGATCTCACAATTGTTGGTAAATCTGGTGTCGATCTACCCGCTATCACCGCTTCATATACTTGTTATATATATTCTTGAAACTCGGATCTACTCATGGAGACACGATCAGCCTCTTCAAACTCGTTCTCTGCCATAGGCGAAACAACAACGGAAACTGGTCCCTAACTTATCACCACTGGAGGAAGAGGGGGGTGTACCCCTACCCCATCCCACTACAGATACTACTCTAGTCTGAGTCATCTGTAGGATATACGCACCTAATCTTATAAGGCTATATATATGCCATAGGTATCGATATGTATATAATAAATCCACATAATCCATAGTACACACAGATATATATACATATCTACGCTGCAGAGATCCATGGCAGAGGTGACGACTTCTCGTACATTCTATCCCAAAACCACACTTAAAACCAAAACCTTTGAAAACGTCAGATCCCATGTGGGCTCTGTTTATTTTATCTATCAAACCTCATTGCAGGTAGCAAGTGCCATTGTTGTCAACCTGGGCTCTGAGTTCCGCGGATTCAAGAAGCACCATGTTCCGTATTAACAATCTTGAAAACACAATTGCTTCTTGAGTTTCTGGATTCCTCTCTTCATTCTCTTCATAACGGTACCGAGTTTCTGCATTTCCGGGTATATGGAGGGCTGGTCGAGCATATATGTCACCAGGACGGTTCCGTCGCTCAGATTCCGATGAATTTGATGCTGTCCATGCGTAGCCTGCGTCGTTGTGATTCCGAATCTTCTTTCAGATCGTCAATCGGGTGATGTAATAGCTAGGATTTCCGAATTCTAATTAATGTTGATTAACTTAATCGTTGATAGCAATTGCCATATAACTCGCGAAGATTTCGCAAGTGATGAGTAAGAGTCCCACCGTTATATTCCTGGCGTAATTTTGGACGTTTGGGGAAATTTTTACTTTTTCCCCCGGGTAATTATTTTTACCCTCCGGTGTTATTTGGAGCATTTGGGAGCTCCAATTAATAAAAATGCAGTTGAGAGAAATGATCAGGACATCTGATATATCCTAGATATGAAATAACATGGAGAGGCAAAACGGCCAAAAGAGTCGCTATTTCGTTTCTTAACGGCTAAGAAAGGTGGCTTAGGAATGCCCATTTTACAAGATAGTTATGAATTAATTATCCCGATAATATTCCGGATTTTATATTCCAGTTTCATAAAGTTTGGAGATCGGAAAATATAACCGTGTTTTAATTAAATATCTTGGATAAGTATTATTATATTATATTTTATATATAATATAATATAATATAATATAAAATAATATATTATATATATATAGAGGCATGGGCAGCCGCTGTATCATCTTCTTCTTCAATTGCAATTGCAATTGCAATTCTTTCAGGCGAAGTATCGCCGAAACGTACGCTCCATCTTCAACCTTTCACAAATCATTCATTTTTTATCCATTTTCAAATCCGCTTGTATCAACGAGTCCCTTATCTTGTCCTCTACATCGTGGTACAAATCTATTTTCCGTTTGTTAACTTTTTGGTAAAGCTTCCGTTTACCGCTATCGGAGCGCCAACGGACCACCGCAAGTCATCAAATGTAAGGTTTCATACCGCGCTCTTACTCCCCGTATCGCTAGGAGTCTGGATCTTCTTCCGGTTCGTATATCGGGTTAGTAACAAATAAGTTATGAATTTATTCGTTTTCCGTATTGCGGGTTAGTATAAATTGACCTTGAGTTGGTTAAAATGGATAATTGGAATTTCCACTTATGCTCGTTACATTATTCTGGTAATTATGGGATTTTAGTTGGTGATGATATCATGAGTTGGATTTATGCCCTGATGTGGCTTTTAGGTTTAGCATGTTATTCGAGGTTATAGGATGTATATGATCCCTATGGATCCCTTTGGGTCTAGGTGTGACCCTTTGTTTGATAAGAGATGTGACATCTCTTTATGCCTTGTCTATAGGCTGTGTTGTCCCTCCAGTGTTGAGGTGATCCAGTTGTGGTTGAGCTTTATACGAGGTTGAGGTAAGTCCGTAGGACTTACTTAGCTACCATCCTTATATTGGGTGTTTGTATGAGTGGTGTGTGCCTTATATGTTTGCTATGATAGCATGTGATGTCGTATTTACCGACCTATGTTTTATTGATTGCCCCACTGCGTGGCTGTGATAACCTTTCCCTTTCATCCCGCCGTGGAGTCTGGGAGGTTCTCTGATGTCAGGCCAGACCGGTTTACAGGAAGGGCGCAATCCACTCCCATAGGGTACACGGATTGTGTGACCGATACTAGTACGGTTGGCTAGCAGGCTCAGAGGCGAGGATGTATCGGTCCTCGTGTCACCTAGTTTCATATATACTATATCTATACGATTTGAGTGAATGACCATTATATTGAGATGAATAAATGGGTAAATGAGTGAAAGCATGCTGATATGTTTATCTTTCCCTATGTGTGATTGTGCTTATGCATTACCCTATATATGTGTATGGTTAGCTAACGGTTTCATACCGTGTTGTAGATGTTTACAGGTTAGGCGCTACTGGGTGATCTGACAGGGTGACAGGCCGAGGACTCTCGTACATTAGGTGGTTGGTTTGGGGTTGTTGTGTTTCCCTCTGCGTGAGGATGATCTTTTGTACCTCCTATGCGAGGATGTCGTTTTATATACTCGGCTATGTTGTTGTTTACTTTGGGTCGTACAGTTTATACTGTTTTATGTATTTGTTTTATATCTGTCAGTGCCATGTTGTAAGGTCCAGTGAACTTGTTGTCAAGCTAGGGTCAGGATCCATTGTGAGATCCTAGCCCAATGTGACATCCCGAATCCCGCGGATTCGGGGTGTTACATTTGCTACCACTCCCTTGGCCTGCATTGTAGTCTACTGCTAAAGCTTGTTCTTCACCTCCATCCTTCTTGAACTTCTACTCATGAACAAGAAGGGAACTATGCAAGGCATCGATTGATAGCGTGTCAATGTCCTTTGACTCCTCGATCGAACAAACAATATAATTCCATTTGTCTGTTAGCGTCCTTAGTATCTTTTTCACAAATTTGACATCACCTAAAACTTCTCCGGAATTCCCCATATCGTTTGCAATCACCATGAACGTCCGAAGTAATCACTAATTGACTCCCCTTGCTTCATTGCGAGAGTTTCGAATTCTCTACGCAGTCGGGTCAATTGGGCTCTCTTGACCCGGACATTCCCTTGGCACTTCATTTTCATGGAATCCCAGAGCTGTTTGGATGTCTCCCTCTTGGTGATTGTCTTCAGAGTTGTCTTGTCGAGAGACTGAAACAAGTAATTCTTGGCCTTCAGATCCTTGAGTTGATTTTCCTCCAGCATCTTCTTCTGTGATGGTGTCAACTCTGTGCCAGCAGCAGGTTGCTCATAGACCACATCTACAACGGTCCACCTTTGTAAATAGCCTTACAAAGCTGCAAAACAGAAGATCTTAACAATATGCTATATAATAGTAGTGAGTTTAACAAACTGAACAGCATTACACATAGTGCTGACAATATCCTAGATAATAGACATATTTATTCTAACTGCATAGACCAAGTCCTAACAGCCACTGCAAGACATTCAATGGTTGAGCTCCTCAGAAATGGTTTTGGAACTTTCTTTATCGCTTCATTTGATGACATAAATCTCGGTTTTGTGTCACTCTTTGCAGGCAAAGGAGTATACCATTTCCAGCACTTCTTTCTACTATACGCTTTTGTCGTTCAACAAGTATTTGTTCCATTTTTTCTCCTGGCATCATCTTCATGTTTGTAATGATTATGAGAAGATGAAAAATACTAGTACCTGTTGAAGTTTTCCTTGGTTAGCAGCTGCTCGGCTTCCAATGTCCAGACCATTTGAAGCTACTGGTGATTTATAGGAAGCATCTACATCGGACTGCGATTTTCTAACTTTATTCGAGGAAATATTGTATTCATAATCCATCTCAGGGGTCCAAGATCCAGCCAAGTAATCAACCGGTGTATCACGGTCAAGTACCATGTACAACTTCTTTGGTCCATTTGAACAACAGTTCATGATCATCCAGGTAATGCTATATAACTATGTTGTTCTAAAGCAAGGAGAAACTCTAAAAATTGAAAGGTTACTACGGTAAAGCAATTGTCGGATGCATACTCCACCAAGACTCACCGGCCCATCGCCGAGCGAAGCGCAAGGAAGGTGAGAATGAAGTGAGGTATCATGGGGAGAGATAATCGATTTCAGGGTAGAGTTTTTATTTAATATAAAAACTAGTTTAAATTTATATATCATTATCAAAGTTAGCATAGGCTTGACGGTTTTATTAAATTTAAACACGGAGAGGAAAAAAATTTGTAAATATTAAGAAGAAAAGTCCAAACTTTGAGGTACCAAGACTAAAAATCCTTTGTTTTTTTGCTCGCATTTTGCTGACAGTGCTACAATACCGTATAACAGACACCAGTAGTCAGTTCTCATTAACCATGTACTATTTATACTACATTTTTAAGCCTAGTACTTTAAAATACTGCATAATTGTTTTATAGTTTTTAGTCATGTTAGTATTACACATTGTTGGACTTTCCATTGATGCTTCAAATAAAAACTCAATTCACAAGAAAATTTATGGTACACATTTGGCATAGTTATGCTGTAATGCCTTATGACTAAGAACAATCGTTGAAACAACGATTCAGTTCGTGGTAGAGTGTTGCAAATGACGCTCTAGAGCTCCTCGAATCCATCTTCATCACCATCCTCTTCGACCCTCTGAAATTCACTCCTCCAGATCTCCATCTGTAAGGTGACCCATAAATATTAGATATAATATGCAGTCATGTTTGCTAGACATGATAACAAGTGAACATATATATATCGGCAGTGAATTTTAGAAGTTTTTCACACAATTCCTATCCAACCTGTGCATCAGAAAGCCTCAAATGTTCTGCAGAAAAGACTATTCTGTCTGGGTCTCCTATGGGCACTTCCCGACTCAAACTCTCGGCTATTTCTTCATAGGCAATCACATTGATGCGAAACCCATGGGTAAGGAAGGTCTTGTCCATCCATCCGTCTCTACTAGACTGCAAACAAAACACGAGGTTTAGATTGAATGGCCACACCAGAGAAATCTGATATCAAATCCTTAATCAACCGCTGCTTAGAAAGCAGCGTCACCTTCATATCAAATTCAATTCCTGCAAACCAAGTAGGTAATTCGCCTACTAGGATAGCTCCCTTCATGGCTAAGCTGCTGACATTGAACAAAACATTCTCCAAGCTTGTCAATGACATCAAGGGCAACCCCTGAACAAGAAGATGTTTACTATCTGACAATGAGTTATAAGAATTAAAAGTACGAAAGGGACGTTTAAATGCATATTGCTTACCCACCTGGAGAACCCACACACTTGGGCGATTGCCATTGAATCCTTTTCTGTATAGCTCTTGCTGAATATCAGAAGACTCGAGCGGAACATGGATATATAAGCAGGATTTAGGAATTCTAGCCCCAACGTCTATTGTGTTTCTTGAGTTTGTCAGTAGGCATTGCACACCCATGAATGAGCCACAAATCAGTCACTTATCAAGCAAGTTCATTCTTCTTTAGAAATCTCAGATGAAAAAACTAAGGGCCAGTTTATTTAGACAAATCTGTCACCACGATATGTTCTACTGCTAGAATCTATGGGTTTGAAAGTGAACTGTTCATGGATCCATTGCAAAAACATTCCAGAGGAGTAAGTATAGTTTGATCATTAACCCAAGAAAATTTTGTATGCAAAATTATTTTCAGGAACATGCATAATCAGCACAGTCAAGTCAAGAGTACTTTCAAGTAAGCCTTGAGCTTCTCATTTGTGGGGGATACACTGCAACTAAAGATTTAAGACGAATTTAAAATGATCAGTTTACAAATGAAGACAAACCTTTAAGCTTTAGAGTAGTTTCTGAATGAACTTTTCCTGGTGAAATGTCAAATATGAGGGTAGAATTAGGCCAAGAGAGCCTGTATGGCCGGGTGTCCATGCCATCACTGAGCAACACAACCTACAAATGATTCAATTCATGTAAACAATCATCCGAACCATGTTCCAAAAGATTCAAGAAATTGAGAGGGGTTAGGTTGGTCTATACACAGGCAAATAGAAACCTGTTTAGGCCCATCCACATCTCTGGTTGCACTGAGCAATTTATCATCAATAAATTTGGTAGCAAGGCAATGGAAGTGGATAAAATCCCGGACATCAATCTTTGTAATTGGAGGAACCAAACAGCCCACGTATGGATCCACGAAAAGTGGTTCTGTAAATGCGCAAATTTAGCAATCAGATTCTTCAGAAGCAAACCGATAACTCGCGCACGAGCTGTTCGACGAAATGCACGCTCAGTAAGCAAAAGAAAATAAACACAGAAATGCAATAAACTCTTAACTTGCCTGGTCGATGGGCCTCGAGGTAGCGAAGGGTGGCGTAATCGGAGGCTGATTGAAGCAAAGAGTCGTATTCGCCTTTGACTTTTGCTCTTAAGAGCCCAATCCCTTTATTGGCGGTGCCGACGGGGAAAAATGCATACCGCCGAAGGTGGGCTGTAGGCGGAGGCGCGAAACAGGGGAAGGCGAAACCACGTAAGCATTCCATGGACGGATGAGTGACTTTTTCAAGCTATCAAAATGCACCATGCATCAACTGTTTCCAACTAAATCTACCATACATAGACCAAAATATCTGCAAACTGCCCAAGGTCTTTGGAATTTAAGATTAACCAGTCAAATAACACTTGAATTCAATGTATGGATTGCTGCGGAAATAATCTAAATAAAAGAAATCATGTTGAAACCAGGTTGCCCCTTCTGAGCTCTTTGTTTTCTGAGAAATTAGGGCTATGTTATATCCGAATACTTTGCAATCAATCCGAATTGATTCGGTATTGATTGAATCGGACTCCTGGTTCAAGATAATTTCTTTTAACAACCTTACATCCTTATTTTTTTTTATTATTTTATGTGGATAAATTTACATTAATTACTCAAACATTTCATAGATAAATTGTCTTTATCCATTTACTTTTCCTATCATTAAATTTTAGGATTTTTTCGGATGGTGCCCTTCAGTTTCTGGCTTTTCCGGATGGTGCCCAAAATTTTTTTAGTTTCCGTTTGGTACCCCTAAACTTTTGTCAATTCCGTTCCGTACCCTCTTTCCTTACAATCTGTTTAAACTAACGTTTTTTAATTAAAAAATAGAAAAGAAAAGGGAAAAGCGTACAGAAAGAAATAACTCTCTTCGACATATCGACTGTTCCTACAGACGAAGGACGAAGCATTCTCAACGCTGCAACAAACAAGAGGAGGGAAGCTTCGGAAGCATCCTTCTCTTCAACAATCCGACCGTTGCTACAGCCTGGGCGGTCAACAACTAATCGCTAAATCTGTAAAGGTAAAACCCTAATCCCTAAATCTCTATTGTAAATACTTGGGATGATTTAGTCAAAAATTGGAGATTTTCTAGTGTTTGTTAGGCATCCTATAAATAAAATTGGTCTTCTCTTTGTGAATCTAGGCATCTAATTAGTCACCCCTGAGTTAGGCATCCTTGAACTTGAATATAACAAGTTGTTCGAAATTTCATATTTCTGCAAATTGAATTTTCTGGGCCGTGAAGAGCAACTGCTGTATGAATTACTGATTAAACTGAATCCATAAAATTGGTCTTCTCTTACTAGCTGCTATATTACTTGTTGATTATTCTGAATCCATAAAATTGGATTTTCTGGGTCTTGCTAGAGTTGTTTATGCATTAGAAGCCTAAATCTATAAATGTGCATATCTGATGCTTCTAAATTAGTTTGAAAAATCAGAAAAAAATCTTGTTAGCCTTGATTTGTGGAGTTGTCTATAAATTTAGTATTGTGTTAGCCTTTTTAGTGTTTGTTAGGGATTAGCCTTGAATTAGTCTTGATTTACTGCATTAAGGATGTGAATTTGTTTTGTAATTGTGAATTTCTATAAACAAAAAGGCACATATAATTGTGAATTTATGTTGTGAATGTAGTGCACTTTTCATGGACTCGCGTCATGAGTCGGGGAGTTCATCAACACCACTAAGAATGACTGATCAGTATTGTATAAGTTGTCGACCACGAAAAAAACTTGTGGTTCGGATCTCGCACTCAAGAATGAACCCGGGTAAGATGTATGTGAAATGTGATGATTGCGGCTTTTTTCGATTTGTAAATGAATCAAGTTTGATGTTGAACGAGCAAGAGGAACATGGGACAAGAAGTAGCTATGAAAGAGAAGCGGGTTTGACAAATGTTGTGAGCTTGCAAGATTTGAGAAATGATATCAAGGACTTAACGACATATGTTCAAGGCGTTGTAAAAATAGCAATTTTTTTGTACTTTATTATTGTAGTGATCGTGTTAAAAATGTGACTAGGTACTTGACGTTGGTTCAAAAAAGTTCGATTGAACGATTGTTGTAGACTCTATGTTTCTTTTGGCAAAATTTGTGGTTGAACGATCGTTGTAGACTCTTTGGGAGATGTTGTTAAAAAGTTCCTTCATTTCAGGCTTTGTTGTCTTGCTATTTTGACAGCTTTGTTGTCTGTGAACTGAACTGAACTGTTGTTATCCATGTTAGTTGCAGCAACCTTTCTCCCTTCATTCTTTGGAGCAGCAGGAGCCTTTGATTCCGCTTTAACAGCTTTGTTGTCTTGCTGTTTTGAATTTGAGTTTAAAGCTTCGTTTTGGTGTATTTGATTCATCGGGATAATGACCACCTTGCTGATTATGTTCAGAAATGAAGCGAGAATCTAAAAGAACAGAAAAGTATTGTCAGCATTCTCAATTCTAAAGTTTAAAATTCTACAAATGAAACTGGACAGGTTTTATACTAAAAGAACAATTGTCAATTAATTACCTTCTTTATAACTAAGCTCTTTTACTGTCAATCTCTCATATAAAGAGTATCCAGTCATTTTTTCATGAGAGTGTACTGGAGGCATTTGCTACACTAACCATCACCATCAGAAACCTTTTCCAAAAGCCAATACCATGGGGAAAATACAGCTGTCGTCTGTGAATCCCAACAGAACGTGGAATGGTTGATCATTTTATATACTAATAAGAAAGGATCATTGCATTTTGTATTTCAGGTGCACAAGAAGACATTGACTGCATTATTGCATTTGTCACTAGGCTGTCAATCTACTTTTCTTTTCAAGGCAATGGCTTAGCAATTGCATACATGGGAGTGTACTGGAGGACCAAATTTTCAGAATAAAATATCCAGTGCTCGGAATAGGGGATGTACACTTATATACATACTTTCTTTACAAATTCCATTATTTTTCTTCCTTTTCAAACTATAACAAAAGTAAATAAGTTTGTCATAATAACATAAGCTCTGGAGACAAGCAAGGCAAGTTTAATCAGCATTCTCTTGATTAGAGAATGTCGACCTTGTAGTGGCTTGCCAGCTGGAAATGCTGGATCGCAGGATATTTTCTTCCTTTTCAAACTGCCAAATGTGCATGCTAATTTTAAGTGTATACCTCTCTCAAACGTAAGTTCATTTCTGAACATGTTAGACTGAATCTATCATTATCAAGAGAGCTAATCACGTCTTCAGAGACCATAATCTCCACACTTGTATTAGTTACAACAGCTGACATCCTTTCCCTGTATTGATGAAAGGAGATGTACACTTATATACATACTTTCTTTACAATAAGAAGGAAATGCACAAACTCGATATATTAACAAATTCCATTATTTTTCACTCTCCAGAAAGTTTCACAGAATTAGCAAACCAGCAGTAGTTAATGAAAAGACAGCGGCATAGGGACTTGTAAACCAACCATAGTTAGTGAAAAGACAATTGCATAGGAACATAATTGAGTAGAACAAGGAGAGTGGATAACTAAGTTAGCCTTTTTCACTTTTCTACTAATACATATTCTAATTTAACAGTCCAGATAAAGTATCCAACGTCCCTAAACTGACAAGATTATTTTAAGAGAGAAACCAATACATAGGCTATGAAAAGAATGTCCAACTATGGGTGCCGTAAAAAGTATACAAAGATACACGGCGTTCAACTGATCAACATACTTGCCATGTTCAAGGTTGCCACTAACCGAAGCCAGATCCTTATCAATATCCAGGAAACTCCTGTGATTAAGTCCAGCCGGCTGCAACATTCAAAACCTTAAATTGGTTACAATGTAGAGAAGCATAGGAAGTATAGAAAAAAGAAAACAACAGAAAGAGACGTGACCCATGGATTACCTGTGATGCCCACAAACTTTGTGAAGGAGAATGGCTTAGTTTATAAGGATTTCCAGGATAATCCCTACTCTCAGTTATACCACTATACTGAAGTGACTGAGAACCGACAACAGGTTTGTGCAACATTGTTGAATAATGCTCTCTATATCTCCCATCAAGATAACTCTTGTACATTGACAACGAATCAGCTCCACGTCCCACAATGTCTGAAATATCACTATCGTACACAGAAGATGGCATGATGTGGTTACCAGGTGCACTAGGAACATCACTATTATACATTGAAATGACTCCAAGAAGCAGCCTGAACATACACACAAGAAGCAGCCTGAACATACAGTAAGGTTAATTTCTGAACATAAACAGCAACTCCACACCGGAAGCAGCCTGGACATACAGTAAGTTCATTTTTGGACATAATCAGCAAGTATACACATTTCTGAACACAAGAAGCAGCCTGAGCATACACACAGTAAGTTCATTTCTGAACATAATCAGCAAATATACACATTTCTGAACACAAGAAGCAGCCTGAGCATACACACAGTCAATTCATTTCTGAACATAATCAGCAACTCCACACTGGAAGCAGCCTGAACATACAGTAAGTTCATTTCTGAACATAATCAGCAACTCCACATAATCATTTCTGAACACAAGAAGCAGCCTGAACATAATCAAGTTTCTAGTACATAAACACTGGTTCACTTCTGAAATCTGAACATAAACCCAACTTTCTTGTACATAAACACAATCTTGCTACATAAACACGATAAACATAACTAAAGATCTTGCTACATAAACACAATAACAATAACTAAAGATCTTGCTTCTCTACTGTTGTTGACTTTCACCAATCCACGGAGCTGAACTCATTACATCGACTTGAACATCAGCGGGATCTACTTTGCTTTTACGCTTCTGTCTTTTGTGTTGTTCAACTCGAACTCCTTCTTGCTCTCTACGCTCCCTTGCAGTCAAGCCGCCTTTACATGTCTTCTTATTATGTCCAAATGCCTAGAACCATGTGAAAAGAATCAATCAAATATGAGCCCAAATGAAGTTGTTCAAAAAAATTGTATGAATTTTATATTTTAGTATATATTTGACATACCTTGCAATTGCTACAACGAACCGTGCTCGACCTTTTTCCCTTTCGATTTTCATCCTCTTCTCGTCTTCTGTTTCTCGGTGGTCTACCTACTCCCCTTTTCATACTTGGAGCTTTGAGTTTAGGGTGGTCAGTCGGTGTCCATTGTCCTTCGTCGGGTACAGGATGAAAATTCACCGCATATGCCATCTTATATGCTTGCACAGAAAACCAGCTAGAAACATAATTTTCTAATGCCACTCCGGGCCTTAACTGAAGAATCGCCCTAACCCCATGCTTGCAAGGGATTCCACTTATTTGCCATTCCCCACAAGCACAAGTATGTTGTTCTACATTCACTAGATAATATGATTGCCCTTCCTTGACCTCACACTCTGAACTTGAAGCTTGAAAAAACTGTCAAAGTAATCGACATAAACAGAAATGTAAAACATAAAACTATGACAATCAAAGCTTTGAAATAGAAAACCAAACTAAAACATACAGAAAATATGTGATCACACCTGAAACCCACGAGAAGCTCGAATGTGTTTCTTCAATTTCTCTTTCACTTTTGGAGTTATGTCATTCATCAACCATTTTGATGCATCTTCTTGCCTCTTCACGTATCTAACCATATGTGTTCTTCTAATCCCTACATAAAAAAAAATACAAACATAAGTATATTATAATCTAAGCTTTTAAATTAAAAAAAAACTATTTTGATGCATCTTCTTGCCTTCAAGGAGAGATAACACCGGGGTGCATCTGTCTGTCCCTAAAGTTGAATTGAAACACTCCACAAAGTTGCTTGTATTTTCATCAAAACACAGTGTTGTATCAAACTTATGTCTAGCCCACTGCTCTTTTTCGCCCACCTCATGCAACCACTTGACAGCACCAAATCCCGCAACTTTTTGTATTTTCTCTAATGCCTTATTGTAGAAAACCTCAGAATACGCTTGACAACATTCCCAAAAGAGGTTATGCATTGCCCGTCCAGGATATTGTTTCTTCAGATTAGCACATAAATGCCTACAACAAATGCGTCTACGAACACTAGGCCAAATATCTTCCAAGGCTGGCTCAATGCCCTACAAATGACAACAACTGAGAAATTATGACACAAAACTAAAACATACAGAAAATAAAGGCATGTCCAAAATAGTTCTCAAACCTTTTGTCTGTCAGATATGATGGTCAAATTGTCCCTCACATTATTCTTCAACATATCTTTTAAATGCCAAAAGAATTGTGACCATGTGCTCTTACTTTCATTTTCATATACACCGTAGGCTAGGGGGAAAATTTGTTGGTTTGCATCCAAAGCTATAGCTGATAAGAGAACACCACCATATTTTCCTTTTAAATGACAACCATCGACCCCTATGACACTTCTACATCCTGCGAAACCCTCAATCATTGGCTTCAACGAGATAAAAATGCTCTTGAATTGAATGGGTTTTTCTGGAACTTCTTCAACCACTTTCCAAGCACAATGAGCCTTGAAATCAGGATTGGTGCTCATTAGAATCTCGCAATAAGCTGGAAGTTTCGCAAACGAAGTCTCATGACAACCCTCAAGCTTTTCCACAGCTAAACTCCTTGCATCATATGTTTTTGTTTTCCTTAATGTAATTCCATATCTACTTTGAAGGAGCTCATTTATTGCCTTACCTGAAATATCTGGTTGTGCTTTTACGTCATCCATGATCTTTTCAGCAACCCAATGCACAGTGGCCATAGGATTAAACTTTGTCAGTCTAGTGCAAGTATGTTCACCGTCGATTTTCTTAATAGCCCAGGAGTAGCCATCTTGTAATCTTGAAGCATGAATTCTCAACTTACATTCTACTGCTTGACAAACCGCTGTTATTCGTTTTCTGTCAGATTTTTGAAAAATTAAGCACACCCCTTCTTGGATACAGAAATCCCTCAAAACACGTGACAAATGATCTTTGTCAAAGAAAATCATCCACTCTCTTATCTCAATCAGCCCAAAATGTTTTTCGGAATTAAACTCTCCATTCTCATATAGCCTGTCAAAGTACGATTCCTTATCAGCGCCCCATTCACTTGACTTTTCAGGATCATATCCATCATCCACACAAGGCAAAAGAATAAGATCCTCCACACACTGATCATTTTCAACGTCTTCTGAATCATCTGCAGAACTATCAGAAGGTTCATAATCAATATCAATCTCAAGATCATCAAGATTACCATCCGTGTTTTCAGCCACAGGAATCACAACTCCCCGTGTTCTACTAAGATTACCGGGTGTTGGTGGAGTATCACTAGAATGGCTCTTTTCACTCGGCATAAATATCCCTTTTCTTCTTGCTGTTGTGGGAGGAATTTTACTGATTTGCAAACTCAAATGATGAGTGGTGGGTTGCAAAGGGTCACTACTATTTTGCTTTAGCTGGTGAAATGGAAGATTAAAAGACACTACTCTTCTTGGAGGAAGACTAGAACTTTGGGGCTGTAAAATTTGATTTTCGGGAACCAGTTGAGAGGGATGCAAGATTTCTGTGGGATGTGTTTCACCCATAAACCCGCCAGATGGCATAGTATTATTAGAAGATGGAAGTGAAGCCGATGACAACCTTGACTCTACTAAACCCCTTGCCAATTCAAGAATTTCACATGGGGTCTCCGCAGAACCAATGACAATTTTTATCACCGGTACATCATGCAATAGCCTATACATCTCAAGTAAATTTTTGTCCCTCTCAAGCTTGTGACTTTTAGATTCATGTATATAGAACAAACTTGGATTCGAAGGAATTGTTAAACCTTTTTTTGGAGCACCTTCTAATAACTCAATGAATACATCCAACATGTTACTCTTGTCAATATCTTCCACCACTATATCAAAGGACTCTTCGTCGCGTTTGTGACACAATTTCAGCACCTTTTTATCTCCCATCTAACATCAAATAATATGAGTAAATGTTAACCACAAATTACAAATATTTAACCACATTTGGAAGTCCCTAAACACAAAGAAAGTTTGAAAGCTCAGCATGAAAACTGCAAGCATCTAACCACATTTGGAAGTCAAACTCTAGCAAGACCCAGAAAATCCAATTTTATGGATTCAGAATAATCAACAAGTAATATAGCAGCTAGTAAGAGAAGACCAATTTTATGGATTCAGTTTAATCAGTAATTCATACAGCAGTTGCTCTTCACGGCCCAGAAAATTCAATTTGCAGAAATATGAAATTTTGAACAGCTTGTTATATTCAAGTTCAAGGATGCCTAACTCAGGGGTGACTAATTAGATGCCTAGATTCACAAAGAGAAGACCAATTTTATTTATAGGATGCCTAACAAACACTAGAAAATCTCCAATTTTTGACTAAATCATCCCAAGTATTTACAATAGAGATTTAGGGATTAGGGTTTTACCTTTACAGATTTAGCGATTAGTTGTTGACCGCCCAGGCTGTAGCGACGGTCGGATTGTTGAAGAGAAGGATGCTTCCGAAGCTTCCCTCCTCTTGTCTGTTGCAGCGTTGAGAATGCTTCGTCCTTCGTCTGTAGGAACAGTCGATATGTCGAAGAGAGTTATTTCTTTCTGTACGCTTTTCCCTTTTCTTTTCTATTTTTAATTAAAAAACGTTAGTTTAAACAGATTGTAAGGAAAGAGGGTACGGAACGGAATTGACAAAAGTTTAGGGGTACCAAACGGAAACTAAAAAAATTTTGGACACCATCCGGAAAAGCCAGAAACTGAAGGGCACCATCCGGAAAATTACTCAAACACTATCTCTATGCCTTATTTATTTCCTCTGTCCTTTAGCTTTGTCTATACCCTATTTAATCTAATTACCATTTCTTTTCATCTTTTAAAAGTAACAAAATTTGCCCTCACTCCTCTTCTCTCACCCTTGCTCCTCCTTGGCCGCCACAAGCCTCTTCTCCTTACGCTCTCTCGTTTTAGATAAGGGAAACAAGTAGCTCATTGGAAACAAGACATATCAATTTGTTATACTTCGTTTAGGTATATATCCATCACCAGATCTGGCTGAAATTTTGATACGTTTTTCCTGGACATGTATATCCCATCCGGTATCAATTTCATGTCAATCCAATGGTTAGATCTTTATAAATGAATTTTATAAGTTTGTCTCATAAATTTGTTTTTGTTGTCAACTTATGGAACGTAGGTTGTGAGTTCATTTTTTTCAGGTTAATTTAATGGTTCAATTTTGGATATGTTTTAGAGGTATAATTTAGTTTATTGCGGAAGAATAACCAAAGAGATCCAACGGTCGGATTAAATATTATATGCTTGTGAAGTTGTGTAAAATCCTAAAGTTAGAGAGAATGTTGGACAATGGAGTTTAAGTTCCATTTTGTTAGTTTAACTCAAATTTTGCAATTTATTTTCAAACATGTTGTAGTTATTATATTCAGGTTGAACATATCAAATTTGGGATTAGATCTAACGGTTAGATTATATGAACAAGCGTTCAAATTTTGGAGAGGGCTAACGTTGTTGTCAACTTTAGGACAAGTTTTAGATAAATTATACTCGACTTTTATGGTTGAATTTTGGATATCATACAGAAGGTACATGATATCTTAGAGTAGAGTTAAAATCATCAAGATCCAACGGTTGAATTAGAAGTTATCTGTAGTAGAAGTTGAGTTGAAAATTTGTTGCGAAATTTTGGAGAAATATGACTAAGTATAGAAATGTTCATAGTGAGAGCAAGTTTGAAGATTTGTTTAGAACTTTTGGAAATTTTTTTTTAAGTTGTTTCATCTAACCTAGAGTTTGTACGGAATAGTATACCCTATATATTTTTGCTTATATCACTTATGTGATGTTTAATAGTAGATAGGAAAGACCAAAGTAGGGTAGTTGACTAGTTTTGCTTTACAAAGAAAAAGGGATTCTTAGTATGTTTTGAAGGTCCGGAGAACTTTCAAAACTCGCAGGGGTTCGATTATCGTTTATATCATGTTGTAAGAATGTATCTTGGGGTTTAGAGCCTTTTGGACATCTTTTGTAGTTGTGAGACAGTCCGGGAGTCACTACATTACAAAAGGAATTGCTAGATTTTCAGATGGTCTGAGTTAGAGCATACCCTCAATAGTAGCAATCACTGTAACAACCGGGATTTTTATTCCGAGAATCCGGCATATGAACGAAGGAACACACTAACGAGCCTAGAAGAGGCCGCCGTATGCTGCCGCCGCGGTCGCGCACGCTTGCTGTAGTCGCGGTGAGACAATTGATCATGGCTTTATCTTTTGTAACCATTTTTGATATGTTTTATTTCTTGATCAAAGCCGATCTTTTCTTTCCTTAAGTTTATTTGGCTGCCTCCTCCTCTTGAAACAGAACCCTAGTAGTCTCCTCTCATTCACGTAACCCCTATTCCTCTATTTTCCTCTTTCTCTCCGTTTCTTTTCCTCATATTTCTTCTTCCTTCCATGTTCTTTCAGTGAGAGCCTTCTTCCTTGTTGCTCATCTTCATTTCCCTGTCACGTCCCAGAGGAACAAGAGCTAGAATTGTGCCGCTTGTAGTAGTTTGCCGGATGAAGGTAAGGGTTCCATCTTGTTTTGTGTAGATCGAGATATCTTCACTTGAATGATGAAGGAAGAGGTGTGTAATGTATTCACCTTTAGACTGCAGGGAGATTGTAGATCTTAGAATGATCGAGGGGAGTAGCTATCCTTCCTTTTGCACGAAGACCGAAACTAGACAACAACCATAGATTCCTGCGGTCGCGGCCGTCCATCACCGTGGTTGAGCCTACCCGTCTTCCTTGCGGTCACGCCACATATTCCTACGGTCGCAGCTTTTTACTCCGCGGTCGCGTCTTGTTTTTCCCGCGGTCGTGTGATCATTCCAAAGAGTACGCAATATTGGTACGTTAATCCTTTCTTGTTGTCTAAGGTTGATAGGTTGTTACATTCATGTTATGTCGGAACCTAGCAGAACTAGAATGAATCCCAATTAGTGGGTTAGAAGTAAGAATCTTGAGAATTCAAGGCCTTAGGATGTTTTGAGGATGATGATGAGATACATTAAGTTTAGAAAAACTACTATGATGCAATTTTCGGACCTTATTTTAAAGGATAGATTGCTGATGGGCTTGGAATGTTGATAAGTTGCTGAGTTAAACTTATGATAGTCATGGTTGACCTAGAAGTTGGAAACTTCTAGATGATGGATATATTATTGATCCACGTGTCCTTGTTATTAGGCGGTGAAGTTTATTCATGCGGGATCGAGAGTGGTTGATTAGTTGAACTTATCTTGATACAGTTAAGTCCTTTAGACTTACTTAGCTGACATTCTATGTATTGGTTGAGTTATGATGGAGGTGTGTGTATTGGTTGTTTATAACTATAACCTGAGTAGGACAACAATATTGAAAATTGGGCCAAGTGTATGTATAACGGGCGGTAGCATCACTGCACAACTTTGACACGAGACTGGGTGGTTCTCTGCGACTAGCCCATACTGGTATACGATGAGGTGCATCGAATCCAGTCTTGTTGGTGTACGAGGATAAAGGTAGGGTTTGGGAGATCCTCGTGCCACACCATAAGTTGAATTAGAAGTGCATAACGTAATATAAGATGATAAATGGAATTTTGTGTAAGCATGATGCGTGCTTAAATTCTACAATGATGTGTGTGCGCGCGCTATTGTAGTTCTCATACATTATAGGATGGGATGTCGGTTCCTATATTTTGGTCTTTCATTTTTTCATTTTATCTTTTTGGATTGTCTTACTATTGTAGTACTCGGCTGAGAGTCTTTCCTTTTATATATTGGACCATGATATTATTGTATATTATCTATTTGGGTTTTCCTTTTTATTTGTACCTTATTGCTTGATCCAGTGAAATTATTGTTAGGGCCAAGACCCATTGTGAGGTCCTATCCCATAGCGCCCCATTTTTTGAGAATTGGGGTGTTACAACATGGTATCAGAGCTCTAGGTTGACAACAATGGCACTCGCAATCTTTTAAAGGGCCGAATAGATAAATAAACAGAACCCGAAAGGGGTATGAGTTTTAAAATGAATTTTGTTTTCAAATCATGTGCATAATCGGGATTGGATAGAAAATACGAGGGACCACCACTACCTTTGCGGATCTCGACAACTTAGTTTCTTATGTTTGGACTTTTATTTATTGCTCGTATTTGTTAGCTTTATATTATACCTTAGTTATGATACTTCGTACAGATGGTATGTATTAGAGCGAGATCTGTTGTGGGACAAGGTAGAGGTCGACCACCTCTTCCTCTTGTTGGGCGGTGTAGGGGTGATAGAACTCCTACAACCAAATGGTGTGGCCATGGAGGCAGACATCCATCTGTGAGAGGTCGGGGCCTAGTTCCCCTATATGAGCCACCAATAGCTAGATTGGCTGATGAGAGGATTGAGGAGATTGCTGAGAGCGCGGTTCCCGAAGTCAAGAATGAACTGCTACTAGACCAGGATCACAAAGAGCACAATCAGTTGAGTCGGGTTGTGTCTGATGAGAGTTGTAACGTCCGAAATTTTATTCCGGTTATTGAGCGGTTTATCGACCTTCCCGCGTGCGCAGCTCAGTCTTTCCGCAGGCACGAGGTGCTGAGTGACGGGCTTTTATCCAAAAATCCCGTACAACCCCTCGTTTCCCCACCGTTGCTTTGAACCCTTTATTTCTAGCACGAGGGACAAGGAAGTCAGCTGACCCTTTGTTCCCCTCCCCCTTTGTGCAACCTTGTGTCCCTTCCCCTCACACTTCTCACGTTAGTCTCTTTCCCATTCTTCCTCTCGTGCCCTCTTCCTCCATCCTTGACTTGGAGAAGCTCTTGATGACCCTTCCTTCTCTTCTTCTTGTGTAAGTGTCCGCAAGGGGATGCTGTGCAGTTTCGGGTTCAACAGTAAGTTCCTTCTCCTTCCTCCTTCATCTTCATCTTCTTCCTTGAGCTTCAATGGTGGAAGCCATGGATCCTAAGCTTTTCTCTCCTTTTGACTTGCATGTGTGTGGATCGGGTTTGGATATGTTTGTTGATGATGGTCGAGTGTGGTGGTCAGTCTGTATGGATCAAGCTAGCCTTGAGTGTCCAAGATCGTCTGCACATCGAAGAGGAACTCGAGAAATCGCCCCTCTGGAATCCGACCGCACCTGCAGCTGGACAGCGCCGCGGGGGCGGAATCAACCCCACAACAGTAGGGGCGGCCAACAGGTGCCGTAGGGGCCGCGACTAGCAGCCCCTGGCCGTAGGGGCGGAGCTCCCTGGCCGTAGAGGCGGCTCCCTTGGGCCGCAGGTGCGGTTTTAGTCCAGTTTAAGCTCTTCTCCATGGTTGCATTCCCTCCTTCCGCGCCCGCGTCCTTGCCTTAGTGAGTACCTTAAATCGAGCTTGTGCTCATCGTTTATCCTATAGAGTGTATAGGATAGAATCATGCTAGGTTCAGACCTAGGATAGTTGAGAATGCCAAGTAGTGGCTTGTATCTTAGGTTGGTGTTCGAGGATCTTGATATGTTCTAAGACTTGATGGATGTATGACCTTGAGTGATTCATGGGATGCGTGTAGGGATGTCCTTGTGAGGGTTGTGAGGTTTGAGAATGGAAGTATATGGTTGTTGAGATTGTGGGCTAGGATATGCGTATCCTAGCATAGTGTTGCCACCGTGGGATTGTCAAGACTAGGCATGTTTATCCTAGTTTGTGCTATGGGTTTTGATCTTGCGAAATCATCGGGTCTAGAAGTCTAAGGACTTCTAGCTTGTGAGAGTATTATTGATTTGTGCCTTGTTATGATAAGGTGATGAGTACCTTCCTACGGGAAGCGAGAGTGGTTTATTCGGTTTAGCTTTGGGACGAGGTAAGTCTTTGGACTTACTTAGCTCATATTCTTTGTATTAGCGTTGATACGTGTTTGGTGGTGTGTGTTGATTATGTTATATTATAACAACTAAACCGGTAATAGGGCCACCGACATATATTGATATTTGGACGAAGTGTATGATAACGGGCGGTGACATCACTGCTTATCTCTTGCGAGAGCTAGGAGGTTCTCGGCGACTAGCCTGTGCGGGTAGACGATCGGATGCATCAGTACCATTCCTTGCCGGTAAGTGGGGACCGAGACGAGATCACGGTGATTTTCGTGTCACAACCTAAGTTGAATTAGAATGGGAATGAATTAATAATAAAAAGATAATAAACCGGATTTGTGTGCTTTGGAGTATGTTGTGTGTTTATGATTATTTATGTGTATTCATAGTATGATATCATCATCTTTAAGACGGATACATATTATATATAGTAGCATATTATATAGTAGCATATGGAGATATGAGTCCTAATAGAAAAGGGGATAGTATAATATCATCACCTTTAAGACGGCGTTGTTGGCTTGGGATAGCGTTCATACGTGGAGGAGTACGCTCAAGTATCGAGTTGAGTATTTTGTGCTAAAGAACACCATGTCGTTCTCAGATTCCTTTAAAAGGATGTCGAAGAGGAGGATTAGAGATGACTTAAACGAAGGACGAACACGTGGAAGGAAAACTCGAGACAACTTAAGAGAAATCGAGATGGAAGCAATACAAGTAAAGGGAGCAACATTAAGGGGTAGAAGTGGTTCTAAAGAAGCAATGATTGAACGAAGATGAGACCAATAATAGAGATAAAGAACTTAGGTTCTTCAAGAGGATGCGTGGACAGCTAAAGATGCGAATTGAGGAGGAGATGGGTACACTCTAACAAGGTTAAAGGTGGTATTCCATTAAGATGTGAAGCTTTCCTTAGACGCTCCTAAGCATTAAAGTCAAGATGAGAAGAGTGATTGAACCAGGCGCGAAAGATTTAAGATACCGTAAGTTAGGCTTACGAGGTACCAATAAGTAAAGTGTCAACATTACGAGAGTTATGAGAAGAAAGACATGGTGGGGATTCACGTGGAGTTGACTGGTTTCCGTTATGATGATAAGGCTAAGAAACACCAAGAATACAAAAGTGTGAGTAGACGTGATCCCGAGAAGAGAAGTGATGTAACAAGGAGCTTTAGTCATGAAAAGACTTAAGACAAGAATCAAGAGAAATGCGAGCGGATTCTAAGTAGCGTTAGAGATTTTGGAGAAGGCACGCTTACAAGATATCAAGAGGCGCGGTTAAGCCTATGAAGGCGGTTTATACGGCGCGCGAGGCCAAGAAGAGTATGGTTACCTTATGGAAGAGGAAGAAAACATGGAATGTGGAAAGAGCTAACGAAGTTGAGGTGGAGTACCCCAAGGAGGGTAGCATCGGAAGAATAGGGACACAAAGTATGGAAGAATGGGAAGTCGTCGACCTTAGAGAAGGTCAACCATAAGCTTATCGGTGATGACCGAGAACGCATAAATGTGGGTTCCCTGTTGAGGAATTGTAGATAGGAGGTGTAACCTCAAGCAGAGAATGTAAAGGAACGGTAACAAAAGCTTGGAGTTTTCGGTATGGTTCGATGTCAATAGTAAGAAGTACATCAGCAGAAG
Organism: Fagopyrum homotropicum; assembly: GCA_033239125.1. Classification (NCBI taxonomy): domain Eukaryota; kingdom Viridiplantae; phylum Streptophyta; class Magnoliopsida; order Caryophyllales; family Polygonaceae; genus Fagopyrum; species Fagopyrum homotropicum. The sequence goes on along the minus strand of BSWB01000002.1, from coordinate 55,057,481 downwards.
CGTGATTGTCTTGAGCAATATAACGTTGAATGGTTAAAGCAAGTGACAGTAATAGACCACCCAGGAGGGATGGTAATGACCCTTCTCGCGACCTTCTTAGGTCTCGAGATTTGGCATATGGAGGAATGGCGCGGATTGGAACTTCAAAGGTTTAAGCACGAGATAAGGATCTACTGGATCAGGAGGAAGGTGAAGCTTCCCTAGTTGCTTTACACAAATGGGAAGATATGTATAGAAGATGCATGGTATTTCGTTCTTATGAAACGAACGATATGTTGTTGCGAACAAGAGATTAGTCGAAGTTTTTAAACTCACCCGAAGGATCCATGGAGGCTATGGTGGGAAACGGGGGACCGAAGCTATAGTAATGTTGTATGCTTTAAGCTTAAGGCGGTGTTACTTGAGAATTTGTGAGTTAGAAGTTTCAGTGGTTTAGAATGGGTAATTTCTTCCGGTCTTCCCCTCAGGGCAATCTCGTACAAGTTTTGAGGAAAGGTATGAGTCGAAAAGTTGTACTTTGGCTATCGAGAAATGCGTAAGGATACCAATGAGAATAAGTACCTTCGCCCCGTAGTGGACGACTCGTTAGACTAGTTGCATGTGATTACGATGTTTGTATGATCGCTTTATAGTTGAGATGTCACCCGAGTTGGGTGGAGAAAGGAAAGGGCCTTCGTAAGGTGGCGTTAAGGGCCGAGGTGGTCACTACAAGTGCATTGAAGCCATTTGAGATCACGAGTGCGATTGATTAGTTGGAGTTTACATAGATGAGTATCCATCGGTTTTCTGAATCGAGTTGCGATGAAGTCGCACAAATTGTGGTGTTTCAAGCGATTCCAAGGTGGACCATAACCTATGAATTTTTTTATGACAGTTATTGGCGCATGATTTACACGAATGATTCTTTATGTCCTTACGCTTGAAGATGTCTCGTTGTACTCGCGGAATTGAGAGGGACAAGCTTGGCATGGGACGATAGTAATATAGGGTATGAGAAATAAGCAGAGTTATCTAAGCGGGTTGGGACGTCTCAGGTGAAATCTTGAGAGGCGTAACAATATTGAGAATAAGCAGAGTTATCTAAGCTTGGCATGGGACGATAGTAATATAGGTTACTTTATACGTATCCCAAGCGGGGCTTGGGATACGTATGAAGTAACGAGAGAAGGTTTTACATGTGTGTTGGGCAATTGTGGGCATATAAGAACAATGACCGATGAAGGGTCGAGAGTAAGATGCTTTTATACACGAACTTATGATGAAATCGGTATCTTGTTATGAAAAGACATGCTAGTGTGGTTCGAACCAAAAGAGTATGTCATGGATATATATTCGCTCCGCGAGAGTTGAATATCCATCAGAGGTGATGGTTAGAGTTGGTTAAGGACTTCAATCTTATGATTTTGGGATCGTTCAAGGGAAGCTGAATGTGGTCACCAACACCCTTAGTAAGGGGACGCCTTGACAAGAAGCAACAACTTAACTCACGGTTCAACCTCCGTTTATTAACATAGATTGATTTGATCCTCACCGGAGAAGAAATCATCGTCAATATGCCGGAACCAACCGTTTTGCCACCAACCGTCCAAGTCAACACTCAGCTGGTGTAACACCCCGAATCCGCGGGACTCGGGATGTCACATTGGGCTAGGATCTCACAATGGATCCTGACCCTAGCCTGACAACAAGTTCACTGGACCTTACAACATGGCACTGACAGATATAAAACAAATACATAAAACAGTATAAACTGTACGACCCAAAGTAAACAACAACATAGCCGAGTATATAAAACGACATCCTCACATAGGAGGTACAAAAGATCATCCTCACGCAGGAGGGGAAACACAACAACCCCAAACCAACCACCTAATGTACGAGAGTCCTCGGCCTGTCACCCTGCCAGATCACTCAGCAGTGCCTAACATGTAGGGCATCTACAACATGGTAATAACCATTAGCTATCCATACACATATATAGAGTAATGCATAAGCACAATCACACATAGGGAAAGATAAACATATCAGCATGCTTTCACTCATTTACCCATTTATTCATCTCAATATAATGGTCATTCACTCAAATCGTATAGATATAATATATATGAAACTAGGTGACACGAGGACCGATACATCCTCGCCTCTGAGCCTGCTAGCCAGCCGTACTAGTATCGGTCACACAATCCGTGTACCCTATGGGAGTGGATTGCGCCCTTCCTGTAAACCGGTCTGGCCTGACATCAGAGAACCTCCCAGACTCCACGGCGGGATGAAAGGGAAAGGTTATCACAGCCACGCAGTGGGGCAATAAATAAAACATAGGTCGGTAAATACGACATCACATGCTATCATAGCAAACATATAAGGCACACACCACTCATACAAACACCCCATATAAGGATGGTAGCTAAGTAAGTCCTACGGACTTACCTCAACCTTGTATAAAGCTCAACCACAACTGGATCACCTCAACACTGGAGGGACAACACAGCCTATAGACAAGGCATAAAGAGATGTCACATCTCTTATCAAACAAAGGGTCACACCTAGACCCAAAGGGATCCATAGGGATCATATACATCCTATAACCTCGAATAATATGCTAAACCTTAAAGCCACATCAGGGCATACATCCAACTCATGATACCATCATCAAACCAAAATCCCATAATTACTAGAATAATGTAACGAGCATAATGGAAATTCCAATTATCCATTTTTACCAATTTAAGCTCAATTTATACTAACCCGCAATACGGAAAACAAATAAATTCATAACTTATTCGTTACTAACCCGATATACGAACCGGAAGAATATCCAGACTCCTAGCGATACGTGGAGTAAGAGCGCGGTATGAAACCTTACATTTGATGACTTACGGTGGTCTGTCGGCGTTCCGATAGCGGTAAACGGAAGCTTTACCAAAAAGCTAACAAACGGGAAATAAGTTGGTACCACGTTGAAGAGAACAAGATAAGGGACTCGATGGTACAAACGAATTTGAAATTGGATCGAAGATGAATGATTTATAGAAGGTTAAAGATGGATGTATATGTTCGCCGACTCTCCTCTGCAACTTTCAATTGAAAGTTGAAATGAATTGAAGTTGATGATGTGCTGTACATTAGCCGACTTTCTATTAATATATATATATATATATATATATATATATAATGTTTATCCAAAACATTTAATTAAAACGCGGTTATATTTCCGATCTCAAAATTTTATGAAACTGGATTATAAAATCCGAAATATTATCGGGATAATTAATTCATAACTATCTCGTAAAATGGGCATTCCTGAGCCACCTTTCTTAACCGCTAAGAATCGGGATAGCGACTCTTTTATCCGTTTTGCCTTTTCATGTTATTTCATATCTAGTACATGTACGATGCCCTGATCATTTCTCTCAACTGTATTTTTATTAATTGGAGCTCCCAAATGCTCCAAATAACACCGGAGGGTAAAAATAATTACCCGGGGGAAAAGTAAAAATTTCCCCAAACGTCCAAAATTACGCAAGGAACATAACGGTGGGACTCATACTCATCACTTGCGAAATCTTCGCGAGTTGTATGTCAATTACTATCAACGATTAAGTTAATCAACATTAATTAGAATTCGAAAATCCTAGCTATTACATCACACACCCCTTAAAAAAAAAGTTTCGTCCCGAAACTTGAACAATTACCAAATCCTCTCGGACCCATACGCCGAGGTATAACTCTCACTCTTTCTATCGGAGGTATCACATCTCCGTTCAAAAGATCACAACCTATAACAATCTATAACCTCAAGTATAAACATGGAGGAATCATCATCTCCAGGAAATAGGGCCATAACGCTACCCAAAGGCGTAGAGGAATCACGTCTCTCGCCATACCACATCACAAGGCATAGAGGAAGCACATCTCTAGCCAACCCATAAACATATATTCCGCATGGAGGAATCACATCTCCAATGAACTATGTCCATCAAGGTAGCATGGAGGAAAGAACCATCTCCAGCTGAATCCTAATCCCACTCAAATAGCATGGAGGAAAGAACCATCTCCAACTATAAATATAATCATAACGTGGAGGAAGTAATCATCTCCAGCTATAGCATACATCACGCTAGCACATCAAGATCTACTAAGATCATAAATCACATCACAACTAGCATGTAATAACACATCAAGGCATATAAGCACATAAGCACAACATTCATCAAGATAGCACTAAGATCTACTCGTGCTCCCACAAATGGGTCTGTCCCAACATATACTCTAGATAGTGCCTCATGACACTATCCTCAGTCTCTCACATAGCCTCTTCAGGTCTTCATCTCGACCATAATATCCTCAATATGAGAATGTCTTTCAAATGCAAGCGTTTCATATCTTATTCCAAGAATGTAATCGAATGCTCAATAAAAGTGTGGTTGGACTCAACCACCAAATCATCGTAACTCACAAGGTGTCTCGAGTCTAGTATATACTTCCTCAGTTGAGACATATGAAACACTGGGTGGATATCCTCTAATCTCATAGGTAAAGCTAAACATCATGCTACCTTCTCCGTACTGGTCGATCTCAAATAAACCATCATATTGGAAACTCAATCCCCTTTCCATGTTAACACATCTAACGCCTCGCAGCTGAGATACTTACAGCCGGACATGAACTCTCGCTTGAACTTTAGAGGTTAACGCCTCTTGTCTACATATAATATCTGGCGACTCTGTACAACCAGCATTCTTCCTTCAATCAACGTTACTTGAACTATAAAATCCAGAATCTGGTCAGGTGTTATTCCACTACTACTGCTAGATCACTTCTAGCATAAGGATATACGACATCTGTCTATATATATTGCTTCATAGGGCCATCCCAGAAAGATGCACGTCCTTCATTTTTATATAATAAACTCATTAATGGAAGGTAATATAACCATCCACGTTTCCCATTCGACTTACAACTTATAATAGATCTTTAAGATCTAGATGATCCTCTCTAACTGATCATCTGTCAGGGGGTGAAGTGTAGTCATGAGGTACAGACTCGTCCCCAAAGTAGTCTGAATCTGCTGACTAAAATCTCAAAGTAAAAACATCCATCTCGATCAGAAATGATCGTTCTCGGTATACCATGGAGTCTCACTATCTGTCTAGTGTACTCCTCAGCCAATTCATTCACTTGCCACGTCCTTCTGATAGAAATGAAACGTGCCGGTTTCATTAATCTGTTACCAACAATCCAAATAACATCAATCTTCTACTAGGTCACAATCCCATAATAAAGTCCATAGAGATGTCCTCCCAAATTCTACTACTGCACTGGTAGTGGGTGGGGCTTATCTCTAGATCGGAAATACTCTATCTGAACCTGCTGACATGTCACACACTATATCACAAATCTGGTTATATCGGGTTCATATAATATAATCTTCTCATCTCGTGGTACATCTTACTTGTACCTGAATGTACTGAATAAGGCGTACAATGGGTATACCGTAATATTCTCTGTCTCCATCTGCATCAGCAGATACACAAAAGCGGTCATGACTCTTCATCAATCCATCTACTCCCATGGAGAACTATGGTGCCTCAGTACGAGACATCCTTGCTCTAAACCTTGTCAAGACCGGGCATGTCTCCTGCTTCTGTTGGACCTCATCCAACGGACCAGTTAAAACCTCTGAGGTATAAGTGGGTATCCTCATCAAGGAACTGATTGTCCAACTCTAGCCAAGCTAGATCTCTATGAAGCTGAGGCTGAACTATCAGTCTCACAATCATCTTCTCTTGGAGCGTCTTTCCATTCAAGTTATCGGCAAAAACGTTCAACTTCTCTTAATGATATGGAATCTTCAAGTCAAAGCTTGATCAACTTAAGCTCTTAACATTGGCGGTTATTCAACCCCTGTTGCATAAAATATACTTCAGATTTCTATGATCTATAGACATCTGACATGAAGATCACACCGGTAAGGTCTTCAAAACTTAAAGGCTTGAACTACCACTACTAACTCTAAATCATGAGTCGGGTAGTTCTCATCATACGTTCTCAGCTGTAAACACACATATCAATAACCCTACTCCTTTGTAGTAAAACACATCTCAAACTTAGCTGGGATGTATCACCGTAAATCACGGGATCCCAAAAATCTCCTCACTAAAACAGAATGGAAGGAGAGGTCAAACGCCTCCTCAACTCTTCAGAACTTAGACACACTGCTCTCATCACGTAGTTATGGTGGTCTTCTCAAAAGACTCACAAATGAATACGTAATCATATAAAATCCTTCCTCAAAGCATTGATAGCAATCGGATGAGCCGAGAAAACTACGTATTCCTTAATGTTCATCAGTATCTCCCATGGTACAACATACTAAATTATCGCCTGGTCAACCATGATCCCACTAGCGGAGACAACATGGCCTAAAAAGGCTACCACTGGTTCTCAACTTACACTTAGAGAGCGTAGCATACAACTCTCTATCTCTCGAAATCTGCAGAGGTCCTCAGACGATCGGTCTACTATTCTCTTCTATGAGAGTATACCGACATGTCATCAATGAAGTCCACCACCAACTAATCAAGGAAGTCGATGAAGATATTGTTCATCAACTCCATAAAAACTACTAAAACATTCGTCAACCCAAATGACATCACTACAAACTCGTAGTGTCCATAACAGGTATGGGATGTTATCTCATACACATGTTGCTCTCTCATCCATGACTAGGGATATCTTGAGCACAAAGGAATCTTGGAAACACAATTGCTTCTTGAAGCTAACTCATCAGGTCGTTAATAAGGAACATGGAACCCACTAGGGTAAGCCCGTTTTAGTCAACTTTTCAAGTTATCATTACAATATCTCAACAAGCACCATATAGTGTGGCTTTCCCATGCAATCTTGTATCATACTTCAACTCGATAACAATGTCCACACTCCGCTGAGGTGGCAACTAGACGGTTCAATAACACGTCTATAAACTCATAAACAACTGGAATACCTTCCATTGTTGGACTATCTCGCTCCTTCATGGTATAACACTAGAAGGCGTCATATCCCTCTTCTATCGGTTCGCTGCTCGTACAGTCCTGATGACAAACCCGTCTCTTCAAAGGTCTTAACCTTAGAAGACCTCTATTATTTTACCATCTCAGTAAAGACTGTAATAGCCTTACTATTAATATCTAACACCGCATGATATCTATTCATCCAATCCATACACATAATGACTTCCTCATGCACCTACGACATGACAAAGAAGTCTACAAGCCATACACAAGTCCTGGAATAAGGGAACAACCACATATCTCGCGGGTACCTCAGACCCCTGGCTGGTAATCCTGTAAAGGAAAGTCCACCTTCTACTATATATCAAAGATCAACCATTAACGCATGCATCGAAAGACAAGAAGTGCATAGCACTCATAACAAACAAAACTCCACTAGGTAAACCATTAACGAGAATGATACCTGTAACAGCTAACTCCCGTAGCTCCACTACATATCATTACTCGATCTCGGATCTATGCTCCTCAAGTATCACTGAGGTCCTCACTATAGCCTCCACTTCCACTCTTTCAACACCGGAAAGAGGAAGGTCTTGCTGGGAAGGAACACTACCTTGCTGACAGAAAGGGGCCAGATGGCCTAGTTCACCATAGATGAAACAAGCTATCAGTGCCAAAGGGCACTCAGAACGCAAATGATCTGGATAGCCACAATTGTAACATAATTGTCTCATTCTTGCAACTTGTGCAATTGAAGGGTAACTCGACCTTCATCGTCCACCTGGAATGATCTCACTCTTGAAGGGAACTTGTAAAGGCAATGTCTTGCCCTGTCGACAAAACTTCGCTCTATGCCATGCTTTACCACACGTAAAGCATATGATGGGCGCCTTTGGGCACACAGCTCGCCAGTGTCCCAACTTCCACGCAATTAAAACACTGTAGTTCCTTGCTAGTCATCTTCATGGCCAAATGATCACTAGATTGTCCTGATATTGGACTTGGTTCCCCATTCATCATCTTTGCTTCTCCAGTAACTGATTCAGTCCATTGCTTCATTCTGGATCCAGAAGCTTCAGTTGATCTCACAATTGTTGGTAAATCCGGTGTGGATCTACCCGCTATCACCGCTTCATATACTTGTTACATATATTCTTGAAACTTGGATCTACTCATGGAGACACGATCAGCCTCTTCAAACTCGTTCTCTGCCATAGGCGAAACAATAGCGGAAACTGGTCCCTGACTTATCACCATTGGAGAAAGAGGGGGTGTACCCCTACCTCATCCCACTATAGATACTGCTCTAGTCTGAGTCATCTGTAGGATATACGCACCTGATCTTATAAGGCTATATATATGCCATAGGTATCGATATGTATATAATACATCCACATAATCCATAGTACACACAGATATATATACATATCTACGCTGCAGAGATCCATGGCAGAGGTGACGACTTCTCGTACATTCTATCCCAAAACCACACTTAAAACCAAAACCTTTGAAAACGTCAGATCCCATGTGGCCTCTGTTTATTTTACCTATGAAACCTCATTGCAGGTAGCAAGTGCCATTGTTGTTAACCTGGGCTCTGATACCAACTCTATAACACCCCGAATCCGCGGGACTCGGGATGTCACATTGGGCTAGGATCTCACAATGGATCCTGACCCTAGCCTGACAACAAGTTCACTGGACCTTACAACATGGCACTGACAGATATAAAACAAATACATAAAACAGTATAAACTGTACGACCCAAAGTAAACAACAACATAGCCGAGTATATAAAACGACATCCTCACATAGGAGGTACAAAAGATCATCCTCACGCAGGAGGGGAAACACAACAACCCCAAACCAACCACCTAATGTACGAGAGTCCTCGGCCTGTCACCCTGCCAGATCACTCAGCAGTGCCTAACATGTAGGGCATCTACAACATGGTAATAACCATTAGCTATCCATACACATATATAGAGTAATGCATAAGCACAATCACACATAGGGAAAGATAAACATATCAACATGCTTTCACTCATTTACCCATTTATTCATCTCAATATAATGGTCATTCACTCAAATCGTATAGATATAATATATATGAAACTAGGTGACACGAGGACCGATACATCCTCGCCTCTGAGCCTGCTAGCCAGCCGTACTAGTATCGGTCACACAATCCGTGTACCCTATGGGAGTGGATTGCGCCCTTCCTGTAAACCGGTCTGGCCTGACATCAGAGAACCTCCCAGACTCCACGGCGGGATGAAAGGGAAAGGTTATCACAGCCACGCAGTGGGGCAATAAATAAAACATAGGTCGGTAAATACGACATCACATGCTATCATAGCAAACATATAAGGCACACACCACTCATACAAACACCCCATATAAGGATGGTAGCTAAGTAAGTCCTACGGACTTACCTCAACCTTGTATAAAGCTCAACCACAACTGGATCACCTCAACACTGGAGGGACAACACAGCCTATAGACAAGGCATAAAGAGATGTCACATCTCTTATCAAACAAAGGGTCACACCTAGACCCAAAGGGATCCATAGGGATCATATACATCCTATAACCTCGAATAATATGCTAAACCTTAAAGCCACATCAGGGCATACATCCAACTCATGATACCATCATCAAACCAAAATCCCATAATTACTAGAATAATGTAACGAGCATAATGGAAATTCCAATTATCCATTTTTACCAATTTAAGCTCAATTTATACTAACCCGCAATACGGAAAACAAATAAATTCATAACTTATTCGTTACTAACCCGATATACGAACCGGAAGAATATCCAGACTCCTAGCGATACGTGGAGTAAGAGCGCGGTATGAAACCTTACATTTGATGACTTACGGTGGTCTGTCGGCGTTCCGATAGCGGTAAACGGAAGCTTTACCAAAAAGCTAACAAACGGGAAATAAGTTGGTACCACGTTGAAGAGAACAAGATAAGGGACTCGATGGTACAAACGAATTTGAAATTGGATCGAAGATGAATGATTTATAGAAGGTTAAAGATGGATGTATATGTTCGCCGACTCTCCTCTGCAACTTTCAATTGAAAGTTGAAATGAATTGAAGTTGATGATGTGTTGTACATTAGCCGACTTTCTATTAATATATATATATATATATATATATATATATATATATATAATGTTTATCCAAAACATTTAATTAAAACGCGGTTATATTTCCGATCTCAAAATTTTATGAAACTGGATTATAAAATCCGAAATATTATCGGGATAATTAATTCATAACTATCTCGTAAAATGGGCATTCCTGAGCCACCTTTCTTAACCGCTAAGAATCGGGATAGCGACTCTTTTATCCGTTTTGCCTTTTCATGTTATTTCATATCTAGTACATGTACGATGCCCTGATCATTTCTCTCAACTGTATTTTTATTAATTGGAGCTCCCAAATGCTCCAAATAACACCGGAGGGTAAAAATAATTACCCGGGGGAAAAGTAAAAATTTCCCCAAACGTCCAAAATTACGCAAGGAACATAACGGTGGGACTCATACTCATCACTTGCGAAATCTTCGCGAGTTGTATGTCAATTACTATCAACGATTAAGTTAATCAACATTAATTAGAATTCGAAAATCCTAGCTATTACAGCTGGCACCTATCGAAATCAATACTTACGTGTTGGAGGTCATGTCTAAAACTGAGCCAAAACCTATTGAAATCAAACCGAAAATGCTTGCTCCACGCATGCCCAATGCAAGCCAATTTTCACTTTCTCCGGCTAAGCTGTCAGGTTTGCGCACTCTCAGTAAAACGCCTATAACTGAGGTAATTCTTGAAATTAAAATACCTAGAAGTACTACTTTGAAAGGTATTTTCAATATCTACACTTTCTATTTTACACAAAGTCGAGATTCCAAGAGCAAGAGGGTGAAAATGACCCTATATTGCAGCAACTACGGTACTTGTATGGATTGTTGGGCAAGATCATGCATGAAGGCATGAAAGATGGTTATACGAAACATATGCACGTCCAACCAATACATATTTCATGCAGCATACCATGCTCATATTATTCATATATTATGCATGAATTTATGTATTAATCATGTGAAGGTCAACAAGTCAACATTCAATGAAACATTGAAGGCATCTTCACACACATACATTGAATGGAGGCCAAGTTAGTTCAATGGTCTTCTTCTCCTTCAATATGGACGTCCAATACATGATTTGACCCTCCTTGATCTGTTGTCGAAGTGAAGAGAATAAAATCCAAGAATCATTTTTCAATAAAGGCCAAATGTGGTCATTTATGTGTTTGAATTTCCTAGAAAAACTCTTGAATTTCTTGCATTTCCTTTTGATAAATCTTTGACATTGCTAACACTTAATTAGGGAGTTTTGAGGCCGAAATTTTGGCTATATAAAGCCTTGTATCCTCCCATTGTAAGACAAGTCAAGTTAAATGAAGTAAGTTAGCCTTTGTGCTTTCAAAGTTGTTGTTTGCTTTAAAACAAAACCTGAGTTCTAGGTGAGATGCTTAGTTTTCAAACATCTAGGTGAGATGCTTAGGTGATTCTAAGGTGAGAGGCCGAGGAACGAATGTTCAAACCCTAAAGTGTTCCGAGGGTAGTTCGTTCGAGTTTTGGGAATCCCAAAGTGAGAGGTCGAGAGAATTTGCTCTTCATATCCAAAAACTCAAAATCCAAAAAAAAGAGTTCCATTTCACCGATTCCAATCCAAGTGTGAACTAGTGCCGGTGGATCATCGTGTTCGAATCGAGTTTGATCACATCAAGTGGTATCAGAGCCCAACGGTGCGAGTTCCTCATGCTTTCGGGGATGACGATCATCAACGACAATGGAAACAGTGGTAATCGCATCGACCAACATTTGGATAGGATTAGAGCCCAACTAGTTGAGATATTGAGAAGGTTATCTCCCCTTCCCTTGATCCCTCATGGCCAAATCCAAGTAGGTAGCAACCATGCAAACCGGAATGAAAAAAGCAACCACTATTGAGAACGAATAGTGAATAGCCGTCCCCATGTGAACTGAGATCATAGTCAAGCATCTCGACATGATGGTGGAGAAGTCAAGAGAAGTAGTTACCAGGTAATAAATCGGACAATCACTTTCCCAAGGATGACATGACTGATTCAAGGATGAATCCTTTTCAAGGGAAAGGGGATTATCTGATCCTCACCGGAGAAGAAATCATCGTCAATATGCCGGAACCAATCGTTTTGCCACCAACCGTCCAAGTCAAAACTCAGCCGGGACCTATCGAAATCAATACTTATGTATTGGAGGTCATGCCTAGAACTGAGCCAAAACCTATTGAAATCAAACCAAAAATGCTTGCTCCGAGCATGTCTAATGCAAGCCAATTTTCACTCTCTCCGGCTAAGATGTCAGGTTTGCGCACTCTCAATAAAACGCCAATAACTGAGGCAATTCTTGGAACTAAAATACCCATCACTAATACTTTGAAAGGTATTTTCAATGTCTACGACTTTCTACTTTTTAAAAAGTTAAGATTCAAAGAGGAAGAGGGTGAAAATGACCCTACATTGCAGCAATTACGGTACTTGTATGGATTGTTGGTCAAGATCATGCATGGAGGCATGAAAGATGGTTATACAAAACATATGCACGTCCAACCAATACATATTTCATGCAGTATACCATGCTCATATTATTCATATATTATGGATGAATTTATGTGTTAATCATGTGAAGGTCAACAAGTCAACATTCAATCAAACATTGAAGGCATCTTCACACACATACATTGAATGGAGGCCAAGTTAGTTCAATGGTCTTATTCTCCTTCAATATGGACGTCCAAGACATGATTTGACCCTACTTGATGTGTTGTCCAAGTGAAGAGAATAAGATCCAATAGTCATCTTTGAATAAAGGCCAAATGTGGCCATTTATGTGTTTGAATTTCCTAGAAAAACTCTTGAATTTCTTGCATTTCCCTTTGATAAATCTTTGATATTTCTAGCACTTAATTAGGGAGTTTCTCGGCTGAGTTTTGTGGTTATATAAAGCCTTGTATCCTCCCATTGTAAGACAAGTTAAATTAAATTAAGTAAGTTAGCCTTTGTGCTTTCAAAGTTGTTGTTTGCTTTAAAACAAAACCCGAGTTCTAGGTGAGATGCTTAGTTGTCAGACATCCAGGTGAGATGCTTAGGTGGTTCTAAGGTGAGAGGTTGAGGAACGAAGGGTCGAACCCCAAAGTGAGATTCTGAGGGTAGTTCGTTCGAGTTGACGGATTCCCAAAGTGAGAGGCCGAGAGAATTTGCTCTTCATATCCAAAAACACAAAATCCAAAAACAAAAGAGTTCCATTTCACCGATTCCAACCCGGGTGTGAACTTGTGCCGGTGGATCCTCGTGTTCGAATCGAGTTCGATCACATCAAGTGGTATTAGAGCCCAACGGTGCGAGTTCCTCAAACTTTCGGGGATGACGATCATCAACGACAATGAAAACGGTGGTAATCGAATCGACCAATGATAACATGTATTATAGTCTATATTTTGGGGCTAGTTTAGACGTTTTATTTTCAATAATCTGCATGTATGGATGTATATTATGTGATTATATTGTTGTTTCATCTACCTTTAGGGGATTCGAGGTCTACACCTAGTTTCGTTGTAATTGTAGGTAAAATGACACGTTTTGCATTAAAATGGAGCTAAGGAGTCATTGGAGCTATAATTTTGGAGCTTAAGAAAGACCTCAGGAAGCATGGAAATGATTAAGAAGATTTACTTTGGACCAAATTCGAGAGATTTCACATTCAGTTGAGATTCACCTCGGTAACCTACAGTACCACCTCGACCGAGGTGATCTTGAGGAGCGTCCCGATCGAGGTGAATACCCTGCCCCGGCGAGATCCATATTTTTGGCTGAGATCTTTTATTTTTGGAAAGAAGTTATCTTATATTTTTGGGCTGGATTTCTGGAAGGAAGATATGATTTCTGATTGATTTATTTTGAGAGAGATATATATTTTTATAGAAAATTATCTTTTTAAAATATTTTATCTTTGGAAGATAATTCTCCTATATAAAGGGTTAGATTTTCAACAAGTTCAACCATGCTTGGAGCATCTAGTAGTTGAGGGATTTTCTGGAGGGTTTTGAAGGAAGGATTGAAGGAAGTATTGAAGGATTGAAGTTCAAGGAAGGAAGGAGTCATAGTTGGAATTGCTTTTTGAAGGAGTTTGTAAGACTTTCTTAGATTGTCTTTTTGGTTTATTGTCTTTGCTGACTTTTGATTAAGAAACGCAATTTGTTTGTTATTTGATTCAGTTATTGAGACCCTTTTTTTAAGGTCTTCTTGTTCGAGTATTGATTACTTTTCCATAAATTTGATTATTGTTATCATGATGATTGTTGGCTAAGTTTCTTATGCGATTCTAGGGTGATTGGCTGAAAGTTGTGGAATCTGACTGAACGAGGTGACCTTTTTTAAACCTATTCTGAAGTTAAGTGCTTAAGTTTGCCAAATCCTATCCTTATTACACCTTTCCAGGTTCAATGCAAGCCTAGGATGAGACTTACCCGGTGATTCCTTTGTTTGTTTACCTAAGATCATGAGTGTAGGTAATAAAGGTTTATCCTTTATTGGGGTTTGAGTGTGCCTTCATCCCATCCTTGTGAGTTAGCCTGAGACTTACTCGGTAAAGGTTGATTCTATTCCCTTGGGTGGTGTGTTGGTTTGAGATTATAGTTCCTTTCCTTAGACCTTGAGACTTACCCGGTAATAAGAGCTTTGGTTTGGGATAGTGAGTAGTGAGACTTACACGGTAAACTATTCCCACCTTAGAAACACCTTCCCTTTGCAAACCTCAGCTTGTCCGCGTTATCCTTTGAGATTTTGAGTCGGAACCACAACTAGATGCTTTAATCCCTAGAATCCGCATTTTCCCCTTACTTGATTTTATATCATCTTGATTGCTTTAATTGCTTATTTGCAACATTTGACAACCTGATTCTGTGCTTTGTTTCACCTAAGTCCCTGTGATCGACCCCTGGAATTCTTTCTTTTATTACAATTGACCCGTACACTACGGGTTCGCATATTTGTTCAAGCATACTTCTTGGTGATAGAATGAATTATTGTCTATATTTTGGGGCCCGTTTAGACGTTTTATCTTCAATAATCTGCATGTTTGTATATATATTATGTGATTATATTGTGGTTTCATCTACCTTTACGGGAATCGAGGTCTACACCAAGTTTCGTTGTAATCGTAGGTAAAATGGCACGTTTTGCATAAAAAAGGAGCAAAAGGAGCTATGGAGTCATTGGAGCTACATTCAGGAGCTTAAGGAATAATCCAGGAATCATGGAATTGGATTAAAAATTTACTTTGGACCAGATTTGAGAGATTTCACATTCAGTTGTGATTCACCTCGGTTGACTACAAAGTCACCTCGACCGAGGTGATCTAGAGGAGCCGACTCGACCGAGGCGAACACCTTGGACGCGGCAAGGATATTTTATTCTTGGCTGAGATCTTTTATCTTTGGAAAGAGGATCTTATATTTTTGGGCTGGATTCTTGGAAGGAAGAAGATAAGTTAGCCCATATATTTTACCTATTTTTATGGGAAGAGATCTTTCTAAGATATCTTATCTTTGGAGAGTAATTTTCCTATAAAAAGGGTTGGATTTTCCACAAATCCATATCTGGCATACATCCCGCTTACCACGAGAACATCCGCTACAGCAATACTCCAGTTGGGAGATTTGAAGAACCTTTTTGAAGGTTGAAGAAGGAAGTTTATAGCTTTGATAGCTTTTGTGAAGGGTTTTGTAAGATTCTCTTAGATTCCCTTCGTTGTTGATTGTCTTATTGGATTTTGATCCAAGGAACGCTTGCTGTTTGATAATTGATTCAGTTATTGAAACCTTTCTCTTAAGGTTTTCTTGTTCAATTATTCTTTTTCTTCCCATATATTTGATTATTGCTTTCATGATGATGAGTGACTAATTTCCTTGTGTGATTCTAGGGTGATTGGCTGAAGGTTGTGGGAAAAACAATGATAGAATAATCTTAAATTACAGTAGGACCTTGAAAGCTCGAGTCTTTATCCTTAACCCTAAAGCATCTCGCTCAGTCGATGAACATCTCGGCCGGGGTGAAATTCTTCTGACCGAGGTGACTTATCTGATCCGGAACTTAGAGTTAAGTGTTAGAGTTGCCAAATCCTATTCTTATTACACCTTTCCTGGTTCAATGCAAGCCTAGGATGAGACTTACCCGGTAATTCCTTTGCTTGTTTACCAAAGATAATAAGTGTAGGTAATAAAGGTTTATCCTTTATTGGGGTTTGAGTGTGCTTTCATCCCATCTATGTGAGTTAGCCTGAGACTTACCCGGTAAAGGTTGATTCTATTCCCTAAGGTGGTGTGTTAGTTTGAGGATATAGTTCTGTATCTTAATTCCTTGAGACTTACCCGGTAATAGGAGTTACGGTTTGGGATTAGTGAGTAGTGAGACTTACCCGGTGATCTATTCACACTTTAGCAACACTTTCCCTTTGCAAAATCCCAGCTTTGTCCGCTTATCTTTAAATCTTGAGTTGGAACCACAACTAGACGCTTTAATCCCTAGAATTGCATATTTCCTTAATTGACTTTTTATCATCCTTGATTGTTTTAATCGCTTTTGTGGTTAGTAATTACAAAACTTACTGTTAGCATGAAATATTGTGATATTTTAGGCACGTTTTCTAGATGTATTTCATCCATTATAGTGTTCATTGATAAAGTATTGAAGCAATTGTGAGCTAGTTTGTCTATATTGTCGATATAGAGGTCTACATAAGCTTTGTGTTGATTGTAGGCGAATAAGAGCAAAAACCGAACGAATTAAGAGAGGATAGAGATGGATTGAGCACATCCAAGGATTGAGGACGCCACAAAGAAGCTAAGGAAGATGATAGGATGAAGAATGGCACAAAACAAAGGGAATTACGAGCAACCTATGCTTCCACGCTCTAAACCACGGCCGTGGAACTTGGCAACATGAGCGTGGAGCATTCCAGAGAGTTACACGGTATAAAGTACGGTCGTGGAAGTTGTGAAGAACCGTAATCCAATTCCACGCTCTAAACCACGGGCGTGGAATTCCATATAACCGTGATTTAGGCAATCCTTTGACGAATAAAATATAGACACATTGTCTACATACATGGGCCGGACACTTATTCTATCTTTCGCTATAAAAGGACTGAAGGAGGGAGATTTCGGCACCTTCGCTTACGCTTGCTTGCACGTGCCTAGGGTTCCAGTTGGACGTACGGAGATTGCCATTTTGCAACGGAGATTTGCAAAGGCTTGAAGATTTGGGAGTTGCGCTTTGTCCTTAGGTTTGATTAGAAGACGGATTGACATCCCGTTCTTCGTTCTTATCAAGGATTGTGATTTGTTTGTGTTATTCCAAATCCGATATACATCATTACGTTTGTTTGTGGATTTGAGATTGATTTGAAGTTTATCGAAGGTTTTCGAAGGTTTTCATCTTTCATTCTTCTTAATCTTGAATTTGATATCATAATGACTGTTGTTGGCTAAAACCCATTAGCAATTCTAAGGTGAAGGGTTGATAGTTGTGGCTTAGATGATGATAGATCGATCGTAAACAGATTGGACCCTGAGAGTTAGAGAGATTCGTCGATGAGCTAGAATCACGGTGTGTTCTTGAGTTCCACGGCCGTGGAATCTCAAGATCTGCCCGTAATTTATATAAGTTTACGAATATTGCTTTTACTTTGATCCAAGGTTAAAGATTACCTTTAACTTAGTCTTGGCTTGCTTTTTCTAGGTAGTAGTGAATCCTCAACAACCTCTACTTCGATTTCAAGTGTCACAACCTTAATCGGTTTAGTTAGTCTTGATCCTTGGGTTATAAGTTTGGGTATTTGATATTAATTCTTGTCTTTAGATCCTTTCCATACTGAAGCCTCAACAACCTTTATAGAGAGTATTTCTAGATAAGTCATATAGAGCCTTGGAACTTCACCGTACATTGCTTTACCTTAGCATACCTTTGCAACTCTTAACTCTGTCCTTTGTTCTTTAGTATATCTTGAATCGATTGCCACAATTAGACACCTGGATCTTTAGGGTTGTTGTTTTCCCAATATTTGTAAAGCTCATACATTTACTTGCTTGACAATTTTACAATCGAATTTGTTCCCCCCAAATCCCTGTGTTCGATACTCTGGAATTCTTGCATAACTACGTCGATCCGTACACTGCGGGTTCGCTTGCTTGATTTCTAGTTTTATAAATTTAAGACTTATTTGCACGCACGCTAAGTGGCGAACAAGTTTTTGGCGCCGTTGCCGGGGATTTGGTCTAGGCCGAATTCGGTTATCGGTTGTCAAGCTTGGGAGCTCTTCCCTTGTTATTTGATATCTCTTTCGAGTGTATGCGCAGGTCTAGGAACAACGAAGACCTCTTACCTCTCGATCAAGAGCTTGAGAGGACTTTGAGGAGAAAGCTCAAGGAAAGAAAGATGGCTGAAGAAAGAGAACGCGATTACCAAACGGAGTTAGCGGAATCTGAAGCTCAACTTAGATGGAGCTAAAGGACTCGTAAAGAGGAATCAAAGCGTCACCAATCGAAAATTGATGATCTAACGGATATGATGTTCCAAATGAGGCTGGAAATAAGCGACCTCAAGAAGAAAAAGAGAAGAAGGAGACCGGGAAGATCGGTTAGAACCAACTCATCCAATGAGGATAGCGACTCTTCCATGCCACCACTTGAGGACATTGATCCAACGATCAATGTGAACCCGTTTGTTCCACGAGCGGCCGCCAATCGTCGTGCCCCAGCTGGAGGTGCGAGAGTCGATCGTGTGGATGAGGAGCCAAGAACTCTTGGCCAAAGGATGGATCCAACGCAGCAACCACGCCGTTTGAGTGTGAACTTTGATGCTGATGATGCACAAGGGTTTAGCTTCAACCCGCAAGTTCTTACCATTGTCCGCCAAAATCAATTTGGGGGAACGAGCGCTGAATCTCCACATCAACATCTACAAAACTTTGAGATCATGATGGAGACAATGAAGCCAAAGAATGCAACTACCAACAGTTATAAACTCAAGCCTTTCTTCTTCTCCTTGAAAGGGAAAGCATTGTCTTGGTATCAAGCTCTTCCAAGTGGGAAACTCGATACATGGGAGGATCTTTCTTCGGAATTCCTCACTAAGTTCTTTCTGCCATCTAAGACGGCGGAGTTGAGAGGTAAGATTAATGCATTTTCTATGAGATCTAACGAAAGTTTGTTTCAATCTTGGGAAAGATTTCAGGATTTGCTATTGGATTGCCCACATCATGGCATATCCAAATTGGCGCTATTGGAGATATACTATAAGGGGCTGGATGTGGAGACACAATTCAAGCTCCAATCCCTTTCATGTGGTACATTCATGGACATGAGGGAAGATGACGCTTGGGACTTCATTGAGAAGCAAGCGTGAGTCATTGAGAAGTATTCTCACCGGAAAGTAGAAGCAAATCAAGTGGAGCAAGGAGTAAAATTATCACAAGCCGCTCAAACTCAAATCTTTTCTCTCAATACGGAGATTGAAGAATTGAAGGAAGCCATCAAAACCAACTTTCCAAAGCAAAAGGAACAAGATGTAGGTTATTTGGGCAACAACAATAACCACAACGGAAATGAGAATACAAACCGCAACAGCCGGAACAACAACCGGAATAATTGGAACAACAACAACAACAACCGGAACAACAATTGGAACAACAATAGGGGTTCAAACAATAACAATTGGCGTCCCAACCAACAAAATTCCGGTAATTCTTATTCCAATTCAGGAAATTCACTAACTCCACCATCCTCTTCTTCCACTCCTTTGAAAAGCCAGGGGCAAACATCTAATGGTGGAAGTACTTCGGGGAAAGAGAAGCCCGATCCCATGTTGGAAACAATTTTGGGCAAGCTTCAAGGATTGGAGAGTCACATCATCAAGGTTGATGATCACATAACTAAGGTTGATAAAGCCCAAAAGGTTTTAGAGAACCAAATGTTTAGCCATGCGGAGGAAGTTCCTAGGAATCAAGGAAAACTTCCAGGAAAGACGGAGGATAACCCAAAGGGAAGGGTGATGGCAATCACAACTAGGAGCGGAGTAACAACTACCGACCCGCAGCCTAAGTTTGTAGAAGTTCCAGCCGAAAAGGAGAAAGAAAAGGGGAAGGAGAAGGAAGATGTCTACGTTCCTCCTCCAGCTTTCAAACCTCCCCTACCATTCCCACAATCTAGAGCAAGAGCGCGTCTAGACAAGCAATTCGGTAAGTTTATTGAACTCATGAACAAACTACATATTAATATACCTTTCATTGATGCAATTGTAGGTATGCTAGCTTATGGAAAGTTCCTAAAGGAGATCCTCTCTAACAAAAGAAAATTAGAGGATTTTGGAGAGGTCAAGATGAGTTCGGATTCATCGGATCTCATCAAGACAATGAAGGAGAAGATGCCCCCTAAAGTTGAAGGATCCGGGGTCATTTTGTATTCCCATAGGAGTGGGAGATGTCACATATGATGCATTATGTGATTTAGGAGCGAGCGTGAGCATCATTCCGCTTGCCTTATGCAGGAAGATCGGTTTAGGCGAACCTAAACCGGTGAAGATGACGTTGTACATGGCGGATCAATCTATAACTCGTCCCATCGGTATAGTTGAAGACGTCCTGATCAAGCTTGGTAAGTTCTATGTTCCTATAGATTTTGTTGTGCTTGACATTCCTGCAGATAGTCCGGTCCCGATCATACTCAGAAGACCGTTTCTTGCAACATCCGGTTGCATAGTTGATTGTAAGAATGCTAGACTCGCCTTCGACGTAGGAGAAGAAAAGGTAGAGTTCGTCCTCTCCACTTTAGTGAAGGAACTAGTTTTCGATGAGGATATATTCAACATCCATGACGAAGAGTTATCTAGAGAAGAGGTAAGTTCGATTCTCTTCAAAGACCCCTTACAAAAAGTTATTTCTATGAGCATTATGGATGTAGGGGAAGAAGAGGAATGTAATGAGGAAGTAGAAGCTTTAGAAAAGCAAAAAGAAGTGTATGAGGAAGAATATGAGAAACTCTACGATGGGTCAGAAAACGTCAGAAATCACGGCCAGTCGTGCTATTCCACGGCCGTTGAATCTACCAACATGACCGTAATCAGCTATTCAGAGGACTCCAGTAAGTTACACGGCCAAAACCACGGCCGTGGAACAAACAGAGGTCCCGTAATTGACTTCCACGCCCAAAACCACGGCCGTGGAGGGAACAGAGTAGCCGTAATTTTGGGTGAATCTGAAGGAGATTGTATCTTCTCCACCACTTCTCTAGACTCTTCTCCAGCACCTTCTACATCCTTAGACACTTCTAAGGAAGCATCGGATACTCCTTAAGAGACATTAAAGACTCCGATAGTGATGGAATTGAAGCCACTTCCTATACATCTAAGGTACGCATTTCTAGGACCTAATTCTACCTTTCCGGTAATTGTTAGTTCCGATTTGAGTATTGACGAACATAGTAAACTCATGGTTGTTCTTAAGAAACATAGGAAAGCCCTAGGGTATACTATAGAGGATCTAGTAGGAATCAAACCTTCACTATGCATGTATAAGATCCTAATGGAAGAAGACTTTAGAACTTCGCGACAACCTCAAAGGCGGTTAAATCCGACCATGAAGGAGGTTGTCAAGAAGGAAATTCTTAAACTACTTGATGCAGGTATCATCTACCCTATCTCCGATAGCAAGTGGGTGAGTCCCGTATAGGTGGTTCCAAAGAAGGGAGGAATGACGGTCATCACCAATAAAAACAATGAACTCATTCCCACACGAACCGTAACCGGATGGAGGATGTGCATAGATTACCGGAAGCTAAACAACGCAACAAGGAAGGATCACTTCCCACTACCCTTCATCGATCAAATGCTTGAGAGGTTAGCACAACACTCACACTTTTGCTATCTTGACGGTTATAGTGGTTTCTTTCAGATCCCGATACATCCGGACGATCAAGAGAAGACCACATTCACGTGTCCGTGGGGTACGTTTGCCTATAGGAGGATGCCGTTCGGGCTTTGCAACGCCCCAGCCACCTTTCAAAGATGCATGATGGCTATCTTCTCGGAATATATAGAGGAAATCATGGAGGTTTTTATGGATGACTTCTCTGTTTATGGTTCCTCTTTTGATAATTGTCTTTCTAACCTTGCTCTTGTGTTACAAAGGTGTGAAGACACTAACCTAGTTCTTAATTAGGAGAAGTGTCAATTTATGGTGAAAGAAGGCATTGTATTAGGACACTTAGTCTCTAGTAGAGGGATTGAGGTGGATAAAGCTAAGATAGAGACAATAGAAAAACTTCCTCCCCCAACTTCGGTGAAAGGGATAAGAAGTTTTCTAGGACACGCTGGATTATATAGGCGTTTCATAAAGGATTTTTCCAAGATATCAAAACCGCTCACTAATTTATTAATGAAGGATGCAGTTTTTGATTTCTCGCAGGAATGCTTATATGCGTTTAATATGATTCGGGAAGCTCTAATCTTAGCCCCGATTATCCAAGTGACGTAGCCATAGGGGCTGTGCTTGGGCAAAGAAAGGAAGGACGAACCCATACCATTTACTACGCTAGCAAGACGCTAGATGAATCGCAGCTCAACTACGCCACTACCGAAAAGGAATTTTTAGCAATTGTATATGCATTTGAAAAGTTTCGCTCTTATCTTGTAGGTGCTAAGGTGATTGTGTACACGGATCATGCTGCGATCCGGTATTTTCTTGTGAAGAAGGATGCGAAACCAAGGCTGATTAGATGGATTCTTCTCCTACAAGAATTCGATCTAGAGATCCGTGACAAGAAGGGTTTGGAAAATTCTGTTGCGGATCATTTGAGTCGTCTACCACATCTAGAAGACGACCATCTACCTATAGATGACTCCTTTCCGGACGAGCATTTACACATCATAGAGGAGTGCATCGACGTGATCACCAAAGGTAACGAACCATGGTTTGCTGATTTTGTTAACTATTTGGTTTGCCAGGAATTACCACCCGGATTATCCTACGCACAAAGAAAGAAGTTCTTTAAGGATGTTCGGGAATACTTTTGGAACGAACCTCTCCTCTTTAAGAGAGGTCCAGACGGCATCATTCGGCGATGTGTACCGGAAGATGAGATGCAAAGTGTCATCCGTCATTGTCATTCACTACCTTGTGGAGGACACGCTAGTTCGAACAAGACTAGCGCTAAGGTATTGCAATCTGGATTCTTTTGGCCTACTTTGTTTAAAGATGTGCAAACCTTTGTTTCCTGCTGTGATGCTTGTCAAAGAACAAGGAATATATCTAGGAGGAACGAGATGCCTCTTAACAACATCCAAGAGGTGAAGATCTTTGACGTTTGGGGAGTAGACTTCATGGGACCTTTCCCATCATCTTGTGGAAACCAATAGATACTTTTAGCGGTGGATTATGTTTCGAGATGGGTTGAAGCAATTGCCTCTCCCACCAATGATGCCATGGTAGTGGTTAAGTTCTTTAACAAGACTATCTTCCCACGATTTGGGACACCACGGACTATCATTAGTGATGGAGGTTCTCACTTCATTGCCCGACGCTTCGAACCTCTTTTAGCTAAGTATGGGGTGCCTCACAAGATCGCCACCCCTTATTATCCACAAACTAGTGGACAAGTGGAGATCTCAAACCGGGAAATTAAAGGGATCCTAGATAAAACGGTTTCAAGGACAAGGAAGGATTGGTCTTTGAAGCTAGATGACGCATTATGGGCATACCGGACTGCATATAAGACTCCCATCGGAACAACACCATACAACCTTGTGTATGGGAAGTCTTGTCACTTGCCGGTAGAATTGGAGCATAAGGCGTATTGGGCAATAAAGTGGTTGAACTTCAGCATGAAAGAAGCGGGAGAGAAACGTCTCTTGGACCTCAATGAGCTTGAAGAACTTCGCTTGAACGCCTACGAAAACGCCAAGATCTATAAAGAAAGAGCGAAGCGTTGGCATGATAAGCATATCATCCCAAAGGACCTCAAAGAAGGAGATCAAGTTCTCCTCTTCAATTCAAGGCTTCGTCTCTTTCCAGGTAAGCTTAAATCTCGTTGGACTGGACCTTATCTAATCAAACGTGTTTTTCCCCATGCTGCAGTTGAAGTATGGGGTGAAAAGGGCGGAAGCTTTAAGGTGAACGGTCAACGACTCAAGAAGTATTCACCGGAACTCCAAGCTGAAGAGTTCGTTCCCACCGCACTCGAATAAGTGCGAATATGGTCTAGCTACGGACCTTAAACAAGCGCTTCTTGGGAGGCAACCCAAGGTATTGCACTTACGTTTTTGTTTTTGATTCATAGACTAGTATAGTTTAGACGTTCTTGTTTTGTTTTGCCTTCGATACCTTCCAGTATGTTCGTGTTTTTTGATGTAGGATCAGTGGAAGAGAAAGGGAGAAGGAAAGGTCTGAAGAAAATTGACGAAACTTGGACTTTGGCACATTACAGAGAGTTCCACGGCCAAAACCACGGCCGTGACAGCTACAGTGACCGTAATTTGTAAAAGCCTTAGAAAAATCACCAAAACCACGGTTCCGTACATTTCCACGGCCGTGGAAACCCCCGAGTGACCGTAATTTTCGAAAATATTTACGGCCACTATAAAAACCACGTTTCTTCACAAAACACACCAAAACCCCCAATTCCACGCCCAAGAATGCCGAAATCGTCCCCCTCTCTCAAATTCCCGTTCGTTAACCGTTTTGAACGATTCTTTGGCCAAAAGTGAAGCAAATTCAATCACCTACAAGATCCAAGCAACGATTCAAGCGGCAAATCATCGGAGAAGGCAGAATTCGGATTTTAAAATCCGAAAACCTAGGTTTTTTACCTCTTCTCTTACTTTGTCGATTTGCCTCAGTTTTTGCAAGAAATTTTAGGAGAACTGATTGAAATTAGGCTGGAATTAGTCTATGGCTGCTTGCTGTTGAATTTAGTGAAAATGTGCTGAGTTTTGAGAAATTTCAAACCGAATCACTGTTTCTGGACATTCCACGGCCGTGGTTTCTGAAGAACAGACCCTGGTTTTGAACAGTGATGGATTTTGTTAGAAGAATGTCGAATAGGAACAAGAAAAGGAAGGGTGATGGTCCCTCCTCTTCTCAGGCACCTCCTAGTGAACCACCATCACCCCCACCACCTAGAATTCCTAGAATCCACAAGGATTACCTTGGTGCCTTAGAAAGGATCAATAAGCGAGCGGTCATAGGACCTAGGTATTTGTTGCTTGAGGAGCTAGAGCTACTAAATGTGGTTAACGACATTACTTGGTTATTAGATAGAGCTGGGTTGATCGTCTTCTCTGCTATTCGGGAAGATGCATATGAGGAGATCACTAGGGAGTTTGTGATCTCCTTCGAGCATAGTCATGTAGACCGTACAATGTCATTCAGGCTGATGGAGGAGAACTACGAGTTCTCGATTGCTGAGTTCGGGACCTTCTTTGGGTTCCATGAGACCTTCAATGGTCGATTCCCTAGTGGCGTGTACGCCAAGGATTTTTGGGAGGACATAGCTATGGTATACGCCAGCGAGGACCGCTGGCAACCAGCTGATACCAAGGCTAAGTTGATTTATCACTTAGCCTTGAAGAGTGCTCACCGGGTGCTTTCTGAGTGTCTCTTTCCTAGGACGGAGACACCTCAGAAGATCAAGACAGATGAGCTTTATTTGTTGTATTGCATGTTGCACGGCAAGCAGGCTGACTTTGCCACCCTCTTAGCTTCTACTATGAGTAAGCTAAAGAACAAGAGGGCTGGCAATATAGGATATGGTGGGATGGTTACCAACATTGCTAGGCAGCTGGGGATCGACTTTTATGCATGCACTAGGATAGCTGCTAGACCTCTAGGACTTCAGAGCCTCATGGCTAGAGGCATTATCTTTCCTAGACATAGAGGTCCACCTACAGCTGCCATGCCTTGGGAGGATAGAGGAGGTAGAGGAGTAGCATGGATCCCCGAGTATTCCATTATGGCCGGATGCCATAACTGGAAGGAGACGTTCGCTGCCATGCATGCGAACAGACTAGTAGCCCCTCCTTACATTCCCCCTGAGCCACCGGTTGTAGATGAGGAGGAGATGAGAGGGGATGATGAGTTTGAGGTAGGAAGAGAGGAGCACGATTATAGTACCTTCCCGGATCAGCCGGATGCAGTTCCCGACCTCCCTAGACACTCTCCCCGCCCCGCTAGAGCTTCTGGTTCTTCCTCTCACCGCACCAGTGTGAGTGAAAGGCCGACATGGATGGCGGATCCTCCTGCATGGTACAACACTCAGCCGGAGTGGATGGGAGCTCCACCAGCTTGGCATGCCCAGCCACCACCTGCACCAACACCGTCAGATGCACCAGCATAGTATAGCCAGCCGCCGGGATGGTATGAGCAGCTGCCGGAGTGGGCCACCGATCTTTCCAGTAGGGTCGGAGCCTTGGAGATCCGCGCGGATGCTAGGGATGACGAGCCGACGCGCATGACCGCATGATGAGAGATATTTACCGCCAGCAGTTTGGGCGGAACTATGATCCCGACTTCTTCCCGTTTCCACCACCACCGGCACCCCAGTGAGGATGATGATGATCTACCGCCTTAGCCACTCCACCACCGTCTTGTGAGTTTTTTTTTCTTTCTTTCTTTTCTTTATTTCTTTTTGAACATTAGGGACAATGTTTGTCTCAAGTATGGGGTGGGGTGTGACTATTCGTTTGTAATAACTCTACTACTCACTTTGCTTGCTTTGATTGAGAACACCTTGCATGTTTCATTCCATCGTTACACGTTTCATTATCGCATTGCATGAAAAAGCTTTTGAAAAACCCATAAAAATCGAAAAATTTTGAAAATTTTGTGCTTCTAAGGATAGAGATGACTTCTATGATAATCACTACTTGTGAATTGAATTTTGATGACAATCGCATGCTTAAACAAATAGTGAATTGAAAAGAAATTGAATGAGTTAATTATTCCTCTTTTGCAAGTTTCATAATGTGAAGAATGTTGCCTAAATCAAATTGAGAAATCAAGGTTAAAATTACATGATAAGTTCTTATACTTCTTGTTGAAATGATTAAGGCAATTCGATTTTCTTTCTTCTTTCTTTGATCATTTAGCCCCTCAATGAAATAATGGCCTCCTTTACCTATCCGGGAATTTGGAGGAGTTGATATTTGGCATGTTTGATGTGGGAGGGCCATGAAAGCAAAATTTTTGCATTCAAAGAATAGAAAGAACTTATAGGTTTGGGGAAGTCAATCATGACGGTGAGTAACTCGGCACCATTCACATAGCCGGGTGTTTGTGTCTTGCCAAAGTCGGATTGAGCGATATTTCTAGCGGATTATGGTATGTGCATCAAGGGTTTGAGGCATCTCGCAAAATTGAGAACCGCCAATCTCCTAGGCTTCGGTTTTTGTGCACCTCTGTCCATAACTCCAAAAGTAAAGTCGAAAAATAATGTGAAAAGAAGAGAGCAAAGCTCTAATTTGAAAATGTTGCAAACCGCAAGAGAAAAAAAAAAGAAAAGAGTTGGTTATCCACTTTCCCGGATTCATGCACGACATTCCTTATAACTTCCCCTCCCTTTCTGCATTCTAGACCTTACTTGAAAGCCCTTAAGATCAAGAGAATGTTATATTACTTGGTGATCTAAATTTAAGTTTCTTATGATTGATTTTGATAATGTTTGAAGGTTATGATGCTTACATAGAAGTTTGATCAATTCATGAGTTTTCTTTCCTCTTTACTCTTTGGTTATGTATATGAGAGTCTTATGAACGAATGAAGCAAGGTTTGAGAATGATCTATTGACTAGGAAGCACACTCATCTAAAAGACGTTTTGTTTTTGAGAGTGCATCCATATTTCATCCTAACTTGAGTTTTAAAGCTTTTGAAAGACCTTGCTTGGGGACAAGCAAGTGGCAAGTATGGGGTATTTTGTTAGCATGAAATATTGTGATATTTTAGGCACGTTTTTTAGATGTATTTCATCCATTATAGTGTTCATTGATAAAACATTGAAGCAATTATGAGCTAGTTTGTCTATATTGTCGATATAGAGGTCTATATAAGCTTTGTGTTGATTGTAGGCGAATAAGAGCAAAAACCGAACGAATTAAGAGAGGATAGAGATGGATTGAGCACATCCAAGGATTGAGGACACCACAAAGAAGCTAAGGAAGATGATAGGATGAAGAATGGCACAAAACAAAGGGAATTACGAGCAACCTATGCTTCCACGCTCTAAACCACGGCCGTGGAACTTGGCAACATGAGCGTGGAGCATTCCAGAGAGTTACACGGTATAAAGTACGGTCGTGGAAGTTGTGAAGAACCGTAATCCAATTCCATGCTCTAAACCACGGGCGTGGAATTCCATATAACCGTGATTTAGGCAATCCTCTGACGAATAAAATATAGACACATTGTCTACATACATGGGCTGTACACTTATTCTATCTTTCGCTATAAAAGGATTGAAGGAGGGAGATTTCGGCACCTTCGCTTACGCTTGCTTGCACGTGCCTAGGGTTCCAGTTGGATGTGCGGAGATTGCCATTTTGCAACGGAGATTTGCAAAGGCTTGAAGATTTGGGAGTTGCGCTTTGTCCTTAGGTTTGATTAGAAGACGGATTGACATCCCGTTCTTCGTTCTTATCAAGGATTGTGATTTGTTTGTGTTATTCCAAATCCGATATACATCATTACCTTTGTTTGTGGATTTGAGATTGATTTGAAGTTTATTGAAGGTTTTCATCTTTCATTCTTCTTAATCTTGAATTTGATATCATAATGACTGTTGTTGGCTAAAACCCTTTAGCAATTCTAAGGTGAAGGGTTGATAGTTGTGGCTTAGATGATGATAGATCGATCGTAAACAGATTGGACCCTGAGAGTTAGAGAGATTCGTCGATGAGCCAGAATCACGGTGTGTTCTTGAGTTCCACTGTAACACCCCAAATTCTGAGAACTCGGGGAGCTACTGGTTAGGACCTCGCAATGGGTCCCGACCTTAGTTTGACAACAATTTAACTTGGATCTTACAACAAGGCACAAAAGTGTTTAAAACATTTGAAAACTTTAAACAATATATACATGAAGAATATGTATCAGCCTTACAAAGCAAAGGTACCAAAACGACATATATGAAGAACATAAGACATTCCCGTCCCCAACTAAATGAGTACGTGGACCCGGCTGACCATTCCCTCCGGATCCCTCTACAACTGTTTTAACCTGCAAGACATCTACAAGCGGTATAAAACCGTTAGCTAACATTCTATGCATAAGTATAAAGGTAAAAGCACAAACACACAACATACACAATCAACATGCAACACTCAATCCTTTTATTATCTTTAATTAGGTGATAGGTTATTACTAATGATACTTATTTTGTGACGCGAGGGATTCCCAAACCTCGCCCCTGTCCCCGTTTACCAACGCGGAATGGTACTAATGCATTTGACCGTCTACCGGACTGGGCTGGTCGCAGGGAACCTCCTAGACTCTCGCAAGAGCTAGGCAGATGATGTCACGACCCGTTATCATACACTTGGGCCAATTACGTAAATAATAAAGTCGGCCTAATCCGGTTTCGTTGTTTATCATAACTAACAAACACCACTCATACACATTACACTCATACAAGAAGCCAGCTAAATAAGTCCGTGGACTTACCAGAATCAGATCTCGACTCTCTTAATCACAACTCAATCTGTAACTGTATAACTCGGTTGCCTGTCAAAGGAGGCAAGTGTGTCAGCACACTTTCTTGGTAATTAGAAGTCTAAGACTTCTAAGGTAGTAGGTCCTATTAGAACATAATTTAATACAGTACCAATTTATGGTAAAATGACTATTTTACCCTTGGTCCCGGAATTTCCAAAAGCTCGGAATATGTACTTAAATTATAATTTGAGGCTAACTAACTCTATTCTACTCCCTAGGATGATTTTAGGTAACAACTAGAAAAACTACCCATTTTCTATTTCCCGAAAAGTCACTAAAGTTCAACTACAGCTTCAAATATAAAATTTGAATAATCTTATAAAAATTTCGAAATAATTCCCTAGATCATCTATGATATCCCATCTACTCGTAGGAGAAAGAATTTCTTAAAACTGTTAAAACATCGCTTCTACAAAAAAATTTCTAAAGTTGGATACAACACTTAACAAACAGCACACTGTCTTAACTTTGAAAAATCATAACTCCTAAACTACTCGCTGGATTTATCCCAAATTTTGATATGTTCTACTACAAAATCTTATCTCTAATATATCCAAAATTCAGACGCAAAGGAGATCAAAATCCTATTTAAAACTATCTCACAAAACCGAATTTCAGCACAACAGAAAAACTGCTTACGACTCAATAATGGAAAAATCATAAATCCCAAACCACTCGTTGGATGCCTCTAAAATTTTAATATGATCTACAACAATATGTCAACTATATCATATCCAAAATTTAAGCCCAACGGAGATCAAGAGCTTATTCAAAACCATCTCACAAAACAGCATCACTTGCTGTTTTCCTCAACACTCAGCACATATATACAAAACACAATAACTCTCAAACCGTAACTCCGATTCTTCCCAAATTTTAGTATGTTATACTATACAATATCGACTAAAACATATCCGAAAATCAACTAGAAAGGAAGAGTCTAGCATACCCAAAAATGGACCTGAAGTTGACTGCTCCACACTTCCGAAAATTCTGGAAAACGCAAGAATTTGTACAGCTCTCCTACGGTTGTTCTGAGTAGGTTTAACAGACGAAACGGGTACACATTAGGCAAGGAAAAGGTGGACTGAAGTGTAGTGTAGCAAGGGTTGAATGAAATTCACTTACACTACTCCGGCTTCCGGCGAGGCTTTGCAGCGAGCAACCCCAAAAGAGATAGACGACTAGCTGTTGTAAGTTCTCTCCTCTGCTGGCTCCTTTCCTTGCAATTTCTTGTGGTTGGAATGTTGCTGAATGTGTGCAGAAGCCAGCTAGATGCAGCGTGAATGTGGAGCGTGAATGTGGACTGGGAAATGGGACAATGGCGTTGCAACTATCGTCCCTTCTGGCGTGAAAAAATAGGGGCTGTTTCAGATGTTAATTTGCCTCATTTATGCTGCTGTTACGTGATATAAGGAAGGGGAAGCGCTGGCAATTAAAACGTGGAAGATAGGGTAACGTTGTGCTTCCTGGGCTACGAAGTAAGGAGCAGGCTGATGGAGTTCTGGGCTGCTGTAAGTCTCATTAGGCAGCTGAGTGTATGGGCTGCTGAAGGTGTGATTACTGGGCAACATAAATTCGATGTGGGCTGGGGCAAGGCAAGAAAACGAGCTGGATGGAGAGGGCTGTTAATGGGCTCGTAACCAGCCTCTCCTGGACTGCTGCAGGTTGGGCTCGAAGTCAAGTTGGGCTGAAATTAAGGTAAGAATAGTGGCTGAAACATGCAAGAAAGATGGGCTAAATTGCTTGTCAAAAATCTGTCAAAACTCGTCATGGCCTTGTCAGGCCCATGAATGAGTTTGTCACAGATATGTCGGGCTTTGTCATGGCCTCGTCTCAGCTTAGTCCTGAACTCGTCACAGCTTGTCATGATCTCGTCTCAGCTTAGTCATGACCTCGTCACATCTTGTCATTGATAAGAATGAATTATAATAACTAGGGTTTGATATAAATCTATCATTTTATGTGAATTAGATTCTACATAAAATAATAGATAATTGTAAGGATTATAGTTTGATATAATTTTATCATTTTATGTGAATTAAATTCTACATAAAATAATGGATATTTCTAAGGATTAGAGTTTGATATAATTTTATCATTTTATGTGAATTAACTTGTACATAAAATAATGAAATTTGTGAAGGAAGAGATACTAGATAGAATGGGAAACCGTCAACGGTGGAATTAGACGGAATAAAAATTCCGGATATTACATCAGTACCCCCTTAAAATAAGTTTCGTCCCGAAACTTAGGACAAGGTACTTAATTAAACGACTTCCATAAATAAACTGGTATGTCCTAGTGTTCGCTCCAAACGGTGTGTGCAAGCTTTAAATTTATAACCCTAGACTTAAGCTTAAAACAAGGATGCGAACCCGCAGTGTACGGGTCAATCGTAGTAAAAGCAAGAAAATTCCAGGGGTCGATCACAGGGACTCGGTGAAACAAAGTCAATACGGTGTGCTTATGTCAATACTAACCACAAGAGCGATTAACACAATCAAAGATGAATAAGAAGTCAATAAAGCAAACATGCAATTCTAGGGATTAAAGCATCTAGTTGTGGTTCCAACTCAAGTTCTATAGATAAGCGGACAAAGCTGAGATTTTTGCGTGGGGAAGGTGTTTCTAAAGTGGAGTAGATCACCGGGTAAGTCTCACTACACACTAATCTTAAACCGTAACTCCTATTACCGGGTAAGTCTCAAGGAATCAAGATAAAGAACTATAACCTCAAACTAACACACCATCTAAGGGAATAGAATCAACCTTTACCGGGTAAGTCTCAGGCTAACTCACAAAGATGGGATGGAAGCACACTCAAACCCCAATAAAGGATAAACCTTTATTACCTACACTTATGATCGTTGGTACACAAACTAAGGAATTACCGGGTAAGTCTCATCCTAAGCTTGCTTTGAACCAGGAAAGGTGTAATAAGAATAGGATTTGGCAAACTCTAACACTTAACTCTCAGTTATGGATCAGATAAGTCACCTCGGTCAGCCAGTTTCCACCCCGGCCGAGATGTTCATCGACTGAACGAGATGCTTAGGGTTAAGGTTAAAGACTCGAACTTTCAGGATCCTACTGGAATCTAAGATTATTCTATCATTGTTTTTCCCACAACCTTCAGCCAATCACCCTAGAATCACACAAGGAAATTAGCCACTCATCATCATGAAAGTATTAATCAAATATATGGTAAGAAGGTGAATATTTGAACAAAGAAGAATTTAATGAAAAGACTTCAATAACTGAATCAAATATCACAACAAAGCGTTCCTTGGATAGCAATCCAACAAGACAAGACAACAAGTGAGGGAATTGAAGACAATCTTACAAAACCCTCCAAGAGCTATAAAAGCTATGGACTTCAACCTTCCTTCAACCTTCAAAAAGGTTCTTCAAATCTCTCCCAACTGGAGTAGGGTGCTGCTGCTGTGTGCTATAAACCCTGATCGACGATATAGCGTGATGTCCAGCTCTAAGCGGATGCCGGAATTATGGGAAATCCGACCCTTTTTATAGGAAAATAACCCTCCAAAGATAATAAATCTTAGAAAGATATTTTCCCATAAATATAGGTAAAATATATGATTCTGCATATCTCCTTCCTTCCAGGAGCCAAACCCAAAAATATAAGATCTCTTTCCAATTTTAAAAGATCTCAGCCAAGAATAAAATATTCTCGCCGCGTCCTAGGTATTCGCCTCGGTCGAGTCGGCGTCTCTGGATCACCTCGGTCGAGGTGAATCTCTGATCAACCGAGGTGAGTCACAACTGAATGCGAAATCTCTCAAAACTGGTCCAAAGTAAATCTTTAATCCATGGCTATGCTTCCTGGATGTAGCTCTAAATGACTCATGACTCCTTTCGCTCCTTTTTGATGCAAAACGTACCAAATTACCTGCAATTACAACAAAACTAGGTGTAGACCTCGATCCTCGCAAAGGTAGATGAAATGGTAGTAAAATCACATAATGCACATGCAAACATGCAGATTATGAAAGATAAAACGTCCAAACAAACCCCAAAATATAGACTATAATTCATGTAATCAAAATACCCCATACTTAGCCCTTGCTTGTCCCCAAGCAAGTTCCTTATATAGAAGACAAGGTAGAATGGATTATAGGTTATAAAAATCACTGAAAAAGTCTTTCAAAAACATTTTATGGTGTGCAACTACCATAGATCACTCTAAGAGAGTACTTCCTTGAATTTAAAAACTCAACATGATCAAAACATTTTATAAATATAGGAAAGTTGTTCATCTTTGCATAAAATCATAGAATGCATAATAAATCATAATTATCAAAATTAATCATGTATAATCCGATTTAAACCGCTAAGTCAATCAACAAGCTCAAGGTCTCAAGGGCTTCCCAAAAGAAAGGTCAAGAAACGTGTAGGGTAGGGATGTATATAAGGTAATGTGGTGCTAGAATCCGGGAAAAGGATGAACTTCACTTTCACTTTGACTTGCAACATCTTCCACCAATAAGCTTTGCTTATTTCACACTTTTTCTTTTTGCTTTACTTTTTGGGATGCATGGACAGAGGTGCACAATAACCGAAGCCTAGGAAATCTGCAATCATCAATTTCTCGAGATGCATCAAACCTTTGATGCACATACCATGTCCCGTTAGGAATATCGCTCAATCCGACTTTGGCAAGACACAAACACCCGGCTATGTGAATGGTGCCGAGTTACTCATCTTCATGATTGACTTCCCCAAACCTATTATTACTTTCTAACACTTTCACTTCCAGCCAACTTCTCAACTTTTACTTCACTTGTTTTCACCACTTCGCTTGCTTCCAAATTCCCGGATAGGTAAAGGGAGGCAAAATGTATATGAGGGGCTAAGCATGATCAAGAAGAAGAAGAAGAAGATGATGAATTGCCTTGGTCTTTCCAAGAAGAAAGTGAGAGAACTTAACCTGCGGTGTCAACCTTCAAATTCAACATAATTTGGATAAAAACAAAGTATTAAACATGCCAATAATTTCAAACAAAGCATTTAGCAACTTAAACATATTATAAAACCTTTCAAACACATAAAGAATTTAAAACCAGTCAGTAAACAAGATCTTCACTGAGATCATATCCAGATAAGTAACACAAAAAATCGTTTTCGAAAACTCTCAGTTAACACACCTCGGTCGAGGTGTTCTTGGTTCAACCGAGGTGAAATGCCTCGTTTGGCCAGAATCTCCCCGGTCGAGGTCAAAAATTTTTTTTTAAAACCATTTTTTTTTTTTTTCGGTTTCGACGTTTTTCTCAATCAAATAACCTGTAGGTATGCATGTAATATCAGATAATCATATAAAGGCAACTGAAGCATAAATATGAAAATATCCGATAAATAAAGTGTCATACATCAAAAGGTAGTCGAATAAATACATCACGTAGTCAGATAAGTACAAACACCCCATACTTGGGACACACTGTCCCAGTGGGTCAAATAAAAAAAAAAGTCTAATCATGAGAGTACTCACCGGATAAATGGCCGAACTGCATAAAAATAGAATAAAGAAAGTCCTGCAGCTCCTCAATAGTCTCGATCCGGTGGTGGTGGTGGTGGCACATACGGATACTGAGCCGGGTCGAACGGATAGCCCATAGTCTGCTGGAACTGTAGCTCCATCATCCTGCGCTGATAGTGCTGCTCCTCTAACATCTGATGAGTCCAGCTGTCAATGTGTCGGTCCTGGGCAACAAATCTCTCATGCATGTCCACAATAAGGGCAGCATAAGAGTCTATCATCTGATCTGTCAGGTCGTCGATCCGGCGATGAACCTCAGAATCTCTATGGCGGCGTGTCCGACGCCTAGCAGATCTAGCGGGAGGTGCAGCAGGTGCAGGCTCCGTATCCTCCTCGTCGTCCAAGTCTATGATCGGTGGCGCGCTCATCCCTGCAGTATCTGTCCCTGTATCCATCGGGACACCACCATCTCTCTCATCCGTCGTCTCCTCGTCGTCGTCATCCTCCTCCTCCTCAACAGGGGCAGCTGCTGCCTCTCTATGATCCTCCATCAGAGGAGCCCAAGCTGTCTCGTTTCGGTCGATTCGCTCGATTTCTTTGCAGATCTATTGTTGCAATCGATTCCTCTACCCTTCAATCACAGTTTAGAAGCAGAAATCTTCGAAAACGAGCAAGGAACGAGAGAGAGCGAAGTGGACTGTCGCCGCGGTTGAGGTGAAGAAGATAAAAAGGTAAAAATAAATTTTTTTTTTCCAATTTATACCGTTCCTGGATCTGCTGTCACCTCGGTCGAGATGGTCTCTACTGGACCGA
The DNA here is from genome assembly GCA_033239125.1 of Fagopyrum homotropicum. NCBI lineage: Eukaryota > Viridiplantae > Streptophyta > Magnoliopsida > Caryophyllales > Polygonaceae > Fagopyrum > Fagopyrum homotropicum. Next base: position 55,021,282 of record BSWB01000002.1, on the reverse strand, counting down.
GGTGGTATGGACCGAGGTGGTTCTGCAGAAACCCTAGTCGCCTCGGTTGCTCAAGAATCAACTCGGTCGAGGTGCTCTGACAGTAACCGAGATGCTTCTTTCTTCTCAGAATCTCGAACTTCCGTCCTTCCAGTTATGCTCTTTCCTTAGATATTCCCTGTTGTCTGTCCAGAACGCCGAAAACAAAGCAAAGCAAAGCAAAAACAAAAACTATCTAAACTAGACTAGAAAACGGGAAAAGAAAGCAATACCTTGGGTTGCCTCCCAAGAAGCGCTTGATTTAAGGTCGCTAGCTGGACCATGATGCGTCTCAAATGAGGTATATTGGTGCAACCTCCTCAACCGGCGTTTCCGGTTGGTATTTCTTAAGTCTATGACCGTTGACCTTGAAGCTTCCGCTAGTTTTGCCCCATATCTCAACTGCACCATGAGGGAAAACATGTTTCACAACGTAAGGCCCGGTCCATCTAGATTTCAACTTACCTGGAAAAAGGCGGAGGCGGGAGTTGAAGAGTAAAACTAAGTCTCCTTCGTTAAGCTCCTTTGGGACGATACGCTTGTCATGCCATCTCTTCGTCCTTTCCTTGTAGATTTTGGATTTCTCATAAGCGTTCAAACGCAGCTCCTCCAGCTCGTTAAGTTCCAATAGTCGCTTCTCACCAGCCTCTTTGATATCGAAATTCAACCATTTGATAGCCCAATATGCCTTGTGTTCCAATTCAACGGGCAAGTGGCAAGACTTCCCATTTACCAAATTATAAGGAGTGGTGCCTATGGGAGTCTTGAATGCGGTCCTGTATGCCCAAAGAGCATCGTCCAACTTCATGGACCAATCCTTCCTCATTCTAGAGACGGTCTTCTCCAAAATTGCCTTGATTTCTCTATTCGAGATCTCGACCTGTCCACTAGTTTGAGGGTGGTAAGCAGTTGATACCTTGTGGGTTACCCCATACTTTGATAGAAGTGCCTTGAACTTCCGGTTGATGAAATGCGTTCCTCCATCGCTAATGATGATGCGTGGAGTTCCAAATCGTGGAAAGATAGTTCTATTCAAGAACTTCACAACCACTTTGGCGTCGTTAGTGGGAGAAGCAATGGCTTCAACCCATCTAGAGACGTAATCAACTGCAAGGAGAATGTAGAGGTTTCCTCCGGAGGATGGGAAAGGTCCCATGAAGTCAATCCCCCATACATCAAAGATTTCCACTTCTTGGATGTTATTAAGTGGCATCTCGTTCCTCCTTGATAAGTTCCCTGTTCTTTGGCATGCATCACAAGAGACAACAAAAGATTGCACATCCTTAAATAATGTAGGCCAAAAGAAACCGGAACGCAATACCTTAGCGCATGTTTTATCGGTGCTAGCATGCCCCCCACAAGGAAGTGAATGACAATGCCTTATGACGCTATTAACTTCATCCTCCGGAACGCACCTTCGAAGCATCCCATCCGGTCCGCGCTTGAATAGCAACGGCTCGTCCCAGTAGTAATGTCGTACTTCCTTGAAGAATCTTTTCTTTTGAGAGTACGTCAATCCGGGCGGTATCTCCTGGCAAACAAGATAGTTCACAATATCAGCGTACCAAGGACCTTTATTATCAGAAAGTTTGTGGATGGAATGCTCCACCAACAGTGGATGAATATCAGAGGAGGGAGTAAGAAATTTGTTATTCTCAGTAATCTCAGTTGACATTATCTCGCCATCGACCTCGGTCGAGGCGCATAAGCGTTGACCGAGATGTTCTTCGGTCGCCTCGCTCAGTCCAGAAAGTGCCTCGGTCGAGGTACTGCTACTGGATCCGAGACTGGAGATCTTCGTCTCCTGGATTAGCTTCTCAGTTTTAGCTCCTGGATCCTCTTCCAGTGCCTTCAAGCTCCGTATATCTGCATCACAAGAAGCATCTATACCTTCCTCCATTAAACTGAAGCTAATAACTCTTTCGAGTGGATCGTTAATAAGGATAGAGCTCACCAATTCTCTTGATTCTTCTTCATCGTAGATGTTGAAGATATCATCAGTTAGTTGCTCCCCTTTCATGGCTGCAAGTAGCGCGAACTCTACCTCATCGCCACCAACGTTGAATTTCAACTTGGCGTGCTTGCAATCCACGTTGCAACCCGAAGTTGCTAGAAATGGTCTCCCGAGAATAATAGGAACAGGATAATCTGCGGGAATGTCAAGTACAACAAAATCTATGGGAAGATAGAAGTTACCTAACTTGACCGGAACGTCCTCCAAAATGCCCACGGGATGGGTAATGGAGCGATCCGCCATGTAAAGTCGAATCTTGACCGGCTTGGGCTCTCCAAGACCGATCTTCGTGCATAGCTCCAGCGGGATGATGCTCACGCTGGCTCCTAGATCACAAAGGGCTTCACAAGTGACATTCCCAACTTGAATGGGAATACAAAATGAGCCGGGATCTCTCAACTTAGGTGGCATCTTTTCCTTCATGATTTTGATAAGCTCCGAAGATTTAGATGTCATCCTAACTTCACCAACATCCTCCAGCTTCCTCTTCCTTGATAAGATTTCTTTTAAGAACTTCCCATAGGCGGGCATACCTAAAATAGCATCAAGGAAAGGAATATTAATATGTAGCTTATTCATCAAGTCAAGAAACTTACCAAAGTGCTTGTCTAGATGTGCTCTGGCTCTGGACTGAGGGAATGGAAGTGGTGGTTTGTATGCAGGAGGTGGAACATAAGTTTCTGTCGTCCCTCCTGCTTTCTGTTGCTCCGCCTCGGTTGGCATCTCGGTCGAGGTGTTCTTCGACTGGATCTGGACCGAGGTGGTCTGCGTCGAGCGAGGTACTGGATCTGCAGTTTTGAGTCCACTCCTCGTCGTTATGGCCATGCATTGGCCCTTAGGGTTAGTTTCCGTCTTTGCTGGAAGCTTCCCTGGATCTCTTGGCGCTTCATTCGCCTTATTAGCAAGTTGTTGTTCGAAGGACTTTTGGGCCCTCGAAAATGAAGTCATAGAATTCTCCATAGCGCTAAGCTTGATCAAGATTGCCTCCAGAACTGCGTCTTTCTTTTCTGGCTGAGACGAACTTGATCCTTGCCCTTGGCTTTTCAATGGAGTAGAAGAAGAAGAAGGGGAAGAGAGGAAAGGGTTAGAGGAATCATTAGAGTTGGAGTTTGAATGATTGTTACCGTAGTTTTGGTTATTCGCCCTCCAGTTGTTGCTATTAGACCCTCTATTGTTGTTGTTGTAGTTGTTGTTTCGGGGACCGTTGTTGTTGTTACGGTACCCGTTATTGTTGTTGTTCCTTTGCCCTTGCTCTTCCTTCTTAGTTTGAGCCATCAAGAGCTCCTTCAATTGCTTCACGTCATTCGTCAAAGACGTGAGTTGATTGTTGTTGGATTGAGTCTCTTGAAAGTTGGCTCTTTTAACTCCACCTTCAGCTCCTTGGTGGGTATATTTCTCCATGTGCAAGGCTTGCTTCTCAATGAAGTCCCAAGCCTCATCAATCGCCATGTCCATGAAGGTACCGACGGAGAGTAGTTGGAGATTGAACTGGGTGCTTCCGTCCAACCCTTTGAAGTAGATCTCCAACAACTCGATCTTTGGAATCCCATGATGTGGGCAATCCAAGAGGATATCCTTGAACCGCTCCCAAGATTTGGACAAGCTCTCCTTGTCCTTCATAATGAAAGCGTTGATCTTCCCTCTCATTTCAGCGGTCTTTGAGGGGGGAAAGAATTTGGTCAAGAATTCCGTAGTCATCTCCTCCCATGTGCTAATTTTTCCTGGAGGAAGAGATTGATACCAAGTAAGAGCTCTATCTTTTAAAGAAAAGTAAAAAGGTCTTAGCTTGTAGTTGTTATTCTCAATTCTGGGGGGTCGCAAGGTTTCCATCAAGATCTCGTAGTTTTGAAGATGTTGATGCGGCGACTCTTTCTCTAGCCCTCCGAATTGGCATTGGCGAATCATGGCTAGAACTTGCGGTCGAAGTTCGTAGTCATGATCTGCTGGATCTCCTAGGTTCACTCCTGGACGCCTCAGCTGTTGATTAGGGTCCATCCTTTGCCCTAGGGTTTGTGGGATTCCTGCAAGAAGAACATCTCGGACTGGTATCCGAGGTGGAAGTACATCGGCCGGGGCGTCAGGTACTGGAATCTGCCTCGGTCGCGGGTCAACTACTGGATCCTGCATCGGTCGAGGATCAACAGGAGGATCTTCCCTCGGTCGAAGTAGAATCTGGTCTCGTATGACTGCTATCTCAGCTTCGATTGCTGCAGTCTTGGTGCGATTCTCTTCTTTCTCTTGCCTTAGTTCTTCCTTGCTGAGGCGTAGCAGCTCTAGTGCCTCTTTCAATTGGGCCGCAAGATCACGATCGTCTTGTTGGGCCATCTTCGCTTCTCTTAAGCGTCGCCTGTATGTCTTTTCTGGTTCGGGATCGTAAGGAACGATTTCCTTCCCAGCGCGGGTTCTTCGCATATACCTAAGAAAGAACCTGCAAAAGTCACTCAAGTAGAGTGGTTAGATGAAACGGGGCAATCGCCCCAAGAGCAAACCGTACCGGCTCGGTCTAGACCAAGTCCCCGGCAACGGCGCCAAAAACTTGTTCGCTCCAAACGGTGTGTGTGCAAGCTTTAAATTTATAACCCTAGACTTAAGCTTAAAACAAGGATGCGAACCCGCAGTGTACGGGTCAATCGTAGTAAAAGCAAGAAAATTCCAGGGGTCGATCACAGGGACTCGGTGAAACAAAGTCAATACGGTGTGCTTATGTCAATACTAACCACAAGAGCGATTAACACAATCAAAGATGAATAAGAAGTCAATAAAGCAAACATGAAATTCTAGGGATTAAAGCATCTAGTTGTGGTTCCAACTCAAGTTCTATAGATAAGCGGACAAAGCTGAGATTTTTGCGTGGGGAAGGTGTTTCTAAAGTGGAGTAGATCACCGGGTAAGTCTCACTACACACTAATCTTAAACCGTAACTCCTATTACCGGGTAAGTCTCAAGGAATCAAGATAAAGAACTATAACCTCAAACTAACACACCATCTAAGGGAATAGAATCAACCTTTACCGGGTAAGTCTCAGGCTAACTCACAAAGATGGGATGGAAGCACACTCAAACCCCAATAAAGGATAAACCTTTATTACCTACACTTATGATCGTTGGTACACAAACTAAGGAATTACCGGGTAAGTCTCATCCTAAGCTTGCTTTGAACCAGGAAAGGTGTAATAAGAATAGGATTTGGCAAACTCTAACACTTAACTCTCAGTTATGGATCAGATAAGTCACCTCGGTCAGCCAGTTTCCACCCCGGCCGAGATGTTCATCGACTGAACGAGATGCTTAGGGTTAAGGTTAAAGACTCGAACTTTCAGGATCCTACTGGAATCTAAGATTATTCTATCATTGTTTTTCCCACAACCTTCAGCCAATCACCCTAGAATCACACAAGGAAATTAGCCACTCATCATCATGAAAGTATTAATCAAATATATGGGAAGAAGGTGAATATTTGAACAAAGAAGAATTTAATGAAAAGACTTCAATAACTGAATCAAATATCACAACAAAGCGTTCCTTGGATAGCAATCCAACAATACAAGACAACAAGTGAGGGAATTGAAGACAATCTTACAAAACCCTCCAAGAGCTATAAAAGCTATGGACTTCAACCTTCCTTCAACCTTCAAAAAGGTTCTTCAAATCTCTCCCAACTGGAGTAGGGTGCTGCTGCTGTGTGCTATAAACCCTGATCGACGATATAGCGTGATGTCCAGCTCTAAGCGGATGCCGGAATTATGGGAAATCCGACCCTTTTTATAGGAAAATAACCCTCCAAAGATAATAAATCTTAGAAAGATATTTTCCCATAAATATAGATAAAATATATGATTCTGCATATCTCCTTCCTTCCAGGAGCCAAGCCCAAAAATATAAGATCTCTTTCCAATTTTAAAAGATCTCAGCCAAGAATAAAATATTCTCGCCGCGTCCTAGGTATTCGCCTCGGTCGAGTCGACGTCTCTGGATCACCTCGGTCGAGGTGAATCTCTGATCAACCGAGGTGAGTCACAACTGAATGCGAAATCTCTCAAAACTGGTCCAAAGTAAATCTTTAATCCATGGCTATGCTTCCTGGATGTAGCTCTAAATGACTCATGACTCCTTTCGCTCCTTTTTGATGCAAAACGTACCAAATTACCTGCAATTACAACAAAACTAGGTGTAGACCTCGATCCTTGCAAAGGTAGATGAAATGGTAGTAAAATCACATAATGCACATGCAAACATGCAGATTATGAAAGATAAAACGTCCAAACAAACCCCAAAATATAGACTATAATTCATGCTATCACCTAGTCTCACTAAAATGAAATTTCCTTTTCTAAACTTCTCTAACCTTATCAAAACGTAACAAAAAAAAATGGTCGTTACATCAGATCCCCCTCAAAATAAGTTTCGTCCCGAAACTTAAGGTAAGACAATCCTGATCGGCCTTTAAGGCACCAACTGGGTGTGTTTGATCACTATGCAAAAGTCTCGTCGTTTCCACATCTAATTATCCCGCACATCAAGGTTACCAAAAGAACACATCACTGACTAACACTCAATCATGAAATAAACAAGTAGTCAAACAATATCACACATACAAGGTCAAGCCCTAACTCGTCACTCCCGAGGTTACAACTATCGCTACATGGGTCTTTGAAAGGTTACGTCTCTTACTATCTCCAATCTTAGGTAGCCTTATCGGATTTTCATACAACCACTAAATCTTAAATCTTTTCAGGTAGTTAGATCACAAGCGTATGTTACCACGTTCTACAGTGGTTACCGGATATCTCACCGGTATCATCCGGCTCAACTGTTTGATCCTCTAATATGATAACCTAACCCGTGCCTGGTAGGTATCTCCCCCCTGAAATTCACAAACCCAGTTCCCAAACTTAGTCTCCGTGGAAAACTGAAGCTACCCTCTCCAATAAGGTGAGGAAAACTAGTCCATCAGTCACTTTTAAACCGCTTTAAAACTTCCAATGGTTTTCCTTACACAAATCACTTCTAGATCCTTTGATGACCCTACGGAAAAAAAATGATCTATTCAACTTTCTTCCCTCTGTTATGACCACTTGCTTCCGGCCTTCTGAAAAGGTTCTGACTACTCAATAATTGTTAACATACCATCAGCAGTGCACTCTTTTCTCCACCATGGTTATCAGACCGATAATATCCCTTTGACATAAAAGCAACTCGGATCCGTTCCGACATAACATTACACAAAAAAAATCTACTCCGAAATTATGCTTTCTTTAAGCACGGTTACTAGGTTACAAGTATGCTCCCGTCGCTTCTCTTTCTTATGTATCTTCGACTCAGGATGGTAGTTACTCACTTTGAGCTTTCTAGTGCAGGCCATGCACAATACTTTTATTACATCCTTAATTCTTTCCTAATCCATCCAGAAAACTCAGTCTAGAGTATTCCATTAGTATGGAAGTCCAAAACTACTTGTCTAGCAACATGTAGCAAAGCCATCACTCTTCCCTCGGATCCCTAATAGGGTTCTAGTCTCCTTCTATTACCTCTACATGCCCATAAGTTTCCGTACAACATTTCCAGTCACTCACATAGCCTATCTCACGTTTCTTCCAACTAGAATGCATTTCCCCAACTATCGCCATCTTAAACTCGACACGACATCCATCAGTACCCTTGAGCTTCTTGTTTGTGGGTTACGACCCACCACACTTCCGCTGCGCTACTTTGCTTCTCCTGTTGTCATTTATTAATCCTAAGGACATTTTCTGTAAGTACGAAATGATTGACCTCAAAACTCTTTCTCCCAATTACACCATGAGTCGTATACGGATGAAGTACCAAGTACCTTCTTTACTTGCCTTAAGAAAATAAAACAACGATTGAAAAACAACTTCTTCCGCTTACTTTCTTAATTCTTCTACCAAGGATCCAAACTCTCTGAATTGACCGGAGTTTGATCTTTACTAGCCAAGAGGTAACCCTTAAAACGTTTCTCTTTATACCTTTAATTCATCCAAGAAGGTTATAGTTGCCTACTTGAGGGAAGCCTCTAAGGCGTCGGTAAGCTACTCCATAGATCCACAGTCACAAATATCTCTTCTTAACGGCACATAACTCATCAATACCCAACAATACTTGCACGTTCTTGGTTGACATCGGTCAGTCTATAATTGACTTATCTCAATCTCATATCTCTATTGGTATTAAACTTTTGGTGCACATCACCTACTAGATTAATACTTTTATCCTTCTTTAGTTCGTCTTATCTTTCACTCTTCTTCTTCCCTTGGGACCACTTTCTTTCTCAAGTCTCACTGTGCCATTCGACTGACGTTAAAAGTTGTTCCTAACACTCCACGATAGATGGTAAGCGTCTTGTAGTTCCGATGACCTTTAATTACCTCCCAATTGTAATCCCTTTACAGGGAGCGTCTATGTTGATGACCTATGTTCTGTTATAAATGGGGTTACCTTAGACTCTTTAGTCCACCACACAATTCTCACAAGCACAGGTTCCTTAATCGGCGTTGTTTGTAATATTTCCTTCCAATTCTCTATTAACTATGTTACCGGCTTCGATCCTTTCGATACTGGCGTTGTGATTCTTCTTAGAATTCTTATCTTGAAAGAAGACAAAACGTCTCCCGGCTTGTGAAGTCTATCTTTCGCTCTTACATTAAGTTGTAAGTCTCCAGTCCATGTTAATTGTGATCTGTCAAAATTTCCTTAGCTAGTAGGTAAACAGTTGCTCACAACAATCCTTTTATACTTCTTTAGTTCGTTCTACCTCCCACCGTTCCGCTTCTTATAGGTTAACTCCATTTCTCTAGTCCGATTGTGTCATTCATCTGGCATAAATAGTCGTTTCAAGTTTTCACGATAGCTTGCAAGCGTCTTTGAAATTCTTATGGCCGTAATGATCATCCTCTTGCAGTTCCTTTTGCATGGACCATCTGTGTTGATGGCTTAGGTCCCGTGATAATTCGGGTTACCCTGGACTCTCGAGTCTAGCATGGCCGTTCTCCCATACAGATTTCTCCACTAGAGTTAGTGGCAATATCGCCTTTATGAAACTCCGTTGACCCTACTACAGGCTTCCATTCTTTAGATATTGGCGTCACGATTTCTTTCAAACTACTTATATCTCTGAGGAGGTCAAACCTCCCCACGATTGTGGAGTCTGACTTTTCGCTTTTACACTCAATTGTAGGTCTTCATTCCGTGCACCTTAGATTCTCGCACCCGGATTGACACTTTGTCTCTTCTGGTTTCTCATGCCCATAATGGTCTATGGGGCATCCGCCTCGATGGTAATGTCCTTGATTCCGCAATCTTGGTTGTACTCAATTCTACTTGTCTCGTTCCAATATTATTATCTCTACTCCGCACTCTTGTAGTCTCTTGCATGGTTCTTATAATTCATCTCTCGGCTTCATACAACCAAGTCCCTTGTATGACCTTCTATTTCGTCTGTCCGAGTTGACTCAGGAATTTCTTCCTCATCCGATTGTGCTTGTGGTAACAATTATCTTCACAACTTTACTTCCTTGCTCACTTGTTGTTTGGATACTTTGTAAGGATCACCAAGCAGCCTACCCGAGTATAATTCTCAATTCAGGGTTCGATTTCATTGCCTCGTGTTGAAAACTCTTCAAGTCCGCTACCGATTTATAATGAGACGATAATCGCTTCATTATATCACAACTAAAGGATACAAAATATCCTTTAGGATACTAACATGCTATACATATACATATATATAATCATACATTAGAACATATCGATATAAGTCTATATACTAACTAACACACCTATCATTCTAAGCTGCAGAGATCCACGGAGAGCGATGGTAGTCCGACGTACTACTAACCCACAACCCGACTATGCTCGTGTAAAAACATAAATCCGTTTTGAAAATTTAAGACCCCTTTCGGGTTCTAGTTATTTTATACAATCGGTCTTTCAGAAGATTTCAAGTGCCATTGTTGCCAACCCAGAGCTCTGATACCACATTGTAACACCCCAAATTCTGAGAACTCGGGGAGCTACTGGTTAGGACCTCACAATGGGTCCCGACCTTAGTTTGACAATAATTTAACTTGGATCTTACAACAAGGCACAAAAGTATTTAAAACATTTGAAAACTTTAAACAATATATACATGAAGAATATGTATCAGCCTTACAAAGCAAAGGTACCAAAACGACATATATGAAGAACATAAGACATTCCCGTCCCCAACTAAATGAGTACGTGGACCCGGCTGACCATTCCCTCCGGATCCCTCTACAACTGTTTTAACCTGCAAGACATCTACAAGCGGTATAAAACCGTTAGCTAACATTCTATGCATAAGTATAAAGGTAAAAGCACAAACACACAACATACACAATCAACATGCAACACTCAATCCTTTTATTATCTTTAATTAGGTGATAGGTTATTACTAATGATACTTATTTTGTGACGCGAGGGATTCCCAAACCTCGCCCCTGTCCCCGTTTACCAACGCGGAATGGTACTAATGCATTTGACCGTCTACCGGACTGGGCTGGTCGCAGGGAACCTCCTAGACTCTCGCAAGAGCTAGGCAGATGATGTCACGACCCGTTATCATACACTTGGGCCAATTACGTAAATAATAAAGTCGGCCTAATCCGGTTTCGTTGTTTATCATAACTAACAAACACCACTCATACACATTACACTCATACAAGAAGCCAGCTAAGTAAGTCCGTGGACTTACCTGAATCAGATCTCGACTCTCTTAATCACAACTCAATCTGTAACTGTATAACTCGGTTGCCTGTCAAAGGAGGCAAGTGTGTCAGCACACTTTCTTGGTAATTAGAAGTCTAAGACTTCTAAGGTAGTAGGTCCTATTAGAACATAATTTAATACAGTACCAATTTATGGTAAAATGAATATTTTACCCTTGGTCCCGGAATTTCCAAAAGCTCGGAATATGTACTTAAATTATAATTTGAGGCTAACTAACTCTATTCTACTCCCTAGGATGATTTTAGGTAACAACTAGAAAAACTACCCATTTTCTATTTCCCGAAAAGTCACTAAAGTTCAACTACAGCTTCAAATATAAAATTTGAATAATCTTATAAAAATTTCGAAATAATTCCCTAGATCATCTATGATATCCCATCTACTCGTAGGAGAAAGAATTTCTTAAAACTGTTAAAACATCGCTTCTACAAAAAAATTTCTAAAGCTGGATACAACACTTAACAAACAACACACTGTCTTAACTTTGAAAAATCATAACTCCTAAACTACTCGCTGGATTTATCCCAAATTTTGATATGTTCTACTATAAAATCTTATCTCTAATATATCCAAAATTCAGATGCAAAGGAGATCAAAATCCTATTTAAAACTATCTTACAAAACCGAATTTCAGCACAACAGAAAAACTGCTTACGACTCAATCTTGGAAAAATCATAAATCCCAAACCACTCGTTGGATGCCTCTAAAATTTTAATATGTTCTACAACAATATGTTAACTATATCATATCCAAAATTCAAGCCCAACGGAGATCAAGAGCTTATTCAAAACCATCTCACAAAACAGCATCACTTGCTGTTTTCCTCAACACTCAGCACATATATACAAAGCACAATAACTCTCAAACCGTAACTCCGATTCTTCCCAAATTTTAGTATGTTATACTATACAATATCGACTAAAACATATCCGAAAATCAACCAGAAAGGAAGAGTCTAGCATACCCAAAAATGGACCTGAAGTTGACTGCTCCACACTTCCGAAAATTCTGGAAAACGCAAGAATTTGTACAGCTCTCCTACGGTTGTTCTGAGTAGGTTTAACAGACGAAACGGGTACACATTAGGCGAGGAAAAGGTGGACTGAAGTGTAGTGTAGCAAGGGTTGAATGAAATTCACTTACACTACTCCGGCTTCTGGCGAGGCTTTGCAGCGAGCAACCCCAAAAGAGATAGACGACTAGCTGTTGTAAGTTCTCTCCTCTGCTGGCTCCTTTCCTTGCAATTTCTTGTGGTTGGAATGTTGCTGAATGTGTGCAGAAGCCAGCTAGATGCAGCGTGAATGTGGAGCGTGAATGTGGACTGGGAAATGGGACAATGGCGTTGCAACTATCGTCCCTTCTGGCGTGAAAAAATAGGGGCTGTTTCAGATGTTAATTTGCCTCATTTATGCTGTTGTTACATGATATAAGGAAGGGGAAGCGCTGGCAATTAAAACGTTGAAGATAGGGTAACGTTGTGCTTCCTAGGCTGCGAAGTAAGGAGCAGGCTGATGGAGTTCTGGGCTGCTGTAAGTCTCATTAGGCAGCTGAGTGTATGGGCTGCTGAAGGTGTGATTACTGGGCAACATAAATTCGATGTGGGCTGGGGCAAGGCAAGAAAACGAGCTGGCTGGAGGGGGCTGTTAATGGGCTCGTAACCAGCCTCTCCTGGACTGCTGCAGGTTGGGCTCGAAGTCAAGTTGGGCTGAAATTAAGGTAAGAATAGTGGCTGAAACATGCAAGAAAGATGGGCTAAATTGCTTGTCAAAAATCTGTCAAAACTCGTCATGGCCTTGTCAGGCCCATGAATGAGTTTGTCACAGATTTGTCGGGCTTTGTCATGGCCTCGTCTCAGCTTAGTCCTGAACTCGTCACAGCTTGTCATGATCTCGTCTCAGCTTAGTCATGACCTCGTCACATCTTGTCATTGATAAGAATGAATTATAATAACTAGGGTTTGATATAAATCTATCATTTTATGTGAATTAGATTCCTCATAAAATAATAGATAATTGTAAGGATTAGAGTTTGATATAATTTTATCATTTTATGTGAATTAAATTCTACATAAAATAATGGATATTTCTAAGGATTAGAGTTTGATATAATTTTATCATTTTATGTGAATTAACTTGTACATAAAATAATGAAATTTGTGAAGGAAGAGATACTAGATAGAATGGGAAACCGTCAACGGTGGAATTAGACGGAATAAAAATTCCGGATATTACATCCACGGCCGTGGAATCTCAAGATCTGCCCGTAATTTATATAAGTTTACGAATATTGCTTTTACTTTGATCCAAGGTTAAAGATTACCTTTAACTTAGTCTTGGCTTGCTTTTTCTAGGTAGTAGTGAAGCCTCAACAACCTCTACTTCGATTTCGAGTGTCACAACCTTAATCGGTTTAGTTAGTCTTGATCCTTGGGTTATTGTTCGCCCCTAGAGGTGTGTGCAAATAAGCTTTATATTTATAAAACTAGAATCAAGCAAGCGAACCCGCAGTGTACGGATCGATATAGTTAAGCAAGAATTCCAGAGTATCGAACACAGGGATTTGGGTGGAACGAACTCGATTGCAGGTTATCAAGCGGTTAATATGAGAGTTTTGCAGATATTGGGAAAACAACAATCCAAAAGATCCAGGTATCCAGCTGTGGCAATCGATTCAAGATATACTAATGATGTAAAGACAGAGTTAAGATATGCAAAGGTATACTAATGTAAGGTAATCATACGGTTGAGGTTCCAAAAACCTTATATAACTCACCCAAAAGACTCTTCCTATACAGGTTGATGAGGCTCAATATAGAAAGGTTCTAAGGACAAGGATTAACATCAAATACCCAAACCTATGATCTAAAGATCAAGACTAACTTATCCGATTGAGGTTGTTGAGGCTCACAATCGAGGTAGAGGTTGTTGAGGCTTCACTACCACCTAGAAAAGACAAGTCTAAACTAAGCTAAAGCAAATCTTTAACTTTGGATCAAGATAAAAGCAGGCTCGTAAACTTTAAGAGAATTACGGTTGGATCTTGAGATTCCACGGTCGTGGAACTCAAGAACAGCCCGTAATTTAGGGTTTTCGGCGACAATTCTCTAACTCTCAGGGTCTAATCAATTTACAATCGATCTATCATTATCTAAGCCACAACTATCAACCCTTCACCTTAGAATTGTTAAGGGTTTTTAGCCAATAACAGCCATATTGATATTAATTCAAGATTAAAAAGGTAAAAGATGGGAACTTTCAAGAACTATCAATAATCTTCAATTGAATCTTAGAATCACAATCAAGAATAAGTGTTTGTCAAAAGATTCAAAACGGGATAAACAATCACAATCTTAGGAAAGAAAAGAAACGGGATGTCAATCCGATCCTAAAGCAAACCTAAGCAAGAAGAGGAATCTTCTTGCAAAAAATCCTCCAAGAACTTCGATCTTCCACACGAAGATCACAAACAGCAACTCTCCAATACGAACTTTGGAACTTCAATGAGATCTTTAAAATCACCTCCAAGAATGAGGGTTTGTGTTGCTAAGCGTGCGTTTTTGCCGCTAAACTTTAGGGTTGAAAGGTCGTAAGCGAGGTAGCGAGGTAGTGAGGCGAGGTAGCGAGGTGAGGTAGCGAGGTAGCGAGGTAGCGAGGTAGCGAGGTGACGGAATCTTGCTTCATCCGTCCTTTTTATAATGCAGGGCAAAACGTCGGCCCGGCCCGATCTTCAAGAGATCATGGCTTCGAAACGTGGCGAAAGGATTCGCCAAGATCACGGTCGTGGAAGTTTCCACGACCGTAATTTTGAGGCGTGGAAATAAACACGGATATCTTCCACGGCCGTAATATCCCCTGGAATGAGCATCGAATTCTGCTTCACAATCCACGGCCGTAATTTAGGGTAAAACCGTGATTCTTGCCTTCATTCGTGCATTCCTCAATCTAATACTCCAAATTGCTTCCAAAAGGTGTCCTTGATCTAGAGACACATCGACTCAACTCTCCTTTGCTCGATTCCGTTCGGAAATAGCTCCAAATCACCTATAATCAACATAGAACTAGTGTAGACATCCATATTGACAATATAGGTAATACTAGCTCTCATATGCACAAAGCTCAATCAAAGACTATCAATATGAATCAAATACGTTTAGAAAACGTGCCTAAAATATCACAATATTTCATGCTAACAAATAACCCCATACTTAACACTTGCTTGTCCCTAAGCAAGGTCTTTCAAAAAGCTTTAAAACAAGAGTTAGGATGAAATATGTGTACCTTCTTTTGGATGAATGTGACTTCTAAAGAATAGATCATTCTCAACCCTTGCTTCAATCGTTTTCAAACTTTCACACACTTAATTAGAGAGTAAGAGGCAAAGAAAAATCATGAATCAATTTAGCTTCCAAACAAGCATTATAACCTTCAAACATTATCAAAATCAATCATAAGAATTTCAATTTAGATCACCAAGCCATATAACATTCTTTTGATCATAAGGACTTTCAAAGAAAAGGTCTAGAGCATGGAAGGGTAGGGAAAACTTTAAGGGAAAGTGGTGCATAAATCCGGGAAAGTGGACAACTACCTTCTTCTTCTTTTGCGGTTTCCGCAACACTTCACTTAGAGCTTCGCTCTTTCCTTTTTATTTTCCGACTTTACTTTTGGAGTTATGGATAGAGGTGCACAAAAACCGAAGCCTAGGAGATTGGCGTTTCTCATTTTTGCGAGATGCCTCAAACCCTTAGCGCACATACCATAATCCGCTAGGAATATCGCTCAATTCGACTTTGGCAAGACACAAACACCCGGCTATGTGAATGGTGCCGAGTTACTCATCGTCATGATTGACTTCCCCAAACCTACAATTTCTTTCTATTCAATTGATTGCAAATATTTGCTCTCATGGCCCTCCCACATCAAACATGCCTTTTTCTCATTCACTTTCCAAATTCCCGGATAGGTAAGGGAGGCTAATATTTCAATGAGGAGTTAGATGATCAAAGAAAGAAGAAAGAGAATATCGAATTGCCTTAATCATTTCAACAAGAAGTATAGGAGCTTATAATGTGATTTCAACTTCAATTTCTTATATGATTTAGGTAACATTCTCACATTATACAACTTGCAAAAGAGGTAAAATTCGTTCATTCAAATCGTTTTCGAATTACCATCCTTTCAAGCATGCAATTGTTATCAACTCAATTCGCAAGTAATGATTATCATGGAAATCATATCGATTCGTTAGAAGCATCAAATTTTTCAAAATTTTTCAATTTTTATGGGTTTTTAAAGTTCTTTTTCATGCAATGCAAGAATGAAACGTGTAACATACAATGAACATGCAATGATAGTCTCGGAATAGAAGCAACATATAGAGTAGAGTTATTACAAACATTTAGTACATCCCACCCCATACTTAGGACGAACATTGTCCCTAATGTTCACAAGAAAGAACAAAAGAAAGAAAAGAAAAAGAAAACTCACAAATGGTGGTTGGGATGTCTAGAAACGAGCTGTCCGGTCATCTATCACTGCGGTGCCGGTGGAGGTGGGAATGGAGAGAAACTCGGATCATAGTACCGCCCAAACTGCTGGCGGTAGACGTCCCTCATCATGTGGTCAAGGTCGTCGAAACGTCTGTCTCTATCATCCGCCCGGATCTCTAGTGCTCCGACTCTCTCTGAAAGTCCGGTAGCCCAATCCGGCATCCTCTCATACCACCTAGGGGGGTGATCATACCATCCGGGAGCATCGGCTGGTGCTGATGGTGGTGGTGGTGGTGCTGCTGACTGCTTAGTGGACCAAGGAGGGGGTGTCTCGTACCAGGTGGGAGGTGTAGTCATCCACGTGGGCCTCTCGCTCACGCTAGCGCGGCGAGATGACGAGCCTGAGGCTCTAGCCGGACGCGGAGAGCGTCTAGGTACATCCTGGGCCGCATCCGGCTGATCCGGAAACGTGCCGAACTCCTGCTCTGCTCCTCCCCCACTCTCATACTGCTCTCCCATATCCTCCTCATCTACTACCGGCGGTGGAACGTAAGGGGGAGCTACAAGCCTGTTCGCATGCATCGCAGCGAACGTCTCCTTCCAGTTGTGGCGTCCCGCCACAATGGAATACTCCGGCAGCCACTCAATACCCCTGCCGGTCCTACTCTCCCAGGGCATGCCCGCATAAGGCGGACCTCTATGTGTGGGGAAGATGAGTCCCCTAACCATGAAAGCGTGTAGCCCTAATGGAACTGCCGGTATACGTGTGCAAGCCGAGAAGTCCACTCCAAAAGTCCTAGCTATGTGGGTCACTATCCCACCATATCCAATGTTCTCTCTCGATTTGTTCTTTAGCTTACTCATCGTCGCCGCCAAAAGGGTAGCACAATCGGCGCGGCATCCATGAAGCATAGCGTAGAGGAGGAATAGCTCGTCCGTCTTGATCTTTTGGGGCGTCTCCGTCCTAGGAAAGAGACACTCCGAGAGAACACGGTGAGCTATCTTCAAGGCCAAATGGTACATCAATTTGGCCTTGGTATCAGCTGGATGCCAACGGTCCTCGTCGGCATAGATCATCGCCACATCCTCCCAAAAATCCTTAGCGGAAACGTTCCTAGGGAGGCGACCGTTGTAGGTCTCATGGAACCCAAAGATGGTCCCGAACTCAACAATGCTAAGGTGGTAGTCTCTATTCATGAGACGGAAGGAGACAGTCCTATCAACATGGCTGTGCTCAAAAGACGTCACAACCTCTCGGGTGATCTCCTCATAAGCGTCCTCACGAATGTTCGTGAAGACAAGCAAACCGGCTCTATCCAAGAGCCATGTAAGGTCATCTACTATGTTGAGAGGATGTAGATCCTCCAACAACAAGTACCTAGGGCCAATCACTGCCCTCTTCTCTATCCTCTCAAATGCAGCTTGGTGGTTTTCGTGTATGATCGGGATGCTAGGGTGAGGTGGTGAGGATGGAGGTGAAGATGGAGGTGAAGGTGAGGGGGATGAGGGTGGCGGTGCCCTAGATGTGGAAGGGTTGCCCTTTCTCTTCTTGTTCTGTTCCCCTCTCTTTTCCTTAATCCTTCCCGAAACTCTCCTCACAAAATCCATTCTGTTGAAAATTACGGTCTGTTCTTCCCAAAACCACGGCCGTGGAACGTCTGTAGACCGTGATTCGACACAGTAATTCTCAATTCTCAGCAAATCAGCAATCAACTTCCACAACAAGCAGTCCTAATCTAATTTCTTCCAATCTCAATCAGTTCTTCCTAAAAATTTCTAACAAAAACGAACAAAAACGACTAGAATCAAGAAGAGAGCAAAAACCTCTTTTTCGGATTGAGAAATCCAAAATGCGGGTTTGTTGATCGTTTTCCACGCGATTTGTTGCTTGGATCTTGTTCTTGGTTGGATTTGCTTCAGTTTAGGAAGAAGAATCGTTAAAAACGATTAGAGAACGAAGATTTGGGAGGAGCTGCGGGTTTTCGGTATTTAGGGCGTGGAAATTGGGGGCTTTGTGGTGTTTTTGTGGTGAAGTGTGGCTTTTATACTTGCAGGCAAAATTTCAAAAATCACGGTCTATCGGGGCATTCCACGGCCGTGGAAATGTACGGACCCGTAATTTTTGTGATTTTTCACAGGCCTTTGAGAATTACGGCCACTGTAGCTATGGCGACCGTAATTTAGACCGTGGAACTCTCTGTAAAGCTTCAAAGTCCAAATTTCGTCACTTCTCTTCGACATTATCCCCTTTTTCTTCTTTTCCATCGATCCTACAACCAAAAACACGAACATACCGGGAGAAATCGAGGCAAAAATAAAGCAAAAACTTCTATTCTAAGCTAAACTATGAATTGAAAGAAAAAACGAAAATGCAATACCTTGGGTTGCCTCCCAAGAAGCGCTTTGTTTAAGGTCCGTAGCTAGACCATTCTCGCACTTATTCGAGTGCGGTAGGTGCAAACTCCTCAGCTTGGAGTTCCGGTGAGTACTTTTTGAGTCGTTGACCGTTCACCTTAAAACTTCCGCTAGCTTCACCCCATACTTCAACTGCACCATGGGGGAAAATACGCTTAATTAGAAAAGGTCCAGTCCAACGAGATTTTAACTTACCTGGAAAGAGGCGAAGTCTCGAATTGAAGAGGAGAACTTGATCTCCTTCTTGGAAATCCTTTGGGATGATATGCTTATCATGCCAACGCTTTGCTCTTTCCTTGTAGATCTTAGCGTTTTCATAGGCGTTCAAACGGAGTTCATCCAGCTCGTTGATGTCTAGGAGACGCTTCTCTCCCGCTTCCTTCATGCCGAAATTCAGCCATTTGATAGCCCAAAACGCTTTGTGCTCTAGCTCTACCGGCAAATGACAAGACTTCCCATACACGAGGTTGTATGGTGTGGTTCCTATGGGAGTCTTGTATGCAGTCCGGTATGCCCACAATGCATCATCTAGTTTCAAGGACCAATCCTTCCTAGTCCTTGAAACCGTCTTCTCTAGAATTCCCTTGATCTCCCTATTTGAGATCTCGACTTGTCCACTCGTTTGTGGATGGTAAGGGGTAGCGATCTTGTGAGTAACCCCATACTTTGCTAGAAGAGCTTCAAAGCGACGGGCTATGAAGTGAGAACCTCCATCACTAATGATCGTCCTTGGTGTCCCGAATCGCGGAAAAATGGTCTTGTTGAAGAACTTGACCACCACCATGGCATCATTTGTGGGAGAGGCAATCGCTTCGACCCATCTAGAGACATAATCTACCGCCAATAGTATGTATTGGTTTCCACAAGAAGAAGGGAATGGTCCCATGAAGTCGACTCCCCAAACGTCGAAAATCTCCACCTCTTGGATGTTGTTGAGGGGCATCTCGTTCCTCCTAGAGATATTGCCTGTTCTTTGACAAGCATCGCAACAAGAAACAAAGGATTGCACATCTTTAAATAAAGTAGGCCAATAAAATCCAGATTGCAATACCTTTGCGCTAGTTTTGTTCGAACTAGCGTGTCCTCCACAAGGTAGTGAATGACAATGACGGATGACACTTTGCATCTCATCTTCCGGCACGCATCGCCGGATGATGCCATCCGGACCTCTCTTAAAGAGGAGAGGCTCGTTCCAATGGTATTCCCGGACGTCCATGAAGAACTTCTTCCTTTGTGCGTATGATAGTCCGGGTGGTATCTCCTGGCAAACCAAATAGTTAACAAAATCAGCAAACCATGGTTCGTTACCTTTGGAGATTACCTTGATGCACTCCTCTATGATGTGTAGGTGTTCGTCCGGAAAGGAGTCATCAATAGGTAAATGATCGTCCTCTAGATGTGTTAGACGACTCAAATGATCCGCAACAGAATTTTCCGAGCCTTTCTTGTCGCGGATCTCAAGATCGAATTCTTGTAGGAGAAGAATCCATCTAATCAGCCTTGGCTTCGCATCCTTCTTTGCAAGGAGGTATCGGATCGCAGCATGATCCGTGTAGACAATCACCTTTGCACCTACAAGATAAGAGCGAAACTTGTCAATAGCATAGACAATGGCTAGAAACTCCTTTTCCGTAGTGGCGTAGTTGAGCTGGGCTTCGTCTAGCGTCTTGCTAGCGTAGTATATGGCGTGGGTTCGTCCTTCCTTTCGTTGCCCAAGAACAGCTCCAATGGCTACGTCACTAGCATCACACATAATCTCGAAGGGGAGAGTCCAATCCGGAGGTTGGATAATGGGTGCTGAAATTAGAGCTTGCCGAATAGTGTTGAACGCATCTAGACATTCCTGTGAAAACTCAAAAACCGCATCCTTCATCAATAGTTTAGTGAGAGGTTTTGATATCTTAGAAAAGTCTTGAATGAAACGTCTATAAAATCCAGCATGTCCTAGGAAACTTCTTATTCCCTTCACCGAAATTGGGGGAGGAAGTTTCTCTATGGTCTCTATCTTAGCTTTGTCTACCTCTATCCCTCTATTAGAGACTAAGTGACCTAAAACGATTCCTTCCTTAACCATGAATTGACATTTCTCCCAATTAAGAACTAGGTTAGTGTCTTCACATCTTTGCAAAACAAGAGAAAGGTTAGAAAGACAATCGTTAAAAGAGGAACCGTAAACGGAGAAGTCGTCCATGAAGACTTCCATGATTTCCTCTACATATTCGGAGAAGATGGCCATCATGCACCGTTGAAAGGTGGCTGGGGCGTTGCAAAGCCCGAACGGCATTCTCCTATAGGCGAACGTACCCCAAGGGCACGTGAATATGGTCTTCTCTTGATCATCCGGATGTATCGGGATCTGAAAGAAACCACTATAACCGTCAAGGTAGCAAAAGTATGAATGTTGTGCTAACCTTTCAAGCATTTGATCGATGAATGGCAATGGAAAGTGGTCCTTCCGCGTTGCATTGTTGAGCTTGCGGTAGTCTATGCACATTCGCCATCCAGTCACGGTTCGGGTAGGAATGAGTTCGTTGTTCTTATTGGTGATGACCGTCATTCCTCCCTTCTTCGGAACTACTTGAACTGGGCTCACCCACTTGCTATCGGAGATAGGATAGATGATACCTGCATCAAGAAGTTTAAGAATTTCCTTCTTGACAACCTCCTTCATGGTCGGATTCAACCGCCTTTGAGGTTGTCTTGAAGTTCTAAAGTCCTCCTCCATTAGTATCTTATGCATGCATAGGGATGGTTTAATTCCTACTAAGTCCTCAATAGTATAGCCTATGGCTTTTCTATGTTTCCTAAGGACAATCATGAGCTGTTCATGTTCATCTATGCTTAATTCGGAACTAACGATAACCGGGAAGGTAGAATTAGATCCAAGAAAAGCGTACCTTAGATGAGTAGGAAGTGGTTTGAGTTCCATTGCTTTCGGAGCTTCCGATGTTTCCTTAGAAGCTTCTAAGGATGTTGAATGGTTTGGAGAAGGATTTGAGGAAGTTGAAGAAGTGTGTCGATCGTCCTTTTCCACGGTCAAAATCACGGTTTCCTCTGGTTTTCCACGGCCGTAATATCCTCTGGAATGGAGGTCGAATTTGGTCATGGAATCCACGGCCGTGGAATACAGAGTATGACCGTGGATTCGAGTATTTTCTGCCTCATCGTGGAGTTTCTCAAACTCCACTTCATGCATCTCTTCTTGTGCCTCTAAGGCTTCAATTTCCTCTTTGCACTCTTCTTCTCCTCCTACATCGGTTAGACTCATAGTAATAACCTTTTGCAAAGGATCGTTAAAGAGAATCGCACTTACCTCCTCCCTAGTTAAACCTTCTTCGTCTTGGACATTGTAAATATCCTCATCAAAGATTGGCTCCTTCACTAGAGTGGAAAGAACGAACTCTACTTTCTCTTCCCCAACGTCAAAGGCGAGTCTCCCATTCTTGCAATCGACCATGCAGCCGGAAGTTGCAAGAAACGGTCTTCCGAGTATGATCGGGACCGGACTATCCGCAGGAATGTCAAGCACGACGAAATCAATGGGGACAAAGAACTTGCCTAGCTTGACCGGGACGTCTTCTACAATGCCGACGGGACGAGTAATGGATCGATCCGCCATGTATAACGTCATCTTCACTGGTTTAGGGTCGCCTAAACCGATCTTCCTGCACAATGCAAGTGGTATGATGCTCACACTTGCTCCCAAGTCACATAAAGCGTCATATGTGACCTCTCCCACTCCAATGGGAATGCAAAATGACCCCGGATCTTTCAGCTTTGGGGGCATTTTCTCCTTCATAGTCTTGATGAGGTCCGAAGAATCCGAACTCATCTTGACTTCTCCAAAATCTTCTAGCTTCCTCTTGTTAAAGAGGAGCTCCTTCAAGAACTTGCCATAGGCCGGCATACCTACAATGGCATCAATGAAAGGTATATTAATATGTAGTTTGCTCATGAGTTCTATGAACTTACCGAATTGCTTGTCTAGGCGTGCTCGCGCTCTGGATTGAGGGAATGGTAGGGGAGGTTTGAAAGCTGGAGGAGGAACATAGACATCTTCCTTCTCCTTCCCCTTTTCTTTGCTTTTCTCTACGGGGACTTCAACAAACGTAGGCTGCGGATCGGTGGTAGTCACTCCGCTCCTAGTTGTAATCGCCATTACCCTTCCCTTAGGGTTGTCCTCCGTCTTTCCTGGAAGTTTCCCTTGATTTCTAGGAACTTCCTCCGCATGGTTGAACATTTGATTTTCCAAAACCTTTTGAGCTTTGTCAACCTTAGAAATTTGATCATCAACCTTGATGATGCGGTTCTCCAACCCTTGAAGCTTTCCCAAGATCGTTTCCAGCATGGGATCCGGCTTCTCCTTTCCCGTATTGTTTCCTCCATTTGATGATTGCCCCTGGCTTTTCAAAGGAGTAGAGGAAGAGGAGGGTGGAGTTAGTGAATTGGAATTGGAAGGATAGGAGTTACCGGAATTTTGTTGATTGGAGCGCCAATTGTTGTTGTTCGAACCCCGATTGTTGTTCCAATTGTTGTTGTTCCGGTTGTTGTTGTTCCCATTCCAATTGTTGTTCCGGTTATTGTTCCGGTTATTATTGTTGCGGTTGGTGTTATCACCGCCGTTGTTGTTGCCCAAATAGCCAACATCCTTCTCTTGTTGCTTTGGGAAGTTGGTCTTGATAGTCTCCTTCAATTCTTTGATCTCATTGTTGAGGGAGAAAATCTGATTTTGAGCTTCATGTGTGAGCTTTGCTCCTTGCTCCACACGATTTCCCTCCACTTTCCGGTGGGAATACTTCTCTATGACTCTTGCTTGCTTCTCAATGAAGTCCCAAGCGTCATCTTCTCTCATGTCCATGAACGTTCCACATGAGAGGGATTGAAGGTTGAATTGCGTTCCCGCATCCAGCCCCTTGTAGTAAATTTCCAGCAAGGCAAGTTTGGATATGCCATGATGAGGGCAATCCAAGAGCAAATCCTGAAACCTTTCCCAAGATTGAAACAAACTTTCGTTAGGTCTCATAGAAAAAGCATTAATCTTACCTCTAAGTTCCGCCGTTTTGGAGGGCGGAAAGAACTTGGTGAGAAACTCTGCGGAGAGGTCTTCCCACGTCTCTAGCTTTCCACTAGGAAGAGCTTGGTACCAAGATAGCGCTTTCCCTTTCAAAGAGAAAAAGAAAGGTTTGAGCATATAGCTGTTGGTAGTGGCGCTCTTTGGCCTCATCGTCTCCATCATACACTCAAAGTTTTGCAAGTGTTGGTGTGGAGATTCGGTGCTTGTACCGCCAAACTGGCTTTGGCGAACAAGAGTGATAACTTGAGGGTTGAAGCTAAACCTTTGTACATCTTCAGCATCAAAGTTCACACCTAAACGGCGTGGTTGTTGTGTTGGATCCATCCGCTGGCCAAGAGTTCTTGGCTCATTATCCACACGTTCGACCCTCGCATTTCTAGGTGGAATGCGACGGTTAGTAGCTCCTTGTTGATTGAAAGGATTTATATTGATCGTGGGATCAATCTCTTCTAAAGGAGGCATGGAAGAATCACTATCATCGGTGGGTGAGTGGTTTCTTCTTCTAGACTTTGTCCTCCTTCTCGAGGACTTCTTGCCCACCTTGTCCTCAAGATCGCTCATCTTTATCTTCATTTGAACGATCATGTCTTGTAGACCATTAACTTGAGTTTGATGGCGATCCATCTCATCCTGGAGGAGAGTCTCATTCCATCGGAGCTGAGCTTCTTTCTCCGCCAACTTATTTTGAAGATCGTGCTCGTTTTCTTCAGCCATCTTCCTTTCCTTGCGCTTTTGCCTCAAGGTTTTCTCTAGCTCTTGATCAAGAGGTAAGAGATCTTCTGTGTTCCTAGACCTGCGCATACACTCAAAGAAAAATCAAATAACGAGAGCAAGCTCCCAAGCTTGACAACCGGCACCCGGGTTCGATCGAAGCCAAATCCCCGGCAACGGCGCCAAAAACTTGTTCGCCCCTAGAGGTGTGTGCAAATAAGCTTTATATTTATAAAACTAGAATCAAGCAAGCGAACCCGCAGTGTACGGATCGATATAGTTAAGCAAGAATTCCAGAGTATCGAACACAGGGATTTGGGTGGAACGAACTCGATTGCAGGTTATCAAGCGGTTAATATGAGAGTTTTGCAGATATTGGGAAAACAACAATCCTAAAGATCCAGGTATCCAGCTGTGGCAATCGATTCAAGATATACTAATGATGTAAAGACAGAGTTAAGATATGCAAAGGTATACTAATGTAAGGTAATCATACGGTTGAGGTTCCAAAAACCTTATATAACTCACCCAAAAGACTCTTCCTATACAGGTTGATGAGGCTCAATATAGAAAGGTTCTAAGGACAAGGATTAACATCAAATACCCAAACCTATGATCTAAAGATCAAGACTAACTTATCCGATTGAGGTTGTTGAGGCTCACAATCGAGGTAGAGGTTGTTGAGGCTTCACTACCACCTAGAAAAGACAAGTCTAAACTAAGCTAAAGCAAATCTTTAACATTGGATCAAGATAAAAGCAGGCTCGTAAACTTTAAGAGAATTACGGTTGGATCTTGAGATTCCACGGTCGTGGAACTCAAGAACAGCCCGTAATTTAGGGTTTTCGGCGACAATTCTCTAACTCTCAGGGTCTAATCAATTTACAATCGATCTATCATTATCTAAGCCACAACTATCAACCCTTCACCTTAGAATTGTTAAGGGTTTTTAGCCAATAACAGCCATATTGATATTAATTCAAGATTAAAAAGGTAAAAGATGGGAACTTTCAAGAACTATCAATAATCTTCAATTGAATCTTAGAATCACAATCAAGAATAAGTGTTTGTCAAAAGATTCAAAACGGGATAAACAATCACAATCTTAGGAAAGAAAAGAAACGGGATGTCAATCCGATCCTAAAGCAAACCTAAGCAAGAAGAGGAATCTTCTTGCAAAAAATCCTCCAAGAACTTCGATCTTCCACACGAAGATCACAAACAGCAACTCTCCAATACGAACTTTGGAACTTCAATGAGATCTTCAAAATCACCTCCAAGAATGAGGGTTTGTGTTGCTAAGCGTGCGTTTTTGCCGCTAAACTTTAGGGTTGAAAGGTCGTAAGCGAGGTAGCGAGGTAGTGAGGCGAGGTAGCGAGGTGAGGTAGCGAGGTAGCGAGGTGAGGTAGCGAGGTAGCGAGGTAGCGAGGTGACGGAATCTTGCTTCATCCGTCCTTTTTATAATGCAGGGCAAAACGTCGGCCTGGCCCGATCTTCAAGAGATCATGGCTTCGAAACGTGGCGAAAGGATTCGCCAAGATCACGGTCGTGGAAGTTTCCACGACCGTAATTTTGAGGCGTGGAAATAAACACGGATATCTTCCACGGCCGTAATATCCCCTGGAATGAACATCGAATTCTGCTTCACAATCCACGGCCGTAATTTAGGGTAAAACCGTGATTCTTGCCTTCATTCGTGCATTCCTCAATCTAATACTCCAAATTGCTTCCAAAAGGTGTCCTTGATCTAGAGACACATCGACTCAACTCTCCTTTGCTCGATTCCGTTCGGAAATAGCTCCAAATCACCTATAATCAACATAGAACTAGTGTAGACATCCATATTGACAATATAGGTAATACTAGCTCTCATATGCACAAAGCTCAATCAAAGACTATCAATATGAATCAAATACGTTTAGAAAACGTGCCTAAAATATCACAATATTTCATGCTAACAGTTATAAGTTTGGGTATTTGATATTAATTCTTGTCTTTAGATCCTTTCTATACTGAAGCCTCAACAACCTTTATAGAGAGTATTTCTAGATAAGTCATATAGAGCCTTGGAACTTCACCGTACATTGCTTTACCTTAGCATACCTTTGCAACTCTTAACTCTGTCCTTAGTTCTTTAGTATATCTTGAATCGATTGCCACAATTAGACACCTGGATCTTTAGGGTTACTGTGTTCGATACTCTGGAATTCTTGCTTAACTACGTCGATCCGTACATTGCGGGTTCGCTTGCTTGATTTCTAGTTTTATAAATTTAAGACTTATTTGCACGCACGCTAAGTGGCGAACACTTACCTATTCCGACTTTGTTTCACTAAGTCCCTGTGATCGACCCCTGGAATTCCTTGCTTTTTACTACGATTGACCCGTACACTGCGGGTTCGCATCCTTGTTTTAAGCTTACATCTAGGGTTATAAATTTAAAGCTTGCACACACCGTTTGGAGCGAACAAGTTTTTGGCGCCGTTGCCGGGGACTTGGTCTAGACCGAGCCGGTTGCGGTACATTTTTGGGGCACTTGCCCCCGTTTCTACTAACCACTCTACTTGAGTGACTTTCGCAGGTTCTTTTCTTAGGTTTATGCGAAGAACCCGCGCTGGGAAGGAAATCGTTCCTTACGATCCCGAACCAGAAAAGACATATAAACGACGCTTAAGAGAAACGAAGATGACCAACCAAGACGATCGCGATCTTGAGGCCGAATTGAAGGAGGCGTTAGAACAACTACGCCTCAGCAAAGAAGAATTACGACTGGAAAAGGAGAAAACTCGCGCAAGGACTGAAGCGATCGAAGCAGATATGGCAGCTCTACGAGACCAGTATCTACCTCGACCGAACCTAGATCCTCGACCGAGGCAGGATCCAGTTCCAGACCCTCGACCGAGGCAGGTCCCAACAACTGTTGCCCCGGCCGATGTACTTCCACCTCGAATACCAGTCCGAGGCGCTCTTTTTGCAGGAATCCCGCAAACCCTAGGGCAAAGGATGGACCCCAATCAACAACTGAGGCGTCTTGGAGTTAACCTAGGAGATCCGGCGGACCATGACTACGAACTTCAACCGCAAGTTCTTTCCATGATTCGCCAATGCCAGTTTGGAGGGCTAGAGAAGGAATCTCCGCATCAACTTCTGCAAAACTATGAGATCTTGATGGAGACCTTGAGACCCTCAAGAATAGAAAACAACAATTACAAGCTAAGACCTTTTTACTTTTCTTTAAAAGATAGAGCTCTTACATGGTATCAATCTCTTCCTCCAGGAAAAATCAGTACTTGGGAGGAGATGACTATGGAATTCTTGACTAAATTCTTTCCCCCCTCTAAAACCGCTGAAATGAGAGGGAAGATTAATGCATTCATTATGAAGGACAAGGAAAGCTTGTCCAAGTCATGGGAGAGGTTTAAAGACATTCTTTTAGATTGCCCACATCATGGGATTCCAAAGTTAGAGTTGTTGGAGATATACTTCAAGGGACTGGACGGAAGCACCCAGTTCAACCTCCAACTACTATCCGCCGGTACATTTATGGACATGGCGATTGTCGAAGCTTGGGACTTTATAGAGAAGCAAGCTTTACACATGGGGAAATATTCCCACCAAGGAGCTGAAGGTGGAGTTAAAAGAGTCAACTTTCAAGAGGATTCCTCAAATAATCAACTCATCTCTTTGAAGAATGACGTGAAACAATTGAAGGAACTCTTAGTTGTTCAAACTAAGAAGGAAGATCAAGGATCAAGGAACCACAATGGATACCGTAATAACAACAACAACAACGGTTCCCGGAATAACAACTACAACAACAATAGAGGATCCAATAGCAATAATTGGAGGGCAAACAACCAAAATTCGGGTAACCCTTACTCTAATTCTAATACGAATGATTCCTCTAATCCTTTCCTCTCTTCCTCTTCTTCTTCTTCTACTCCATTAAAGAGCCAGGAGCAAGGATCAAGTTCGTCCCAGCCAGAAAAGAAAGACGCAGTACTGGAGGCTATCTTGATCAAGCTTAGTGCTATGGAGACATCCATGACTTCATTTTCGAAGGCACAAAAAGCCTTTGAACAACAACTTGCTAGTAGGGCGAATAAAACGCCAAGAGATCCAGGGAAGCTTCCTGCAAGAATGGAAAGCAACCCTAAGGGCCAGATTATAGCCATAACGACGAGGAGTGGACTGAAAACTACAGATCCAGTGCCTCGGTCGGTGCCAGTACAAACGAAGACCACCTCGGTCCAGGTACAGTCGAAGAACACTTCGGCCGAGATGCCAACCGAGGTGGAGCCACAAAAAGCGGAGGAGAAAACTGAAGTTTATATTCCACCTCCTGCATATAAACCACCACTTCCACTCCCCCAGTCAAGGGCCAGAGCACATCTAGACAAGCACTTTGGTAAGTTCCTTGACTTGATGAATAAACTACACATTAACATTCATTTCCTTGATGCTATTTTAGGGATGCCCGCCTATGGGAAGTTCTTGAAAGAGATCCTATCAAGGAAGAGGAAGCTGGATGACTTTGGTGAACTAAGGATGACATCTAAATCATCGGAGCTTATTCAAATCATGAAGGAGAAAATGCCACCTAAGTTGAGAGATCCCGGCTCATTTTGTATTCCCATTCAAGTTGGGGATGTCACTTGTGAAGCCTTATATGATCTAGGAGCCAGCGTGAGCATCATTCCGCTGGAGCTATGTGTTAAGATCGGACTTGGAGAGCCCAAGCCGGTTAAGATAAGGTTATACATGTCGGACCGCTCTATTACCCACCCCGTGGGCATTTTGGAAGACGTTCCGGTTAAGTTTGGTAACTTCTATTTACCTATAGACTTTGTTGTACTTGATATTCCCGCAGACTATCCTGTTCCTATCATTCTCGGGAGGCCATTTCTAGCAACTTTGGGTTGCAATGTGGATTGTAAGAACGCCAAGTTGAAATTCAATATTGGCGGAGATGAAGTGGAATTCGCATTACTTGCGGCCATGAAGGGAGAGCAGCTAGGGGATGATATCTTCAACATCTATGATGAAGAAGAATCAAGAGAATTAGTGAGCTCTATCCTTACTAAAGATCCACTTGAGAAAGTTATTAGTTTTAGTTTAATGGAGGAAGGTATAGATGTTTCTTGTGATGCAGATATACGGAGCCTAAAGACGCTGGAAGAAGATCCAGGAGCTAAAACTGAGAAACTAACCCAGGAGACGAAGATCTCCAGTTTCGGTTCCAGTTACAGTTGCTCAACCGAGGCACTTTCTGGACCAAGCGAGGCGACTGAAGAACATCTCGGTCAACGCCTCTGCGCCTCGACCGAGGTCAAAGGTGAGATGATGTCAACTGAGACTACTGAAAATAACAAACTTCTTACTCCCTTCTCTGACATTCATCCCGAACATTCTCTCCACCAACTTTCTGATAATAAAGGACCTTGGTATGCTGATATTGTTAATTATCTTGTTTGCCAGGAAATACCACCCGGATTGACGTACGCTCAAAGGAAGAAATTCTTCAAGGACGTACGCCATAACTACTGGGATGAACCGCTGCTATTCAAGCGCCGGCCCAATGGGATGCTTCGAAGATGCATTTCGGAAGATGAAGTTGATAGTGTCATACGGCATTGTCACTCACTTCTTTGTGGAGGACATGCTAGCGCCAACAAGACATGCGCTAAGGTATTACGTTCCGGTTTCTTTTGGCCTACATTATTTAAAGATGTACAATCGTTTGTTGTCTCTTGTGATGCATGCCAAAGAACAGGGAACTTATCTAGGAGGAACGAAATGCCACTTAATAACATTCAAGAGGTGGAAATCTTTGATGTATGGGGGATAGACTTCATGGGACCTTTCCCATCCTCCGGAGGAAACCTCTATATTCTTCTAGCAGTTGATTACGTCTCTAGATGGGTTGAAGCCATCGCTTCTCCCACTAATGACGCCAAAGTGGTTGTGAAGTTCTTTAACAGGACTATCTTACCACGTTTTGGAACTCCACGCATCATCATCAGCGATGGAGGGACGCATTTCATCAACCGGAAGTTTAACGCACTTCTATCGAAGTATGGGGTGACCCACAAGGTAACAACCCCTTATCACCCTCAAACTAGTGGACAGGTCGAGATCTCGAATAGAGAAATTAAAGCAATTTTGGAGAAGACCGTCTCTAGGACGAGGAAGGATTGGTCTATGAAATTGGACGACGCTCTTTGGGCCTACAGGACCGCATTTAAGACTCCCATTGGTACCACCCCTTATAATTTGGTATATGGGAAGTCTTGTCACTTGCCCGTTAAATTAGAACACAAAGCATATTGGGCGATCAAATGGTTGAACTTCGACATTAAGGAAGCCGGCGAGAAGCGGCTATTGGATATCAACGAGCTGAGGAGCTGCGTTTGAACGCTTATGAGAATGCCAAAATCTATAAAGAAAGGACGAAGAAATGGCATGACAAGCGCATCATCCCTAAGGAGCTTAAAGAAGGAGACTTAGTTCTACTCTTCAACTCCCGCCTCCGACTCTTTCCGGGTAAGTTGAAATCTAGATGGACCGGACCTTATGTTGTAAAACATGTTTTTCCTCATGGTGCAATTGAGATTTGGGGCAAAACGAGTGGAAGCTTCAAGGTCAATGGTCATAGACTTAAGAAATACAAACCGGAAGTTCCGGTTGAGGAGTTTGCACCACTATACCTCGTTTAAGAGACGCCGTGCGGTCCAGCTAGTGACCTTAAATCAAGCGCTTCTTGGGAGGCAACCCAAGGTATTGCTTTCTTTTCCCTTTTTCTAGTCTAACTTAGATAGTTTGCTTTTGCTTTGCTTTGTTTTGTTTTGGCATCCTAGACAGACAACAGGTGACATCTAAGGAAGGAATACAACCCAGGAGCACAACTGGAAGGATAGAAGTTCGAGAATTTGAGAAGACGGAGTTTGACTGAGACACATCTCGGTTGCTGTCACAGCACCTCGACCGAGATGATTCTTGAGCAACCGAGGCGACTAGGGTTTTTGAAGATCCACCTCGGTCCGTACTACCTCGGTCTAGTCGAGACCACCTCGACCGAGGTGACAGCAGTTCCAGAAAAGGGTATAAAAGGGGGCTGAGATTTCTCTCTCCTCTCTTTACCTTCTCCTCGACCGCGGCATGTCTTTCGCCTCGCTTTGCCATTCTTCGCTCGTTTTCGACGATTCTTGCTTCCAAACTACTAAGAAAGGGTAGAGGATCACAGTGCAAGTGCTAATCTGGAAGAAAAACGAGCCAATCGACCGAATCGGGGTAAATATCGAAAAAAACCCTAACCTCGTCTTTCTCCACTGTTTTCCCTCGATTTGGGCTCTGGTTGCCCCTGCATTTGCTGAGAAACAGATTAAGTACCCCATAGGAACCTGTTGTAGTGATTTTGGGGGAAAAGAACTGGATTTTTGAGGGAATCGTTCGCATAGTTTTTTGCCTCGGTCCAGTCGGCCTGTGCCTCGGCCGAGGTGTTCTACAGAGTTGTCAGGCCGACCGAGGTGGTCTGACAGGTTTTAGAAAACATGAGTTCAGATAGACAGCTGGTCCTGAGAGACATATCTTCTCCTTCCTCTTCTTCTTCCTCCCGCCGTACGAGACCGGTGATCCACGAGCGACACCAGGTCAATTATGACCGCATAGCGGCCCGTCCAGTGATTGCACCTCACTTCCTGGACATTTCTGCCTTTGACTGCCTCCATGTGGATGGAGATTTGAGACGTATGATCTCTATGGTGGGGGCTAGATCAGTTCATTGAGATCCGCTCTCCTGCTTACTTAGAGCCGACTTTGGAGTTTGTCAGCTCCTTCACCGACCTTCCCACTGAGCGCGCCGTGAAGTACCGGTTGATGAACCGGAATTATTTAGTTCCTCTAGACCACGGGCGGGACATCTTTGGTTTCTCGGCCCCGACTGCTGCTGATTTTTCCTCTTGAGCTGTAGCTAGGAAGTTATGGGGATAGATTGCTCACGTAGTTGAGCATGTAGATAGATAGCCCCCTGGAGACTCCAGGGAGCGTATTATATTTCATCTTGCCTTCAGACTAGCTCACAGGATATTCAGTGAAACTCTTCTGGCGCGTACTGAGACACCCCAGAAGATCAGACAAGGTGAGCTGTTTAGCCTATACTGCATGATGACTGGAGGGATTCCAGATTTTGGACTTATGCTGGCGGAGGATCTGTATAAGATCAAGGCCAAGGCGAAGGGCGACATCTGCTGCGGAGGCATTGTGACTCACATAGCGAGTTACCAGGATATGGACCTCAGTGCTTGTACCATG
The DNA here is from genome assembly GCA_033239125.1 of Fagopyrum homotropicum. Classification (NCBI taxonomy): domain Eukaryota; kingdom Viridiplantae; phylum Streptophyta; class Magnoliopsida; order Caryophyllales; family Polygonaceae; genus Fagopyrum; species Fagopyrum homotropicum. The sequence continues at coordinate 54,988,485 of BSWB01000002.1, read as the reverse complement.
GTGGCGGCTGCCAAACCGCTTGGACTTCAGGAGATGATCACTCGGAGGATACTAGTTCCCCGAGGACTTACTACGCCATATGTGGCGATGCCATGGGAGCCTACTGCACCGCAGGGGATCAGATGGTCAGCTCAGTTCTCCGTATTTGATCCATATTACTAGCAGACTGCGTGGATCTCATTTATGGAAGATGCTAGAGAGGCAGCAGCTGCACCAGTTGAGGAGGATGAGGTTGAGGAGGCTGCTGATGATGATGATGGGGATAGTGGAGTTCCTATGGATACGGGCACTGATACTGCTAGGACGAGTGCGCCGGTCATCGATTCGGATGATGACGAGACTGAGACCGAGCCGGCTGCATCACTAGTACGCCCCGCTAGGCGTAGGGTACGCCGACAGAGAGATCCAGATGCTCACCGTCGGATTGATGATCTGACGGATCAGATGATCGATTCATATGCTGCCCTGTCCCTGGATATCCGTGAGATGCAGGAGAGATTACACTATCAGCACACGATGGCTGAGATTCAGTTTCAGCATGTCATGGGCTATCCTTTCGACCCATCTCAATATCCGTACGTGCCACCACCACCACCACCGGATCGGGATTATTGAGAGCTTGTAGGATTTTCTTTCTTTATTTATTATGCAGCTCAACTATGTCCGGTGAGTACTTTATTTCTTTAGACTTATTTTGACCCACTGGGACAGTGTGTCCCAAGTATGGGGTATTGATGTATTATTTGACTTATGTGATGTATGACTCGACTTTATCGGATATTTATGCTTTATTTAGCTCTATGTGCTTATCTGAGATTGCATGCATGCATACAGGTTATTTGATTGAGAAAAACGACAAAAACAGGTTTAGAAATAATTTTTTTAACCTCGACCGGGATGGTTCTGGCCAAACGAGGTACTTCACCTCGGTTGACTTAGAACACCTCGACCGAGGTGGTTTAACTGAAAGTTTTTGAAAACGATTTTGTGCTTTTTGTCTGGATATGATCTCAGTGAAGGTCTTGTTTGCTGACTGGTTTTGAAATCTTTATATGTTTGAAAGGTTTTATGATATGTTTAAGTTGCTAAATGCTTTGTTTGAAATTTTGGCATGTTTAATACTTTGTTTTTATCCAAATTATGTTGAATTTGATGGTTGACACCACATTATGAGTTCTCTCACTTTCTTCCTGGAAAGACCAAGACAATTCATTCTCTTCTCTTCTTCTTCTTGATCATGCTTTAGCCCCTCATATACAGATTTGCCTCCCCTTACCTATCCGGGAATTTGGAAGCAAGAAAGTGAAAAGCAGGTGAAAGAAAAGTTGAGAAGTTGGCTGGAAGTGAAAGTGTTAGAAAGTAATAAATAGGTTTGGGGAAGTCAATCATGATGATGAGTAACTCGGCACCATTCACATAGCCGGGTTTTTGTGTCTTGCCAAAGTCGGATTAAGCGATATTCCTAACGGGTCATGGTATGTGCATCAAGGGTTTGAGGCATCTCGAGAAATTGATGATTGCTAATCTCCTAGGCTTCGGTTATTGTGCACCTCTGTCCATGCATCCCAAAAAGTAAAGTAAAAAAAGGAAAAGTGTGAAATAAGCAAAGCTTATTGGTGGATGATGTTGAAAGTCAAGTGAAAGTGAAGTGATATCCTTCTCCCGGATTCTAGCACCACATTACCTTCTATACATCCCTACCCTACACGTTTCTTGACCTTTCTTTTGGGAAGCCCTTGAGACCTCGAGCTTGTTGATTGACTTTGTGGTTTAATCTGGATTATACATGATTAATTTCGATGATTATGATTTATTATGCATTCTATAATTTTATGCAAAGATGAACAACTTTCTTATATTTATAAAATGTTTTAAGCATGTTTTGATTTTAAATTCCATGAAGTATTCTTTTAGAGTGATCTATGATCGTAGCACACCATTAAAATGTTTTGAAAAACTTTTTCATTGATCTTTAGGATTAATAATCCATTCTATCTTGTATTTTATATGCAGAACTTGCTTGGGGACAAGCAAGGGCTAAGTATGGGGTATTTTGATAGCATGAATTATTGTCTATATTTTGGGGCCCGTTTAGACGTTTTATCTTCAATAATCTGCATGTTTGTATATATATTATGTGATTATATTGTCGTTTCATCTACCTTTGCGGGAATCGAGGTCTACACCAAGTTTCGTTGTAATCGTAGGTAAAATGGCACGTTTTGCATCAAAAAGGAGCAAAAGGAGCTATGGAGTCATTGGAGCTACATTCAGGAGCTTAAGGAATAATCCAGGAATCATGGAATTGGATTAAAGATTTACTTTGGACCAGATTTGAGAGATTTCACATTCAGTTGTGATTCACCTCGGTTGACTACTGAGTCACCTCGACCGAGGTGATCCAGAGGAGCTGACTCGACCGAGGCGAACACCTTGGACACAGCAAGGATATTTTATTCTTGGATGAGATCTTTTATCTTTGGAAAAAGGATCTTATATTTTTGGGCTGGATTCTTGGAAGGAAGAAGATAAGTTAGCCCATATATTTTACCTATTTTTATGGGAAGAGATCTTTCTAAGATATCTTATCTTTGGAGAGTAATTTTCCTATAAAAAGGGTTGGATTTTCCACAAATCCATATCTGGCATACATCCCGCTTACCACGAGAACATCCGCTACAACCATACTCCAGTTGGGAGATTTGAAGAACCTTTTTGAAGGTTGAAGAAGGAAGTTCATAGCTTTGATAGCTTTTGTGAAGGGTTTTGTAAGATTCTCTTAGATTCCCTTCGTTGTTGATTGTCTTATTGGATTTTGATCCAAGGAACGCTTGCTGTTTGATAATTGATTCAGTTATTGAAGCCTTTCTCTTAAGGTTTTCTTGTTCAATTATTCTCTTTCTTCCCATATATTTGATTATTGCTTTCATGATGATGAGTGGCTAATTTCCTTGTGTGATTCTAGGGTGATTGGCTGAAGGTTGTGGGAAAAACAATGATAGAATAATCTTAAATCACAGTAGGACCCTGAAAGCTCGAGTCTTTATCCTTAACCCTAAAGCATCTCGCTCAGTCGATGAACATCTCGGCCGGGGTGGAATTCTTCTGACCGAGGTGACTTATCTGATCCGGAACTGAGAGTTAAGTGTTAGAGTTGCCAAATCCTATTCTTATTACACCTTTCCTGGTTCAATGCAAGCCTAGGATGAGACTTACCCGGTAATTCCTTTGCTTGTTTACCAAAGATCATAAGTGTAGGTAATAAAGGTTTATCCTTTATTGGGGTTTGAGTGTGCTTTCATCCCATCTATGTGAGTTAGCCTGAGACTTACCCGGTAAAGGTTGATTCTATTCCCTTAGGTGGTTTGTTAGTTTGAGGATATAGTTCTTTATCTTAATTCCTTGAGACTTACCCGGTAATAGGAGTTACGGTTTGGGATTAGTGAGTAGTGAGACTTACCCGGTGATCTATTCACACTTTAGCAACACCTTCCCTTTGCAAAATCTCAGCTTTGTCCGCTTATCTTTAGATCTTGAGTTGGAACCACAACTAGACGCTTTAATCCCTAGAATTGCATATTTCCTTAATTGACATTTTATCATCCTTGATTGTTTTAATCGCTTTTGTGGTTAGTAATTACAAAGCTTACCTATTCCGACTTTGTTTCACTAAGTCCCTGTGATCGACCCATGGAATTCCTTGCTTTTTACTACGATTGACCCGTACACTGCGGGTTCGCATCCTTGTTTTAAGCTTACATCTAGGGTTATAAATTTAAAGCTTGCACACACTGTTTGGAGCGAACACTTGGGTTGTAAATTTTAAAGCTTTCACATACCGTTTGGAGCGAACAAGTTTTTGGCGCCGTTGCCGGGGACTTGGTCTAGACCGAGCCGGTTGCGGTTATCTTTCGGGGCAATTGCCCTTGTCGCTATTAACCACTTTACTTGAGTGTTTTCACATGATCTTTTCTTAGGTGTATGCGAAGAACTCGTGCTGGAAAGGAAATCGTTACGATCCCAAACCTGAAAAGACGTACAAATGACGATTGAGAGAAGCTAAGATGGCCAATCAAGACAATCGCGATTTTGAGGCCGAATTGAAAGAGGCGTTGGAACAGATACGCCTCAACCAAGAAGAACTATAGCGAGAGAGAGAGCAAACTCACGCAGGAACTGAAGAGATCGAAGTAGATACGACCGCTCTAAGGGCCTAGTTTCTACCTCGATCGATCCCAGATCCTCGACCGAGGCAAGACCCAATCCATGTTTCCCCGGCCGAGATACATCCACCTCGGATGCCTGACCGAGATGTTCTTTTTGCTTGAGTTCCACAAACCCTGGGACAGAGGATGGACCCTAATCAGCAAGTGAGGTGTCCAGGAGTCAACCTAGGTGATCCAGCTGAGCATGATTACGAACTTTGAACGCAAGTTCTATCTATGATCCGACAATGCCAATTTGGGGGTTTAGAGAGGGAGTCTCTGCATCAGCATTTGCAAAACTATGAGATTCTGATGGAGATCTTGAGACCTTCAAGGCTAGAAAATAACAACTACAAGTTGAGGCCTTTCTATTTTTCTTTGAAAGACAGGGCGCTTGCTTGGTATCAATCTCTTCCACCCGGAAAGATCAACACTTGAGAAGAGATGATGACGGAGTTTCTAACTAAATTCTTTCTTCTCTCTAAGACCGCTGAAATGAGAGGGAAGATCAATGTATTCATCATAAAGGGACAACGAGATTTTTCCAAGTCATGGGAGAGATTCAAAGATGTTCTATTGGATTGCCCACATCATGGGATTCCAAAGATAGAGTTGCTGGAGATATACTTTAAGGGGTTGGATAGAGCTACTCAATTCAATCTCCAACTACTTTCCGCCGGCACATTCATGGATATGCCGATAGACGAAGCTTGGGAGTTCATTGAAAAGCAAGCTTTACATATGGAGAAGTATTCCCATCAAGGAGCCGAGAATGGAGAAAGAAGAGTTCGCTTCCAGGAAACATCATCAAATGGAGCTCAACTCACCTCGCTTAGTAATGATGTGAGGCAATTGAAGGAGATTTTAGTCGCTCAAACAAAGAAGGAGCAAGATGGAGGATATCAAGGAAGAAACAACTACCAAGGGTCACGGAACAACAACAATTACAACAATAGAAACTCCAACAGCAACAATTGGAGATCTAATCAACAAAATCCCGGTAGCCCTTATTCTCATTCTCATAATGCTCTTAACCCCCCTCTTTTTCTTCTTCTACTCCATTGAAGAGCCAAGAGCCTGGATCAAGTTCGTCCCAGCCAGAGAAGAAAGATGCAGTGCTGGAGGCAATCTTGATCAAGCTCAATGCTATGGAGACATAAATGACTTCATTTTTGAAGGCACATAAAGCCTTAGAGCAAAAATTCTTTAACAAGACGAATGAAGCGCCAAGAGATCCAGGGAAGCTCCCAGCAAGGACAGAGAGCAACCCTAAAGGAAAAATTATGGCAATAACGATGAGAAGTGGACTGAAAACTGCAGATCCAGTACCTCGGTCAGTGCCAGTGCAGACGAAGAACACCCCGGTCCAAGATCAGACGAGAAACACTTCGGTCGAGGTACCAACCGAGGTGGAGCCCCAGAAAGCGAAGGATAATTCTAAAGTTTATGTTCCACCTCCTGCTTATAAACCACCACTTACATTCCCTCAGTCAAGGGCCAAAGCACATCTAGACAAGCATTTTGGTATGTTTCTTGACCTAATGAATAAACTACATATTAACATCCCTTTCCTTGATGCTACTCTAGGGATGCCCGCCTACGGGAATTTCTTGAAAGAGATTCTTTCAAGGAAGAGGAAGCTGGAATACTTTGGAGAAGTAAGGATGACATCTAAGTCCTCGGAGCTCATTCAAGTTATGAAGGAGAAGATGCCGGCCAAATTGAGAGATCCCGGTTCATTTTGCATTCCCATTCAAGTTGGGGATGTAACTTGTGAGGCGTTGTGTGATGTAGGAGCCAGTGTGAGCATCATCCCGCTGGAGCTATGTGAGAGAATTGGACTTGGAGAGCCCAAGCCGGTGAAGATAAGGCTATACATCACGGATCGCTCCATTACCCATTCAGTGGGCATCTTGGAAGACGTTCCCGTCAAGTTAGGTAACTTCTATCTACCTGTAGACTTTGTTGTACTTGACATACCCGCAAATTATCCTGTTCCTATCATTCTCGGGAGACCATTTTTAGCAACTTCGGGATGCAATGTGGATTGTAAGAACGCCAAGTTGAAATTCAATATTGGTGGAGATCAAGTGGAGTTTGCATTGCTTGCTGCAATGAAAGGAGAGCCGCTGGAGGACGACATCTTCAACATCTATGATGAAGAAGAATCAAGAAAATTGGTGAGCTCTATCCTTGTTAATGACCCTCTTGAAAGAGTTCTTAGTTTTAGTTTAATGGAGGAAGGTATAGATGTTTCTTGTGATGCAGATATACGGAGCTTAAAAGCATTGGAAGCAGATCCAGGAGCTAGATTGAGAGACTAATTCAGGGGAACAAGAGTAATTTAAGTTTCGGTCCCTGTTCCACTACCTCGACCGAGGCACTTTCTAGACCAAGTGAGGTGTTCTTATCTGAAGGACATCTCGGTCACCCACCTCGGACACCGACCGAGACAACAAGCGAGATGTTGTCAACTGAGGACAAAAAACTTCCTAAACTTTTTTCTGAGAATCATTTACAGTTGGTGGAGCACTGGCTCCACCAAGATTCTGATGGTAGAGAGCCTTGGTATGCTGATATTGTTAATTATCTTGTTTTCAAGGAAATACCGCCCGGATTGACGTACGCTCAAAGGAAGAAGTTCTTCAAGGATGTACGTCACTACTACTGGAATGAACCTCTACTATTTAAGAGAGGTCCGGATGGGATGCTTTGACGATGCATTCCAGAGGATGAAGTTGCTAGTGTTATACGGCATTGCCACTCGCTTCCTTGTGGAGGACATGCTAGCGCTCACAAAACGTGCGCTAAAGTATTGCGTTCTGGTTTATTTTGGCCTACATTATTTAAGGATGTCCAAACATTTGTTGTTTCTTGTGATGCATGCCAAAGAAAAGGGAACTTGTCTAGAAGGAACAAGATGCCACTAAAAAATATTCAGGAGGTTGAGATTTTTGATGTATGGGGAGTTGATTTCATGGGACCTTCCCATCATCCGCATGCAGCCTCTACATTCTCCTAGCTGTTGATTACGTCTCTAGATGGGTAGAAGCCGTCGCCTCCCTTACTAATGACGCCATCGTGGTTGTGAAGTTCTTCAATCGGACTATCTTTCCGCGTTTTGGGACACCACGCATCATCATCAGCGATGGAGGGACACATTTCATCAACCGTAAGTTTAAAGCACTTCTATCGATTTATGGGGTAACCCACAAGGTAGCAACCCCTTATCACCCTCAAACTAGTGGACAGGTCGAGATCTCGAATAGAGAAATCAAGGCAATTTTGGAGAAGACCGTCTCTAGGACGAGGAAGGATTGGTCCATGAAGTTGGACGATGCTCTTTGGGCTTATAGGACTGCATTCAAGACTCCCATTGGTACCACCCTTTATAATTTGGTATATTGGAAGTCTTGCCATCTACTCGTTGAGTTAGAGCATAAGGCATATTGGGCAATCAAGTGGTTGAATTTCGATATCAAGGAAGCCGGAGAAAAGAGGCTATTGGACATCAACGAGTTGGAAGAGTTGCCTAAACGCTTATGAGAATGACAAGATCTAAGGAATTCAAAGAAGGAGATCTAGTTCTACTCTTCAATTCCCGCCTCCGTCTCTTTCCAGGTAAGTTGAAATCTAGATGAATAGGACCTTACGTTGTGAAACATGTTTTTCCCTATGGTGCAATTGAGATTTGGGGTGAAACAAGCGGAAGCTTTAAGGTAATGGTCATTGGCTGAAGAAGTACCAACCGGAAGTCAAGGTTGAGGAGATTGCACCGCTATACCTTGTTTAAGGATGATGTACGGTCCAGCTAGCAACCTTAAATCAAGCGCTTCTTGGGAGGAAACCCAAGGTATTGTTTTCTTTTCCCTTTTTCTAGCTTAGTATTAGATAGTTTGCTTTGCTTTGCTTTTGGCGTCCTCTAGACAAAAACCAGGTACTCTTTAAGGAAGGATTACAGCTCAAGAGCTACACTTGAAGGATAGAAGTTCGAGAAATTGCAAAGATGAAGTTTGACTGAGACACATCTCGGTTGCTGTCACAACACCTCGACCGAGATGTTTTTAAGGAAACCGAGGCGACTAGGTCTGACATCCAGTCAGACACCTCGGTCCGGTCGGGACCACCTCAACCGAGGTGAAATCAAATTCAGCGAGGGGTATAAAAGGCGAAGCGGATTTCTCTATCCTCACTTTTCCCTCTCAACCAAGCCTCGACCGCGGCGGAGATTTCCCCTTGTTTTCTTGTTTCTTGCTCGTTTTCCACAATTTTTGGTTCGATTTCACCAAGAGAAGCAAGATGATCGGATTTCAAGCACCAAACTGCGAGATAAACGCTCCGAATCTGCGTAATCTGGGTAAATTGTTCGAAAACCCTAACTTCTCTCCTTTCTCTAATTTAGGACAGATCCGGCTCTGGTTGCCGACTATTATTGCTGAAAAAGATATAAGTACCCCATAGGAAGCAATTGGTAGTGATTTTGGGGGAAAATAACTGGAAAATCAGAGAGTGAAATCGAACAGCCCTTCACCTCGGTCAGGTCGGCTGTGTCTCGGCCGAGGTGGTTGTCAAAGCAACCGAGGTGTTCATCCTGTCAGTAGTCATGAGTAGCAGATCTGATCGCCAGCTTGTTATGAGGGATAGACCCGGTAGCTCTTCACCTTCTTTTGCACCCCATCCTACTATACCGGTGATCCATGAGCGTCACCAGGCCGAGTTTGATAGGATATGCAGGCGTCCCATAGTTTCCCCGCGATTCTTAGATGTTGCTGCCTTCGAGTGCCTCCACGTGGCGGAGGACTTGAGGAAGATGATTTTGATGGTAGGGCTGGAGGAGTTTATGGAGATCCAAGCTTCGGCCTACCTAGAGCCGACCATGGAGTTCGTGAGTTCTGTCACTCACGTGCCTGAGAGGAACAACATCAAGTACCGGTTGCTGAACCGGAACTACATTGTACCGATGGAATTGTTTAGAGAGGTTTTTGGCTTCTCGACTCCCACTGTTACTGATTTTCCTTCCCGAACCGTAGCTCGAGACTTCTGGGGCGAGATTTCCCATCTAGTGGAGCATAGTGACAAGTGGAGACCTGAAGACTCCAGAGAGCGCAACATCTTTCACTTAGCCTTTTGTCTTGCTTACCGCATATTCAGCGAGACTCTTCTGGCGCGTACTGAGACGCCCCAGAAGGTCCGACAGGGGGAGTTGTTGAGCATGTTCTGTATGGTTACAGGTGGAGTTCCTGACTTTGGAGGGATGCTGGCTGAGGACTTGCATAAGATCAAGGGCAAGTCCAAGGGAGATATTTGCTATGGAGGATTGGTGACCCATATTGCTACTGCCATGGGTCTGGATTTGAGTGCATGTATAGTGATTGCGGCTGTGAAGCCGCTTGGACTTCAGAAGATGATCACGAGTCGCATTCTGGTTCCTCGTGGTCTTAGTACACCATATGTTGCCATGCTATGGGAGACGACAGCTCCGCTAGGCATCTTATGATCGTCACAGTTTTCAGTCTTCGACCGTTAGTATTGGTCTTCTTCATGGTTTCCTTACATGCAGGATGCCAGAGATGCTGCACCAGCTAATGATGAGGAGGAGTATGATGATGGCGGAGCTGCTATAGAGACCGGTACTGGTACCGCCGGTCCTAGTGTGCCAGTTGTCGAGCTTGATGACGAGGCGACAGATGAGGAGGCAACACCACCACCACGACCAGCTCGGTGCGGAGTTCACAGGCACAGAGATCCCGAGGCTCACCGACAGATTGACGAACTGACTAATCAAATGATCGACTCCTATGCTGCTATGACAGTGGATATGTCCTAGCCCCTTGCTGATGAGCACTAACACACTGACGGTTGGATGCATCAGATTAGAGAGAGACAACATTACCAACATCGGAGGATTGAGATTCAGTTCGAGCATATGATGATGTATCCATTTGATCCTACCCAACACCCCTACATCCCATATGTTCCCCTACATCCCATAAGTCGAAGACTGAAAACTGTGACGATCATAAGATGCCTAGCGGAGCTGTCGTCTCCCATAGCATGGCAACATATGGTGTACTAAGACCACGAGGAACTAGAATGCGACTCGTGATCATCTTCTGAAGTCAAGTTAAATGAAGTAAGTTAGCCTTTGTGTTTTCAAAGTTGTTGTTCGCTTTAAAAAAAAACCCGAATTCTAGGTGAGATGCTTAGTTTTCAAACATCTAGGTGAGATGCTTAGGTGATTCTAAGATGAACGGCCGATGAACGAAGGTTCGAACCCCGAAGTGAGATTCCGAGGGTTGTTCGTTCGAGTTGAGGGATTCCCAAAGTGAGAGGCCGAGGTAATTTGCTCTTCATATCCAAAAACACAAAATCCAAAAAAAAAAAACGAGTTCCATTTCACCAATTCCAATCCGAGTATGAACTTGTGCCAGTGGATCCTTGTGTTCGAATCTAGTTTGATCACATAATAGATGGTATAGATGGTATGTAAGGAGACCCGACATAATCGCGGAATTTGACTGGCATTCAGAAATATTTGGGATAGAAGGTCCCGAGGAGAGACCCCATAGTTACCTTCATGGGTGACGGTTTTATTGGGATGCCAAAAGCGTCTATCCGTATGTATAGCGGAGAGCTGAGCTAGATCCTTTGGGAGGATCAAACTTCCCTTACTAGTGCACCGTAGTGCTGGTAAGAGGTGTTTGCATTGATGATGCTCACATTTGTGAGGCGGGCTTACGGTCGAGGTGGCTAAGTACATAGCCATTATGTGACCCGTCGTCAGGTCAAGTTGAGCATCATAAGACCAGAAAGAAGACCTCATCTACCGTAGGTTATGTAGTGGGAGTGGGAGGATACCTAAGTAGAGGCTATTACCCGTTTGAGACCAGTAACGGTTGTGACGTGTTTGAGTCATTATGGACCGATAGATAGAGATAACATATTTTTATACCTCTTTGGGAAACAAGGTGTTCGCTCTCAGACGTGTGTGTATGGTGAACGATATAGCTTTAAATTTATAACCTAAAATATAAGCCCGAAACAATATGCGAACCCGCAGTGTATGGATCAATTGTAATAACGGCAAATACTCCAAGGTCGAACACAAGGACTATGGTGAAACAAAGATCGGTAATTCAGGTTGTTAGTTAAAAACAAGCAACAAAGCAAGGATATCAAAGATGATGTAATAACCAGGTAAACAGAATGCGGATTTTAGAGATTAAAGCATCCAGTTGTGGTTCCGACTCAAGATATCAAAGGATAACGTAGACAAAGTTGAGCTTTGCAAAGGTAAGGTGTTTCTAAGGTGGGAATAAATCACCGGGTAAGTCTCACTACTCACTATCCCAAACCGAAGATCCTCTCACCGGGTAAGCTCAAGGTACTAAGGAAAGGAATTATAATCTCAAACCAACACACCACCCAAGGGGATAGAATCAACCTTTACCGGGTAAGTCTTAGGCCAATTCTCAAAGATGGGGTGTAGGCACACTCAAACCCCAATAAAGGATAAACCTTTATTACCTAACACTCATGATCTTGGGTATACAAACAAAGGAATCACCGGGTAAGTCTCATCCTAGGCTTGCGTTGAACTAGGAAAGATATAACAAGGATAGGATTTGGCAAACTTAAACCTCAACTCAGATAAGGATCAAAAAAGGTCTCGACTCGCTCAGTTTAGTATCCCATCTCGGTCGAGAGGTTCTACGACTGACCGAGGTGTTCGTCGGTTAAGGTAAGGATCGAGCTTTCAGGGTCCACTGGGATAAAGGCTTATTCTTTCATCATCTTCCCCATAACTTTCAACCAACCACCTTAGAATCACATAAAGAACTTAGCCAACAATCATCATGATAACAATAATCAAATATATAATAAAGGAATCAATATCCAAACAAGAAAATCTTAATACAAAGGTCTCAATAACTCAATCAATCAAATAAACAAACAATCAAACTGCAATCCTCAATCACAACCAGTAAGACAACAAATCAAAATAATCTAAGAAAATCTTACAACTTTCTTCAACCTTCTTTCAAACTAACTTCCTTCCTTTGATCTTCAACCTTCCAAACTTCTTTCAACTTCCAACTTGCTTTCTAATCTGGAGAACTGCAGCTCCGAGATGCTCTATATCAAGAAAATACACCTCTTTATATAGGAGAATACCTTCCTAAGATAAAATATCTTCAAAGGCAATTTCCTTCCTCAGAATATCTTCCAATCTTCCAAATAAATCAGCCAAAAAGATATGCGTCCATCCAGAAAATCCATCCTAAAATATAGGAAAATCACTTGCTAGAAATAGAAGATCTCAGCCAAAAATAAAGATCTCATGGCCAGTGGATTATTCGCCTCGGTCCAACCCATCTTGAAGATCACCTTGGTCGAGGTGAACTGTAGCCATCCGAGGTGAATCTCAACTGAGTGTAAATCTCTCTAATCTGATCCATAATCAATCTTCCATTCCATTCCATTTCCATGGTTCTTGAGCTTTTCTTGTAGCTTCTAAATGCTCCATAATGTAGCTCCAATGACTCCTTAGCTCCCTTAGCTCCATATCATTCCAAAACGTGCTATTTTCCCTACATTCACAACGAAACTAGATGTAGACCTCGATTCTTGCAAAGGTAAACAAAACAACATAATGATCAAAGAATATACATCCATACATGCATATTTATGAAGATAAAACGTCCTAGCCAATCCCAAAATATAGACTATAATGCATGCTATCACAAGGCCGATGAGTCGGCTAGTTGTGGAGTCCACTAGTAACAGTGAGATTACATCAGGATACCGAGTATCGTTATCTCGGATCGAGGTGGGTGTTTCATCTCGGGATTTGTTGGGTAGTAGGATCGTGCCGCTCAGGGGCCGAGTGGTCTTTCACTACAGTTATCCCCGGATAGTTGGTTACTGGAGAGAGAGGATTTTTGTGATCTTGGATGCCGTGTAGAGAGCATATGTGCAAGGTAGGGGGTAAGGGTGAACATGATACCTCCCCATTGATCGAGCTTTCGTATTACGATAGTCGAGATGTATCTTTTGTGATGGCCCCTTGTGAGGCATTTTATGGACAGAAGTATAGTAAATCGTGATGTTGGAATTTGGATGGTATATGTAAGGGATAACCCTAAGTAGAAACGAGATGACCTTGTTCGTCTAGTGTTGGCCCAAGTGCGGATGATAGCCGAGCTAAGTTGCTAGAAGGCGTGTACACATAAGAGGTACGAACCTCAAGGGTTCAGATACGAGACGATTCTAGTTAAGGGTATCACGGACGCGAGGCATCATATGTATTGGTCACTAGAAGAGAGATGAGTCCCAATATATCAGACCTTTTTGAGGTCGTGACGTGAGTTGGCAAGTGAGTTACCGGTTGGCGTGGCCACCGAGAGTGAAAGATGTTTGTTCGCTCCAAAAGGGGTGTGCGCAAATAAGCTTCAAATTTATCTCCAAGAATTAAGCCTAACGATAGCGAACCCGCAGTGTACAGATCAATCGTAGTATGAGCTGATATTCCGGAGTCGATCTCAGCGAATCGGTGAGAACAAAGCGGAAAAAACAATCTAACTTGTGTAGCAAGTAATGATCACAATAAAGAATATAAATGTAAGAATAATCGGGAATGTGGATTCTAAAGATCCAAGTATCCGGTTGCGGCGTTCGATTCAAGATGTCTAAGGATATGTATGGATAGAGCTGGGTAGCAACAGCATATATTCTTCGGTAGAATGTCGTCCGGTGAAGATCCAACTTTCTTTTCTCCCAACCAAAAGATTCTAATTAACGGATGTTGAGTCTCATCAAGAAGAGGTCATAAGGATAGGATTCAACTCTCATACCAAACCAAAACCCAAGGAAAAGAAAGACAAAGGCAAAGGCTTTGACACTCCTAACCTTAATAGAGTGTTTTGAATCCCCTATTACCTAGAACTCATAAACACTCATAACCGAGCAAGGCTAAGGTTAGAAAGGGTTAACAAAGGTATGATTTAAGCAATCTTGAACTTTAGATAAAGACAAAAGCGAAACGTGCAAAACAAAGAAACCACGGGCAGATGTTGGGAAACCACGGTCGTGGTTCCTGATGAACAGGCCGTGGAAATCCTCGTTCGAGGGTTTCGTCTCACAACTCTCAGGATCCGACATGTTAAGGCTAAATCTATCATCATCTATACCACAACCATCAACCCTTCACCCTAAAATCGCAAGGGGTTTAGCCAACAATCATCATCATATTCAAATCAAGATTAAGAAAGGGAATCAAGATAGGCATGCAACTAAGAAAGAACACAAAGATGAATAATGAGAAATCAAAATCAATCTTTAATGATCAACAACTCAATCAAACAATGTATAATCCAGGATATATGTGTTCTTAAGACAATAATCAAGACTAGAACAATCTCATAAAATCTCCAAGGTGGAATCAAGAAAGCTCTTCAATCTCCCTCCTATGGTGAAGCAATCCAATCTCCAACGTAGATGAATCCAAAGTATGGAAGAGAATCCAAATTTGTAACCTCCTTCCAGAGTATCAAGCCTCGTCCTCTAAATGCAGTCGTCAACCCCCTTTTATAAAATAAAATTAGGTTAAAAGGCTTCTTCCTTTCTTGCTGACGTGGTAATAACGAAGCATGCGAAAGGTCCCACATCATTTGCTGTCCCTCCTCCATGGTGCCTAGACCGCTCCCTGCTATCCATCCGTTGCTGCAATCCTGTGAGCCATGGAGGTTGCTCGTCGAACCATGTGGGGCGCTCGGACGTGCTAGCTCGCCGTTGGGAAGGACTAACTCATGGACGAAAGGAGGTGGATCTCCTAGGAGGCTCGTGCTACTCTCCCATAGACGGGAGTGTAGATGGCGGCTCCTGAGAGCTGCCAAAGTCTCCATCGGCTATGTACTCACTGGGACCGGTATCCGTCCTAGTATCCATGTTGTCCTAACTCTGTCCTCCTACCGCCTCAGCTGTGGCATCCTCCTCCTCAAAGTCTAGATCTCCCATACCGACGTGCATTGGCTCGAACGTCAGCTTCCAGTTGTGAGGGTTCCGAATGGAGTATTCCGCTCTCCCTGGAATCCCTCTCCCACCTTTTCCCTCCCAGGGCATAGAAGCATGTGGTGACCCTCTGTGTTGGGGAATCAGAATACCCCTATGAATGAAACGCTCAAGAACAAGAGGCCTAGCCTCTGCAGCAAGCTCGCAGGCGGAAAAATCAACTCCTAGATGACGAGCAATATGAGTTACAATCTCTCACACGTAGATATCTCCCTTAGCCTTATTCTTAATCTTCCTCAGACTATCAGCAAGTAGTGTGGTACAGTTAGGAGTGGTGCCGGTAGCTATGCAGAACAATATAAAAAGCTTGTCGGCCTTAAGCCATTGTGGCGTCTCAGTCCTAGGAAACAAATATTCGGACATAATCAGATGTCCAAGTTTAAAGGACAAATTGTACATCAAGCTTTCCTTGGAGTCGGCCGGGTGCCACCTATCTGCAGAACTCACTACCGTAACAATGTTCTCCCAAAAGGCACTAGGCTTTGTAGCTATAGGGAAGGTCCCATGAGTGGAATCTCCAAACCCGAAAATCTGAACAAATCTCCCAATAGACAATTGAATGTTCTAGTTCATCATCCTGAACTTAACGGTTCTTGCTCTAGCATCATGGTCAAGAGAGCTAAGGAACTCCATGGTTTACTTTTCATAAGCGTGCTCTCTGATTCCTATGAAATCTCTAAGCCCAACATTGTCAATCATCATATTAAGATCATCCGAACCGTTCAGACATTCAAGATCCTCGAGTACAAGGTACCTAGGGGTTACAATGGTCCGGCGTTGGATGGTGTTATAGGCTTTCTTATGCTCTTCTAAAATTCGGGGGAGTCTAGGTGGTGGTGGTTGTTGTTGTCGGGGTTGTTGTGGTGGTGGTCTGGAGGAGGAAGAGGATCCCTTACTTTTTCTAAATAAATTACGGCCACTTCTACGCAAACCGTGATTTTGGGCGTCGGCGAAATCTCTCTAACTCTCAGGGTTCAATCTTTTTACGATCGATTTATCATCATCTAAGCCACAACTATCAACCCTTCACCTTAGAATTGCTAAAAGGTTTTAGCCAATAACAGTCATTATAATATCAAATTCAAGATTAAGAAGAATGAAAGATGAAAACCTTTGAAAACCTTCAATAAAACTCAAATCAATCTCAAATCCACACACAAGAGGAATAATGTAATTCAGATTTGGAATACACACAAACGAATAACAATCCTTGATAAGAACGAAGAACGGGATGTCAATCCGTCTTCTAATCAAACCTAAGGACAAAAGGCGTAACTTCTGCCACAAGCAACTTCCAAATCTTCAAACCCTTACGAATCACGTTTGCAAGTGCAAATCTCCGGACGTCCAATGCAGTCCTAAGCACGTGTAAGCCGAAGTTCCTCAACTTCCCCCTAACGTTGGGGCTCCAAGTCCTGGGGTTGTCACCGTCCGCCCTTCAATGTTGAAGGCTATCGAATATTTGTAGGGATGAATCTAGGGTTTAACGATGAAACCCTAAATATTTGGGCTGAAAAGAAGTCGAGCCGCTGGTATAAAAAAATACTCTGGGCCGCGTCAATATGTATAAGAGAATACTTTGGCGCGTTAGGCGGTATCAAAAGATACTTTGGGCCGCCAGATGATATCAAAAAATACTTTGGCGCGTCCGACGGTATCAAAAGATACTTTGGCGCGTCTGATGGTAGCAGAAGATACTTTGGACCGCGTCAGGTGGTATTAGAAAATACTTTGGGCCGCGTCCGAAGGTATCAGAAAATACTTTGGGCGCGTCCGAAGGTATCAAAAAATACTTTGGCGCGTCAGACGGTATTAGAAGATACTTTGACGCGTCCTAAATTCCTTTTATGCTCCTTTTTGTCCCGCTTCAAGGCTTAATCCTTAAATGTGCCATTTTTGCTCCATAATTCGCCAAATTACTTAGAAATGAAATAAAACTCTGTGTAGACCTCTATTCTTGTAAAGTAGGTGAATATAACCATAAATGTCATGAATGTATGTCTATGCATGCAAAATAAAGGGAAAATCTATATAAATACATGCCTAAAAATAGGTCATAATTCATTTCATCAAAATACCACATGCTTGCCTCTTGCTTGTCCGTAAGCAAGGTTCAAACTTAAAATACAAGATGATATGGATTATGAATATGCAAAAATAAAGAAAAACCATAATATTTTGGTTGTGCTTCTATTCATAGATCACCCTCAAATGGTTGTTTCATAGCTAATGAAAATCATCATATGATCAAAAGGAATTACATCATGAAAAGGATAATCACACTTTGTAAGAAAATCATAACATGCATCATAACTTGCAATATATCAAAATCAATCATGAGGAATTCAATTTAGACCACAAAGCCAAACAACATTACAATGATCTTAAGGACTTTCAAGTGAGGTCAAGAATGCGGAAAGGAGGGAAACTTATAAGGGATGTGGTGCATGAATCCGTTAAAAGGAATAACCCAACTCTTTTACTTTTTCTTTTGACAACATCAACTTAGAGCTTTGCTCTTTTCTTTATTTTTCGACTTTACTTTTGGAAGTTATGGGCAGCGGTGCACAAAAACCGAAGCCTAGGAGATTGACGTTTCTCAATTTCGAGATGCCTCAAACCCTTGATGCACATACCATAATCCGTTAGCAATATCGATCAATCCGACTTTGACAAGACACAAACACCCCTTTATGTGAATGGTGCCGAGTTACTCATCGTCATGATTGACTTCCCCAAACCTAAAATTTTTTTGTTCTATTGTTTGAATGCAAAATTTTGCTTTCATGGCCCTCCCACATCAAACATGCCAAAACTCAACTCTTCCTAATTCCCGGATAGGTAAAGGAGGCAATTATTTTCATTGAGGTGCTAAGTGATCAAAGAAAGAAGTAAGAAAATCGAGGTACCTTAATCATTTGAATAAAAAGTGTAAGAACTTATATGCGGTTTCAACCTTCAACACTCAACGTGATTTAGAATGAAAGCGAATTATCAAACATGCATGAAGTTCTATCAAAATATTCAAATCCCATATATGTCATAAATCAATTCAAGCATATCAAAATCATCATAGCTATTCCACAAAATAATGTTCATCACAGAGATCATATCCATTCTAGAAGCACACAAATTTTAAAATTTTTCAAAATTTTCAACATCATATGATGCAAGACATAAAACATGCAAATGATATTGCAAATACCTCCACCTCATACTTAAAACTCACATTGTCCCCAATGTGAAGAAAAGAAAAGATGTAAAAGGATACTCACAATGTAAGATGGCGAATCAGGCAAGACGAATCATCAATCGGGCGGTGGTGGTGAAAATCTTTAGAAGCTCAATAGGGAATTCTGAATATTAAAATAAGTGTCAAAGAACGAAGAAGGGGCACATCTTTCCACCGAAAATTTTTCCGAAAAAAAAAATTTAATTTTTTTTATTTTTTTATTTTTTTTTTCGGGCGGGGAATTTCCACGGCCGTGGTTTTGGCCGTGGAACTTTCTGTTGCTCTCGACAAAGCATTCCACGGTCCAATTTAGCAAACCACGGCCGTGGTTTTGCCTCTTTGGCCGTGGAATCCTCTGTTCTCGCCTAAAATCAAAGTTTCGTCAATCTTTCGGCTTTTCCTCCCTAAGTTGCTTATTCCTTATTCCTGACATCCAAAAACACGAACATACCGGAAGGTATCGAAGGCAAAACAAACCAAAAACATCTACTCTAATCTAAAAAAGAAAAGCAAAAAGCAAGAATGCATTACCTTAGGTTGCCTCCCAATAAGCGCTTGGTTTAACGTCGCTAGCTGGACCTATCTCCATAGATGACTCAATGCACCTTGAACATCTTGGATTGCTCTTCAAATCCATCATTAAACTCTTCCAAAAAATCTCCGGTTCCTAATTTCACCGGCATGTGGTAAGATCTCCCACGTACAAGCTTGTACGGTTTGATTCTCACCGGAATCCTCCTAGCTTTCCTATGCTTTAATGTGACATAATTCAGCCTTGCATCCCATCCTTTCCTACATCGAGAAATCAGTTTCTCAAGAATCCTCTTAGCTTCCCGATCTCCAGCTTGGAGATGATGTATGGTCTTCGTCATGTGAATGACCCCATACTTGAACAAAAACCACTTGTTGGCATTGACGGTGAAGCCCTTGCCAAATTTACTCTTTGTAGTCCAAGGAGCATCTACTTCCAGTAGTTTTAATGGAGGTTTCATCTTCACCTTAGGAGGCTCTTTTGGAAGAGACCTCAAACTCTCCGGTGCATTCGTGAAAAAATCAGAAATTTTAATAGGAATTTCAAAAGAAGTAAGAGAATGTACCTTGTAAAGTTCTTCAAGGCTTGGGACAAGGTTCATGTTGGGAAGATGATCCACACATGAAATATCTCCCAACTCAGCTGGATCCTCTTCAACCTTGACCACAGTTTCTGTAATTTGGCCAAGGTTATCCACTTCTTCCTCTTCTTCAATGAGGACTTCAAGAGGAGCTTCAGGTTCGATGGGAGGAATTCTCAAAACTTGGAGTTCTTCGTCGCACTTCTCCTCCAGTCGAGTAATTTCAGCAAGGATCGATTTTCTTTCATGGTCATCGAGATCCTTTATTGATTGTTGGATCTTCGATTCAAGTTGATATTCAGGAGGTTGTTCATATACCTCGCGAGCGGTATAGAGCTCCTCCCAAATTTCAAGCTCCCCCTTAATGGCTTCCTCCATTTCATTTTCATCACTGAAAAAAATGAAAAATAATCCAGCAAATATCTATACTGCTTCCATTTAGCTACTTCTTTCTTTCTCCATCTCTCTCTTTCCAAGGATTTGTTCCCGTGTCTATGTTGCTCCAATGATTCGTTAAGTTCAGCTCTAAGGCTCCATATTTCGTTCCTCGCCGTTACAAAGCTGCTTCCATCCATTGGAAAATATGAAAACTCAAGAACTCATACCAAAAGATTAAAAGAAAAAGCAAAAGCTCCCAATCTCGACAACCGAAAACCGGAATTGGTCTAGACCAACTCCCCGACAACGACGCCAAAAACTTGTTCGCCACTTAGCGTGCGTGCAAATAAGTCTTAAATTTATAAAACTAGAATCAAGCAAGCAAACGCACAGTGTACGGATCGACGTAGTTAAGCAAGAATTCCAGAGTATCGAACACAAGGATTTGGGGGGAACAAATTCAGTTGTAAAGTTGTCAAGAAAGTAAAAGGGTAAAGCTTTTCAAATATATTGGGAAAACAGCAACCCTAAAGATCCAGGTGTCAAATCGTGGCAATCGATTCAAGATACACTAAAGAACTAAGGACAGAGTTAAGAGTTGCAAACATATACTAAGGTAAAGCAATGTACGGTGAAGTTCCAAGGCTTTATATGACTTACCTATGAACACTCTCTATAAAGGTTGTTGAGACTTCAGTATAGAAAGGATATAAAGACAAGAATTAGTCTCAAATACCCAAACTTGTAACCCAAGGATCAAAACTAACTAAACCGATTAAGGTTGTGACACTCGAAATCGAAGTAGAGGTTGTTGAGGCTTCACTACTATCTAGAAAAGGGTAAACCTAGACTAGATTAAAGCTAATCTTTAACCTTGGATCAAAGTAAAAGCAAAGTTCGTAAACTGGTGTAAATTACGGGCAGATCTTGAGTTCCACGGCCGTGGAATCTCAAGAACAAACCGTGATTTTGGGCGTCGGCGAAATCTCTCTAACTCTCAGGGTCCAATCTGTTTACGATCGATCTATCATCATCTAAGCCACAACTATCAACCCTTCACCTTAGAATTGCTAAAAGGTTTTAGCCAATAACTGTCATTATAATATCAAATTCAAGATTAAGAAGAATGAAAGATGAAAACCTTTGAAAACCTTCAATAAAACTCAAATCAATCTCAAATCCACACACAAGAGGAATAATGTAATTCAGATTTGGGATAAACACAAACCAATAACAATCCTTGATAAGAACGAAGAACGGGATGTCAATCCGTCTTCTAATCAAACCTAAGGATAAAAGGCGTAACTTCCGCCACAAGCAACTTCCAAATCTTCAAACCCTCACGAATCACGTTTGCAAGTGCAAATCTCCGGACGTCCAATGCAGCCCTAAGCACGTGTAAGCCGAAGTTCCTCAACTTCCCCCTAACGTCGGGGCTCCAAGTCGTGGGGTTGTCACCGTCCGCTCTTCAATGTTCAAGGCTATCGAATATTTGTAGGGATCAATCTAGGGTTTAACGATGAAACCCTAAATATTTGGGCTGAAAAGAAGTCGAGCCGATGGTATCAGAAAATACTGTAGGCCGGGTCAGTAGGTATAAGAGAATACTTTGGCGCGTTAGGCGGTATCAAAAGATACTTTGGGCCGCCAGACGGTATCAAAAAAATACTTTGGCGCGTCCGACGGTATCAAAAGATACTTTGGCGCGTCTGATGGTAGCAGAAGATACTTTGGACCGCGTCAGACGGTATTAGAAAATACTTTGGGCCGCGTCCGAAGGTATCAGAAAATACTTTGGGCGCGTCCGAAGGTATCAAAAAATACTTTGGCGCGTCAGACGGTATCAGAAGCTACTTTGGGGCGTTCTAAATTCCTTTTATGCTCCTTTTTGTCCCGCTTTAAGGCTTAATCCTTAAATGTGCCACTTTTGCTCCATAATTCGCCAAATTACCTACAAATGCAATAAAACTCTGTGTAGACCTCTATTCTTGCAAAGTAGGTGAATATAACCATAAATGCCATGAATGTATGTCTATGCATGCAAAATAAAGGGAAAATCTATATAAATACATGCCTAAAAATAGGTCATAATTCATGTCATCAAAATACGACATAGTTGCCTCTTGCTTGTCCGTAAGCAAGGTTCAAACTTAAAATACAAGATGATATGGATTATGAATATGCAAAAATAAAGAAAAACCACAATATTTTGGTTGTGCTTCTATTCATAGATCACCCTCAAATGGTTGTTTCATAGCTAATGAAAATCATCATATGATCAAAAGGAATTACATCATGAAAAGGATAATCACACTTTATAAGAAAATCATAACATGCATCATAACTTGCAATATATCAAAATCAATCATGAAGAATCCAATTTAGACCACAAAGCCAAACAACATTACAATGATCTTAAGGACTTTCAAGTGAGGTCAAGAATGCGGAAAGGAGGGAAACTTATAAGGGATGTGGTGCATGAATCCGTGAAAAGGAACAACCCAACTCTTTTACTTTTTCTTTTGACAACATCAACTTAGAGCTTTGCTCTTTTCTTTATTTTTCGACTTTACTTTTGGAAGTTATGGGCAGCGGTGCACAAAAACCGAAGCCTAGGAGACTGACGTTTCTCAATTTCGAGATGCCTCAAACCCTTGATGCACATACCATTATCCGTTAGGAATATCGCTCAATCCGACTTTGGCAAGACACAAACAACCCTCTATGTGAATGGTTCCGAGTTACTCATCGTCATGATTGACTTCCCCAAACCTAAAATTTTTTTGTTCTATTCTTTGAATGAAAAATTTTTGCTTTCATGGCCCTCCCACATCAAACATGCCAAAACTCAACTCTTCCTAATTCCCGGATAGGTAAAGGAGGCAATTATTTTCATTGAGGGGCTAAGTGATCAAAGA
This sequence comes from Fagopyrum homotropicum, assembly GCA_033239125.1. NCBI lineage: Eukaryota > Viridiplantae > Streptophyta > Magnoliopsida > Caryophyllales > Polygonaceae > Fagopyrum > Fagopyrum homotropicum. The sequence goes on along the minus strand of BSWB01000002.1, from coordinate 54,965,570 downwards.
AAGAAGTAAGAAAATCGAGGTGCCTTAATCATTTCAATAAGAAGTGTAAGAACTTATATGCAGTTTCAACCTTCAACACTCAACGTGATTTAGAATGAAAGCGAATTATCAAATATGCATGAAGTTCTATCAAAGTATTCAAATCCAACATATGTCATAAATAAATTCAAGCATATCAAAATCATCATAGCTATTCCACAAAACAATGTTCATCATAGAGCTCATATCCATTCTAGAAGCACACAAATTTTAAAATTTTTCAAAATTTTCAAAACCATATGATGCAAGACATAAAACATGCAAATGGTATTGCAAATACCTCTACCCCATACTTAAAACTCACATTGTCCCCAATGTGAAGAAAAGAAAAGATGTAAAAGGATACTCACAATGTAAGATGGCGAATCAGGCAAGACGAATCATCAATCGGGCGGTGGTGGTGAAAATCTTTAGAAGCTCAATAGGGAATTCTGAATATTCCAATCAGTGTCAAAGAACGAAGAAGGGGAACGTCTTTCCGCCGAAAATTTTTCCGAAAAAAAAAAAATTTATTTATTTATATATTTTTTTCGGGTCGGGAATTTCCACGGCCGTGGTTTTGGTCGTGGAACTTTCTGTTGCTCTCGACAAAGCATTCCACGGTCCAATTTAGCAAACCACGGCCGTGGTTTTGCCTCTTTGGCCGTGGAATCCTCTATTCTCGCCTAAAATCAAAGTTTCGTCAATCTTTCGGCTTTTCCTCCCTAATTTGCTTATTCCTTATTCCTGACATCCAAAAACACGAACATACCGGAAGGTATCGAAGGCAAAACAAACCAAAAACATCTACTCTAATCTAAAAAAGAAAAGCAAAAAGCAAGAATGCATTACCTTAGGTTGCCTCCCAATAAGCGCTTGGTTTAACGTCGCTAGCTGGACCTATCTCCATAGATGACTCAATGCACCTTGAACATCTTGGATTGCTCTTCAAATCCATCATTAAACTCTTCCAAAAAATCTCCGGTTCCTAATTTCACCGGCATGTGGTAAGATCTCCCACGTACAAGCTTGTACGGTTTGATTCTCACCGGAATCCTCCTAGCTTTCCTATGCTTTAATGGGACATAATTCAACCTTGCATCCCATCCTTTCCTAGATCGAGAAATCAGTTTCTTAAGAATCCTCTTAGCTTCCCCATCTCCATCTTGGGGATGATGTATGGTCTTCGTCGTGTGAATGACCCCATACTTGAACAAAAAACACTTGTTGGCATTGGCGTTGAAGTGCTTGCCAAATTTACTCCTTGTAGTCCAAGGAGCATCTACTTCCATCAGTTTTAATGGAGGTTTCATCTTCACCTTAGGAGGCTCTTTTGGAAGAGACCTCCAACTCTCCGGTGCATTCGTGAAAAAATCAGAAATTTTAATAGGAATTTCAAAGGAAGTAAGAGAATGTACCTTGTAAAGTTCTTCAAGGCTTGGGACAAGGTTCATGTTGGGATGATGATCCACACATGAAATATCTCCCAACTCAGCTGGATCCTCTTCAACCTTGACCACAGTTTCAGTAATTTGGCCAAGGTTCTCCACTTCTTCCTCTTCTTCAATGAGGACTTCAAGAGGAGCTTCAGGTTCGATGGGAGGAATGCTCAAAACTTGGAGTTCTTCGTCGCACTTCTCCTCCAGTCGAGCAATTTCAGCAAGGATCAATTTTCTTTCACGGTCATCGAGATCCTTTATTGATTGCTGGATCTTCGATTCAAGTTGATATTCAGGAGGTTGTTCATATACCTCGCGAGTGGTATAGAGCTCCTCCCAAATTTCAAGCTCCTTCTTAATGGCTTCCTCCATTTCGTTTTCATCACTGAAAAAAATGAAAAATAATCCAGCAAATATCTATACTACTTCCATTTAGCTACTTCTTTCTTTCTCCATCTCTCTCTTTCCAAGGATTTGTTCCCGTGTCTATGTTGCTCCAAAGATTCGTTAAGTTTAGCTCTGAGGCTCCATATTTCGTTCCTCGCCGTTACAAAGCTGCTTCCATCCATTGGAAAATCTGAAAACTCAAGAACTCATACCAAAAGATTAAAAGAAAAAGCAAAAGCTCCCAAGCTCGACAACCGAAAACCGGAATTGGTCTAGACCAACTCCCCTACAACGGCGCCAACAACTTGTTGGCCACTTAGCGTGCGTGCAAATAAGTCTTAAGTTTATAAAACTAGAATCAAGCAAGCGAACCCGCAGTGTACGGATCGACGTAGTTAAGCAAGAATTCCAGAGTATCGAACACAAGGATTTGGGGGGAACAAATTCAGTTGTAAAGTTGTCAAGAAAGTAAAAGGGTAAAACTTTTCAAATATATTGGGAAAACAGCAACCCTAAAAATCCAGGTGTCAAATCGTGGCAATCGATTCAAGATATACTAGAGAACTAAGGACAGAGTTAAGAGTTGCAAAGGTATACTAAGGTAAAGCAATGTACGGTGAAGTTCCAAGGCTTTATATGACTTACCTAAGGACACTCTCTATAAAGGTTGTTGAGACTTCAATATAGAAAGGATCTAAAGACAAGAATTAGTCTCAAATACCCAAACTTGTAACCAAGGATCAAAACTAACTAAACCGATTAAGGTTGTGACACTCAAAATCGAAGTAGAGGTTGTTGAGGCTTCACTACTATCTAGAAAAGGGCAAACCTAGACTAGATTAAAGCTAATCTTTAACCTTGGATCAAAGTAAAAGCAAAGTTCGTAAACTGGTGTAAATTACGGGCAGATCTTGAGTTCCACGGCCGTGGAATCTCAAGAACAAACCGTGATTTTGGGCGTCGGCGAAATCTCTCTAACTCTCAAGATCCAATCTGTTTACGATCGATCTATCATCATCTAAGCCACAACTATCAACCCTTCACCTTAGAATTGCTAAAAGGTTTTAGCCAATAACTGTCATTATAATATCAAATTCAAGATTATGAAGAATGAAAGATGAAAACCTTTGAAAACCTTCAATAAAACTCAAATCAATCTCAAATCCACACACAAGAGGAATAATGTAATTCAGATTTGGAATAAATAAAAACCAATAACAATCCTTGATAAAAACGAAGAACAGGATGTCAATCCGTCTTCTAATCAAACCTAAGGACAAAAGGCGTAACTTCCGCCACAAGCAACTTCCAAATCTTCAAACCCTCACGAATCACGTTTGCAAGTGCAAATCTCCGGACGTCCAATGCAGCCCTAAGCACGTGTAAGCCGAAGTTCCTCAACTTCCCCCTAACGTCGGGGCTCCAAGTCCTGGGGTTGTCACCGTCCGCTCTTCAATGTTGAAGGCTATCGAATATTTGTAGGGATCAATCTAGGGTTTAACGATGAAACCCTAAATATTTGGGCTGAAAAGAAGTCGAACCGATGGTATCAGAAAATACTCTGGGCCGCGTCAGTAGGTATAAGAGAATACTTTGGCGCGTTAGGCGGTATCAAAAGATACTTTGGGCCGCCAGACGGTAGCAGAAGATACTTTGGCACGTCCTATGGTAGCAGAAGATACTTTGGACCGCGTCAGACGGTATTAGAAAATACTTTGGGCCGCGTCCGAAGGTATCAGAAAATACTTTGGGCGCGTCCGAAGGTATCAGAAAATACTTTGGCGCGTCAGACGGTAACAGAAGATACTTTGGCGCGTCCTAAATTCCTTTTATGCTCCTTTTTGTCCCGCTTCAAGGCTTAATCCTTAAATGTGCCATTTTTGCTCCATAATTTGCCAAATTACCTACAAATGCAATAAAACTCTGTGTAGACCTCTATTTTTGCAAAGTAGGTGAATATAACCATAAATGCCATGAATGTATATCTATGCATGCAAAATGAAGGGAAAATCTATATAAATACATGCCTAAAAATAGGTCATAATTCATGTCATCAAAATACCCCATACTTGCCTCTTGCTTGTCCCTAAGCAAGGTTCAAACTTAAAATACAAGATGATATGGATTATGAATATGCAAAAATAAAGAAAAACCACAATATTTTGGTTGTGCTTCTATTCATAGATCACCCTCAAATGGTTGTTTCATAGCTAATGAAAATCATCATATGATCAAAAGGAATTACATCATGAAAAGGATAATCACACTTTGTAAGAAAATCATAACATGCATCATAACTTGCAATATATCAAAATCAATCATGAGGAATCCAATCTAGACCACAAAGCCAAACAACATTACAATGATCTTAAGGACTTTCAAGTGAGGTCAAGAATGCGGAAAGGAGGGAAACTTATAAGGGATGTGGTGTATGAATCCGTGAAAAGGAATAACTCAACTCTTTTACTTTTCTTTTGACAACATCAACTTAGAGCTTTGCTCTTTTCTTTATTTTTCGACTTTACTTTTGGAAGTTATGGGCAGCGGTGCACAAAAACCGAAGCCTAGGAGATTGACGTTTCTCAATTTCGAGATGCCTCAAACCCTTAATGCACATACCATAATCCGTTAGGAATATCGCTCAATCCGACTTTGGCAAGACACAAACACCTGGCTATCAAGGCTCAAGGAATTGAAGGAACTTTTGGTTGCTCACACCAAGTAAGAAGAGGAAGGATATCAAGGCTCAAGGAACAACAATGGTTTCCGGAACAACAATAACGGTTCCCGGAACAACAACTATAACAACAATAGAGGATCCAATAGAAATAATTGGAGGCCAAACAATCAAAATTCGGGTAACTCTTACTCTAACTCCAATTCAAACAACTCTTCTAATCCATTCCTCTCTTCTTCTTCTTCTACTCCATTGAAGAGTCAGGAGCCTGGATCAAGCTCGTCCCAGCCAGAAAAGAAAGACGTAGTGCTGGAGGCTATCTTGATCTAGCTCAATGCTATGGAGACATCCATGACTTCATTTTCGAAGGCACAAAAAGCCTTAGAACAACAATTCTTTAATAAAGAGAATGAAGCGCCAAGAGATCCAGGGAAGCTTCCAGCAAGGATAGAGAGCAATCCTATAGGACAGATCATGGCAATAACGATGAGAAGTGGACTGAAAACTGCATATCCAGTTCCTCGGTCGATGCTAGTGAAGAACACCTCAGTCCAGGTACAGACGAAGAACACTTCGGCCGGGGTACCAACCGAGGTGGAGCCTCAGAGAGCGTCGGACAAAACTGAAGTTTATGTCCCACCTCCTGCATATAAACCACCACTCCCATTCCCTCAGTCAAGAGCCAGAGCACATCTAGACAAACACTTTGGTAAGTTCCTTGACTTGATGAATAAACTACATATTAATATCCCTTTCCTTGATGCTATTCTAGGGATGCCCGCATATGGGAAGTTCTTAAAAGAGATTCTATCAAGGAAGAGGAAGTTGGAAGACTTTGGTGAAGTAAGAATGACATCTAAATCCTCCGAGCTCATTCAAATCATGAAGGAGAAGATGCCACCCAATTTAAGGGATCCCGGCTCATTTTGCATTCCCATTCAAGTTGGGGATGTCACTTGTGAGGCGTTGTGTGATTTAGGAGCCATCGTGAGCATCATTCCGCTGGAGCTATGTGTGAGGATCGGGCTTGGAGAGCCTAAGCCGGTGAAGATACGATTATACATGGCGGACCGCTCCATTACCCATCCCGTGGGCATTTTGGAAGATGTCCCGGTTAAGTTAGGTAACTTTTATTTACCTATAGACTTTGTCGTGCTTGACATTCCTGCAGATTATCCCGTTCCTATCATTCTCGGGAGACCATTTCTAGCAACTTCGGGTTGCAATGTGGATTGTAAGAACGCCAAGTTGCAATTCAACATTGGTGGAGATCAAGTTAAGTTTGCATTGCTTGCGGAAATGAAAGGAGAGCCGCTAGGAGATGATATCTTCAACATCTATGATGAAGAAGAATCAAGAGAATTGGTGAGCTCTATCCTTATTAATGATCCACTTGAGAGAGTTATTAGTTTTAGCTTAATGGAGGAAGGTATAGATGTGTTTTTGTGATGCAAATATACAAAGCTTAAGGGCACTGGAAGAAGATCCAGGAGCTAAGATTGAAAAATTAATCCAGGAGAAGAGAATCTCCAGTTTCGGTCGCAATTGCGGTACCTCGACCGAGGCACTTTCTGGACCAAGCGAGGTGTTCTTGACTGAGAAAGATCTCGGTCACCCTCTCTGGACCTCGACCGAGGTCGCAAGCGAGATGATGTCAACTGAGACTTTTGAGAGTCCAGTTCTTCGATCTAAGTCTACTCCACCGGAAAGAGGAAGCAAGGATCCCCTCAGAAAGCACCCCCAGTTGTGGAGCTTAAACAACTCCCGAGTCACTTGAGGTATGTTTTTCTTCATCGTTAGTGCTTCCCTCTCCGAATCTGAATTATCTAAACTAATGCATGTCCTGAGGAAGCATCGACAAGCTTTGGGTTATACTATTGATGATCTTATTGGCATTAAGCCTTCTTTCTGCATGCATAGAATTCTAATGGAGGATGATCATAAGAATTCACGGGAACCTCAAAGACGGTTAAATCCGATCATGAAAGAGGTCGTGAAGAAAGAAATTCTTAAGTTGTTGGATGCAGGAATTATATTTCCTATCTCGGACAGCAAGTGGGTGAGCCCAGTGCACGTAGTTCCGAAGAAAGAAGGGATGACCGTTGTGACAAATAAGAACAATGAGTTGATCTCAACTAGGACCGTCACGGGCTGGAGGGTGTTCATCGATTATAGGAAGCTGAACGTGGCCACTCGGAAGGACCATTTTCCACTTCCCTTCATAGATCAAATGCTCGAACGGTTAGCCCAACATTCATATTTTTGCTATTTAGATGGTTATAGTGGCTTCTTTGAGATTCCTATCCATCCGGATGATCAAGAGAAGACCACTTTCACTTGTCCGTGGGGGACATTCGCTTATAGGAGGATTCCATTTGGATTGTGTAATGCACCCGCTACCTTCCAGCGATGCATGATGTCTATCTTCTCCGAGTATATAGAGAAGATCATGGAGGTATTTATGGATGATTTTTCAGTATATGGTTCTTCTTTTGATGATTGCCTATCTAACCTTTTTCTAGTGCTACAAAGATGTGAAGACACTAATCTCGTCTTGAATTGGGAGAAGTGTCACTTTATTGTTAATAAAGGCATCGTACTAGGACACCTCGTTTCCAACCGAGGTATTGAGGTCGATCGAGCTAAGATCGAGACTATTGAGAAACTTCCCCCTTGTTCTGTTAAGGGTGTGCGGAGTTTTCTCGGGCATGCAGGTTTTTATAGGAGATTCATCAAGGACTTCTCGAAGATTTCTAAACCACTAACTAAACTCTTGAATAAGGATTTTGTTTTTGAGTTTTCGCAGGAATGTCTTGATGCATTTTATAGGATTAAGGAAGCACTGATCTCCGCTCCCATTATCCAGCCTCCGGATTGGACCTTGCCTTTCGAGATCATGTGTGATGCGAGTGATATGGCAGTAGGGGCGGTGCTTGGACAAAAGAAGGATGGCCGGACCACCGCCATTTACTATGCTAGCAAGACGCTAGACGAAGCCCAGCGTAACTACGCCACCACCGAAAAGGAGCTATTGGCGGTTGTATATGCTTTTGAGAAATTTCGATCTTACTTAGTGGGAGCGAAAGTTATTGTTTACACTGACCATGCAACTATTCGTTACTTGCTTGCTAAGAAGGATGCTTAGTCATGTCTTATTCGATTCTCTTGCTTCAAGAGTTTGACCTAGAGATCCGCGATAAGAAGGGATCCAAAAACTCTGTTGTCACCTCAGCTGGCTACCTCCCTCTTCACGCGAGAAGGACGAACCACCCATAGACGATTCATTCCCCGATGAGCACTTGCATTTGCTGGAACATTTGATAGACTTCTTTATCTCACCCCACGATGAAGATGAAGTATGGGGAGAGGACATATTCCCGCATGTTTAGAGGTGCCGTACGGTCCAGCTAGCGACCTTAAACCAAGCGCTTCTTGGGAGGCAACCCAAGGTATTGCTTTCTTTTCCCTTTTCTAGTCTAGCTTTAGATAGTTTTCTTTTGCTTTGCTTTGCTTTGTTTTGGCGTCCTAGACAGAAAACAGGTAATCTCTAAGGAAGGAATACAACCCAGGAGCAACACTAGATGGACAGAAATTCGAGAAATTGAGAAGACGGAATTTGACTGAGACACATCTCGGTTGTTGTCACAACACCTCAACCGAGATGATTCTTGAGCAACCGAGGGGACAAGGACTGACACATTCCACCACGGTTCAGAGACCTCGGTCCAATTGGGACCACCTCGACCGAGGTGACGGCAGGTTCAGTGAGTGGTATAAAAAGGGGAACGATTTCTCTCTCTTCCTTCCCTCACCTTCTCGACCGCGGCGCTAATCTCACCTCGCTTCTTCAATTCTCACTCGTTTTTGACGATTTTTGCTTCGATTCTGAGAGGAAAGGCTAGAGGAACGAAGTGCAAGAAAGAAACTGCAACAAAAACGCCTCGAATCCACCGAATTTAAGGTAACAAAACCGAAAACCCTAAGTTCTCGTCTTTTACTGCTTTTGGAAGAAATTGGCTTTGGTTGCCAATTATTTTTGTTGGAAAAGGATTAAGTACCCCTTAGGAACAATCTGTAGTGATATTGGGGAAAAGAAGTGAATTGCAGAGAATTGAAATCGAACAGCTTTGCACCTCGGTCCAGTCGACCTGCGCCTCGGCCGAGGTCATTCTTGAGAATTGTTAGGGCAACCGAGGTGGTCCGACAGAGGAAAAAAATGAGTTCTAGGTCTGATAGACAGCTTGTCCTGAGGGATGGATCTTCCCCTTCTTCTTCTTCTTCTCGACCCTCTATACCGGAGATCCACGAGCGTCACCAGGTCGACTTCGTCCGCATCTGTACACGTCTAGTGATTGCACCGCGCTTTTTGGACATTCCTGCTTTTGACTTTTTGGACATTGTAGATGATCTGAGACGGATGGTCTCGATGGTCGGGCTGGAGCAGTTCATGGAGATCAGAGCTCTGGCCTACCTCGAGCCCACACTAGAGTTTGTGAGCTCTATGACTCACCTGCCTGCAAAGCAGGCCATCAAGTACCGGTTTCTGAACCGGAATTATTTAGTACCGATGGACCAGTGGAGAGAGGTCTTCGGCTTCCCGACCTCGACAGTAACTGATTTCCCCTCTCGAGCTGTAGCTCGCTAGTTCTGGGGACAGATAGCTCACGTAGTTGAGCATGCTGATAGGTGGAGACCTGGAGACTCCAAGGAGCGGATCATCTTCCACCTCGCTTTCAGACTCGCCCACAGGATATTCAGTGAGACACTTCTGGCGCGTACTGAGACGCTCCAGAAGGTTAGACAAGGGGAGCTTTGGAGTCTGTTTTGCATGGTGACTGGAGGTGTGCCTGATTTCAGTGCCTTGCTAGTTGAATATCTACACCGGATCAAGGCAAAGGGGAGAGGAGACATCTGCTGCGGAGGTCTAGTGACCCATATAGCTATAATGATGGGATTGGATCTGAGTGCTTGTACACTAGTGGTGGCTGCCAAGCCGCTAGGGCTGCAGGAGATGATCACCAGGAGGATTCTGGTTCCTCGTGGACTTACTACGCCGTATGTGGCGATGCCTTGGGAGTAGACTGCCCCTTAGGGTATTAGGTGGTCGTCCTAGTTTTCTGCCTACGACCCTCAGTACTGGTCCACTGCATTGACTCCGTACATTGTGGATGCTAGAGATGCAGCAGCACAGGCATAGGAGGAGGCTGATGAGGATGAGGAGGACGATGGCGGTGCTTCCATGGATACAGGGACGTACACAGCTGGTCCCAACGTACCAGTCGTCGATCTAGACGACGAGGAGACTGAGGAGGAGGCAGCTGCACCACCATCACGTCCTGCCCGGCGTAGAGTCCGCAGACAGCGGGATCCCGTAGCTCACAGACGGATAGACGAGCAGATGGATCAGATGATCGACTCTTACGCCGCTCTATTCTTAGATATGTTGGAGAGGAGGGAGAGCCAGCACTACTAGCGCCGGATGTTGGAGATACAGTTCCAACACACTATGGGCTACCCCTTTGATCCATCCCCGCACCCGTACATGCCATATCCACCACCACCACCAGCAGATCAGGACTAGAGCTTTCAGGGATTTCTTTTATTTATTTATTTATTATGCAGCTCAGCTTATGTCCGGTGAGTATATTTCTTTTCAAACTTATTTTGACCCATTGGGACAATGTGTCCCAAGTATGGGGTATCTGGATGTATGATTTGACATTGTGTGTATGCTTGTATGACTCTATTTGGATATTATTGCCTTATCTATGCTTCATGTGTTTATCTGCCATTACATGCATGCGTACATGTTATTTGATTGAGAAAAACGTCAAAAACTGGTTAAAGAAAAAAAATTTTATGACCTCGACCGAAGTGACCTCGATGAAGATTCTGTTTGCAGTTTTCGAAACGATTTTTGTGCTTCTTATCTGGATATGACCTTGATGAAGATTCTGTTTACAGATTGGCTTTAAAATCTTTATATGTTTGAAAGGTTTTATGATATGTTTAAGTTTTTAAATGCTTTGTTTGAAATTTATGGCATGTTTAATACTTTGTTTTTATCCAAGTTATGTTGAATTTGAAGGTTGACACCACATGATGAGTTCTCTCACTTTCTTCCTGGGATGATTAAGGCAATTCATTCTCTTCTCTTCTTCTTCTTGATCATGCTTAGCCCCTCATATACATATTTGCCTCCCTTTACCTATCCGGGAATTTGGAAGCAAGCAAGTGAAAGAAAAGTTGAGATGTTGGCTGAAAATTAGAAAGAAACAAATAGGTTTGGGGAAGTCAATCATGATGATGAGTAACTCGGCACCATTCACATAGCCGGGTGTTTGTGTCTTGCCAAAGTCGGATTGAGCAATATTCCTAACGGGTCATGGTATGTGCATCAAGGGTTTGAGGCATCTCGAGAAATTGATGATTGCTGATTTCCTAGGCTTCGGTTATTGTGCATCTCTGTCCATGCATCCCAAAAAAAAGTAAAAAAGTAAAATAAGCAAAGCTTATTGGTGGAAGATGTTGAAGTTCAAAGCAAGTGTAGTAGAGATCCATTTCCCAGATTCTAGCACCATATTCCCTATATACATCCCACCCTCACACGTTTCTTGACCTTCTTTTGAAAAGACCTTGAGACCTCGAGCTTGTTGATTGACTTGGTGGTTTAAACTGGATTATACATGATTAATTTCGATAATTATGATTTATTATGCATTCTATGATTTTATGCAAAGATGAACAACTTTTTTATATTTATAAAATGTTTTGATCATATTTTGATTTTAATTACCATGAAGCATTATCTTAGAGTGATCTATGAGTGGAGCACACCACTAAAAAATGTTTTGAAAAACTTTTCATTGATCTTTATGACTTATAATCCATTCTATCTTGTACTCAAGATTTCGAACTTGCTTGGGGACAAGAAAGGGACAAGTATAGGGTGCTTAGAGCCCGCTTACACCGAAAAATACGCAGCAGCAGCCTACTCCAAGTTGGGAGATTTGAAGAACCTTTTTGAAGGTTGAAGGAAGATTGAAGTTCATAGCTTTTATAGCTTTATTGAAGGGTTTTGTAAGATTGTCTTCAATTCCCTCAATTGTTGTCTTGTCTTGTTGGATTATTATCCAACGAACGCTTTGTTGTGATATTTGATTCAGTTATTGAAGTCTTTTCATTAAATTCTTCTTTGTTCAAATATTCACCTTCTTCCTATATATTTTAATACTTTCATTATGATGATGAGTGGCTAATTTCCTTGTGTAATTCTAGGGTGATTGGCTGAAGGTTGTGGGAAAAACAATGATAGAATAATCTTAGATTCCAGTAGGATCCTGAAAGTTTTAGTCTTTAATCTTAACCCTAAGCATCTCGTTCGGTTGATGAACATCTCGGCCGGGGTGGAATTCTTCTGACCGAGGTGACTTATTTGATCCGTAACTGAGAGTTAAGTGTTAGAGTTTGCCAAATCCTATTCTTATTACACCTTCCTGGTTCAAAGCAAGCTTAGGATGAGACTTACCCGGTAATTCCTTAGTTTGTGTATCAACGATCATAAGTGTAGGTAATAAAGGTTTATCCTTTATTGGGGTTTGAGTGTGCTTCCATCCCATCTTTGTGAGTTAGCCTGAGACTTACCCGGTAAAGGTTGATTCTATTCCCTTAGATGGTGTGTTAGTTTGAGGTTATAGTTCTTTATCTTGATTCCTTGAGACTTACCCGGTAATAGGAGTTATGGTTTAGGATTAGTGTGTAGTGAGACTTACCCGGTGATCTACTCCACTTTAGAAACACCTTCCCCATGCAAAAATCTCAGCTTTGTCCGCTTGTCTATAGATCTTGAGTTGGAACCACAACTAGATGCTTTAATCCCTAGAATTACATGCTTGCTTTATTTGACATCTTATTCATCTTTGATTGTGTTAATCGCTCTTGTGGTTAGAACTAACGTAGCATACTGTGTTGACTTTGTTTCACCGAGTCCCTGTGATCGACCCCTGGAATTTTCTTGCTTTTACTATGATTGACCCGTACACTGCGGTTTCGCATCCTTGTTTTAAGCTTAAGTCTAGGGTTATAAATTTAAAGCTTGCACACACCGTTTGGAGCGAACAAGTTTTTGGCGCCGTTGCCGGGGACTTGGTCTAGACCGAGCCGGTACGGTTTGCTCTTGGGGCATTTGCCCCGTTTTGTCTAACCACTCTACTTGAGTGACCTTTTCAGGTTCTTTCTTAGGTGTATGCGAAGAACCCGCGCTGGGAAGGAAATCGTTCCTTACGATCCCGAACCAGAAAAGACATACAAGAGACGCTTGAGAGAAGCGAAGATGGCCCAACAAGACGATCGCGATCTTGCGGCCCAATTGAGAGAGACGCAGGAGCTGCTGCGCCTCAGCAAGGAAGAACTCATGCAAGAGAAAGAGGAGAATCGCACCAGGACTGCAGCAATCGAAGCTGAGATTGCTACCATTCGGAACCAGATTCTACTTCGACCGATGCAGGATCCAGTAGTTGATCCTCGACCGAGGCAGATTCCAGTACCCGACGCCCCGGCCGATGTACTTCCACCTCGGATGCCAGTCCGAGATGTTCTTCTTGCAGGAATTCCACAAACCCTAGGTCAAAGGATGGACCCTAACCAACAACTGAGGCGTCCAGGAGTGAACCTAGGAGATCCAGCAGATCATGACTACGAACTTCGACCGCAAGTTCTAGCCATGATTCGCCAGTGCCAATTCGGAGGGCTAGAGAAGGAGTCGCCGCATCAACATCTTCAAAACTACGAGATCTTGATGGAAACCTTGCGACCTTCCAGAATTGAGAACAACAACTACAAGCTAAGACCTTTCCACTTTTCTTTAAAAGATAGAGCTCTTACTTGGTATCAATCTCTTCCCCCAGGAAAAATTAGCACATGGGAGGAGATGACTACGGAATTCTTGACCAAATTCTTTCCCCCCTCAAAGACCGCTGAAATGAGAGGGAAGATCAACGCTTTCATCATGAAGGACAAGGAGAGCTTGTCCAAATCTTGGGAGCGGTTCAAGGATATCCTTTTGGATTGCCCACATCATGGGATTCCAAAGATCGAGTTGTTGGAGATCTACTTCAAAGGGCTGGACGGAAGCACCCAGTTCAATCTCCAACTACTCTCCGCCGGTACATTCATGGACATGGCGGTTGACGAGGCTTGGGACTTCATTGAGAAGCAAGCCTTGCACATGGAGAAGTACACCCACCAAGGAGCTGAAAGTGGAGTTAAAAGAGTCAACTTTCAAGAGACTCAACCCAACAACAATCAACTCACGTCCTTGAAGAACGACGTGAAGCAATTGAAGGAGCTCTTGATGGCCCAAACTAAGAAGGAAGAGCAAGGGCAAAGGAACAACAACAACAATAACGGGTACCGTAACAACAACAACGGACCCCGAAACAACTACAACAACAACAATAGAGGATCCAATAGCAACAACTGGAGGGCGAATAACCAAAACCACGGTAACAACCATTCAAACTCCAACTCTAATGATTCCTCTAACCCTTTCCTCTCTTCTCCTTCTTCTTCTTCTACTCCATTGAAGAGCCAAGGGCAAGGATCAAGTTCGTCTCAGCCGGAAAAGAAAGACGCAGTCCTGGAGGCAATCTTGATCAAGCTTAGTGCTATGGAGAATTCTATGACTTCATTTTCGAGGGCCCAAAAGTCCTTCGAACAACAACTTGCTAATAGGGCGAATGAAGCGCCAAGAGATCCAGGGAAGCTTCCAGCAAAGACGGAAACTAACCCTAAGGGCCAGTGCATGGCCATAACGACGAGGAGTGGACTCAAAACCGCAGATCCAGTACCTCGCTCGATGCAGACCACCTCGGTCCAGACCCAGTCGAAGAACACCTCGACCGAGATGCCAACCGAGGCGGCGCAACAGAAAGCAGGAGGAACGACAGAAACTTATGTTCCACCTCCTGCATATAAACCACCACTTCCATTCCCCCAGTCCAGGGCCAGAGCACATCTTGACAAGCACTTCGGTAAGTTTCTTGACTTGATGAATAAGCTACATATTAATATTCCTTTCCTTGATGCCATTCTAGGTATGCCCGCCTATGGGAAGTTCTTAAAAGAAATCTTATCAAGGAAGAGGAAGCTGGAGGATGTAGGTGAAGTTAGGATGACATCTAAATCTTCGGAGCTTATCAAGATCATGAAGGAAAAGATGCCACCTAAGTTAAGAGATCCCGGCTCATTTTGCATTCCCATTCAAGTTGGGGATGTCACTTGTGAAGCCCTATGTGATCTAGGAGCCAGCGTGAGCATCATCCCGCTGGAGTTGTGCACTAAGATCGGTCTTGGAGAGCCCAAACCGGTCAAGATTCGACTTTACATGGCGGATCGCTCCATTACCCATCCCGTGGGCATCTTGGAAGACGTCCCGGTCAAGTTAAGTAACTTCTATCTACCTATAGATTTTGTTGTACTTGACATTCCCGCAGATTATCCAGTACCTATTATTCTCGGGAGGCCATTTCTAGCAACTTCGGGTTGCAACGTGGATTGCAAGAACGCCAAGTTGAAATTCAACGTTGGTGGCGATGAGGTGGAATTCGCACTACTTGCAGCCATGAAAGGGGAGCAACTAACTGATGATATCTTCAACATCTACGATGAAGAAGAATCAAGAGAATTGGTGAGCTCTATCCTTATTAACGATCCGCTCGAAAGAGTCATAAGCTTCAGTTTAATGGAGGAAGGTATAGATGCTTCTTGTGATGCAGATATACGGAGCTTGAAGGCACTGGAAGAGGATCCAGGAGCTATAACAGAGAAGCTGATCCAGGAGACGAAGATCTCCAGCCTCGGACCCAGTAGCAGTACCTCGACCGAGGCACTTTCTGGACTAAACGAGGCGACTGAAGAACACCTCGGTCAACGCCTTTGCGCCTCAACCGAGGTCGACAGCGAGACGATGTCAACTGAGATTGCTGAGAATAACAATTTTCTTACTCCTTTCTCTGACATTCACCCACTGTTGGCGGACCATTCCCTCCACCAACTTTCTGATAATAAAGGTCCTTGGTATGCTGATATTGTAAATTATCTTGTTTGCCAGGAAATACCGCCCGGTTTGACGTACTCTCAAAAGAAGAGATTCTTGAAGGAAGTACGACATTACTACTGGGATGAGCCGCTGCTATTCAAGCGCGGACCGGATGGGATGCTTCGAAGGTGCATTCCGGAAGATGAAGTTAATAGCGTCATAAGGCATTGTCATTCACTTCCTTGTGGAGGACATGCTAGCACCGATAAAACATGCGCTAAGGTATTGCGTTCCGGTTTCTTTTGGCCTACATTATTTAAGGATGTGCAATCTTTTGTTGTTTCTTGTGATGCATGCCAAAGGACAGGGAACTTGTCAAGGAGGAACGAGATGCCACTTAACAACATCCAAGAAGTGGAAATCTTTGATGTATGGGGGATTGACTTCATGGGACCTTTCCCATCCTCCGGAGGAAACCTCTACATTCTCCTTGTAGTTGATTACGTCTCTAGATGGGTTGAAGCCATTGCTTCTCCCACTAACGACGCCAAGGTGGTTGTAAAGTTCTTGAATAGAACTATCTTTCCACGATTTGGAACTCCTCGCATCATCATCAGCGATGGAGGAACGCATTTCATCAACCGGAAGTTTAAGGCACTTCTATCAAAGTATGGGGTAACCCACAAGGTATCAACCGCTTATCACCCTCAAACTAGTGGACAGGTCGAGATCTCAAATAGAGAAATCAAGGCAATTTTGGAGAAGACCGTCTCTAGAACGAGGAAGGATTGGTCCATGAAATTGGACGATGCTCTTTGGGCGTACAAGATAGCATTCAAGACTCCCATAGGTACCACCCCTTACAATTTGGTATACGGGAAGTCTTGCCATTTGCCCGTTGAGCTGGAGCACAAGGCATATTGGGCTATCAAATGGTTGAACTTTGACATCAAGGAGGCTGGTGAGAAACGACTATTGGAGCTTAATGAGCTGGAAGAGATGCGGTTGAACGCCTATGAGAATGCCAAAATCTACAAGGAAAGAACAAAGAGATGGCATGACAAGCGTATCGTTCCAAAAGAGCTTAACGAGGGAGATTTAGTTCTACTCTTCAACTCCCGCCTCCGCCTTTTTCCAGGTAAGTTGAAATCTAGATGGACCGGGCCTTACGTTGTGAAACATGTTTTCCCTCATGGTGCAGTTGAGATATGGGGAGAAACTAGCGGAAATTTCAAGGTCAACGGTCATAGACTTAAGAAGTACCAACCGGAAACGCCGGTTGAGGAGGTTGCACCAATCTACCTCGTTTGAGACGCACCATGGTCCAGCTAGCGACCTTAAATCAAGCGCTTCTTGGGAGGCAACCCAAGGTATTGCTCTTCTTTCCCGTTTTCTAGTCTAGCTTAGATAGTTTTTGTTTTTGCTTTGCTTTGCTTTGTTTTTGGCGTTCTGGACAGACAACAGGGAATATCTAAGGAGGAGCACAACTGGAAGGACAGAAGTTCGAGATTCTGAGAAGACAGAAAGACCTCGGTCACTGTCAAAGCACCTCGACCGAGTTGATTCTTGAGCAACCGAGGCGACTAGGGTTTCTGCAGAACCGCCTCGGACCATACCACCTCGGACCAGTCGAGACCATCTCGACCGAGGTGACAGCAGATCCAGTAAAAGTATAAAAGGGGGAAAAAATTACATTTTCATTTTTTTACCCTCCTCGACCGCGGCGAACAGACGCACCTCGCTCACCTCGTTTCTTGCTCGTTTTCGACGTTTTCTGCTTCCAAACCGAGATTGAAGGATAGAGGAGTCGATTGCAACTACAGATCTGCAAGAAATTTGAGCGTTTCGACCGGAACGAGGTAAAAACGTTCGAAAACCTAAACTCGTTCGTTTACTGAAATTTGGGCTTTGGTTGCCCTTGATTCTGTTGAGGAAACCTTTAAGTACCCCTTAGGAAGCATCGGTAGTGATTTTTGGGGGAAAAGAACTGAAATTCAGAGAGTTGGAAATCGCACTGCCTTCGCCTCGGTCCAGTCGACCTGCACCTCGGTCGAGGCGATTCTTGGAGTTTGTCAGTCGACCGAGGTAGTCTGACAGTACAGTTTTAAGATGAGTTCTGACAGATTGTTAGCCCTTAGAGACAGATCCTCTCCTTCCCCTTCTTCTTCCTCATCCCGACCTTCTATCCCGGTGATTCACGAGAGACACCGGGTAGATTATGATCGTATTGCTAGTCGTCCAGTTATCGCTCCTAGATTTCTGGACGTTTCTGCCTTTGATTGTCTCCACGTAGATGGAGAGCTTAGGAGGATGATCACCACCGTCGGGCTGGATCAGTTTACTGAGATCCGAGCCCCAGCCTACCTTGAGCCGACCCTCGAGTTTGTCAGTTCCTTCACTTACCTCCCCACAGAGAGGGCTGTGAAGTACCGGTTGATGAACCGGAACTACTTAGTACCTCTTGACCACTAGAGAGACATTTTTGGCTTCCCTGCCCCCACTGCTGTAGACTTCCCGACCCGAGCTGTAGCTAGAGAGTTCTGGGGTCAGATCGCCCACATTACGAGGGATGCAGACAGGTGGCGCCCTGGTGATTCCAGGGCGAAGCTTATCTATCATCTAGCTTTTCGGTTGGTACACAGGATCTTCAGCGAGACGCTTCTGGCGCGTACTGAGACACCCCAGAAGGTCCGACAGGGGGAGCTCTTCTCTTTATACTGCATGGTCACAGGTGGATAACCTGACTTTGGATTGATGCTGGCAGAGGATCTGCACAGGATCAAGGCCAAAGGGAAGGGAGATATATGCTGCGGAGGGATAGTGACCCATATCGCTAGGTATCAGGATATGGATCTGAGCAGGTGTACCATGGTGGCGGCTGCCAAGCCGCTCGGACTTCAGGAGATGATTACACGGAGGATTCTAATTCCCCGTGGTTTGACTACACCTTACGTTGCTATGCCATGGGAGCTGACTGCACCTCAGGGCATCAGATGGTCTGCACAGTTCTCTGTCTTTGATCCACACTACTGGCAGACAGCATGGGGTCCACTTATGGAGGATTACAGAGAGGGAGCAGCTACCCCTGCTGAGGCTGAGGAGGAGGTTGAGGACGAGGACGACGATGATGATGATACAGTAGATGAGAGAGGAGGTGGCGTCCCGATGGACACAGGTACAGATACAGCTGGGACGAGCGCGCCACCTATTATTGATTTGGATGACGACGAGGAGGACACTGAGCCGGCGCCAGCTGAGGCATCTCCAGTCAGACCTGCTAGACGCATGAGGCGTGGAGTTAGGGACAGAGCTGCACACCGACGGATCGATGACCGGACGGATCAGGTTATCGACTCATATGCTGCACTTTCGTTGGATATCCGCGAGATGCAGGAGCGGCAGCATCATCAGCACATGATGGCTCAGCTACAGTTTGAGCGTATCATGGGCCATCCCTATGACCCGACTCAGTACCCCTACATACCACCACCACCACCGGATCGAGACTACTGAGGAGCTGCAGGACTTTATTATTATATCTTTTTTTATGCAGTTCGGCTTTTACTCGGTGAGTTCTCTTGTTTAGACTTTTATTATACCCACTGGGACAGTGTGTCTCAAGTATGGGGTGTTTGCTATTTGACTACTTGACTACGTGATGTATTCGACTACTTTTGATGTATTATATTTATCGGATATTTTCATATTTATGCTTCATTTGCCTTTATGTGATTATCTGATATTACATGCATACCTACAGGTTATTTGATTGAAAAAAAAAACAAAAAAATATTTTATAAAAAAAAAAAAAAAAAAAAACGTCGAAACCGAAAAATTTTTTGACCTCGACCGGGGAGATTCTGGCCGAACGAGGTGATTCACCTTGGTTGAACCAAGAACACCTCGACCGAGGTGGGTTAACTGAGAAGTTTTCGAAAACGATTTTGTGTGACTTATCTGGATATGATCTCAGTGAAGATCTTGTTTACTGACTGGTTTTAAATTCTTTATGTGTTTGAAAGGTTTTATGATATGTTTAAGTTGCTAAATGCTTTGTTTAAAATTATTGGCATGTTTAATACTTTGTTTTTATCCAAATTATGTTGAATTTGAAGGTTGACACCGCAGGTTAAGTTCTCTCACTTTCTTCTTGGAAAGACCAAGGCAATTCATTCTCTTCTTCTTCTTCTCCTTGATCATGCTTAGCCCCTCATATACATTTTGCCTCCCTTTACCTATCCGGGAATTTGGAAGCAAGCAAAGTGGCGAAAGCAAGTTAAAGTTGAGAAGTGGGCTGGAAGTGAAAGTGCTAGAAAGTAATAATAGGTTTGGGGAAGTCAATCATGAAGATGAGTAACTCGGCACCATTCACATAGCCGGGTGTTTGTGTCTTGCCAAAGTCGGATTGAGCGATATTCCTATCGGGTCATGGTATGTGCATCAAGGGTTTGATGCATCTCGAGAAATTGATGATTGCGGATTTCCTAGGCTTCGGTTATTGTGCACCTCTGTCCATGCATCCCAAAAAGTAAAGTAAAAGGAAAATGCGAAATAAGCAAAGCTTATTGGTGGAAGGTATTGCAAGTCAAAGTAAAAGTGAAGTTCATCCTTTTCCCGGATTCCAGCACCACATTACCTTACATACATCCCTACCCTACACGTTTCTTGACCTTTTCTTTTGGGAAGCCCTTGAGACCTTGAGCTTGTTGATTGACTTAGCGGTTTAAACTGGATTATACATGATTAATTTTGATAATTGTGATTTATTATACATTCTATAATTTTGTGCAAAGATGAACAACTTTCCTATATTTATAAAATGTTTTGAGCATATTGAGTTTTTAAATTCCAGGAAGTACTCTCTTAGAGTGATCTATGGTAGTTGCACACCATAAAATGTTTTTGAAAGGCTTTTTCATTGATTTTTCTTGACTTATAATCCATTCTATCTTGTCTTCTATATGCGGAACTTGCTTGGGGACAAGCAAGGGCTAAGTATGGGGTATTTTGATAGCATGAATTATAGTCTATATTTTGGGGTTTGTTTGAACGTTTTATCTTCAATAATCTGCATGTTTGTATATACATTATGTGATTTTACTGTCATTTCATCTACCTTTGCGAGAATCGAGGTCTACACCTAGTTTCGTTGTAATTGCAGGTAATATGGTACGTTTTGCATCAAAAAGGAGCAAAAGAAGTCAAGAGTCATTTGGAGCTACATCCAGGAAGCATAGCCATGGATTAAGGATTTACTTTGGGCCAGTTTTGAGAGATTTCACATTCAGTTGTGACTCACCTCGGTTGACCAGAGATTCATCTCGACCGAGGTGATCCAGAGACGCCGACTCGACCGAGGCGAAAACCTAGGACGCGGCGAGAATATTTTATTCTTGAAGGAGATCTTTTAAACTTGGAAAGTAATCTTATATTTTTGGGCTGAGCTCTTGGAAGGAAGGAGATATGCAGAATCATATATTTTACCTATATTTATGGGAGAATATCTTTCTAAGATTGATTATCTTTGAAGGGTTATTTTCCTATAAAAAGGGTTGGATTTTCCACAAATCCAAGTGTGCTGAGACCCCGTTTACACCGAAAAATACGCAGCAGCAGCCTACTCCAAGTTGGGAGATTTGAAGAACCTTTTTTGAAGGTTGAAGGAAGATTGAAGTTCATAGCTTTTATAGCTTTATTGAAGGGTTTTGTAAGATTGTCTTCAATTCCCTCAATTGTTGTCTTGTCTTGTTGGATTATTATCCAAAGAACGCTTTGTTGTGATATTTGATTCAGTTATTGAAGTCTTTTCATTAAATTCTTCTTTGTTCAAATATTCACCTTCTTCCTATATATTTTAATACTTTCATTATGATGATGAGTGGCTAATTTCCTTGTGTGATTCTAGGGTGATTGGCTGAAGGTTGTGGGAAAAACAATGATAGAATAATCTTAGATTCCAGTAGGATCCTGAAAGTTCGAGTCTTTAATCTTAACCCTAAGCATCTCGTTCGGTTGATGAACATCTCGGCCGGGGTGGAATTCTTCTGACCGAGGTGACTTATTTGATTCGTAACTGAGAGTTAAGTGTTAGAGTTTGCCAAATCCTATTCTTATTACACCTTCCTGGTTCAAAGCAAGCTTAGGATGAGACTTACCCGGTAATTCCTTAGTTTGTGTATCAACGATCATAAGTGTAGGTAATAAAGGTTTATCCTTTATTGGGGTTTGAGTGTGCTTCCATCCCATCTTTGTGAGTTAGCCTGAGACTTACCCGGTAAAGGTTGATTCTATTCCCTTAGATGGTGTGTTAGTTTGAGGTTATAGTTCTTTATCTTGATTCCTTGAGACTTACCCGGTAATAGGAGTTACGGTTTAGGATTAGTGTGTAGTGAGACTTACCCGGTGATCTACTCCACTTTAGAAACACCTTCCCCACGCAAAAATCTCAGCTTTGTCCGCTTGTCTATAGATCTTGAGTTGGAACCACAACTAGATGCTTTAATCCCTAGAATTACATGCTTGCTTTATTTGACATCTTATTCATCTTTGATTGTGTTAATCGCTCTTGTGGTTAGAACTAACGTAGCATACTGTGTTGACTTTGTTTCACCGAGTCCCTGTGATCGACCCCTGGAATTTTCTTGCTTTTACTACGATTGACCCGTACACTGCGGGTTCGCATCCTTGTTTTAAGCTTAAGTCTAGGGTTATAAATTTAAAGCTTGCACACACCGTTTGGAGCGAACAATTTTGATAGCATGAATTATAGTCTATATTTTGGGACTTGTTTAGACGTTTTATCTTCAATAATCTGCATGTTTGAATGTATATTATCTGATTATATCGTTGTTTCATCTACCTTTACGGGAATCGAGGTCTACACCAAGTTTCGTTGTAATCGTATGTAAAATGGCACGTTTTGCATAAAAAAGGAGCTAAAAGAGCTAAAGAGTCATTGGAGCTACATTCAAGAGCTTAAGGAAGAATCCAAGAAGCATGGAAATGGATTAAAGATTTACCTTGGACCAGATTTGAGAGATTTCATATTCAGTTTAGAGTCACCTCGGTCAGCTACAGTACCATCTCGACCGAGGTGATCTAGAGGAGCGCCCCGACTGAGGCGAACATTCTGACGCGGCGAGATATATTTTATTTGGCTGAGATCTTTTATTTTTGGAAGGAGAGATCTTATATTTTTGGGCTGGATTTCTGGAAGGAAGATCATATATTTTAGAGATCTATTTATGAGATATGGATATATTTTATTAGGAAATTATCTTTTTAAGATATTTTATCTTTGGAAGATAATTCTCCTATATAAAGGGTTGGATTTTCCACAAGTTCAACCATGCTTAGAGGGCTGATAGTATCCAGCAATTAAGAGATTCTCTCCAGAGTTTTGAAGGAAGGAAGATTGAAGATCAATCTAGGAAGGATTGATAGCTTATTATAGCTTTTGGGAAGGGTTTTGTAAGACTTTCTTAGATTCCCTTCTTGTTGATTTGTCTTGTTGGATTTGTTATCCAAAGAACACTTATTTGTTTGATTCAGTTATTGAAGCCTTGTTCTTGAGGTTCTTGTGTTCAAATATTCATTCTCTTCCCATATATTTGATTATTGCTTTCATGATGATGAGTGGCTAATTTCTTTGTGCGATTCTAGGGTGATTGGCTGAAGGTTGTGTGAAAGAATGATAGAATAATCTTAAATTCCAGTAGGACCTTGAAAGCTCGAGTCTTTATTCTTAACCTTAGAACATCTCGTTCAGTTGATGAACATCTCGGTCAGGGTGGAACTTGACTGACCGAGGTGACCCTTTCTGATCCGTAACTGAGAGTTAAATGTTAGAGTTTGCCAAATCCTATTCTTATTACACCTTTCCTGGTTCAATGCAAGCTTAGGATGAGACTTACCCGGTAATTCCTTTGTTTGTTTACCCATGATCATAAGTGTAGGTAATAAAGGTTTATCCTTTATTGGGGTTTGAGTGTGCCTTTATCCCATCTTTGTGAGTTGGCCTGAGACTTACTTGGTAAAGGTTGATTCTATTCCCTTAGTTGGTTTGTTGGTTTGAGATTATAGTTCCTTTCCTTAGTACCTTGAGACTTACCCGGTGATAGGTTCTTTGGCTTGGAGTTAGTGAGTAGTGAGACTTACCCGGTGATCTATTCCACTTTAGTAACACCTTCCCTTTGCAAAACCTCAGCTTTGTCCGCTTATCTTGAGATCTTGAGTTGGAACTACAATTGGATGCTTTAATCCCTAGAATTTGCATATTTCCTTAATTGACTATATTATCATCTTTTGATTGCTTTAATTGCTTTTGTGGTTAGTTGCAATATTGACAACCTATACTTGCTTTGTTTCACCTAAGTCCTTGAGATCGACATCCCAGAATTCTTGCTTTTACTACGATTGACCCATACACTATGGGTTCAAATCCTCGTTTTAAGCATACATCTTGGGTTATAAATTTAAAGCTTGCACACACCATTTGGAGTGAACAATACTCTCCAACAAGAGGAAGTTGGAGGATTATGGAGAAGTGAGGATGACCAAGAGATCTTCCGAGTTGATTCAAACTATGAGGGAGGAGATGCACCCTAAGCTGCGAGATCCGGGATCTTTTTGTGTGCCAATTGGAGTTGGAGAAGTGCAATATGAAGCCCTATGTGACCTTGGAGCAAGTGTAAGCATTATCCCGCTTGCACTTTGCAATAAGGTTGGGCTAGGAGAGCCGAAGCCGGTCAAGATGACCCTCTATATGACGGACCGATCCATGACTCACCCCGTGGGAATCCTAGAGGACATACCGGTTGAGCTTGGGAAGTTCTATGTGCCAATAGATTTTGTTATTTTGGACATCCCGACGGACTACCCGGTATTTATCATTTTAGGAAGGCCATTCTTAGCCACATCCGGATTCTTAGTGGATTGCAAAAATGGGATCCTCTCCTTCAACATAGGAGAGGAAAATATCAAGTTCAAGCTGGTCACAATTATGAAAGGGCCAGCCCTTGGTGAAGATGTCTTCAACATTGTTGAGCAAGAGGAGTCTAGAGAAGTTGTGAGCTCAGTCTTGATAAAAGATCCACTTGATAAGGTTTTTAGCTTGAGTTTGATGGATGAAGGAGTTGAGGATGATTGCAATAAAGAAATCCAAGCTTTTGATGCATTAGAAAAGGAGACAAGTGCTGAATTTGAAGTGCACGAAGTAGTGCTGAAGCACTGTAAGAACCACGGCCAGGAGGCAATAACCACGCCCGTGGTTTCACCCGTGGAACTCTCTGTAATGTCCATAAGTTCCAACTCTTCCAATTCCACGCCCGTGGTTGTGCTAGAGGTCGTGGTTTTTCCCGTGGTTTCTCCAGAAAGTCCCTTAATTGTTGATCAAGCTTCAAGGAGTCTTGGAGAGTCTTCAATGGCTTTGGATTCATCTAATGTGGAGCTATATGGATCATCTTCAACCGATAAAGGTCCTCCTAAACTTGATCTTAAGCCTATCCCTTCTCATTTAAAGTATGATTTCCTTGGTTCAAATTCTACTTATCCCGTGATTGTGAATGCATCTTTGAATGATGATGAGCTTCATAGATTGTTGAATGAATTGAAATTGCGTAGGAGAGCTATTGGTTACACCATTGATGACTTAGTTGGTATTAAACCTTCCTTATGCATGCATAAAATCTTGATGGAAGACAACCATAAACCTTCAACTGAACCTCAAAGAAGATTGACCCTATTATGAAAGAAGTAGTCAAGAAGAGATCCTCAAATTTCTAGATGCGGGAATCAATTTCCCAATTTCGGATAGTAAATGGGTTTGTCCCGTACATGTTGTTCCTAAGCAGGGTGGTATGACCGTAGTAACCAATAAGAACAGTGAACTAATCCCAACTAGGATGATTAGGGGTGGAGAATGTGTATTGACTTTAGGAAACTTAATGTGGCCTCTAGGAAAGATCATGCCCTCTTCCCTTTATTGACCAAATGCTAGAATGGTTAGCTCAACATTCACATTTTTGTTACCTAGATGGCTATAGTGGGTTTTTCCAAATTATTATTCACCCGGATGACCAAGAGAAAACAACATTTACTTGTCCTTGGGGAACATTTGCATATAGGAGAATGCCATTTGGGTTGTGTAATGCACCCGCCACCTTTCAAAGGTGTATGATGGCTATTTATTCTGAGTATATTGAAAACATCATGGAAGTGTTTATGGCTGATTTCTCGATGTATGGCTCTTCCTTTGATAATTGCTTGGCTAACTTGTCTTTGGTGCTAAAGCGATGTGAGAAAACTAACCTTGTGTTCAATTGGCAGAAATGCCACTTCATGGAGAGTGAAGGCATAGTGTTGGGACACGGAGTTTCCCACCGTGGCATTGAGGTTGATAGAGCAAAGATAGAAACTATAGAGAAGTTGCCACCACCTACCTCGGTGAAGGGGGTAAGGAGTTTCTTAGGGCATGCCGGTTTTTACCGGAGGTTTATAAAAGATTTCTCTAAAATTTCTAAGCCTCTCACTAATCTACAAATGAAGGATGTCGAGTTTGTTTTCTCCAAAGATTGTCTTGAAGCATTTTGAAGGTTGAAGGATGCTTTGATCTCCGCCCCTATCATGCAACCTCCGGATTGGAGCTTATCGTTTGAAATAATGTGTGATGCAAGTGATGTGGCCGTTGGGGCTGTTTTAGGACAAAAGAAGGATGGGCTTACACATGCCATCTACTACGCTAGCAAGACGCTAGATGATGCCTAACTCAACTATGCCACAACCGAGAAGGAGTTGCTAGTAGTAGTGTATGCCTTTGAGAAGTTCCGGTCATATCTTGTTGGAGCAAAGTCATTGTGTACACGGATCATGCTGCGATCCGTTATCTCCTCATAAAGAAGGATGTCAAGCCTCGCTTGATTCGGTGGATCCTTCTCCTCCAAGAATTTGCTTGGAAATTCGGGACAAGAAGGGTTCTGAAAATTCAGTAGCGGACCATCTTAGTAGGCTACCACCATTGGAGATTGAGAGAGATGACATCCCGATTGATGACTCATTCCGGCATGAGAAATTGCAAATAATGGTGGAGTGCTTACTTCAAGTGT
Source organism: Fagopyrum homotropicum (assembly GCA_033239125.1). NCBI lineage: Eukaryota > Viridiplantae > Streptophyta > Magnoliopsida > Caryophyllales > Polygonaceae > Fagopyrum > Fagopyrum homotropicum. The sequence goes on along the minus strand of BSWB01000002.1, from coordinate 54,938,909 downwards.
CTAGAGGGAGTGAGCCATGGTATGTTGATATAGTGAACTACCTTGTGTGTGAAGAGGTGCTACCCGGTTTATCGTATGCCCAAAGGAAAAAGTTTTTCAAAGATATGAGGCATTACTATTAGAGCGAGCCTCTCTTGTTCAAGAGAGGACCGGATGGAGTCTTTAGGAGGTGCATTCCGGAGGATAAGGTGGAGAGTGTGATCCGCCATTATCACTCCTTGCCATGTGGAGGCCATTCTAGCTCACACAAGACGTGTGCAAAGGTATTGCAATCCGGTTTTTATTGGCCTAACTTGTTTAAGGATGTGCAGAATTTTGTGGTAGCTTGTGAAGCTTGCCAAAGGACAGGCAACATCTCAAGGAGGAATGAGATGCCCTTGAACAACATACTAGAGGTTGAGATATTTGATGTTTGGGGTGTGGACTTCATGGGGCCATTCCCCTCTTCAAGTGGAAACCTCTACATTCTATTGGTGGTGGATTATGTGTTGAGATAGGTAGAAGCAATCGCCTCTCCCACAAATGATGCCAAGGTAGTGGTGCGGTTCTTCAACCGAGTCATCTTCCCTATATTTGGAACACCAAGAGTGATCATAAGTGATGGAGGGAAGCATTTCATCAATAGGAACTTTGGGACACTTTTGGCTAAGTATGGGGTGACTCATAAGGTGGCCACACCTTACCATCCCCAAACTAGTGGCCAAGTGGAGATCTCCAACCGGGAGATAAAAGGAATACTTGAGAAGACGGCTCTAGGACAAGAAAAGAGTGGGCTATGAAGCTTGATGATGCTTTGTGGGCATATTGAACCGCTTTCAAGACACCAATTGGCACCACTCCCTAGAAGCTAGTTTATGGCAAGTCTTGCCACCTTCCGATGGAGATGGAGCATAGGGCGTATTGGGCCATAAGGTGGCTGAATTTTGACGTCAAGGAAGCCGGTGAGAAGAGGTTGTTAGACATTAATGCTGTAGAGGAGATCCGGTTAGATGCTTATGAAAATGCCCGGATTTACAAGGAAAGGACCAAGCGTTGGCATGACAAACGTCTCATTCCAAAGGATTTGAGTGAAGGTGACTTAGTCCTTCTCTTCTATTCAAGGTTGTGGCTCTTCTCCGGAAAGCTAAAGTCAAGATGGACGGGTCCTTATGTAGTGAGGAAGGTTTTCCCCCATGGAGCGGTTGAGATAGGTGGGGAGCATTGTGGAGATTTTAAGTTGAATGGGCACCGTTTGAAGAAGTATATCCTGGAAGCTCCGGTGGACATGATTGCCCTACTTCACTTTGAGTGAGTCGCTCCCGAATTTGGTCAAGCTAATGACCTTAAAGAAGCGCTTAATGGGAGCCAACCCATTGGTACATATCTTTCTCTTTTCGTTTTTGTTTTCATTTTTGCCTTTTGCTTTTGTCTTTGTTTTGGTGTGTTTGTGCGTCTTGTGTTTGTGTGCTAGAGTCTAGATAGCATGGAAGCCTTGCAAGGCATGAGGATGATGATGATGATCCCGCATAAAATGTGGGTGGAGCGGACGTGGGACTTGGACGGCTAGCGGTGCTTAGCTCGGGTCCCGACGCCATAATGAACATCAAGAGCTCTCTACCACCTTTGATTGATCATCCACCATCACTCCACATGAGTGAACCAAAATACCGAAAACACCATTTCTTACATTGTGAGGACTCTCTTTCACTCTTCTTTACTTGATTTGCACATCGGGGACAATGTGTTTCTAAATATGGGGTGGGATTTTCATAATCATTTGCATGATTGCATCTAGGATAGTTTCATATTGTCACATGTTTCATTAGCTTTTGCATTGTACATATATATTTCGAAAATTCAAAAAAAAATCAGAAAATTTTAAAAAAATTTAGTGCTTCTAAGTTTGGATATGACCCTTATGATGAGATTGTTTTGTGAATTGGGTATGGATGGCCTTGTGTGTTGAATGGATTTATGCATATGTGGACTTGAAATACTTCTCTTGAATCCTATGTATGAATTGTGATTATGATGTTTGCCTTTATTGGATTGAGGATTAATGGTTGAAATTACATGCTAGTTCTTGCACATCATCTAGGAATGATTAAGGCAATTCATTTTTCTCTACTTTTCATCTTGATCATGATGTTTGAGCACCTCACTAGATATAAAAACTTGACCTCTTTTGACCCATCCGGGAATAGGAGCATGCTAGTGTGTTGAGTGTGTGAAAAGCAAGTGTGGGGTGAAGTTCTTGATGAATGAATATTGTGAATGAAGTGCTGAATTTGTTGTGAAAAGTGTAGACAAAAAATATAGGTTTGGGGACTTTGGTTTTGATGACGAGTAACTCGGCACCATTCACATAATCAAGTGTTTGTGCCTTGCCAAAGTCGGAAAAATCAAATTTCCTAACGAGCCTTGGTATGTGGGCCCGGTGTGAGGCACCTCGGAAAAATCCCAAGGTCCGCTAATCACCAAGGTTTCGGCTTTTGTACACCAATGCCATTGTCTCAAAAATAAGTGAAAGAAAAAGAAAATAAAAAAAGAAAAGAAAAGAAAGAAAAGATGGAGAAAAATATACACTTGTGGGAAGTTGATAAAAAATGAAATTGTGGAGTTAGTTCCTTTCCCAGATTAGCATCACATGACCTAGAAAAATTCCCACCTATTTACAACGTTTCTTGGCCTCTTCTTTCCTAAGTCCTTGTGACCTATTTGCATATGTGTAAGACTTAGTGATCTAGATTGGATATTCTCATGATCATCTTGCCTTCTTCATTTTCACCTTTTATGCATGCTTTCGAGTTAAGTATAATTGTCTTTCCATGCCTTCATTAATTTGATACATGATTGCTTGTCCATTGCTATGAAACATGACTATGAAGGTTATCCATCTTATGAAGCACAATCCCAAAAAGAATTTATGTTTTTTTTTCTGCATTCATAAATCATGTCATCTCTTAACCTATAGTCGGACCTTGCTCAGGGACGAGCAAGTACTAAGTATGGGGTATTTTGATAACATGATTTATGACGTTAGTTTAGGCATTCAAATTTATAGTTTTTCCCGTTATTCATGCATGGTTTGGCATTAGTTCATGACGTTTACGCTTAATTCATGCATATTGTCGAGATAGACGTCTACACGAACTCTTATCGGTTTTTTTAGGTATTTTGGAGAGCTTTTGGAGCTTACTCGATACATTCAAGGATCATTCCTCGTGATGACACACTTCCGGACTCATTAGGAAGCAAGCTAGGAGCAAAGGAGAACACATAGAACCTTGTTGGTGCATGCCTTGCACCAACTCGTGGCTTAATGATCCAAAGGAAGCTGAGCAAGCAAAACCACGGCCCAGAGCCAGAACCACGCCCGTAATTTTGGCCGTGGTTTCCTCTAGACAGCTGTGACAGCTGTCCCACGATCTCCATGCTCGACTCTTGCCCTTGATGGAGAATAAAAGTGGTCCTGCAGGCTGTTGCTAGACAACTCTCTCCCACACTCTCTCTTACACACTTCATTTTCCATTGGAGGATAGACTTGGAGGGGAAGAAGAAACACTCACATTTTGGGAAGAAGAAGAACAACATTTATCTTAGAGTTTTCATAGCTTTTGAGTGATTTTTGAGTGACCTAGGTTGAAGACATTTGCAAGGATTGTAAGGAACGTTTTAGACCTTCTTTTGAAGGGTTGTAAGTCTTGCTTGAACTTATATTCAGCTTGGTTTTCTTGTTTCAACTTGTTTCCTTTTCTCTTTCATTTCATTTTATTGCTATGAAAGCCAGGAATGGTTGCTTGTTGAGTTTGAATATTATAAAAATGTTGTTCGCTAAATAGTTGTGATTCTAGGGTAATGGAATGATGGTTATGGCTTGGACTATGATAGAATAGACTTGAATGTACGCTTGGATGATTTGCTTGCTCGAACCTAACCACTGTTGAGAATCACGGTCTGTTCATACCTTTCCACGGCCGTGGTTTAGGATGATCTGCCCGTTGTTTTCTCTGTTGTGCTTGTATTGATCAATCTGAATGTTAGGATATTAGATTGTTGAAATCCTAAGTGTTTGTTAAGCATAATCTAGCCTAGGTTGACCTAATTCTAGCAAACTAAGTGTGGGAAGAGACCTACCCGGTAATTCTCGATCTTAGATACTCAAGATGATGAACCCTAGGTAATAGTGAGTCTCATAAGCCGCTATTGGACTGAGTGTGCTAGGATTGTTACTTAGGACTTGCCTTCCCATGACTTACCCAGTAAGGAGAGGTTTGACCCCTAGATAGCAATCCGGTTTGTGTAGAATTCTCAACCTTGGGCTCCTAGAGACTTACCCGGCGATAGGACCTTAGGTGCGGAATTAGTGGACCAAGAGACCTACCCGGTGATTGATCCCAATTGAGAAACACCCCTTCCCAACATACCATAGCAAATCCAAGGATTGATTAGAAGCTTGAGTCCAATGCCATAACCGGAAGTCCTAACCCCTAGAATCCGGTTTTATCTCTTTGATCACATATCTTGTGTTTGTGTTGCTCATTTGTGTTGTTAGCTTGATTTGTTAGTTTGTTTTATAATCTTGCATCATTCGTGATCTTTGTTTGATCACCACAAAAACCAAACCCAAAAATATCATGATTTTCATTTCTTTATTCCTTTCCCTTTTCTTAGACTAGATTTGCACTATCCATAATCACTTGCTTGATTTGATTTCACCTTAGTCTTTGTGTTCGACCTCGGAATACTATCCTTGCTACAAGATGACCCATACACTATGGGTTCGCTAGGAGTTAGGAAATTATATCGAGTCATAAATTTAAGACTTTTGTGCTATACATTTCTAGTGTGACACTTTCCACTCCAATTCAGCACTAATTCACCTATATTCACAACAAAGCTCAGTAAATGCTCCCTTTCCACTCCTCATCGTTATGATTCTCGTTTCATACCATAAATCAAATTAGTAAAGGAATGAGGTAAATGAAAAGATAATAATCGTACTTGTGCGATACCATGCTATGTGCTTATGTTCTATTATGTTTGTGTGTCTTTACCATCTTTCTTATGCTTAGAATGCTTGTTAACGGTTTTGTACCGCTTTGTCGATGCCCTTGCAGGTTAGGGACGCCGCCGAGTGATCCGGAGTAGTGGGCAGTCAGGGTTCCATACATTATAGGATGTTTTGGTTTATATTGTTGTTATTGTTGTTGTTGTTGTTGTCGTGTTGGAGACGTTGTGGTTGTTTTGTAAGAGCTCGGTTGGAGTCTTTCCTTTGTATCTTTCGGATCATGTTTTTATTGCATTAGAGACTATTTCGGTTTTTATTGTTGTGTCTTGTTGTAAGATCAGGTGAAATTGTTGTCAGGCTAAGGGTCGGGACCCATTGTGAGGCCCTAACTCGTGGAATCCCAAGTACCGTAGATTTGGGGTATTACACAAACAATGGAATCACCGGGTAAGTCTCTTCCCAAGCTTGGATATAGGTTAGAAAGGTTCAACAAGGCTAGGGTTTAAGCAATCTTTAACTTTGGTTTAAGAATAAACATCAAAGGTACGATAGAAGGAAAATCGGTCTGTTCATCCTAAAAATCGGTCGATTTTCCTCAAGAACAGCCCGATTTTTGCTTCTTCAAAGGTAAAACACAACTCTCAAGTCCAATCTCAACGTGAGGTTCATTCTATCATCATCTTAACCACAACCTTCAACAAATCACCCTAGATATGCAAGGGTTTTAGCCAACAACAAACATTGTTAGAATCAAGAAAGTAATTGAATCAAGAAAATCAAGAAAACGTTGAATCTTGAATTAAAAGAAAACAATCCTTAACAGAGTTTTATCAATTCCAAAAACTAACTAGAAGCAAAAAAACAACTCCAAATCTTGTGTTCACAAAGACAAAAGAATCAAAAACTAGAAAAACCTCAAAAGAACTTCACTTTCTCTTCAATTTTCAATCTCGATCTTCAATTGCGTTCTCCTTCCTAGGGTTTCTTTAGTGATTCTTGAATGTTCTTGGATCTAAGCGTGGTAGGAGTTGTCAATTCCTATCCAGCCTTTGATGTCCTCGTCGTTGGGGGTCGTTTCAATGTTAATGGCTATAGGATATATATATATATATATATATATATATATATATATATATGGATAAATCGATGATTTTAGATAAGTATGAGCTTTGCTTAAAAATAATGTTTAATCTTGGACCAACTTAAAGATAAATAATCTTAAAGATAAACCCTATCTTAAAGATAAACTGCAGCTTCAAGATAAACTATAGCTTAAAGATAAAACCATAAATTTTTGGGTTGAAAAAGAAATTGAACCCGCTGGTATCAGAGCCCACTCCGTGGTATCTAAACCCACTTCGTAGTATCAGAGCTCACTTCGGCTGGTATCAGAGTTCACTCCAGCGGGTTCCTAGCTTCCTTTTATGCTCCTTTATGTTCCGCATCAACGCTTAATCCTCACATGTGCCATTTTTCTTCACGATTCATCAAATTTTCTATAGATGCAACAATAATTCGTGTTGACATCTTTTCTAGCAAAGTATGCAAATATGAGCCTAAAATATCATGAATTCATGTTTATGCATGCAAAATATAGGGAAATCTACATAAATGCATGTATAAATATAGGTCATAATTCATGTCATCAAAATACCTCATACTTGCCTCTTGCTTGTCCCCAAGCAAGGTTCAAACATAAGATACAAACACCCGGATATGTGAATGGTGCCGAGTTACTCATCATCAAGATCAACCTCCCCGAACTTATTTTCTACACAACACACTTTCAATTTCAACTTCACAACGCTTTCACTAACATGCTTCCTAATTTCCGGATAGGTAAAATAAAGACAAATAAATATAAGAGGTGCTTAAGCATGATCAAGATGAAGGAAGAAAAGAAAATCGAGTTGCCTTAATTATTCCAAAAGATGTGTAAGAACTTATCATGGGGTTTCAATTATCAACACTCAACATGATTTAGAATGAAAGCAAATTATCATTCATGAATGAAATTCTAACAAAGTATTCAAATCCCACATATGTCATAAATCAATTCAAATATATAAGAATCATCATAGCTATTCCACAAAACAATATCATCATAGAGATCATATCCATCCTAGAAGCACAATAATTTTAGTTTTTTTTATAATTTTTCAAAATCATATATGATGCAAGACATAAAACATGAAAAAGGTATTGCAAATACCTCCACCCCATACTTAAAACTCACATTGTCCCCAATGTGATGAAAAGAAAAGGTGGAAAAAAGATAATCACAATGTAAGATGGCGAATTAAGCAATGCAAATCATTCCTCGGGCAGTGATGGTGACAATCTATAGAAGCTCAGATAGGGAACTCCGAATACTCTGATCGGCGTCAGAAAATGTTGTTTGAATGAAGAAGGATGGGACGGAAAAAAAATTTGGCCGATTTTTTTAGGGGTCGATTTATTTGTCGGCCCGATTTTTCTTCATTTTGGTCCATTAACACTAAAAATCGACCGATTTTTCTGGGGGGTCGATTTTTTGGTTGATCTTGCTCTCGACCCTTGAAAAATCGAATGAATTAAATAAATCAATTCGCAAAAATCGACCAATTTTCCCGTAGGTTGGCGTTTTATCGGTCTTCCGTTCTTTATTCCTATCTAAGTGGTTTCTTCATTCCTTTTTATCAAAATTCTCGATCCCATGTCCATCATTGATCTTCTTTGAGAGTACCTAGTCTTTATCATCAAAGACACAAGAAAAACTAGGAGCGTACCAATGAAAAAAACTAATCTATTCTAACTAAGAAAAAGGGAAAAGACATAGAAATACCTTAGGTTGCCTCCCAAGAATCGCTTGGTTTAAGGTCGCTAGCTGGACTTATGTCCATGGAGATTTTTCAATGTACCTCGAACACCTTGGATCGCTCATCCCCGGTCTTGTTCAAGACAAGGTTGACCAAAAAATTCTTCCAAAAAGGTTCTAGTCCCTAATTTCACCGGCAAATGATAGGATCTTCCACGTACAAGCTTGTACGGTTTGATTCTCACCGGAATCCGTCTAGCTTTCTTGTGCTTCCATGTAAAATCATCAAGCTTCGCATCCCATTCTTTATGGGATCTAGAAATCAGCTTCTCATGTATCCACTTAGCTTCTCCATTCAAGATCTTCTCTTGATCAATAGCTCGAGGATTGTATAGGGTCATTACCACACGGTTGACCCCATACTTGAACAAAGAACTCTTGTTGGCCTTCACGGTGAAGCGCTTTCCAACATCAATCATGATGGCTTGAGGTGTTCCAAGCTTTAGGAAAGTGAACCTGTTGAAGGTTCTCAAATTCATCCTAGTATTGTTAACTTTCAGCAAAAATGGTGGAGGTTTCATTTTGAATTTCGGAGGTTCTTTTGGTAGAGACCTCTAGCTCTTTGGCACTTCCATGGAATGATTAGCAATATCAAAGCGAATTTCAAAGTGAGTAAGAGAACATACCGGGCGAAGTGTTTCAAGCTTTGGGATGAGAATCATGTCAAGATGACCATTTGTAGATAGAATCTCTTCCATCTTCTTCGGTTGTGCCTCAATCTTGGCCAATGGTTCAACAATTTGGCCAAGGTGTTCCACTTCTTCCTTCTTCTTTGAGAACTTCTAGAGGAGCTTCAGGTACGATAGGAGGAATGCTCAAAACTTGGAATTCTTCGTCGTACTTCTTCTCCGGTAGAGCCATCTCAGCAAGGATCAACTTGTTTTCAAGGTCATCCAGGTTCTTCACCATTTGCTCGATCTTTGTTTCAAGTTGATCCTCAGAAGGTTTTTCATATACACCGCAAACGGTATAAAGCACCTCCCAAATTTTAAGCTCATCCTCAATAGGTATCTCTCTTTCTCTTTCGTCAAACAAAAAAAACGCTGCAAATATTCATACTCCTCCCATCTAGCTAACTATCTCGCTCGCCATTTCTCTTCTTCCAAGGCTAATTTCCTAAGTTTGTGTTGCTCCCAAAATTCGTCAAGTTCAGCTCTGAGGCTCCATATTTCGATCCTTATGGTTTCATAACTCCTTGCAGCCATTGGAAACTCTGAAAAGTCAAAAACTTATAGGAAAAAGATTAAAAGAAAAAGCAAAATCTAACTTGACAACCGAATTACCGACTTGCTTTAGACCAAGTACCCGACAACGGTGCCAAAAACTTGTTCGCTCAAAATTGTGTGTGCAAATAAACTTTAAATTTATACCAAGAGTAAAAGCCATAACGAAGTCGCAATGTATAGAACAATTGCAGTATAAGCAAATATTCTAGGGTCAATCAGAGGGACTTAGTGAAAAATCAAGCGGTAAAGAAATCTAGTTTACACAAATTGCAATAAAAAGACAAATAAAGAGTTTGTATTCAAGAATTGGGAAAATGGAGATTCTAGAGATCAAAGTATCCAATTGCGGTTTTCGATTCAAGACTTCTAAAGATCTATGGATAGAGCTGGGATTGCTAAGGAAAGGTGTTTCTATGGTTGTATAGATCACGGGGATGGTCTCACTATCCGCTGTCCCAGACCAAATGTTCTTAATAAAAGGTTTTGAGTCCTCTATTAGAGATCTAAGGAAAGGAACTATAACTCAAACCAACACTCAACCTAAGGGAATAGAACAAACCATCGCCGGGTAAGTCTCAGGTTAACTCACAAAGGTAAGGGAATTGTACACTCAAAGGGTGTTGAATCCTCTATTACCTAGAACTCATCATTGTTTGCAACCAAACAAGGGAATCACCGGGTGTCTCTCTTCCCAAGATCAGATATAGGTTAGAAATGTTCAACAAGGCTAGGGTTTGAGCAATCTTTAACTTTGGTTTAAGGATAAAGCATCAAAGGTACGGCATAAGGAAAATCGGTCAATTATCTCAAGAACAACTAGATTTTTCTTCTTTGTAAAGGTAAAACAAAACTCTCAGGGTCCAATCTCAAAGTGAGGTTCATTCTATCATCATCTTAACCACAACTTTCAACAAATCATCCTAAAATCGCAAGGGTTTTAGCCAACAACACGCATTATTAAAATCAATAAAGTAATGGAATCAAGAAAGTCAAGAAAATGTTGATTCTTGAATCAAAAGAATTTATTCTTAACAAAGGTTTATCAATCTCAACTACTAACTAAAAGCAAAAAAAAAACAACTCCAAATCTTGTGTTCGCAAAGACAAAAGAATCAAAACTAGAAAAATCTCTAAAGAACTTCACTTTCTCTTTAATCTTCAATTTCGATCTTCGAATGCGTTCTCCTTCTCCTTCCTCGGGTTTCTTCAATGATTCTTGGTTTAATGGGAGACTGGGAGGTTCTCTTCAACTCGTCCAAACATAAATAAATAAGATCGAACTCCGGAATACAATATTTTGATTTAATTCGATTGAATTCCGGAATACAATATTTTGATTTGATTTTATAGAAAACACGTCTTAATTTAGGGGCATTCGGTTACAATAGCAAGGAGTTTAAGATCGAACTCCGGAATACAATATTTTGATTTGATTGAATAATTATTAAACATGTGAAATATTTAATAAAATATTAATAAATAATGAAAATAAGAAGGGCCGGTTGATCGATCACAAGCACCAAACACAAATAAATAATAAAAACTGAAACCAAAGCAAAGAAGTGAAACACATACCAGTAAATCAATTAGTAGGATAGTGGCAAATATACTTACGTAGAAAATCATAACTAATAGTAGCAATAAAAGAGAGGAAAATATTGTTTATTGTGTGGTTCGGTATTCACGGAGTTCGAAAGTAACAAATAAAGAAGAAATGAGCGATTAATAAAAGAGGTTCATGACCAAAAGACCACAATATGCATATACAAATCTCAATGAATAAATCTGTAAGAGCCTTAGTCTTCGAGAGATCCCGCACTTGCGCCTCAGTTGAGACGCAACTGTTTTCCTTGGTTGGAGTTGCAGTGGGCCGCCCTTGCGCCCTTGGCTGGCCGCCCCTACGGTTCTGTGAGCCGCCCCAGTGGCCAGGCTAGCCGCCCCTGCGGTTTATAGTGGGCTGCAACTGTCTTCTTTGACCTGAGCTTTGCTTTTTGACCCCTTCTCCTTTATATTGCCTTCTTCCTTCAGATGAGGGTTTCCTCAATCTCTTTCCTGCTTCATCTCTCTCCCCCTACGCTCTTCTTCTTCTCCTCTCTTCTCCTTTGGATCTCTTCTTTATCCATGTGTGAGTTTTGTGAGTTTTGAGAGCCTTTTGTGTTTGGCTTGTTGATGAGTGTTGATGTATTGTTGATGTGCCTTGTGAGCCATCTTGAGGTGGTGATGGTGTTGTGCTGACCTCCTAGGAAGCTCAGTTGGTAAGCTTTCATGGCTTTTCTTCTTTCCTTCCCTTTCTCTTAAATCTTTTCATCTCGTTCACTAGTCTAGCCTTGATCCCTTACGGTTGGATCTTGTTCAGCCATGTTTTGGCTTGTGTTGATGTATATATATGTATATTTTTGTTCGTATGTGTGTTGGGAGAAGAAGGAGTGAAGGGATCGAAGGAAGAAGTGAAGAAGGAGCTGAAGTGGTGTGTCTCTACACATCATCCGCCCCTGCGCCATCTCTGGACCGCCCCTGCGCCAGCAGTGAGCCGCCCCTGCTCCATCTTTTGATCGCCCCGGCGCCAGCAGTGAGCCGCCCCTGCGCCATCTATGGACCGCCCCTGCACCAGCAATGAGCCGCCCCTGTGTCATTCCCTATCCGCCTGACAAGACTTTTTCCTTATGGTCGTTGTTATCTTATAAAAATATAATCCCGACTTAGCACTAAAACAAGTATAGTGGTTAAGTAAGGGTCGAACCCAAGAGAGTTTTGTTATTTCTATTAAATTCAATTATTGATTTTAGATTCAAGTAACAAGGGGGGGATTTTGGGTGAATTGATGCACACAAAACTTATGAAAGCAAGTAACACAATGAGTAAGACATTGACGGGTGAATCTACACTAGGTTGATTCTTAGCATGCGATTACTACTTTGGTGAGTTCCTTTTTATAACTTTTTAAGTAATCTCCCGTCTCGATCATATATAAGTGTTGAGCCAACCGGCATCAACACAACTTAACAGGTTAGTATTCCGTAAACCTACAAGAACAATTAATAAGTTAGCTTTCAAATAAAGACTAAGGGATATAAAGAAAATATTAAAACTGTTAAACTTATCTTTATATTTGTGTTCCTTTCCCTTAAGCAATTACAACCCGTTATTACTTAAAGTTTACTACTAGATTAAATACCCGAACCAGGAATCTATTAATCCTAGTTCTTTGCATGCACTTTAGAACCTAAGGTGATCAATCTTAAGTGATAGTAAAACATGCAATTAGACAATGAAGATCAAGGAAACACAAAGTATTACTGAATAAAAACTTATATTTGAAAGAACTTACAACCAAAGTAATAATGCGGCAAACCAACCCAATGTAGAAAGGGAGTTAGCAACTCATTACAAAGGTAGCAAGAGAATTATGATGGAAAATGATGGAAAAATTGGATTCTAATTGGATGATTCTAGCAATCAACCATGGGTCTATTTATACTACAAATGGCACTAAATAGGAGTAAATGGCCGGCCCAAAACAACCACCTTTAATGCCATAAAGGTGGTGTAAAGAGCCGGAGTAAAGTCTCTGTCGCTGAACTGTAGGGGCGGCCTTCAGATCCGCAGGGGCGGTACAGGTGAAAATGTTTGATCTTCTTCGTAGCCGCAGAGGCAGCCTAGCAATTCCGTAGGGGCGGATATTTAATGATCTTCAAACGTTTGACTCTTCAACTTCCTGTCGTTTTTGATGCCGAACCGCAGGGGCGTCCCAGTGTCAACGCGGGGGCGGTGACGCTGACTCTTTATCTTCACAGCTCCCAGGTTGAGACGCAGGCAGAGGCGCAGGGGCGTTGGCTTTGCTTCTTCAAGGCAAGTCACCGCAATGGCGCCAAGGGTTGATGCAGGTGCGGTGACAGTCTTCGTTCCTGGCGCTGGCGAAGGCGCAGGCTGCGCTCCGGAGTATGGTGTCACCCGCAGGGGCGATGACACTACTCCGCGGGGGTGGTGCGGTAACAGAAGCTTTGCTTCATGAATGGTCTTCACTCCTAAGTGCTTATAACTCCTTCTTTATCTTCTTTTAGTCTTCATCTTCTGGACCAAGGAGTTAGTAGCATAAACCAACACTAATGTAATAAAAAGACTCTAAAAAAACTAACCTAATTGATAGTGATTCCATCACCTATCAAAGTCCCCCATACTTGGACCTTTTATTCATCCCGAGTAAAACAAATGACAAAAGTTTTTAAACTCAAAGGCCTCTGGAAGCATGGGCAAGTAGAAAAGACAATGAAAACAAAAGAAAAGCCAAGAAAGAAAGAATAAAAAGAGAGAAAATGTGAGAAAAAGGTGAGAACACTACCATCCTTATTGCTCCAAGAGTGACCTACCCGGACAACCTCCTTATGACTCCCCTTCTTTTGTCGCCAAACGTCGAAAAGAAAACCTACACTCGGTGTCGCTCATTTTGCCAAGGTGCCCTTTCGGGTTTTCACCTTGCCACTCTTCTTCTTTTCTTTGATGACCTCACTTGAAACTCACATCCCTAAAATCCAATTTTGCACCAACCTAAAGTTGATCGGATTACCTTTGTTTTTTCCTAAACCGCACTTTCGATTTTTCGGTTTATCCAAGGCTTTTTTCATGCCTTTTTTCATTTTCTTTGGTTTTTTCTTTCTTTTTTTTTTTACTGAATTTCAAACTGAATTTCAAACTACAAAAACTCAATGCAACATACTCAAAACAACCTATACATGCAAAGATATTTCCTCCCCTATACATGAAGCACACTTTGTCCTCAAAGTGCAAAAATGAAAGCAAAGATAAATGTGGAGAAGGAATAAGGGATGATACCACTAGTGGGATGGTCCGGCTGGACCATCCAGACCCTCATCCGGTGGGTATGGGAAGTGACTGAAGAAGTGCTCATGCCGGTGGTAGAGCGTGTCAATGCGGTCTTCCTGAGCATCCATCCTACCCCCAAATGACGTCTCAAAGCTGGCTTACCAAGCCAGCTGCTGAACCTCTAACTGCTGCTGATTAGCCGCCTGCCAAGCATCCTGTCGTCGGTCAAAATGGGTGGTCATAGAGGATGCAAAACTGGACTGTAACGTCTGCTGCTGCTCAAGCATGGATCGTTGATACTTGGTCTGCCATGCCTGATGTTGGTTGGTCAAGGCTGCCATCTGAGCCTGGAGGCTCTCCATGGCCGGACCGTCGGCCGGTGCTGCAGTAGGCATCTCCTCATCATCCGGTATGAGCATGTGGTCAGCAACAGGAACCCAGCTGGAGCTCGTGGCATATCTCTCAACAATGGCCCCCAGAGGCCGTCTCGACACGAAAGGGTCAGCCGGTATGTATAGCTCAAAGAGCTCGTCCCCAAGTGGAAGCGGCTGGGGGAGGTATGTAATGTGACTCCCATCTGCCAATGAGAGCCAAAAGAAGTTTTCCCTGTCTCTCTTGAGGAGCTTGCACCTCCTCAACATCCCCTCCGTGTAAAGTGAGGCCTCTAACCCATCCTCCAAGTCGGAGAGGTCCATCACCTGTGCAGCGATCAAGGAGATCACCCCACCACCCACAATGTCACATGGCTCGTTCCTCCTAATCCGCTTCAAAGCGGTAAGGAAGAGGTATGGCCAATCCGACACATTGTCGTTCGTGGGGAGGTAGGTGTGCAACAGTGGAAGGTCCTTGAGAGTGACCTTGTTCTCCTCCTTGTGTCCATAGAAGACACTCATGAAGATCTTTGACAGGAGCCTTAGGCAGGGGTGAGTGAGTTTGTTGGAGTACTCACCCCCGGCATGAAAATCGGATTTGGTGGCGGCCTACCAGAACTCGCACAAGTTGGGTGTCGGAACGGGCTCCCACCAATTCTCGGAGGCGCAAATAGTTACCCAAAAATCCTCTTGCAGTTGGGTGTAATCCAGTGTATACTTCCTCTTGTTGAACTTGAATGAAAGTCCAACACATATGTGTTCCTCCTTTTCAATGGTGAAGGTGGCGATGAATTGGCGGCTGAGCTCGGGGTATGTTAGGGCATTCATGTCCAGAAATTCACCGAGCCCTACATTGGTGAGGAATGCCTGCATGCTCTCCAACATGCCCAATTTCTCCAAGGTAGGAACGTGTAAAAACCGAATTGCATATACAACCCGATCTTTCACAATCCTATACCGCTCCTTCTTAAACTCCGACAACTTGTATTTCCTCTGGTTTTCCATTTCTTGCAATCGAAAAAGTAAAGGAATTAGAAAGTTTGGAAATTGGATTAAGAGACGAACCCTCTGTTGGTATTTCCGTAGGGGCGGCTGAAGGATACGCAGGGGCGGCGAGGCGCAGGGGCAGGAGAAGTGCAGAGGGCGATTTTTGTCAACTGTGAAGGTGGTGGTGCTGAGGAGCGTTTTGGTGGCGTCTTTTTGGTGGAGGTGTCGCCGGCGGTGATAAGCGGTGGAGGGAATAGAGTGTGAGGGGGAAGGGGTTGTTGGATTAGGATTGTGTGAGATTGAGGGAGGTGTTGATGGTGAGAGGGGGCATTGGCGTAGGGGCGTCGGGCTGGGGGTAGCGGCACTGACTTGGTGGCGCAGGGGCGTCGGTACTGGTGGTGGCTTTGTGAAAATTCCGGTGACGGTGCAAGGGCGTTTGTGAGAGGGAGAGGCTCGGGTAGATGAGGTGATAGAGAGATTAGTGGGATAGTTGTAGGTTATTTTTGGGAAGTGTATTTTTTTCTTTCCTTGATAAAACCGCAGGGGCAGGGACTTGTCACCGCAGGGGCGGTGACAAATGAAGAGGAAGGCGCAGGCTCAAGGCCGGGGGCGGTGCTGAGGATGCGTGTCAAGGGTGGCCGCCGCGGGGGCGGGGCTTGTCACCGCGGGGGCGGGCACCTATTTGTTGGAAGCGCAGGGCCAGCGCCGGGGGCGGAGCTGGGCAGGGGTGTCACTGCAGGGGCGGGGACACTAAGCCGCAAAGGCGGTTTTCTTGACATAGGCTCCTCTTCTTATTCCTTCGGGTTGCCTCCCGAATAGCGCCTTTGTTTTACGTTGTTGGCTCTACGTAAGGGTTCTACCTCTCTGATTGTGCCTCTTCCAGCACCACCTTGGGGTTTATAACAGTCTGTGAAGGCAATCCTCCGAAGGATCTAGCTTCAATCCTTGTTATGGCTTCCGCCATTTTCCCAAGTTATTTTTCAAGGTTCTTGATGCTGGATTATGTTATTTGGACATGAGTAGCAAAATGTTTAGTCAAAGCCTGCAACATATCCTCAGTAAATTGATACTTACCTTGTCGGGGCTGTTGTTGTTGGTTTTGTTGATCGCTCCAACGAAAGTTCTGTTGATCACGCCAGTTGGGCATGAAATTCAGCGCATGAGGATCGTTCCTAGGCCTTTGCTGCTGTGGCTGTCCATATCCTACTGCAGTCACCTCTACATCGTCATCCTAGACTCGGGGACACATGTCTGTTGGGTGATATGGGTCAGCTTATACTCCACATGCCTTAAGCTGTAATGGGGTTCCCATAAGTGTTAATCTCTTTACCATTTCCTTCAGTTCCGCAAGCTCATTTGAGATCTCACTCTTCCCGGAATTCATAGCATGAACACCTCTCTTGGAAGAAGTCCTTCCAAAGTTCTGGGTTCCTTCTGCTAGTTCCTTTATTTTTTCAAGAGCAAGGTTAGGGGTAGAGTTAAGAATGTTACCCCCACAAGCTGCATCGACGACCCTCCTTTCGGTGTCAAGCAAGCCATTGTACAAGTACAAGACTAGATCCTGAGTTGAATATCCATGGAAAGGACAGCTGGATCGGAGGCGTGCAAACCACTCAAAGTACTCATAAAGAGTCTCGTCCGGCTCTTTCTCGATGTTACTTATAGCTTTCTTTAAGTTATTAGCCTTCTTGGCTGGGAAGTATTTCTCCAAAAACTCCTTGTGGAGATTCTCCCAAGTGTCGATGCTCCGGGATGGAAGGTGGTAATACCAATCATCCGCTGCATTTTTAAGTGTGAAGCCGAATGCCGTCATCTTGATTTGCTCTTCGGTAATATTGGCCGGCTTCATGCTCATGCACACGGTATGAAACTTTCCAAGGTGTTTGATAGGGTCCTCACCACCTAACCCATGGAAAGATGGGAGCAAGTGAATGAGACCCGGCTTGAGCTCGAAGTTGATTCCTTCACCTAATGCCGGTATAGTAACCGCAAGAGGGTTTTGAGCCAAAGTGGGCTGAGTGAGTTGACGAAGAGTACGATCAACCATTTCTTGTTGGAGTTGTTGTTGTCTACGTTGCCGGATGTGCGTCCTCTCAATTTCTGGATCAAAGGGAACAAAACCGGAGTTAGTAGCACGGGTTTGGACCATAAAAATGGTCCAAACCAATAATCAATAATAATAAAATAAAAATAACTAAACTCCCCGGCAACGTCGCCAAAATTTGACAAGACTTTTTCCTTATGGTCGTTTTTATCTTATCAAAATATAATCCCGACTTAGCACTAAAACAAGTATAGTGGTTAAGTAAGGGTCGAGCCCACCGGCATTGATGCACACAAAACTTACGAAAGCAAGTAACACAATGAGTAAGACAATGATGGGTGAATCTACACTAGGTTGATTCTTAGCATGCGAGTACTACTTTGGTGAGTTACTTTTTACAAGTTTTTAAGTAATCTCCCGTCTCGATCATATATATGTGTTCAGCCTACCGGCATCAACAAACTTAACAAGTTAGTGTTCCGTAAATCTACAAGAACAATTAACAAGTTAGCTTTCAAATAAAGACTAAGGGATATAAAGAAAAGATTAAAACCGTTAAACTTATCTTTATATTTGTGTTCCTTTCCCTTAAGGAATTACAACCCATTATTACTTAAAGTTTACTACTACATTAACGACCCAAACCCGGAATCTATTAATCCTAGTTCTTTGCAGGCACTTTAGAACCTAAGGTGATCAATCTTAAGTGATAGTAAAACATGCAATTAGACAATGAAGATCAAGGAAACACAAAATATTATTGAATAAAAACTTATATTAGAAAGAACTTACAACCAAAGTAATAATGCTCTGCTTCAAACCAACCCAATGTAGCAAGGGAGTTAGCAACTCATTACAAAGGTAACAAGAGAATTATGATGGATAAATTGGATTCTAATTGGATGATTCTAACAATCAACCATGGGTCTATTTATACTACAAATGACACTAAATAAGAGTAAATGGCCGGCCCAAAACAGCCACCTTTATTGCCATAAAGGTGGTGTAAACAGCCGGAGTAAAGTCTCTATTGCTGAACCGCAGGGGCGGCCTTCAGATCCGTAGGGGCGGTACAGGTGAAAACGTTTAATCTTCTTGGTAGCCGTAGGGGCGGCCTAGCAATTCCGCAGGGGCAGATATTTAATGATCTTCAAACGTCTGACTCTTCAACTTCCTGTCGTTTCTTATACTGAACCGCAAAGGCGTCCCAGTTTCAACACGGGGGCAGTGACGCTGACTCTTCATCTTTACAGCTCCCAGGTTGAGACGCATGCAGAGGCGCAGGGGCGCTAGCTTCGCTTCTTCAGGGCAAGTCATCGCAGGGGCGCCAAGGGTTGACGTAAGTACGGTGACAGTCTTCGATCCTGGTGCTGGTGAAGGCGCAGGCTGCGCTCCGAAGAATGGTGTCACCCGCAGGGGCGGTGACACTGCTCCGCGGGGGCGGTGCGGCAACAGAAGCTTTGCTTTGTGAATGGTCTTCACTCCTAAGTGCTTATAACTCCTTCTTTATCTTCTTTTAGTCTTCTTCTTCTGGACCAAGGAGTTAGTAGCATAAACCGACACTAATGTAATAAAAAGACTCTAAAAACTAACCTAATTGATAGTGATTCCATTACCTATCACCGGCCCTGCGTCACCTGCACCAGCTTGGTGTAGCACTTAGTGCTGCAGGTGTGTGTTGCTTCTAGGCCTTCCTTAGGGTGTCTTTGTTTCCTCCTTTCCTAGTGTGAGTGAATAGGATCATGCTAGATGTGTGAGGTTGTGCTTTGGTTAAGGTTATGATCGGTTTATGGCTTGTACGGCTTTAAGGATTTAGGTTGATGCTAATTGAGGTTGTGAGGTTTGTTCTGGTTGTTATTAGGCAGTGCCCCTCTCTCAGGACTGGAGGTTGGTTCTGGTTGATCGTGTTTGAGTTGTGTACGAGGTTGAGGTAAGTCCATAAGACTTACATAGCTTCCATCCTTATATTTGGTGTTTGCATGAGTGGTGTGTGCTTATTGTATTGCTATGATAGCATGAGATGTCGTTTATACCGACCTATGTTTTATATTGATTGCCCCGTATGCGTGGTTTTGATAACCTTTCCCTTTCATCCCACCGTGG
The DNA here is from genome assembly GCA_033239125.1 of Fagopyrum homotropicum. Taxonomy (NCBI): domain Eukaryota; kingdom Viridiplantae; phylum Streptophyta; class Magnoliopsida; order Caryophyllales; family Polygonaceae; genus Fagopyrum; species Fagopyrum homotropicum. Next base: position 54,919,510 of record BSWB01000002.1, on the reverse strand, counting down.
AGTCTGGGAGGTACTTTGATATCATGCTAGACCTTGTATACGAGGAGGGCACAATTCCACTCCCATAGGGTACACGGGTTGTGTGACTGATTCCACTCTAGATGGCTATCCAGCTCAAAGGCGAGGTTGTATCGGTCCTCGTGTCACATATTTTCCTCTATGGATATATATACGATTTGAGTGATTGACCATTATATAAAGATGATAAAATGGGTAAATGTGTGATAGCATGCTGATGTGTTTATCTTTCCTGTTTGTGTATGTGCTTATCCATTACCTTATATATGTATGGTTAGCTAACGGTTTCATACCGTTGTAGATTTTTATAGGTTAGGCGTTGCTGAGTGATCTGGCAGGGTGATAGGCCGAGGACTCTCGTACTTTAGGTGGTTGGTTTGGGTTATTGTGTTTCTCTCTTGCGTGAGGATGATCTTTTGTAGCTCCTGTGTGAGGATGTCATTTTATATACTCGGCTATGTTGTTGTTTACTTTGCGTCGTATAGTTTATACTGTTTTATGTATTTGTTTTATATCTGTCAGTGCCATGTTGTAAGGTCCAGTGAACTTGTTGTCAGGCTAGGGTCAGGATCCGTTGTGAGATCCTAGCACAATGTGGCATCCCGAGTCCCGTGGATTTGGGGTGTTACAGATTTGGTATCAAAGCCCAGGATGGCAACAATGACACTTGCTACCTACAATAATGTCTGATAGGTAAAATAAATAGAACCCACATGGGGTGCGTATATCCTACAGATGGCTCAGACTAGAGCAGTATCTATAGTAGGACGAGGTAGGGGCACACCCCTCTTCCTCTAGTCACGTCAAGTCTGGGACCAGTTTCCGCTGTTTGTTAGCCTATGGTAGAGAACGAGTTTGAAGACGCTGATCATGTCTCCATGAGCAGATCTGAGTTTCAAGAATATATGCAACAAGTTTATGAGGCTGTGATAGCGGGTAGACCTACACCAGATTTACCAACATCGGTGGGACCAATTGAAGGTTCCGGATCAGAGAAGAAGCAATGGAGTGGATCAATTAGTGGAGAAGCAAAGATGATGAATGGTGAACCAAGTCAGATAGTAGGACAATCAAGTGGTCCTATGGCCATGAAGACGACTAACAAGGAACTATAGTGTTTTAATTATGCGAAGTTTGGACACTAGCGAGCTGTGTGCCCAAAGGCGCCCATCATATGCTTTACATGTGGTAAAGCAGGGCATAGGGCAAGGTGCTGCCTTTACCAGTTCCCTCCTGGTGTAAGATTATGAAAGGTAGACGACGAAGATCGAGATACCCTTTAGCTGCACAAGGTACAAGGATGAGACGATTATGTTTCAACTGTGGTTATCCAAATCATTTGCGTTATGAGTGCCCTTTGGCACCGATAGCTTGCTTCACCTGTGGTGAACTAGGCCATCTGGCCCCTTTTTGTCAGCAAGGTGGTGTTTCTTCTCAACAAGACCTTCCTCTTTCCGGTGTAGAAAGAGTGGAAGTGGAGGCTATGGCAATGACCTCAATAATACTTGAAAAGCATGGATCCGAGATTAAATGATGCTATGCAGTGGAGCTTCTGGTATTAGCTGTACAGGTACCATTCTTGTTAATGGTTTACCTAGTGGATTTTTGTTTGTTATGCGTGCTATGCACTTCTTGTCCTTCGATGCATGTGCTAATAGTGGATTGTGGAAACAGTAAGAGATAGATGTTCCTTTACAGGATTACCTGTTAGGGGTTTGAGGTACCCAAAAGACATGTGTTTGTCCCATTCATTCAGGGACGTGTGTATGGTTGTAAACTTCTTTGTCATGCCGTAGGTGGATGAGGATGTCACTATGTGTATGGTTTGGATGAATAGATATCATGTCATGTTTGATATCAATCAGAAGGTTGTTATAGTTCCTATTGAGATCGATTTGATAGAGGTTTTCCGAGGCTACGACCTTTGGAGAGATGAGTTTTGTTATTAGTGCCATATAAGCAATGAAGATGACAACACAAGAGGTGATGTTTTTGATGTTAGGCCATGAAGAAGAAAGTTTCACATTGGAAGATGTTCTAGTGGTTTATGAGTTTATAGACTTGTTACTGAATCGTCTAGTGGCCACCTCAACAAAGTGTGGACATTGTTATGAAGTTGAAGTATCATACGACACTGATTGGGAAGGCCCATACGATATGGTGCTTGTTGAGATATTGTAATTTACAACTTGAAGAGTTAACTGGGACGGGCTTCTTTTGCCCTAGTGTGTTCCATGTTCCGTATTGACGCCCTGATGGGTTAGCTTCAAGAAGCAATTGTGTTTTCAGGATTCCCTTGCGCTCAGGATATCACCAATGGAGGGTGAGAGAGCAAGATATACATAAGACAACATTTTGTACCATTATGGATACTACGAGTTGTAGTGATGCCATTTGGGGCTGATTGATGTCATAACAGTGTTCAGAGAGTTAATGAATAGCATCTTTTCCTCGATCTGGTTGTGGTGATTTTCATTGATGACATATCGATATACTCTCATAGCTGAGAGTGGTAGACCGATCGTCTCAGGACTGTTCTGCAGATTTTGAGAGGTAGGGAGCTGTATGTTACACTCTCTAAATGTGAGTTGAGATGTCAGTGATAGCCTTCCTAGGCCATGTTGACTCCGCCAGTGGGATCATGATTGACCTGGTGAGGATTAAGTATGTTATAACCTGGGAGATATTGATTAATATTAAGGAATGCATAGTTTTCTCGGCTCAGCCGATTACTACCAATGCTTGAAGAAAGAATTTTATGTGAATGTGTATCTGCTTATGAGTCTTTTGAGAAAGACCACCAGATGGGTGTTGTCAAGTAATATACCAGAGCTTTGAAGAGTTGAAGAGGCATTTGACCTCTGCTTCCATTCTATCATATTCAGAAGATTCTTGGGATCCCGTGATTTACGGTGATACATCCGAGCTAAGTTGAGACATGTACTACTATAGAGGAATAGAGTTATTGACATGTGTGTCTACAATTGAAGGAGTATGAGGAGAAATACTTGCTGCAGGATCAAGAGTAGCCGTGATACTTCAAGCCTTGAAGATTTGAAGCTAGTACCTACATGATATCTGATGTTAGGTTTTCACAAACTAGAGGAGTCTGAAGTATGTTTTTATGCCGTGGGAGTTGAATAATCACCAGCGTAAAGGGCTTGAGTTGATCAAGATTTCTAACCTAGAGATTTCATTTCAGAGAAGTTGAACTTTGTTGCTGACAACTTGAATTGAAAGACTCTCCAAGAGAAGATGATTGCGAGACTGATAGTTCGGCCTCAACTTCAGAGTGATCTAGCTTGGCTAGAGTTGAACAATCAGTTTCTTGATGAGAATACCCAGTTATACCTAAGAGGTTCTACCTGGTCTGTTGAATGAGGTCCAACAGAAGCAGGGGACCTGCCTGACCTTGACAAGGTTTAGAGAGAAGATGTCTCGTAATGAGGCACCGCAATTATCTATTAGAGCAGATGGAGTGATGGAGCACCATAATCACTTTTGTGTACCTGCTGATGCAAGGTAGAGACAGAGAATCATCCAGTATACTCATTGTACACCTTATTTAGTAAATCCAGGTACGAGTAAGATGTACCATGAGGTGAGTTAATTATATTGATAAAGAAGATTGAAGTTGATGTAACCAGATGGAGTATTTCCGACCTAGAGATGAGCTTCATCCACTACCAGTGCAGTAGTGGAAGTGGGAGGACACCTCTATGGACTTTGTTGTGAGATTGTGGCCCCTTGGAAGATTGAGGTTATTTGGATTGTTGCTGACATATTAATGAAGTCGACACGTTTCATTCCTATCAGAGAGACGTGGTTAATAAATGGATTGGTGAAGAGTACACTAGGTAGATAGTGAGACTCCATGGTGTACCGCAGACATTCGTCTCTGATCGAGATGGGCGATCTACCTCGAGGTTTGACAACCGATTCAGACTGTTTTGAGGGATGATTCTATACTTCATGACTATGTTCAACCCCCAGACAGATGTTCAATTATAGAGGACCATTTGGACCCTTGAGAATATATTATAAGCTTGCCTTTTTGGATTGGAAGCATGGATGGATAGATTACCTCCATTCAACGAGGTTATTATATGACAATGTTTGATGTGCATCTTTTGGAATGGGTCTATGAAATTCAGGATTGTATAGTTCAATTAATGTTGATTAGAGGAAGGATGTTGACTATATAGAGTCGCCAGATATCGTACGTAGACAAGAGGCATTGACCTCTCAAGCTTAAGTGAAAGATCATGTTCGGATGAGAGTATCTCCACTATGAGACGTCAAATGTGTTGACATAGAAGGGGAATTGAGTTTCCAATATGTCGGTTTATTTGAGAACTTAATCAGTATTGTGAAGCCAACATGATGTTTAGCTTTACCTCTGAGGTTAGAGGATATTCACCCTTTGTTTCTTTCATCTCAACTGAGGGAGTATATACCAAGTTTGAGACACTTTACGAGTTATGATAATCTAGTGGTTAAGCCGAACTACATCTTTGTTGAGCATTCGGTTACATTCTTAAAATGGGATTTGAGACGCTTGCATTCAAAAGACATTCCCATATTGAGGACATCGTGGTCAAGATGAGGATCTAAAAAGGCTATGTGAGAGACTGAGGATAGTATCTCGAGGAACTATCTAGAGTATATATTGGGACAAACCCACTTGTGAGAGCACGAGTAGACCGTAGTGCTGTCTCGATGAATGTTGTTCTTATGTGCTTATATGCCTTGATGTGTTTTTGCCATGCTAGCTATGATGTGATGTATGATCTTAGTAGTTTTGATGTGCTAGCGTGATGCATGTTATAGCTGGAGGTGATTATTTCCTCCATGCTATCTGAGTATGTTTTATTTTATGGCGGGAGATGGTTCTTTCCTCCATGCTATTTGAGTGTGATTAGGATTCAGTTGGAGATGGTTCTTTCCTCCATACTACCTTGATGGACATAGTTTCAGGGGAGATGTGATTCCTCCATACGATATATATATTTATGGTTTGGCTAGAGACGTATTTCCTCTATGCCTGTGATATGGTTTGGCTAGAGACGTATTTCCTCTATGCCTGTGGGATGTTGTGGCTAGAGATGTGCTTCCTCTATGCCTTGTGATGTGGTATAGCGAGAGATGTGATTTCTCTACGCCTTTGGGTAGCATTATGGGCCTGTTTTCTGAAGTTGATGATTCCTCCATGTTGATGTTTGAAGATTATAGACTGTTATAGGATGTGATCTTTTGAACAGAGATGTGATACCTCCGATAGAGAGAGTGAGAGTTATACCTCGGCTTATGGGTTCGAGAGACTTTGGGATTTTGTAAGTTTCGGGACGAAACTTGTTTTTAGGGGGGTGAGATGCAAGAGCCTTTGTGTTCGAGAGATTCCGCACGTGCGCCTTAGCTGAGACACAATTGTTTTCCTTGGTTGGAGGTGAAGTGGGCCGCCCCTGCGCCCCTGGCTGGCCGCCGCTGCGGTTCTGTGAGCCGCCCCAACGGCCAGGCTAGCCACCCCAGCGGTTTATGGTGGGCTGCAGCCGTCTTCTTTGACCCGAGCTTTGCTTTTTGTACCCTTCTCCTTCATATTGCCCTCTTCCTTCAGATGAGGGTTTCCTCAATCCCTTTCCTGCTTCATCTCTCTCCCCCTACGCTCTTCTTCTTCTTCTCTCTTCTCCTTTTGATCTCTTCTTGATCCATGTGTGAGTTTTGTGAGTTTTGAGAGCCTTTTGTGTTTGGCTTGTTGATGAGTGTTGATGTATTGTTGTTGTTCCTTGTGAGCCAGCTTGAGGTGGTGATGGTGTTGTGCTGACCTCCTAGGAAGCTCAGTTGGTAAGCTTTCAGGGCTTTTCTTATTTCCTTCCCTTTCTCTTCATCTTTTCCTCTCTTTCCTTAGTCTAGCCTTGATCCCTTAGGGTTGGATCTTGTTCAGCCATGTTTTGGCTTGTGTTGATGTATATATATGTATGTTTCTGTTTGTATGTGTGTTGGGCGAAGAAGGAGTGAAGGGATCGAAGGAAGAAGTGAAGAAGGAGCTGAAGTGGCGTGTCTCTGCACACTAGCTGCCCCTGCGCCATCTTTGGACCGTCCCTGTGCCAACAGTGAGCCACCCCTGGGCCATTTCTGGACCGCCCCTGTGCCAACAGTGAGCCGCCCCTGTGCCATTCCCTAGCCGCCCCTGCGTCACCTGTACCAGCTTGGTGTTGCACTTGGTTCTGCAGGTGTGTGTTGCTTCTAGGCCTTCCTTAGGGTGTCTTTGTTCCCTCTTTTCCTAGTGTGAGTGTATAGGATCATGCTAGATGTGTGAGGTTGTGCTTTGTGAAAAATCCACGTTGATTGAAATGTTTTACAGGTGCTGATGATGGAAGACTTCACACAAATATTTTACAGGTGTTGATGATGGAAGACTTCACACAAATATAGTAGTTGGATCTCTAACAATGTACTTGATTATATTTCTAGATGTTTGGTTTGAATTCAGTGCAGGTTGTATATCTATATGTCAAGGGCCTTGAAGTTGGATTCAAGAAGACGAAGTTCAAGGGCCTTGGAATCTAAAGTGAACGGAACAAGGATTCAAATAAATTGAAGATCTTCGTTGAAGATTTTGTAACAAGAAGATCTTATCAACCAAATACTTTGTCAACCGAAGGAAGATCTCAACCGAAGGATAGAGAATCATTTCGAGAAGATTCTCTAAACAACAAAAACGGCAAAAATATTTTCTCTCTCTTATCCATCAGAAGACGAGAAGATCAAGGAGTAAAATACTCACCGTGTTCGTAGGGATCGAAGACGTGCAACGTCTACCTTACGATCTTCAAGGTAAAGAAAGTTGATCTTCAAACGGTCATCTCTATAACGGCTAGAAGATCTTTGCATGGAAGTTATAAATGAAGATGATGGTCGAAGAAGAAGAGACAAAAGCCTACAACGGAAAACATCTTTGCATCCTTAAGTAACCTAATCATCTTCATTCGTTGTTTTTATTTCTCACAATCACATAAAAGTTTTATCCCCTTAGAGAGAGTGAAAACACAAGAGCTCCATTGGTAGATCTAAAAAGTGTTATACTAGAGTGTGTTACTCTGCGAAGTAACTAGGCCATTATAGCTAGGTTAAGAGTTGGAGATAGATCGTAGCATTGGCTACAAGTGAGAGAAGAAGGGGATTTCTTCTCGTTTGTATCTAGGACTCTTTGAAGCTGATAATGGATAGTTAGATCCTACGGATATACCCTCGGATGGAGAGTAGGCTATTTAGAGCCGAACTTCGTAAACATATCCTGTGTCAATCTTTTCAATTCTGCACCATATAAGCTTTACTAGGACTAACTTTGTTTTACAGGAGCAAGAAGTCAAGGCCCTTGAAATTAAGTTTTAATGCCCTTAAAATTGAAGTTTTACTAATAACACAGATTGACATCAAGGCCCTTGAAAGGAGGTTCAAGGCCTTGAGATTTGGTTTGCGATAAGTTCTCATACACTATTCAACCCCCCCATTCTAGAGTATTATCTATATTATTTATATCACCTAACGGTTCTTCAATTGGTATCAGAGCTAGAATCACGTTTATTGATTTAACCATCAGTGAGACTAATCATGAATCCTGTAGGTGATGGTGGATTTGCTCAAGGAAGATCCTCATCTCAACCACCACTATTCTGTGGTAACAACTTTGCTCATTGGAGATCACTAATGCGTATGTTCCTTATTGACCAGGATATGGAACTTTGGAGCATTATTCAAGATGGACCAAAAGTTCCAATGACAACGGTTGAAGGCGTCCAAGTCCCGAAGAAGGAATCAGACTTCACTCAAGCTGACCTGGACAGTGTGTCAAAGAATTACAAAGCAATGAATCTACTTTACTGTGGATTAAATGCTAATGAATTCAACCGCATCTCATCATGCAAAAGTGCAAAAGAAATATGGGACAAGCTTGTTGTCACTTACGAAGGAACAAGTCAAGTCAAGGAAACAAAGATTACCATCTTTCTCAGACAATACGAGCTTTTCAAGATGAATCCAAATGAATCAGTCAAAGAAATGTTCACCAGATTCATTGGGATAGTGAACAATCTAGACTCACTTGGAAAGACCTTCACAAATGAAGAAAAAGTGAGAAAGGTTCTAAGAAGCTTACCTAAAGCCAAGTGGGGACCAAAGATGACTGCTATTGAAGAAGCTCAAAATCTTACTACTCTTTCTCTTGATGATTTACTTAGAAAACTCATTACACATGAAATGATTCTTGGCGAAGAAGATGGAGAACTCCCATCCAACTCCAAGAATTTGGCATTAAAATCCAAAAGAGATGAGTTACCTTCTGACGAAGAAAATAGTGAGGATGATAATGAAGAAGATGCGCTCTCCATGATCTCTAAAGGTTTAGCAAGAATTCTAAAGATAAAGAAACAATCTGCAATCCGAGAATTTCCACGAGCATCAAAACCCCGAGGTAAGTTTTCTAACTCTAATGAGAAAACAAAATTACTGACTTGTTTTGAATGTGGTGAAACAGATCATTTGGTGAAGGATTGTCCACAAAAGAAGAGGACCAACTTTAAGAAGAGTGATCGAAAGAAGAAATCTATGGTTGCTTCATGGAGTGATTCAGATTTAACTAATGAATCAGAAGATGATCAAGAACAAGTAAACTTGTGTCTTATGGCCGATCATGAAGATGATTCAAATCTTTACATCGATAATATGGTAAGTGCAATCTTGTCTCAACCTGAGATTGACCTTAAACAATTTCTCAAGGATATTATCTTAAGTGATAAGGAACATAGAATAAGGATAAGTTCTTTCAAAGAAAAACTTCATGAACAAGATAAACAATTGAGTGAAATGTCTCTGGAGATTGAAAATCTTAACACAGAAAAGGAAGAACTTGATGACAATATCAAGGCCTTGGAATCAGAAAACCTGATTCTCAAGAGCAACCTCTCTTCTCTACATCAAAGTTATATCGATCTAGAGAAAGAGAAAGTTGATCTAACTTTAATGTGTCAAGACCAGAAGGCATCACTCATTAAGTTTACTCGTTGAAAAGCTAATTTGGAAAGAATGATGGGTGAACAACAATCTTCACTTAACAAAAATGGTATAGGATATCATAGAAGCTTTCCTAGAAAACCTACCACCACTTTTGTTACGACAAAAGGAAGCATTCACATGCCTACCTGCTTCTATTGTTGTAAAAAGGGTCATGTTAAATCTACATGTCCTTATAGAAGAAATGATCCTTATATCATCAAAACACCTATCCTCTATGTTTAAGGAAACAGGTCAAACAAATCTGGGTTCCTAAAGGTACTAGACCACCAAACATGATCGAACTTGCGTATGAACCAAAATATTCCATTTGGTCGACCCAAAAAGGTTGATGTTTGCTGTTTTGCACGATATCACCAAGATAAAGGAGCACAAATGGATTTTAGATAGTGGTTGCTCAACACACATGAGTGGAAAGAGTTCTTTATTATCAGATTTAAAGAAGCAATCATCTAGAACTATTACTCTTGGTGATAAAGGAAAGTGTGACATAATTGGCATTGGTAAAATTTGCAATGATTCATCCAACTTTATTGATGATGTTTATTTAGTTGATGGCTTGAAATATAATCTGCTAAGTATTTCTCAAATTTGTGATTAAGGCAATAAAGTCATGTTTGATTCAGAAAAATGTGAAGTTCAAGACATAAATATGTGAGAAGTTTTGCTCACTGCTCCTAGGTGTAATAATGTTTATTCTTTGAGTACTAACCAAGTTGCTGGAACTAAGCTACAATGTCTAAAGGCCTTGACTAATGATCCAAGGCTTTGGCATAGAAGACTTGGCCACATAAGCATGCACACCATGCAGAAGTTACTTACAAAAGATTTGATACGTGGTTTGCCAAACCTAAACTTCAAAGTTGATGACCTATGTAAAGTTTGTACACAAGGTAAACAAACAAAAGGTTCATTCAAACCTAAGAAAGCTGTAAGTTCTTCCCGACCTATTGAACTTTTACATATGGATCTTTGTGGACCTATGCGTGTCAAATCTCCCGGAGGAAAACAATACATCCTTGTTATAGTAGACGATTTCTCTCGGTTTACATGGATATCCTTTTTACGAGAAAAATCTGAAGCCTTATTTGAGTTTTCAAAATTATGTAAGGAGTTACAAAGTTTGAAAAACCTACCAATCGTTTCCATAAGAAGCGATCATGGTAGAGAATTTGATCAACTAAAGTTCGATTTATTTTGTGCAAAATATGGCATTTCTCATAACTTTTCAGCTCCTAGAACTCCTCAACAAAATAGAGTTGTGGAACGCAAGAACCGCACTCTTGAGGATATGTCTAGGACAATGCTTTTAGAAAATCATTTACCAAAAAGTTTTTGGGTTGAAGCAGTAAACACCGCAAATTATATTTTAAATCGATGCTTAATTCGCCCTTTTTTAAAAAAGACTCCTTATGAACTCTTCAAAGGAAGAAAACCAAACATTTCATACTTCAAACCTTTTGGATGTATTTGTTTTGTTCACAACAATGGAAAAGACAATCTCGGGAAACTTGATGCAAGTAGTGATGAAGCTATATTCATTGGATATGCTTCAAATAGCAAAACTTATCGAGTTTATAACAAACGTACCAAAGTTGTTGAAGAAAGCATACATATTATTTTTGATGAAAGCAATGATGGTACTTTGAGTGACAGTTTTGCAATTTTAAATCTGAATCAAAGAGAAGATCACATTTTGGATGAAGAGGAAGATCCTAAAGGTCAAGACAAGAATATGCAAGAAAAGATTCAAGATACCAAAGAAAATCCTCAAGACCTTAAAACACACCTTCAAGACCTTGAAACTGGAAACTGTGACAATAAAACTCCACTTCAAGGGCTTGAAACCCAACTTCAAGGCCTTGAGATTGGAATAACAGGTAATGCACAAACGGTACCTGAATCAAGTCAGGCATATTCAGCTCAACCTTCTTGATCTAGATCATCTGTCAAAAGAAGAAAAGTTCAACACTCCTCGTATCATCCAGAAGAAAATGTGATCTCAGATCCAAATGCTGGAGTTCAAACTCGATCCAAAGTGAATAATCTTTGTGCCTTCTCCGCTTTTGTATCACTTGTCGAGCCAAAGAACTACATTCAAGCTCTTCAAGAACCAGATTGGATCATTGCCATGCAAAATGAATTAAATGAATTTGAGAGGAACAAGGTATGTACTCTTACTTCAAGACCAAAGCATCAATCAGTTATTGGGACAAAGTGGGTCTTTCGAAATAAATTGGATGAAAGTGGACAAGTCATACGAAACAAAGTACGACTTGTAGCACAAGGCTATAACCAAGAAGAAGGTATTGATTATGAGGAGACTTTTGCTCCTATTGCCGGGATAGAAGTCATACGTATGTTACTTGCATTTGCATCCTGTATGAGCATAAAACTTTTTCAAATGGATATAAAATGTGCTTTTTCTAAACGGCTTCTTAGAAGAAGAAGTCTACATTGCTCAACCTCCTCGTTTTGAAAATGATGAATTTCCGGATCATGTTTTTAAATTAGATAAAACTCTTTACGGTCTTAAGCAAGCTCCTCGAGCCTGGTATGAAAGATTATCTAAATATCTTCTTGAAAACAATTTCAAACGAGGTTTGATTAATAAAACATTGTTTATCAAAACTAGAGGCAACGACATTTTAGTAGTACAAATCTATGTTGATGATATATTACTCGGTGCTACTAATGATTCCCTTTGCAAGGAATTTTTAGATATTATGTGCAGGGAATTTGGGATGAACTTAATGGGAGAGTTAAATTTCTTTCTTGGACTTCAAGTTACACAAGCAAAGAAAGGAATTTTTCTCAATCAAAGCAAGTATACTAAAAACTTGCTTAAAAAGTACAAAATGGATCAATCTAAGGTTGCAAAGACTCCTATGAGTTCAACACTTTCGCTAGATCATGACAAGAATGGCAAAAGTGTAGTTCAAAAGGAGTATCGAGGTATGATTGGTTCATTGTTGTATCTAACTACTAGTTGTCCTGACATTATGTTTAGCGTGTGCATATGTGCAAGATTTCAAGTTGATCCGAAAGGGTCACACTTGATAGCTGTGAAAAGAATTTTTCGGTATCTCAAATGCACTAAGGATCTAGGGTTATGGTACCCACGTCAAAGCTCGTTTCATCTTGTTGGCTATTCAGAAGCAGATTTTGCAGGTTATAAGGTCGATAGAAAAAGTGCTTTTGGATGTTGTCAATTCTTAGGGTCATCTCTAATTAGTTGCCACTACAAGAAGAAAAATTATGTTGCCCTATCCACAGCTGAGGCTGAATACATAGCTGTTGGAGTCTGTTGTGCTCAAATTCTTTGGATTGCTCAATAACTTCATGACTTTGGCTTTGACTTAAGAGGTACTCCTATAAAATGTGATAATACTAGTGCTATTTCTATAACCAAAAATCCTGTGCAGCATTCAAGGAGTAAGCATAATGATGTGAGGCATCACTTCATACGTGATCATGTTGAGAAAGGTGATGTTTTGATTTTTTTATCTCAACTAACTTGCAGCTTGCGGATAACTTTACCAAGCCTCTTCTTGAGGAACAATTTAATTTTACTAGATTGGAACTTGGTATGTTGAACAAGGAAGCATTAACGTAGGGGGAGTAAACGAGTTTTAATCATCCTAAGCATGCAAGCCCAATTGATGATTTCAAAGGCCTTCAAATCAAATTTAAGGGACCTTGAAACATTGTAAAGGGTAAATTGAGTTTACCGATCTTTTAAGAGTTAATATCTGTTAGATACTTTAATTCTTAAAAAAACAAATTTCCTTTACTTGAGACAGTTTTGATTTTGGTTTTAAAAAGCTTGATTCTATCAAAGATTTTGTCATATCCTTGATAAAAAAGGACCTAATTTCTCAGCTTTTTATTCTTTCACAAGAAACCCTACTTCAAAATCTTTGATTTCTCTCTCAAACTTTTCTCATGGTACCCCAAAGCAAGAGATATGCTCCTCCGTCTTCAAACAAGAAAGTTGTTCAGAATTCTTGAATCAAGAGAAAAGAAAAAACTTCTGAAGATCGAGATTCATCTTAGATTACTGGGCTTCCTTCATCACGGTTTATAAATTTTCAAGCTTTTGGATCTTGGCTTGATGGCTTTCACAATCGACCACTATGTATGTGTGATTTGGTGGATACTAACTTTCTCGATACTCTCAAGATACCCTGCATAGACAAGCTGAAGAGTTCGATTATCTGGAAAGTTTTAAACCCTGAATATTTTGCTTTTCCACGGCTCACGAGACTATTCTATGTTAATCTCACTACAAAAAAGGAAAAAGGGAGTATTACTCATGAATCTTCAGTCAAAGGTACTCCAATTTTACTCACTTCTTCTATTCTCAGTGAAATTTTAGAAATTCCTACAGATGCAGTGTACAATTATCCTTCAAGGTCAGAGAATGTTCGTATTGCTAAAGAGAATTTTCTGATTCCCAATTCAAACTCACGTCAACTCACTCATACTTCTCTGACGTTAGAGGCTAAAATAGTATTCACCATACTAGTTCGATGTGTTGTTCCCCGTGCAAACTCAAGAGAGCTGTTGACTGATCAATCTCTGGAATTAATTCATTTACTCATGTTTGTTGTGGCTATAGATGTGCCCAATCAGATTCTCAATCATACACTGCATTTTGTTAATGCTAAGAGATCTAATCCTTTGCCCTGTGAAAATTTGCTGCCTAAGGTCTTTGGTCATTACAGAATTGATACATCTTTTGAGGAAAGACAGTCCATTAACAACAAAATTGATGAGAACTGCTTAGAACATCTAGGGATTGAGAAAACTCTTGCAGGAACATGGACTTTGAAAGGAACAGGAGTTACTCAGAATCCAAATGAAGAAGTTAAATTATCTCCTACTCTAGAAATCAGGATAGAGGGTTGTGAAAATGAAATAGCTCGTCTCAATCGTGAATTATCTAATTTTAAGTTTGATGTCAAAAGGAGAATGGACTCAAATTTCGAGTTACTAGCTACCATCAATGCTAAAGTCAATGAGATGTATTTGATTAGTCTCACTGATGGTTAAATCAATAAACATGAGTTTAGCTTTGATACCAATGGGAAGTATTCTGCCCATACCTGAAGATGTAGCTCAACATACTCAAGACCAGGTAGAGAATATGCTGTTGAATTGTAAAAGGCGTGTCCAAAATAAACCAATTTTGTACCCAACTCATGAAGAGCCAATGTTCTTGCCCAATGTTGAGTATGAAGTTATTAAACAAAGAAGAGCTGAAGAAAAGAGAAGACGTTTAGCAGCTGAAATGGATGATTGGCGGTATAAGAAAACTTCATCCAAAGGAAAGAGGAAGTTTTATGAGGAATTTTAAAGTTGACAAATCTCTTCTTATGGGTTGATTGTTATTTTTAACTTCGTTGAAAAATACATTTGGGTCTGTAATATGTTTTTAAGACTTCCTATTTTGACATTTTTTTTCTCCCTTGTTGAAAGACAAAGGGGGAGAAATTGATCCGACATTTCCGATATACTGCATTCTGCATTTTTTAGTTTTGAGATTGTTATATGCATTACTAAACTAACAAATGCAGGTACGAAACTTTGTGTTGTCTTCCATCAAGGGGGAGATTGAAAACTCCACCTTGATTGAAATGTTTTACAAGTGTTGATGATTGAAGACTTCACACAAATGTTTTATAGATGTTAATGATGGAAGACTTCACACAAATATAGTAGTTGGATCTCTAACAATGTACTTGATTATATTTCTAGATGTTTGGTTTGAATTTAGTGCAGGTTGTATATCTACATGTCAAGGGCCTTGAAGTTGGATTCAAGAAGACGAAGTTCAAGGGCCTTGGAATCTAAAGTGCACGGAACAAGGATTCAAATAAATTGAAGATCTTCGTTGAAGATTCTGTAACAAGAAGATCTTATCAACCATATACTTTGTCAACCGAAGGAAGATCTCAACCGAAGGATAGAGAATCATTTCGAGAAGATTCTCTAAACAACAAAAACGGCAAAAATATTTTCTCTCTCTTATCCAACAGAAGACGAGAAGATCAAGGAGTAAAAGACTCAACGTGTTCGTAGGGATCGAAGACGTGCAACGTCTACCTTACGATCTTCATGGAAAAGAAAGTTGATCTTCAAACGGTCATCTCCACAACGACTAGAAGATCTTTCCATAGAAGATATAAATGAAGATGTTGGTCGAAGAAGAAGAGACACAAGTCTACATCGGAAAACATCTTTGCATCCTTAAGTAACCTAATCAGCTTCATTCATTGTTTTTCTTTCTCACAATCACGTAAAAGTTTTATCCTCTTAGAGAGACAGAAAACACAAGAGCTTCATTGGTAGATCTAAAAAGTGTTATACTAGAGTGTGTTACTCTGTGTTCGCCACTTAGCGTGCGTGTAAATAAGTTTTAAATTTATAAAACTAGAATCAAGCAAGCGAACCCGCAGTGTACGGATCAACGTAGTTAAGCAAGAATTCCAGAGTATCGAACACAGGGATTTGGGGGGTTAAATCCAATTATAGAATTGTCAAGCAAGTAAATGTATGAGCTTTGTAAATATCGGGAAAACAACAATCCTAAAGATCCAAGAATCCAGTTGTGGCAATCGATTCAAGATATACTAATGATATAAGGACAGAGTTAAGGTATGCAAAGGTATGCTAATGTAAGGTAATCGTACGGTGAAGTTCCAAAAAACCTTATATGACTCACCTACAAGAAACTCTCTATAAAGGTTGTTGAGGCTTCAGTATAGAAAGGTTCTAAAGATGAGAATTAATGTCAAATACCCAAACTTGTAATCCAAGGATCAAGACTAACTAAACCGATTAAGGTTGTGACACTCACAATCGAGGTAGAGGTTGTTGAGGCTTCACTACCACCTAGAAAAGGCAAGCCTAAACTAAGTTAAAGCAAATCTTTAACTTTGGATTAAAGTAAAAGCAAGTTCGTAACTTAACACAAAATTACGGCTAGTTCTTGAGTTCCACGGCCATGGAAGCTCAAGAACAGACCGTGGATTAGGGTTCGTCGGCGATTCTCTCTAACTCTCAGGGTCCAATCTGTTTACGATCGATCTATCATCATCTAAGCCACAACTATCAACCCTTCACCTTAGAATTGTTAAGGGTTTTTAGCCAACAATAGTCATATTGATATCAAATTCAAGAATTAAAAGATTGAAAGATGAAAACTTCCGAAAACCTTCAATAAACTTCAAATCAATCTCAAATTCACAATCAAGATCAATAATCGTCACTAGATTCGGAATGAAATAAACAATCACAAATCTTAGATAAGAAGGAAGAACGGGATGTCAATCCGTCTTCTAAATCAAACCTAAGCAAGAAGCGAGTCTCCTTGCGAACAATCTTCCGAATCTTCGATCTTCCGTTAATCCGGAAATCACAATAGCAATGCGCCAAAATCTCTCAACAAAATCTTCGCCAAATGCGAAATTAGGGCAATTCCAAACGCAAGCGTAGGATACGTCTATGCGTAAGTGAAGGTGTAAAGCGAGGTGACGGAATCTCTCTTTGTCCGTCCTTTTATAGTGTAAGATAAAATATCGGCCCGGCCCAATTGCGTAGGAGATCGTGGCTCAAAGTATGGCGAAAAAGATCGCCAAGATCACGGTCGTGGAAGGGTTCCACGGCCGTAATTTAGAGCGTGGAAATCAACACGGTTTGAATCATCTTCTCCACGCCGTAGAAGTCACTGGAATGAACCACGCTTCCCTAACCAAGGTTCCACGGCCGTGGACTTGAACGTGGAAAGTGGTACGGCCGTATTTTAGAGCATGGTTTAGGGCAAGAACGTGATTCTTCCTTAGCTTCGTGCATTCCTCAAATTGGCACTTGTTACGCTAAGATCGTGTGATGCGAAATTGGGTTTTAAATTTATACTCGTTATATTTCTCCTAACTCCTAGCTAACCCGCAGTGTACGGGACGTTCGTAGTAGGGATAGTATTCCGAGGTCGAACACAAAGACTAAGGTGAAATTTACTCGATTTGCGATTAAGTTTAGTAAAAACCTAGGTTGAAAGAGAAGAAAGAAATAAAGAAATGAAAATCTCAAATGTTTTTGGTTGGTTTTTGGTGATCAATCAAAGATCACAATTCATGCAAGTAATCGATCAACTAAACTATAAATCAACACAAATAACCAACTAAACAAGATATATTTCAAAGAAAGAAAAGACGGATTCTAGGGATTGGAAGTTCCGATTATGGCATAGGACTCAAGTTATCTATTCATTCTTGGATTAACTATGTTGGGGTTAAGTGTTTCTAGATTGGGATTAATTACCGGGTAGGTCTCATGATCCACTAGTCCATTCCCTAAGTCTCATTACCGGGTAAGTCTCTAAGAACTTAGGGGATGGAATTCTACTCGAACCGGATTGCTAACTTAAGATCCAACCTATCCTCACCGGGTAAGTCTCGGAAGGGCTAGTTTTAAGCTACTATGCGGCACACTAAATCCAATGGCGGCTTATTAGGCTCACCACTGCCTAAGGTTAGTTGTCTTTCGAATCTAAGCGTAAGGATTACCGGGTAAGTCTCTCCTAACACTTAGTTGCTAGGTCACCCTAGGATAGTTTTAACTCAACAAACACTTAGGATTTTAACATTCTAACAGTCTAAGATTAGATCCATCGAACCAGGAAAATCACGGTTCGTTCTACCTAAACCACGGCCGTGGTCTGGCAAGAACTGGCCGTGATTCCTAATAGAGGATAGGTTCATACAAACAAGTCATCCAAAGATAAATCTAAGTCCATCCTATCATAGCCCTAGCCATAACCATCCTTTCCTTACCCTAGAACCACATCAATTTAGCCTACAACGTTCATAATGGAAATCGAAACAAGCAAACATGAAATCATAACATTCATTGCAAGATAATGAAGGAAAAGAGATGCACAAGTGAACTTTAAAACAAACCAAGATGAAAATAGAATTAGAATGACTTACAACCCTTCTAAGGGAAGGTTCAAATGATTCTTACAATTCCAAAATCAGAATCCGAAATACAAGAAAACTATGGTGTGTGTTCTTCTCCTCCTCTTCAATGGAACTCTTCTTCTTCTCTTCTACACTTTCCTTCCTAGAAAAACTTCTTGTTTGAGAGAATATATTTTGTTAGAGAGAAATGGATAATGGATGAGCTGTTCCAAACTACTCCAACTGCCCCTCACAACCCATGAAGGACCACTTTTATAACAAACTTGCATGAGCTGGCCATGAGAGTCGTGGCACAGTTGTCACAAGAATCTGGCAAAAACCACGGTTGATTCCACGGCCGTGATCTGTCAGAGAACCGTGATTCTGTGCAGAAACTTTGCCTTGGATCATTAAGCTCTGATTTGGTGCATGGCTAGTGTTGGCAAGGTTCCATGAGTCCTCCTTAGCCTATAGCTTGTGTCCTAATGAGTCCGAGGGTGTGTCGTCTAGACGTACGATCCTCCAACGCATCGTTTTAGCTTCTAAATTTCCCGAATTACCTATAAAACACGCACAAGTCCGTGTAGACATCTATCTCGACAAAATACATGAATTGAGTGCAAAATGTCTCGAACCAATGCTAAACCATGCATGAATGAGCGAGAATTCTATCTAAATGATTACCTAAAACTAAACCATAAATCGTGTTATCAAAATACCCCATACTTAAGGTTTGTTCGTCCCCGAGCAAATTCCCAACTATAGATTAAGAGGTGACATGATTTATGTATGCAGAAAAATGGCAAAAAATCTTTATGGGTTTGTGCTTCTACTATTGGATCACCTTCAAAGTCATGTTTCATGGCTAAGGACAAGCAATCATGCATCAAACAAATGAAAGCATGGAAGGACAATTGTACTTAGCTCAAAAATATGCATGAAATGTAAAGATGAAGAAGTCAAGAAGATCAAGAGTACATCCAATCTAAACTACTAAGTCTTACAAACATGCAAATAGGTCATAAGGTCTTGTGAGATAAAAGGGCCAAGAAATGTAGTGATTGGGTGGGAATTTCTAGGTTATGTGATGCTAATCCGGGAACGGAACTAACTTCACATCCTTGTCCTCGATCAACTTCCCCCAAGTGTATATTTTCCTCTATTTTTTCTTTCTTTTCTTTTTCCTTGACTTATTTTTGAGACAATGGCATTGGTGTACAAGAGCCGAAACCTTGGTGATTAGCCGTCCTCGGGTTTTTTCTTAGTTTTCGAGGTGCATCCACACCGGGCACACATACCAAAGCTCGTTAGGACTATCGGTTCATTTGACTTTGGCAAGGCACCAACACCCGATTATGTGAAGTGTACCGAGTTACTTGTCATTTAAACCAATGTCCCCAAACTTATATTTTGGCTACACTTTCACAACAAATTCAGCATTTTATGCATGATATTCTTTTCATCAACAACTTCACCCCACACTTGCTTTTTACACACATCAACACACTAGCATGCTACTATTCCCGGATGGGTTAAAAGAGGTCAAATTTATCTCAATTGAGGTGCTTAAGCAATCATGATTAAGATGAGAAGTAGAGAAAGATTGAATTGCCTCATTCATTCCTAGATGGTATGCAAAAACTATCATGTAATTTCGATTTTCACTACTCAATCCTTTCTAGGCAAACATCATGGTCACAAATCATTCATAGAATTCAAGAGAAGTAGTTCAAGTCCACATATGCATTTATTAATTCAACACATAAGGCCATTCATAGCCAATTCACAAGACAAGATTTCATCATTAGGATCATATCCAAGCCTTAGAAAGCACAAAAAGTTTTAAAATTTTCTGATTTTTATGGAATTTTCGTTTTAAATATGTACAATGCAAGACATGTGCAAATATTAAACTATCCTAGATGCTCATCATGCAAAGGATCATGCAAACCCCACCCCATACTTAGAAACACATTGTCCCCAATGTGGTATTCAAGAAGAGAGAGTGAAAGAAGGTTCTCACAATGTAAAATTGTTTGCTATGGTATTCGGGATTGTTCAAATGAATTGATGTTGGATGATCCTATCAACCATGGTAGAGAGCTCAAAGCATCCATCAAAGCTTCGGAACCCGCGCTAGGCACCGCTAGCCGTCCAAGTCCCGCGTCCGCTCCACCCATAATTGGTAAAGGGTTCATCATCATCATTCATATGCCAAGAAAGGCTTCCAATGCTACTAATGTTCTAGCACACACACAAGGAAGACAAAACACACACAAAGATAGAACAATCCTAAAAACGAAAACAAATCAAAAAGAAAATGTTACCAATGGGTTGCCTCCCACCAAGCACTTCTTTAAGGTCATTAGCTTGACCAAACTCGGGGGAGTCTATTCAAGGTGAAGTGGGGCAATCATTTCCACCGGAGCTCTCGGAATATACTTCTTCAAGCGGTGCCCATTCACTTTGAAATTCCCACAATGCTGCCCTCCTATCTCAATAGCTCCGTGGGAAAAGATCTTCTTCACCACATATGGCCCGGTCCATCTTGATTTGAGCTTTCCGGGGAAGAGCCTTAGCCTTGAGTTGAAAAGAAGGACAAGATCTCCTTCATTCAACTCCTTGGGGATGATCTTCTTGTCATGCCATCTTTTGGTTCGTTCCTTGTAAATCCGGGAATTCTTATAAGCGTCCAACCGGATCTCCTCAAGGGCGTTTAGATCAAGCAACCTCTTTTCTCCCGCCTCCTTGAGGTCAAAATTTAGCCACTTAATGGCCCAATAAGCTCTATGCTCCATTTCCACCGGAAGATGGCAAGACTTGCCATAGACTAACTTGTAAGGAGTGGTGCCAATCGGTGTCTTGAAGGCGGTTCTATATGCCCACAATGCGTCATTGAGCTTCATAGCCCAATCCTTTCTAGTTCTAGACACCGTCTTCTCAAGGATGGCCTTTATCTCCCGGTTGGAGATCTCCACTTGGCCACTAGTTTGGGGACGGTAAGGTATTGCCACCTTATGAGTCACCCCATACTTAGCCAAAAGCGCTCCAAAGTTCCTATTCGTGAAGTGCTTTCCTCCATCACTAATGATCACCCTTGGTGTTCCAAACCTAGGGAAGATCACCCGATTGAAGAACCGCACGACTACCTTGGCATCATTTGTAGGAGAGGCGATTGCCTCCACCCATCTTGACACATAATCCACCGCCAATAGGATATAGAGATTGCCACATGAGGAAGGGAATGGTCCCATGAAGTCCACACCCCACACATCAAAAATCTCCACTTCTTGGATGTTGTTCAAGGGCATGTCATTCCTCCTTGAGATGTTGCCCGTCCTCTGGCAAGCATCACATCCACCTACAAAACCTTGCACATCTCTAAACAAGTTAGGCCAATAAAAACCGGATTGCAATACCTTTGCAAACGTCTTGTGTGAGCTAGCATGGCCTCCACATGGTAAGGAGTGACAATGCCGGATCACACTCTCCACTTCATCTTCCGGTATGCATCTTCTAAACATCCCATCCGGTCCTCTCTTGAACAAGAGTGGCTCACTCCAATAGTAATGCCTCACATCGTTGAAGAACTTCTTTCTTTGTGCATATGTCAATCCGGGAGGCACTTCCTCACATACTAAGTAATTCACAATGTCGGCATACCATGGCTCATTTCCCCTAGAAACTTGGAACAAGCATTCCTCTACCATTTGCAATTGCTCATCTCGGAATGAGTCATCAATTGGAATGTCATCTCTTCCAAGCTCTAATGGAGGCAATCTACTAAGGTGATCCGCCACGGAGTTCTCGGATCCCTTCTTATCTCGTATTTCCAAATCGAACTCTTGAAGAAGAAGGATCCACCGAATCAACCTTGGTTTGGCATCCTTCTTTGTAAGTAGATAACGGATCGCCATATGATCCGTATAAACTATGACCTTCGCTCCAACAAGGTATGAGCGGAACTTCTCAAATGCATACACCACCGCCAACAACTCCTTCTCGGTGGTAGCATAATTGAGTTGGGCATCATCTAGCGTCTTGCTAGCATAATAAATAGCATGAGTACGCCCTTCTTTCCTTTGCCCTAAAACGGCCCCAACGGCCACATCGCTTGCATCGCACATGATCTCAAATGGTAGACTCCAATCCGGAGGTTGCATTATAGGTGCGGAGATCAAGGCGTTCTTCAACCTACAAAAAGCTTTAAGACAATCCTTGGAAAAGACAAAATCAACATCCTTCATTAGTAGGTTAGTGAGAGGCTTAGAAATTTTAGAGAAGTCTTGAATAAACCTCCGGTAAAAACCGGCATGCCGTAAGAAACTCCTTACCCCCTTCACCGAGGTAGGTGGCGGCAACTTCTCTATCGTTTCAATTTTTGCCCTATCAACCTCAATGCCACGGTTGGACACCAAGTGTCCTAACACAATGCCTTCACTTACCATGAAGTGGCATTTTTCCCAATTCAAGACAAGATTTGTCTCCTCACATCTTTACAATACCAATGACAGGTTAGCCAAGTAATTATCAAAGGAAGAACCATAAACAGAGAAATCATCCATAAACACTTCCATGATATTTTCTATGTATTCCGAAAAGATAGCCATCATACACCTTTGGAAGGTGGCGGGTGCATTACACAACCCAAATGGCATTCTCCTATATGCAAAAGTACCCCATGGACATGTAAAGGTTGTTTTCTCTTGGTCATCGGGGTGGATGGGGATTTGGAAAAATCCACTATACCCATCTAGATAGCAAAAATGAGAGTGTTGAGCTAACCTTTCTAGCATTTGGTCAATGAAGGGGAGAGGGAAGTGATCTTTCCTAGAGGCCATATTCAATTTCCTATAATCAATGCACATCCTCCACCCCGTAACCGTCCTAGTCGGGATTAGTTCATTGTTCTCATTGGTCACTACGGTCATCCCACCCTTCTTAGGTACTACATGAACGGGACTAACCCACTTACTATCCGAGATAGGGTAGATAATTCCCGCATCTAGAAATTTGATGATTTCCATTTTGACTACCTCTTTCATTATAGGATTCAATCTCCTTTGATGTTCAATAGAGGGTTTGTGGTTATCTTCCATCATTATCTTATGCATGCACAAAGAGGGCTTAATGCCAACCAAGTTATCAATAGTATAACCAATGGCCTTTCTATGCAATCTCAGTTCATGCAACAACTTAGCAAGTTCATCATCACTCAAGCATGCATTAACAATCACCGGATATGAAGAATTTTCACCAAGGAATGCATACTTTAAATGAGAGGGAAGGGGTTTAAGTTCAAGTTGAGGGGGACCTTTATCGGTTGAAGATGATCCAAATAAGGTTGGATTAGGTGAGTCCAAAGCAAATGAAGACTCATCATGCCTCCTAAAAGCTTGATCATCATCAAGGACTGGTCCAGGGAAATCAACGGTTGAAATCACGGCTTGCCCAACTTCCACGGCCGTGGTTCTTGCCAAGCTTGCTTCTCGGAGTTGTCCAGAAAGTTTGATGGCCGTGGAACATAAATCTCGACCGTGGATTTTGCAGCAATTCAACACCTCTTCGTGGCTTTCAAATCCAACTCTTGGCTCCTCTTCCAAGCTCTCCAAGGCTTTGATCTCTTCATTGCAAGTCTCTTCAACACCTTCTTCCATCATACTCAAGGTAAGAACCTTCTCCAAGGGATCTTTGATTAAGATCGAGCTCACAACTTCTCTAGATTCTTCTTGCTCGACTATGTTGAAGACATCCTCATCAAGGGTAGGCCCTTTCATCATGGTGGAAAGCTTGAACTTGATGTTCTCTTCTCCAATGTTGAAGGAGAGAGTCCCGTTCTTGCAATCCACTAGGCATCCGGAGGTGGCTAGGAAAGGTCTTCCTAAGATGATGGGAACCGGATAATCCGCCGGAATGTCCAAGACGACAAAGTCAATTGGCACATAGAATCCTCCTAGTTGCACCGGAATGTCCTCTAGAATCCCAACCGGATGAGTGATAGAACGGTCCGCCATATAGAGGGTCATCTTGACCGGCTTTGGCTCTCCTAGTCTGACCTTTTTGCAAAATGCAAGCGGTATGATGCTTACACTCGCTCCAAGGTCACAAAGGGCCTCGTACTTCACATCTCCCACTCCTATTGGGACGCAAAAAGAGCCCGGATCCCTTAGCTTGGGAGGCATCTCTTCCTTCATGGTTTGGATCAATTCCGAGGATCTCTTGGTCATTCTTATCTCCCCATACTCCTCCAACTTCCTCTTGTTGGAGAGTATTTCCTTCAAAAACATGCCATATGCCGGCATTCCTAAAATGGCATCCATGAACGGAATGTTAATATGTAATTTGGACATTAGTTCAAGGAACTTACCAAAGTGATTGTCCAAACGAGCTCTTGATCTTGATTGTGGGAACGGTAGTGGTGGCTTGTATGGAGGCGGTGCCACATAGTTTGGCTCTACATCCTTGCTCTTGCCTCCATCTTCTTGCATTCTTCCCTCTTCTACCACTACTTGCTTTCCCTTAGCTTGGTCCTTGGGCAAAGGATCCTTCATATTCAACCCACTCCTTGTTGTGATAGCCAACACTTGGCCTCTTGGGTTGTCTTCGGTTCTTCCAGGAAGCTTTCCCGAATCTCTATGGGCTTCACCCGCCTTTTGGAACACTTGTGCTTCCAAGACTTTTTGAGCCTTAGAGATTGAAGTCACGGTGCTCTCAAGACCACTCAACCTTCCTAGCAATTGCTCAAACATTATTTCGGTTCTATCCTTGGGAGGTTGAGTGAAACCGGGTGGAGGTTCTTGTGAAGCTCTTGGTGGTGGAGTTGAGCTTGTGGAAGCGGGAGGGTTCAAGGCTCCATCCGGGTTAGAGTAAGAAAACCCGGGATGGTTGTGGTTGGGCCGGTAATTGTTGAATTGCCGGTTGTTGTTGAAACCCCTTGGGCCTTGGTAATTGTTGAAGTTGCCCCTTCCCATATAATTCACATCCTCCTTCTTGGAAGACAAGTTGGCTTGTGGAAGCACTTGAGGGGTTGCTTGGTTCTTCAAAGTTGTAGCACACAACTCCCTCAAGGACTTCAACTCATTGTTGATGGCGTCAAGCTTGAAATTGCTCATGGTGACTTCACTCACCTCATATGCTCCCGCCTTCCTCCCTTCACTCTTCCTATGGGAGTATTTCTCAATCACTAGAGCTTGCTTCTCCACAAACTCCCAAGCATCATCTACATGTTTCTCCATGAATGTCCCACCGGAAAGAGATTGGAGCTTGAATTGGCTATCTTCGTCAAGTCCCTTGAAGTAGATCTCCAATAGCTCAATTTTCGGGATGCCATGGTGTGGACAATCAAGGAGAAGATCTTTGAACCTCTCCCAAGACTTGAATAAACTTTCTCTATCCTTCATCACGAAGGCATTGATCTTCCCTCTTAATTCGGTAGTCTTGGAAGGTGGGAAGAACTTGGTCAAAAACTCGGTTGTCATCTCCTCCCAACTACCAACTCGCCCTTGTGGGATAGATTGATACCAAGCCAAGGCTTTATCCTTAAGAGAGAAGGAAAACACCCTAAGCTTATGGTTGTTGCTCTCCAATCTTGGCGGTCTAAGAGTCTCCATCAAGATCTCATAATTCATCAAGTGTTGATGAGGAGACTCTCCTTCCATCCCTCCAAATTGATTATGCCGGATCATTTGTAGAACTTGAGGGCGGAGCTCATAGTTGTGGGTAGCGGGATCTCCTAGGTTCACACCCGGTCGGTGTGCTCTTTGTGCCGGATCCATACGTCTCCCTAGGGTTTGTGGCTCCTCAATAGCAATGGGAATAACCCTAACATTAGCCGCCGGCTGCGGTTGTGGTGGAGGAGGTGGAGGTTGTCGGCGATTAAGCTCTCCTTGAACAAGGGCTTGCCTAATCTCTTCAATCTCCCTCCTAGTTTCCTCTTGCCTCTCATTGGCAAGTCTCCTTTCTTCCTCCAAGAGCTCATCTCTTAGCCTTATTTGCTCTAAGGCTTCATCCAACTCAGCTTGGAGGTTTCTTCCGGCCATCTCTTTCTCTTTTCGGATGTTCTTGGATCTAGATCGAAGGGTTTTCTCCGGTTCGGGATCGAATGGAGCTAAATCCTTGCCACGTGATCTTCGCATACACCTAAAGAGTAATAGATGTCCTGAAAAGCAAAGACACAAACCAAAAAGAGATCAAAAGCAACAAGAAAGATCTACACTAGAAACAATCACAAAATAGACTCAATCTAGACCTAGTCCCCGGAAACGGCGCCAAAAACTTGTTACGCTAAGATCGTATGATGCGCAATTGGGTTTTAAATTTATACTCGTTATATTTCTCCTTACTCCTAGCGAACCCGCAGTGTACGGGACGTTCGTAGTAGGGATAGTATTCCGAGGTCGAACACAAAGACTAAGGTGAAATTTACTCGATTTGCGATTGAGTTTAGTAAAAACCTAGGTTGAAAGAAAAGAAAGAAATAAAGAAATGAAAATCTCAAATGTTTTTGGTTGGTTTTTGGTGATCAATCAAAGATCACAATTCATGCAAGTAATCGATCAACTAAACTATAAATCAACACAAATAACCAACTAAACAAGATATAGTTCAAAGAAAGAAAAGACGGATTCTAGGGATTGGAAGTTCCGATTATGGCATAGGACTCAAGTTATCTATTCATTCTTGGATTAACTATGTTGGGGTTAAGTGTTTCTAGATTGGGATTAATTACCGGGTAGGTCTCATGATCCACTAGTCCATTCCCTAAGTCTCATTACCGGGTAAGTCTCTAAGAACTTTGGGGATGGAATTCTACTTGAACCGGATTGCTGACTTAAGATCCAACCTATCCTCACCGGGTAAGTCTCGGAAGGGCTAGTTTTAAGCTACTATCCGGCACACTAAATCCAATGGCGGCTTATTAGGCTCACCACTGCCTAAGGTTAGTTGTCTTTCGAATCTAAGAGTAAGGATTACCGGGTAAGTCTCTCCTAACACTTAGTTGCTAGGTCACCCTAGGATAGTTTTAACTCAACAAACACTTAGGATTTCAACATTCTAACAGTCTAAGATTAGATCCATCGAACCAGGAAAATCATGGTTCGTTCTACCTAAACCACGGCCGTGGTCTGGCAAGAACTGGCCGTGATTCCTAACAGAGGATAGGTTCATACAAACAAGTCATCCAAAGATAAATCTAAGTCCGTCCTATCATAGCCCTAGCCATAACCATCCTTTCCTTACCCTAGAACCACATCAATTTAGCCTACAACGTTCATAATGGAAATCGAAACAAGCAAACATGAAATCATAACATTCATTGCAAGATAATGAAGGAAAAGAGATGCACAAGTGAACTTTAAAACAAACCAATCTGAAAATAGAATTAGAATGACTTACAACCCTTCCAAGGGAAGGTTCAAATGATTCTTACAATTCCAAAATCAGAATCCGAAATACAAGAAAACTATGGTGTGTGTTCTTCTCCTCCTCTTCAATGGAACTCTTCTTCTTCTCTTCTACACTTTCCTTCCTAGAAAAACTTCTTGTTTGAGAGAATATATTTTGTTAGAGAGAAATGGATAATGGATGAGCTGCTCCAAACTACTCCAGCTGCCCCTCACAACCCATGAAGGACCACTTTTATAACAAACTTGCATGAGCTGGCCATGAGAGTCGTGGCACAGCTGTCACAAGAATCTGGAAAAAACCACGGTTGATTCCACGGCCGTGATCTGTCAGAGAACCGTGATTCTGTGCAGAAACTTTGCCTTGGATCATTAAGCTGTGATTTGGTGCATGGCTAGTGTTGGCAAGGTTCCATGAGTCCTCCTTAGCCTATAGCTTGTGTCCTAATGAGTCCGAGGGTGTGTCGTCTAGACGTACGATCCTCAAACGCATCGTTTTAGCTTCTAAATTTCCCGAATTACCTATAAAACACGCACAAGTCCGTGCAGACATCTATCTCGACAAAATACATGAATTGAGTGCAAAATGTCTCGAACCAATGCTAAACCATGCATGAATGAGCGAGAATTCTATCTAAATGATTACCTAAAACTAAACCATAAATCGTGTTATCAGCACTCCCTTAGCTCCTAGAAATGTCTCAATCCATGGACAAGTTCAATCAACTCCATCCTTGCTCAATTCCGTTCGGAAATAGCTCTCAATCACCTATAATCAACATAAAGCTTGTGTATATCTCTATGTCGACATTATAGATAAACTAGCTCATAAATGCATCAATTCTCAATCAATGACTATCAATATGAATCAAATACACTTAGAAAACGTGCCTAAAATATCACAATATTTCATGCTAACAAATAACCCCATACTTGCCACTTGCTTGTCCCTAAGCAAGGTCTTTCAAAAGTTTTAAAACAAGAGTTAGGATGAAATATGTGTACCTTCTCAAAGCAATACTTCTTTTTGAATGAATGTACCTTCTAAATAATAGATCATTCTCAAATCTTGCTTCAATCGTTTATAAGACTTTCATACACTTAATCAAAAAGTAAAGAGTAAAGTAGAATCATGAATCAATCAAACTTCCTTGCAAACATCATAACCCTTAAACATTATCAAAATCAATCATAAGAAACTTCAATTTAGATCACCAAGTCATATAACATTCTCTTGATCTTAAGGACTTTCAAAGAAAAAGGTCTAGAATGTGGAAAGGAAAGGAAACTTTAAGGAATGTGGTGCATGAATCCGGGAAAGTGGACAACTACTCTTTTCTTCTTCTCTTGCGGTTTCCGCAACACCTTCAACTTAGAGCTTCGCTCTCTTCTTTTCATTTTTCGACTTTACTTTTGGAGTTATGGATAGAGGTGCACAAAAACCGAAGCCTAGGAGATTGGCGTTTCTCAATTTTTATGAGATGCCTCCAACCCTTAGCGCACATACCACAATCCGCTAGGAATATCGCTCAATTCGACTTTGGCAAGACACAAACACCCGGCTATGTGAATGGTGCCGAGTTACTCATCATCATGATTGACTTCCCCAAACCTAAAATTTCTTTCTATTCCTTTGAATGCAAAGTATTACTTTCATGGCCCTTCCACATCATACATGCCAATATCAATCAACTCCTCCAAATTCCCGGATAGGTAAAGGAGGTCAATATTTCAATGAGGGGCTAAATGATCAAAGAAAGAAGAAAGAAAGAATCGAATTGCCTTAATCATCTCAACAAGAAGCATAAGAACTTATAGTGTGATTTCAACTTCAATTCCTCAACATGATTTAGGTAACATTCATCACATTATGAAACTTGCAAAAGAGTTATAATCAACTCATTCAATTTCTTTTCAATTCACTATTCGTTTAAGTATGCAATTGTCATCAAACTCAATTCACAAGTAGCGATTATCATAGAAATCATCTCAATTCCTTAGAAGCACAAAATTTTTCAATTTTTATGGGTATTTCAAACACTTTTTCATGCAATGCAATAATGAAACATGCAACAATATAATGAACATGCAAGATAGTCTCGAATAGAAGCAATCAAAGTGAGTAAGAGTTATTACAACTTTTAGTCACACCCCACCCCATACTTAGAACAAACATTGTCCCTAATGTTCAAATAAAAGAAAGAAAAAGAAAGAAAAGACAAAGAAACTCACAAAGTGGCGGTGGGGCGGCTAAAGTTGTCGGTCATCATCATTGTCACTGCGGCGCTGGTGGAGGCGGAAATGGAGAGAAGTTGGGATCGTAGTGCCGCCCAAACTGCTGGCGGTAGACATCTCTCATCATATGATCGAGGTCGTCCAAGCGTCCATCTCTAGCATCGGCTCGAATCTCCAATGCTCCCACTCTCTCTGAAAGGCCGGTGGCCCAATCTGGCATCTACTCATACCATCCCGGGGCCTGGCTGTACCACCCTGGAGCGTCGGACGGTGCTGGTGCTGGTGCTGATGGCTGCTGTGAGGACCATGGAGGTGGAGCTCCGTACCACGTAGGAGGCGTATCCATCCAAGTGGGTCTCTCACTCACGCTGGCGCGGCGAGAAGACGAACCTGAAGCTCTGGCTGGACGTGGAGAACATCTAGGCACATCAGGGGCCGCATCCGGCTGATCCGAAAACGTGCCAAACTCCTGCTCTGCTCCTCCTCCTCCCTCATACTGATCCCTCATCTCCTCCTCCTCAACTACGGGCGGTGGTGGGACATACGGAGGAGCTGCAATCCTGTTCGCATGCATAGCTGCGAACGTAGCCTTCCAATTTTGGCGTCCAGCCATAATGGAGTACTCCGGGAGCCACTCAATGCCCCTCCCCGTCCTGCTCTCCCAAGGCATGGCTGCGTAAGGCGGACCTCTATGGGTAGGGAAGATAAGGCCTCTAGTCATGAAGGCCTGGAGTCCTAGGGGTACAGCAGGTATGCGTGTGCATGCAGAAAAATCAACCCCCAACATTCTAGCAAAGTGGGTAACTATCCCACCATATCCAATGTTCCCCACCCTCTTGTTCTTAAGCTTGCTCATGGTAGCAGCTAAGAGGGTGGCACAGTCAGCAGGGCGCCCATACAACATAGAATACAACAGAAAGAGCTCATCCGTCTTGATCTTTTGAGGTGTCTCCGTCCTAGGGAAGAGACACTCCGAAAGAACACGGTAAGCAATCTTCAAGGCCAAGTGATACATCAACTTGGCCTTGGTATCAGCAGGTTGCCAGCGGTCCTCGCTGGCGTAAATCATAGCAACTTCCTCCCAAAAGTCTTTGGCGTAAACGCCACTAGGAAAACGACCATTGAAGGTCTCTTGGAACCCAAAGAAGGCTCCAAACTCACGGATGGTAAAATCATAGTTTCTTTCCATAAGACGGAAAGAAACGGTCCTATCCACATGGCTGTGCTCAAACGACGTCACAACCTCTCTCGTTATCTCCTCATAAGCGTCCTCTTGGATAGCCGAGAAGACGATAAGACCGGCTCTATCCAAGAGCCAAGTAAGGTCATCTACTATGTTTAGAGGAACTAGATCCTCCAACCATAGATACCTAGGTCCGATAACTGCCCTCTTATGGATCCTCTCGAGTGCATCGAGATGATCCTCGTGAATGGTGGGTACTCTAGGGCTAGGAGGTGCGGGTGATGAAGGTGATGATGGAGGTGAAGGGGAGGAAGGTGGTGGTGCTCTAGAGGATGAAGAGGAAGAGGGGTTACCCTTCCTCTTTTTGTTCTACTCATTCTTCTTCTCCTTAATCCTCCCTGAAACTCTCCTAACAAAATCCATCACTATTCAAAACCACGGTCTGTTCTTGATTTTCCACGGCCGTGGAATTGACAGAAACCGTGATTCGTCTCGACTTTTCTCAAAAATCCACAAACAACACTCAAACTCAGCAATCAGGCAGCCCTAGTCTAATTCCTTCCAATTTCAATCAGTTCTCCTAAAATTTCTAGCAAAAACGAACCCAAATTGACGAAGATAGAGAAGAGCGGAAAAAACCTAGGTTTCGGATTTTAAAATCCGAATTCTGCGTTCCTTGGTTAATTGCCGCTCGATTCGTTGCTTGGATCTCGTTGGTGGTCGAATTTGCTTCAATTTGGAACGAAGAATCGTTGAAAACGATTAACGAACGGAGATTTGAGGTGAAGGGCGTGGAATCGGTGAGAGAGGGTCGTGGAATTGGGTTTTTGGTGAGTTTTTGTGAAGAACGTGGTTTATATAGTGGCCGGCAAAATTTTCGAAAACCACGGTCTATCGGGGGTTTGCACGGCCGTGGAAATGTACGGAACCGTGGTTTTGGTGATTTTTCAAAGGCTTTTGGAAATTACGGTCACTGTAGCTGTCACTACCGTGGTTTAAGCCGTGGAACTTTCTGTAATGCTCCAAAGTCCAAGTTTCGTCACTTTTCTTCAAAATAACTCTTCCTCTTTCCTTTTCCACCGTTCCTACATCCAAAAACACGAACATACCGGAAGGAATCGAAGGCAAAACAAAACAAAATGTCTAAACTAAGCTAAACTGTGAATCGAAAATATAAACGTAAATGCAATACCTTGAGTTGCCTCCCAAGAAGCGCTTTGTTTAAGGTCCGTAGCTAGAACAATCTCGCACTTATTCGAGTGCGGTAGGCGCGAACTCTTCAGGTTGGAGTTCCGGCGTATACTTCTTGAGTCTTTGACCGTTCACCTTAAAGCTTCCGCCCGCTTCACCCCATACTTCAACTGTACCATGGGGGAAAATACGCTTAATTAGAAAAGGTCCGGTCCAATGAGATTTAAGCTTACCTGGAAAGAGATGAAGCCTTGAATTGAAGAGGAGAACTTGATCTCCTTCTTTGAAGTCCTTTGGAATGATATGCTTATCATGCCAATGCTTTGCTCTCTCCTTATAGATCTTGGCGTTTTCATAAGCGTTCAAACGGAGTTCTTCCAGCTCATTAAGGTCTAAGAGACGCTTCTCTCCCGCTTCCTTCATGCTGAAATTTAACCATTTGATAGCCCAAAACGCCTTATGCTCCAACTCCACCGGTAAGTGACAAGACTTCCCATACACAAGGTTGTATGGTGTGGTTCCTATGGGAGTCTTGTACGCAGTCCGGTATGCCCACAATGCGTCATCAAGCTTCAAAGACCAATCCTTCTTAGTCCTTGAAACCGTCTTCTCTAGGATTCCTTTGATCTCCCGATTTGAGATCTCAACTTGTCCACTTGTTTGTGGATAATAAGGGGTGGCGATCTTGTGAGTAACCCCACACTTAGCTAGAAGAGCTTCAAAGCGCCGGGGAATGAAGTGAGAACCTCCATCACTAATGAAAGTCCTTGGTGTCCCAAATCGTGGGAAGATGGTCTTGTTAAAGAACTTAACCACCACCATGGCATCATTGGTGGGAGAGGCAATCGCTTCCACCCATCTAGAAACGTAATCCACCGCCAAGAGTATATATTGGTTTCCTCAAGATGATGGAAACGGTCCCATAAAATCTACTCCCCAAACGTCGAAAATCTCCACCTCTTGGATGTTATTGAGAGACATCTCATTCCTCCTAGAGATATTACCTGTTCTTTGACAAGCATCGCAACAAGAAACAAAGGATTGCACATCTCTAAATAAAGTAGGCCAAAAGAATCCAGATTACAATACCTTTGCGCTAGTCTTGTTCGAACTAGCGTGTCCTCCACAAGGTAGTGAATGACAACGGCGGATGACACTTTGCATCTCATCTTCCGGCACACATCGCCGAATGATGCCATCCGGACCTCTCTTGAAGAGGAGAGGTTCATTCCAAAAGTATTCCCGGACATCCTTAAAGAACTTCTTTCTTTGTGCGTAGGATAGTCCGGGTGGTATCTCCTGGAAAACCAAATAGTTAACAAAATCAGCAAACCATGGTTCGTTACCTTTGGAGATCACATCGATTCACTCCTCAATAATGTGCAGGTGTTCGTCCGGGAAGGAGTCATCTATAGGTAAGTGGTCGTCCTCTAGATGTGTTAGGCGACTCAAATGATCCGCAACAGAATTTTCCGAGCCTTTCTTGTCACGGATCTCTAGATCGAATTCTTGTAGGAGAAGAATCCATCTAATTAGCCTTGGTTTCGCATCCTTCTTTGCAAGGAGGTACCGGATCGCAGCATGGTCCGTGTAGACAATCACCTTTGCACCTACAAGATAAGAACGAAACTTGTCAATAGCATAGACAATGGCTAGAAATTCTTTTTCCGTAGTGGCGTAGTTGAGCTACGCTTCATCTAGCGTCTTGCTAGCGTAGTATATGGCATGGGTTCGCCCTTCCTTTTGTTGTCCAAGAACAGCTCCTATAGCTACGTCACTAGCATCGCACATAACCTCAAAAGGTAGAGTCCAATCCGGAGGTTGGATAATAGATGCTGAAATTAGAGCTTGCCGAATTGTGTTGAACGCATCTAAACATTCCTGTGAAAACTCAAAAACTGCATCCTTCATCAATAGATTAGTGAGCGGTTTTGATATTTTAGAAAAGTCTTTAATGAAACGTCTATAGAATCCAGCATGTCCTAGGAAACTTCTTATCCCTTTCACCGAAGTTGGGGGAGGAAGCTTCTCTATAGTCTCTATTTTCGCCTTATCCACCTCTATCCCTCTACTAGAGATTAGGTGTCCTAAAAGAATTCCTTCGTTTACCATAAATTGACACTTCTCCCAATTAAGAACTAGATTAGTGTCTTCACATCTTTGTAAAACAAGAGCAAGGTTAGAAAGGCAATTGTCAAAAGAGGAACCGTATACGGAGAAGTCATCCATGAAGACCTCCATGATTTCCTCAATATATTCGGAGAAGATGGCCATCATGCACCTTTGAAAGGTGGATGGGGCGTTGCAAAGCCCGAACGGCATTCTCCTATAAGCGAAAGTACCCCATGGGCACGTGAATGTGGTCTTCTCCTGATCGTCCGGGTGTATCGGGATCTGAAAGAAACCACTATAACCGTCAAGATAGAAAAAGTGTGAATGTTGTGCTAACCTTTCAAGCATTTGATCGATGAAGGGTAGTGGGAAGTGATCCTTCCTCGTTGCGTTGTTAAGCTTACGGTAGTGTATGCACATCCACCATCCCGTTACGGTTCGGGTAGGAATGAGTTCGTTATTCTGGTTGGTGATGACCGTTATTCCTCCCTTATTTGGAACTACTTGAACCGGACTCACCCACTTACTATCGGAGATAGGATAGATGATACCTGCATCAAGAAGTTTAAGAATTTCCTTCTTGACAACCTCCTTCATGGTCGGATTCAACCGCCTTTGAGGTTGTCTTGAAGTCCTAAAGTCTTCCTCCATTAATATTTTATGCATGCATAGGGAGGGTTTGATTCCTACTAAGTCTTCTATAGTATAACCTAAAGCTTTCCTATGTTTCCTAAGGACAACCATAAGTTTACTATGTTCATCTATGGTTAGATCGGAACTAACAATAACTGGATAAGTAGAGTTAGGTCCTAGAAAAGCGTACCTTAGATGTGTAGGAAGTTGTTTCAATTCCATTGCTTTCGGAGCTTCCAATGGCTCTTGAGGAGCATCCGATGTCTCCTTAGAAGTGTCTAAGGGTGTAGAGGATGTGGGAGAAGAATCAAAAGAAGTTGAAGAAGTGGCACGATCATCCCCTTCCACGGCCAAAATTACGGTTTCCATACACCCTCCACGGCCGTGGTTTAGGGCGTGGAAAGTGGTTACGGTTGTTCTGCCTTCTCCACGACCGTGTAACCCTCTGGAGTGAGCCACGCTTTGGGTGGTAAGATCCATGGCCGTGGAATATAGTGTATGGCCGTGGATTCTCACGTTTTCTGCCTCGTCGTGGAGCTTCTCAAATTCCACTTCACCCACCTCTTCTTGTGCTTCTAAGGCTTCAATTGCTTCATTGCACTCCTCTTCTTCACCTACATTCGTTAGACTCATAGCAATAACCTTTTGCAAAGGATCTTTGAAGAGAATCGCACTTACCTCCTCTCTAGACAACCCCTCTTCATCTTGGATAGTGAATATATCCTCGTCAAAGATTGGCTCCTTCATTAGAGTGGAAAGAACGAACTCTACCTTCTCTTCTCCTATGTCAAAAGCGAGTCTAGCATTCTTGCAATCGACTATGCAGCCGGAAGTTGCAAGAAACGGTCTTCCGAGTATGATCGGGACCGGACTATCTACAGGAATGTCAAGCACAACAAAATCAATGGGAACAAAGAATTTACCTAGCTTGACTGGGACTTCTTCTACAATACCGATGGGGCGAGTGATGGATCGATCCGCCATGTACAACGTCATCTTCACCGGTTTAGGGTCTCCTAAACCGATCTTCCTACATAATGCAAGTGGTATGATGCTCACACTTGCTCCTAAGTCACATAATGCATCGTATGTGACATCTCCCACTCCTATGGGAATGCAAAACGACCCCGGATCCTTTAGCTTTGGGGGCATTTTCTCCTTCATGGTCTTGATGAGATCCGAAGAATCCGAACTCATCTTAACCTCTCCAAAATCTTCTAGCTTCCTCTTGTTGGAGAGGAGCTCCTTTAAGAACTTGCCATAAGCCGGCATACCTACAATAACATCAATAAAGGGTATATTAATATGCAGCTTGCTCATGAGTTCTATAAACTTACCAAATTGTTTATCTAGGCGTGCTCTCGCTCTAGATTGAGGGAATGGTAGGGGAGGTTTGTAACCCGGAGGAGGAACGTAGACATCTTCCTTCTCCTTCCCCTTCTCTTTGTCTTTCTCGACGGGGACTTCAACAAACTTAGGCTGCGGATCCGTGGTAGTCACTCCGCTCCTAGTTGTGATTGCCATCACCCTTCCCTTAGGGTTGTCCTCCGTCTTTCCTGGAAGTTTCCCTTGATTCCTAGGAACTTCCTCCGCATGGCTGAACATTTGGTTTTCTAAAACCTTTTGGGCTTTATCAACCTTATAAATTTGATCATCAACCTTAATGATGCGGTTCTCCAAACCTTGAAGCTTTCCCAAGATTGTTTCCAACATGGGATCGGGCTTCTCCTTCCCCGAAGTGTTTCCTCCATTAGATGTTTGCCCCTGGCTTTTCAAAGGAGTGGAGGAAGAGGAAGGTGGAGTTAGTGAATTCGAATTGGAAGGATAAGAGTTACCGGAGTTTTGTTGATTGGAGCGCCAATTGTTGTTGTTTGAACCCCTATTATTGTTCCAATTGTTGTTCCGGTTATTGTTATTGCCATTCCAATTATTCCGGTTGTTGTTCCGGTTGTTGTTGTTGCGGTTTGTGTTCTCACCGCCATTGTTGTTGTTGCCCAAATAGCCAACATCCTTTCCTTGTTGCTTTGGAAAGAGGGTCTTGATAGCCTCCTTCAACTCTTTGATCTCATTGTTGAGGGACAAAATCTGATTTTGAGCTTCATGTGTGAGCTTTGCTCCTTGCTCCACACGATTCCCTTCAACTTTCCGGTGGGAATACTTCTCTATGACCCTTGCTTGCTTCTCAATGAAGTCCCAAGCGTCATCTTCTCTCATGTCCATGAATGTACCACATGAGAGGGATTGGAACTTGAATTGTGTCTCCACATCCAGCCCCTTGTAGTAAATCTCTAGCAATGCAAGCTTGGATATGCCATGATGAGGGCAATCCAATAACAAGTCCTGAAACCTTTCCCAAGATTGAAACAAACTTTCGTTAGATCTCATGGAAAATGCATTAATCTTACCTCTAAGTTCCGCCGTTTTGGATGGCGGAAAGAACTTAGTGAGGAACTCCGCGGAAATGTCTTCCCATGTGTCTAGCTTCCCACTAGGAAGAGCTTGATTCCAAGACAATGCTTTCCCTTTCAAGGAGAAGAAGAAAGGCTTGAGCTTATAGTTGTTGGTAGTTGCGTTCTTCGGTCTCATTGTCTCCATTATACACTCAAAGTTTTGCAAGTGTTGGTGTGGAGATTCAGCGCTTGTCCCGCCAAATTGGTTTTGGCGAACAAGAGTAATAGCTTGAGGGTTGAAGCTAAACCCTTGTACACCATCAGCATCAAAGTTCACACCTAAACGGCGTGGTTGCTGCGTTGGATCCATCCTTTGGCCAAGAGTTCTTGGCTCCGCATCCACACGTTCGATCCTTGCATTCCTAGGTAGAACACGGCGATTAGCAGCTGCCCGTGGATGGAATGGATTCACATTGATCGTGGGATCAATTTCCTCTAGCGGTGGCATGGAGGAATCGCTATCATCAGCGGATGAATGACCCCTATTCGACCATAAGGATCTCCTTGAAGATTTCTTGCTCCCCTTATTCTTAAGGTTGCTTAGTTCTATCCTCATCTGGAACATCATATCTTTTACATCGTCAACTTGAGATTGATGACGATCCATTTCATCTCTACGTGTCCTCTCACTCCATTGGAGTTGAGCTTCTTTCTCCGCTAGCTCCGATTGAAGATCACGTTCGTTTCCTTCAGCCATCTTCTTTTCCTTACGCTTTTGCCTTAAAGTCCTCTCAAGCTCTTGATCAAGAGGCAAGAGGTCTCCGGTGTTCCTAGACCTGCACATGCACTCAAAGAGATATCAAATAACAAGAGCAAAGCTCCCAAGCTTGACAACCGTATACCGAATTCGGCCTAAACCAAATCCCGGAAACGGCACCAAAAACTTGTTCGCCACTTAGGGTGCGTGCAAATAAGTTTTAAATTTATAAAACTAGAATCAAGCAAGCGAACCCGCAGTGTACGTATCGACGTAGTTAAGCAAGAATTCCAGAGTATCGAACACAGGGATTTGGGGGGCCAAATCCAATTATAGAATTGTCAAGCAAGTAAATATATGAGCTTTGTAAATATCGGGAAAACAACAATCCTAAAGATCCAGGAATCCAGTTGTGGCAATCGATTCAAGATATACTAATGATATAAGGACAGAGTTAAGGTATGCAAAGGTATGCTAATGTAAGGTAATCGTACGGTGAAGTTCCAAAAAACCTTATATGACTCACCTACAAGAAACTCTCTATAAAGGTTGTTGAGGCTTCAGTATAGAAAGGTTCTAAAGATGAGAATTAATGTCAAATACCCAAACTTGTAATCCAAGGATCAAGACTAACTAAACCGATTAAGGTTGTGACACTCACAATCGAGGTAGAGGTTGTTGAGGCTTCACTACCACCTAGAAAAGGCAAGCCTAAACTAAGTTAAAGCAAATCTTTAACTTTGGATTAAAGTAAAAGCAAGTTCGTAACTTAACACAAAATTACGGCTAGTTCTTGAGTTCCACGGCCGTGGAAGCTCAAGAACAGACCGTGGATTAGGGTTCGTCGGCGATTCTCTCTAACTCTGAGGGTCCAATCTGTTTACGATCGATCTATCATCATCTAAGCCACAACTATCAACCCTTCACCTTAGAATTGTTAAGGGTTTTTTGCCAACAATAGTCATATTGATATCAAATTCAAGAATTAAAAGATTGAAAGATGAAAACTTCCGAAAACCTTCAATAAACTTCAAATCAATCTCAAATTCACAATCAAGATCAATAATCGTCACTAGATTCGGAATGAAACAAACAATCACAAATCTTAGATAAGAAGGAAGAACGGGATGTCAATCCGTCTTCTAAATCAAACCTAAGCAAGAAGCGAGTCTCCTTGGGAACAATCTTCCGAATCTTCGATCTTCCGTCAATCCGGAAATCACAATAGCAATGCGCCAAAATCTCTCAACAAAATCTTCGCCAAATGCGAAATTAGGGCAATTCCAAACGCAAGCGTAGGATACGTCTATGCGTAAGTGAAGGTGTAAAGCGAGGTGACGGAATCTCTCTTTGTCCGTCCTTTTAT
Source organism: Fagopyrum homotropicum (assembly GCA_033239125.1). NCBI lineage: Eukaryota > Viridiplantae > Streptophyta > Magnoliopsida > Caryophyllales > Polygonaceae > Fagopyrum > Fagopyrum homotropicum. Next base: position 54,880,189 of record BSWB01000002.1, on the reverse strand, counting down.
AGTGTAAGATAAAATATTGGCCCGGCCCAATTGCGTAGGAGATCGTGGCTCCAAGTATGGCGAAAAAGATCGCCAAGATCACGGTCGTGGAAGGGTTCCACGGCCGTAATTTAGAGCGTGGAAATAAACACGGTTTGAACCATCTTCTCCACGGCCGTAGAAGTCACTGGAATGAACCACGCTTCCCTAGCGAAGGTTCCACGGCCGTGGACTTGAACGTGGAAAGTGGTACGGCCGTATTTTAGAGCGTGGTTTAGGGCAAGAACGTGATTCTTCCTTAGCTTCGTGCATTCCTCAAATTGGCACTCCCTTAGCTCCTAGAAATGTCTCAATCCATGGACAAGTTCAATCAACTCCATCCTTGCTCAATTCCGTTCGGAAATAGCTCTCAATCACCTATAATCAACATAAAGCTTGTGTAGATCTCTATATCGACATTATAGATAAACTAGCTCACAAATGCATCAATTCTCAATCAATGACTATCAATATGAATCAAATACACTTAGAAAACGTGCCTAAAATATCACAATATTTCATGCTAACACTCTGCGAAGTAACTAGGCTATTATAGCTAAGTTAAGAGTTGGAGCTAGATCGTAGCATTGACTACAAGTGAGAGAAGAAGGGGATTTCTTCTAGTTTGTATCTAGGACTCTTTGAAGCTGATAATAGATAGTTAGATCCTACGGATATACCCTGGGACGAAGAGTAGGCTATTTAGAGCCGAACTTCGTAAACATATCCTCGTGTCAATCTTTTCAATTCTGCACCATATAAGTTTTAAAGCCCTTGAAATCGAAGTTTTACTAGTAACATAGATTGACATCTAGGCCCTTGAAAGGAGGTTCCAAGCCTTGCGATTTGGTTTGCGAAAAGTTCTTATACTCTATTCAACCCCCCCCCCTTCTAGAGTATTATCTATATCATTTAAATCACCTAACGGTTCTTCAGTTTGGTTAAGGTTATGATCGGTTTATGTCTTGTACGGCTTTAAGGATTTAGGTTGATGTTGATTGAGGTTGTGAGGTTGAGTATGATCCTCATGGATCCCTTTAGGTCTAGGTGTGACCCCTTTGATGAATAGAGGTTGATATATCTTTATGCCTTGTTATTAGGCAATGCCCCTCTCTCAGGACTGAAGGTTGGTTTTGGTTGATCGTGTTTGAGTTGTGTACGAGGTTGAGGTAAGTCCGTAAGACTTACTTAGCTGCCATCCTTATATTTGGTGTTTGCATGAGTGGTGTGTGCTTATTGTGTTGCTATGATAGCATGAGATGTCGTTTATACCGACCTATGTTTTATATTGATTGTCCTGTATGCGTGGCTGTGATAACCTTTCCCTTTCATGCCGCTGTGGAGTCTGGGAGGTTCTCTGATGTCATGCCAGACCGGGTATACGGGGAGGGCACAACACCACTCCCATAGGGTACACGGGTTGTGTGACCGATTCCACTCCAGATGGCTATCAGGCTTAGAGGCGAGGATGTATCAGTCCTGGTGTCACATATTTTCCTCTATGGATATATATACGATTTGAGTGATTGACCATTATATAAAGATGATAAAATGGGTAAATGTGTGATAGCATGCTGATGTGTTTATCTTTCCTATTTGTGTATGTGCTTATGCATTACCATATATATGTATGGTTAGCTAACGGTTTCATACCGTGTTTTAGATGCTTACAGGTTAGGGGCTGCTGAGTGATCTGGCAGGGTGACAGGCCGAGGCCTCTCGTACATTAGGTGGTTGGTTTGGGTTGTTGTGTTTCCCTCATGCGTGAGGATGATCTTTTGTACCTCTTGTGTGAGGATGTCGTTTTATATACTCAGCTATGTTGTTGTTTACTTTGGGTCGTACAGTTTATACTGTTTTATGTATTTGTTTTATTCCTGTCAGTGCCATGTTGTAAGGTCCAATGAACTTGTTGATAGGTGATGGAATCACTATCATTTGGGGTAGTTTTTAGAGTCTTTTTATGGCATTTGTGTCGGTTTATGCTACTAACTCCTTGGTCCAGAAGAAGAAGACTAAAAGAAGCTACGGAAGAAGTTATAAGCACTTAGGAGTGAAGATCGATCACGAAGCAAAGCTTCTGTTGCCTCATCGCCCCTGCGGAGCCTTGCCACCGACCCTGCCGGTGATGCCTTACGCCGGAGCGCTCTGTGCGCCTTCACCGGCACCGGCCATGAAGTGTTTCACCGCCCCTGCGCCACTCCTTGGCGCCCCTACGGTAATTTGCCCTGAAGAGACGAAGACCAGCTCCCATGCGCCTCCCAATTGCGCCCCTGCCTGCGCCTCAACATGGGAGCTGGAAGACGAAGAGGCTGTGTCACCGCCCCTGCGTTGACATAGGGACGCCCCGGTGGCTTGGCATTAGAAATGTCAGAAAGACGAAGGGTCAGACGTTTGAAGAGCATTGAAGATCCGCCCTAGCGGAATTACCCAGCCGCCCCTGCGGCCATAAAGAAGATCAAGCGTTTTTGCCTTCACCGCCCCTGCGGACCTCAAGGCTGCCCCTGCGGTTTAACGCCAAAAGCTTTACTCCGGCTGTTTACACAACATTTATGGCATTAAAGGTGGCTGTTTTAGGCCGGCCATTTACTCCTATTTAGTGTCTTTTGTAGTATAAATAGTCCTTGGTTTATTGTTAGAATCATCCATCTTGTTATCTGTTACGCTAAGAACGTGACACGCAAAAAGTCTTAAATTTATACTCGTTATATTTTTCCTAACTCCTAGCGAACCCGCAGTGTACGGGACGTTTTAAAGTAGGGATAGTACTCCGAGGTCGAACACAAAGACTGAGGTGAGATTAAATCGATTAGTGACTAAGGATAGTGTTGATCTAGGCTAAGAAAAGAGAAAGAAACAAATAAATGAAAATCTCAATGTTTTTGGATTGGTTTTGTGTGGTGATCAATCAAGGATCACGATGATGCAATATGGCAAAACAAACTAAGAAATCAAGCTAAAACTCAAATAAAAAAGCAAACACGAAATATGTAATCAAAGGGAGAAAAGCGGATTTCAGGGGTTGGAAATTCCGGTTATGGCATTGGACTCAAGCTTCATATCAACCTTGGATAAACTATAGTATTGTTGGGAAGGAATGTTTCTCACATGGGGTCAATTACCGGGTAGGTCTCATGATCCACTAACCCCGCACCTAAAGTCCTATCACCGGGTAAGTCCCTAAGAGCTTAAGGAAGGGATATCTACGCAAACCGGATGGTATTCTAGGGATCTAACCTCTCCTTACCGGGTAAGTCTCGGGAAGGCAAGTCCTAAACTCCTATCCTAGCACACTTAGTCCAATAGCGGCTTGTGAGGCTCACTACTACCTAGAGTTCGTCATCTTATGTATCTAAGAGCAAGCATCACCGGGTAGGTCTCTTCTAACACTTAGTTGCTAACACTAGGTCACCCTAGGATAGGTTTAACTCAACAAACACTAGGATTTTCAACAATCTAACATCCTAGCACTTAGATTCATCAAAACAAGCAAGTCAGTCAAAATCACGGGTTGTTCATCAAGAACCACGGCCGTGGAATGTATAGAACAAACCATGGTTTACAACAGAGGCTAGGTTCGAGCAAACAATTCATCCAAAGGTACATCTAAGTCCATTCTATCATAGTCCAAGCCATAACCATCTTTCCCTTACCCTAGAATCGCATCTATTTAGCCAACAATATGCATCATAACAATCAAAGTCATCAAGCATAAAATCATGGAATCCATATCAAGAGGATGAAATGAAATAGAGATGAACAAGTAAAACAAAAAAAAATCAAGCTGAATGTATGATAAGAAAGACTTACAACCCTTCAAAAGAAGGTTCAATCTCGTTCCTTACAAAACCGAGCAAATCGTCTCCACAAAAATCACTCAAAACTATGAAAAACTAAGAATGGTTTGTTCTTCTCTTCTTCTCCAATGGAATCCTTTCTTCTCCTCCAAGAGTAGCTCCAATCCAATCTTCCAATTAGAGAATATGTGTTATTGAGAGTGTGGGAGAGAATGGGAGTGAGGGGTCTCTCCCTAGCAGCCTTGCAGGACCACCTTTTATCCTCCAAATTTGCAAGAGTCGGCCATGAAGATCGTGGGACGGCTGTCACAGCTATCTGGGGAAAACCACGGCCTATTTCCACGCCCATGGAAGTCCCAATGGCTGTGGTTTTGGTGCCTCAGATTGTTTTGGATCATTAAGCCACGATTTGGTGCATGGTATGCACCAATAAGGTCCCATGTGTCCTCCTTAGCTCCTTGCTTGCTTCCCAATGAGTCCGAAGGTGTGTCGTCTCGAGGAACGATCCCCGAATGTATCGATTAAGCTCCTATATCTCCCAAAATACCTACAAAGCATGCAAAAGTCCGTGTAGACGTCTATCTCGACAAAATACGTGAATTGAGTGCAAATGTCGTGAACTAGTGCTAAACCATGCATGGATGAGCGGAAAAACTATCTAAATGAGTGCCTAAACCTAAATCATAAATCGTGTTATCAAAAATACCCCATACTTAAGGTTTGCTTGTCCCCCAGCAAGCCCCCAACTATAGACTAAGAGATGACATGATTTATGCATGCAGAAAAACAATAAAATCTTTTTGGAGTTGTGCTTCTAATATTGGATCACCTTCATAGTCATGTTTCATGGAAATGGACAAGCAATCATGTGTCAAATAAATGAAGGCACGGAAAGACAATTATACTTAACTCGAAAGCATGCATGAAATGTAAAAATGAAGAAGTCAAGATGATCATGAGCATATCCAATCTAGATCATTAAGTCTTACACACATGCAAATAGGTCACAAGGGCTTGTGAAATAAAATGTCAAGAAATGTTGTAATTAGGTGGGAATTTTTTTAGGTTATGTGATTCTAATCCGGGAATGGAACTAACTCCACAATTTCACATTTTTGATCAACTTCCCACAAGTGTATATTTTCTCCATCTTTTTCTTCTTTTCTTTTCTTTTTCATTCACTTATTTTTGAGACAATGGCATTGGTGTACAAAAGCCAAAACCTTGGTGATTAGCCTTCCTCGGGCTTTTTTATTTTTCGAGGTGCATCCACACCGGGCACACATACCAAAGCTCGTTAGGACTATCGGTTTATTTGACTTTGGCAAGGCACAAACACCCGATTGTGTGAATGGTGCCGAGTTACTCGTCATTTAAACCAACGTCCCAAAACCTATATTTTTTCTACACTTTTCTCAACAAATTCAGCACTTCATTCATAACATTCATCCATCAACAACTTCACCCCACACTTGCTTTTCACACACTCAACACACTAACATGCTCCTATTCCCGGATGGGTCAAAAGAGGTCAAATTTATATCAATTGAGGTGCTCAAACAACATGATCAAGATGAGAAGTAGAGAAAGATGAATTGCCTTAATCACTCCTAGATGATGTGCAAGAACTAGCATGTAATTTCGACTTTCAATCCCCAATCCAATCAGGGCAAGCATCATGATCACAATCCATTCATGGAATTCAAGATAAGTACTTCAAGTCCACATATGCATACATCAATTCAACATATAAGGCCATCCATAACCAAATCACAAGACAATTTCATCATAAGGGTCATTCTCAAGCTTAGAAGCACTAAATGTTTTTTTAAATTTTCTGATTTTTTTGGAATTTTCAAAATATGTATGTATAATGCAGGGATTTTTTTGGAATTTTCGAAATATGTATGTACAATGCAGGACATAATGAAACATGTGACTAAAAGAAACTATCCTAGATGCTAATCATGCAAGTGATCATGAAAACCCCACCCCATACTTAGAAACACATTGTCCCCAATGTGTAAATGAAGTAAAGAAGAGTGAAAGAGAGCTCAAAGTGTTTGTTATAGCGTCGGGATCCGCGCTAGGCGCCGCTAGCCGTCCAAGTCCCGCGTCCGCTCCACCCACAATTGATGATGGAGTCATCATCATCATCATCCATATGCTATGCAAGGCTTCCATGCTACTTAAACTCTAGCACACAAACTCCAAACACACAAAAGCACACAAAAACAGAAAAATCAAAAACAAAACAAAAACGAAAAGGGAAAGATGTCTACCACTGGGTTGCCTCCCACCAAGCGCTTCTTTAAGGTCATTAGCTTGACCAAACTCAGGGGCGTCTCACTCAAGGTGAAGTAGGGCAAACATTTCCACCGGAGCTCCCGGGATATACTTCTTCAAACGGTGCCCATTCACCTTAAAATCTCCATAATGCTCCCCTCCTATCTCAACTGCTCCATGGGGAAAAATCTTCTTCACCACATAAGGACCCGTCCATCTTGACTTAAGCTTTCCGGGGAAGAGACGCAGTTTTGAGTTGAAGAGAAGGACCAAGTCTCCTTCACTCAACTCCTTCGGGATGAGACGCTTGTCATGCCAACGTTTGGTCCTTTCCTTGTAGATCCGGGCGTTTTCATAGGCATCCAACCGGATCTCCTCAAGAGCATTCATGTCTAGCAATCTTTTCTCACTGGCCTCCTTGAGGTCAAAATTTAGCCACTTAATGGCCCAATATGCTCTATGCTCCATCTCTACCGGAAGGTGGCAAGACTTGCCATAGACTAGCTTGTAGGGAGTGGTGCTAATCGGTGTCTTGAAAGAAGTTCTATATGCCCACAAAGCATCATCGAGCTTCATAGCCCAATCCTTTCTCGTCCTTGAAACCGTCTTCTCAAGAATTCCCTTTATCTCCCGGTTGGAGATCTCCACTTGGCCACTAGTTTGGGGATGGTAAGGTGTTGCCACCTTATGAGTCACCCCATACTTAGCCAAAAGTGTCCCGAAATTCCTAATACTGAAGTGCTTCCCTCCATCACTTATGATCACCATTGGTGTTCCAAACCTACGGAAGATCACTCGGTTGAAGAACCGCACCACAACCTTGGCATCATTTGTGGGAGAGGCGGTTGCCTCCACCCATCTCGAAACATAGTCCACCGCCAATAGGATGTAGAGGTTTCCACAAGAAGAGGGGAACGGTCCCATGAAGTCCACACCCCAAACATCGAATATCTCCACCTCTTGTATGTTGTTCAAGGGCATCTCATTCCTCCTTGAGATGTTGCCCATCCTTTGGCAAGCATCACAAGCTACCACAAAATTCTGCACATCCTTGAACAAACTTGGCCAAAAGAAACCCGATTGCAACACCTTAGCACATGTCTTGTGTGAGCTAGCATGGCCTCCACATGGCAAGGAGTGACAATGGCGGATCACACTCTCCACCTCATCCTCCGGTATGCATCTCCTAAAGAATCCATCCAGCCCTCTTTTGAATAAAAGCGGTTCACTCCAATAGTAGTGCCTCACATCCTTGAAGAACTTTTTCCGCTGGGCATATGACAAACCGGGTGGCACCTCCTCACACACGAAGTAGTTCACAATGTCGGCATACCATGGCTCATTACCCCTTGACACTTGAAACAAGCACTCCTCCACCATTTGTAATTGCTCATCCCGGAATGAATCATCAATCGGGATGTCATCTCTCTCAAGCTCCAATGGTGGGAGTCTACTAAGGTGATCCGCCACAGAATTTTCGGACCCTTTCTTATCCCGGATTTCCAAGTCAAACTCTTGAAGAAGAAGGATCCACCGAATGAACCGAGGCTTGGCATCCTTCTTTGTAAGGAGATAACGGATCGCAACATGATCCGTATACACAATGACCTTCGCTCCAACAAGATACGAGCGGAACTTCTCAAACGCATACACAACCGCTAGCAACTCCTTCTCGGTGGTAGCATAATTGAGTTGGGCATCATCTAGCGTCTTCCTAGCATAATAGATGGCATGTGTAAACCCATCTTTCCTTTGTCCCAAAACAGCCCCAACGGCTACATCACTCGCGTCACAAATGATCTCAAACTGTAACCTCCAATCCGGAGGTTGCATTATGGGAGCGGTGATCAAAGCCTTCTTCAACCTACAAAAAGCCTCAAGGCAATCATTGGAGAAAACAAACTCAACATCTTTCATTAGTAGGTTAGTAAGAGGCTTAGAAAATTTTGAGAAATCTTTAATAAATCTCCGGTAAAAACCGCCATGCCCTAGAAAACTCCTTACCCCCTTCACCGAAGTAGGTGGTGGCAACTTCTCTATCGTCTCTATCTTAGCCCTATCAACCTCAATGCCACGGTTGGACACCAAGTGTCCCAACACAATGCCTTCACTTACCATGAAGTGGCATTTTTCCCAATTTAAGACAAGGTTTGTCTCCTCACATCTTTTTAGCTCTAGAGACAAGTTAGCTAAACAATCATCAAAGGAAGATCCATAAACAGAAAAATCATCCATAAACACTTCCATGATGTTTTCAATATACTCAGAAAAGATAGCCATCATACACCTTTGAAAGGTGGCGGGTGCATTACACAACCCAAACGGCATTCTCCTATATTCAAATGTACCCCAAGGACATGTGAATGTAGTTTTCTCTTGATCATCGGGGTGAATAGGAATTTGGAAGAATCCACTATAGCCATCTAAGTAACAAAAATGGGAATGTTGAGCTAATCTCTCTAACATTTGGTCAATGAAAGGAAGAGGGAAGTGATCTTTCCTAGAGGCAACATTTAGTTTCCTATAGTCTATACACATCCTCCATCCCGTAACCGTTCTAGTTGGAATTAGTTCAATATTCTCATTGGTTACTATGGTCATCCCACCCTTCTTAGGAACCACATGCACGGGACTAACCCACTTACTATCCAAAATCGGGAAAATGATTCCAGCATCTAGCAATTTAAGAATCTCTTTCTTGACTACTTCTTTCATGATAGGGTTTAGTCTTCTTTGAGGTTCAATTGAAGGTTTATGATTATCTTCCAATAAGATCTTATGCATGCACAAAGAAGGTTTAATGTCAACTGATCATCAATGGTATAGCCTATAGCTTTCCTATGCAATCTCAACTCATGCAACAATCTATTCAACTCATCATCATTCAAGCATGCATTAACAATAACCGGATATGTAGAATTCTCACCAAGAAAAGCATACTTCAAATGAGAGGGAAGGGGTTTAAGTTCAAGTTTAGGAGGACCTTTATCGAGTGGATACGATCCGTATAATGTTGGTTGAGATGAATCCAAAGCCGTGGAAGACTCCCCAAAGCTCCTTGAAGCTTAATCAACAACCAATGCACTTTCTAGAGAAACCACGGGCAAAATTACGGGCTCTGGCACAACCACGGCCGTGGAACATGCAAAGCTAGCCTTTTTGAGCATTCCAAAGAGTTCCACGGGAGAAACCATGGGCGTGGTTCTTGGTCCCTGGCCGTGGTTCTTGCAGAAATTCAGCACATCTTCGTGTGCTTCAAATTCAGCTCTTGTCTCCTTTCCCAATGATTCCAAAGCCTCGATTTCTTCATTGCAAGCCTCCTCAACTCCTTCCTCCATCAAACTTAAGCTAAGAACCTTCTCCAAGGGTCCTTGATCAGGATCGAGCTCACAACTTCTCTAGACTCCTCTTGCTCGACAATGTTGAACACATCTTCACCAAGGGTTGGCCCCTTCATCATTGTGGATAGTTTGAACTTAATATTCTCTTCCCCAATGTTGAAGGAGAGAATTCCATTTTTGCAATCCACCAAACATCCGGAAGTGGCTAGGAAAGGTCTCCCCAAGATGATAGGAACCGGATAGTCCGTCGGGATGTCCAAAACAACGAAGTCTATTGGCATATAGAACTTCCCTAGTTGCACCGGTATGTCTTCCAATATTCCAACCGGGTGAGTGATAGAACGGTCCGTCATGTAAAGGGTCATCTTGACCGGCTTTGGCTCTCCTAGCCCAACCTTGTTGCAAAATGCAAGCGGTATGATGCTTACACTTGCCCCAAGATCACATAGAGCTTCATACTTCACTTCTCCCACTCCAATTGGCACACAAAAGGACCCGGATCTCTTAGCTTAGGAGGCATCTCCTCCTTCATGGTTTGGATCAATTCCGAGGACCTCTTTGTCATCCTTACTTCTCCATACTCCTCCAACTTCCTTTTGTTGGAGAGTATCTCCTTCAATAATTTGCCATATGCCGGCATACCTAGAATAGCATCCATGAACGGAATGTTAATATGTAATTTAGACATAAGTTCAAGGAATTTACCGAAGTGCTTGTCCAAGCGAGCTCTTGCTCGTGATTGTGGGAACGGTAGTGGTGGCTTGTATGGAGGTGGCGCCACATATGTTAGCTCATCTTCCTTGCTCTTGCCTCTTTCTTCTTGCAATGGCTCTTCCTCTACCACTACTTGCTTTCCCTTAGCATTCTCCTTAGGCAAGGGGTCCTTCATGCTCAACCCAATCCTTGTTGTGATGGCCAACACTTGGCCTCTTGGGTTGTCCTCGGTTCTTTCGGGAAGCTTTCCCGGATCTCTATGAGCTTCACCCGCCTTTTGGAACACTTGTGCTTCCAACACCTTTTGAGCCTTAGAAATGGAAGTCACTGTGCTCTCAAGACCACTCAACTTTCCAAGCAATTGCTCAAACATCATCTCGGTTCTATCCTTTGGAGGTTGAGTAAATCCGGGTGGAGGTTCTTGTGAAACCTTTGGTGGTGGAGCTGCGCTTGTGGAAGCGGGAGGGTTCAAGGCTCCATCCGGGTTAGAATAGGAAAACCCGGGATGGTTGTGGTTAGGCCGGTAATTGTTGAATTGCCGGTTGTTGTTGAAGTTCCTTGGGCCTTGATAGTTGTTGTAATTGCCCCTTCCCATGTAGTTCACATATTCCTCCTTGGAAGACAAGTTTGCTTGCACTTGCAATTGAGGGGTTGCTTGATTCTTCAAAGTTGTAGCACATAACTCCCTCAAAGATTTCAGCTCATTGTTAATGGCATCCAGCTTGAAGTTACTCATGGTGACTTCACTCACCTCATATGCTCCCGCTTTCTCCCCATCACTCTTCCTATGGGAGTACTTCTCAATCACCAAAGCTTGTTTCTCTACAAACTCCCAAGCTTCATCTACATTCTTTTCCATGAAAGTCCCACCGGAAAGAGATTGAAGGTTGAATTGGCTATCTTCATCAAGTCCCTTGAAGTAGATCTCCAATAGCTCAATTTTCGGTATACCATGGTGTGGACAATCTAGGAGGAGGTCTTTGAACCTCTCCCAAGACTTGAATAAATTATCTCTATCCTTCATCACGAAGGTGTTGATCTTTCCTCTTAGCTCGGTAGTCTTGGAAGGTGGGAAGAACTTAGTCAAAAACTCGGTTGTCATTTCCTCCCAAGTACTCACTCGCCCTTGTGGAATAGATTGATACCAAGCCAAGGCTTTATCCTTAAGAGAGAAGAAGAGAGCCCTAAGCTTATGGTTGTTGCTCTCCAATCTAGGCGGTCTTAGAGTCTCCATCAAGATTTCATAGTTCATCAAGTGTTGATGAGGAGACTCTCCTTCCATCCCTCCAAATTGATTATGCCGGATCATTTGTAGAACTTGAGGGCGGAGCTCGTAGTCATGGGCTGCGGGATCTCCTAAGTTCACACCCGGACGGTGTGCTCTTTGTGCCGGATCCATACGTTGCCCTAACATTTGTGGCTCTTCAATAGCAATGGGCACAACCCGAATATTGACCACCGGCTGTGGTTGTGGTGGAGGTGGAGGTTGTTGACGATTAAGCTCTCTTTGCACAAGAGCTTGCCTAATCTCTTCAATCTCCCTCCTAGTTGCTTCTTGCCTCTCATTGGCAAGTCTCCTTTCATTCTCCAAGAGCTCATCTCTTAACCTAATTTTCTCTAAAGGTTCATCCAACTCAGCTTGGAGATCTCTTCCGGCCATCTCTTTTCCTTTTCTAATGCTCTTGGATCTAGATCTAAGGGTTTTCTCCGGTTCGGGATCGAATGGAGCTAAATCCTTGCCACGAGATCTTCGCATGCACCTAAAGAGTGAGAGATGTCCTGAAAAGCAAAGACACAAACCAAACGAGATCAAAAGCAACAATAAAGACCTACACTATAAACAATCACAAACAATGACTCAATCTTAACCTAGTCCCCGGCAACAACGCGAAAAACTTGTTACGCTAAGAACGTGACACGCAAAATGTCTTAAATTTATACTCGTTATATTTTTCCTAAGTCCTAGCGAACCCGCAGTGTATGGGACGTTTTGTAGTAGGGATAGTATTCCGAGGTCGAACACAAAGACTGAGGTGAGATTGAATCGATTAGTGACTAAGGATAGTGTTGATCTAGGCTAAGAAAATAGAAAGAAACAAATAAATGAAAATCTCAATGTTTTTGGATTGGTTTTGTGTGGTGATCAATCAAGGATCACGATGATGAAATATGGCAAAACAAACTAAGAAATCAAGCTAAAACTCAAATAAAAAAGCAAACACGAAATATGTAATCAAAGGGAGAAAAGCGGATTCCAGGGGTTGGAAATTCCGGTTATGGCATTGGACTCAAGCTTCATATCAACCTTGGATAAACTATAGTATTGTTGGGAAGGAATGTTTCTCACATGGGGTCAATTACCGGGTAGGTCTCATGATCCACTAACCCCGCACCTAAGGTCCTATCACCGGGTAAGTCTCTAAGAGCTTAACGAAGGGATATCTACGCAAACCGGATGGTATTCTAGGGATCTAACCTCTCCTTACCGGGTAAGTCTCGTGAATGCAAGTCCTAAACTCCTATCCTAGCACACTCAGTCCAATAGCGGCTTGTGAGGCTCACTACTACCTAGAGTTCCTCATCTTCGGTATCTAAGAGCAAGCATCACCGGGTAGGTCTCTTCTAACACTTAGTTGCTAACACTAGGTCACCCTAGGATAGGTTTAACTCAACAAACACTAGGATTTCAACAATCTAACATCCTAGCACTTAGATTCATCAAAACAAGCAAGTCAGTCAAAATAACGGGTTGTTCATCAAGAACCATGGCCGTGGAATGTATAGAACAAACCGTGGTTTACAACAGAGGCGAGGTTCGAGCAAACAATTCATCCAAAGGTACATCTAAGTCCATTCTATCATAGTCCAAGCCATAACCATCTTTCCCTTACACTAGAATCGCATTTATTTAGCCAACAACATGCATCATAACAATCAAAGTCATCAAGCATAAAATCATGGAATCCATATCAAGAGGATGAAATGAAATAGAGATGAACAAGTAAAACAAAGAAAATCAAGCTGAATGTATGATAAGAAAGACTTACAACCCTTCAAAAGAAGGTTCAATCTCGTTCCTTACAAAACCGAGCAAATCGTCTCCACAAAAATCACTCAAAACTATGAAAAACTAAGAATGGTTTGTTCTTCTCTTCTACTCCAATGGAATCCTTTCTTCTCCTCCAAGAGTAGCTCCAATCCAATCTTCCAATTAGAGAATATGTGTAATATCCGGAATTTTTATTCCGTCTAATTCCGCCGTTGACGGTTTCCCATTCTATCTAGTATCTCTTCCTTCACAAATTTCATTATTTTATGTAGAATTTAATTCACATAAAATGATAAAATTATATTAAATCTAGTCCTTAGAATTTTCTATTATTTTATGTAGAATTTAATTCACATAAAATGATAAAATTATATCAAACTCTAATCCTTATAATTATCTATTATTTTATGTAGAATTTAATTCACATAAAATGATAGATTTATATCAAACCCTAGTTATTATAATTCATTCTTATCGATGACAAGCTGTGACGAGATCATGGCAAGCTGTTACGAGTTCAGGACTAAGCTGAGACGAGGCCATGACAAAGTCCGACAAATCTGTGACAAACTCATTCATGGGCCTGACAAGGCCATGACGAGTTTTGACAAGTAATTCAGCCCACCTTTCTTGCATGTTTCAGCCCATGGTTCCTACTTTAAGATGCCCAGTTTGCTTACCCACAACAGCCCAGCAGTGTGACTTCGAGCCCAGCCTGCAGCAGTCCGGGAGAGGTTGGTTATGAGCCCATTAACAGCCCCTCCAGCCCAACAAGTTCAGCTCCCTCCAGCCCAGCGTGCAGCCCTCTCCAGCCTGTGATCTACGTGTGAATAGCCGGCCCTTCTCCTTCCTTCTCTCCTTCAGTTAACGGCTGCTGAAGAGCCTTCTGTAACAGCCGGCTTTAACGCAATAGTTATACTCCTTTACTCCTACAGCAACGCTTTTGTTTTTCTCCTAACTTCTGTCACGCTAAGAAGAATCCTTTGCATCATCCCTTCCTAGTCTCATTCACGCTGCACTTGCCTGAATTGTGCACACATTCAGCAACGTTCTAACCACAGGAAATTGCAAGGAAAAGAGCCAGCAGAGGAGAGAACTACAATAGCTGCTCGTCTATCTATTCCTGGAGCGGATCGTCTATCTAGTTCCGGGGCTGCTCGTTGCAGAAACCTCGCCAACAGCCGGAGTAGTGTAAGTGATTTCATTCAGCCCTTCTACACTCAAGTTCCTCTCTAAATCTAACTCTCAGTACACACTCCTTCCCAAAAGATAACCAGTTGGAGGGCTGTTTCGTTCGTGCGCTGCGGTGATAGAAGAAGAGACGGCCACCTTGGAATCGGACCCTCCAACACTAGTGCAACAACTTACCTTCTGCAGTCATCAAAACCTTGGGTAAATGATCAATCATTCTCCCTTTATCTTGGCTGCAGTTCAATCTTTAAACTATAGATGAAATAGACATGTGTGTACTTAGGTTTTAAAATGTTTTAGTGTGGTGATGAGGAGAGATCGAACTAGAGAAGTGACGAGTAGTAAGCGAGTTGTTGTAGCTTCCTAGAGTGTCCAATTTCTGACCTTTAGATGACCTAGTGAAGTAGATCAGATTATCATATAAATTGAAGTGAGAAACTCCATTTAAAACTTCAGTTTTGAAAGTAAGCATGGCCACTGTTGTGAACCAATGTTAAAATGATTGGTTAAAGATCCACCGTTGAATTTTTAATAGATCATAGATAGATATACATAGTTTACCGTGTTAAAATTTGGGAACAAATGAACGGTCGGATTGAAAGTTATAGAGGACGTGGTGGAGGCACTTCAGAGACTAGGGGTACTCAGGCTCGAGTCTTTGAGTTGAGGAGTGCAGTAGAGCCAGCAGCGCCCGCAGCCACAGGTATTATCACGATTCATGGCTTTCTAGTCCGAGTACTTTTTGATACGGGTGCGACGCACTCTTTCATATCTGATGATTGCATAGATAGGCTGACCTTAGATACCGTAGAGGGGGAACCTTTCCTTATAAGGTTACCCGATGGGAGTAGGGTTCGTGGTACTCGGGAGATTCACGATTGTCCTATCCACTTGGGAGGTCGTGACTGGCTAGCCGACTTTCACGTCATGCACTTAGTGCATGAGGAAGTCATACTTGGGATGGACTGGATGGACCGCCATAGAGATGTTCTGGACGTTAGGAGGAGGATAGTGACGGTCACTACGGAGTCTGGGCAGGAGGAAGTCTTTCGAGGGTGGGACCTCCGAAAGATAGGGACAGTCATTAGTGCGGTCCGAGCCGCAAAGCTCATAGGTCAGGGATGTGAGGC
This sequence comes from Fagopyrum homotropicum, assembly GCA_033239125.1. NCBI lineage: Eukaryota > Viridiplantae > Streptophyta > Magnoliopsida > Caryophyllales > Polygonaceae > Fagopyrum > Fagopyrum homotropicum. The sequence continues at coordinate 54,864,663 of BSWB01000002.1, read as the reverse complement.
CTTCTGGTGTTACGCCATGAAGGAGGAGACGAGTTCATCATTAGCAAAGACCCCGGTAGCTTGTGAGTTCGAGGATGTCTTTGGCGAGCCGCCTGGCTTACCACCACAGAGGAGCGTAGATTTTGGGATTGAGTTGGAGCCCGGCACGAGGCCGATCTCCAAGGCTCCATACCGCATGGCACCAGTCGAGATGCTTGAGCTTAAGAAGCTACTCGAGGAGTTGGCAGAGAAGGGATTCATCCGACCCAGTGTGTCTCCCTGGGGTGCACCAGTCCTCTTCGTCAGGAAGAAGGACGGATCCATGAGGCTTTGTATCGACTATCGAGAGTTGAACGAAGTCACCGTCAAGAATAAGTACCCGCTGCCGCATAGTGATGATTTGTTGGATCAGTTACAGGGAGCTACGGTGTTTTCACGTATCGACTTGAGGTCACGATATCACCAGTTGAGAGTGCGGGAAGAGGACATACCAAAGACAGCATTTCGGACTAGATACGGTCATTATGAGTTCGTGGTGATGCCTTTCGGGCTTACCAATGCTCCTACCGTCTTCATGGAGTTGATGAATGGCATCTTCATTGACTTCTTAGATCAGTTTGTGGTAGTTTTCATCGACGACATCTTAGTGTACTCCCGGAGTAGAGAGGAGCACGCCGGACACCTGAGGACGGTGTTGCGGGTTTTACAGGATAGAGAGCTTTATGCTAAGCTCTCTAAGTGTGAGTTCTGGATGCCTGAGGTTGCCTTCCTTGGCCACATTGTCTCTGCCGAAGGAGTCAAGGTGGACCCGGCGAAGATAGAGTCAGTTGCATCATGGCCGCCCCCTAAGATGGTCAAGGAGGTACGCAGTTTTCTAGGTCTGGCCGGTTACTACCGTAGGTTTGTGAAGGGTTTTTCTGTGATTTCCATACCACTTACTTCCTTGTTAAGGAAGTCCATCAGATTTGCATGGACCGAGCCCTCTCAGCGGAGCTATGAGGAGCTGAAGGAGAGATTGACTTCTGCTCCGGTACTAGCACAGCCAAAGGGCGTTGAGGACTTCGTTGTTTACAGCGATGCATCCAAGCTGGGCTTGGGATGCGTCCTGATGTAGAGGGGTAGGGTCATTGCGTATGCGTCTCGACAGCTGAAGACGTATGAGGAAAATTACCCTACTCACGACCTTGAGCTAGCTGCAGTTATTCATGCCTTGAAGATTTGGCGTCACTACCTCTACGGGGCCACCTGTCACATCTTCACAAACCACAAGAGTCTGAAGTACATATTCACTCAGCGGGAGTTGAATAACCGCCAGAGGAGATGGTTGGAGCTGATTAAGGACTTTGACTTAGAGATCCTTTATCATCCGGGAAAGGCGAATGTGGTCGCCGATGCCCTTAGTAGGAGAACACCTCGTGAGGCTGCGATTGCTAGATTGACTGCTCAGACCCAGTTGCAGAGAGATTTGATTTGGTTGGAGGTAGACATCCGGTTTCCCGATATTGACGGGCATTTGGCAGCATTAGAGGTTTCACCGGATCTGACGGAAGAGATCCGGCAGAAATAGGAGGGTTGTCCAACACTAACGAGGATCAGGGAGAGAATGTCCAGAGGGGAGGCAACACAGTTCGTGGTGGGTGCAGATGGGGATTTGAGGCGCTAGGAGCGCATATGTGTACCCTCTGACAAAGAGTTGAGGCAACGTATACTACAGGAGGCCCATTCTACACCTTACTCCGTCCACCTCGGCGCGAGTAAGATGTATCAGGATATACGACGATCTTATTGGTGGGGCGGGCTCAAGCCCGACGTGGCTAGATATGTAGCCTAGTGTGCGACTTGTCAGCAGGTCAAGATTGAGCACCACAGGCCCGGAGGAGAGCTCCAACCACTTCCGGTTCCACAGTGGAAGTGGGAGGACATTTCCATGGACTTCGTTACTGGCCTGAGGTTGAGTAGAGGCTTTGATGCGATATGGGTTGTAGTGGATCGGCTGACGAAGACGGCACGATTTATTCCTATTAAGGAAACGTGGCCGGTGTCTCGTTTAGCCGAGGAGTTTACTAGACAGATTGTGAGGTTCCACGGAGTGCCGAGGACGATCATTTCAGATAGGGATGGGCGTTTTACCTCGAGGTTCTGGCAGCAGGTACACGCCGCCTTAAGGACGAGTTTACAGTTCACCACGGCATACCATCCTCAGACGGACGGGCAGTCTGAGAGGACTATTCAGACGCTTGAGGACATGTTGAGAGCGTGTGTGCTTGATTGGGGGCAGGTATGGCCCGACCACCTCCCTTTGGTGGAGTTTTCTTATAACAATAGTTGGCACGCGACTATTGGGATGGCTCCTTATGAGGCACTATATGGGCGGAGGTGTCGTACACCTTTGTGTTGGGATGAGCCTGGGAGGATGAGCGGGGTAGCGCCCGAGCAGGTGCAAGATGAGATGGCTCGGGTAGCATTGATCCGAGAGCGGATGTTGACCGCACAGAGCCGTCAGAGATCTTATGCTGATAAGAGGCGCAGGCCTCTGGAGTTCAGGGTTGGCGCCCAGGTATGGTTGAAGGTGTCACTGACGAGGGGTGTGTGACGCTTCGGCATTAAAGGGAAGTTGAGTCCCCGATATGTCGGGCCCTTTGAGATCCTAGAGCGGATAGGAGAGGTGGCTTATAGATTGGCATTACCACCCCGATTGGAGGGAGTCCATCCAGTTTTCCATGTATCTCAGTTGAGAGAGTATGTGCATGACCCGAGACACATAGTAAGCCATGACGACCTAGTGGTCGAGCCGGATCATACATTTCCTGAGCACCCGATCGTAGTTTTGGAGAGAGGTATGAGACGCCTTCGATCGAAAGTAATACCCATGTTGAGAGTACAGTGGTCGAGACGAGGGAGTGACGAGGCCACTTGGGAGACGGAGGATAGTATCCGGCGGAACTATCCCGAGTTTTATGCGGGTCTAGAGACGTCTATAGGACCGTCAGGTAGTTCTACATCCTTGGTTGGTTACTCTTAGTGATTGTATGTGTGATATGTTGATGTGCTTGTGTCTGAACCATATGTGTCTTGATGTGGTAACTTGTTAGTCATAGGGCTCACTTACGTTTCATGATCTTGGGAACTACCCTAAGTTTCGGGACGAAACTTATTTTTGAGGGGGATCTGATGTAACGACTATTTTTTTTTTCGTTACGCTTTGATAAGGTTAGAGAAGTTTAGAAAAGGAAACTAAATTTTAGTGAGACTAGGATATACCAGTTTAATTATGGAAGTCGTTTAATTAAGTACCTTGTCCTAAGTTTCGGGACGAAACTTATTTTAAGGGGGTACTGATGTAATATCCGGAATTTTTATTCCGTCTAATACCGCCGTTGACGGTTTCCCATTCTATCTAGTATCTCTTCGTTCACAAATTTCATTATTTTATGTAGAATTTAATTCATATAAAATGATAAAATTATATCAAACTCTAGTCCTTAGAATTTTCTATTATTTTATGTAGAATTTAATTCACATAAAATGATAAAATTATATCAAACTCTAATCCTTATAATTATCTATTATTTTATGTAGAATTTAATTCACATAAAATGATAGATTTATATCAAACCCTAGTTATTATAATTCATTCTTATCGATGACAAGCTGTGACGAGATCATGACAAGCTGTTACGAGTTCAGGACTAAGCTGAGACGAGGCCATGACAAAGTCCAACAAATCTGTGACAAACTCATTCATGGGCCTGACAAGGCCATGACGAGTTTTGACAGATTTTTGACAAGTAATTCAGCCCACCTTTCTTGCATGTTTCAGCCCATGGTTCCTACTTTAAGATGCCCAGTTTGCTTACCCACAACAGCCCAGCAGTGTGACTTCGAGCCCAGCCTGTAGCAGTCCGGGAGAGGTTGGTTACGAGCCCATTAACAGCCCCTCCAGCCCGACAAGTTCAGCTCCCTCCAGCCCAGCGTGCAGCCCTCTCCAGCCTGTGATCTATGTGTGAACAGCCAGCCCTTCTCCTTCCTTCTCTCCTTCAGTTAACGGTTGCTGAAGAGCCTTATGTAACAGCCGGCTTTAACGCAACAGTTATACTCCTTTACTCCTACAGCAACGCTTTTGTTTTTCTCCTAACTTCTGTCACGCTCAGAAGAATTCTTTACATCGTCCCTTCCTAGTCTCATTCACGCTGCACTTGCCTGAATTCTGCACACATTCAGCAACGTTCTAACCACAGGAAATTGCAAGGAAAAGAGCCAGCAGAGGAGAGAACTACAACAGCTGCTCGTCTATCTATTCCAGGAGCGGATCGTCTATCTAGTTCCGGGGCTGCTCGTTGCAGAAACCTCACCAGCAGTCGGAGTAGTGTAAGTGATTTCATTCAGCCCTTCTACACTCAAGTTCCTCTCTAAATCTAACTCTCAGTACACACTCCTTCCCAGAAGATAACCAGTTGGAGGGTTGTTTCGTTCGTGCGTTGCGGTGACAGAAGAAGACACGGCCACCTTGGAATCGGACCCAACCACACTAGTGCAACAACTTACCTTCTGCAGTCATCAAAACCTTGGGTAAATGATCAATCATTCTCCCTTTATCTTGGCTACAGTTCAATCTTTAAACTATAGATGAAATAGACATGTGTGTACTTAGGTTTTTAAATGTTTTAGTGTGGTGATGAGGAGAGATCGAACTAGAGAAGTGACGAGTAGTAAGCGAGTTGTTGTAGCTTCCTAGAGTGTCCAATTTCTGACCATTAGATGACCTAGTGAAGTAGATCAGATTATCATATAAATTGAAGTGAGAAACTCCATTTAAAACTTCAGTTTTGAAAGTAAGCATGGCCACTGTTGTGAACCAATGTTAAAACGATTGGTTAAAGATCCACCGTTGAATTTTTAATAGATCATAGATAGATATACATAGTTTACCGTGTTAAAATTTGGGAACAAATGAACGGTCGGATTGAAAGTTATAGGGTCTCAAAGTGGAGTAGTTGAGCTGTTTTCCCAGCAAAAAAATTTGACTAAGTATGGGAACATTTGTAATGTTGTAGCCAACTTTAAAGATTTTTGTAGGAATAACGATTGAACAGTTTTAAAAAATTGTTTCTCCTATGAGTAGATTAGAGATCATAATAAGCTATAAATTTATTTTAGATTTTTTATAAGTTTATTTTAATTTTATATTTACAGCTGTAATTGGACTTTAGTGACTTTTCGGGAAATAGAAAATGGGTAGTTGTTATAGTTGTCACCTAAAATCATCCTAGGGAGTAGAATATGATTAGTTAGCCTCAAGTAAGAATTTAAGTACTTTTTACGGATTTTTGGAAGTCTCGGAACCAAGGGTAAAATAGTCAATTTACCTTAAATAAACACTGTAATAACTTATGCACATAGAATCGTACATCTTAGGAGTTTTAGACTTCTAAGTATCCAAGGAAAAATGTTGATCCACGTGCCTCCTTTGACAGGCAACTGAGTTCCTGCAGCTACTGATTTAGTGTTGTTAAGAGAGACGAGTTTTAATTCTGGTAAGTCCACTGACTTACTTAGCTAGCTTCTTGCATGTGTTTGATGCGTATGAGTGGTGTGTGATAGCTAAGATAAATAACAAAAACGCAATAGGCCGACTATAGTATATTATAATTGACCCAAGTGTATGATAACGGGTCGTGACATCATCTGCCTACCTCTTGCGAGAGTCTAGGAGGTTCCCTGCGACCAGCCTAGTCCGGTAGACGGTCACATGCATTAGTACCATTCCGCGTTGGTAAACGGGGACAGGGGCGAGGTTTGGAAATCCCTCATGTCACAAAATAAGTATCATTAGTAATGACGTATCAATTAAATAAAGATAATAAAAAGGAATGAGTGTTGCATGCTGATTGCGTATGTTGTGTGTTTCTGCTTTTACCGTTATACTTATGCATAGAATGTTAGCTAACGGTTTTATACCGCTTGTAGATGCCTTGCAGGTTAGGGAGGCGATCGAGTGATCCGGCGGTAGTGGGCAGCCGGGGTTCCGTGCATTATAGGATGAGATTGTTATATTTTATTTTATGACTATTGAGACTGATGTTGGTATTTCCGCTTGTAGATGCCTTGCAGGTTATATTTTTATTTTATGACTATTGAGCCAGGGTTCCGTGCATTATAGGACAATTGCAATTACAAAGAAGGATGCCAAGCCTCGTTTGATTCGGTGGATCCTTCTTCTTCAAGAGTTTGATTTGGAAATCCGGGACAAAAAGGGGTCCGAAAATTCTGTGGCGGATCACCTTAGTAGACTCCCACCATTGGAAATCGAGAGAGATGACATCCCTATTGATGACTCATTCCGGGATGAGCAATTGCAATTGGTGGAGGAGTGCTTGTTTCAAGTGTCAAGGGGTAATGAGCCATGGTATGCCGACATTGTGAACTACCTTGTGTGTGAGGAAGTGCCGCCCGGTTTATCCTATGCCCAAAGCAAAAAGCTCTTCAAGGATGTGAGGCACTACTATTGGAGTGAACCGCTTTTGTTCAAGAGAGGGCCGGATGGAGTCTTTAGGAGATGCATACCGGAGGATGAGGTGGAGAGTGTGATCCGCCATTGTCATTCCTTGCCATGTGGAGGCCATGCTAGCTCACACAAGACATGTGCTAAGGTGTTGCAATCGGGTTTCTTTTGGCCAAGTTTGTTCAAGGATGTGCAGAATTTTGTGGTAGCATGTGATGCTTGCCAAAGGACGGGTAACATCTCAACGAGGAATGAGATGCCCTTGAACAACATACAAGAGGTGGAGATATTTGATGTTTGGGGTGTGGACTTCATGGGGCCATTCCCCTCTTCATGTGGCAACCTCTACATCCTATTGGCGGTAGATTATGTGTCGAGATGGGTAGAGGCAATCGCCTCTCCTATGAATGATGCCAAGGTTGTGGTGCGGTTCTTCAACCGAATGATCTTCCCTAGGTTTGGAACACCAAGGGTGATCATAGGTGATGGAGGGAAACACTTCACCAATAGGAACTTTGGAGCACTTTTGGCTAAGTATGGGGTGACTCATAAGGTGGCAACACCTTACCATCCCCAAACTATTGGCCAAGTGGAGATCTCCAACCGGGAGATAAAGGGAATTCTTGAGAAAACGGTTTCTAGGACGAGAAAGGATTGGGCTATGAAGCTCGATGATGCCTTGTGGGCATATAGAACCGCTTTCAAGACACCAATTGGCACCACACCCTACAAGCTAGTCTATGGCAAGTCTTGCCACCTTCCGGTGGAGATGGAGCATAGAGCATATTGGGCTATAAGGTGGTTGAATTTCCACATCAAGGAGGCCGGAGAGAAGAGATTGCTAGACATGAACGCTCTTGAGGAGATCCGGTTGGATGCCTATGAAAACGCCCGGATCTACAAGGAAAGGACCAAACGTTGGCATGACAAGCGTCTCATCCCGAAGGAGTTGAGTGAAGGCAACCTTGTCCTTCTCTTCAACTCAAGGTTGCGGCTCTTCCCCGGAAAGATAAAGTCAAGATGGACGGGCCCTTATGTGGTGAAGAAGATCTTTCCCCATAGAGCGGTTGAGATAGGAGGGGAGCATTGTGGAGATTTTAAGGTGAATGGGCACCGGTTGAAGAAGTATATCCCGGGAGCTCCAGTGGATATGATTCCCCCACTTCACCTTGAGTGAGACACCCCCGAGTTTGGTCAAGCTAATGACCTTAAAGAAGCGCTTGATGGGAGGCAACCCATTGGTAGACATCTTTCCCTTTTTCGTTTTTGTTTTTGTGTGCTTTGTGTGTGTGCTAGAGTCTTGGAAGCATGGAAGCCTTGTATGGCATGTGGATGACGATGATGATGAGTCCCTCATCAATTATGGGTGGAGTGGACGCGGAACTTGGACGGCTAGCGGTGCCTAGCGCGGGTCCCGACGCCATAACGAACACCTTGAGCTCTCTACCATCGTTGATAGGATCATCCGCCATCAATCCACTTGAGTAATCCCAAATACCAAAGCAAACCATTTTACATTGTGAGAACCCTCTTTCACTCTTCTTTACTTCATTTACACATTGGGGGCAATGTGTTTCTAAGTATGGGGTGGGGTTTGCATGATCTTTTGCATGATTAGCATCTAGGATAGTTTAATATTGTCACATGTTTTGCATTGTCCATACACATTTCGAAAAATCCAAAAAATCAGAAAATTTTTAAAAAAATTTTAGTGCTTCTAAGCTTGGGAATGACCCTTATGATGAAATTGTCTTGTGGATTGGCCATGGATGGCCTTATGTGTTGAATTGATGAATGCATATGTGGACTTGAAGTACTTATCTTGAATCCCATGAATGGATTAGGATCATGACGTTTGTCTTGATTGGATTGCGTATTGAAAGTCGAAATTACATGCTAGTTCTTGCACATCATCAAGGAGTGATTAAGGCAATTCATCTTTCTCTACTTCTCATCTTGATCATGTTTTTTGAACACCTCAATTGATATAAATTTGACCTCTTTTGACCCATCCGGGAATAGGATCATGTTAGTGTGTTGAGTGTGTGAAAAACAAGTGTGGGGTGAAGTTGTTGATGGATGAATGTTATGAATGAAGTGCTGAATTTGTTGTGAAAGTATAGAAAAAAATATAGGTTTGGGGACGTTGGTTTAAATGACGAGTAACTCGGCACCATTCACATAATCGGGTGTTTGTGCCTTCCCAAAGTCAAATAAACCGATAGTCCTAACGAGCTTTGGTATGTGTGCCCGGTGTGGATGCACCTCGAAAAATAAAAAAACCCGAGGATGGCTAATCACCAAGGTTTCAGCTTTTGTACACCAATGCCATTGTCTCAAAAATAAGTGAAAGAAAATGAAAAGAAAAGAAAGAAAAGATGGAGAAAATATACACTTGTGGGAAGTTGATCAAGGACAAAATTGTGGAGTTAGTTCCATTCCCGGATTAGCATCACATAACATAGAAAAATCCCCACCTAATCACAACATTTCTTGGCCTCTCATTTCACAAGCCCTTGTGACCTATTTGCATGTGTGTAAGACTTAGTGATCTAGATTGGATATGCTCATGATCATCTTGACTTCTTTATTTTTACATTTCATGCATGCCTTCGAGTATACAATTGTCTTTCCGTGCCTTCATTTATTTGATGTATGATCGCTTGTCCATTGCCATGAAACATGACTATGAAGGTGATCCAATATTAGAAGCACAACTCCAAAAAGATTTTGTTGTTTTTCTGCATGCATAAATCATGTCATCTCTTAGTCTATAGTTGGGGACTTGCTCGGGGACGAGCAAACCTTAAGTATGGGGTATTTTTGATAACACGATTTATGACTTAGGTCTAGGCACTCATTTAGATAGTTTTTCCGCTCATTCATGCATGGTTTAGCACTAGTTCACGACGTTTGCACTAAATTCATGTATTTTGTCGAGATAGACGTCTACACGGACTTTTGCATGCTTTGTAGGTATTTTAGGAGATTTAGGAGCTTAATCGATACATTCGAGGATCGTTCCTCGAGATGACACACCTTCGGACTCATTGGGATGCAAGCTAGGGCTAAGGAGGACACATGAGACCTTATTGGTGCATGCCATGCACCGAATTGTGGCTTAATGATCCATGGAATGAAGAAGCACCAAAACCACAGCCACTGGGACTTCCACGGGCGTGGAAATAGGCTGTGGTTTTCCCCAGACAGTTGTGACAGCTGTCCCACAATCTTCATGGCCGACTCTTGCAAATTTGGAGGATAAAAGGTGGTCCTGCAAGGCTGTTAGGGGAAGCTCCTCTCACTCCCATTCTCTCCCACACTCTCAACAACACAATATTCTCTCATTGGAAGATTGGATTGGAGCTACTCTTGGAGGAGAAGAAAAGGTTCCATTGGAAAAGAAGAGAAGAACACACCATTCTTAGTATTTGATAGTTTTGAGTTAGTTTTGTGAAGACGTTTTGCAAGGTTTAAGAATCAATTGAACCTTCTTTTTAAGGGTTGTAAGTCTTTCTTAAACTCATATTTAGCTTGGATTTCTTGTTCACTTGCTTCATCTCTTTGTCATTTTACCCTCTTGACATGGATTCCATGATTTTATGCTTGATGATTTTGATTGCGATGATGCATGTTGTTGGCTAAATAGATGCGATTCTAGGGTAAGGAAAAGATGGTTATGGCTTGGACTATGATAGAATAGACTTAAATGTAGGCTTGGATGACTCGCTTGATTGAACCTAGTCACTGTCAAAAACCACGGTTTGATCTTGCATTTCCACGGCCGTGGAAAGGGATGAACACCCCGTAATTTTGATTAACTTGCCTGTATTGATAAATCTAAGTGTTAGGTTGTTGATTTGTTGAAATCCTAGTGTTAGTTGAGCTAAATCTATCCTAGGGTGACCTAGTGTTAGCAACTAAGAGTTAGAAGAGACCTACCCGGTGATTCTTGCTCTTAGATACCGATGATGACGAACTCTAGGTAGTAGTGAGCCTCATAAGCCGCTATTGGATTGAGTGTGCTAGGATTGATGTTTAGGACTTACCTTTCCGAGACATACCCGGTAAGGAGAGGTTAGATCCCTAGATAACCATCCGGTTTGTGTAGAATTCCTATCCTCAGGTTCTTTGAGACTTACCCGGTGATGAGACCTTAGGAACGGACTAGTGGACCATGAGACCTACCCGGTGATTGATCTCAATCTAGAAACGCTCACTCCCAACATACTATAGGTGATCCAAGGAATGGTTAGATAGCTTGAGTCAAATGCCATAACCGGAATTTCAAACCCCTAGAATCCGCTTTTCTCTCTTTGATCACATATTTCGTGTTTGCTTTGTTTATTTGTGTTTTAGCTTGATCCTTAGTTTGTTTTGTTGTATTATATCATTGTGATCCTTGATTGATCACCACACAAAAACCAAACCCAAAAATATTGAGATTTTCATTTATTTGTTTCTTTCTCTTTTCTTAGCCTAGATCAACACTATCCTTAGTCACTAATTGATTCAATCTCACCTCAGTCTTTGTGTTCGACCTCAGAATACTATCCCTACTACAAAACGTCCCGTACACTGCGGGTTCGCTAGAAGTTAAGAAAAAATAATTCGAGTTATAACTTTAAAGCTTTTGCGTGTCACGATCCTAGACGTAACAGCCGGCGCTGGTGAAGGAGCAAGGAGCGCTCCGGCGTAAGGCGTCACCCGCAGGGGCGGTGGCAAGGCTCCGCAGGGGCGGTGAGGCAACATAAGCTTTGCTTCGTGATCGATCTTCACTCCTAAGTGCTTATAACTCCATCCTTAGCTTCTTTTAGTTTTTTTCTTCTGGACCAAGGAGTTAGTAGCATAAGCCGACACAAATGCAATAAAAAGACTCTAAAAACTACCCTAAATGATATTGATTCCATCACCTATCAAATGACCACTTGGCGTTCTTACAATCAATGTTGCAATCCGATGTTACAAGAAATGGCCGTCCAAGAATGATAGGAATAGGATAATTTGCAGGAATGTCCAACACAACAAAGTCTATAGATATATAGAAATTACCTATCTTGACGGGAATGTCTTCTAGGATTCCAACGGGACGAGTGATAGAATGATCCGCCATGTATAGAGTCATCTTCACGGGCTTGGAATCTCCAAGACCGATCTTCTCACAAAGTGCTAGAGGAATGATTCTCACACTAGCTCCTAGATCACAAAGTGCATCATAAGTCACATCCCCAACTTCGATGGGAATGCAAAATGAACCGGGATCTCTCAATTTTGGCGGCATGTTTTCCTTCATAATTTGAATGAGCTCCGAAGATCTAGAGATCATCCGCACTTCTCCAAAGTCTTCCAGCTTTCTCTTCCTTGACAAGATCTATTTCAGAAAGTTCCCATAGGCGGGCATCCCTAGGATAGCATCAATGAAAGGGATGTTAATATGTAGCTTATTTATAAGGTCAAGAAACTTACCAAAGTGTTTGTCTAGATTTGCCCGTGCCATAGATTGAGGGAACGGGAGTGGATGTTTGTAAGTAGGTGGTGGAACATAAACATTAGACTTCTCTTTTGCTTTCTGGGGCTCCATCTCGGTTGGAACCTCGACCAAGGTGTTCTTCGTCTAGTCGTGGTCCGACCGAGGTACTAGATCAACTATCTTCAATCCACTTCGTGTAGTGATTGCCATGACCTGTCCCTTTGGGTTGGTCTCTGTCCTTTCTGGGAGTTTACCCGGATCTCTTGGTGCTTCATTAGCCTTGTTGAAAACTTGATGTTCTAAGGCTTTTTGAGCCTTCGAAAATGTGTTCATAGAATTCTCCATGGCGTTGAGTTTGGTCATGATAGCTACAACATCTTCTCCTTAGGCTGCTGGGATGAAGTTGATGATGGCTCTTGACTCTTCAGTGGAGTAGAAGAAGAAGATGGGGGAGTTAGAGCATTTTCAGCATTAGAATAAGGGTTACAAGGATTTTGTTGATTTGATCTCCAATTGTTGTTGAAATTTCTGTTTTTGTTGTTGTTGTTGTTGTTGTTGTTGTTCCCCGGCCCTTGATATTTTCCTCTACGCACGTATCCAACATCTTGATCCTTGGATGCTACCTTAGTTTGAGCTAATAAAAGCTCCTTCAAAGCCTTGACTTCGTTGTTGAGCATACTAAGTTGATCAACGCTTGAATTGGTGAGATTCAGATCCGGAAATCCAACTCGTTTTGCTTCATCTTCAACTGTTCGATGGGAGTACTTCTCCATGTGTAAAGCTTGCTTCTCAACAAACTCCCAAGCTTCATCAACTGGTGTATCCATAAAGGTGCCAACAGAAAGTGATTGGAAATTTAATTGAGTTTCCTCATCCAACCCCTTGAAGTAGATCTCTAACAACTCAATCTTTGAAATCCCATGGTGAGGGCAATCCAACAAAAGGTCCTTGAACCTTTCCCATGACTTGAAAAAACTTTCTCTATCCTTCATGACAAAAGCATTAATCTTACCCCTTATCTCCGCAGTTTTTGATAGGGGGAGAACTTAGTGAGAAACTCCGTAGTCATCTCTTCCCATGAGTTAACTCTTCTAGCTGGAAGAGATTGATACCAGACAAGCGCCTTGTCTTTCAAAGAGAAGTAGAAAGGCCTTAGCTTATAGTTGTTGTTCTCCACTCTTGATGGTCTCAAAGTCTTCATAAGAATCTCACAGTTTTGCAAGTGTTGATGTGGAGATTCTCTTTCCATGCCTCCAAAATTGACATTGTCGAATCATTGTGAGGACTTGAAGTTGAAGCTCATAGTTATGCTCAACTGGATCTCCTAGATTAACTCCGGGATGCCGCACTTGTTGATTCGGGTCCATCCTTTGACCTAGGGTTTGCGGTTCTCCAACGAATAGGTTACCTCGATCAACCCTATCCAGCAACCGAGGTGGTGGATGTATCTCGGCCTGTGCTATTAGGTCAGGATTCTGCCTCGGTCCAACAACTGGGTTCGGTCGAGGTAAAATTTGTGGCTGCAATTCGGCCATGTCAGCTTGTATCTCTTTTGTTCTCACACGAGCTTCCTCTCTTTCTCTTTGTAAAGCTTCATTACTCAGCCGAAGTTGTTCTAATGTGTCCTTCAATTCGGTTAAAGATCTCGATTATCTTGCTCAGCCATCTTAGCTTCTTTCAATCTCCTTTTGTAAGTTTTTTTTGGTTCGGGATCGTAGGGAACGATTTCTTTCCCAACACGAGTTCTTCGCATAACCCTAAAGAAAGATATTACGAAATCACTCAAGTAAAGTAATCAATAGCAACAAGTGCAACAACCCTATAAGAAAACCAAATACCGGACTTGGTATTGACCAAGTCCCCGGCAACGGCGCCAAAAACTTGTTCGCTCTCAGACGTGTGTGTAATCATGAACGAAATATCTTTAAAATTTTAAAATATAAGCCTGAAACAATATGCGAAACAACAGTGTACGGATCAATTGTAATAACAGCAAATACTCTAGGGTCGAACACAGGGACTATGGAAACAAAGCACGGTATATCAGGTTGTCAATCAAAAGCAAAGCAACAAACAAGATTATGTAATAATTAGATAAAGGAATGCAGATTCTAGAGGTCAAAGCATCCGGTTGTTGCTCCGACTCATGATCTTAAAGGATAACGTGGACAAAGCTGAGGTTTGCAAGAGAAGGTATTTCTAAAGTGGAATAGATCACCGGGTAAGTCTCACTAATAACTATCCCAAACGAAAGATCCTCTCACCGGGTAAGTCTCAAGGAACTAAGGAAAGGAACTATAGTCTCAAACAACGCACCACCTAAGGGGATAAAAGTAACCTTTACCGGGTAAGACTCAAGCTAAATGACAAAGGTAGGATGAAGGCACACTCAAACCCTAATAATGGATAAATGTTTATTACCTAACACTCATCAGCATAGGTATACAAGCACAGGAATCACCGGGAAAGTCTCATCCTAGGCTTGCATATGGACCGAGAAAGGTGCAACAAGGATTGGATTTGGCAAACCAAAACCTAAACTCAGGTATGGATCAGATAAGGTAACGCCTCGCTCAGTTTATATCAGATCTAGGTTAAGATATCCTATGAACCAACCGAGGTGAAGTTTGGTTAAGGTTTCCCTCGAGCATTCAGGGTCCACTAAAGTAAAGGCTCATTCTTTCATCGTGTTTCCCACAACCTTCAGCCAATCACCCTAGAATCGCACAAGAATTTAGCCAATAATCATCATAATATTAACAATCAAATATATATGAAAAAATCAATGTTCAAAGAAGAAAACCATAACACAAAGGTCTCAATAATCACTCAATCAAACAAACAAACAAACCAAATATTCAGCAAACTGCGTTCCTTAATATCAAACCCAAAAGACAACAATCAAGGATCCTAAGAAAACCTTATAACTTCCTTCAAAAAGCCTTCAACTTTCACTTCAAAGCTATCTTCCTTCAACTTCCTTCCTTCCTTGGAATATCTCCAATCTTCCAAACTAATCAATTAACCGGACTTGCCAAAAATAAAAGATCTTATGGGCCATGCGTCTCAATCCAGGCCCAGTGAAGCATCTTAGTCGAGATGATCTTGGAGTCAACCGAGGTGAACTTCAGCTACGTACAAATCTCTCAAAACTGGTCCATTATAAAACTGTTGTCCAACTTCCATTGTTCCTATGCCTTTCTCGTTGCTCCTCAATTCTCCATAATGTAGCTCCAATAACTCCTTAGATCCCTTGGCTCCATATCACTCGAAAACGTGCATTTTCCCTACAATTACAACAAAACTCGGTGTAGACCTCGATTCTTGCAAAGGTAAACAAAATGACATAATCATCAAGAATATATAGCCATGCATGCACATTTATGAAGATGAAACGTCCAAACCAATCCCAAAACATAGACTATACATGCTATCAAATGACTTATGTTGGACCTTTTGGTTTTTTTATAAACTAAATATCAAGTAACATACCTACAAAAGAAAGATACATAGTTGTTTGAACAATTTCCATTTACTAACTCTACTGTTTGATTGAATATAAATCATATGCTAACGAACTTCAAATCTCCTTGGAGGACCTTGAGACCACAAAATTTATCGGTAAAGAGGAATAAAAATCTCTTAACTACCAAAGTAAGTTTCGTCTCTTCCTGACATAAGTCAAATAGCTCTTTTACAAACAAACAGGTACGTGTTCACCTTTTCTGAAATTTATGTAGCATGATTTGTTTCTTTGTTCTTCCACTTAAAATGTGCTTGATGGTTAGCTCACTTCCTATTTTCATATGTGCAAACATGCTTTTTCATTCACAACTTGGGTTGTTTATTCCTGTGGTTTGAGCTCAATGTTTTGCTTTAGAACTCGGTTGCTTTTGCAGACTTATTGTTTATAGTTCTCAAGTCTATTCATCTATATGTAACTTTCATAAACTAATTATGATTGTTTGCAAATTATCTTGGCTATAGAGCATCATGGTCAGGGCTAAATTTGTTACACCCCAAGTTTTGGGAACTCGAAGCGCTACGGGCTAGGACGTGACAATGGGTCCCGACCCTTAGAGTAGCAACATCACAATGGATCTTACAACAAGGCACAAACGAATGAAAAATAAAACTCAATATAAAACCAAAGGTTTAAACAAAAGGAAGCGCAAACGACTCGTAGCCAAACTCAAAACAAAAGGGAAAGCAACAGCAAAACATAAACCCGATCTCGTCCTATATTGTACGGGAACCCCGGCTGACATCACCCTCTGGATGACTCAGCAGCATCCTTAACCTGTAGAACATCTACAACAACGGTACAAACCGTTAGCTAACATTTTAAATATCAACAAGACGGTAAAGGCACAAACACACATAAGGTAAACAAAACACATAGCATGCTCACACAACATTCGATTATTATCTTTCATTTGGATATCCGATTACTTATTCAACTTATGGTTGCTACACGAGTATCGTTTACAATCTCGCCTCCGTCCCCTTTCACCAACAAGAATAGAACGTATGCATCCTTCTGTCACCTGCTGGACTGGTCGCGAGAGCACATCCCATTTCCCCCATTCTAAACTAGACAAGCGGTAACCGCCTGGTTATAATGCACTTGGGCTGATTAAGATATAACAAAGGTCAATCATATTCCGGTTATCAGTTATAACATGATAAGCAACACAAACAAGCCGAAACAATCAAACGGATATAGAGAATGAAGCTAAGTAAGTCCAAGGGACTTACCTCACTCGAAGGTAATCTCGACACTCAACAAACACTCAGGAAAGCCTCAGGAAAGGGACACAAGGAAGCCTATTCACACAAGTATCACGAATCAAGAATCGAAACGAATGCTAGAAGTCTATAACTTCTAGTCTCCATGATCTCTAAAAGATCTACACAAGCTAAGGTCTCAACCTTAGGCTTACAGAACACTCAAGGGTTAAGGAACATCCAGAAGAAACAAGGAAATGAACAAGAAAAGCAAGGAATGACGCAACTCACAAGAACGGGAGTCACTGTTGAAGAAACCGTGGAGGCGGCTGGAAAGGCGAAGGGGCGGCACCACAAAGGCGCGCTACGGATCTTCGACAAATTCTAGTGTCGGCTTCTTGATGACAGCAAAACAATGACAAGGCTAAAGCTTGCTCTCTGAACACACAACAACGTCACAACTCAACCAAGGGAGCCTGTGGACATCATAGGATCATCAACGGAACACTCCACGAGAATCCAGGATGAAACTTGATTCTTGGAGAAGAAGAAAAAAGGAAATGAAGAGAGAAACGAAGTAGAAGGAAAGCAAATTGCAACATCACATTAACGCGAGGAAAAATCAGATAAGAAGAAACTTACACGTTCAGCAAGATCACTGGGGAAGCAAGGGGAACTGCTGCAGCTCTCAAGGTTGTTGAATGAATGCAAGAAACGAGAAAAAGAAGAAAAGACGGAAATATATAGGAGAGACAGGAAAGATAGATGGAAAGGACGTCTAATGTTAGGAAGAAGATAAGGAAACCGGCACATAAGATAGAAGATCGGATATTCTATCTATAGATGGAAGATAAAGCGAACAAAAATAGATCGGTAGCGATCTACAATGCATCCACAGGGGTGGATCGCCTTAGCCGCTGGTGCGGTGACAGACATCAAGGCCACTGGGGCGGTCTCCTTCACCGCGGGGGCGTTGAAGGTGAAAACTAGGATCTTTCATCAAATCCCCCAAAATAGAAGTTTTGTCCCGAAACTTGCAACAACTCGAACGATCACGTAACAACAACACAGAAAACTGAACTGAACTCATATATTCCCACTTGGGGCACGTAACTTAAAATGTCACAATAGCGTGCGCAATGCACATAGGTGTGGTCTGACTCGTCACAAAAGCGTGCATCCAGCTTAGCGTAAAACTCCGTATAGGTCCTCTAGATGCTATCCTCTATCTCCCAAGTCGCCTCATTAGCTCCTCGCATCGACCATTGAATCTTCCTCATCGGTATATACTTTGAACTCAAACGTCTCGTACTATGCTCTAAGACAACCACTAGGTGCGCAACAAACGTGTGGTTTGGCTCGATCACTAGATCCTCGTGACTAACACTGTGTCTCGGGTCTGGTATGTATTCCCGACGCTGAGATACATGGAAGACTAGGTGAACACCCTCAAGTCTCGATGGCAAAGCAAGATTGTATGCTACATCTCCAACTCACTCAAGAATCTCAAACGGTCCGACATATCTAGGACTCAGCTTCCCCCTGACACAAAAACGTCTAACGCCTCATTTCGGGATATTTTCAACCAAACCTGAGCTCCAACTTTCCATTCCAGAGGTCTACACCTCTTATCTACATAAGAACTCCGTCGACTCTGTGCTGCTAATATCCATTCTAGGATCACTACTACTCGAGTCATGTCATCATGTATGTGCTTAGGTGCTACACTTCTAGCACTACTCGGCTCGTCCCAACACAACGGTATGCGATATCTCTGCATGTATAAAGCCTCTTAAGGAGCCATCCTAATCGATGCGTGCCAACTGTTGTTGTACAAAAACTCCACTAAGGAAAAGTGATCTGGACACACTTGTCCTCAGTCTAACACGCAGGCTCGCAACATGTCCTCCAGAGTCTGGATGGTCTGCTCGGACTGACCATCGGTCTGAGATTGATAAGTAGTCGTGAACTGCAGACTCTTACCTAGGGTGCTAGCACCTCCTGCCAGAACCTCGAAGTGAACCGTCTGTCTATGTCAAAGACTATAATCCTAGGTAATCCATGAAGTTTCACTATCTGTCTATTGAACTCCCCTTCCAATCAACTCACCGGCCACGTCTCCTTGATTCGAATGAAATGTGCCTTCTTGTCAATCGATCTACTATCACCCAGATAGTAGATCGGCTCCTGATCGGTGATGCTCGATCTTGACCTGCTGACACATCACACATTGAGCTATATATCGCTTTACCTATGACTTTAGACCACCCCACCAAAAATAGCGTCTGATATCCTTATACATCTTGCTCGCACCGGGGTGCACTAAGTAAGGTGAAGAGTGAGCCTCCTAAAGGATCCTCTATCTCAACTCTCGATCTGAAGGCACACAAACACGATCTTGACGTCTCAAGATCTCATCAGCACCTATTGCAAACTATGATGCGTCTCCTCGAGACATCCTGTCTCGGATCTGTGTTAAAGCTCGATCACTCTCTTGGTTCTCGGATTTCAGCCAACAGATCAGGTACTATCTCCAATATAGATAGGTAGCTTTAGGAATCTGGAAAGTGGATATCCATCTCTAATCACGCAAGGTCTCGCTATAACTTTGGCTGAGTTGTCAGCCTAGCGATTGTCATCTCCCAGGGAGTCTTCCTACTATGGGCATCAGTCACTACATTTGCCTTGCCCGAAGGGTATAAGATCTCAAGATCAAAGCCCTTGATCAACTCCATCCATCTCCTGTAGCGGTTATTCAACTCCCGCTGAGTGAATATGTACTTCAGACACTTATGGTTTGTGAAAATCTGACACGTAGCTCCGTACAGATAATGCCTCCAAATCTTCAAGGTGTGAACGACAGTAGCAAACTCAAGATCATGGGTAGGGTAATTCTCCTCCTACGTCTTTAGTTGTCTAGACGCGTAAGCAATAACCTTACCCCTCTGCATCAGAAAACATCCCAAGCCTATCTTGGATGCATCGCTGTAAACCACAAAATCCTCAATTTCCTCTGGCTGAGCTTGGATAGGAGCAGAGGTCAACCTCTTCTTCAGCTCCTCGAAGCTCTACAAGCACGGCTTGGACCATATGAAGCTCCAAGACTTCCTTAGCAAGGAAGTGAGTGGTCGGGCTATAACTGAGAAGCCCTCAACAAAATGCCGGTAGTATCCCGCCAATCCTAAGAAGTTGCGTACCTCCTTGACATTCTTAGTAGGCGACCATGATGCTATTGACTCGATCTTCGCCGGATCTACGTTGATCCCTTCAGCCGAAACGATGTGACCAATGAATGCTACCTCAGACATCCAACACTCGCACTTAGAGAGCTTGGCATAAAGCTCTCAATCCTATAAGACCTGCAGAACAATCCTCAAGTGTCTTGCATGTTCTTCTCTCTTGCAAGAGTAAACCAGAATGTCATCTATAAGGAAAACCACAAACTGGTCTAGGAAGTCGATGAAGATATTGTTCATCAACTCCATAAAGACTGTGGGTGCATTCGTAAGCCCGAATGGCATCACTACAAACTTAATGTGTCCATATCTGGTCCGAAATGCCGTCCTGACTATGTACTACTCTTTCACCCTCAACTGGTGATATCAGGATCTCAAAATGATCCTCGAAAACACTGAAGCTCCATGCAGCTGATCCAAAAGATCGTCGATACGGGGCAATGGGTACTTGTTCTTGATCATCACATTGTTCAGCTCGCGGTAGTCGATACATAACCTCATTGACCCGTCCTTCTTCCTGACGAAGAGTACTGGTGCAACCCAAGGAGATACACTAGCGCAGATGAAGCCCTTCTCATCTAACTCCTCGAGCTGCTTCTTTTAGTCAAGCATATCGATAGGCGCCATACGCTAAGGAGCCTTAGAGATCGGTCTCGTACCGGGCTCTAGCTCAGTGCCAAAGTCTAGACTCCTCTGTGGAGGTAAACCTGATGGCTCTTAAAAGACGTCAGCAAACTCACAAGCTAATGGAATCTCTTCCAAAGCTAGACTCATACTATCCTTCATGTCATAACACCAAAAAGTCTCGCATCCCTGACTATTAAGTATCGCAGCTCGCACTACACTAATAAATGTACCAGTCTTCCCGAGATCCCATCTTCTGAAGATCTCAACATGACATGTCTCTATAGTTAAGGTAATTGTCCTCTTGCTGATGCCCAGAATTGCTCGATGTCGATTCATCCAATCCATACCCAAAATAACTTCTTCATCTACTAACTACTTGATGAAGAAGTCAGTTGGCTAATTGCAACCTCCCAATCTAATAGGGTAATCGCGAACCTCTTGAGTACCTCTAACCTTACTGCCATCGGGTAATTCTATAAAGAAGGGTTTACCTTCTATGGTAACTAAGGCCAATCTATCTACACATGCATCAAATATACAAGAATGCGTAGCACCGTTATTGAAAAGAACTATAACAGGAAAACCATTATTATGAATGATACTTGTGGTCGCTGGAGCGGTCGGCTCCACTACACCCCTCAGCTCATAAACTCTAGCTGAAGCACCTCTAGTGTCGGAAGTACCACCTCCTTGTCCCCTACCCTGACCCGGATTGGAACCCTGAGGAGAGGTAGATCTTGGAAGTCTCTGTTGTTGTTGCTGATACTGAGTACTCTGTTCTCCTCGTGCACCACTAGCAGATGAACAACCCTGTTGCGATGGAGCCTTGCCTTGTCGGCAAAACGCAGCTCTGTGTCAAGGCTATCCACAAGAAAAGCACGTCATAACAGCCTTCTTGCAATCAACTCTCATGTCTACGACACCTCCACACATAAAGCAATATCGTCCTCTATCGGCACACTATACAAACTGTTTGAAACCAAAACATCCCGACGTCTGATTATGCCCAAAACCAAATGCT
Organism: Fagopyrum homotropicum; assembly: GCA_033239125.1. Lineage (NCBI taxonomy): Eukaryota > Viridiplantae > Streptophyta > Magnoliopsida > Caryophyllales > Polygonaceae > Fagopyrum > Fagopyrum homotropicum. Next base: position 54,843,100 of record BSWB01000002.1, on the reverse strand, counting down.
CCAGCTCCAGCACTAGCTAGTCTAGTCTTCTGCGTCTTCTCAGGACCTCTTATTTGAGAAGCTCTTCTATGAACTGGTCGGTCTCTCTCATAAGCAGAAGCTTTATCCTAATAGTCCGTCAAAGAATTAGAACGGAAACCAGTAAGATAAGAGTGTGTCGACTCTCTCAATCTCCGAGAGAACACGTAAACATGCTGATCCTCAGGGGGTGCAGACCGACCGTACAAAGACAACTCATCGTGAAACTTGCTGATGATCACAACAATAGGCAAATCCTCGAATCCGGCCTCGAGGAAGTCCTGTAGACGATCCCTCCTCATAGCTATAGGGCAGTAGCAATCCTTGATCACCATCTTCATCTACTCATAAATGGTGACCTTATTGCGAGCAGTCCTCCACCAAGAATGAGCCTAATCCTTTAGTAGCGTCTGTGTTATGTCGACACGACGTCCCTCTGGGAAACCGATCACCTCTATAGCAAAATTCACTTGTCCTAGCCATAACTCCACCTCTAGTCCCGTCTTCCCCATGAAGCTAGCGACCTTCAGTTGATCGAAAGTCGTCAACCAACTGTCGGGCTTTAGCTTCTTCGCCTCAGCCGACGCTCTAACAACCTCAGCCAATCTTGTAGGTGGGGCAACAACCGGTGTCACTCTCTACAAAACATCAGTTGAACTCGCAAGAACTGGTGGTGTTGGTGCAGGTCCTCCAGTTCTAATAGCCTCCTCAACTCTCTGCACATAGTCGCGATATGTAGAAACTTCGATGGACACTCGACCGAACTGTGTCGATGGCGCTCTTTGTCCACTAAACCTAGCAGCGGTCCCGTTCCTAGCCTCAGGAATAACACTCTCAACAACCTCATCAGCAAATGCCTCAGCGATAAAAGGATCAGCAACTGGGGCCTCGCCCCGACCTCTATGTAGTGGAGGTCTTCCTACATGTCCTCGTCCATGAACGGCAGGTGGAAGTTGTGGCCGACCCCCTCCTTCCCCATAGCGGATGTAGATCTTGTACGCGCCATTAACTATAAGGATAGATATATAAGAATCTATATATATACAAGGCCACACTTCATCTATAGCAGAAATCCAAGAAAACACATAAATGCCAACATAGAAGAAACTACACTACTGAGATCCGTGGAGGTAGTCGTGGTTGCCCGTACATCTATCCCAGACCAACAAGTTTAAAAACAAAACGCCCTTTTGAAAATATTATACCCCTTGCGGGTCCTTATTTATTTATCCATCCAACCATTAGAAGATTTCGAGTGCCATTATTGCCAACTTTGCTCTGATACCATATTGTAACACCCCAAGTTTTGGGAGCTGGAAGCGCTACAGAATAGGAACTCACAATGGCTCCCAACCCTCAGAGTAGCAATAACACAACGGATCATACAACAAGGCACAAACGAATGAAAACAAAAACTCAATGTAAAACCAAAGGTTTTAACAAAAGGAAGCGGAAAGGAGTCGTAGTCGAGCTCAAAATAAAAGGGAAAGCAACAACAAAACATAAACCCGATCCTGCCTATAATGTACGGGAACCCCGGCTGACCACACCCTCCGGATCACTCAGCAGCATCCTGAACCTGTGGAACATCAACAGCATCGGTATAAACCGTTAACTAACATTCCAGATATCAGCAAGACGGTAAAGGCACAAACACACATAAGCTAAAGAAAACACATAGCATGCTCACACAAGAGCCGGTTATTATCTTTCATTAGCTTATCTGATTACTAATTCAACTTATGGTTGTGACACGAGTATCGCTATGATCTCGCCTCCGTCCCCTTTCACCAACAAGAATAGAATGTATGCATCCTTTTGTCACCTGCTGGACTAGTCGGGAGAGCATCTCCCAGCTCCCCCATTCTGAACTGGACAAGTGGTAACCGCCCGGTTATAATACACTTGGGCTAATTAAGATATAACAAAGGTCAATCATATTCCGGTTATCAGTTATAACATGATAAGCAACACAAACAAGCCCAAACAATCAAACGGATATAGAGAATGAAGCTAAGTAAGTCCAAGGGACTTACCTCACTCGAAGGTAATCTCAACACTCAGCAAACACTCAAGAAAGCCTCAGGAAAGGGACACAAGGAAGCTTGTTCACACAAGCATCACAAATCAAGAACCAAAACGAATGCTAGAAGTCTATAACTTCTAGTCTCCATGATCTCTATGAAATCTACACAAGCTAAGGTCTCAACCTTAGTCTTTCAGAACACTCAAGGGTCAAGAAACATCTAGAAGAAACAAGGAAAGGAACGAGAAAAGCATGAATGGAAGCAACTAACAAGAACGGGAGTTACTGTTGAAGAAACAGCAGGGGTGGCTAAACAAGCATAGCGCGGCTGTCCACTGCGGTGGCACGACAGAGGCACAGGGGTAGATCTTTGACAAAAGCTATTGTCGGCTTCTCGATGAAAGCAGAACGATGACATGGCTAAAGCTTGCTCTCTCAACACACAACCACGCCTCAACTCAACCAAGGGAGCCTGCGAACATCAAAGGATCATCAACGGAACGCCCCCTGGGAATCAAGGATCAAACTTAATTCTTGGAGAAGAAGAAAAGATGAAACGAAGAGAGAACGAAGCATAAGGAAAGAAAACTGCAGCATCACATGAACGTGAGGAAGAATCAGATAAGAAGGAACTTACACGTTCAACAAGATCACAGGGGAAGCAAAGGGAACGGTTATAGCTCTTAGGGTTGAAGAACGAATGCTAGAAACGGGAAAAAGAAGAAAAGATAGGAATATATAGGATAGACGGGAAATATAGATGGAAAGGACGTCTAGGGTTAGGAAGAAGATAAATAAACCGGCCCATAAGATAATAGATCGGATATTCTATCTATTGAAGGAAGATAAAAAGAATGAAAACAGATCGGGCGCGATCTGCAGCGGATCGTCAAGGGCGGCCCCTTGTCACCGCGGGGGCGGTGTTAGAGATTAATGCCGCTACAGCGGATCCTCAAGGACAGCCCCTTGCACGTTTTCCAGCCAGCCTTGCGGTTTCTTCTCGAGTAGCTCCCTTCCTTGGTGAGCTGCTTCCTTCCTTGCTTTCCTCGTTACTTTCCTTGATTCTTATGGATGTTGTTCCCCCTGAGTGTGTTGTAAGACTAAGGTTGAGCCCTTAGTATGTGGAGATCTCTTATTGATCATTGAGACTAGAAGTTGTAGACTTCTAGCAACCACTTCTTAACTGAGTCGTGAGGCCTTGTTGAACAGGCTTTCCGTTCTTCTTTCCAAAGGATATTTGAGTTCTGTTACCGTTTGAGTTATCGTTGAGTGAGGTAAGTCCCTTGAACATAGCTAGCTTCATTCCGTATATTGGTTTGAGTGTATTTGCTTGTTTATTTTGTTATTGTTGTTAACGGATAACCGGACAAGGATTGACCTTTATAACCGTATTTGGCCAAAGTGTATGATAACCGGGCGGCGACCACTTGTCTACTTGTTGGTAGACGGAAGCGGAAGCGAGTTTCAAAAGGATTCTCTGTGACAAAATTTGAATTAGTAATGGATAATTTAATGAAAGATATTAACCGGTTGAGTGTGAGCATGATATCTATTAATATTACCTTATGTGTGTTTGTGCATTTACGTCTTTCAGATATCTAGAATGTTAGGTAACGGTTTATACGGATGTTGTAGATGTCTTGTAGGATAGAGATGCTGCTGAGGCATACGGACGGTGTGGTCAGTCTGGGTTCTGGTACATTATAGGATGGGATCGGGTTTATGTTTATGTTGTTGCTTTCCCTTTTGTTTTAACCTCAGATGCGAGTCTTTTACGCTTTCCATTGTTTAAACCTTTGGTTTTCTATTGAGTTTTGGTTTTCATTTGTCTGTGCCTTGTTGTAAGATTCGTTCTGTCAATTGCTACTCTGAGGGTCGGGACCCATTGTGAGGTCCTAGCCCATAACGCTTCGAGTTCCTAGAACTTGGGGTGTTACAATATGGTATCAGAGCCTTAGGTGGGCAACAATGGCACTCAAAATCTTCTAAAGGTCGGAGAGAAAAATAAACAGAACCCGCAAGGGGTCTACGTGTTCAAAAGGGGGTTTTTCTTTAAACTGGTTGGTCTAGGATAGATGTACGGGCGACCACCACTACCTCCGCGGATCTCAGCAGTGTAGTGTTCTTTTGTGTTGGCCTTTATGTGCTTTTTCTGGATTTCTGCTTTAGCTATAGCGTGGCCTTATATATGGTCTTATATATCTATCCTTATAGTAGATGGCACATGCTATAGCTACTTCTACTATTGGACGAGGAAGGGGTCGACCACCCCTTACACCTGCACTCCGTGGACGAGGACATGAAGAAGGACCTCCGCTAGCTAGAGGTCAGGGTCAAGCCCCAGTTGCAGACCCACAAATTGTTGAGGCGTTCGTTGAAGAAGTTTCTAAGAGCGTTTTCCCCAAGGCAAGGAATGGGATTGATGCCAGGTCCCACACGTAGAGAGTACAAACGACAGAGTCCGGTCAGGTGTACATCAGAGTGTCGGGCATATCGCGACTATATCCGAGAGTTGAGGAGGCTATCAGGATTGGAGGACCCACCCCCACACCGCCAATACCCATGAGAGCAACAGAGGTTTAACTGAGAGTGATGTAGGTGGTTGCTGCACCTTTGTAAATTACTGAGGATGACGGAGTTCAAGATGAAGAAGGAGTGGAGGTTGAGCTTTGGCTAGACCATGTTGTTTTAGTTGTGGAGTCGATAAGGAGTGTGATCAGGGATCGACAAGGTCTCATGAAGGCTTCTCCGGTAGGTTGTTCGGAGAAAAGACAGAAGACTAGACCAACCAGTATTGGAGCTAGAATATCTAGATTCGGGCATGGCCATACGCCCGGACACTCTAGGTTCCCACAGACGAGACAAAGCCCCAATAAAGGACAACAATGTCATAATTGTGGAGATGTTGGACACATCCGAGCTGATTGTACAAGGGCCGCAGTGATTTGCTCCTCTTGCGGCAAGTCCCGACATAAAGCAGCGTGTTGCCGTCAGAGAAGACGAGGTGGTGGTACTCCCGACACCAGAGGTGCTTCACCCAGAGTCTTAGAGCTACGGAGTGCGATGGAGCCGACAACTCCAACGATCATAGGTACCATTAATATTAATAGTTTTCTTGTCAGAGTTGTTTTCGATAATAGTGCTACACATTCTTTTTTATCTGATGCATGTGTAGATAGATTGGTGTATGTTACCTTAGAGGGAAAACCCTTCTTTGTAGGATTACCCGATGGGGGTAAGATTAGAGGTACACAAGAGGTTAATAATTGCCCTATTAGATTGGGAGGCCACAATTGGCTAGCTGACTTTTTCATCATGTAGTTAGTACAGGAACAAGCTATTCTAGGTATGGATTAGATGAATCGACATCGAGCAATTCTAGAAATCGGCAAGAGGACCGTGACGGTAAATACAGAGGCAAACCATGTGGAGATTTTACGAGGATGGGATCTCGGGAAGACCAGTACAATCATCAGTGCAGTTTGAGCTACGAGGCTTATCGGTCAGGGTTGCGAGGATTTTTGGTGCTATGCCATGAATATAGTATGAGTCCAGCATTGGAGGAGATTCTAGTACCTTGCGAGTCTTTTGATGTTTTCGGAGAGGCATCGGGTTTACCTCAACAAAGGAGTGTAGACTTTGGTATTGATCTAGAGCCTGGTACGAGACCGATCTCTAAGGCTCCTTACCATATGATTCCTATTGAGTTGCTTGAGCTTAAGAAGCAGCTCGAGGAGTTAGCCAATAAGGTCTTCATCAACCCTAGTTTAACTCCTTGGGGTCTACCAATACTCTTTGTTAGGAAGAAGGATGGGTCAATGAGGTTATGTATCGATGACCGAGAGCTTAATAAGGTGACGACCAAGAATAAGTACCCATTGCCCCGTATCGACGATCTGTTGGACAAGCTGCATGGAGCTCCAGTGTTTTCATGGATCGATCTGAGATCAGGATATCACCAGCTGAGGGTGAGAGAGCAGGACATAGCTAAGACGGCATTTCGGACCAAGTATGGCTACTACGAGTTTGTAGTGATGCTATTTGGGCTTACGAATGCGCACACGGTTTTCATGGTGTTGATGAATAACATCTTCATCAACTTCCTAGACCAGCATTTAATTGTATTTATTGATGACATTCTGGTGTACTCTTGAAGTAGAGAGGAGCACACAAGACACTTAAGGATCGTACTGCAAGTCCAGTAGGATAGAGAGCTTTACAACAAGCTCTCTATGTGTGAGTTTTCGATGCCCGAGGTAGTATTCCTTGGTCACATCGTTTCAGCTGAAGGGATCAAGGTAGATCCGGCGAAGATCGAGTCAGTAGCATCATGGCCGCCTCCTAAGAACGTGAAGGAGGTATGCAACTTCTTAGGATTGGCGGGCTACTACCGGCATTTTGTTGAGGGCTTTTTGGTTATCGCCCGAACGCTACTTCCTTGCTGAGGAAGTCTATGAGATTTTTGTGGTCTAAGCCGGGCCTTCAAAGCTTCAAGGAGCTGAAGAAGAGGTTGACCTCTCCTCCTATCTTAGCTCAGCCAAAGGGCATTGAGGACTTTGTGGTTTATAACGACGCATCCAAGCTAGGCTTGGGGTGTGTTCTAATGTAGAGGGGTAAGTGATGACATGAATTATGACCTATTTTTAGGCATGTATTTATATAGATTTTCCCTTTATTTTGCATGCATAGACATACATTCTTGGCATTTATGGTTATATTCACCTACTTTGCAAGAATAGAGGTCTACACAGAGTTTTATTGCATTTGTAGGTAATTTGGCAAATTATGGAGCAAAAATGGCACATTTAAGGATTAAGCCTTGAAACGGGACAAAAAGGAGCGTAAAAGGAATTTAGGACGCGCCAAAGTATCTTCTGATACCGTCTGACGCGGCCCAAAGTATTTTCTGATACCATCTGACGCGGCCCAAAGTATCTTATGATACCGTCTGATGCGCCAAAGTATTCTCTGATACCGTCTGACGCGACCCAGAGTATCTTTTGATACCAGCGCACTCGACTTCTTTTCAGCCCAGATTTCTAGGGTTTTACCTTTAAACCCGAGATTTATCCCTACATATATTCGAGAGCATTCAACATTGAAGGAGGACGGTGACAGCCCCAGAACTTGGAGTCAAATTCTCCAAAGGGAGATTAGAGGACGCGGCAGCGGGAAATCTTTACACGTTTAAGAGAATTCGGAGATTTTTGGAGGAAGATTGAAGGACTCTTTGCCGGGAAGTTAATCTTGATTCTAGTTTGTGAGATTTCTTTGTCCATTGAAGTGATTGTTGTTTTTGAACACGAATTTGAATTACTTAAGAGATACATTGATTTGTTTTGACAATCGTTTACAGATTTGAAGGTTATTGGATTTTTATTCAAGATTCGGTTTCTTTGCGATATTTCCCTCAATAATTAATTTGATTCGATTTTGAAAATGGTTGGCTAAAACCTTTGTGATTCTGGGGAGAATAGTTGATGATTAAGGCTTAGATGATGATAGACTGAACTCATTCAAACATTAGGACTCTGAGAGTTTAGATTTTAGTTTTGCGACAATAGGAAAATCGGACTGTTCTTGAGTAAATCGGCCGATTTTCTTATGAACAGCCCGATTTATTCTTCTGACGAACCTTAATTGAATTAATCTTTAACCAAAACAAATCCTTGCCTAAATCCCAACCTTGATTAACCTTTTTACCCTCTATTTGAATGTATGAAGACACTTCAAACCTGATTCTACATTTAATAGATTAAGATTTCAAGATTTGGGTAATAAAGAGACTCAACATCCTTTATTAAGTTTTTAATTGTGCTTTCTATTCTTTACTTTGGAGAGTCATATCCTGGAGTTTTAGATAGTTAGTTTGAACATAATTCTTGTCTTTAGATCTTTCTATATTGCAGCCTCAACAACCCTTATAGAGAGAACCTTTAGATTAGTCATATAGGTTTCGGAACTTCACCGTACGAATCCTACCTTTGAACAATAAATCTTGGCAATATAAACTGTGTCCTATATCTATAGAAGTGTCTTGAATCGGAAGCCGAAATCGGATACTTGAATCCTTGGAATCATTTCCCTCTTATTTGATCACAAAAACTTTTCACACTTTTTGCTAGATAATTGAAATCGGAATTATTCTCACCAAATCCCTGAGTTCGACTTTGGAATTCTTACCTTACTACAGTTGATCCGTACACTGCGGGTTCGCTTTGCTTTGAGTTCTAGATATAAATTTAAGACTTTGACGCACACACCTTTTGGGGCGAACAGTAAGGTGATTGCTTACGTGTCGAGACAGCTGAAGACATACGAGAAGTATTACCCTACCCATGATCTGGAGTTGGATACTGTTGTTCATGCTTTGAAGATTTGAGGCATTATTTGTACGGAGCTACGTGTCAGATATTCACAAACCATATGATTCTGAAGTACATAATTCACTCAACGGGAGTTGAATAACCACCAACGTAGATGGTTGGAGTTGATCAAGAACTTTGATCTTGAGATCTTATACCACCCGGGGAAGGCGAATGTGGTAGCTGATGCCCTTAGTAGGAAGACTCCCCGAGAGATGGCGATCACGAGGCTGACAACTCAACCACAGTTACAACGAGACCTTGCGTGGCTAGAGATGGATATCCACTTTCCAGGTTCCGACAACCACCTATCCACCTTGGAGATCTTACCTGATCTGTTGGTCGAGACCCAACGATAAGCAGAAGAGTTACCCAGATTTGACACAGATCCGAGACCGGATGTTTCGAGGAAAAGTACCATAACTTTCACTCGGTATTGATGGGATCTTGAGACGCTAGGAGCGTGTATATGTGCCTTTAGATCGAGAGTTGAGACAATGGATCCTACAAGAGGCTCACACTTCACCTTACTCAGTGCACACCGGTGCGAGTAAGATGTATCAAGATATCAGACGCTCTTTCTGGTGGGGAGGTTTGAAGCCAGATGTGACGAGATATGTAGCTTAGGGTGCGACCTGTCAACAAGTCAAGATCGAGCATCATCGACCAGGAGGAGAGCTAGACCCACTTCCGTCCCTCAGTTGAAGTGGGAGGAAATCTCGATGGATATTTTTACCTGTTTGAGATCGAGTCGAGGTTTTGATGCTATCTGGGTCATAGTAGATCGATTGAAGAAGACCGCATGTTTCATTCCTATCAAGAAAACGTGGCAGGTAAGTCTTGGTAGAGGAGTTCACTAGACAAATAGTGAGACTTCATGGAGTACCTAGGACTATAGTCTTTCATAGAGACGGACGGTTCACCTCGAGATTTTGGCAGCAAGTTCATGTCGCCCTAGGTACGAGTCTACAGTTGATGACTACTTATCATCCTCTGACCGATGGTCAGTCGGAGCAGACCATCTGGACTTTGGAGGATATGTTGTGAGCTTGCGTATTAGATTGAGGACAGGTGTGGACATATCACCTTCCTTTAGTCGAGTTATTATATAACAACAATTAGCACGCGTCTATCAGGAGGCTCCTTATGAGGCCTTGTACAGGTAGAGATGTTGTACCCCACTATGTGGGGACGAGCCTAGTAGTGCTAGCAGTATAGCACCTGAGCAGATATAAGATGATATGGCTCGAGTAGCAGTGATCCAAGAGCGGATGTTAGAAACATAGAGTCGCCAAAAGTCTTATGCAGATAAGAGGCGCAAATATCTGGAGTTCAGAGTTGGAGCTCAGGTATGGTTGAGAGTATCCCCGACATGAGGCGTCAGACGTTTCAGCGTCAAGAGGAAGCTGAGTTCTAGATACATCGGACCTTTCAAGATTCTTGAGTCAGTTGGTGAGGTAACATACAGACTTGCGTTCCCACCAAGGCTTCAGGGTGTTCACCAAGTCTTCCATGTGTCTCAGCTACGGGAGTACGCACCAGACCCGAGACATATCATCAATAACGAGGATCTAGTGGTTGAGCCAGTTCACACGTTTGTTGAGCACCGATAACTGTCTTAGAACGTAGTACGAGATGCTTGCGTTCGAAGGACATACCGATGATGAAGATTCATTGGTCGATACGATGAGCAGATGAGGCAACTTGGGAGACAAAGGATAGTATTTAGAGGAAATATCCGGATTTTTATGCTAAGTTGGATGTACCTTTAGCATACTTGTAACGTTTTGGTTTAGTTTGTTAAGTTTTACGTACGCCTTAATGACGTTTTGAATTTTATGCCCCGAGTGGGAATAAATTAGCTGAGTACATTGTTTTTGTGTTGCTGTTGTATGACCTCTCTGGATATTGCAAGTTTCGGGACGAAACTTCTTTTTAGCAGGATCTAATGTAACAACCGATTTTTTGTTGTCACCGCCCCTACGGTGATAATGGCTTCCTAGTGGAAACTATGCCTGTCACCGCGGGTGCGGTGACAGTGAGCCGCCCCTGCGGGTTTGCCTCAGATCGCGAAGATCTTCTATCCTTTTCCGTTTCTATCTTGTTTCCTATCTTAGAAGATCCGGTTTTCTTATGTTTGGCCGACTTTCGTGGATCTTCTAAACCCTAGAACGTCATTCCTTCTATTTATTCAACTCTTTTCCATAAATTCCCTCTTTTCCTTCTTTTTCCCGTGTCTTGCATACGTTTCTTCAACCTTGAGAGCTGCAGCTGCTTGGCCGACTTTCGTGGATCTTCTATTTCACTTTCTTCTTTCGTTCTTCTTTTTCTTCTTCTACAAGGATGGAACATCCCGTAAAATTGTCATCCCGCATCATTTGAATGGGGATTTGTGATTGACTTATAAGGATGGGTTGCTACCCATGTCAATAAGAATTCTTCTTTTCCAGTGGTAGAGTGAGGACAAATAACTCTGGGTTAAGCGTGCTCTTGCGGGAGCAATTTCAAGATGGTTGACCTCCTCGGAAGTTTTCTGCGCGAGCATGGTTGGCATGCGGACAACGTCCCTAAGACCTCGGGTCTTACAAATGGTATCAGAGTTAACCCTGAGTTACGAGTGTGTTTGCCCTAGTAGGCAGTCACTCGGCTCGGTGGACGGTCCTTGGCCTGACGTGGACGTCATGAGTTTAAGTGGGGGAGATTGTAACATCCCGTAAAATTGTCATCCCCCATCATTTGAATGGCGATTTGTGATTGACTTATAAGGATGGGTTGCTACCCATGTCAACAAGAATTCTTCTTTTCCAGTCGTAGAGTGAGGACAAATAACTCTGGAGTTAAGCGTGCTCGTGCCGGAGCAATTTAAGGATGGATGACCTCCTGGGAAGTTTTTTGCGCGAGCATGGTTGGCATGGGGACAGCGTCCCTAAGACCTCGGGTCTTACAAAGGATCTGATCGATTCTTGATTCTTGTTGGTCGTTCCGTTGTTGAAATGTTGATGTTCACAGGCTCCCTTGGTTGAGTTTGTGACATGTGAGAGTGTTGAAAGAAGCAAGCCTTGGCCTTGTTGTGTTCCTTATTGTCGAGGGAGTGGATAATAGCTTCTGCACCGTTTCTGCCCCCGCGCCATTGTAGTTCTGCCCTGCGGGTTGCTTCCCATGCGCCTTGTCCAACCACCCATGCGGTTTCCTCTACAGTCGCTCTCGTCTTTGGTGAGCTGCTTCCTTCCTTGCTTTTCTCGTTCCTTGCCATGATTCTTATGGATGCCGTTGCCCCCCTGAGTGTGTTGTAAGACGAAGGTCGAGCCCTTAGCATGTGAAGATCTCTTAGAGATCATTGAGACTAGAAGTTATAGACTTCTAGCAACTGTTTTAGCTTTGATTCATGAGGCCTTGTTGAACAGGCTTTCCGTTCTTCTTTCCAAAGGAAATCTGAGTTGTTGTATGACCGTTTAAGTTACCTTCAAGTGAGGTAAGTCCCTTGGATTTACTTAGCTTCATTCCGTATATTAGTTTGAATGTATTGGCTCGTTTGCGTTGTTATTGTTGTTAACGGATAACCGAACTGGGATTGACATTGTTAACCGTATTTGGCCTAAGTGTATGATAACCGGGTGGTGACCACTTGTCTAGTTCTACAGGAGACTTGAGTGTGCTCTTGCGACCTAGGCCTGTAGGTAACGGATAGTACTGATCTATTCCTGTTGGTAGACGGAAGCGGAGGCGAGTTTCGAAAGGATTCTCATGTGACAAAAGAAGTTGAATTAGTAATGGATAAATTAATGAAAGATATCAACCGGTTGAGTGTGAGCATGCTATATATTTTTATTACCTTATGTGTGTTTGTGCCTTTACGTTCTTTCTGATATCTAGAATGTTAGGTAACGGTTTATAACGATGTTGTAGATGTCTTGCTGCATAGGGATGTTGCTGAGTGATCCGGACGGTGTGGTCAGCCGGGTTCCCGTATATTATAGGACGGGATTGGGTTTATGTTTATGTCGTTGCTTTTCCTTTAGTTTTATACTCAGTTGCGTGTCTTTTACGCTTTCCATTGTTTAAACCTTTGGTTTTATATTGAGTTTTGATTTTCATTTATATGTGTCTTGTTGTAAGATTTGGTGTATTGTTGATGCTTTGAAGTTCGGGACCCATTGTGAGGTCCTAGCCCGTAACTCTTTGAATTCCCTGAACTTGTGGTGTTACAGTTTTCACCATATAGGCTATATTGTAATATTAATGATGTATCCTAATCTATGTTTTAGTTTGAGCGAATAAATATAATAAAAAATAACATTTCTTTGTGATGGCTTGTAGTGAAAGTCAATAGTATTGAATATTGCATATTGTAGTTTTGGTCATCTCTGTACAACATTTGTCTCTCTTTCTAAAGGTATTTGTAGTAAAGGAAATAAAGCTACTTGTTCAGGCTCTATCAGTCTAGCTGGTATTTGACTTGAACATATATATGAATTGAAGGATGCTTTAAAGATGGATGAATTGGACTCCTGAGATATTATGATCAAATAATATATTGTTTCACACTGTCGTGATATATTTTACACGTTAAAATTTAAATGAAAGAATAAGTAAATTTATAAACAATAAATATAAAATTAGGATGAAATTTATAATTGGTTAAGTTTGAAAGATTTAAGGAGAGAACTTTTTAAGATTAGTGTATTTTGGTTATGTATACAGTGATTAGCTATCCCACTAGACATGCTTTAGCCTTTAGTAGGCATCAAGCAGCTCGTGCACTTTGATTATATCTTATACACACTATGCAAAAATTCAAAACAAACCAGGAAAGATATGGAAACGATGTTTACCTAATTGATTTGTAGATTCATCCAACAATAAAATTGTTTGGTTCATGAACAAGGATCGTGCTAACGCTATTCACATTCTCCAGCCACTAGAGAAATCTCATGTCTTATTATCATGTATTTCTATGGTAAATCCAAGACCGAACAAAATCTCAACAGCTCGTTGTTTTTGAATTGCACCGTCAACGGCTTCTAAACGCTCATAAAATGCGTTCTAAGACTTCACCTCCACCATGGTATGTGCATCAAGGGTTTGATGCATCTCAAGAAATTGATGATTGCTGATTTCCTAGGCTTCGGTTATTGTGCACCTCTGTCCATGCATCCCAAAAAGTAAAGTAAAAAAGAAAAAGTGTGAAATAAGCAAAGCTTATTGGTGGAAGATGTTGAAAGTCAAAGTGAAAGTGAAGTGATATCCTTTTCCCGGATTCTAGCACCACATTACCTTATATACATCCCTACCCTACACGTTTCTTGACCTTTATTTTGGGAAGCCCTTGAGACCTCGAGCTTGTTGGTTGACTTAGTGGTTTAAACTGGATTATGCTTGATTAATTTCGATAATTATGATTTATTATGCATTCTATAATTTTATGCAAAGATGAACAACTTTCTTATATTTATAAAATGTTTTAAACATGTTTTGATTTTAAATTCCATGAAGTATTCTCTTAGAGTGATCTATGATTGTAGCACACCATTAAAATGTTTTTGAAAGACTTTTTCATCGATCTTTATGACTTATAATCCATTCTATCTTGTATTTTATATGCGGAACTTGCTTGGGGACAAGCAAGGGCTAAGTATGCGGGAATCATCTACCCTATTTCGGATAGTAAGTGGGTTAGTCCCGTGCATGTGGTTCCTAAGAAGGGTGGGATGACCGTAGTAACCAATGAGAATAAAGAATTAATCCCGACTAGGACGGTTACGGGGTGGAGGATGTGTATTGATTATAGAAAACTAAATGTGGCCTCTAGGAAAGATCATTTCCCCCTTCCCTTCATTGACCAAATGCTAGAGAAGTTAGCTCAACATTTTCACTTTTGCTACTTAGATGGCTATAGTGGATTCTTCCAAATCCCTATCCACCCGGATGACCAAGAGAAAACCACATTTACATGTCCATGGGGTACTTTTGCATATAGGATGTCATTTGGGTTGTGTAATGCACCTGCCACCTTTCAAAGGTGTATGATGGCTATCTTTTCTGAGTACATTGAGAATATTATGGAAGTGTTTATGGAGGATTTTTCTGTTTATGGATCTTCCTTTGATGATTGCCTAGCTAATTTATCTTTTGTTTTGAAAAGATGTGAGGAGACTAATCTAGTCTTGAATTGGGAAAAATGCCACTTCATGGTAAGAGAAGGTATTGTGTTGGGAAACTTGGTGTCCAACCGAGGCATTGAGATTGATAGGGCTAAGATTGAGACGATAGAGAAGTTGCCACCACCTACCTCGGTAAAGGGGGTAAGGAGTTTTCTAGGGCATGCCGGTTTCTACCGGAGATTTATTAAAGATTTCTCTAAGATTTCTAAGCCTCTTACTAACCTACTAATGAAATATGTTGAGTTTGTTTTCTCCAAGGATTGCCTTGAGGCTTTTTGTAGGTTGAAGAATGCTTTGATCATGTGTGACGCGAGTGATGTAGTCGTTGGGGCTGTTTTGGGGCAAAGGAAAGATGGGCGCACACATGCCATTTATTATGCTAGCAAAACGCTAGATGATGCCCAACTCAATTATGCTACCACCGAGAAGGAGTTGCTAGCGGTTGTGTATGCATTTGAGAAGTTCCGCTCATATCTTGTTGGAGCGAAGGTCATTGTTTATACGGATCATGCTGCGATCCGTTATCTTCTTACAAATAAGGATGCCAAACCTAGGTTGATTCGGTGGATCCTTCTTCTTCAAGAGTTTGATTTGGAAATCCGGGACAAGAAGGGGTCCGAAAACTCTGTGGCGGACCACCTTAGTAGACTACCTCCATTGGAACTTGAGAGAGATGACATCCCGATTGATGACTCATTCCGGGATGAGCAATTGCAAATGGTGGAGGAATGCTTATTTCAAGTGTCTAGGGGAAGTGAGCCATGGTATGCCGACATTGTGAACTATCTTGTGTGTGAGGAAGTGCCTCCCGGTTTGTCATATGCCCAAAGGAAGAAGTTCTTCAAGGATGTGAGGCACTACTATTGGAGTGAGCCTCTTTTGTTCAAGAGAGGGCCGGATGGAGTCTTTAGGAGATGCATACCGGAGGATGAGGTGGAGAGTGTGATCCGCCATTGTCATTCCTTGCCATGTGGAGGCCATGCTAGCTCACACAAGACATGTGCTAAGGTGTTGCAATCGGGCTTCTTTTGGCCAAGTTTGCTCAAGGATGTGCAAAACTTTGTGGTAGCTTGTGATCCTTGCCAAAAGACAGGCAACATCTCAAGGAGGAATGAGATGCCCTTGAACAACATAAAAGAGGTGGAGATATTTGATGTGTGGGGTGTGGACTTCATGGGATCATTCCCCTCTTCATGTGGCAACCTCTACATCCTATTGGCGGTGGACTATGTTTCGAGATGGGTGGAGGCAATCGCCTCTCCCACAAATGATGCCAAGGTTGTGGCGCGGTTCTTCAACCGAGTGATCTTCCCTAGGTTTGGAACACCAAGGGTGATCATAAGTGATGGAGGGAAGCACTTCACCAATAGGAACTTCGGGACAGTTTTGGCTAAGTATGGGGTGACCCATAAGGTGGCAACACCTTACCATCCCCAAACAAGTGGCCAAGTGGAGATCTCCAACCGGGAGATAAAGGGAATTCTTGAGAAGACGATTTCAAGGACGAGAAAGGATTGGGCTATGAAGCTCGATGATGCTTTGTGGGCATATAGAACCGCTTTCAAGACACCAATTGGCACCACTCCCTACAAGCTAGTCTATGGCAAGTCTTGCCACCTTCCGGTAGAGATGGAGCATAGAGCATATTGGGCTATAAGGTGGCTAAATTTTGACCTCAAGGAAGCCGGAGAGAAGAGGTTGCTAGACATGAATGCTCTTGAGGAGATCCGGTTAGATGCTTATGAAAACGCCCGGATCTACAAGGAGAGGACCAAACGGTTGCATGACAAGCATCTTATCCCAAAGGAGTTGAGTGAAGGCGACCTCGTCCTTCTCTTCAACTCAAGGTTGCGGCTCTTCCCCGGAAAGCTAAAGTCGAGGTGGATCGGTCCTTATGTGGTGAAGAAGATATTTCCCCATGGAGCGGTTGGGATAGGAGGGGAGCATTGTGGAGATTTTAAGGTGAATGGGCACCGGTTGAAGAAGTATATCCCGGGAGCTCCGGTGGATATGATTGCCCCACTTCACCTAGAATGAGACGCCCCCGAGTTTGGTCAAGCTAATGACCTTAAAGAAGCGCTTGATGGGAGGCAACCCATTGGTAATCGTTTTTCCCTTTTCGTTTTTGTTTTTGTTTTTGATTTTTTTGTTTTTGTGTGTTTGGTGTGCTTTGTGTGTGTGCTAGAGTCTTGGTAGCATGGAAGCCTTGCATGGCATGTGAATGATGATGATGAATCCCTCATCAATTATGGGTGGAGCGGACGCAGAACTTGGACGGCTAGCGGTGCCTAGCGCGGGTCCTGACGCCATGATGAACATTTAGAGCTCTCTACCATTGTTGATAGGATCATCCACCATCAATTCACTTGAGTAATCCCAAATACCAAAGCAAGCCGTTTTTGCATTGTGAGAACCCTCTTTCACTCTTCTTTACTTGAATGCCACATTGGGGACAATGTGTTTCTAAGTATGGGGTGGGGTTTGCATGATCCTTTGCATGATTAGCATCTAGGATAGTTTAATATTGTCACATGATTTGCATTGTACATAAACATTTCGAAAAATCCAAAAAAAAAAATCAGAAAATTTTAAAAAATAAAAAAAATTTTAGTGCTTCTAAGCTTGGGATTGGCCCTTATGATTAGATTGTTGTGTGGATTGGCTATGGATGGCCTTATGTGTTCAATTGATGTATGCATATGTGGACTTGAAGTACTTATCTTGAATCCCATGAATGATTTGAGATCATGATGTTTGTCTTGATTGGATTGAGTATTGAAAGTCAAAATTACATGCTAGTTCTTACACATCATCTAGGAATGAATGAGGCAATTCATTTTTCTCTACTTCTCATCTTAATCATGATGTTTGAGCACCTCAATTGATATAAATTCAACCTCTTTTGACCCATCCGGGAATAGGAGCATGTTAGTGTGTTGAGTGTGTGAAAAGCAAGTGTGGGGTGAAGATGTTGATGAAAGAATGTTACGAATGAAATGCTGAAATTGTTGTGAAAGTGTAGACAAAAATATAGGTTTGGGGACGTTGATTTAAATGACGAGTAACTCGGCACCATTTACATAATCGGGTGTTTGTGCCTTGCCAAAGTCAAATAAACCGATAGTCCTAACGAGCTTTGGTATGTGTGCCCGGTGTGGATGCACCTCGAAAAATAGAAAAAGCCCGAGGACGGTTAATCACCAAGGTTTTGGCTTTTGTACACCAATGCCATTGTCTCAAAAATAAGTGAAAAAGAAAAGAAAACAAAGAAAAGATGGAGAAAATATACACTTGTGGGAAGATAAAAATGTGAAGTTGTGAAGTTAGTTCCATTCCAGGATTAGCATCACATAGCCTAGAAAAATTCCCACCTAATCACAACGTTTCTTGGCCTTTTATTTCACAAGCCCTTTTGACCTATTTGCATGTGTGTAAGACTTAGTGATCTAGATTGGATATGCTCATGATCATCTTGACTTCTTCATTTTTACATTTCATGCATGTTTTCGAGTTAAGTACAATTGTCTTTCCGTGCCTTCATTTATTTGATACATGAGTGCTTGTCCATTGCCATGAAACATGACTATGAAGGTGATCCAATATTAGAAGCACAACTCCAAAAAGATTTTGTCGTTTTTCTGCATGCATAAATCATGTCATCTCTTAGTCTATAGTTGGGACTCGCTCGGGGACGAGCAAACCTTAAGTATGGGGTATTTTTGATAACACGATTTATGGCTTAGGTTTAGGTAATCATTTAGATAGATTTTCCGCTCATTCATGCATGGTTTAGCACTAGTTCACGACGTTTGCACTCAATTCACGTATTTTGTCGAGATAGACGTCTACGCGGACTTTTGCATGCCTTGTAGGTATTTTGGGAGATTTAGGAGCATAATCGATACACTTGAGGATCGTTCCTCGAGATGACACACCCTCGGATTCATTAGGATGCAAGCTAGGAGCCAAGGAAGACTCATGGGACCTTGTTAACACATGACATGCACCAAATCGTCGCTTAATGATCCAAAACAAGCTGAGGCACCAAAACCACGGTCATTGGGAATTCCACAGCCATGGAATTGGACCGTGGTTTTTGCCAGACGGTTGTGACAGTTGTGCCACGATCTTTATGGCTGACTCTTGCAAATTTGTAGGATAAATAGGTGGTCCTGCAAGGCTGAAAGGGCATCCAATCACATCACTCTCACCACCATTTTCTCCCACACTCTCAACAAGAAGATTCTCTCAATTGGGAGCTTGGAAGGAAGCTACCATTGGAGGGGGAGAATAGCTCCATTGGAGAAGAAGAGTAGAAGACACCATTGTTAGCCTTTGATAGATTTTAGAGTGAAGATTATCGGAATCGTTTTCTATGGTTGTAAGGATCGATTAAACCTTCTTTTGAAGAGTTGTGAGTCTTTCTAATCTCATATTCAGCTTGGTTTTACTTTTTTCACTTGTTCATCTCTTTCTCTTCATTATCTTGCAAATGGAAGCCATGATTTTATGCTTGATGATTTCGGTTGTGATGATGTATGTTGTAGGCTAAATAGATGTGATTCTAGGGTAAGGAAAAGATGGTTATGGCTTGGACTATGATAGAATAGGCTTAAATGTATGCTTGGATGATTCGTTTGATTGAACCTAGTCACTTTTATAATCCACGGTTTGTTCTAGACAAACCACGGCCGTGGACCTAGATAACCACCCCGTGATTTTGATGAATTTGCTTGTAATGATAAATCCTAGTGTTAGGTTGTTAGATTGTTGAAATCCTAGTGTTTGTTGAGTTAAATCTATCCTAGGGTGACCTAGTGTTAGCAACTAAGTGTTAGAAGAGACCTACCCGGTGATTCTTGCTCTTAGATACCTAAGATGACAAACTCTAGGTAGTAGTGAGCCTCACAAGCCGCTATTGGACTGAGTGTGCTAGGATAGGTGTTTAGGACTTGCCTTTCCGAGACTTACCCGGTAAAGAGAGGTTAGATCCCTAGAATACCATCCGGTTTGTGTAGAATTCCTATCCTTAGGCTTTCTGAGACTTACCCAGTGATGAGACCTTAGGAACGGACTAGCGGACCATGAGACCTACCCGGTGATTGACCCCAATCTAGAAACACTCACTCCCAACATACTAAGGTTGATCCAAGGAATAATTTGATAGCTTTAGTCCTATGCCATAACCGGAATTTCCAACCCCTAGAATCCGTTTTTCTCTCTTTGATCTCATATCTAGTGTTTGTCTTGTTTGTTTGCGTTTATTTGCTAGATTGTTAGTTTGTTTTGCATTCTTATATCGTTATGATTCTTGATTGATCACCACACAAAACCAATCCAAAAATATTGAGATTTTCATTTATTTGTTTCCTTCTCTTTTCTTAGTCTAGATCAATACTATCCTTAGTCACTATTTGACTCGATTTCACTTCAGTCTTTGTGTTCGACCTCGGAATACTATCCCTACTATAAACGTCCCGTACACTGCGGGTTTGCTAGGAGTTAGGATAAGTATATCGAGTTATAAATTTAAAGCTTTTGCGTGTCACGTTCTTAGCGTAACAATGATGATAGGGATGGTGGAGTTCATATGGATACAGGTACTGATACTGCTGGGACGAGCGCGCCGGTCATTGACTTAGACGATGACAAGACCGAGACCGTGCCGGTTGCATCACCAGTACGCCATGCTAGGCGTAGGGTACACCGACAGAGAGATCCAGAGGCTCACCGTCGGATCGATGATCTGACGGATCAGATGATAGACTCCTATGCTGCCCTTACTGTGGACATCCATGAGAGATTTGCTGACCGGCGCCGAGAGATCGACCGCTGGACTCATCAGATGCTAGAGGGCCAGCACTATCAGCGCCGGATGATGGAGATCCAGTTTCAGCAAACTGTGGGTTATCCATTTGACCCATCCCAGTATCCGTACGCACCACCACCACCACCACCGGATCGTGATCGTTGAGAGCTTGCAGGATTTTCTTTCTTTATTTATTATGCAGCTCAGCTATTGTCCGGTGAGTACTTTATTTCTTTAGACTTATTCTGACCCACTGGGACAGTGTGTCCCAAGTATGGGGTGTTTATGTATTTTATGACTTATGTGATGTATGACTCGACATTATCGGATATTTATGCTTTATTTTGCTCTATGTGTTATTTGATTGAGAAAACGTCAAAAACTGGACAGAAAAAAAAAATTTGACCTCGACCGGGGCAGTTCTGGCCAAACGAGGTACTTCACCTTTGTTGACTTAGAACGCCTCGACCGAGGTGGTTTAATTGAGAATTTTCGAAACGATTTGTGCTTTTTATCTAGATATGATCTCAGTGAAGATCTTGTTTGCTGACTGGTTTTGAAATCTTTATATGTTCTAAAGGTTTTATGATATGTTTAAGTTTCTAAATGCTTTGTTTTTTGGCATGTTTAATACTTTGTTTTTATCCAAATTATGTTGAATTTGAAGGTTGACACCGCAAGATAAGTTCTCTCACTTTCTTCCTGGAAAGATCAAGGCAATTCATTCGTCTTTCTTCTTCTTCTTGATCATGCTTAGCCCCTCATATACATTTTTGCCTCCCTTTACCTATCCGGGAATTTGGAAGAAAGCAAAGTGGTGAAAGCAAGTGAAGTAAAAGTTAAGAAGTTGGCTGGAAGTGAAAGTGTTAGAAAACAATAAATAGGTTTGGGGAAGTCAATCATGATAATGAGTAACTCGGCACCATTCACATAGCCGGGTGTTTGTGTCTTGTCAAAGTCGGATTGAGCGATATTCCTAACGGGTCATGGTATGTGCATCAAGGGTTTGATGCATCTCAAGAAATTGATGATTGCTGATTTCCTAGGCTTCGGATATTGTGCACCTCTGTCCATGCATCCCAAAAAGTAAAGTAAAAAAGAAAAAGTGTGAAATAAGCAAAGCTTATTGGTGGAAGATGTTGAAAGTCAAAGTGAAAGTGAAGTGATATCCTTTTCCCAGATTCTAGCACCACATTACCTTATATACATCCCTACCCTACACGTTTCTTGACCTTTGTTTTGGGAAGCCCTTGAGACCTCGAGCTTGTTGATTGACTTAGTGGTTTAAACTGGATTATGCATGATTAATTTCGATAATTATGATTTATTATGCATTCTATAATTTTATGCAAAGATGAACAACTTTCTTATATTTATAAAATGTTTTAAACATGTTTTGATTTTAAATTCCATGAAGTATTCTCTTAGAGTGATCTATGAATGTAGCACACCATTAAAATGTTTTTGAAAGACTTTTTCATTGATCTTTATGACTTATAATCCATTCTATCTTGTATTTTATATGCGGAACTTGCTTGGGGACAAGCAAGGGCTAAGTATGGGGTATTTTGATAACATGAATTATTGTCTATATTTTGGGGCCTGTTTAGACGTTTTATCTTCAATAATCTGCATGTTTGTATATATGTTATGTGATTATATTGTCATTTCATCTACCTTTACGGGAATCGAGGTCTACACCTAGTTTTGTTGTAATCGTAGGTAAAATGGCACAATTTGGACTAAAAAGGAGCAAAAGGAGCTATGGAGTCATTGGAGCTACATTCAGGAACTTAAGGACTAACCCAGGAATCATGAAATTGGATTAAAGATTCACTTTGGACCAGATTTGAGAGATTTCACATTCAGTTGCGATTCACCTCGGTTGACTACAAAGTCACCTCGACCGAGGTGATCCAGAGGAGCCAACTCGACCGAGGCGAACACTTGGGACGCGGCGAGAATATTTTATTCTTGGCTGAGATCTTTTATCTTTGGAAAGAAGATCTTATATTTTTGGGCTGGATTCCTGGAAGGAAGAAGATAAGTTAGACCATATATTTTACCTATTTTTATGGGAAGAGATCTTTCTAAGATATCTTATCTTTGGAGAGTAATTTTCCTATAAAAAGGGTCGGATTTCCCACAAATCCAGATCCCGCATACAGCCGGACATCCGCTATCACTCGGAACAGCCTGCATACATCTGAATACACCGCTGCAGCCATACTCCAGTTGGGAGATTTGAAGAACCTTTTTGAAGGTTGAAGGAAGAAAGTCTATAGCTTTTATAGCTTTTTGAAGGGTTTTTGTAAGATCATCTTAGATTCCCTTCTTTGTTGATTGTCTTGTTGGATTTCTATCCAAGGAACGCTTGTTGGTTTTATAATTGATTCAGTAATTGAAGCCTTTCTCTTAAGGTTTTCTTGTTCAATTATTCTCTTTCTTCCCATATATTTGATTAATACTTTCATGATGATGAGTGGCTAATATCTTTGTGTGATTCTAGGGTGATTGGCTGAAGGTTGTAGGAAAAACAATGATAGAATAATCTTAATCACAGTAGGACCCTGAAAGTTCGAGTCTTTACCTTAACCCTAAGCATCTCGCTCAGTCAATGAACATCTCGGCCGGGGTGGAATTTGGTTGACCGAGGTGACTTATCTGATCCGAAACTGAGAGTTAAGTGTTAGAGTTTGCCAAATCCTATTCTTATTACACCTTTCCTGGTTCAATGCAAGCCTAGGATGAGACTTACCCGGTAATTTCTTTATTTGTTTACCTAAGATCATAAGTATAGGTAATAAAGGTTTATCCTTTATTGGGGTTTGAGTATGCTTTCATCCCATCTCTGTGAGTTAGCCTTAGACTTACCCGGTAAAGGTTGATTCTATTCCCTTAGGTGGTGTGTTAGTTTGAGGTTATAGTTCTTTACTTTAATTCCTTGAGACTTACCCGGTAATAGGAGTTACGGTTTGGGATTAGTGAGTAGTGAGACTTACCCGGTGATCTATTCCACTTTAGTAATACCTTCCCTATGCAAAAATCTTAGCTTTGTCCGCTTATCTTTAGATCTTGAGTTGGAACCACAACTAGATACTTTAATCCCTAGAATTGCATATTTCCTTTATTGACTTTTTATCATCTTTGATTGTTTTAATTGCTTTGTGGTTAGTAATTGCTAAAGCTTACCTATTCCGACTTTGTTTCACTATGTCCCTGTGATCGACCCCTGGAATTCCTTGCTTTTTACTACGATTAACCCGTGCACTGCGGGTTCGCATCCTTGTTTTAAGCTTACATCTAGGGTTATAAATTTAAAGCTTGCACACACCGTTTGGAGCGAACAATCGGGGTCGGATTGAAATTCAATTCAAAAATTAAAAAATTTCCTAAGATAAAAGGTGTAGACATGCCGAAACGTTTGGTTTTTTTGTTCCCCCTCTATAACATATAATAGTCGCCTGTAACTTAAATTCATTTTGTTTATAGGTATTTATCCATTCGATTTTTTAAACGACAATGTTAGATGCACTCTACTATATGTAAACAAGAAATAACACCCAACACATAGCAAACCGTCTCCATAAACGAAAACAACGCAAAGGGTCTACAATGTACCATTACTTGTGTTCCAGGCAAATATGCACCAACATTGATCCAAACGCGCGCACTTTGCGCGCTCGGCTTTAACAAGTATATATTATATATATATATGAAGAGGAATGATTGTTTTCTACCCAAATGAATCTTTTTTGGGTAAGTAAAATATCTTTACCATGAAGTTTAATATATTTGTGTACATGGGCCTAGAATCACATTCGTTAAATAGCTAACATGTTTGTATACATTATAGTATCGTGTCAATCTTAACTAAAATGATTTTTACCATATCTTATATTATAGTTGTGTATATGGCCAAAAAACACTTTTTTTAAGAATGAAACATCAATATTTTCCACGTACAAATGATACGTATCTAATATAAATTAAGTTTTTTACTAAAATTATTTTTTGGAAGTTTTAGTTCATTATTTATAATACATTCGCTTTCATAAACACTTATGAGCATTATAAGGAAAATAATTGAAACATTTTCATTGAATTATATATGTATGCATATGAATACATTTTATAATATTTAATAGTTTTCTTGGTTCGAAAATTTATCTTCGTAGTTAAAATCATTTTTACGGTCAACATGATAGATTTGTGTGAAGAAAAAACAGTTTACATGTTTAAAAATATTTAATAAAACAACAATATCTTTTTTGTTGAAATAATATTTATATTGTCAAAAATATTGGAACTCATATTTGTAAGTATTGTTGGTGATTATTCCACGTATATTTCCAATAGGTGATTAGAACTGAAATACTAGTCTCAAATCTCGCAAATACTTACAAGACCCGATTGTAGCAAGAAGTTTAGGATCAAACTCAAGAAAGACAATATTTTTATTTGATTGATTATTGATGAAACAACTAAAATAATTTACGAAAACACCAAACACAAAAAATAACAAACCAAAAAGCAATTGAGAAGAGAAACACATAGCGGTTAATCAATCAGTAGGATAGTGGCAAATCGACTTAGGTAGAAAACTCATAAGTAATAGTAGCAGTATGAGTGAGGAAATATTTTTTATTGCGTGATTTAGTCTCACGGACTTCGAAAGTACCACATTACGATGAAATTATCTACGATTAAAAAAATAGTGTCACGACCAAGAAGACCACAACACACATATAGAGCTCAATTACTAAATTGAACGCATAATTTAAATCATGTTATACGGGAGACAATTTCACCGAGTATTCTTTGTTTTTGTAAGAAAACTTTGGTACTCGGCTCGGTGCATCATCGTTGCCGTGGTGAAAAGGTCCTGTTGGTGGATTTGGTCTCGGTGGTAAAGTACCTTCGCTTGGCCCAAAAGGTGGAGATGGGGCCCTCGGTAATTTTGGGTATACAATGAAATCTAAATCATTTGATAGTTTTGGTGGTCGTGTTGGTGGATCACGATCTTCATTGCCTAATGACCCAGAGTGCAGAATTTGTCCGCTTGCTATAGATGAAAATGAAACGGGGTATTTCTCTTTTACTTCATATGGCCTTCCTTCGATAATACAAAATAAAGCAAAGTGAAAGAACAACACGAGTATTACTTTAGTGTACGTCATTTTATTCTTGAAATGACAATGTTTCTTTCTTATGAATCATAGAGAACAACTATATATATATATATATATACACACACACACGTGAAGAACAGGGATTGTTTTCTTCACAAATGAATCTTTTTATTTTGGAAAGTAAAGTATTTTTACCATGCATTTTAATATGTTTGTGTGCATGGGCTTATAACCACATTCGTTAACTATATAACATGTCTATAAACAAAATAGTATTGTGTCAATCTTAACTAAAATGATTTTTACTATTTATTATTATATTACTGTGTAGATGGCCAAGAACCACATTTGTTAACTAAATAACATGTCTGTATACATAATAGTACTGTGTCAATCTTAAGTACAATAATTTTTACCATATATTATAATATACTTGTGTACATGGGCCAAGAACCACATTCGTTAACTAAATAAGATGTTTGTATACATAATAGTATTGTGTCAATCTTAACTTAAATGATTTTACCATATATTATTATATAGTTGTGTACATGGCCATGAACCATATTCGTTAGCTGAATAACATGTATGTATACATAATAGTATTATTTTAACCTTACCCAAAAATGATTTTTACCATATTTTAAATATAGTTGTGTACATGACCAAGAACCATCTTTTTTAGTAATGTAACATCAATATTTTCCATGTACGAAAGATACTTATCTAATTAAAATTAAGTTTTTGACTTAATTTATTTTTTAACAAGTTAGAAGACTTGTGTAAGGTTAGAGAAGTGAGGGTTAAGGTAAGCTCTTTGTAATACAAGAAAATTTAATTTCCAGTAAATCCCGAGTCAACTTAAACCTTGCCATCTTATGTGAAGAGTTAAACACATAAAATGCTTTTATCAACTTCTATAATTTTATGTCAAGCCTCAATCTTCTTACATAATCCTTAGTTTTATAAATCAATACATTTTATTATTTTATGTGAAATTTTTACACACATAAAATATATCTATCTTCCTAAGAGTTTAATTCATGCAAGACTAAAGGTCATGGGCTATTTTTTTTGAGAACACTCAACAAGGCCTTCCGGGCCCGTTAAGAGAAGAAGCAATTACGTTACTTCTCAGCCTCCTTCCCTCTTGCCCTAGTCCAGCTTTCACGTAAACCTTGCCCTAGTTCGGCCTTCTTTCCTTTACACAAGAATCGGCGTGGCTACTCCCTCCTGTTCATCTCGTTCGTCCTCCATGGCTGCCACCAACTCCTCTACCATGGACCGTCGCCAACGAAGCCTTCTCCTGTGCCAGACCTCCCAGGGGTGGCAGCAATAGCACAGGTGAAGCCTTCTCTTGCACCAGACGAGGAAGAAGATGGCTCGTGAAGCCTTCTCTTGCAGCAGAACTCTCCGGACCGCGAGGGCGGTAGCGTCAAGCCGCAGGGGTGGCAGCAGGAGCGCAGGTGCGGAGTCCCTAGTCCGTAGGTGCGAGTGGCCTTCGAGCCGCTGGTGCGCCTCCCTCTGACCGCGAGCGCTTCCCAAAGACAGTGGGCTTGTTCCGTTCATCTTCCTCGTGTGTGCGAGCAGGTTGAGCCCGACTAGTTAGGTAAGCCTTCACCCTCCTCTCTTCCGTACCCTCTGTATATATATATGTGCTGATGTGCGCCCGTTTGTATCTCGGAACCCGGCATAACAACCCTAGAAGATGGCTAGTGGAGATGCTTCGTTTTCTGGGTTGTAAAGTGATGAAGAGCTAACTTCGGGTCCAAATTTAGGTATAAAAGACTTATCCATTTTGGATGAAATTTTTATAGAGTTTCGGTACCAGGGGTAAAATGTTCATTTACCCGTATAAGGGTATTTTAGTAATTTCTTTATGATCGATTATATATCTTAGAATTTGGAAACTTCTAAGAAAGTGAGATACATTATTGATCCACTTGGCTTGTATAATAGGCGATGGAGTATTCTACGGTTGCTGACCGAATTGAGATTTAGACAGTCGAGATTGATTCAGGTAAGCCTTTGCGCTTACTTAGCTAGCTTCTAGATGTTAGTGTGAATAATGGTAGTGTTGTGTGAATAATGTGTTTATAGTTTTACTTAGTAGTAATTATCTACCGACCTATACATTGGCCTAAGAGTAACGGGCGGTGACATTCTGCTCAGTTAGCCTGCGGGCGCTGGGGGTTTCTTTAGGGACTAGTCGACACTTGGTTTGTGGTGATGCTACCGGCAAAGGTAAGCTAGACCTACACCAGGTTGTATAAGGAAAGGAGGCGAGAACTCTTAAGATTTCTCGTTAAGAAGAGATATTTGTGAATGTGGATTTACGAGGTAGCTTTACCGACGCCTTGGAGGATTTCCTCCAATAGGCAACGACAACATTCTTGGATGAACTAAAGGTATAAAGAGAACCATGTTAGAGATTTCGTAATGGCTGGTTCAGATCAAACTCCGGTCAAGTGAAAGAGTTTGGATCCATGTTAGAAGAATTAAAAAAGTGAACGGGAGAGGGTGTCTTCTAATTGTTATTGTATTTCCTTAAGGCAAGTAAAGAAGGTTCTTGATACTTCATCAAGATAGGACTTATGGTGTAATTGGGAGAAAGAGCTTTTGGGACAATCACTTTGGACTCACACAAAATGTCCTTAAGATTGATGGATGAAAACAGAACTATCAGAGTAGCGCAGTGGAAGCATGGTGGGTCCTAACCCCCAGAGTGGGAAGTTGAAAGGTACAGAAAAACGACGTGTCGAGTTTAAAATTATAGTTTGTGAGATGCATTTGTTTGGAAAGAACATGAGATAGGTTACACGGAGTGATTGGAAATATTGTATGGGAATATAGAGGTTATAGAAAAAGAGTGTTACCCTATTATGGATCCGAGTGAAGAATGACGGCTTCGTTACATGTTGCTAGACAAGTGGTTTTGACTTCTATACTAATGGAGTACTCTAGAGTGAGTTTTCTTGATGGATTAGTAGAAGAATTAACGATGTAATAAAAGTATTGTGTAGGGTTTACCCTAGGAAGCTCAAAGTGAGTAACTACCCTACTGATTCGGAAGACATATAAGGAAAGAAGCAGCAGGAGTATACTTGCAACTCAATAATCGCACATAGAGAAAGCATAATCTTTAGTAAAGTTTACGTGTAATGTTATATCGGAATGGATAAGAGTTGCGTTTCGAGTTAGAGAAATATTATCGGTCTGATAGACGTGATGGATAAAAGAGTGCAATGTTGATGGTGTGTTAATATTTATTGAGTGGATATGATCAAACGACGGTGATGTAAGATCATCTTGTCTAGTATCATCATTCTGGACATATCCTATGCCACTTAAGATCTTGGAAACTAGGTAAGATGCTTGAGTTGAGTCACTAATATATTAAAGATCTATAAAAATTGGGTGACGTCAATGAAATGCTTAGAAGGACTACCGGACTTTTAATTGTTGAGTTATATCAAATTTAAGACGCAAAAAGGAAGTAGGTGATAAATCATTAACGGAGGAAAGACCCGACCGAATCACAATAAGGAAACGTGACCGAACAAGTTGTATAACAAAGAGCATTAGGCACTTAGTAAAGTGCCGGTAGATGTCTAAGAACTTTGTTTCAGAGGTGATAGTTGAGATCTTCCGAAATGTCAGAAGTGAGTGTATTACAAAGAGCATTACGCTTTCCTTTGTTTAAACATTTGGTTTTATATTGAGATTTGGTTTTCATTTGTTGTGCCTTGTTGTAAGATTCGTAGTGTCAATTACTACTCTGAGGGTCGGGACCCATTGTGAGGTCTTAGCCCATAACGCTTTGAGTTCCCAGAACTTGGGGTATTACAATATGGTATCAGAGCTCTAGGTTGGAAACAATGGAAATCAAAATCTTCTAAAGGTCGGATAGAAAAATAAATAAAACCCGCAAGGGGTCTACGTGTTCAAAAGGGGTTTTTTCTTTAAACTGGTCGGTCTGGGATAGATGTACGGGCGACCACCACTACCTCCGCGGATCTCAGCAGTGTAGTGTTCTTTTGTCTTGGCCTTTATGTGCTTTTTCTGGATTTCTGCTTTAGCTGTAGCGTGGCCTTATATATGGTCTTATATATCTATCCTTATAGTAGATGGCAAATGCTATAGCTACTTCTGCTATAGGGCGAGGAAGAAGTGGACAACCCCTTACACCTACACTCCGTGGACGAGGATGTGCAGAAGGACCTCCGCTAGCTAAAGGTCAGGGTCAAGCCCCAGTTGCTGACCCGCCAATTATTGAGGCGTTCGCTGAAGACGTTGCTAAGAGCGTTTTTCCTGACGCAAGGAATGGGACTGATGCCAAGTCCCACACGTAGAGAGTACAAACGACAAAGTCCGGTCAGGTGTACAACAGAGTGTTGGCATATCGCGACTATATCTAGAGAGTTAAAGAGGCTATCAGGATCGGAGGACCCACCCCAACACAACCAATACCCGTGAGAGCAACAGAGGTTTCATTGAGAGTGATGCAGGTGGTTGTTGCATGTTACACTAGAAATATAGCACGAAAAAGTCTTAAATTTATAATTCGATATATTTTTCTTAACTCCTAGCAAACCCACAGTGTATGGGTCGTTTCGTAGCAAGGATAGTATTCCGAGGTCGAACACAAAGACTAAGGTAAAATCGAATCAAATAAATGACTAAGGATAGTGTAAGTCTAGTTTAAGAAAAGAGAAGGAAACAAAGAAAAGAAAATCAAGATATTTTTTGGTTGGTTTTGTGGTGATCAATCAAGATCACAATTGATGCAAGATTATAAAACGATTTAACAAAATAAGCTAGCAACACAAACAAGCAAAACAAACACGAGATATGTGATCAAAGAGAGAAAAACGGATTCTAGGGGTTAGGAGTTCCGGTTATGGCATTAGACTCAAGCCTCTAATCAACATTGGACTAGCTATGGTATGTTGGGAAGGAATGTTTCTCAAATGGGGTCAATCACCGGGTAGGTCTCATGATCCACTAATCCCGCAACTAAGGTCCTATCACCGGGTAAGTCTCTAGGAGCCTAAGGTTGGGAAATCTACACAAACAGGATTGCTATCTAGGGATCTAACCTCTCCTTACCGGGTAAGTCTTGGGAAGGTAAGTCCTAAACATCAATCCTAGCACACTCAGTCCAATAGCGGCTTATGAGGCTCACTACTACCTAGAGTTCATCATCTTCGGTATCTAAGAGCAAGAATCACCGGGTAGGTCTCTTTCCTCACTTAGTTTGCTAGCATTAGGTCACCCTAGGCTAGATTAAGCTTAACAAACACTAGGATTTCAACAATCTAACATCCTAACATTCAGATTTATCAATATAAGCATGAGAGAAGGAAACCACGGGCAGATCATCAAAACCACGGCCGTGGTTGTGTAAGAACAGACCGTGATTTGTAACAGCAATTAAGTACGAGCAAGCAAGTCATCCAAAGATACGTTTAAGTCTATTCTATCACAGTCCAAGCCATAACCATCATTCCTTTACCCTAGAATCTCAACTACTTAGCCAACAACAAGCATTTTAACAATCAAACTCAACAAGCATACATTCATGGCTTCCATAGCAAGAAAATGAGATGAAAGAGAAATGAAACAAGTAGAACAAGAAAACCAAGCTGAATAAATGTTAACAAAGACTTACAATCCTTCAAAGGAAGGTTCAAATCGTTCCTTACAAAGCCTTGCAAATGTCTTCAACAAGTTCACTAAAAAATCACTCAAAAACTCGAAAAACTCTAAGACTAATGTTCTTCTTCTTCTTCTCCCAAGTGAGAATGTTTTTGCTCCCCTCCAAGAGTAGCCTCCAATGGAATGTTGTAGAATGAGAGAGTGTGGGAGAGGATCCTCAGCATCAGCCTGGAAGGACCACTTATATCCTCCATCAAGGGCAAGAGTCGGTTATGGAGATCGTGAGACAGCTGTCACAACTGTTCAGAGAGAATCACGGCCCAATTCCAAGGGCGTGGAAGTGCCACTGACCATGGTTTTGGTGGTTCAGCTGTCTTTTGATCGTTGAGCCATGAGTTGGTGCAAGGCATGCACCGACAAGGTCCTATGTGTTCTCCTTAGCTCCTAGCTTGCTTCTTAATGAGTCCGGAAGTGTATCATCGCGAGGAATGATTCTCGAATGTATCGATTAAGCTCCAAAAGCTCCCCAAAATGCCTACAAAACCGACAATAGTGCGTGTAGACGTCTATCTCGACAATATTCATGAATTGTACGTAAACGTCATGAACTAATGCCACACTATGCATGAATAGCGGGAAAAACTATCTAAATGGATGCCTAAACTAGCGTTATAAATTGTGTTATCAAAATACCCCATACTTAAGGTTTGCTCGTCCCCGAGCAAGACTGAACTATAGACTAAGAGATGACATGATTTATGCATGCAGATAAAAATAACAAAATCTTTTTGAAATTGTGCTTCTAACATTGGATCACCTTCATAGTCATGTTTATGGCAATGGACAAGCAATCATGCATCAAACGAATGAAGTGTTAGCATGAAATATTGTGATATTTTAGGCACGTTTTCTAAGTGTTTTTGATTCGTATTGATAGTCTTTGATTTAGCATTGTTGCATTTGTGAGCTAGTTTGCCTATATTGTCGATATGGATGTCTACACTAGCTTTATGTTGATTATAGGTGATTGAGAGCCATTTCCGAACGAAATCGAGCAAAGATGAGTTGATTGAGTGTGTCCATGGATTGAGGACATTTTTAGGAGCAAAATGAGTGTCAACTTCAAGAATGCACGGGGCTAGGGAAGAATCACGTTCTTACCCTAAACCACGCTCTAAAATACGGCCATACTACAAACCACGTTCAGTTCCACGGCCGTGGAACCCTGCAGGAGAAGCGTGATTCATTCCAGGAGCTTTTACGGTCGTGAAATCCATGGTTCAAACCGTGTTGATTCCCACGCTCTAAATTACGGTCGTGGAACCTTCCACGACCGTGATCTTGGCGATCTTTTTCGCCACATTTTGAAGCCACGATCTTTTGAAGATTGGGCCAGGCCGATATTTTATCTTGCCCTATAAAAAGGCGGACGAAGGGAGATTCCGTCATCCTCGCTTATCCCCGCTTAGACTCACTGTGCGACCTCACTTTGGAGTTACGCTTGCACCTTCACTTTGGAGATTTTGGCGGTTCTTGCAAAAGATTTATTTTGCCCTTTCCTTAGAGTTGCCCTAATCTCGCACTTTTGGTGGAGATTGCTGTGGAGATTTCCGGATTGACGGAAGATTGAAGTTTTTGGAATATTGTTCCAAGAAGAATTCTCTTCTTGTTTAGGTTTGATTTAGAAGACGGATTGACATCCCGTTCTTCCTTCTTTCCTAAGATTGTGTTTGTTTGCCTTATTCTGAATCTATTGACAATATTCATTCTTGA
Organism: Fagopyrum homotropicum; assembly: GCA_033239125.1. Lineage (NCBI taxonomy): Eukaryota > Viridiplantae > Streptophyta > Magnoliopsida > Caryophyllales > Polygonaceae > Fagopyrum > Fagopyrum homotropicum. The sequence goes on along the minus strand of BSWB01000002.1, from coordinate 54,810,158 downwards.
TTGTGACATTGAGATTGGTTTGAAGTTTATTGAAAGTTTTCGGAAGTTTTCATCTTTCAATCTTTTAATCTTTGAATTTGATATCATAATGATGATTGTTGGCTAAAAACCCTTAACAATTCTAAGGTGAAGGGTTGATAGTTGTGGCTTATATGATGATAGATCGATCGTAAACAGATTAGACCCTGAGAGTTAGAGAGAATCGTCGACGAACCCTAAATCGTCGACGAACCCTTAACAATTCTAAGGTGAAGGGTTGATAGTTGTGGCGAACAAGTTTTTGGCGCCGTTGCCGGGGATTTGGTTTAGGCCGAATTCGGTTATCGGTTGTCAAGCTTGGGAGCTTTGCTCTCGTTATTTCATATTTCTTTGAGTGCATGCGCAGGTCTAGGAACACCGAAGACCTCTTACCTCTTGATCAAGAGCTTGAGAGGACTTTTAGGCAAAAGCGCAAGGAAAAGAAGATGGCTGAAGAACACGAACGTGATCTTCAAGCGGAGTTGGCGGAGAAGGAAGCTCAACTCCAATGGAATGAGAACCTCCGCCGGGATGAAATAGATCGTCATCAATCTCAAGTTAACAATATGCAGGATATGATTTTCCAAATGAGGATAGAACTAAGCGACCTTAAAAATAAGGGAAGCAAGAAATCCTCAAGAAGAGCATCAAGATCTACAAGAAGAAGTCACTCATCCGCTGATGATAGTGATTCTTCCATGCCACCGCTAGAGGAGATTGATCCCACGATCAATGTGAATCCTTTCCATCCACGAGGAGCTGCTAATCGCCGCATTCCGCCTAGGAATGCGAGGATCGAACGTGGTGATGAAGAGCCAAGAACTCTTGGCCAGCGGATGGATCGAACACAACAACCGCGCCGTTTGGGCGTGAATTTCGATGCTGAAGATGTGCAAGGGTTTAGCTTCAACCCTCAAGTTATTACTCTTGTTCGCCAAAACCAATTTGGCGGGACAAGCGCTGAATCTCCACACAAACACTTGCAAAACTTTGAGTGTATGATGGAGACAATGAGACCGAAGAGTGCTACTACCAACAACTATAAGCTCAAGCTCTTCTTCTTCTCCTTAAAGGGGAAAGCGTTGTCTTGGTACCAAGCTCTTCCTAGGGGGAAACTAGACACGTGGGAAGACCTTTCCGCGGAGTTCCTCACCAAATTCTTTCCGCCATCCAAAACGGCGGAACTTAGAGGTAAGATCAATGCATTTTCCATGAGATCTAACGAAAGTTTGTTTCAATCATGGGAAAGGTTTCAGGACTTGTTATTGGATTGCCCTCATCATGGCATATCCAAGCTTGCATTGCTGGAAATTTACTACAAGGGGCTGGATGCGGGGACGCAATTCAACCTCCAATCCCTCTCATGTGGAACATTCATGGACATGAGAGAAGATGACGCTTGGGAATTCATTGAGAAGCAAGCAAGGGTCATAGAGAAGTATTCCCACCGGAAAGTGGAGGGAAATCGTGTGGAGCAAGGAGCAAAGCTCACACATGAAGCTCAAAATCAGATTTTCTCCCTCAACAATGAGATCAAAGAGTTGAAGGAGGCTATCAAGACCAACTTCCCAAAGCAACAAGGGAAGGATGTTGGCTATTTGGGCAACAACAATGGCGGTGATAACACCAACCGCAACAACAACAACAATAACCGGAACAACAACCGGAATAACAATTGGAATGGAAACAACAACAACCGGAACAACAATTGGAACAACAATATGGGTTCAAACAACAACAATTGGCGCTCCAATCAACAAAATTCCGGTAACTCTTATCCTTCCAATTCTAATTCATTAACTCCACCTTCCTCTTCCTCTACTCCTTTGAAAAGCCAGGGGCAATCATCTAATGGAGGAAACACTTTGGGGAAGGAGAAGCCCGATACCATGTTGGAAACGATTTTGGGAAAGTTACAAGGGCTGGAGAACCGCATCATTAAGGTTGATGATCAAATTTCCAAGGTTGATAAAGCTCAAAAGGTTTTAGAAAACCAAATGTTCAGCCATGCGGAGGAAGTTCCTAGGAATCAAGGAAAACTTCCAGGAAAGACGGAGGACAACCCTAAGGGAAGGGTAATGGCAATTACAACCAGGAGCGGAGTGACTACCACCGATCCGCAACCTAAGTTCGTTGAAGTCCCCGTAGAGAAAGACAAAGAGAAGGGGAAGGAGAAGGAAGATGTCTACATTCCTCCTCCAGCTTACAAACCCCCCCTACCATTTCCTCAATCTAGAGCGAGAGCGCGCCTAGATAAACAGTTTGGTAAGTTTATAGAACTCATGAGCAAGCTGCATATTAATATACCATTTATTGATGCTATTGTAGGTATGCCGGCTTATGGCAAGTTCTTGAAGGAGCTCCTCTCCAACAAGAGGAAACTAGAAGACTTCGGAGAGGTTAAGATGAGTTCGGATTCTTCGGATCTCATCAAGACCATGAAGGAGAAAATGCCCCCAAAGCTAAAGGATCCGGGGTCATTTTGCATTCCCATAGGAGTGGGAGATGTCACATACGATGCGTTATGTGACTTAGGAGCAAGTGTGAGCATCATACCACTTGCATTATGCAGGAAGATCGGTTTAGGCGACCCTAAACCGGTAAAGATGACGTTGTACATGGCGGATCGATCCATCACTCGCCCCGTCGGTATTGTAGAAGACGTCCCGGTCAAGCTAGGTAAATTCTTTGTTCCCATTGATTTTGTCGTGCTTGATATTCCTGCAGATAGTCCGGTCCCGATCATACTCGGAAGACCGTTTCTTGCAACTTCCGGCTGCATAGTCGATTGCAAGAATGGGAGACTCGCTTTTGATATAGGAGAAGAGAAAGTAGACTTCGTTCTTTCCACTCTAGTGAAGGAGCCAATCTTTGATGAGGATATTTTCGATATCCAAGATGAAGAAGGTTTGTCTAGGGAGGAGGTAAGTGCGATTCTCTTTAACGATCCTTTACAAAAAGTCATTACTATGAGTCTAACAAATGTGGGGGAAGAAGAAGAGTGCAATGAGGCAATTGAAGCCTTAGAAGCACAAGAAGAGATGGGTGAAGTGGAGTTTGAAAAACTCCACGATGAGGCAGAAAACGTGAGAATCCACGGTCACACACTGTATTCCACGGCCGTGGATTTACACCCAAATCCGTGTCCCACTCCAGGGAGTTATACGGTCGTGGAGAAGACATGACAACCGTATTTCCTTTCCACGCCCTAAACCACGGCCGTGGAGGCCATGAGGAACCCGTAATTTTGGGCGTGGAAAGGAGTGATCGAGACACTTCTTCAACTTCTTTTGATTCTTCTCCCACACACTCATCACCCTTATAAACTTCTAAGGAGACATCGGAAGCTTCTCAAGGATCATTGGAAGCTCCGAAAGCAATGGAACTCAAACCACTTCCTACTCATCTAAGGTACGCTTTTCTAGGATCTAATTCTACCTTCCCGGTTATTGTTTGTTCCGATCTAAGCATAGATGAACATAATCAGCTCATGATTGTCCTTAGGAAACACAGGAAAGCTTTAGCCTATACTATTGAGGACTTAGTAGGAATTAAACCCTCCCTATGCTTGCATAAGATACTAATGGAGGAAGATTTTAGAACTTCAAGACAACCTGAAAGGCGGTTGAATCCGACCATGAAGGAGGTTGTCAAGAAGGAAATTCTTAAGCTTCTTGATGCAGGTATCATCTACCCTATCTCCGATAGTAAGTGGGTGAGTCCGGTTCAAGTAGTTCCGAAGAAGGGAGGAATGACGGTCATCACCAACAAAAACAACGAACTCATTCCTACCCGAACTGTGACGGGATGGCGGATGTGCATAGACTACCGCAAGCTCAACAATGCAACGCGAAAGGATCATTTCCCATTGCCATTCATTGATCAAATGCTTGAAAGGTTAGCACAACATTCACATTTTTGCTACCTTGACGGTTATAGTGGTTTTTTTCAGATTCCGATACACCCGGATGATCAAGAGAAGACCACATTCACGTGCCCATGGGGTAAGTTTGCTTATAGGAGAATGCCATTCGGGCTTTGCAACGCCCCAGCCACCTTCCAACGGTGCATGATGGCCATCTTCTCCGAATACGTAGAGGAAATCATGGAGGTCTTCATGGACGACTTCTCCGTATACGGTTCCTCTTTTAACGATTGCCTTTCTAACCTTTCTCTTGTTTTGCAAAGGTGTGAAGACACTAACCTAGTTCTTAATTGGGAGAAGTGTCAATTTATGGTTAAGGAAGGAATTGTATTAGGCCACTTAGTCTCTAATAGAGGGATAGAAGTAGACAAGGCTAAGATAGAGACCATAGAGAAGCTTCCTCCCCCAATTTCGGTGAAAGGGATAAGAAGTTTCCTAGGACATGCTGGATTTTATAGACGTTTCATTAAGGACTTTTCTAAGATATCAAAACCTCTCACTAATCTATTGATGAAGGATGCGGTTTTTGAGTTTTCGCAGGAATGTTTGGATGCGTTTAATACCATTCGGCAAGCTCTAATTTCAGCACCTATTATCCAACCCCCGGATTGGACTCTTCCCTTTGAGATTATGTGCGATGCTAGTGACGTAGCTATTGGAGCTGTTCTTGGACAACGAAAGGAAGGGCGAACCCATGCCATATACTATGCTAGCAAGACGCTAGATGAAGCGCAGCTCAACTACGCCACTACCGAAAAAGAGTTTTTAGCCATTGTCTATGCTATTGACAAGTTTCGCTCTTATCTTGTAGGTGCAAAGGTGATTGTCTACACGGATCATGCTGCGATCCGGTACCTCCTTGCGAAGAAAGATGCGAAGCCAAGGCTAATTAGATGGATTCTTCTCCTACAAGAATTCGATCTTGAGATCCGCGACAAGAAAGGTTCAGAAAATTCTGTTGCGGATCATTTGAGTTGCCTAACACATCTAGAGGACGACCATTTACCCATCGACGACTCCTTCCCGGACGAACACCTACACCTTATTGAGGAGTGCATCGATGTGATCTCCAAAGGTAACGAACCATGGTTTGCTGATTTTGTTAACTATTTGGTTTGTCAGGAGATACCACCCGGATTATCCTACGCACAAAGGAAGAAGTTCTTTAAGGATGTCCAGGAATACTTTTGGAACGAGCCTCTCCTCTTTAAGAGAGGTCCGGATGGCATCATTCGGCGATGTGTGCCGGAAGATGAGATGCAAAGTGTCATCCGTCATTGTCATTCACTACCTTGTGGAGGACACGCTAGTTCGAACAAGACTAGCGCAAAGGTATTGCAATCCGGATTCTTTTGGCCTACCTTATTTAGAGATGTGCAATCCTTTGTTTCTTGCTGCGATGCTTGTCAAAGAACAGGCAATATCTCTAGGAGGAATGAGATGCCCCTCAATAACATCCAAGAGGTGGAGATTTTCGACGTTTGGGGAGTAGATTTTATGGGACCATTCCCATCTTCTTGTGGAAACCAATACATACTATTGGCGGTAGACTACGTTTCTAGATGGGTGGAAGCAGTTGCCTCTCCCACCAATGATGCCATGGTGGTGGTTAAGTTCTTCAACAAGACCATCTTCCCGCGATTTGGGACGCCAAGGACTATCATTAGTGATGGAGGTTCTCAATTCATTGCCCGGCGCTTTGAAGCTCTTCTAGCTAAGTATGGGGTTACTCACAAGATCGCTACCCCTTACCATCCACAAACAAGTGGACAAGTTGAGATCTCAAATATGGAGATCAAAGGAATCCTAGAGAAGACGGTTTCAAGGACTAGGAAGGATTGGTCTTTGAAGCTTGACGATGCATTGTGGGCGTACCGGACTGCATACAAGACTCCCATATGAACCACACCATACAACCTTGTGCATGGGAAGTCTTGTCACTTGCCGGTAGAGTTGGAGCACAAAGCGTTTTGGGCTATCAAGTGGTTGGCATGATAAGCATATCATTCCAAAGGACTTCAAAGAAGGAGATCAAGTTCTCCTCTTCAATTCAAGGCTTCGTCTCTTTCCAAGTAAACTTAAATCTCGTTGGACCGGACCTTTTCTAATTAAGTGTATTTTCCGCCATGGTGCAGTTGAAGTATGGGGTGAAACGGGCGGAAGCTTTAAGGTGAACGGCCAACGACTCAAGAAGTATACGCCAGAACTCCAAGCTGAAGAGTTCGCGCCTACCGCACTCGAATAAGTGCGAGATTGGTCTAGCTACAGACCTTAAATAAAGCTCTTCTTGGGAGGCAACCCAAGGTATTGCATTTTTGTTTTTGTTTTCGATTCATAATTTTGCTTAGAATAGACGTTTTTGCTTTGTTTTTGCCTTCGATTCCTTCCGGTATGTTCGTGTTTTTGGATGTAGGAACGATGGAAAAGGAAAAGGGTAGGAAAATGTTGAAGAAAAGTGACGAAATCTGGACTTTGGAACTTTACAAAGAGTTCCACGGCCTAAACCACGCTCGTGACAGCTACAGTGCCCGTAATTTCCAAAAGCCATTGAAAAATCACCAAAACCACGGTTCCGTACAGAACCACGGCCGTGGAATACCCCGACAAACCGTGATTTTCAAAATTTTGCCTATGACTATATAAACCACGTTCTTCACAAAAACCACCCACAAAACCCCTCTTCCACGACCCAAAAGCCGAATCCACGCCTCCTCTCTCAATTCCTCGTTTCTTAATCGTTTTTAACAATTCTTCTTCCTAAACTGAAGCAAATTCGACCACCAACAAGATCCAAGCGACGAGTCGAGCGGAAATTCACCAAGGAACGCGCAATTCGGATTTTTCAATCCGAAAAATAGGTTTTCCACTCTTCTTGATCTTTGTCGATTTGGTTCGTTTTTCTTAGAGATTTTAGGAAGAACTAATTGAGATTGGAAGAAATTAGATTAGGACTGCCTGTTTGTGGAGATTGAGTATTGATTTGCTGAGATTTGAGAAATTCTGAGACGAATCACGGTTCCTGGGAGAACCACGGCCGTGGAATCTGTAGAACAGCCCGTAATTTCTGACAGAATGGACTTTGTGAGGAGAGTTTTGGGGAGGATTAAGGAGAAGAAGAATAACCAGAACAAGAAGAGGAAGGATAACCCGTCTTCCTCCTCATCCTCTAGAGCACCACCACCCTCTTCCCCTTCATCTCCATCATCACCTTCCTCACCCTCACCACCTAGCCCTCGAGTACCGACCATCCATGAGGATCACCTTGCTGCACTCGAAAGGATCCATGAGAGACCTGTGATTGGTCCTAGGTACTTGTTGTTAGAGGAGCTAGTTCCTCTTAACATAGTTGATGACCTCACTTGGCTCTTAGATAGAGCCGGACTAGTTGTCTTCTCGGCTATCCGAGAAGACGCTTATGAGGAGATTACACGGGAGGTTGTGACTTCTTTCGAGCATAGCCACGTGGATAGGACCGTTTCTTTCCGTCTTATGGAAAGAAACTATGACTTTAGCATCCGTGAGTTCGGGACTTTCTTTGGGTTTCGGGAGACCTTTAACGGTCGCTTTCCTAGTGGCGTTTACGCCAAGGATTTTTGGGAGGAGGTAGCGATGATCTACGCCAGCGAGGACCGCTGGCAACCTGCTGATACCAAAGCTAGGTTGATGTACCACCTAGCCTTGAAGATTGCTCACCGTGTTCTTTCGGAGTGTCTCTTTCCTAGGACGGAGACACCCCAAAAGATCATGACGGATGAGCTCTTTTTGCTTTACTCCATGCTGTATGGGCGCCGAGCTGACTGTGCCACCCTCTTGGCTGCTACTATGAGCAAGCTCAAGAACAAGAGGAAGGGCAACATTGGATACGGTGGGATCGTTACCCACCTTGCTAGGAGCTTGGGTGTTGATTTTTCTGCTTGTACCCGCATACCGGCCGTTCCTTTAGGTCTTCATGCCTTCATGACTAGAGGGCTCATCTTCCCCACTCATAGAGGTCCGCCTTATGCGGCCATGCCTTGGGAGAGCAGGACAGGTAGGGGTATAGAGTGGCTACCGGAGTACTCCATTATGGCGGGACGCCATAATTGGAAGGAGACGTTCGCTGCTATACATGCGAACAGGATAACATCTCCCCCATATGTCCCACCACCAGTTGTTGAGGAGGAGGAGATGGGAGATCAGTTTGAGGGTGGCGGAGGAGCCGAGCAAGAGTTTGGCACGTTTCCGGATCAGCCGGAGGCGGCCCCCGATGCACCTAGACGTTCTCCACGTCCAGCTAGAGCTTCAGGCTCGTCTTCTCGCCGCGCTAGCGTGAGTGAGAGACCTACATGGATGACCACACCTCCTGCATGGTACGGAGCTCCACCTCCTTGGTCCACAGAGCAGACAGCAGCACCAGCACCAGCCCCATCCGACGCTCCAGCATGGTACAGTCTGGCTCCGGGATGGTATGAGCAGATGCCGGATTGGGCTACTAGCCTTTCGGAGAGAGTAGGAGCATTGGAGATACGAGCCGATGCTAGAGATGGACGCTTGGACGACCTCGACCACATGATGAGGGATGTCTACCGCCAGCAGTTTGGGCGGTTTTATGATCCTAGCTTCTCTCCATTCCCGCCTCCACCAGCGCCGCAGTGATTGATTACATGACCGTTCACTTTAGCCATTCCACCACCACTTTGTGAGTTTCTTTTTCTTTCCTTCTTTTCTTTCTTTCTTTTAAACATTAGGGACAATGTTCGTCCTAAGTATGGGGTGGGATGTACTAAAAGTTTGTAATAACTCTTACTCACTATGTTTGCTTCTATTCAAGACTATCATTGCATGTTCATTATATTGTTGCATGTTTCGTTATTGCATTGCATGAAAAAGAACTTGAAAAACCCATAAAAATTGAAAAAATTTTAAAATTTTGTGCTTCTAATGAATTGAGATGATTTCTATGATAATCACTACTTGTGAATTGAGTTTAATGACAATTGCATGCTTAAACGATTAGTGAATTGAAAAGAAATTGAGTGAGTTGATTATGCCTCTTTTGCAAGTTTCATAATGTGATAAATATTACCTAAATCATGTTGGGAAATTGAAGTTGAAATCACACTATAAGTTCTTATACTTCTTGTTGAGATGATTAAGGCAATTCGATTTTTCTTTCTTCTTTCTTTGATCATTTTAGCTCCTCATTGAAATATTGACCTCCTTTACCTATCCGGAAATTTGGAGAAGTGAATGAAAAAGGCATATTTGATGTGGGAGGGCCATGAAAGCAATTATTTGCAATCAAAAGAATAGAAAGAAATTCTAGGTTTGGGGAAGTCAATCATGATGATGAGTAACTCGGCACCATTCACATAGCCGGGTGTTTGTGTCTTGCCAAAGTCGGATTGAGCGATATTCCTAGCGGATTATGGTATGTGCGCTAAGGGTTTGAGGCATCTCATAAAAATTGAGAAACGCCAATCTCCTAGGCTTCGGTTTTTGTGCACCTCTATCCATAACTCCAAATGTAAAGTCGAAAAATGAAAGGAAGAAGAGCGAATCTCTAAGTTGAAGTGTTGCGGAAATCGCAAAAGAAGAAGAAGAGTAGTTGTCCACTTTCCCGGATTCATGCACCACATTCCTTAAAGTTTCCTTCCCTTTCCACATTCTAGACCTTTTCTTTAAAAGTCCTTAAGATCAAAAGAATGTTATATGACTTGGTGATCTAAATTGAAGTTTTTTATGATTGATTTTGATAATGTTTGAAGGTTATGATGCTTGTATGGAAGTTTGATTAATTCATGAGTTTTCTTTACTCTTTACTCTTTGATTAAGTGTATGAAAGTCTTATAAACGATTGAAGCAAGGTTTGAGAATGATCTATTCTTTAGAAGGCACATTCCTCCAAAAGAAGTATTGCTTTGAGAAGGTACACATATTTCATCCTAACTTTTGTTTAAAGCTTTTTGGAAGACCTTGCTTAGGGACAAGCAAGTGTTAAGTATGGGGTTATTTGTTAGCATGAAATATTGTGATATTTTAGGCACGTTTTCTAAGTGTTTTTGATTCGTATTGATAGTCTTTGATTTAGCATTATTGCATTTGTGAGCTAGTTTGCCTATATTGTCGATATGGATGTCTACACTAGCTTTATATTGATTATAGGTGATTGAGAGCCATTTCCGAACGGAATCGAGCAAAGATGAGTTGATTGAGTGTGTCCATGGATTGAGGACATTCTTAGGAGCAAAATGAGTGTCAACTTCAAGAATGCACAGGGCTAGGGAAGAATCACGTTCTTACCCTAAACCACGCTCTAAAATACGGCCGTACTACAAACCACGTTCAGTTCCACGGCCGTGGAACCCTGCGGGAGAAGCGTGATTCATTCCAGGAGCTTTTACGGTCGTGGAATCCATGGTTCAAACCGTGTTGATTCCCACGCTCTAAATTACGGTCGTGGAAGGTTCTTGGCGATCTTTTTCGCCACATTTTGAAGCCACGATCTTTTGAAGATTGGGCCGGGCCGATATTTTATCTTGCCCTATAAAAAGGCGGACGAAGGGAGATTTCGTCATCCTCGCTTATCCCCGCTTAGACCCAATTTGCGACCTCACTTTGGAGTTACGCTTGCACCTTCACTTTGGAGATTTTGGCGGTTCTTGCAAAAGACGTATTTTGCCCTTTCCTTAGAGTTGCCCTAATCTCGCACTTTTGGTGGAGATTGTTGTGGAGATTTCCGGATTGACGGAAGATTGAAGTTTTTGGAAGATTGTTGCAAGAAGAATTCTTTTCTTGTTTAGGTTTGATTTAGAAGACGGATTGACATCCCGTTCTTCCTTCTTTCCTAAGATTGTGTTTGTTTGCCTTATTCTGAATCTATTGACAATATTCATTCTTGATTGTGACATTGAGATTGGTTTGAAGTTTATTGAAAGTTTTCGGAAGTTTTCATCTTTCAATCTTTTAATCTTTGAATTTGATATCATAATGATGATTTTTGGCTAAAAACCCTTAACAATTCTAAGGTGAAGGGTTGATAGTTGTGGCTTAGATGATGATAGATCGATCGTAAACAGATTAGACCCTGAGAGTTAGAGAGAATCGTCGACGAACCCTAAATCACGGTTTGTTCTTGAGTTCCACGACCGTGGAATCTCAAGATCCACCCGTAATTTCCCTTAAGTTTACGAACCTGCTTTTACTTTAATCCAAAGTTAAAGATTTGCTTTAACTTAGTTTAGGCTTGCCTTTTCTAGGTGGTAGTGAAGCCTCAACAACCTCTACCTCGATTGTGAGTGTCACAACCGTAATCGGTTAAGTTAGTCTTGATCCTTGGATTACAAGTTTGGGTATTTGACATTGATTCTCGCCTTTAGAACCTTTATATATTGAAGCCTCAACAACCTGTATAGAGAGTGTCTTGTAGGTGAGTCATATAAGGTTTTTGGAACTTCACCGTACGATTACCTTACATTAGCATACCTTTGCATATCTCAACTCTGTCTTTATATCATTAAGAATATCTTGAATCGATTGCCACAGCTGGATACTTGGATCTTTAGGATTGTTGTTTTCCCAATAATTTGCAAAGCTCTTATATTCACTTGCTTGATAACCTACGATCGAATTTATTCTCCCCAAATCCCTGTGTTCGATACTCTGGAATACTTGCTAATCTACGCCGATCCGTACACTGCGGGTTCGCTTGCTTGATTCTAGTTTTATAAATTTAAAACTTATTTGCACGCACGCTAAGTGGCGAACATGAAGGCATGGAAAGACAATTATACTTAACTCGAAAGCATGCATGCAAGGTGAAAATGAAGAAGTCAAGATGATCATGAGTATATCAAATCTAGATCACTAAGTCTTACACACATGCAAATAGATCAGAAGGACTTAGGAAAGAAGAGGCCAAGAAACGTTGTGATAAGGTGGGAGTTTTTTTAGGTCATGTGATGCTAATCTGGGAAAGGAACTAACTCCATAATTTAATTTTTGAATCAAATTCCCACAAGTGTAATTTTCTCCATCTTTTCTTTTTTTCTTTTATTTTTCACTTTCTTTTTCTTTCACTTATTTTTGAGACAATGACATTCGGTTTATCCGACTTTGGCAAGGCACAAACACCCGATTTTGTGAATGGTACCGAGTTACTCATCATCAAAACCAAAGTCCCCAAACCTATATTTTTTATACACTTTTCACAACAAATTCAACACTTCATTCACAACATTTTTTCATCAACAACTTCACCCCGCACTTGCTTTTCACACACATGAACACACTAGCATGCTCCTATTCCCGGATGGGTCAAAAGAGGTCAAATTTTATATCAATTGAGGTGCTCAAACAACATGATCAAGATGGGATGTAGAGAAAGATGAATTGCCTTAATCACTCCTAAATGATGTGCAAGAACTAGCATGTAATTTCGACCATCAATCCTCAATCCAATCAAGGCAAACATCATAATCACAATTCATACATGGGATTCAAGGTAAGTATTTCAAGTCCACATATGCATACATCCATTCAACACATAAGGCCATCCATAGCCAATTCACAGGATAATCTCATCATAATGGTCATACCCAAGCTTAGAAGCACTAATATTGTTTTTTAAATTTTCTGATTTTTTTGGATTTTTTCGAAATATGTATGTACAACACAAAACATAATGAAGCATGTGACAATATGAAACTATCCTAGATGCTAATCATGCAAGTGATCATGAAAACCCCACCCCATACTTAGAAACACATTGTCCCCAATGTGCAAATCAAGTAAAGAAGAGTGAAAGAGAGTCCTCACAATGTAAAAATGGTGTTGCTTTGGTATTTTGGTTCACTCATGTGGAGTGATGGTGGATGATCAATCAAAGGTGGTAGAGAGCTCTTAATGTTCTTTATGGCATTGGGACCCGCGCTAGGCACCGCTAGCCGTCCAAGTCCCACATCCGCTCCACCCACATTAGATGCGGGATCACCATCATCATCCTCATGCCATGCAAGACTTCCGTGCTACTTAGACTCTAGCACTCAAACACCAAACACACACAAACGCACAAAAACAGAAAAATGAAAAACAAAACAAAAACGAAAAGGGAAAGACATGTACCAATGGGTTGCCTCCCATTAAGCGCTTCTTTAAGGTCATTAGCTTGACCAAATTCGGGGGCGTCTCACTCAAGGTGAAGTGGGGCAATCATATCCACCGGAGCTCCCGGGATATACTTCTTAAACCGGTGCCCATTCACCTTAAAATCTCCACAATGCTCCCCTCCTATCTCAACCACTTCATGGGGAAACATCTTCTTCACCACATAAGGACCCGTCCATCTTAACTTTAGCTTCCCGGGGAAGAGACGCAGCCTTGAGTTGAAGAGAAGGACAAGGTCGCCTTCACTCAACTCCATTGGGATGAGACGCTTGTCATGCCAACGCTTGGTCCTTTCCTTGTAGATCCGGGCGTTTTCATAGGTATCCAACCGGATCTCCTCAAGACCATTGATGTCTAGCAACCTCTTTTCACCGGCTTCCTTGAGGTCAAAATTCAGCCACCTTATGGCCCAATACGCTCTATGCTGCATCTCCAATGGAAGTTGGTAAGACTTGCCATAAATTAGCTTGTAGGGAGTGGTGTCAATCGGTGTCTTGAAGGCGGTTCTATAAGCCCACAAAGTATCATCAAGCTTCATAGCCCAATCCTTTCTTTTCCTATTAACCGTCTTCTCAAGTATCCCCTTTATCTCCCGGTTTTGGAGATCTCCACTTGGCCACTAGTTTAGGGATGGTAAGGTGTTGCCACCTTATGAGTCACCCCATATTTAGCCAAAATTGTCCGAAAGTTCCTATTGGCGAAATGCTTCCCTCCATCACTTATGATCACTCTTGGTGTTCCAAACCTAGGGAAGATGACTCGGTTGAAGACCCGCACCACAACTTTGGCATCATTTGTGGGAGAGGCGATCGCTTCTACCCATCTCGACACATAGTCCACCACCAATAGAATGTAGAGGTTGCCACATGAAGAGGGGAATGACCCCATGAAGTCTACACCCCACACATCAAACATTTCAACCTCTTGTATTTTGTTCAAGGGCATCTCATTCCTCCTTGAGATGTTGCCCGTCCTTTGGCAAGCGTCACAAGCTACCACAAAATTCTGCACATCCTTTGCACACGTGAGGCGAATAGAACCCGGATTGCAATACCTTTGCACACGTCTTGTATGAGCTAGCATGACCTCCACATGGCAAGGAGTGACAATGGCGGATCACACTCTCCACCTCATCCTCCGGGATGTACCTCCTAAAGACTCCATCCGGCCCTCTCTTGAACAAGAGAGGCTCGGTCCAATTGTAAGAGCCTTAGTCTTTGGAGCCTAGATGAGCTAGAGTGCCTTGGTCTTGACTAGTCAGCCGCCCCAACGGACCTTGCCAGCCGCACCTGAGCCCTAGTTGGCCGCCCCTATGCATGGTTGATCCGCCCCTGCGGTTTTGTGCGGCTGCAACAACTTTTGTTGACCTCTTAACTTGCTTTTGGGTTGGCTTCTCTTATAAGCCTTCCCCTTACCTTCAGATGAAGGGTTTCTTCATCTCTACAGCCTCTCTCTTCCTCCTCACGTCCTTCATCTCCTTCTTCTTCTTCTTCTTTGATCTTCTTTTTGATCTTGTTAGTATGTTCTTGAGAGTTTGAGTGTGTTCTTGGCTGTGGATGCTCTTGGAGTTGTGGCTGAGAGTTGTTGTTGTTGTGTTGAGGCTGAGAGTGGTGTTGTTGCTCCATAGTTGCAGTCTAGGGCTTGTGTGGTAATCTTCCTCTTCTTCTTTCTTTCTTTCTTTCTTCATCCTTGCTTCTTTTTCTTCTTCTTTCTAGCCTAGGATCACAAGTTGGTCTTGTGATTGGATCCTTTTTGGATGTTTTGATGATCATATGTATGTATATATGCATATGTGTTGTTGTGGTGTGTTGAAGACGTGAAGTGAATCGAGAAAGAGATCGAAGAGAAGTCGAGACCAACTCACTGTGCTGTTGGCCGCCCCTGCGCCTAACCTGAGCCGCACCTGCGCTTGGTGTGGAGCTGCCCTTGCGCCCTGGTGAGCCTCCCCTGCGCCTCACTGGCCTGGTTGGTGTGTTCTTGCTTATGTTGGTGCATACCTTATTGGTATGTCTTCTTCCCTTCCTTTCCTTTGGCCTTGGCTTAGTTGATAGCTAGGTTAAGATGGTTAGGATGAGTCGTATGCTAGAGATGTGCCTTAGGCACTCGTGTTGATGTTGAGAGTATGCTACAGGCATGTGTGAGTGTGTGTTGATCTTTTGGTTGTAAGTTAGTTCTGGTTATGGAGACGAGTCTCCTAACCCTTTTTAGGTTGTGATGTTGTGTGCCTTGCTCTTGCAGACGTTGGTTTCTTCCCCGAGGGGAAGCTGTGACGTGGTAGAGGATACGACTATATCACGTAAGTCCATATGACTTACTTAGCTTGCAGTTGTGGATTGTATGATTGTGATGGTTGTGTGTGTTCATATGATTGTGCATTTATAACTTAAACAGGACTAGGATGACCATTCATTATATTTATTTGGCCCAAGTGTATTATAACGGGCGGTAACCACCGGTCTCCACCTGCAGGTTAGGAGGAGGTGCCCTGAAGATGATCTCACAGGAGGGGACGAGTGAAGGTCACCCCCATGCAAACTCTTGTGTTACGTTGGATGGGGCGGGGTTCTTGAGGCTCCTCGTGTTACAAAAGAAGTTGAATAAGTAATGGAATAACAAAATGAAAGATAATAAATGAATGTGTGTGACATTGCATGTATGAGATGCTGAGATGTGTTTGTGATATTACTTCATGCTTATCTTTTCCTGTAGCTAACGGTTTTATGCCGTGTTGTAGATGACCTTCAGGTTAAGAAGACTGCAGAGTGAGCTGGATGGTGTAACTAGCCGAGGACTTCTGTACATTAGGATGCGTGGGTTGGGGATCTTTTGTTGTGGTTGTTGTTACGGTTTTGTACTCGGCTTTGTGTTGTAGACTCTTTTGATATATTATACAGCTTTTATGTATTTGTTTTACTCTACTTGTGCCTTGTTGTAAGATCTAGTGAACTTGTTGTCAGGCTAGGGTTAAGATTCATTTTGAGATCCTAGCCCAATGTAGCACTCCGAGTCCCGCGGATTCGGGGTGTTACAGAATTGGTATCAGAGCTTTAGGTTGACAACAATGACACTTGCTATCTACAATAAAGGTAGAGTGGATAATTAAACAGAACCCATATGGGGTCTGACTTTTCAAAAGATTTTGGTTTTAAAGCGAGTATAGATGTTTTGGGATAGCATGTACAGAAGTCGTCATCCATCTGAGGATCTCGACAATATATATATATATATATATATATATATATATATATATATATATATATATATATATATATATATATATATATATATATATATATATATATATATGATTACCTCTTATGTGATGATGTGTGTGCATGTATTATTAAGTATTATACATATATCTATACATATGGCCTATATAGAGCCTTATAAGTTAGGTGTGCATACCCCGCAGATGGCTCGGACTAGAGCTACTACTGTAGTCAGAGGTAGAGGTAGACCACCCCTTCCTCCAGGAGATAGGAGACAGGGACCGGCTCCCGCTGTAGATCCACCAGTGGTGGAGGAGGCTTGAGAGGAGGTTGTTGAGAGTTTTGTTCCAGCAACAAGCAGTGAGGGATCCAGGAGACAACAGTCACATAGAGCCCTATTAGATGGCTCAAATCGTGTCTCCATGGGTCGGTCGGAGTTTAGAGAGTATCTCAGGCAGTTTGAGGAGGCCATTAGAGCGGGTCGACAAGCCCCAGACATACCAGGACAGGAGGGATTATTTGAGGAGTCCCATGGAGCTACTCAGGTGCTAGTTGTTCCAGTTCGTGTAGCTGAGCCAACTCGAGTTGTGGAGGAGACTAGAGGGCCTCGACCAGATACCTGGTTGAAGGCATTTCACCAGCAAGGAGTACCACACTTCTCTGGGGAGATAGGCCTAAAGACTGAGGTGTGGATTGGGCATGTAGACTCAGCTTTAGAGTCTATTCATTGCCCAGAGGACAAACGGATAGAGCTAGTATAGTCTCTATTCCGTGGCACATCAGTGGTGGAGGACAGTTAGAGCACGGGTCACCACCTATGAGTAGATGAGGGCTTCGTTGAGAGAGCAGTTTTGCCCTGCCTCATTGAGGAGGGAGAAGCTGCAGGATTTTGTGGAGGTAGGCTTTGAGGAGGTACCCATTACTGATGCCATTTGCCGCTTTCGGGCTGAGTTAGCTTTGCTGGGTCTAGCTGCACCTTCTGAGGACCAGCATGTATAGCTATTTTCCCGACGTCTGAGGGAGAGTACACGTTCTTATATGGCGGGATTTCATTTTGACTCCTTGGTAGACTACCAGGTTCTGGCCTCTGCTTATCAAAGAGAGAGGGTTAGCCAAAGGAGGACTTCTCAGACCGGACGGTCTGAGAAGAGGCAGCATACAACACCGACTGGTGCAGGAGCATCTGGATTCAGGCGAGGTCAAACTCAGGGCTGCTCGAGTATTCCAGTGTCTGCAGAGACTATTGATAGAGGTTGGCAGTGTTACAACTGCGGGACCTATGGCCGTATGAGGGCTGATTGCCCTAGAGCCCCGCCGACTTGCTTCTCATGCGGGAAGCCAGGACATATAGTTATGTTTTGCCGCCAGGGCAAGGCGTCATCACAGCAGGGTTCTTCCCATGCGGGTGCAGCAGGAGGGGGACTTAGACCGCCTCAGCATCAGGGACAGCAGAGAGTCCCAAGGACACCTGCTACTCAAGGTTCAACTCCTGGACCGAGTAGGGGTAGAGGTAAAGAGGCTAGTACTAGTGATGCCCGAGGAGTTCGAGGCCGTGCTTTTGAGTTGAGGAGTGCTGAGGAGCCACCAGCACCAACTGCTACAGGTACCATTCTATTACTTGGTTAACCTGTTAGAGTTCTTTTTGATACGGGTGCTACGCATTCATTTATTTCTGCTTCTTGTGTTGAGCGTTTGAGTTTGTCTACCATATAGGGGACACCCTTTACTATAGGGTTGCCTGATGGTAGTAGAGTAAGAGGTACTCAGGAGATACGTAGTTGTCCCCTATGTTTAGGGACTCGTGTACTACTTGTTGACTTCTTAGTCATGCCTTTGATGCTTGAAGAAGTCATATTAGGTATGGATTGGATGCGTAGACACCGTGCGGTGTTAGATGTGGGTAAGAGGACTGTTACAGTCTCTACCGATTTAGGTCCGATAGAGGTCTTCTAGGGTTGGGACCTTGGGAAGACAAGATCTGTTATTAGTGTTGTACGAGCAGCTAGATTGATTGCATTGGGATGTGATGCCTTCTGGTGCTACGCCATGAAGGATGGAGAGATTCCAGCTTTGGTGGACATACCGGTGGTTTGTGAGTCTATAGACGTGTTTGCAGAGCCATCTAGCTTGCCGCCTCAGAGGAGCGTAGACTTCGGCATTGATCTAGAGCCTGGCACGAGACCCATATTGAACCCATACCGTATGGCACCTGTCGAGATGTTAGAGCTGAAGAAGCAACTCGAGGAGTTGGCTGATAAGGGCTTCATACGCCCTAACGTTTCACCATGGGGTGCCCCGGTCCTCTTTGTACGGAAGAAGGACGGATCGTTGAGACTGTGTATAAATTATAGAGAGCTGAACAAGGTGACCATCAAGAACAGGTATCCCCTACCTTGTATTGATGACCTACTTGATCAGCTGCAGGGAGCGACAGTCTTCTCCAGGATCGACTTGCGTTCAGGATATCACCAGCTGAGGGTGAGAGAGGAGCATGTACAAAGGACGGTATTTCGTACTCGGTATGGACACTACGAGTTTGTAGTGATGCCATTCGGGCTGACGAATGCCCCAGCAGTCTTCATGGAGTTGATGAACAGTATATTCATCGACTTCCTAGATCAGTTTTTGGTGGTTTTCATTGATGACATTATGGTGTACTCTTGCAGCAGAGAGGAGCATGCCGGTCATTTGAGGACGGTATTGCAGATTTTGAAGGATAGATAGCTGTATGCCAAGCTCTCTAAGTGTGAGTTTTGGATGTCTGAGGTTGCTTTCCTAGGGCATATCGTCTCCGCCGATGGGATCATGGTTGATCCGGAGAAGATCGAGTTTGTTGCTGCATTGACGACACCGAGAAACGTCAAGGAAGTGCGTAGCTTTCTTGGCTTAGCCGGTTATTATTGGCGCTTTGTGGAGGGATTTTCTGTGATTGCCCGTCCACTGACGAGTCTTCTGAGGAAGACTACCAGATTTGTATGGACCGATCAGTGCAATCGGAGTTTTGAGGAGTTGAAGAGGCGTTTGACTTCTGCTCCTATCTTGGCACAACCAGAAGATTTTGATGACTTTGTGGTTATAGTGATGCATCCAAGCTTGGTTTGGGATGTGTTTTGATGCAGAGGGGCAGAGTGATTGCATATGCGTCTCGACAGCTGAAGACGTACGAGGAGAACTACCTGACTCATGATCTGGAGTTGGCAGCGGTAGTTCATGCTTTGAAGATCTGGAGACATTACTTGTATGGTGCTACATGCCAAATCTTCACAGACCATAAGATTCTGAAGTATATTTTCACGCAGCGGGAATTGAATAACCGCTAGCGTCGATGGCTTGAGTTGATCAAGGACTTTGACCTTGAGATTTTGTATCATCTTGGCAAGACGAATGTGGTAGCTCACGCCTTGAGCAGGAAGACGCCTCAAGAGAAGGCGATTGCCAGACTTACTGTACAACCCCAGCTTCAGAGGGATCTAGCTTGGCTAGAGTTGGACATCCAGTTCCCAGATGAGGATATTCAGTTGTTTACTTTAGAGGTTCTACCTGGTCTGTTGGATGAGATCCAACAAAAGCAGGGGACCTGCCCGACTTTAGCGAGGATCAGAGATAAGATGTCTCGTAGAGAGGCACCCTAGTTCACCATTGGGGCAGATGGAGTTATGAGGCGACATGATCGTATCTGAACTCCTGTAGATGCAGAGTTGAGACAACGGATATTGCGGGAGGCTCACTGTATGCCTTACTCAGTACACCCTGGTACGAGTAAGATGTACCATGATGTGAGACACTCATTTTGGTGGGGAGGGCTGAAGCCCGATGTAGCCAGATTTGTGGTTCAGTGTGCGACCTGTCAGCAGGTCAAGATAGAGCATTTCAGGCCTGGAGGTGAACTCCATCCACTTCTTGTACCGCAGTGGAAGTGGGAGGACGTCTCCATGGATTTTGTGACCGGATTGATGATCAGTAGCACCTTTGATGCCATTTGGGTGATTGTTGATAGATTGACGAAGACGGCACGTTTCATCCCCATTAGAGAGACGTGGTATGTGAGTAGATTGATGAGCAGTACACTAGGCAGATTGTGAGACTCCATGGAGTACCTAGGACGATTGTTTCTGATCGTGATGGACGATTTACATCGAGACTCTGGCAGCAGATTTAGACTGCTTTGGGGACGAGTCTACACTTTACGACTGCGTTTCACCCCCAGACAGATGGTTAGTCAGAGAGGACCATCCAGACCTTAGAGGACATGATGCGAGCCTATGTGTTGGATTGGGGACAGGATGGTCTGACTACCTCCCACTCGTTGAGTTCTCATACAACAACAGTTGGCATGCATCTAATGGGATGACTCCATATGAGGCACTGTATGGACGTAGATGCCGTACGCCTTTATGTTGGGATGAGCCTAGCAGTATCAGTGAGATAGCGCCAGAGCAGATTCAAGATGATATAGTTCGAGTAGCACTGATTAGAGAGAGGATGTTGGCTGCACAGAGTCGCCAGAAATCGTATCCAGATAAGAGGCGTCGACTTCTAGAGTTCAGAGTAGGAGCTCATGTCTGGTTGAGAGTATGTCCGACGCGAGGCATTAGACCTTTTGGCATAAAGGGGAAGCTGAGTCCCCGATATGTCGGCCCTTTTGAGATATTAGATAGAGTTGGGTGAGCAGCTTACAGATTAGCGTTGCCTCCGAGATTAGAGGGTGTTCATCCGGTATTTCATGTGTCTCAGCTGAGGGAGTACATACTAGATCCGGGACACATTGTGAGTTATGATGATCTGGTAGTTGAGCCAGACCACACATTTGCAAAGCACCCTATTGTAGTCATAGAGCGAGGTGTGAGACGCCTGCGTTCGAAGGACATTCCTATGTTGAGGATATAGTGGTCTAGACGCGGACCATATGAGGCTACCTAGGAGACAGAGGATAGTATCTAGAGGAACTATCCAGAGTTTTATGCTGAGCTAGAAGCATCAGTAGGATCCACGAGTAGATCTTATACCTTCTTGGTGAGTGTTGCATGTTTTGTGTTTATGTGATATGTTGTGCTTCCGTGCTAGATTGTGTGTGCATATGATCTGTTAGATCTTGTTTGCTAGCACGAGATAGGTATAGTTGGGGATGGTTCTTTCCTCCATGCTATAGTATATGTGTTAGGACTAGCAAGAGGCGGTTCATTCCTCCATGCTATCTTGATGGACATAGTGTGAGTGGAGATGGTTTTCCTCCACATAGTAGTGTTAGGTGTTGTTCGCTCAAAAAATGTGTGCGTCAAAGTCTTAAATTTATATCTAGAACTCAAAGCAAAGCGAACCCGCAGTGTACGGATCAGCTGTAGTAAGGTAAGAATTTCAGAGTCGAACTCAGGGATTTAGTGAGAATAATTCCGATTTCAATTATCTAGCAAAAAGTGTGAAAAGCTTTTGTGATCAAATAAGAGGGAAATGATTCCAAGGATTCAAGTATCCGATTTCGGCTTTCAATTCAAGACACTTCTATAGATATAGGACAGAGTTTATATTGCCAAGATTAATTGTTCAAAGGTAGGATTCGCACGATGAAGTTCCGAAACCTATATGACTAATCTAAAAGTTCTCTCTATAAGGGTTGTTGAGGCTGCAATATAGAAAGATCTAAAGACAAGAATTATGTTCAAACTAACTATCTAAAACTCCAGGATATGACTCTCCAAAGTAAAGAATAGCAAGCACAATTAAAAACTTAATAAAGGATGTTGAGTCTCTTTATTACCCAAATCTTGAAATCTTAATCTATTAAATGTAAAATCAGGTTTGAAGTGTCTTCCTACATTCAATTAGAGGGTAGAAAGGTTAATCAAGGTTGGGATTTAGGCAAAGATTAATTTTGGTTAAGGATTGAATCAATTAAAGTTCGTCAGAGGAATAAATCGGGCTGTTCATAAGAAAATCGGCCGATTTACTCAAGAACAGTCCGATTTTCTTGTTGTCGCAAAACTAAAATCTAAACTCTCAGGGTCCTAATGATTGAATGAGTTCAGTCTATCATCATCTAAGCCTTAATCATCAACTATTCTCCCCAGAATCACAAAGGTTTTAGCCAACCATTTTCAAAATCGAATCAAATTAATTATTGAGAGAAATATCACAAGGAAACCGAATCTTGAATAAAAATTCCAAAAACCTTCAAATCTGTAAACGATTGTCAAAACAAATCAATGTATCTCTTAAGCAACTCAAATTCGTGCTCAAAAACAGCAAGTACTTCAATGAACAAAGAAATCTCACAACTAGAATCAAGATTAACTTCCCGGCAAAAAATACTTCAATCTTCCTCCAAGAATCTTCGAATTCTCTCAAACGTGTAAAGATTTCCCGCTGCGACCTCCTGTACGCAAAAGTAAGCGTGGCGAGGATCCAAGTCCTGGGGCTGTCACCGTCCTACAATCAATGTTGAAGGCTCTCAATATATGTAGGGATCTCTCTAGGGTTTAAAGATAAAACCCTAAATATTTGGGCTGAAAAGAAGTCGAATCCGCTGGTATCAGAAGATACTCTGGCGCGTCAGACGGTATCAGAGAATATTTCGCTCCATAATTCGCCAAATTACCTACAAATGCAATAAAACTCTAGGTAGACCTCTATTCTTGCAAAGTAGGTGAATATAACCATAAATGCCATGAATGTATGTCTATGCATGCAAAATAAAGGGAAAATCTATATAAATACATGCCTAAAAATAGGTCATAATTCATGTCATCAGGTGTATGCGGTGGCTGGAGACGGTTTTCCTCCATGCTAGTGTGTTGTGGTTAGTGTTTGGCTAGAGATGATTGTTACGGTAGGAATTGTGACACGCAAAAGTCTTAAATTTAAACTCGTTATATTTTTCTAACTCCTAGCGAACCCGCAGTGTAGGGGACGTTTTGAAGTAAGGATAGTATTCTGAGGTCGAACACAAAGACTGAGGTGAAATCGAGTCAAATAGTGACTAAGGATAGTGTCGATCTAGGCTAAGAACAGATGAAAGAAACAAATAAATGAAAATCTCAATATTTTTGGGTTTGGTTTTGTGTGGTGATTAATCAAGAATCACAATGATATAAGAATGCAAAACAAACTAACAATCTAGCAAATCAACACAAACAAGCAAGACAAACACGAGAGATGAGATCAAAGAGAGAAAAGCAGATTTTAGGGGTTGAAAATTCCGGTTATGGCATATGACTCAAGCTTCTAATCAACCTTGAATAAACTATAGTATGTTGGGAAGGAATGTTTCTCAAGTGGGGTCAATTACCGGGTAAGTCTCATGATCCACTAATCCCACTCCTAAGGTCCTATCACCGGGTAAGTCTCTAGGAGCCTAAGGTAGGGATATCTACAGCAACCGGATGGTTATCTAGGGATCTAACATCTCCTTACCGGGTAAGTCTCAGGGAGACTAGTCCTAACCATCTATCCTAGCACATTCAGTCCAATAGCGGCTTGTGAGGCTCACTACTACCTAGAATTGGTCATCTTCGGTACTTAAGAGCAAGAATCACCGGGTAGGTCTCTTCTAACACTTAGTTGCTAACACTAGGTCACCCTAGGATAGATTTAGCTCAACAAACACTAGGATTTCAACAATCTAACATTCTAGCACTTAGATTCATCAAAACAAGTGAGTTAGTCAGAACCACGGGTTGTTCATCCCAGTCCACGGCAGTGGAAAGGCAAGATCGAACCGTGGTTTCCAACAACAGCTCGGTTCAAGCAAACGAATCAACCAAAGGTATATCTAAGTCCATTCTATCATAGTCCAAGCCATAACCATCATTTCCTTACCCTAGAATCACATCTATCTAGCCAACAATATGCATTTCAACAATCAAACTCAACAAGCATACATTCATGGCTTCCATAGCAAGTAGATGAAGTGAAATTGAGATGAACAAGTAGAACAAAGAAAACCAAGCTGAATGTATGATAAGAAAGACTTACACCCCTTCAAAAGAAGGTTAAATCTCGTTCCTTACAAAACCGTGCAAATCGTCTTCACAAAACTCACTCAAAATCACTCATAACTATGACAAACTAAAAATGGTGTGTTCTTCTCTTCTTCTCTAATGGAGTCCTTTCTTCTCCTCCAAGTGTAGCTCCAATCCAATCTTCCAATGAGAGAATATGTGTTGTTGAGAGTGTGGGAGAGAATGGGAGTGATGGGGGTCTATCCTTAACAGCCTGCAGGACCACCGTATATCCTCAACAAATTGCAAGAGTCGGCCATGGAGATCGTGGGACAGCTGTCACAGCTGTATAGGGAAAACCACGGCCCATTTCCACGCCCGTGGAAGTCCCAGTGGCCGTGGTTTTCGTGCCTCAGCTCGTTTTGGATCATCAAGACTCAATTTGGTGCAAGGCATGGACCAACAAGGTCCCATGTGTCCTCCTTAGCTCCTAACTTGCTTCCCAATGAGTCCGAAGGTGTGTCATCTCGAATAACGATCCTCGAATGTATCGATTAAGCTCTTAAAGCTCCCAAAATACCTACAAAGCACGCAAAAGTCCGTGTAGACGTCTATCTCGACAAAATACATGAATTGAGTGCAAACGTCATGAACTAGTGCTAAACTATGCATGAATGAGTGGAAAAACTATCTAAATGAGTGCCTAATCCTACGTCATAAATCGTGTTATCAAAAATACCCCATACTTAAGGTTTGCTCATCCCTGAGCAAAGTCCGACTATAGGCTAAGAGATGACATGATTTATGAATGCATGAAAAACTGAAAATATTTTTGGAATTGTGCTTCTAAAATTGGATCACCTTCATAGTCATGTCTCATGGCAATGGACAAGCGATCATGCATCAAATAAATGAAGGCACGGAAAGACAATTGTACTTAACTCGAAAGTATGCATGAAATGTAAAAACGAAGAAGTCAAGATGATCATGAGCATATTCAATCTAGATCACTAAGTCTTACACACATGCAAATAGGTCACAATGGCTTGTGAAATAAAAGGCCAAGAAACGTTGTGATTAGGTGGGAATTTTTCTAGGTTATGTGATGCTAATCCGGGAATGGAACTAACTCCACAATTTTGTCTTTGATCAACTTCCCATAAGTGTATATTTTTCTCCATTTTTTTTCTTCCTTTTCTTTTCTTTTTCTTTCACTTATTTTTGAGACAATGGCATTGGTGTACAAAAGCCGAAACCTTGGTGATTAGCCGTCCTCGGGTTTTTTTATTTTTCGAGGTGCATCCACACCGGGCACACATACCAAAGCTCGTTAGGACTATCGGTTTATTTGACTTTGGAAAGGCACAAACACCCGATTATGTGAATGGTGCCGAGTTACTCGTCATTTAAACCAACATCCCCAAACCTATATTTTTGTCTACACTTTCACAACAAATTCAGCACTTTATTCATAACATTCTTTCATCAACAACTTCACCCCACACTTGCTTTTCACACACACCAACACACTAGCATGCTC
Organism: Fagopyrum homotropicum; assembly: GCA_033239125.1. Classification (NCBI taxonomy): domain Eukaryota; kingdom Viridiplantae; phylum Streptophyta; class Magnoliopsida; order Caryophyllales; family Polygonaceae; genus Fagopyrum; species Fagopyrum homotropicum. The sequence goes on along the minus strand of BSWB01000002.1, from coordinate 54,784,385 downwards.
CTATTCCCGGATGGGTCAAAAAAGGTCAAATTTATATCAATTGAGGTGCCCAAACAACATGATCAAGATGAGAAGTAGAGAAAGATGAATTGCCTTAATCATTCCTAGATGATGTTCAAGAACTAGCATGTAATTTCGACTTTCAATCCTCAATCCAATCAAGACAAACATCATGATCACAAATCATTCATGGGATTCAAGATAAGTACTTCAAGTCCACATATGCATTCATCAATTCAACACATAAGGCCATCCATAGCGAATTCACAAGACAATCTCATCATACGGGTCATTCCCAAGCTTGGAAGCATTAAAATTTTTTTAAAATTTTCTGATTTTTTTTGGGATTTTCGAAATATGTATGTACAATGCAAAAAAGCTAGTAAAACATGTGACTAAAAGAAACTATCCTAGATGTAAATCATGCAAAAGATCATGCAAACCCCACCTCATACTTAGAAACACATTGTCCCCAATGTGGTATTCAAGTAAAGAAGAGTGAAAGAGGGTTCTCACAATGTAAAAATGGTTTGCTTCGGTATTTGGGATCACTTAAGTGGAGTGATGTCGGATGATCCTATCAACGATGGTAGAGAGCTCAAAGTGCCCGTTATGGCATCGGGATCCGCGCTAGGCACCGCTAGCCGTCCAACTCCCGTGTCCGCTCCACCCACAATTGATGAGGGGCTCATCATCATCCATATGCCATGCAAGGCTTCTATGCTACCAAGACTCTAGCACACACAAAGCACACAAAACACAAAAAAACACAAAAACAGAAAAATCAAAACAAAAACAAAAACGAAAAAAAGGGAAAGATGTCTACCAATGGGTTGCCTCCCACCAAGCACTTCTTTGAGGTCATTAGCTTGACCAAACTCGGGGGCGTTCTACTCAAGGTGAAGTGGGGCAATCATATCCACCGGAGCTCCCGGGATATACTTCTTCAAACGGTGCCCATTCACCTTAAAATCTCCACAATGCTCCCCTCCTATCTCAACCGCTCCATGGGAAAAGATCTTCTTCACCACATAAGGACCCGTCCATCTTGATTTTAGCTTTCCGGGGAAGAGCCGCAACCTTGAGTTGAAGAGAAGGACCAAGTCTCCTTCACTCAACTCCTTCGGGATGAGACTATTGTCATGCCAACGTTTAGTCCTTTCCTTGTTGATCCGGGCGTTTTCATAGGCATCCAACCGGATCTCCTCAAGAGCATTCATGTCAAGCACCCTTTTCTCTCCGGCCTCCTTGAGGTCAAATTTCAGCCATCTAATGACCCAATACGCTCTATGCTCCATCTCTACCGGAAGGTGGCAAGACTTGCCATAAACTAGCTTGTAGGGAGTGGTGTCAATCGGTGTCTTGAAAGCGGTTTTATAAGCCCACAAGGCTCATCGAGCTTCATTGCCCAATCTTTTCTCGTCCTACAAACCGTCTTCTCAAGAATTCCTTTTAATTCCCGGTTGGAGATCTCCACTTGGCCACTAGTTTGGGGATGGTAAGGTGTTGCCACCTTATGAGTCACCCCATACTTAGCCAAAAGTGTCCCGAAGTTCCTATTGGTGAAGTGCTTTCCTCCATCACTTATGATCACCCTTGGTGTTCCAAACACAGGGAAGATCTCTCGGTTGAAGAACCGCACCACAACCTTGGCATCATTTGTGGGAGAAGCGATTGCCTCTATCCATCTAGAGACATAGTCCACCGCCAATAGGATGTAGAGGTTGCCACATGAAGAGGGGAATGGCCCCATGAAGTCCACACCCCAAACATCAAATATCTCCACCTCTTGTATGTTGTTCAAGGGCATCTCATTCCTCCTTGAGATGTTGCCCGTCCTTTGGTAAGCATCACAAGCTACCACAAAATTTTGCACATCCTTGAATAAACTTGGCCAATAAAACCCGGATTTCAACACCTTTGCACATGTCTTCTGTGAGCTAGCATGGCATCCACATGGCAAGGAATGACAATGGAAGATCACACTCTCCACCTCATCCTCCGGTATGCATCTCCTAAAGACTTCACCCGGCCCTCTCTTGAACAAAAGCGGTTCACTCCAATAGTAATGTCTCACACTAGTACAAATACCCCCTAGACCCCGGTTATTTTGTACATGGGAACCCGGTTATGGAAGCGTGGTTAACGGGAGCGAGGTCCGACCGTTCGCACCCCGATAAATGTCACCGTGTTAAAATTTTCGGACCCCGGTTTTTTAATAACCGGGGTAAAAAGTCGGACCCCGGTTATTTTCAAAAACCGGGGTAAAAAGTCGGACCCCGGTTTTTTTAAAATAACCGGGGTAAAATTGGGACCCCGGTTATTTTAAAAAAAACGGGGGTCCCACTTTTACCCCGGTTATTTTAAAAAAACCGGGGTAAAAATCGGTAAAATTGGTAAATTGCGGACCTCGGTTTTAGTATAATAACCGGGTTATTTTTACCAGTTTTTAAATTTTTATTCCCCGGTTTCTAACCGTGGTAATTTTTTAACCGTAATTTATTATATTTAATATGAAAATTAGCTAATTTGGCACCTGCTTAAATTACACAATACGTATTGTACTTAACCGAAAAATAATTAATCAGTAAATAAATAATATTAAGCTAAAATACATGAACAAACTTATCATGTAATTAATATTTCAATCATATAATCCGAAAGTAACATAAAAAAACAAACCAAGTTTCTACCGTTCTTCGTTCTGATAGTATATTATATATGTTTAACAAAAGATAACAAGTACTTTTTACCGATGGTCTCTTAATGGAAAACTATGCTAGGCAAGTCAGTCAATGTCGATGCATTCTTGAATGAGAGGTTCCACAAACTCGAGCCACTCCTTGTGCAGTTCATGAAGATGGTCTTTGTCGTACGTCTTTGTTGAGCCTTTAAAATAGTAAACAATTAAACAATAAACAACAAAAGTAAGCAACAACATATATCAACAAATTTACATATCAATATTTTAAAATGTAGTAAGTACACATGCATACCATTTGCGGAATATCATGCACATCGTTTTCAATAATTTCCCTCATGTAACGACATATGTAGTAACCACTTTTACCATCTGTTTGTAGTTTAGGGGCCTAAAATATTAAAGAAGATTTATTGTTGAATAATTGGATAAGGGTGACACACAGATTCATAGTTTGGTGAACAGAGAATTGAAGAGATTTCATATGGCTTGAAGAGTAATATTGAAACTGGTACTCTTGGAAAGAAGGAAAGGCAAGTGCTACCTACAGTTAAAATGTTGTCAGAAGCTGTTGTGGAACCATCACTCATTAGGCTTTACTTGGGAGAGCAAATGAAGACGTTCTTGTTGACATTGACCTGTCTAAAGAAGTGCTAGCAAATAAGATTTCAAGACGGTAGGTGTATTAATCAACCTTTAGTTTCTAAATCAAGCTTCATTTCCAGTCAATAAAGTTGGAAAATTTGATGTAGAAAAGGTTAATTCTTAAAAATCTGTCAACTTTAAGTTTTCTTACTGTTTTTGAACCCTAAATGCAGACTGGAATTCTATCACCTAGTAAACTAAGAATAAAGTTAATGGGGTCTCCCAATCAGAAGAAAAAAGATGGTTCAAATTCTTCTAGAACATCTCCTGCAAGAATGGATGGTTATGATTTTGTCAAGAACAGCTTACTTGCTTCCACAAATGAAGATTCTGACTATGAAGGTTTGCTAAAGAAAATAGTTTGTCTCGGAATAAAATCGGCACCGTCATATAGGTAAACATCAAGAACTTTGGGTCTGTGTGACAACATGAACATTTTATTTTGAGGAAACAAGAAAATATTTGTAGATTACAGAGCAGGAAGACACAAGTCCAACATGAACATCAAGAACTTTGGGCCTATTATAAATACTAAAAGACAAACTAATTTATGTCCAGAGCAATTTACGGATGAAGTGTTAAAATTATAAAATTATTTGAAAGTCGTTTTAAAACTACAACCTTACAAAAACTTGTTATTTGATCTTATAATTTTTTATTATTTTTCGATGCTATATGAAATTAACTAAGATATATATGGGATTGAGTTATTCAGTTTCTAAAGAAAGGCCTAAAGATGCAGCAACCTGCAAATTGCTTTCTCTACGCAGGTTGGAGAAGATAGTATCAATGTGGAACAAGAATTATCAATTAAATAAGGGTAAATAAAGGTTAGGGATTCCATAGATAGGGGAAAGTTTTATTTTATTTTGGGAGATCTAGAACGCGGTTTTGAGATTTCAGCCTTAGGGGGGAAATTTACTAAATTCATTAGCAATTGGAATTCCACATTCCTAATTCTATCAAATTCAGCATGCTCTTCCTGTTGTACAAGAATACCATGAACTCATTCCTTTTAATTTCAGTTGTCACATTAGTCTAACAGAAAATACAATCAGCCTTCCTGCACTGCCAACATAGACTATTTCAACAACAGTTCAGCAGAATATCTACAGCAATTCAGCAGAAGGTCTACAATCACTTTCTCTTTCTTTTAGTAACTTTTTTTGAACTATTAATCTCTAAACCTTCTTCATGGTCTGACTGTAGGTCTTCCCTGAGTAGAAACGAGATGAAACAAAAAGAAAACAAGAATCTTGGTTCCTCTTCCAAGTAAACGAAACAAAAATAACGTAACCTCAGGTCCCCCCCTGAGTAGAAACGAGATGGAACAAGAGACTTACTTGTTAAAAATACAAGGCTTCAAAGAAACCCTATATGACGCCTGAATCCAAATGAATCAGCAACAAGCCGAAGCTCCTATGCAAATAAATCAGCAACTCCAAGTGAATCAAGAATAAACATCATCGCTTGAATTACTAGTTGAATTAGAAAATCCGATAAATCAGCAACTCAGGCCAAATGAATCAATAATAAACAACAACTTCAAAGAATTTTGTTTTCCATCGATAAGTACTAAATAGAGTAATTAAGGAAATATACATAGCAAGAAAATATCAAATTTATCTTTGTTGATTATAAAAAAAATAAGAAAATTAATTTTGTAAAATATAGCTAGAGTGACCAAAACAAATAATTAACTATAAATTGTCCCTTAAAAGAAGGTAAGTGCAACTCATCCAATCTGGTCTGCAACCTTTTCATTCTTTATGCTTTCTTTTCATATTATGAACTGTGATAATGAAATTCGGTATGATTGAATTGATTGAGGTTAAACCCATAAATGGTTTTGTTATCAAAAAGCCATATAAACAGTAGATATATCTAAGGGGAAAAGGAATGCAACAAGAATAATCATTTGGCCAGATTAGTGTGCCAACTTGCATGCTATGTATATTTAGGGCCAAATGGAGCAAGAACAACAACTAAGAGAATATAAGCCTGCTACAAAGGCCTTAAGTCATCTGGGCCACAATACAAAGCCCGTAATTTGAGTAAATTCAAAAATATTATTATTGAATTCCATTTGGGTTACAATTCATATCATAGGAAGCTCCATATTCATGGGGTGAAGATACGACTACACAGCCACTTTATTTGACCCAACACAATCAAGCAAGGAACAGGAGACTTTTGTTCAAAAATATTATTATTGAATGCCATTTGGGTACCATTTGCATGTTTCCACAGAAAGTACATAGATACTTACAATTTTTTTCTCAACACAATCAAGCAAGCAACAGGAGACTTTTGTTCAAAGTTTGGTACAATAATGTACTGATATTAACTATCAATCACATATTTTTTGTGTAAAAATACACTATTTCACATCGATTTTAAACAAATACACAACCACTTTATTTGAACCAACAAGCTTAATTAATATAGACCTCCCGGTCAATAAAAAAGAATAATGAAACACAACATAATCACATATTAAACTGCCCTGTAAAAACAATGTTACAAATACACAATACAGAAAGGAGGAAGGATATATTATGATAAGAAATTACAATTGATACACAGTACCATCTGCATGTTTCCACATAAAGTACATAATCTCATATTAAACTGCCTTGTAAAAACATTTTACAAATACACAATACACAACCACTTTATTTGACCCAACAAGCCGGACAGTACAGGTTTATTTGAATGCTTACTACTATTATGGTATTACATATATAGCAGTACAACCAACAGAACTGAAGTGTGAGTCAAAATGGTATGGTTTGTACTGATTGATTTAGGCCTGGTTTCTAGTACTAGTATATAGATTATCATTCCAATGTCTTCATTTTCATCCATCACTGAGTAAATATACCCAAGTTCAAAGATTTAGTACTCAAAAAGGCCTTGTTGCTAAAATGCTATCCCTCTTGAATTCACAGTGCGCAACTCCCAGTCGGGGTCGAATGACAAAAACAGGGACATTCAACACAAATTCATCAAGTAATAGATAAGATTGGACAGTATTTCCGATGCAATTCCCAAGAGGGATAGCATTTTAGCAAATTCAACACAAGGCCTTTTTAAGTAGATAGAAAATAATAACCGGGGTCCTAGCACAAATTCAGCATTTTAGCAAATTCAGCACAAGGCCTTTTTGAGTAGACAGAAAATAATAACCGGGGTCCTAGCACAAATTAAGCATTTTAGCAAATTCAGCATTTTAGCAAATTCAATACAAGGCCTTTTTGAGTGGACAGAAAGTAATAACTTGGGTCCTAGCACAAATTCAACACAAAATACGTAGCAGGCCTGAATGAGAAAATTTCAACACAAATTCATCAAGTGATATACCTGCAAGTAAGAAAAGAGAAAAACAGGGACATTCAACACAAATCATACCATTCAACACAAATCATACCATTCAACACAAATACATCAAGTAATATACCTGCAATCTATATACTAGTACGAGATGTGTTGAAAAATTGGACAGTTGAATATTGGACAGCAACATCAAATGACAAAAACAGGGGCATTCAACCCAAATTCATCAAGTAATAGATAAGATCCAATTAGGGATTTCATACCGTACGTGTTCAGTGCTTCAATTCACAACGCGCAGCTCCCAGTCGGGGTCGAGGTGGAGACTTGCCCGCCACTCGCAGTCGCCAATCACCGCCACCAAGGAAGGAGAGTCGGGATCGAGGTTAATGTGTCACCCTTGGGGCCTTGACCACAAAGGAGAGTCGGGGTCGAGGTTGATGTGCCGATTTGGAGAGACTAGGGCATCACTGGTTTTTATCCTAATTAGGGTCAAAACGACTACGTTTATTTAGTATTATTTACCACGGTTATTTAAAAATGGGGTCCGGTGTCTTTATTTCACCGCGTTAAAATAATAACCGGGGTCAGGTTTCTTTATTTCGCCACGTTAAAATAATAACCGGGGTCCGAGCCTTTAATACCCCGGTTAAATTAAATAATCGGGGTCCAAATTTTTTTAAAAAAAAATAAAAAATGATTGACCTCGGTTATACATATAACCGTGGTCCGAAAACACTTTTGATCACGGTTCTTTCAAACCGCTCCAACACAAGCGAGGTCTAGGGGGTTTTCTGTACTAGTAATATGACAAACCGGGTGGCACTTCTTCACACACAAGATAGTTCACAATGTCCGCATACCATGGCTCATTTCCCTTGGACACTTGAAGCAAACACTCCTCCACCATTTGCAATTGCTCATCCCGGAATGAGTCATCAATCGGGATGTCATCTCTCTCAATCTCTAATGGCTGGAGTTTACTAAGGTGGTCCGCCACAGAATTTTCGGATCCCTTCTTATCTCGGATTTCCAAGTCAAACACTTGAAGAAGAAGGATCCACCGAATCAACTGAGGCTTGGCATCCTTCTTTGTAAGGAGATAACGGATCGCAGCATGATCCGTATACACAATGACCTTCGCTCCAACAAGATACGAGTGGAACTTCTCAAATGCGTACACAACCGCTAGCAACTCCTTCTCGGTAGTAGCATAATTGAGTTGGGCATCATCTAGCGTCTAGCTAGCATAATAGATGGCATGTGTAAGCCCATCTTTCCTTTGCCCCAAAACAGCCCCAACGGCTACATCACTTACATCACACATCATCTCAAACGGTAAACTCCAATCAGGCTGTTGCATGATGGGTGTGGAGATCAAAGCATTCTTCAACCTACAAAAAGCCTCAAGGCAATCCTTGGAGAAAACAAACTCAATATCTTTCATTAGTAGGTTAGTAAGAGGCTTAGAAATCTTAGAGAAATCTTTAATGAATCTCCGGTAAAAACCGGCATGCCCTAGAAAACTCATTACCCCCTTCACCGAGGTAGGTGGTGGCAACTTCTCTATCGTCTCTATCTTAACCCTATCAACCTCAATGCCACGGTTGGACACCAAGTTTTCCCAACACAATGCCTTCACTTACCATGAAGTGGCATTTCTCCCAATTCAAGACTAGATTAGTCTCCTCACATCTTTTTAGCACTAGAGACAAGTTAGCTAAACAATCATCAAATGAAGATCCATAAACTAGAAAAATCATCCATAAACACTTCCATGATGTTTTCGATATACTAAAAAAAGATAGCCATCATACACCTTTGAAAGGTGGCGGGTGCATTACACAACCCAAATGGCATTCGCCTATATGCAAAAGTACCCCAAGGACATATGAATGTAGTTTTCTCTTGGTCATCCGGGTGGATAGGGAAGTGATCTTTGAAAGGAAGAGGGAAGTGATCTTTCCTAGAGGCCACATTTAGTTTCCTATAGTCTATACACATCCTCCATCCTGTAACCGTTCTAGTTGGGATTAGTTCATTATTCTCATTAGTCGCTACGGTCATCCCACCTTTCTTAGGAACCACATGTACGGGACTAAACCATTTACTATCCAAAATCGGGAAAATGATTCCCGCATCTAGCAATTTAAGGATCTCTTTCTTAACTACTTCTTTCATGATAGGGTTTAGTCTTCTTTGAGGTTCAATTGAAGGTTTATGATTATCTTCCATTAAGATCTTATGAATGCACAAAGAGGGTTTAATTCCAACTAAATCATCAATGGTATAGCCAATAGCCTTCCTATGCAATCTCAACTCATGCAACAATCTATTCAACTCATCATCATTCAAGCATGCATTAACAATCACCGGATATGTAGAATCTTCACCAAGAAAAGCATACTTAAGATGAGAGGGGAGGGGTTTAAGTTCAAGTTTAGGGGGACCTTTATCGGTTGGAGACGCTCCATATAATGTAGGTTGAGATGAATCCAAAGCTTTGGAAGACTCCTCAAGGCTCCTTGAAGCTTGATCAACAACTAAGGCAGTTTCTGGAGGAACCACGGGCAAAATCACGGGCTCTGGCACAACCATGGCCGTGGAACTTGCAAAGCTAGCCTTTTTGAGCATTCCAGAGAGTTCCACGGGACATTCCACGGGCGTGGTTTCCCCTACCTGGCCGTGGTTTCTACAGGAATTCAGCACACCTTCGTGTGCTTCAAATTCAGCTCTTGTCTCCTTTTCCAATGCTTCCAAAGCCTCGATTTCTACATTACAGGCCTCCTCAACTCCTTCCTCCATCAAACTCAAGCTAATAACCTTCTCCCAGGGGTCCTTAATCAAGATCGAGCTCACAATTTCTCTACAATCTTCTTGCTCGAAAATGTTGAACACATCTTCACCAAGGGCTGGCCCCTTCATCATTGTGGACAGCTTGAACTTGATATTCTCTTCTCCAATGTTGAAGGAGAGAATTCCATTTTTACAATCCACCAAGCATCCGGATGTGGCTAAGAAAGGTCTCCCCAAGATCATAGGAACCGGATAGTCCGCCGGGATGTCCAAAACAACGAAGTCTATTGGCACATAGAACTTCCCGAGTTGCACCGGTATGTCCTCCAAAATTCCAATGGGGTGAGTGATTGAACGGTCCGCCATGTAAAGGGTCATCTTGACCGGCTTTGGCTCTTCTAGCCCAACCTTGTTGCAAAGTGCAAGCGGAATGATGCTTACACTTGCCTCAAGATCACAAAGGGCTTCATACTTCACTTCTCCCACTACAATTGGCACACAAAAAGATCCCGGATCCCTTAGCTTAGGAGGCATCTCCTCCTTCATGGTTTGGATCAATTCCGAGGATCTCTTCGTCATCCTTACTTCTCCATACTCCTCCAACTTCCTTTTGTTGGAGAGTATCTTCTTCAAAAACTTGCCATATGCCGGCATACCTAGAATAGCATCCATGAACGGAATGTTAATATGCAATTTAGACATAAGTTCAAGGAATTTACCGAAGTGTTTGTGCAAACGAGCTCTTGCTCGTGATTGTGTGAATGGTAGTGGTCGCTTGTATGGAGGTGGTGCCACATATATTGGCTCATCTTCCTTGTTCTTTCCTCCTTGTTCAAAGGTCTCTTCCTCTACCACCACTTGCTTCCCTTTATCATTTCCCTTAGGCAAGGGATCCTTCATGCTCAGCCCACTCCTTGTAGTGATGGCCATCACTTGGCCTCTTGGGTTATCCTCGGTTCTTGCGGGAAGCTTTCCCAGATCTCAATGAGCTTCACCCGCATTTTGGAACACTTGTGCTTCCAACACCTTTTGAGCTTTAGAAATGGAAGTCACCGTGCTCTCAAGGCCGCTCAACCTTCCAAGCAATTGCTCAAAAATCATCTCGGTTCTATCCTTTGGAGGTTGAGTAAATCCGGGTGGAGGTTCTTGTGAAGCCTTTGGTGGTGGAGCTGCGCTTGTGGAAGCGGGAGGGTTCAAGGCTCCATCCGGGTTAGAATAGGAAAACCCGGGATGGTTGTGGTTAGGCTGGTAATTATTGAATAGCCGGTTGTTGTTGAAGTTCTTTGGACCTTGATAGTTGTTGTAATTGCCCCTTCCCATGTAGTTTACATCTTCCTCCTTGGAAGACAAGTTTGCTTGCACTTGCACTTGAGGGCTTGCTTGATTCTTCAAAGTTGTAGCACACAACTCCCTCAAAGATTTCAGCTCATTGTTAATTGCATCAAGCTTGAAGTTACTCATGGTGACTTCACTCACCTCATATGCTCCCGCTTTCCTCTCATCACTCTTCCTATGGGAGTACTTCTCAATCACCAAAGCTTGTTTCTTTACAAATTCCCAAGCTTCATCCACATTCTTTTCCATGAAAGTCCCACCGGAAAGAGATTGAAGCTGGAATTGGCTATCTTCATCAAGTCCCTTGAAGTAGATCTCCAAAAGCTCTATTTTCGGTATACCATGGTACGGACAATCTAGGAGAAGGTCTTTGAACCTCTCCCAAGACTTGAATAAGCTTTCTCTATCCTTCATCACGAAGGCATTGATCTTCCCTCTTAGCTCGGTAGTCTTGGAAGGCGGGAAGAACTTCGTCAAAAACTCGGTTGTCATCTCCTCCCAAGTACTCACATGCCCTTGTGGAATAGATTGATACCAAGCCAAGGCTTTATCCTTAAGTGAGAAGGAGAAAGCCCTAAGCTTATGGTTGTTGCTCTCCAATCTAGGCGGCCTTAGAGTCTCCATCAAGATCTCATAGTTCATCAAGTGTTGATGAGGAGACTCTCCTTCCCTTCCAAATTGATTATGCCGGATCATCTGTAGAACTTGAGGGCGGAGCTCGTAATCATGGGCTCGGGGGTCTCCTAAGTTCACACCCGGATGGTGTGATCTTTGTGCCGGATCCATACGTTGCCCTAATGTTTGTGGCTCTTTAATAGCAATGGGCACAACACGAATATTAACCGCCGGCTGCGGTTCTGGTGAAGGTTGAGGTTGTTGACGATTAAGCTCTCTTTGCACAAGAGCTTGCGTAATCTCTTCAATCTCCCTCCTAGTTGCCTCTTGCCTCTCATTGACAAGTCTCCTTTCATTCTCCAAGGCTTCATCCCTTAGCTTAATTTGCTCTAAAGCTTCATCCAACTCAGCTTGAAGATCTCTTCCGGCCATCTCTTTTACTTTTCTAATGCTCTTGGATCTAGATCTAAGGGTTTTCTCTGGTTCGGGATCGAATGGAGCTAAATCCTTACCACAAGATCTTCGCATACACCTAAAGAGTGAGAGATGTCTTGAAAAGCAAAGACACAAACCAAACGAGATCAAAAGCAACAAGAAAGACCTACACTATAAACAATCCAAACTACAACTCAATCTTAACCTAGTCCCCGACAACGGTGCCAAAAACTTGTTACGGTAGGAATTGTGACACGCAAAAGTTAAATTTATACTCGTTATATTTTCCAAACTCCTAGCGAACCCGCAGTGTACGGGACGTTTTGTAGTAAGGATAGTATTCTGAGGTCGAACACAAAGACTGAGGTGAAATCGAGTCAAATAGTGACTAAGGATAGTATCGATCTAGGCTAAGAAAAGATGAAAGAAATAAATAAATGAAAATCTCAATGTTTTTGGGTTTGGTTTTGTGTGGTGATCAATTATGATTCACAATGATATAAGAATGCAAAACAAACTAACAATCTAGCAAATCAACACAAACAAGCAAGACAAACACGAGATATGAGATCAAAGAGAGAAAAGCGGATTCTAGGGGTTGGAAATTCCGGTTATGGCATAGGACTCAAGCTTCTAATCAACCTTGGATAAACTATAGTATGTTGGGAAGGAATGTTTCTCAAGTGGGGTCAATTACCGGGTAAGTCTCATAATCCACTAATCCCGCTCCTAAGGTCCTATCACCGGGGAAGTCTCTAGGAGCCTAATGTAGGGATATCTACACAAACCAGATGGTTATCTAGGGATCTAACCTCTCCTTACCGGGTAAGTCTCGGGGAGGCTAGTCCTAAACATCTATCCTAACACATTCAGTCCAATAGTGGCTTGTGAGGCTCACGACTACCTAGAATTGGTCATCTTTGGCATCTAAGAGCAAGAATCACCGGGTAGATCTCTTCTAACACTTAGTTGCTAACACTAGGTCACCCTAGGATAGATTTAGCTCAACAAACACTAGGATTTCAACAATCTAACATTCTAGCACTTAGATTCATCAAACCAAGTGAGTTAGTCAGAACCACGGGTTGTTCATCCCAGTCCACGGCCGTGGAAAGGCAAGAACGAACCGTGGTTTCCAACAACAGCTCGGTTCAAGGAAACGAATCAACCAAAGGTACATCTAAGTCCATTATATCATAGTCCAAGCCATAACCATCATTTCGTTACCCTAGAATCACATCTATCTAGCCAATAACATGCATTTCAACAATCAAACTCAACAAGCATACATTCATGGCTTCCATAGCGAGTAGATGAAGTGAAATAGAGATGAACAAGTAGACCAAAGAAAACCAAGCTGAATGTATGATAAGAAAGACTTACAACCCTTCAAAAGAAGGTTCAATCTCGTTCCTTACAAAACCGTGCAAATTGTCTTCACAAAACTCACTCAAAATCACTCAAAACTATGAAAAACTAAGAAAGGTGTGTTCTTCTCTTCTTCTCCAATGGAGTCCTTTCTTCTCCTCCAAGTGTAGCTCCAATCCAATCTTCCAATGAGAGAATATGTGTTGTTGAGAGTGTGGGAGAGAATGGGAGTGATGGGGGTTTGTCCTTAACAGCCTGTAGGACCACCTTATATCCTCAACAAATTGCAAGAGTCGGTCATTGAGATCGTGGGACAGCTGTCACAGCTGTATAGGGAAAACCACGGCCCATTTCCACGCCCGTGGAAGTCCCAGTGGCCGTGGTTTTGGTGCCTCAGCTCGTTTTGGATCATCAAGACTCAATTTAGTGCAAGGCATGACCCAACAAGGTCCCATGTGTCCTCCTTAGCTCCTAACTTGCTTCCTAATGAGTCCGAAGGTGTGTCATCTCGAAGAACGATCCTCGAATGTATTGATTAAGCTCCTAAAGCTACCAAAATACCTACAAAGCACACAAAAGTCCGTGTAGACGTCTATCTCCACAAAATACATGAATTGAGTGCAAACATCATGAACTAGTGTTAAACCATGCATGAATGAGCGGGAAAACTATCTAAATGAGTGCCTAATCCTACGTCATAAATCGTGTTATCAATGATCTACCTCTAGGCCTTGTGTAGAGTTGTGGTGCTGGAATTGTGATACCTCCATGCTGTGTTGAGGATATAGAATGTTATAGGTTTTGACCTGATGTTTCAGGAGAGTGTGTTACCTCGTCTTACAAGTCCGAGAGGTTTGGGATCCTGCAAGTTTCGGGATGAAACTTGTTTTTAGGGGGTGAAATGTAAGAGCATTAGTCTTTGGAGCCAAGATGAGCTAGAGTGCCTTGGTGTTGACCAGTCAGCCGCCCCAGCGGACCCTGCCAGCCGCACCTGCACCCTAGTTGGCCGCCCCTATGCATGGTTGATCCGCCCCTGCGGTTTTCTGCAGCTGTAGCCACTTTTGTTGACCTCTTGACATGCTTTTGGGTTGGCTTCTCTTATAAGCCTTCCCCTTACCTTCAGATGAAGGGTTTCTTCATCTCTCCAGCTTCTCTCTTCCTCCTCACGTCCTTCATCTCCTTCTTCTTCTTCTTCATCTTCTTCTTTGATCTTCTTTTTGATCTTGTAAGTGTGTTCTTGAGAGTTTGAGTGTGGTCTTGGTTGTAGAAGCTCTTGGAGTTGTGGCTGAGAGTTGTTGCTATTGTGTTGAGGCTGAGAGTTGTGTTGTTGCTCCATAGTTGCAGTCTAGGGCTTGTGTGGTAAGCTTCCTCTTCTTCTTTCTTTCTTTCTTCATCCTTGCTTCTTCTTCTTCTTTCTAGCCTAGGATCACAAGTTAGTCTTGTGATTGGATCCTTCCTTGATGTTTTGATGATCATATGTATATATATATGCATATGTGCTGTTGTGGTGTGTTGAAGACGTGAAGAGAATCGAGAAAGAGATCGAAGAGAAGTCGGGACCAACTCACTATGTTGTTGGCTGCCCCTGCGCCTAACCTGAGCCGCACATGCGCTTGGTGTGGAGCCGCCCCTGCGCCTCACTGGCCTGGCTGGTGTGTTCTTGCTTCTGTCGGTGCATAACTTATTGGTATGTCTTCTTCCCTTCCTTTCCTTTGGCCTTGGCTTAGTTGATTGCTAGGTTAAGATGGTTAGGATGAGTGGTATGCTAGAGATGTGCCTTAGGCACCCGTGTTGATGTTGAGAGTATGCTACATGCATGTGTGAGTGTGTGTTGATCTTTAGGTTGTAAGTTAGTTCTTGTTATGGAGACGAGTCTCCTAACCCCTTTCAGGTTGTGATGTTGTAGGTCTTGCTCTTGCAGGCATTGGTTTCTTCCCCGAGGGGAAGTTGTGACGTGGTAGAGGATACGAGTGTATCAGGTAAGTCCATAGGACTTACTTAGCTTGCATTTGTGGATTGTATGATTGTGATGGTTGTGTGTGTTCATATGATTGTGCAATCTCAACTCATGCAACAATCTATCAAGTTCATCATCATTCAAAGATGCATTAACAATCACCGGATAAGTAGAATTTTCACCAAGAAAAGCATACTTTAAATGAGAGGGGAGGGGCTTAAGTTCCAGTTTAAGAGGACCTTTATCGGTTGGAGACGCTCCACACAATGTAGGTTGAGGTAATTCCAAAGCCCTGGAAGACTCTCCAAGGCTCCTTGAAGCTTGATCAATAACTAAGGCACTTTTTGGAGAAACCACGGGCAAAACTACGGTCTGTGGCACAACCACGGCCGTGGAATATAAGAAGCTGGGACATTTGAGCATTCCAGAGAGTCCCATGGGCAAAATTACGGCCGTGGTTCTGTCTGCCAGGCCGTGGTTCCTACAGTGGTTCAGCACAACTTCGGCACATCAAATTCAGCACTTGTCTCCTTTTCCAATGCATCCAAAGCCTTGATTTCTTCATTGCAATCATCTTCAACTCCTTCTTCCATCAAACTCAAGCTAAGAACCTTCTCCAAGGGATCCTTGATCAAGATTGAGCTCATAACTTCTCTACATTCCTCTTGCTCGACAATGTTGAACACATCTTCACCAAGGGTTGGCCCCTTCATCATTATGAACAGCTTAACTTAATGTTCTCTTCTACTATGTTGAAGGAGAGGATTCCATTTTTGCAATCCACCAAGCATCCGGATGTGGCTAAGAAGGGCGTTCCTAAGATGATAGGAACCGGGTTGTCCGCCGGGATGTCCAAAACAACGAAGTCTATTGACACATAGAACTTCCTAAGCTGAACCGGTATGTCCTCTAGGATTCCCACGGGGTGAGTGATTGAATGGTCCGCCATGTAGAGGGTCATCTTGACCGGTTTTGGCTCTCCTAGGCCAACCTTTTTGCAAAGTGCAAGCGGGATGATGCTTACACTTGCTCCAAGATCATAAAGGGCTTCATATTGAACTTCTCCAACCCCAATTGGCACACAAAAAGATCCCTGATCTCTTAGTTTAGGAGGCATCTCCTCCCTCTTAGTTTGAATCAACTCCGAAGATCTCTTTGTCATCCAAACTTTTCCATACTCCTCAAACTTCTTCTTGTTGGAGAGTATCCCCTTTAAAATGTTTGTCCAAATGAGCTCTTGCTCGTGATTGTGGGAATGGTAGTGGTGGCTTGTATGGAGGCGGTAACATATATGTTGGCTCATCATCTTTGGTCTTGCCTCCTTCTTCTTGCAATGACTCTTCCTCCACTACCACTTGCTCCCCTTTAGCATTCTCCTTGGGTAAGGGATCCTTCATGCTCAGCCCACTCCTTGTTGTAATGGCCAACACTTGGCCTCTTGGATTGTCCTCGGTCATTCTTGGAAGCTTTCCCGGATCCCTTTGTGCTTCACCCACCTTTTTGAACACTTGTGCTTCTAGCACCGTTTGAACTTTCGAAATGGAAGCCACCGTGCTCTCAAGTCCAGTCAACCTTCCAAGCAATTGTTCGAACATCATCTCGGTTCTATCCTTTGGAGGTTGAGTAAAACCGGGTGGAGGCTCTTGTGAAGCCTTAGGTGGTGGTTATGCGCTTGTGGAAGCGGGAGGGTTCAAAGCACCATCCGGGTTAGAATAGGAGAACCCGGGATGGTTTGTGATTAGGCCGGTAATTGTTGTATTGCCGGCTGTTGTTGTTGAAGTTCCTACGGCCTTGATATTGTTGAAGTTACCCCTTCTCGTGTAGTTAACATCCTCCTCTTTGGAAGCCAAATTGGCTTGCACTTGCACTTGAGGACTAGCTTGATTCTTCAAGGTTGTAGGACACAACTCCCTCAAAGACTTTAGCTCATTGTTTATTGCATCGAGCTTGTAGTTTCTCATGGTGACTTCACTCACTTCATAAACTCTCGGTTTTCTCCCATCACTCTTCCTATTGGAGTACTTCTCTATCACCAAGGCTTACTTCTCTACAAACTCCCAAGCCTCATCCACATTCTTCTCCATGAATGTTCCACCGGAAAGCGATTGGAGCTTGAATTGACAATCTCATCAAGCCCCTTGAAGTAGATCTCCAATATCTCTATATTCGGTATACCATGGTATGGAAAATCTAGGAGGAGGTCCTTGAACCTCTCCCAAGACTTGAATAGGCTCTCTCTATCCTTCATCACGAAGGCATTGATCTTCCCTCTGAGCTCGGTTGTCTTGGAAGGTGGGAAGAACTTTGTCAAGAACTCGGTGGTTATCTCCTCCCAAGTACTCACACGTCCTAATGGAATCGATTGATACCAAGCCAAGGCTTTATCCTTAAGTGAGAAGGAAAAAGCCCTAAGCTTATGGTTATTGTTCTCCAATCTAGGTGGCCTTAGAGTCTCCATCAATATCTCATAGTTCATCAAATGTTGATAAGGAGACTCTCCTTCCATCCCTCCAAATTGATTGTGCCGGATCATCTGTAGCACTCTTTGGGCTGGATCCATACGTTGTCCTAACGTTTGTGGCTCCTCAATCATGATCGGCTCAAACCGAATATTGACCGCCGGCTGCAGTGGTGGTGGTGGTTGAGGTTGTTGACGATTAAGCTCTCTTTGTACAAGAGCTTGCCTAATCTCTTCAATTTCCCTCCTAGTTGCTTCCTACCTCTCATTGGCAAGTCTCCTCTCATTCTCCAAGAGTTCATCTCTTAACCTAATTTGCTCTAAGGCATCATCCAACTCAGCTTGAAGATCTCTTGCGGCCATCTCCTTCTTCTTCTTAATGCTCTTAGATCTAGCCTTAAGGGTTTTCTGCGGTTCGGGATCGAATGGATCTAAATCTTTACCATGAGATCTTCACATGCACCTAAAGAATGAGAGATATCCTAAAAATCAAAGACACAAACCAAACAAGACCAAAAGAAACAAGAAAGACCTACACTATAAACAATCACAAACAATGATTCAATCTAGACCTAGTCCCCAACAACGGCGCCAAAAACTTTTTACGCTAGAAACGTAGCACACAAAAGTCTAAACTTTATAACTCGATATATTTTTCCTAACTCCTAGCGAACCCACAGTGTATGGGTCGTTTCGTAGCAAGGATAGTATTTCGAGGTCGAACACAAAGACTAAGGTGAAATCGAATCAAATAAGTGACTAAGGATAGTGTAAGTCTAGTCTAAAAAAAGAGAAGGAAACAATGATAAGAAAATCATGATGTTTTTGGGTTGGTTTTGTGGTGATCAATCAAGATCACAATTGATGCAAGATTATAAAATGAGTTAACAAACTAAGCTAGCAACACAAACAAGTAAAACAAACACGAGATATGTGATCAAAGAGAGAAAAACGGATTCTAGGGGTTAGGAGTTCCGGTTATGGCATTGGACTCAAGCCTCTAATCAACCTTGGACTAGCTGTGGTATGTGTAACACCCCAAATCCACGGGACTTGGAATATCACATTGGGCTAGGATCTCACAATGGATCCTGACCCTAACCTGACAACAAGTTCTCTGGATCTTACAACAAGGCACATATAAATTAAAACCAAATACATAAAGGTTGTATGATACATCAAAAGAGTTTACAAACTCAAAGCCGAGTACAAACATCAAACACAAAGATAGCATCTGATACAAAAGATCCCAACCCATGCATACTAATGTACAGAAGTCCTCGGCTGGTCACACTATCCGTCTCACCCTGCAGTGCTCCTAACATGCAGATCATCTACAACACGGTAAACACCGTTAGCAACAGCAATTAAAAGCATGAAGGTAATAGCACAACCACACATCAACATCTCATACATGCAATGCCACACATATTCATTTATTAACTTTCGTTATGTTATTTCATTACTAATTCAACTTCTTTTGTAACACGAGGAGCCTCAAGAACCCCGTCCCATCCAACATAACACAGGAGTTTTGCATGGGGGTGACCTTCACTCGTCCTCTCCGTGAGATCATCTTTAGGGCACCTCTTCCTAACTAGAAGGCGGAGACCGGTGGTTACCGCCCGTTATAATACACTTGGGTCAAATAAAAGTAGTGAATGGTCATCCTAGTCTGGTTTAGGTTATAAATGCACAACCATATGAAGACACACAACCATTACAATCATACAATCCACAACCGTACACTAAGTAAGTCCTATGGACTTAGCTGTCACACTCGTATCCAATACCACGTCATAGCTTCCCCTTGGGGAAGAACCAACACCTGCAACAGCAAGGCACACAACATCACAACCTGAAAGGGTTAGGAGACTCGTCTCCATAACCAGAACAAACCTACAACCTCAAACTAAACCTCAAGGTCATAACAAGCTCACATATACTTATCGCATAGCCTCATCATATAACTCATCCTAACCACACTAGCCTAGCTACCAACTAAGCCAAGGCCACAGGAAAGGAAGGAAGGAAGACATACCAACAAGGTATGCACCAAAAGAAACAAGAACACCAAGCTGACCCAGTGAGGCGCAGGGGTGGCTCACGAAAGGCACAGGGGCGGCTCACAGGCAGGCGCAGGGGCGGCCAACGATGCAGAGGGTTGGTCCCGACTTCTCTTCGATCCCTTTCTCGACTTTCTTTACTTCTTCAACATACCACAACACATATACACATATATACACATATAAGATCATCAAAACAGCGAGGAAAGGATCCAACACAAGCCTAGCTTGTTATCCTAAGCTAGAAAGAAGAAGAAAGAAGCAAGAAGAATGAAGCAAGGAGAAGAGCTTACCACAACAAGCCCTAAGCTGCAAATAAGGGGCATCGACACATTTCACCACTTCACCACAACAACAACAACAACACACAACAACACCAGCCAAGTCATCCAAGCTCACAACCTCAAGCAGCTCTCAAGAATTCCCACACACAAGACCAAGAAGAGATCAAGGAAGCTCAAGGAGGAAGAGAGGGAGAAGAAGAACGATGAAGATGGAGCTGAAAAGAGGTAAGGAAACCCCTCATCTGAAGTATTAGGAGGCTTATAGGAGAAGCCAGCCGCAAAGCACAAGTCAAGAGTCAACGAAAGCGGCTACACACATATAGAGCCGCAGGGGCGGCTAGCCTAAGGCGCTGGGGCGCCTAGCCGCTGGTGCGGCCAAGGTGGTGTGTAGGGGCGGCCAGCAGGGTCAATACAAGGCAAACTAGAGCTCATCAAGGCTCCAAAGACTAAGGCTCTTACATCTCACCCACCTAAAAACAAGTTTCGTCCCGAAACTTGCAAAATCCTAAAGCCTCTCGGACCCATAAGCCGGGGTATGCACTCTCCTCAAGAACGTCAAGCCACAACCTATAACATTCTATATCCTCAACACATCATGGAGGAATCACACTCCAGCAAAACAACTCTACACTAGGCCTAGAGGAAGATCATCTCTAGCCAAACACTAACCACATCACATTGACATGGAGGAAAGCCGTCTCCAGCCACAACGTACACATAAAAACCACTACATGGAGGAAAACCGTCTCCACTCACACTATGTCCATCAAAGGTAGCATGGAGGAAAGAACCATCTTCTGCTAATCCTAACACATACGCCATAGCATGGAGGGATGAACCATCTCCAACTATACCTATCTCGTGCTAGCAAACAAGATCTAACAGAACATATGCACACACAACTAGCACGGAAACACAACATTCACATAAGCACATAACATACAAGCACTCATCAAGGAGACACTAAGATCTACTCGTGGATCCTACTGGTGCCTCTAACTCAGCGTAGAACTCCGGATAGTTCCTCTGGATACTATCCTCTGTCTCCCAGGTGGCCTCATCTGGTCCTCGTCTAGACCACTGTATCCTCAACATAGGAATGTCCTTCGAACGCAGGCGCCTCACACCTTGCTCTAGGACTACAATCGCGTGCTCTGCAAACGTGTGGTCTGGATCAACCACCAGATCATCATAACTCACGATGTCCCTCGGATCGGGTATATACTCCCTCAGTTGAGACACGTGAAACACAGAGTGAACACCCTCTAACCTCGGAGGCAATGCTAATCTGTAGGTTGCTCGCCCAACTCTATCTAGTATCTCGAAAGGGCCGACATATCGAGGGCTCAGTTTCCCCTTTATGCCAAAACGTCTGACGTCTCGCATCGGAGATACTCTCAACCAGACATGAGCTCCTACCTTGAACTCTAGAGGTTGACACCTCTTGTCTGCATACGACTTTTGGTGACTTAGTGCAGCCAGCATCCTCTCTCTGATCAGCGCTACTTGAGCCATATCATCCTGAATTTGCTCTGGCGCTATCCCACTGATACTACTAGGCTCATCCCAGCATAAAGGTTTACGGCATCTACGTCCATACAGTGTCTCATAGGGAGCCATCCCTATAGATGCATGCCAGTTGTTGTTGTATGAGAACTCAACGAGTGGGAGGTAATCGGACCATCCCTGTCCCCAATCCAACACAGGCTCGTAGCATATCCTCTAAGACCTGGATGGTCCTCTCTGACTGACCATCTGTCTGGGGGTGAAACGTAGTCGTGAAGTGTAGACTCGTCCCCAAAGCAGTCTGAATCTGCTGCTAGAATCTCGATGTGAATCATCCATCACGATCATAAACGATCGTCCTCGGTACCCCATGGAGTCTCACTATCTGTCTAGTGTACTCCTCAACTAATTTGCTCACTCGACACGTCTCTCTGATAGGAATGAAACGTGCCGTCTTTGTCAATCTTTCAACGATCACCCATATAGCATCAAAGCTCCTACTGACCCTCAACCGGGTCACAAAATCCATGGATACGTCCTCCCACTTCCACTATGGCACTGGGAGTGGATGAAGCTCATCTCAAGGCCTGAAATGCTCTATCTTGATCTTTTGACAGGTCGCACACTGAGCCACAAATTTGGCTACGTTGGGCTTCAACCCTCCCCACCAATATGAGCGTCTCACATCATGGTACATCTTACTCGTACCAGAGTATACTGAGTAAGGTGTACAGTGAGTCTCTTGTAATATCCGCTGTCTCAGCTCTACATCAGCAGGTACACAAATAAGATCATGTCGCCTCAAAACTCCATCTGCTCCAATAGTGAACTGAGGTGCCTCTCCACGAGACATCCTATCTCTGATCCTCGTCAAGGTCGGCAGGTCCCCTGTTTCTGTTGAATCTCGTCCAACAGACTAGGTAAAATCTCTAAAGCATACAACTGGACATCCTCATCATGAAACTGGATGCCCATCTCTAGCCAAGCTAGATCCCTCTAAAGCTGAGGCTGTATAGTAAGTCTGGCAATCACCTTCTCTCGAGGCGTCTTCCTGCTCAAGGTGTCAACTACCACATTCGCCTTGCCAGGATTATACAAAATCTCAAGGCCGAAGTCCTTGATCAACTAAAGCCATCAACGCTGGCGGTTATTCAATTCTCACTGCGTGAAAATATACTTCAGACTCCTATGGTCTGTGAAGATCTGGCATGTAGCATCATACATGTCACGTCTCCTGATCTTCAAAGCATGCACTACCGCTGCCAACTCCAAATCATGAGTCGGGTAGTTCTCCTCATACGTCTTCAACTGTCGAGACACATATGTAATCACTCTGCCTCTCTACATCAAAACAAATCCCAAGCCTAGCTTGGATGCATCACTATAGACCACAAAATCATCAGAACCCTCTAGTTGTGTCAAAACAAGAGCAGAGGTCAAACGCCTCTTCAACTCCTCGAAACTTCGAGCGCACTGGTCGGTCCATACAAATCTAATAGTCTTCCTCAAACGACTCGTTAGTGGACGGGAAATCACAAAAAATCCCTCCACAAAGCATTTGTAATAACCGACTCGATCTTCGCCGGATCAACCATGATCCCATCGGCGGAGATTATATATCCAAGGAAAGCAACCTCAAACATCCAAAACTCGCACTTAGAGATCTTGACGTACAACTATGTATCTCTCAAATTCTGCAATCCGTCCTCAGATGACCGGCATGCTCCTCTCTGCTACGAGAGTACATGATAACATGAATTATAGTCTATATTTTGGGACCTGTTTAGACGTTTTATCTTCAATAATCTGCATGTTTGAATGTATATTATGTGATTATATTGCCGTTTCATCTACCTGTGCAGGAATCGAGGTCTACACCAAGTTTCGTTGTAATCGTAGGTAAAATGGCACGTTTTGGACTAAAATGGAGCTAAAGGAACTAAGGAGTCATTGGAGCTACATTCAGGAACTTAAGGAAGAACCAACAAGCTTGGAGTTAACAAAGAAGATTTACTTTGGACCAGATTTAAGAGATTTCACATTCAGTTGAGATTCACCTCGGTTGACAACAGAGTCACCTCGACCGAGGTGATCTAGAGGAGCGCCCCGACCAAGGCGAACACCCTGGACGCGGCGAGATATATTTTATTTGGCTGAGATCTTTTATTTTTGGAAAGGGAGATCTTATATTTTTTGACTGGATTTCCGGAAGGAAGATCATATATTTTGGAAATCTATTTTTGAGATATGGATATATTTTATTAGGAAATTATCTTTTTAAGATATTTTATCTTTGGAAGATAATTCTCCTATATAAAGGGTTGGATTTTCCACAAGTTCAACCATGCTTAGATGCTTAGAGGCTGAGAGCATCCAACAATTAAGGGATTTTCTAGAGTTTTGAAAGAAGTTTGAAGATTGATGGAAGGAAGTTCATAACTTGTTATAGCTTTTTAAGGGGATTTGTAAGACTTTCTGAGATTCCCTTTGGTTTGTTGTTTTTCATTGATTTGTGATTCTAAGGAACGCTGATTTATTTATTTGATTCAGTTATTGAAGCCTTGTTCTTAAGGTTTATTTGTTCAAATATTCATTATCTTCCCTTATATTTGATTATTGCTTTCATGATGATGAGCGGCTAATTTCTTTGTGCAATTCTAGGGTGATTGGCTGAAAGTTGTGGGAAAAACAATGATAGAATAATCTTAAATTCCAGTAGGACCCTGAAAGCTCGAGTCTTTAACCTTAACCCTAGAACATCTCGTTCAGTCGATGAACATCTCGGCCGGGATGGAACTTGACTGACCGAGGTGACCTTTTCTGATCTGAAACTGAGAGTTAAGTGTTAGAGTTTGCCAAATCCTATTCTTATTACACCTTTCCTGGTTCTATGCAAGCCTAGGATGAGACTTACACGGTAATTCCTTTTCTTGTTTATCCAAGATCATAACTGTAGGTAATAAAGGTTTATCCTTTATTCGGGTTCGAGTGTGCCTTCTTCCATCTTTGTGAGTTAGCCTGAGACTTACACGGTAAAGGTTGATTCTATTCCCTTAGTTGGTGTGTTGGTTTGAGATTATAATTCCTTTCCTTAGTAACTTGAGACTTACCCGGTGATAGATTCTTTGGCTTGGGATTGTGACTAGTGAGACTTACCCGATGATCTATTCTACTTTAGAAACACCTTCCCTTTGCAAAACCTCAGCTTTGTCCGCTTATCTTGAGATCTTGAGTTGGAACCACAAGTGGATGCTTTAATCCCTAGAATTTGCATATTTCCTTTAACTGACCTTATTATCATCTTTGATTGTTTTAAATGCTTTTGTGGTTAGTCGTAATATTGTCAACCTATACTTGCTTTGTTTCACCTAAGTCCTTGAGATCGACATCCCGGAATTCTTGCTTTTTATTACAATTGAACAGTACACTGCGGGTTCGCATCCTTCTTTTAAGCACACTTCTTGGGTTATAAATTTAAAGCTTGCACACACCATTTGGAGCGAACAAGTTTTTGGCACCGTTGCCGGGGACTTGGTCTAGACCGAGTCGGTTGCGGTTATCTTTCGGGGCCATTGCCCCTGTTACTACTAACCACTCTACTTGAGTGACTTTCGCAGGTTCTTCTTTTTAGGTTTATGCGAAGAACCCGTGCTGGGAAGGAAATCGTTCCTTACGATCCCGAACCAGAAAAGACGTACAAGAGACGCTTGAAAGAAGCAAAAATAGCCAATCGAGACGATCGCGATCTTGAGGCCAAATTGAAGGAGGCGATGGAATAACTGCGCCTCAATAGGGAAGAATTGCAGCGTGAAAGGGAGGAAAATCGCACCCGAGCTGGAGAGATTGAAGCAGATATGACTGAGTTACGAGCTCAGATTCTTCATCGACCAGACCCTCGACTGAAGCAGGACCCCGCTCTAGTTGCCGCGGCCGAGATACTTCCACCTCGGATGCCATTCTGAGATGTTCTTTTTGCAGGTATTCCGCAGACCCTAGGGCAGAGGATGGACCGAAACCAGCAAGTGAGGTGTCCAGGAGTCAACTAGGAGATCCAGCGGAGCATGACTATGAACTTCGACCGTAAGTTCTTTCCATGATCCGCCAATGCCAGTTCAAAGGTCTAGAAAGGGAGTCTCCGTATCAACATTTAAAAACTATGAGATCTTGATGGACACCTTGAAACCCTCAAGAGTGGAAAATAATAATTATAAATTAAGGCCTTTTTACTTTTCTTTGAAGGACAGGGCGCTTACTTGGTACCAGTCTCTTCCTCCCGGAAAGATCAACAATTGGGAGGAGATGATGACAGAGTTCTTGAAAAAATTCTTTCCCCCCTCCAAAACTATTGAAATGAGAGGGAAGATCAACGCATTCATCATGAAGGACAAGGAGAGTTTGTCCAAGTCATGGGAAAGATTTAAGGATGTTCTCTTGGATTGCCCACATCATGGGATTCCAAAGATAGAGTTTTTGGAGATTTAGTTCAAGGGATTGGATGGAGCTACCCAATTCAGCCTTCAACTACTATCCGCCGGCACATTCATGGACATGCCGATTGATGAAGCTTGGGAATTCATTGAAAAACAGGCTTTGCACATGGAGAAGTACTCGCACCAAGGAGCTGAAAATGGAGTTAAGAGAGTCAATTTCCAAGAAGCTCCATCAAATGATAATCAACTCACATCCCTCAAGAATGATGTGAAGCAATTGAAGGATCTTTTGGTTGCTCACACCAAGAAAGAAGAGGAAGGATATCAAGGCTCAAGGAACAACAATGGTTACCGGAACAACAACAACGGGTCCCGGAACAACAACTACAACAACAATAGAAGATTCAACAACAATAATTGGAGGCCAAACAATCAAAATTCGGGTAACTCTTACTCTAACTCCAATTCAAACAACTCTTCTAATCCTTTCCTCTCTTCTTCTTCTTCTTCTACTCCATTGAAGAGCTAGGAGCCTGGATCAAGCTCATCCCAACCAGAAAAGAAAGATGTAGTGCTAGAGGCTATCTAGATCAAGCTCAATGCTATGGAGACGTCCATGACTTCATTTTCGAAGGCACAAAAAGCCTTAGAACAACAATTCCTTAATAAGGCGAACGAAGCGCCAAGAGACCCAAGAAGCTCCCAGCAAGGACAGAGAGCAACCCTAAGGGACAGATCATGGCAATAACGACGAGAAGTGGACTGAAAACTGCAGATCCAGTGCCTCGGTCGATGCCAGTGAAGAACACCTCGGTCCAGGTACAAACGAAGAACACTTCGATCGAGGTACCAACCGAGGTGGAGCCTCAGAAAGCGGAGGAGAAATCTAAAGTTTATGTTCCACCTCTTGCTTATAAACCACCACTTCCATTCCCCTAGTCAAGGGCCAGAGCACATCTAGACAAGCACTTTGGTAAGTTCCTTGAGTTGATGATTAAACTACATATTAATATCCCTTTCCTTGATGCTATTCTAGGGATGCCCGCCTATGGGAAGTTCTTGAAAGAAATTCTATCAAGGAAGAGGAAGCTGGAAGACTTTGGTGAAGTAAGGATAACATCTAAATCCTCGGAGCTCATTCAAATCATGAAGGAAAAGATGCCACCCAAGTTGAGAGATCCCGGCTCATTTTGCATTCCCATCCTGTAACACCCCGAATCCATGGGATTCGGAGCGCTACGGGTTAGAACCTCACAATGGGTCCCGACTCTTAGCCTGACAACAATTTCACTGGATCTTACAACAAGACACAAATAAAGGCAAAACCGAAATTCCCAAAAATATATCACTAAGACCTACCAATGTATACATAAATTATCATAACAACCTACAAGGTTAAAACAAAAGTAAAAGGAATACTCATTCTAACTACTCCTTACTAAACTCTAGATATGCCGAAAAGTCCACTACATAAATCTTTTCATAAGTTCTTACAATAGTTTTAAGAAGTTATACCGTGTTCAAGATTCAATACTATCAAAGCACCTATTTCAAATCATTTATCAATATTTAACTCGACCTCATCGCTAGCCTACAAGCATTCATCTATTACCTTCATATAATGCACAACATTAATCTCCACAACTTACATACCCTTCATAACCACTCGATATATACAAACATCTCTACTAACAAAGCACCAACACATACATTCTCATCAATTATAACACCTAACAATACTCAACAAACCTTAAACATAATTAAGCCATACAACTCCATACATCATCACTAATCCTTATCATTAATCCTGATTAAATAACAAATATCCCAAACCTCAAAATCAATTCCTGTAAAACCTCACCGATTGTTTTTCGCAACCAGCTGTAGAGGAGGATCCCGATCTTGGCCGGAATACCCAGGCGACTAGCGTTGGAGAAGAGTCCTGGTGGCTCCTGAACTGGAAACATGGAGGGAGTCGTCGTCTTTGAGCACTACGGCCTCAAATAGAGCCCGTAGAAACCCGGTAGTGGCAGCAACGACACGTCCCCCTAGTGTTGGCTTGGGGTGGCGGCGGCTGCTTTTCAGAGGACACAAGAAGGGGAACGCAGGTCCTGGTGGCGGCAAGGCACCCGTCTGCAACACAGCAAGATCCCGGCGATGTTCTGAAGTGGCGTCCTGCAGCGGCGGAACCCTCGGCTGCCGATCTACTGTGAAGGAGGCGTACAACGCCAATTGTGGGTCCTTCTTACCCGGTGTCGGCGGTGCCTTCTCCTAGTCCGGTGGTGCAGAGTAGAGCAGAGCTGGGACTTGGTTGGGTTCGGTCGTAATAGAGGAAGCAAGGAAGGGGATGAGTAGGCGGTTGCAACGAAGGGTGAAGGAGGGAGGTCCGGCACAGGAAGTTGAGAGGAGACCGGCGTGAGAGGAAGTGAGGGAAGGAGAAGGGAGGCAGGGTGGTGTAGGCGTGTAGCAGGTGGCGGCCGGCGCACCAGGCTGTTCCCAAAGGTGACGGTTTAAAGAGATGTAGAGGGAAGCATTGAAGGCTAATGTCTTGCCCTAAAAAAATCAGAACATAACCCTTACACTCATGGGCCTGCGGGCCTATCTTCCTGGGCCGAGTGGGCTTTCATATTGATAGGCTCATTTGTCATATTAACCGAATTTACGATACTAGTGTCATCTAAAAGTCCAAACCGGTGAATTATTGTTTGACTCGGGATTTATCAAAAATAAAATAAATAAATAAAATAAAATAAAATAAAATAAAATAAAATAAAATAAAATAAAAACTCGGGTATTACATCAGTTTCCCCTTAAAATAAGTTTCGTCCCGAAATTTAAATAAGCAAAGGTCATCTAGGTTTAAAAACGAGGTATATCAACCTCTTCCCATAAAGTCACAAAAGTAATTTAGCCTGCATAGATCTCTAGATGACACTATACTACACAATTAAACCTCCTAAACCAACACTCCCAAAATCTAATACCATAACATCACATTTAAGCATGAGAACAGGCAACCGGTCACATAAAGTCACAAAAGCACAAAATCAAGGGTTAACCCGTCGGTCCTGAGGTTGTAGTCTAGCCTGCATAGATCTCTCGATGGTTATATCTCATACTCTCTTGTATCTCAGGTTGTCTCATCGGCTTTCTGTCCAACTAATGACTCCGAAATCTCTACATATACTCAAATCGTAAGTGACTGCTATGATAGACATACTTGAAAACACTCTCTATTATTGATGGCAACACCAATCTGTAAATCACTTCTCCCCTCTTTTATGTCCACAAGGTATGACGGTTCGCGTCTAGGGTACTCTAAACCTGATCTACCCCATATCAGAATTCTAGAAGTTTGCGTCTCGCTTCTATAAACGCCATCTGGCGGCTCAGCCCAACTATCACCACATATACCATGCAATTCCAACGCTACGGTCTATTATAATACCGTTCATAAAATGCCTCACAAAGGCCATTAGACAGGGTCATCTCATACAATACATCTCAACTTATCATAACACGGAAGCTCGATCAAAGAGAAGGTATCATGTCTACCCTTATCCCCTACCTCACACACATGCTCCTTGCACGGTATCCAAGATTAATAAGTCCTCACCAGCTGAACAACTATCTGAGGATGAACTGTCATGAAAGATAACTGGTCTCATCCGCAACACGATCCCGCTACCCAATAATTTCCGAGATGAATCACTCATCTCGATCCGTGATAACTATACTCGGTATCCCAAGTACCCCTCCCCCCATATCATTTAGTGGACTCGACAACTAGCCGAATCATCGGCCCTCTTTTGCTATCTAGTGTAAAATACGTTAACCCTTCGTTCGGTCCATCATGACCAAACACGTCACAACCATTACATGGTCGCAAACCGGTAATAACCTCTATAGAGGTGTCCTCCCACTGCCACTACATAACCTGCGGTGGATGAAGTCTTCTTTTTCGTCTTATGGTGCTCAAACTTGGCCTGTCGACGGGTCCCACAGTGGCCATGTACTTAGCCACCTCAACCTGAAGGCCCTCTCACCAATGTGAACATCAACAGACCGGATACCTCTTATCAGCATCAGGGTGATCCGATAGGGGTAGTCTGAGTCTCTCAAAGGCTCTATCTCAACTCTCCGTCATAAGTATACATGGACGCTCCTAGCGTCTCAACCAACTGTTAACCCAAAAAGGTAACTATAGGGTCTCCCTTAGGATCTTCTATCCCGGATCTTTCTCAAAGTCATTCAAATCCCATGACTCTGTTGGATCTTTCACAGATCATCTTCATTACCTAAACTGAGACTTAATTGTTAGTTAAGTTGTTGCTTCCACTTGAAGCGTCCTCTTACTTAGTGTATCGGTGATTACCTTCACCTACCTTGAATGATACCAAACCATAAGAATGGAGTCCTTAAGCAATTCTAACCCTCCTCCGGCGGTACTCACTCTTGTTAAGTGACTATACATACACATATCGTACTCTTTATCGTTCCTACATGTCTAGCATGTCACTTCATAGCCAAACCGTCATCACCACAAGCACATGCCCTAACGCGGCTAACATTCGACCCTTCATCGGTCATCCTCCTTAAATGCTCCCAACTGCTTCTTCGGATGCTAGTAATTCTCCCCGGTCACGCCTCAGACTATGTGATCTAATTCACTTCCTCAAAAAGGAGGAAGTGTCAAAACCATCCCGCAACTTGGCGGGTATGGCCCACCAACTTGTAAGTTTATTTCTCTTCCACATACCTTGCAGGTATTACCGAACTATCATCCTATTCTCGTCTGATTAACTGGGTATTCTCAATACCGCTGCGTCCTTTAAGAGGTCACCTCGGACGTCCCAACCTGTTTAGATAACTTTGCTCATCCCGCATAACTTGTGTTATCGTCGTCCCATGTCAGCTTGATCCTCCCAAATTCTGAGAATACACCAAAGCATCGTCAATTCCGAACATAAGACTCATTCGTGGGACTCATGCACACATAACTGTCATTACATAACATTAGATTATGGTCCACCTCTTACAACATCGCTTACTAGTCTGCAACATTTTAGCATAAGCTTAGGGTCCACCTTGGAACCACCCGGAACCCCAACCGAATGTCATTACCGCAACTCGATTCAAAACCCCAATGAAAGCACTTCTATATACGCCAACTCAACAATCGCACTTGCGAGTCCACCTGGATTCACTACAACTTGTAGCAACCATACCGGTCCGAAACATTGTCTTACCTAAGTCCTTTCATTTCTCCGCCCAACTTGGGTGACATCTTGATTGTAAATCGATCATACCAACATCGTAATCATGTGTAACCAGTTCAACGAGTTGTCCACTACGGGACGAAGGCACTTATCCTCATTGGTAGCCTTACGCAATTCTCGATAGCCAAAGTACAACTTTTCCGCCTTGTACCCTCCCTCAAAACTCGTACCCGAATGCCCTGAAGGGAAGGCCGAAAGAAATTCTCATTCAATACTACTAAAACCTCCAACTCGTAAATCTCAAGTACCATCACCTTAAGCTTAAAGCTTATAACGTTACCATAACCTCATAGTGAGTCTAGAAATTTGGACTCATACCTTGTTCGCGACACCTATCACTCGTTGCATATGAACGAAACACCTTGCATCTTCTTTACGTACTTTCCCATTTGCGTAAAGCAACTAGGGAAGCTTCACCTTCGTCCAGATCCACTGGATCATTTTATCAAGCTCAAACCTTAAAGGTTTCAATCTACGCCATTCCTCCATATGCCAATTTCAAGGCCACCTTACCACTTACACCGAACCACCGGAAATCCTTAAAGCTCTCATTACCCCACCTTCATGTCATAGACTTGTCTACTCTTCTCATCTAGGTCCATCAATAGACAACCCGCACAAGTGCGTTCTTGGTTGTCACCGATCAGCTTATATTTGACCTTTTTCCTGGTCAACGACCTACCTTTTTCTACACTTTCATGTCACTACTCTCTTGAAGACTACCCTCCTTGGGGTACTCCATTTCAACCCTTTCCCCATTCCATGTTCCTTCCTCTTCCATAAGGTAGTCATACTCTCTTCGGCATCGCGGGCCGAATAACTCGCCTTCATAGTATTAACCACACCTTATGTTATCTTGTAGGTGTGACTTCTCAGGCTTCTAACGTCACTCATTAACCGCTCGCTTTTCTCTTGATTTTTTTATTTTTTTATTTTATTTATTTTTATTTTTTATTTTATTATTATTTTTTTTTTGCATCACTTATCTTCTCGGGATCGCGTCTACTCACTCTTCTTTATTTTTGGTCTTTCTTAGCCTTATCACCCAACGGAAAGCGGTCAACTCCACTTAAGGGAGTTCTACCATGTGAATTCTCACCACGCCATTCTCTTCACAACTCTCATAAGTCCGACGAAGTTATCATCTCATAATCTTGTAATGTTGACACTTCCTCTTTTGGTACTACCGTAAGCTTATCTTACAGTATCTTAAATCTTTCGCAAATAATTCAATCACACTTCTTGTCTTGTCTCTAAAGCTTAGGAGCGTCTAAGGAAAGCTTCGCATCTTCATAGAATATCACATTTAACTTCGTTAGACGTACTCTTCTCCTCCTTCATTCACATCTTTAATGGTCCACGCGTCTTCTTGAAAAACTCAAATTTTCTATATCTATTGGTCTCATTATCTACCAATCATGGTTCCTTCCGAACCACTTCTGCACATTAATGTTACTTCTTTTTCTTGTATGGTCTTCATCTCGATTTCTCTTTTCTACTCGTTCATCCTTTGTCTATGTCATATAAAGTCCTCCTCTTCAACATCCTTTTAAAAGGAATCCGAGAAACACCAAGGTGATTGTCCAAAACGTGATACACAACTCGGTACTTGAGCATACTCACCCTCAGATGTAAACTATCCTAAGCCAAACGACGTCATCCAAGGGGCGATGATAGCTTTCTATCATCTCGACTATAAGGTCTAGCAACCCTATGTCACTATATATCCTAGTATACGTATATGACTATATAAGTCTTATGTCCACATTGCTATAAGCAACATATCACAACCAAGCAAAACTATTACAACAAAACAAGGTCCCACCACTTATATGATATTATCACGCATAACTATAATCCACATATGATAATAGTCCAACAACATCCGAAGTCCACTATACATATTTAAACACACACACACACACACACACACATATATATATATATATATATACTAAAAATCTAATAAACTAAGCTGCCGAGATCCGCGGAAGGAGTGGTGGTCCGTACATTCTACCCTGACTGACTATGCTCGTGATTTTGAAAGCAAAAATGTCAAAACCCTTGGGGGTTCTGTTTATTCCTCATTCGGCCTTTAGAAGATTACGAGTGCCATTGTTGTCAACCTAGGGCTCTGATACCACTTTTGTAACACCCCGAATCCATGGGATTCGGAGCGCTACGGGTTAGAACCTCATAATGGGTCCCGACCCTTAGCCTGACAACAATTTCACTGGATCTTACAACAAGACACAAATAAAGGAAAAACCGAAATTCCCAAAAATATATCACTAAGACCTACCAATGTATACATAAATTATCATAACAACCTACAAGGTTAAAACAAAAGTAAAAGGAATACTCATTCTAACTACTCCTTACTAAACTCTAGATATGCCGAAAAGTCCACTACATAAATCTTTTCATAAGTTCTTACAATAGTTTTAAGAAGTTATACCGTGTCCAAGATTCAATACTATCAAAGCACCTATTTCAAATCATTTATCAATATTTAACTCGACCTCATCGCTAGCCTACAAGCATTCATCTATTACCTTCATATAATGCACAACATTAATCTCCACAACTTACATACCCTTCATAACCACTCGATATATACAAACATCTCTACTAACAAAGCACCAACACATACATTCTCATCAATTATAACACCTAACAATACTCAACAAACCTTAAACATAATTAAGCCATACAAATCCATACATCATCACTAATCCTTATCATTAATCCTGATTATATAACAAATATCCCAAACCTCAAAATCAATTCCTGTAAAACCTCACCGATTGTTTTTCGCAACCAGCTGTAGAGGAGGATCCCGATCTTGGCCGGAATACCCAGGCGACTAGCGTTGGAGAAGAGTCCTGGTGGCTCCTGAACTGGAAACATGGAGGGAGTCGCCGTCCTTGAGCACTACGGCCTCAAATAGAGCCCGTAGAAACCCGGTAGTGGCGGCAACCACACGTCCCCCTAGCGTTGGCTTGGGGTGGCGGCGGCTGCTTTTTAGAGGACACAAGAAGGGGAACGCAGGTCCTGGCGGCGGCAAGGCACCCGTCTGCAACACATCAAGATCCCGGCGATGTTCTGAAGTGGCGTCCTGCAGCGGCGGAACCCTCGGCTGCCGATCTGCTGTGAAGGAGGCGTACAACGCCAATTGTGGGTCCTTCTTACCCGGCGTTGGCGGTGCCTTCTCCTAGTCCGGTGGTGCAGAGTAGAGTAGAGCTGGGACTTGGTTGGGTTCGGTCGTAATAGAAGAAGCAACGAAGGGGATGAGTAGGCGGTTGCAACGAAGGGTGAAGGAGGGAGGTCCGGCGCAGGAAGTTGAGAGGAGACCGGCGTGAGAGGAAGTGAGGGAAGGAGAAGGGAGGCAGGGTGGTGTAGGCGTGTAGCAGGTGGCGGCCGGCGCACCAGGATGTTCCCAAAGGTGACGGTTGAAAGAGATGGAGAGGGAAGCATTGAAGGCTAAAGTCTTGCCCTAAAAAAATCAGAACATAACCCTTACACTCATGGGCCTGCGGGCCTATCTTCCTGGGCCGAGTGGGCTTTCATATTGATAGGGTCATTTGTCATATTAACCGAATTTACGATACTAGTGTCATCTAAAAGTCCAAACCGGTGAATTGTTGTTTGACTCGGGATTTATCAAAAATAAAATAAATAAATAAAATAAAATAAAATAAAATAAAATAAAATAAAAATCGGGTATTACACATCCAATTTGGGGATGTCACTTGTGAGGCGTTGTGTGATCTAGGAGCCAGCGTGAGCATCATCCCGCTGGAGCTATGTGTGAAGATCGGACTTGGAGAGCCAAAGCCGGTGAAGATAAGGTTATACATGGCGGACCGCTCCATTACCCATCCCGTGGGCATTTTGGAAGATGTTCCGGTTAAGTTAGTTAACTTCTATTTACCTATAGACTTTGCTGTGCTTGATATTCCCGCAGATTATCCCGTTCCTATCATTCTCGGAAGACCATTTCTAGCAACTTCGGGTTGCAATGTGGATTGTAAGAACGCCAAGTTGCAATTCAACATTGGCGGTGATCAAGTTGAGTTTGCATTGCTTGCGGCAATGAAAGGAGAGCCGCTGGGAGATGATAGCTTGAACATATATGAAGAAGAAGAATCAAGAGAATTGGTGAGCTCTATCTTTATTAATGATCCACTTGAGAGAGTTATTAGTTTTAGCTTAATGGAGGAAGGTATAGATGCTTCTTGTGATGCAGATATACGGAGCTTAAAGGCACTGGAAGAAGATCCATGAGCTAAGATTGAAAAAGTAATCCAAGAGAAGAGAATCTCCAGTTTCGGTCCTAGTTGCAGTACCTCGACCGAGTCACTTTTTGGACCAAGCGAGGTGTTTTTGACTGAAAAACATCTCGGTCACCCACTCTGGACCTCGACCGAGGTCGAAAGCGAGACGAAGTCAACTGAGAATAACAAACTTCTTACTATCTTTTCTGAAATTCATCCATAGTTGATGGAACACTTTCTTCACCAAACTTGTGATAATAAAGGGCCTTGGTATACTAACATTGTTAATTATTTTGTTTGCCAGGAAATACCACCCGGATTGACGTACGCTCAAAGGAAGAAATTCTTCAAAGATGTACGTCATTACTATTGGGATGAACCTCTACTATTTAAAAGAGGTCCGGACGGGATGCTCCGAAGATGCATTCCGGAAGATGAAGTTACTAGTGTCATATGGCATTGCCACTCGCTTCCTTGTGGAGGGCATGCTAGCGCTCACAAAACGTGCGCCAAGGTATTACGTTCCGGTTTCTTTTGGCCTATATTATTTAAGGATGTGCAAACGTTTTTTGTTTCTTGTGATGCATGCCAAAGAACAGGGAACTTATCTAGGAGGAACGAGATGCCACTCAATAACATACAGGAGGTTGAGATCTTTGATGTATAGGGAGTTGATTTCATGGGACCTTTCCCATCATCCGGAGGAAACCTCTACATTCTCCTAGCTGTCGATTAAGTCTCTAGATGGGTGGAAGCCATTGCCTCTCCGACTAATGACGGCATGGTGGTTGTGAAGTTCTTTAAAAGGACTATCTTTCCACGTTTTAGGACTCCGCGCAACATCATCAGCGATGGAGGGACACATTTCATCAACCGGAAGTTTAAGGCACTTCTATCAAAGTATAGGGTAACCCACAAGGTAGCAACCCCTTATCACCCTCAAACTAGTGGACAGGTCGAGATCTTGAATAGAGAAATCAAAGCAATCTTGGAGAAGATCGTCTCTAGACGAGGAAAGATTGGTCCATGAAGTTGGACGGCGCTCTTTGGGCCTATAGGACCGCATTCAAGACTCCCATTGGTACCACCCCCTATAATCTGGTATATGGGAAGTCTTGCCATTTGCCCGTTGAGCTAGAAAACAAATGTTTGAATTTCGATATCAAGGAAGCCGGTGAGAAGAGGCTATTGGACATCAATGAGCTGGAGGAGCTGCGTTTGAACGCTTATGAGAATGCCATGATCTACAAGGAAAGGACAAAGAAATGGCATGACAGGCGTATCATTCCTAAGGAGTTCAAAGAAGGAGACTTAGTTCTACTCTTCAACTCCCGCCTTCGCCTCTTTCCAAGTAAGTTAAAATCTAGATGGACAGGACCTTATGTTGTGAAACATGTTTTCCCTTATGGTGCAGTCGAGATCTGGGGAGAAACAAGTGGAAGCTTCAAAGTCAATGGTCATAGACTTAAGAAATACAAACCGGAGGTCCAAGTTGAGGAGATTGCACCACTATACCTTGTTTAGGGACGCCATACGGTTCAGCTGGCGACCTTAAACCAAGCGCTTCTTGGGAGGCAACCCAAGGTATTGTTTTCTTTTCCCTTTTCTATTCTAGCTTTTGATAGTTTTCTTTTGATTTGCTTTGTTTTGGGCGTCCTAGACAGAAACCAGGTACTCACTAAGGAAGGAATACAACCCAGGAGCAACACTGGAAAGACAGAAGTTCGTGAAATTGAGAAGACGGAATTTGACTGAGACACATCTCGGTTGCAGTCCCAACACCTCGACCAAGATGATTCTTGAGCAACCGAGGTAACTAGGGCTGAAAACATTCCACCTCGGTCCAGACACCTCGGTCCAGTCGGGACCACCTTGACCGAGGTGACAGTAGAATCGGCGAGGGGTATAAAAGGGGAAACAATTTCTCTCTCTTCCCTCCTAACTCACCCCTCGACCTCAACGCTCTCCATCTCGCTTTCTTCATTTCTCGATCGTTTTCGACGATTATTGCTTCCATTCTGCAAGGAAAGGCTAGAGGAACCGATTGCAAGCAACAATCTGCAACAAAAATGCCTCGAATCAACCGAATCCGGGAAACCCTAACTTTTCCTTCTCTTACTGATTTTGGAATTTAGTGGCTTTGGTTTCTATAGATCTTTGATGAAAAAGGATTAAGTACCCCTTAGGAACAATCTGTAGTGAAATCGGGAGAAAAGAACTGAAATCCAGAGAGTTGAAATCGAACAGCCTCGCACCTTGGTCCAGTCGACCTGCGCCTCGACCGAGGTGATTCTTGAGCTCTGATAAGCAACCGAGGTGACCTGTCATACTGAGAGAGAATGAGTTCCAGGTCAGATCGCCAGCTTGTCTTGAGAGATGGATCTTCCCGTTCTTCTTCTTCTTCTCGGCCTTCAATACCGGTGATACATGAGCGTCACCAGGCCGACTACGAACGCATCTGTACGCGCCCTGTGGTTGCGCCGCGGTTTATGGACATCTCCGCCTTTGATTGCTTATATGTTGCGGAGGATTTGAGACGGATGGTCTCGATGGTAGAGCTGGAGCAGTTTATGGTGATCAGAGCTCCGCCCTGTAATAATTCTCTTACACACATCTAACACCGCACGGTGTCTACACATATCCATACCATAAATGACTTCTTCAGGCATCAAGGGCATGACTAAGAAGTCAACAAGTAGTACACGAGTCCCTAAGCGTAAGGGACAACTACGTATCTCCTAGGTACCTCTGACCTTACTACCATCAGGTAACCCTATAGTAAAGGGTATCCCCTCTATGGTAGACAAACTCAAACGCTCAACACAAGCAGCAGAAAAAAAAGAATGCATAGCACCCGTATCAAACAAAACTCTAACAGGTAAACCGTGTAATAAAATGGTACCTATAGCAGCTGGTGCTGGCGGATCCACAACACTTAACAACTCAAAAGCACGGCCTCTAACCCCTCGGGCATCACTAGTGCCAACCTCTATACCTCTACCCCTACTCGGTCCAGGAACTGAACCCTGAGTAGCACGTGTCCCTGGGACCCTCTTCTGTCCCTGATGTTGAGGCGGTCTTTGCCCACCTACTGCTGCACCTGTAGGGGAAGAACCCTGTTGTGTTGGCGTCTTGCCCTGACGGAAAAACGTAGCTATATGTCCTGGCTTCCCGCACGAGAAGCAAGTCAGTGGTGCTCTAGGCAATCAGACCTCATATGCCCATAGGCCCCGCAGTTGTAACAATGCCGGTCTCTATCAGTAGTCTGTGCAGACATTGGAATACTCGCGCGACCATGAGTCTGACCTCGCCCGAATCCAGATGCTCCTACACCAGTCGGTGTTGTACGTTGTCTCTTCTTAGATCGTCCAGTCTGAGAAGTCCATCTCTGGCTAGCCCTCTCTCTCTCATAAGCAGAGGCCCGATCCTGGTAGTATGCCAAAGAGTCACAATGAAATCCTGCCGTGTATGAACGTGTGCTCTCCCTCAGACGACGGGAGAATAGGTACATGTGATGGTCCTCAGAAGGTGCAGCTGGACCCAGCAAAGCTAACTCAGTCCGGAAGCGCCGAATAGCATCTGTAATGGGTACATCCTCAAAGGCTGCTTCCACAAAATCCTGCAGCTTCTCCCTCTTCAATGAGATAGGGTAGATTTGCTCCCTCAACAGAGTCCTCCTCTGCTCATAGCTAGTAACTCGTGATCTAACTATCCTCCACCACTAATGTGCTAGGTCACGGAATAGAGACTATACTAGCTCTACCCGTCTATCCTCAGGGCACCTAATAGACTCTAAAGCTGAGTCTACATGCCCCATCCACACCTCGGTCTGTAAGTTGATCTCTCTTGAGAAGTGTGGAACTCCCTATTGATGAAATGACTTCAACCAGGTATCTGGTCGGGGCCCTCTGATCTCCTCTATAGCTCGAGCAACCCAGCAGCATGTGCCGGCATAGCTGGCACCTGAGTAGCTCCATGGGATTCCTCAGATAATCCCTCTTGCCTTGGTAGGTCTGGGCTCGTCGACCAGCTCTGATGGCCTCCTCAAACTGCCTGAGATACTCTTTGAACTCAGGTCCTCCCATAGAAACACGGTTTGAGTCATCTGATTGGGATCGATATGACTAATGTCTCCTGGATCCATCACTCCTCGTTGCTGGAACAAAGGTCTTAGCAATCTCCTCATGAGCCTCCTCCACCGCTGGTGGATCTGCAGCGGGAGCTGGTCCCTGTCTCCTCCCTCCTGGAGGAAGAGATGGTCTACCTCTACCTCTGCCTACAGCGGTAGCTCTAGTCCGAGCCATCTGTGGGGTATACACACCTAACGTATAAGGCTGTATATAGGCCATATGTATAGATATATATGTAATACTTAATAACACATGCATACATATTAGCACTTAACACATGCATATATATATATATATATATATATATATATATATATATATATATATATATATATATATATATATATATTGTCTAGATCCTCAGATGGGTGACGACTTCTGTACATACTATCCCAAAACATCTGTACTCGCATTAAAACCAAAATCTTTTGAAAAGTCAGACCCCGTGTGGGTTCTATTTATTTATCCATTCTACCTTTATTGCAGATAGCAAGTGCCATTGATGTCAACCTAAGGCTCAAATACCAACTATGTACACCCCAAATCCACGGGACTTGGAGTGTCACATT
Organism: Fagopyrum homotropicum; assembly: GCA_033239125.1. Classification (NCBI taxonomy): domain Eukaryota; kingdom Viridiplantae; phylum Streptophyta; class Magnoliopsida; order Caryophyllales; family Polygonaceae; genus Fagopyrum; species Fagopyrum homotropicum. The sequence continues at coordinate 54,744,201 of BSWB01000002.1, read as the reverse complement.
GGGCTAGGATCTCACAATGGATCGTGACCCTAGCCTGACAACAAGTTCAGTGGATCTTACAACAAGGCACGGATAGATTAAAACTAAATACATAAAAGCTGTATGATACATCAAAAGAGTTTACAAACTCAAAGTCGAGTACAAACATCAAACATAAACATAACATCTGATACAAAAGATCCCAACCCACGCATCCTAATGTACAGAAGTCCTTGGCTGGTCACACCATCTGTCTCACCCTGCAGTCCTCCTAACCTGCAGATCATCTACAACACGGTAAACACCGTTAGCTACAGCAATGAAAAGCCTGAAGGTAATAGCACAAGCACACATCAACATCTTATACATGCAATGCCACCCATATTCATTTATTATCTTTCGTTATGTTATTCCATTACTAATACAACTTCTTTTGTAACACGAGGAGCCTCAAGAACCCCGTCCCATCCAACGTAACACAGGAGTTTTGCATGGGGGTGACCTTCACTCGTCCCCTCTTGTGAGATCATCTTCAGGGCACCTTCTCCTAACCAGCAGGCGAAGACCGGTGGTTACCGCCCGTTATAATACGCTTGGGCCAAATAAAAGTAATGAATGGTCATCCTAGTCCGGTTTAGGTTATAAATGCACAACTATATGAACACATACAACCATTACAATCATACAATACACAACCGTACACTATGTAAGTCCTATGCACTTACCTGTCACACTCGTATCCAATACCACGTCAGAGCTTCCCCTTGGGGAAGAACCAACGCCTTCAAGAGCAAGGCACACAACATCACAACCTAAAAGGGTTAGGAGACTCGTCTCCATTATCAGAACCAACCTACAACCTCAAACTTAACCTCAAGGTCATAAAAAGCTCACATATGCCTATGGCATTACCTCAGCATACAACTCATCCTAACCACAATAGCCTAGCTACCAACTAAGCTAAGGCCAAAGGAAAGGAAAGGAAGGAAGGAAGACATACCAACAAGGTATGCACCAAAAGAAACAAGAAGACCAAGCTAACCCAGTGAGGCGAAGGGACGGCTCACCAAAGGCGCAGGGGCGGCTCACAGGTAGGTGTAGGGGCGGCTCACAAGCATTCGCAGGGGCGGCCTAGTTCAGGCGTAGGGGCGGCCAACTATGCAGAGGGTTGGTCCCGACTTCTTTTCGATCCATTTCTCGAATTTCTTCACTTCTTCAACATACCACAACACATATACACATATAAGATCATCAAAACAGCCAGGAAAGGATCCAACACAAGCCCAGCTTGTGATACTAAGCTTGAAAGAAGAAGAAAGAAGCAAGAAGAAGGAAGGAACTAGAAGAGCTTACTACAACAAGCCCTAAGCTGCAACTAAGGGGCATCCACACCATTCACCACTTCAGAACAGCAACAACAACACACAGCAACACCAGCCAAGTCATCCAAGCTCACAACCTCAAGCAACTCTCAAGAACTCTCACACACAAGACCAAGAAGAGATCAAGGAAGCTCAAGGAGGAAGAGAGGGAGAAGAAGAACGTGAGGATGAAGATGGAGCTGAGAAGAGGTAAGGAAACCCCTCATCTGAAGTATTAGAAAGCTTATAGGATAAGCCAACCACAAAGCACAAGTCAAGAGTCAACGAAAGCGGATGCACAGATACAGAGCCGTAGGGGCGCCTAGCCTAAACCGCAGGGGCGCCTAGCCGCTGAGGCGGCCAAGGTAGTGCGCAGGGGCGGCCAGCAGGGTCAAGACAAGGCACACGAGAGGTCATCTAGGCTCCAAAGACTAAGGCTCTTAGAGTATGTTGGGAAGGAATGTTTGTCAAATGGGGTCAATCACCGGGTAGGTCTCTTGATCCACTAATCCCGCTACTGAGGTCCTATCACCGGGTAAGTCTCTAGGAGCCTAAGGTTGGGAAATCTACACAAACCGGATTGTTATCTAGGATATAACCTCTCCTTACCGGATAAGTCTCGAGAAGGTAAGTCCTAAACATCAATCCTAGCAAACTTAGTCCAATAGTGGCTTATGATGCTCACTACTACCTGGAGTTCATCATCTTCGGTATCTAAGAGCGAGAATCACTGGGTAGGTCTCTTTCCTCACTTAGTTTACTAGTATTAGGTAACCTTAGGCTAGATTAAGCTTAACAAACACTAGGATTTCAACAATCTAACATCCTAACATTCAGATGTATCAATATAAGCATGACAAAAGCAAACCACGGGCAGATCATCAGAACCACGGCCGTGGTTTTGTAAGAACAAACCGTTATTTGTAACAGCAGTTAAGTACGATCAAGAAAGTCATCCAAAGATACGTTTAAGTCTATTCTATCATAGTCCAAGCCATAACCATCATTCCTTTACCCTAGAATCTCAACTACCTAGCCAACAACAAGCATTTTAACAATCAAACTCAACAAGCATGCATTCATGGCTTCCATAGCAAGAAAATGAGATGAAAGAGAAATGAAACAAGTAGAACAAGAAAACCAAGCTGAATAAATGTTAAGAAAGACTTACTACCCTTCAAAGGAAGGTTCAAATCGTTCCTTACAAAGCCTTGCAAATGTTTTCAACAAGTTCACTCAAAAATCACTCAAAAACTCTAAAAACTCTAAGACTAATGTTTTTCTTCTTCTTCTTCCAAATGAGAGTGTTTTTGCTCCCCTCCAAGAGTAGCCTCCAATGGAATGTTGTAGAATGAGATTGTGTGGGAGAGGATCCTCAGCATCAGCCTGCAAGGACCACTTATATCCTCCATCAAGGGCAAGAGTCGGTTATGGAGATCGTGGGACAGTTGTCACAGCTGTCCAGAGAGAATCACGGCCCAATTCCACGGGCGTGGAAGTGCCATTGACCGTGGTTTTGGTGGTTCAGCTCTCTTTTGATCGTTGAGCCATGAGTTGGTGCAAGGTATACACCAACAAGGTCCTTTGTGTTCTCCTTAGCTGCTAGCTTGCTTCTTAATAAGTCCGGAAGTGTGTCATCGCGAGGAATGATCCTCGAATGTATCGATTAAGCTCCAAAAGCTCCCCGAAATACCTACAAAACCGACAATAGTGCGTGTAGACGTCTATCTCGACAATATGCATGAATTGAACGTAAACGTCATGAACTAATGCCACACTATGCATGAATAGCGGGAAAAACTATCTAAATGGATGCCTAAACTAGCGTCATAAATCGTGTTATTAAAATACCCCATACTTAAGGTTTGCTCATCCCCGAGCAAGACTCAGCTATAGACTAAGAGATGACATGATTTATGCATGTAGAAAAAAATAACAAAATCTTTTAGGAATTGTACTTCTAACATTGGATCACCTTCATAGTCATGTTTCATGGCAATGGACAAGCAATCATGCATCAAACAAATGAAGGCATGGAAAGACAATTATACTTAACTCGAAAGCATGCATGCAAGGTGAAAATGAAGAAGTCAAGATGATCATGAGTATATCCAATCTAGATCACTAAGTCTTACACACATGCAAATAGGTCACAAGGACTTAGGAAAGAAGAGGCCAAGAAACGTTGTGATAAGGTGGGAGTTTTTCTAGCTCGTGTGATGCTAATCCGGGAAAGGAACTAATTCCACAATTTCATTTTTGAATCAACTTCCCACAAGTGTAATTTTCTCCATCTTTTCTTTCTTTTCTTTTCTTTTTCACTTTCTTTTTCTCTCACTTATTTTTGAGACAATGGCATTGCTGTACAAAAGCCAAAACCTTGGTTGATTAGCGGACCTCGGTATTTTTCCGAGGTGCCTCACACCGGGCACACATACCAAGGCTCGTTAGGACGTTCGGTTTATCCGACTTTGGCAAGGCACAAACACCCAGTTATGTGAATGGTGCCGAGTTACTCGTCATCAAAACCAAAGTCCCCAAACCTATTTTTTTTCTACACTTTTCACAACAAATTCAGCACTTCTTTCACAACATTCTTTCATCAACAACTTCACCCCACACTTGCTTTTCACACACATCAACACACTAGCATGCTCCTATTCCTAGATGGGTCAAAAGAGGTCAAGTTTAATATCAATTGAGGTGCTCAAACAACATGATCAAGATGGGAAGTAGAGAAAGATGAATTGCCTTAATCACTCCTAAATGATATGCATACATCCATTCAACACATAAGGCTATCCATAGCCAATTAACAAGACAATCTCATCATAAGGGTCATACCCAAGTATAGAAGCACTAAAATTTTTTAAATTTTCTGATTTTTTTGGATTTTTTCGAAATATGTGTGTACAATGCAAAACATAATGAAACATGTCACAATATGAAACTATCCTAGATGCTAATCATGCAAGTGATCATGAAAACCCCACCCTATACTTAGAAATACATTGTTCCCAATGTGCAAATCAAGTAAAGAAGAGTGAAAGAGAGTCCTCACAACGTAAAAATGGTGTTGCTTTGGTATTTTGGTGTTATCATTGCACCTGTGTAAATTAGCGTCATAAATCGTGCAAGTGATCATGGATGCCTAAACTAGCGTCATAAATCGTGTTATCATTGCACTTGTGAAAATTGCTGAGGAGGATGGAGTTCAAGATGAAGAAGGAGTGGAGGTTGAGCTTTGGCTAGACCATGCGGTTTTAGCTGTGGAGTCGATAAGGAATGTGATCAGGGATCGACCGGGTCCCATGAAGGCTTCTCCGGTAGTTGGTTCGGAGAAAAGGCAGAAGACTAGACCAGCCAGTATTGAAGCTATAACATCTAGATTCGGGCATGGCCATACGCCGGGACATTCTAGGTTCCCACAGACGAGACAAAGCCCCAAGAAAGGACAACAATGTCATAACTGTGGAGATGTTGGACACATCTGAGTTGATTGTACAAGGGCCGTAGTGATTTGCTCCTGTTGCGGCAAGTCCCGACATAGAGTTGTGTTTGGCCATCAGAGAAGACGAAGTGGTGGTACTCCCGACACTAGAGGTGCTTCACCCAGAGTCTTTGAGCTACGGAGTGCGGTGGAGCCGGCAACTCCAACGATCATAGGTACCATTCATATTAATGGTTTTCTTGTCAAAGTTGTTTTCGATACTAGTGCTACGCATTCTTTTATATCTGATGCATGTGCAGATAGATTGGTCTAAGTTACCGTAGAGGGAAAACCCTTCTTTGTAGGATTACCCGATGGGGTTAAGATTAGAGGTACACGAGAGGTTAACAATTGTCCTATTAGATTGGGATACTGTAATTGGCTAGTTGACATTTTCGTCATGTACTTAGTACAGGAACAAGTTATTCTGGGTATGGTTTGGATGGATTGACATCGAGCAATTCTGGACATCGGCAACAGGATAGTGACGGTAACTAAAGAGGTAGGCCATATGGAGATTTTTCGAGGATGGGATCTCGGGAAGACCGGTACATTCATCAGTTCAGTTTGAGCTACGAGGCTTACCGGTCAGGGGTTGCAAGACTTTTTGGTGCTATGCCATGAATATAGTATGAGTCCAGCTTTGGAGGAGATTCTAGTACTTTGCGAGTTTTTTGACGTTTTCGGAGAGCCATCGGGTTTACCTAAACAGAGGAGTGTAGACTTTGGTATTGATCTAGAGCCTGGAACGAGACCGATCTCTAAGTTTCCTTACCATATGATGCCTATCGAGATGCTTGAGCTTAAGAAGCTGCTCGTGGAGTTAGCAGAGAAGGGCTTCATCAACCCTAGTGTATCTCCTTGGAAGAAGAACGGGTCAATGAGGTTATGTGTCGACTACCGAGAGCTTAATAAAGTCACGATCAAGAATAAGTACTCATTGCCCCTTATAGACGATCTATTGGACCAACTGCATGGAGCTTCAGTGTTTTCACGGATCGATCTGAGATCCGGTTATCACCAGCTGAGGGTGAGAGAGCAGGACATAGCTAAGACGGCATTTCAGACCAGGTATGGCCACTACGAGTTTGTAGTGATGCTATTCAGGCTTACGAATGCGCCCACAGTTTTCATGGTGTTGATGAACAACATCTTCATCAACTTCCTAGCCCAGCTTGTAATTGTCTTTATAGATGACATTCTGGTATACTCTTGCAATAGAGAGGAGTGCATAAGACACTTTAGGATCGTACTCCAAGTCCAGCAGGATAGAGAGCATTATGCCAAGCTCTATAAGTGTGAGTTTTGGATGCCCGAGGTAGCATTCCTTGGTCACAACGTTTCAGCTGAAGGGATCAAGGTAGATCCGGCGAAGATCGAGTCAGTAGCATCATGGCCGCCTCCTAAGAACGTGAAGGAGGTACGCAACTTCATAGGATTGGCGGGCTACTACCGGCATTTTGTTGAGGGCTTTTTGGTTATCGCCCGACCGCTACTTCCTTGCTGAGGAAGACTACGAGATTCGTGTGGTCCAAGCCAGGCCTTTAGAGCTTCGAGGAGCTGAAGAAGAGGGTGACCTCTCCTTTGATCTTAGCTCAGCCAGAGGGCATTGAGGACTTTGTGGTTTATAACGACGCATCCAAGCTAGGCGTGGTGTGTGTTCTGATGCAGAGGGGTAAGGTGATTACTTACGTATCGAGACAGCTAAAGACATACGAGAAGAATTACCCTACCCATGATCTGGAGTTGGCTACTGTTGTTAATGCTTTGAAGATTTGAGGCATTATTTGTACGGAGCTACGTGTTAGATATTGTTACGCTAGAATCGTGTGATGTGCACGCAATAAGTCTTAAATTTATACTCGTTATATTTATCCTAACTTCTAGCGAACCCACAGTGTACGGGACGTTTGTAGAACGGTAAGTATTCCGAGGTCGAACACAAAGACTAAGGTGAAATAGAGTCAAGCAATGATCAAAGATAGTGTGAATCTAGACTAAGATAAGACGAGGAACAAAGAAAATGGAAAACGCAATGTTTTTGTTGGTTTTTGTGGTGATCAAACAAAGATCACAAGTCAAGCAAGGTAATAAAACAACTAACAAATTAAGCTAGCAAACGAGTAAGTAACACAAAGCGCAAGTATATGATCAAGTGAGAAAAGTAGATTCTAGAGGTCAAGATTTCCGGTTATGGCATAGGATTCAAGGTTCTAAGGATTCTAAGGACTAGCTGCGGTGCTGGGGAAAGAATGTTTCACTAGTGGAAGCGATTACCGGGTAAGTCTCTCACTTCACTAACCCCGCATCAAACTCCTATTACCGGGTAGGTCTCAAGGGATTAGAATAAGGAATTCCACACAAACTAGATACTACTTAGGGGGTAACCCTCTCCTTACCGGGTAAGTCTCGAAATAGGGAAATCTCAAGCAATAATCCTAGCACACTCAATCCAATAGCGGCTTATTAGGATCACTACTACCTAGGATTCATCTTCTAAGGTATCTAAGATAGGGAATCATCGGGTAGATCTCTTCCTTCACTTAGGTTGATAGCATTAGGTGATCCTAAGCTAAATTAGGCTTAATAAACACTAGGATTTAAACAACCAAACACCCTAGCATACAGATTTATCATTTAAAGAGCAACAGAAGAATAAATCGGGCTGTTCTACAGATAAATCGGCCGATTTATCTGATGAACAGGTCGATTTTTCCTTCTGTTGTGAGTTTCGTGCATATAAATCATCCTAAACTGACATATAAGCCCATCCTATCATTACCCTAGCCATAACCATCAATCCATCACTCTAAAATCATAAGAAACTAGCCAATAATATGCATATCAAGATCCGAAATCATCAAACAAGCATACATGGTGTTCATAGATGAGTAATGAAAGATGAGTAAGCAAAATCAATAAATCTCAGCCAAATCCAAGTTGTAGCAAGACTTACAAACTCTAAAATGAAGATTCAAAACGTTCTTAACAATCCTTGCAATTAGTTCTTCAATCCAAGATTTCAAAATCACTCAAAATCCCTCTAAACTCTTAGAATGGTGTTCTTCCTCCTCCTTCAATCTTTGAGAGCTTTTCTTCTCCTCCAATTTTTCTCCGAAATCCAATGAGCTGTCAATGAGAGTGTGGGAGAGGAGAGATGCTCAGCAACCTCCTGAAGGACCACTTATATTCTCCACCAAGAGCAAGGACGGACAAGAGATCGTGGGACACGTGGCTTAAGCTGTCAAAGCCTCAAAAATCGACCCAGCAGGAGAAAATCGGACGATTTATCTGCTTGTTGGTCCGATTTTCTTCAGCAGAAAGGTGTTATGCTCGTTTAGCCATGAGTTGATCCATTGCTTGCACCAATAGTGGTTTTTGTGTCCTTTGTTGCTCCAATTATGCTCCTCCTTAGCCTTGGATGTGTTTGTTCGCTCCAAACGGTGTGTGCAAGCTTTAAATTTATAACCCTAGACTTAAGCTTAAAAAAAGGATGCGAACCCGCAGTGTACGGGTCAATTGTAGTAAAAAGCAAGAAAATTCCAGGGGTCGATCACAAGGACTCGGTGAAACAAAGTCAATAACGGTAAGCTTCGTGAATACTAACCACAAGAGCAATTAACACAATCAAAGATGAATAAGAAGTCAATAAAGCAAACATGCAATTCTAGGGATTAAAGCATCTAGTTGTGGTTCCAACTCAAGATCAATAGATAAGCGGACAAAGCTGAGATTTTTGCAAGGGGAAGGTGTTACTAAAGTGGAGTAGATCACCGGGTAAGTCTCACTACACACTAATCCAAAACCGTAACTCCTATTACCGGGTAAGTCTCAAGGAATTAAGATAAAGAACTATTACCTCAAACTAACACACCATCTAAGGGAATAGAATCAACCTTTACCGGGTAAGTCTCAGGCTAACTCACAAAGATGGGATGGAAGCACACTCGAACCCCAATAAAGGATAAACCTTTATTACCTACACTTATGATCGTTGGTACACAAACTAAGGAATTACCGGGTAAGTCTCATCCTAAGCTTGCTTTGAACCAGGAAAGGTGTAATAAGAATAGGATTTGGCAAACTCTAACACTTAACTCTCAGTTTAGGATCAGATAAGTCACCTCGGTCAGCCAGTTTCCACCCCGGCCGAGATGTTCATCGACTGAACGAGATGCTTAGGGTTAAGGATAAAGACTCGAACTTTCAGGGTCCTACTGGAATCTAAGATTATTCTATCATTGTTTTTCCCACAACCTTCAGCCAATCACCCTAGAATCACACAAGGAAATTAGCCACTCATCATCATTATGAAAGTATTAAATATATGGGAAGAAGGTGAATATTTGAACAAGAAGAATTTAATGAAAAAGACTTCAATAACTGAATCAAATATCACAACAAAGCGTTCCTTGGATAGCAATCCAATAAGACAAGACAACAAGTGAGGGAATTGAAGACAATCTTACAAAAACCCTCCAAAAAGCTATAAAATCTATAGACTTCAATCTTCCTTCAACCTTCAAAAAGGTTCTTCGAATCTCTCCAATGAGAGTATGTTGCTGCTGCGTAATAAGCGGAGGTGATAGCAGATGTATGCGGCATCCGGATTTGTGGAAATCCAACCCTTTTTATAGGAAAATAACCCTCCAAAGATAAAATATCTTAGAAAGATATTTTCCCATAAAAATAGGTAAAATATATGATTCTGCATATCTCCTTCCTTCCAGGAGCCAAGCCCAAAAATATAAGATCACTTTCCAATTTTAAAAGATCTCAGCCAAGAATAAAATATTCTCGCCGCGTCCTAGGTGTTCGCCTCGGTCGAGTCGGCGTCTCTGGATCACCTCGGTCGAGATGAATCTCTGGTCAACCGAGGTGAGTCACAACTGAATGTGAAATCTCTCAAAACTGGTCCAAAGTAATTCTTTAATCCATGGCTATGCTTCCTGGATGTAGCTCCAAATGACTCATGACTCCTTTTGCTCCTTTTTGATGCGAAACGTGCCATTTTACCTACGATTACAACAAAACTAGGTGTAGACCTCGATTCTCGCAAAGGTAGATGAAATGGTAGTAAAATCACATAATATACATACAAACATGCAGATTATGAAAGATAAAACGTCCAAACAAACCCTAAAATATAGACTATAATTCATGCTATCAAAATACCCCATACTTAGCCCTTGCTTGTCCCCAAGCAAGTTCCTCATATAGAAGTCAAGATAGAATGGATTATAAGTCATGAAAATCAATGAAAAAGTCTTTCAAAAACATTTTATGGTGTGCAACTATCATAGATCACTCTAAGAGAATACATCATGGAATTCAAAAACTCAATATGCTCAAAACATTTCATAAATATAGGAAAGTTGTTCATCTTTGCATAAAATCATAGAATGCATAATAAATCATAATCATCAAAATTAATCATGTATAATCCAGTTTAAACCACTAAGTCAATCAACAAGCTCAAGGTCTCAAGGGCTTCCCAAAAGAAAGGTCAAGAAACGTGTAGGGTAGGGATGTGTGTAAGGTAATGTGGTGCTATAATCCGGGAAAAGGATGAACTTCACTTTTACTTTGACTTGCAACATCTTCCACCAATAAGCTTTGCTTATTTCACACTTTTTCTTTTTTTACTTTACTTTTTGGGATGCATGGACAGATGTGCACAATAACCGAAGCCTAGGAAATCTGCAATCATCAATTTCTCGAGATGCATCAAACCCTTGATGCACATACCATGACCCGCTAGGAATATCGCTCAATCCGACTTTGGCAAGACACAAACACCCGGCTATGTGAATGGTGCCGAGTTACTCATCTTCATGATTGACTTCCCCAAACCTAAAATTGCTTTCTAACACTCACTTCCAGCCACTTCTCAACTTTAACTCCACTTGCTTTCACCACTTTGCTTGCTTCCAAATTCCCGGATAGGTAAAGGGAGGCAAAATGTATATGAGGGGCTAAGCATGATCAAGAAGAAGAAGAAGAAGAGAATGAATTGCCTTGGTCTTTCCAAGAAGAAAGTGAGAGAACTTAACTTGCGGTGTCAACCTTCAAATTCAACATAATTTGGATAAAAACAAAGTATTAATCATGCTAATAATTTCAAACAAAGCATTTAGCAACTTAAACATATTATAAAACCTTTCAAACACATAAAGAATTTAAAACCAGTCAGTAAACAAGATCTTCACTGAGATCATATCCAGATAAGTAAAACAAAAATCGTTTTCGAAAACTCTCAGTTAACACACCTCGGTCGAGATGTTCTTGGTTCAACCGAGGTGAAACGCCTCGTTTGGCCAAAACTGACTCGGTCGAGGTCAAGATTTTATTTTTTTTTCTTATTTCAGTTTCGACGTTTTTCTCAATCAGATAACTTGTAGATATGCATGTAATATCAGATGATCATATAAATGCAGAAGTGAAGCATAAATAAAATATCCGATGAAATGTAATACATCAAAAGTAGTCAAATACATCAAGTAGTCATATAAGTACAAACACCCCATACTTGGGACACACTGTCCCAGTGGGTCAAATAAGAGTCTGAAAATGAGAGTACTCACCGGATAAATAGCTGAACTGCATAAAAAATATAATAAGAAAAATCCTGCAGCTCCTCAGTAATCCTGATCCGGCGGTGGTGGTGGTGGTACGTACGGATACTGAGTCGGATCGTACGGATAGCCCATGACATGCTCGAACTGAAGCTGGGCCATGATGTGCTGATGGTGTTGCCGCTTCTACATCTCGCGGATATCCAGCGATAATGCAGCATATGTGTCAATAACCTGATCCGTCAGGTCATCGATCCGTCTGTGAGCAGCTCGATCTCTCACTCCATGCCTCCTGCGTCTAGCAGGTCTGACTGGAGAAGTCTCAGCCGGTGCAGGCTCTGTCTCATCCTCATCATCCAAGTCAATGATCGGTGGCGCGCTCATCCCTGCAGTATCCGTCCCTGTATCCATCGGGACTCCACCATCTCTCTCATCCACTGTCTCGTCGTCGTCATCCTGCTCCTCCTCAGCCGGGGCAGCTGCTGCCTCTCTATGATCCTCCATCAGTGGGGCCCAAGCTGTTTGCCAATAATGCGGATCAAAGACTGTGAACTGAGCAGACCAGCGGATCCCCTGTGGTGCAGTCCGCTCCCAAGGCATAGCAACATAAGGAGTGGTCAAACCACGGGGAACCAAAATCCTCCGTGTGATCATCTCCTGTAATCCAAGCGGCTTCGGAGCCGCCGCCATCGTACAAACACTAAGGTCCATCCCGTGATAAGTAGCAATATGGGTGACTAGACCTCCGCAGCAAATGTCTCCCTTCGCCTTGGCCTTGATCTTGTGCAGGTCCTCTGCCAAGAACAAGCCAAAGTCTGGGAAACCTCCTGTAACCATGCAGTAGAGGTTGAAGAGCTCGCCCTGTCGGATCTTATGGGGCGTCTCAGTACGCGCCAGAAGTGTCTCGCTAAATATCCTATGGGCTAGTCTGAAGGCTGGGTGGAAGATGACCTTCTCCTTGGAATCTCCAGGGCGCCATCTGTCTGCATGCTCGGTAATATGGGCAATCTGCCCCCAAAACTCCCTAGCTACGGATCGGGAGGGGAAGTCAGTGGCGGTGGGCTCAGAAAAGCCAAAAATCTCTCTCCAGATCTCTAAAGGAACTATGAAGTTCCGGTTCATCAACCGGTACTTCACAGACCGGTCTGTGGGGAGGTAGGAGAAGGAGCTAACAAACTCTAAGGTCGGCTCCAAATAAGCTGGGGCTCGGATCTCAGTAAACTGATCCAGCCCTACAGTGGCAATCATCCTCCTAAGGTCAGCATCTAACCCTAGGCAATCGAAAGCTGACACGTCCAGAAATGGTGGTGCAATAACTGGACGACTAGCTATGCGCTCATAGTCTACCCGGCATCTCTCGTGGATAACCGGGCGGTAAGGACGGGAAGAAGAAGAAGAAGGGGAGGGTGAGGATCTGTCTCTAAGGGCTAGGCGACGACCGGAACTCATTTTTACTCAACACTGTCAGACCACCTCGGTCACTGACAAGACTCAGAAATCACCTCGGTCGAGATGCAGTTCGACCGGACCGAGGCGCAACAGTCGCGATTCCAATTCTCAGAAATTCAGTTCTTTTCCCCCTAAAATCACTACAATTTCTTCCTAAGGGGTACTTAAATCCTTTCTCAGCAGAATCAAGGGCAACCAAAGCCCAAATCGAAACGAATGAACGAGTTAGGGTTTCGACTTGTTTTACCTCGTTTCGGTCGATTCGTTCGATTTCTTTGCAGATCTGTTGTTGCAATCGGTTCCTCTACCCTTCAATCTCAGTTTAGAAGCGGAAATCTTCGAAAACGAGCAAGGAATGAGAGAGAGCGAAGTGGACTGTCGCCGCGGTCGAGGTGAAGAAGGTAAAAAGTGAAAAATAAATTTTTCCCCTTTTTATACTGTTCCTGGATCTGCTGTCACCTCGGTCGAGATGGTCTCGACTGGACCGAGGTGGTACGGACCGAGGTGGTTCTGCAGAAAACCCTAGTCGCCTCGGTTGCTCAAGAATCAACTCGGTCGAGGTGTTTTGACAGTAACCGAGATGCTTTTGTCTTCTCAAAATCTCGAACTTCTGTCCTTCCATTTATGCTCCTTCCTTAGATATTCCTTGTTGTCTGTCCAGAATGCCAAAAACAAAGCAAAGCAAAGCAAAAACAAAAACTATCTAATCTAGACTAGAAAACGGGAAAAGAAAGCAATACCTTGGGTTGCCTCCCAAGAAGCGCTTGGTTTAAGGTCGCTAGCTGGACCATAATGCGTCTCAAACGAGGTATATTGATGCAATCTCCTCAACCGGCGTTTCCGGCTGGTATTTCTTAAGTCTATGACCGTTGACCTTGAAGCTTCCGCTAGTTTCGCCCCATATCTCAACTGCACCATGAGGGAAAACATGTTTCACAATGTAAGGTCCGGTCCATCTAGATTTCAACTTACCTGGAAAAAGGCGGAGGCGGGAGTTGAAGAGTAAAACTAAGTCTCCTTCGTTAAGCTCCTTTGGGACGATACGCTTGTCATGCCATCTCTTCGTCCTTTCCTTGTAGATTTTGGCATTCTCATAAGCGTTCAAACGCAGCTCGTCCAGCTCGTTGAGTTCCAATAGTCGCTTCTCACCAGCCTCCTTGATGTCGAAATTCAACCATTTGATTGCCCAATACGCTTTGTGTTCCAATTCAACGGGCAAATGGCAAGACTTCCCATATACCAAATTATAAGGAGTGGTACCTATGGGAGTCTTGAATGCGGTCCTGTACGCCCAAAGAGCATCGTCCAACTTCATGGACCAATCCTTCCTCGTTCTAGAGACGGTTTTCTCCAAAATTGCCTTGATTTCTCTATTCGAGATCTCGACCTGTCCACTAGTTTGAGGGTGATAAGCAGTTGATACCTTGTGGGTTACCCCATACTTCGATAGAAGTGCCTTGAACTTCCGGTTGATGAAATGCGTTCCTCCATCGCTTATGATGATGCGTGGAGTTCCAAATCGTGGAAAGATAGTTCTATTCAAGAACTTCACAACCACCTTGGCGTCGTTAGTGGGAGAAGCAATGGCTTCAACCCATCTAGAGACATAGTCAACCGCAAGAAGGATATAGAGGTTTCCTCCGGAGGATGGGAAAGGTCCCATGAAGTCAATCCCCCATACATCAAAGATTTCCACTTCTTGGATATTATTAAGTGGCATCTCGTTTCTCCTTGATAAATTTCCTGTTCTTTGGCATGCATCACAAGAGACAACAAAAGATTGCACATCCTTAAATAATGTAGGCCAAAAGAAACCAGAACGTAATACCTTAGCGCATGTTTTATCGCTGCTAGCATGTCCTCCACAAGGGAGTGAATGGCAATGCCGTATAACGCTATTAACTTCGTCTTCCGGAATGCATCTTCGAAGCATCCCATCCGGTCCGCGCTTGAATAGCAGCGGCTCATCCCAGTAGTAATGTCGTACTTCCTTGAAGAATCTCTTCTTTTGTGAGTACGTCAATCCGGGCGGTATCTCCTGGCAAACAAGATAATTCACAATATCAGCATACCAAGGTCCGTTCTTATCAGAAAGTTGGTGGATAGAATGTTCCACCAACTGAGGATGAATGTCAGAGAAGTGAGTAAGAAGATTATTATTCTCAGTAGTCTCAGTTGACATCATCTCGCCATCGATCTCGGTCGAGGCGCAGAGGCGTTGACCGAGATGTTCTTTAGTCGCCTCGCTCAGTCCAGAAAGTGCCTCGGTCGAGGTGCTGCTGCTGGAACCGAGACTGGAGATCTTCGTGTCCTGGATTAGCTTCTCAGTTTTAGCTCCTGGATCCTCTTCCAGTGCCTTCAAGCTCCGTATATCTGCATCACAAGAAGCATCTATACCTTCCTCCATTAAACTGAAGCTAATAACTCTTTCGAGTGGATCGTTAATAAGGATAGAGCTCACCAATTCTCTTGATTCTTCTTCATCGTAGATGTTGAAGATATCATCAGTTAGCTGCTCCCCCTTCATGGCTGCAAGTAGTGCGAACTCCACCTCATCGCCACCAACGTTGAATTTCAACTTGGCGTTCTTGCAATCCACGTTGCAACCCGAAGTTTCTAGAAATGGCCTCCCGAGAATAATAGGAACAGGATAATCTGCGGGAATGTCAAGTACGACAAAATCTATAGGTAGATAGAAGTTACCTAACTTGACCGGAACGTCCTCCAAGATGCCCACGGGATGGGTAATGGAGCGATCCGCCATATAAAGTCGAATCTTGACCGGCTTGGGCTCTCTGTTCGCCCCTAGAGGTGTGTGCAAAAAAGCTTTAAATTTATAAAACTAGAATCAAGCAGCGAACCCACAGTGTACGGATCGACGTAGCTAAGCAAGAATTCCAGAGTATCGAACACAGGGATTTGGGTGGGAACGAACTCGATTGCAGGTTATCAAGCAAGTAAATGTGGGAGTTTTGCAAATATTGGGAAAACAACAATCCTAAAGATCCAAGTATCCAGCTATGGCAATCGATTCAAGATATACTTAATGATGTAAAGACAGAGTTGAGATATGCAAAGGTATACTAATGTAAGGTAATCGTACGGTGAAGTTCCAAAAACCTTATATAACTCACCTACAAGGCACTCTCTATACAGGTTGTTGAGGCTCAATATAGAAAGATTCTAATGATGAGAATTAGTGTCAAATACCCAAACTTATAACCCAAGGATCAAGACTAACTTATCCGATTGAGGTTGTGACACTCACAATCGAGGTAGAGGTTGTTGAGGCTTCACTACCACCTAGAAAAGACAAGTCTAAACTAAGCTAAAGCAAATCTTTAACTTTAGATTAAAGTAAAAGCGGGTTCGTAGACTTAAGGGAAATTACGGTTAGTTCTTGAGGTTCCACGGCCGTGGACTCAAGAACTAACCGTAATTTAGGGTTGTCGGCGATTCTCTCTAACTCTCTGGGTCTAATCTGTTTGCGATCGATCTATCATCATCTAAGCCACAACTATCAACCCTTCACCTTATAATTGTTAAAGGTTTTTAGCCAATAACAGTCATGTTGATATCAATTCAAGGATTAAAAGATAAAAAGATGAAAACTTTCAAGAACTTTCAATAATCTTCAAATCAATCTCAAAGTCACAATCAAGAACGAATGTTGTCAAAAGATTCACAATAGAACAAGCAATCGTAATCCTAGGAAAGAAAGGAAAAACGGGATGTCAATCCGTTTTCCGAACCAAACCTAAACAAGAAGAGAGATCTTCTTGCAAAATCTTCCAAAAACTTCGATCTTCCGACGAGATGTCAATGCTTCCAAGCAAGGGCTAAACGATCCTTCCCGCGGAAAGGTGTAAGCGTGTCTAAGCGGTGAGGAGCGATGTGTGTAAGCAAGCCTCTAAGCGATGATGACGGAATCTTGCTTCGTCCGTCTTTTTATAGTGCAGGGCAAAACGTTGGCCCGGCCCAATCTTTAAAAGATCGTGGCTTCAAAGTGTGGCGAAAAGATTCGCCAAGATCACGGTCGTGGAAGTGTTCCACAACCGTAATTTAGAGCGTGGATATAAATACGGTTTGCACCATATGTTCCACGGCCGTGTAATCCACTGTAATGAACTTCAATTTCTGACTCCAAATCCACGGTCGTGGAATTGAACGTGGAACGTGATACGGTCGTATTTTAGAGCGTGGTTTAGGGCAAGAACGTGATTCTTCCCTAACCTCGTGCATTCCTCAAGCTAAAACTCCAATTTGCTTCCAAAGAGTGTCCTCAATCTATGGACATATCAACTCAACTCTCCTTTGCTCGATTCCGTTCGGAAATAGCTCCAAATCACCTATAATCAACATAGAACTAGTGTAGACATCCATATCGACAATATAGGTAATACTAGCTCACATATGCACAAAGTTCAATCAAAGGCTATCGATATGAATCAAATACGTTTAGAAAACTTGCCTAAAATATCACAATATTTCATGCTAACAAATAACCCCATACTTAACACTTGCTTGTCCCTAAGCAAGGTCTTTCAAAAAGCTTTAAACAAGAGTTAGGATGAAATATGTGTACCTTCTTTTGGGTGAATGTGACTTCTAAAGAATAGATCATTCTCAAACCTTGCTTCAACCGTTCTTCAAACTTTCACACACTCAATCAAAGAGTAAAAAGAAAAGAAAATTCATGAACCAACTTAACTTCTAAACAAGCATTATAACCTTCAAACATTATCAAAATCAATCACAAGAAACTTCAATTTAGATCACCAAGTCATATAACATTCTTTTGATCTTAAGGACTTTCAAAGATAAGGTCTAGAATATGGAAGGGAAGGAAAACTTTAAGGGAAAGTGGTGCATAAATCCGGGAAAGTGGACAACTACCTTCTTCTTCTTATGCGGTTCCCACAACACTTCAACTTAGAGCTTCGCTCTCTTCTTTCGACTTTACTTTTGGAGTTATGGACAGAGGTGCACAAAAACCGAAGCCTAGGAGATTGGCGTTTCTCAAATTTTCAAGAGATGCCTCAAACCCTTAGCGCACATACCATAATCCGCTAGGAATATCGCTCAATCCGACTTTGGCAAGACACAAACACCCGGCTATGTGAATGGTGCCGAGTTACTCATCGTCATGATTGACTTCCCCAAACCTATAATTTCTTTCTATTCAATTGATTGCAAATAATTGCTCTCATGGCCCTCCCACATCAAACATGCCTTTTTCTCATTCACTTCTCCAAATTCCCGGATAGGTAAAGGAGGCTAATATTTCAATGAGGAGCTAGATGGTCAAAGAAAGAAGAAAGAAAGTATCGAATTGCCTTAATTATTTCAACAAGAAGTATAGGAACTTATAACGTGATTTCAACTTCAATTTCCTAGCATGATTTAGGTAACATTTTCACATTATAAAACTTGTAAAAGAGGTAAAATTCATTCATTCAAATTCTTTTCAATTCACAATCATTTTAAGCATGCAATTGTTATCAAACTCAATTCACTAGTAGTGATTATCATGGAAATCATCTCAATTCATTAGAAGCTCAAAGTTTTCAAAATTTTTCAATTTTTATGGGTTTTTCAAGTCATTTTTCATGCAATGCAATACGGAAACGTGCAACACATAATGAACATGCAACGATAGTCTCAAATGAAAGCGAACATAGTAAGTAGAGTTATTACAAACTTTTTAGTACATCCCAATAACCCCATACTTAGGACGAACATTGTCCCTAATGTTCAAAAGAAAAAAAGAAAAGAAAGAAAAGAAAAAGAAACTCACAAAGTAGTGGCGGGAATGTCTAAAACGAACGATCATGCATCAATCACTGTGGCGCCGGCGGAGGTGGGAATGGAGAGAAACTCGGATCATAGAACCGCCCAAACTACTGGCGGTAGACGTCCCTCATCATGTGGTCAAGGTCGTCTAAGCGTCCGTCTCTAGCGTCCGCCCGGATCTTTAGCGCTCCTACTCTCTCTGAAAGTCCGGTAGCCCAATCCGGCATCTGCTCGTACCATCCCGGGGCGTGACTGTACCATGCGGGGGCGTCGGATGGTGCTGGTGGTGGTGGTGCTGCTGGCTGCTCCGTGGACCAAGGAGGTGGGGTGGAATACCATGTGGGAGGTGTGGTCATCCACGTGGGCCTCTCACTCATGCTAGCGCGGCGAGATGACGAGCTTGAGGCTCTAGCTGGACGTGGAGAGCGTCTAGGTACATCCGGGGCCGCCTCCGGCTGATCCGGAAACGTGCCAAACTCCTGCTCCGCTCCTCCTCCACTCTCGAACTGATCTCCCATATCCTCCTCCTCTACAACCGGCGGTGGGATGTAAGGGGGAGCTACTATCCTGTTTGCATGCATCGTAGCGAACGTCTCCTTTCAGTTATGGCGTCCCGCCATAATGGAATACTCCGGCAGCCACTCTATACCCCTACCCGTCCTACTCTCCCAAGGCATGCCCGCATAAGGCGGACCTCTATGTGTGGGGAAGATGAGTCCCCTAACCATGAAAGCATGTAGTCCTAAGGGAACGGCCGGTATGCGGGTGCAAGCAGAAAAATCTATACCAAAACTCCTAGCAATGTGGGTAACTATCCCACCATATCCAATGTTCCCCTTCTTCTTATTCTTGAGTTTGCTCATCGTAGCCGCCAAAAGAGTAGCACAATCTGCACGGCGACCGTATAGCATGCAATAGAGCAAGAATAGCTCATCCGTCTTGATCTTTTGGGGCGTCTCTGTCCTAGGAAAGAGACACTCCGAAAGAACGCGGTGAGCTATCTTCAAGGCTAGATGGTACATCAATCTAGCCTTGGTATCGGCGGGTTGCCAACGATCCTCGTCGGCGTATATCATCGCAACTTCCTCCCAAAAGTTCTTGGGGTAAACTCCGCTCGGAAATCGACCATTGTAGGTCTCATGGAACCCGAAAATGGTCCCAAACTCAACAATACTCAAATGGTAGTCTTGTTCCATGAGACGGAAAGAGACGGTCCTATCGACGTGGCTGTGCTCGAAAGACGTCACAACCTCCCGGGTGATCTCCTCATAGGCGTCTTCACGAATGTTCGTGAAGACAAGCAATCCGGCTCTATCCAAGAGCCATGTGAGAGCATCAACAATGTTGAGAGGATGTAGATCCTCCAACAACAAATACCTAGGACCAATCACTGTCCTCTCCGTGATCCTCTCAAATGCAGCAAGGTGGTTCTCATGTATGGTCGGGATGCTAGGGTGAGGAGGTGAGGATGGAGGTGAAGGTGAAGATGGGGGTGAAGGAGATGAGGGTGGTGGTGCCCTAGAGGTGGAGGGATTGCCCTTTCTTTTCTTATTCTGCTCTCCCTTCTTCTCCTTTATCCTTCCTGACACTCTCCTTACGAAATCCATTTTTCACCAAAAATTACGGTCTGTTCTTGGAAATTACGGCCGTGGTTTACCCAGAGACCGTGATTCGTCTCAGAATTTCACGAATCTCAGCAAATTCACCAACAATCACCACAACAAGCAGTCCTAATCTAATTCCTTCCAGTCTTTGTCAGTTCTTCCTAAAAATCTATAGCAAAAACGAACCAAATCTTCGAAAATCAAGAAGAAAGAATAAACCTCTTTTTCGGATTGAAAAACCCGAAATGCACGTTTGTTGATGGATTTCCGCTCGGTTTGTCGCTTGCATCTTGTTCGTGGTTGGATTTGCTGCAGTTTAGGATGAAGAATCGTTGAAAACGAAGAATTGGAGGAGGTCGTGGGGTTTCGGCGTTTAGGTCGTGGAAAGGGAATTTTTGGGGCAAATTTGTGAAGAATGTGGCTTATATAGTCGCAGGCAAAATTTTGAAAATCACGGTCTGTCGGGGTGTTCCACGGCCGTGGAAGTGTACGGACCCGTGGTTTTGGTGATTTTTCAAAGGCTTTTGAGAATTACGGCTACTGTAGCTATGACGACCGTAATTTAGACCGTGGAACTTTCTGTAAAGCTTCAAAGTCCAAATTTCGTCACTCTTCTTCGACATTATTCTCCCTTTTTCCTTTTTCATTGATCCTACAACCAAAAACACGAACATACCGGAAGAAATCGAGGCAAAATAAAGCGAAAACGTCTATTCTAAGCTAAACTATGAATCGAAAATAAAAACGAAACTGCAATACCTTGGGTTGCCTCCCAAGAAGCGCTTTGTTTAAGGTCCGTAGCTAGACCAATCTCGCACTTATTCGAGTGCGGTAGGCGCAAACTCCTCAGCTTGGAGTTCTGGCGTATACTTCTTGAGTCGTTGGCCGTTCACCTTAAAACTTCCGCTAGCTTCACCCCATACTTCAACTGCACCATGGGGGAAAATACGCTTAATTAGAAAAGGTCCGGTCCAACGGGATTTAAGCTTACCTGGAAAGAGGCGAAGTCTTGAATTGAAGAGGAGAACTTGATCTCCTTCTTTGAAGTCCTTTGGAATGATATGCTTATCATGTCAACACTTTGCCCTTTCCTTGTAGATCTTAGCGTTTTCATAGGCGTTCAAGCGAAGTTCATCCAGCCTGTTGATGTCTAGGAGACGCTTCTCTCCCGCTTCCTTCATGTCGAAATTCAGCCACTTGATAGCCCAAAACGCTTTGTGCTCCAGCTCCACCGGCAAATGACAAGACTTCCCATACACACGGTTGTAGGGTGTTGAGTGGTTTGGAGAAGAATCAAAAGAAGTTGAAGAAGTATGCCGATCACCCTCTTCCACGGTCAGAATTACGGCCTCTCCATGTGTTCCACGACCGTGTAATCCCCTGGAATGGAGGTTGATTTTGGTTGTGAAATCCACGGTCGTGGAATATAGGGTATGACCGTGGATTCTTACATTCTCAGCCTCATCGTGGAGTTTCTCAAACTCCAGTTCATACATCTCTTCTTGTGCTTCTAAGGCTTCAATTTCCTCTTTGCACTCTTCTTCTTCTCCTACATTGGTTAGACTCATAGTGATAACCTTTTGTAGAGGATCGTTAAAGAGAATCACGCTTACCTCCTCCCTAGACAAACCTTCTTCGTCTTGGATATCGTAAATATCCTCGTCAAAGATTGGCTCCTTCACTAGAGTGGAAAGAACGAACTCTACTTTCTCTTCTCCAATATCAAAAGCGAGTCTTCCATTCTTGCAATCGACCATGCAGCCGGAGGTTGCAAGAAACGGTCTTCCGAGTATGATCGGGACCGGACTATCTGCAAGAATGTCAAGCACGACAAAATCAATGGGGATAGAATTTACCTAGCTTGACCGGGACGTCTTCTACAATACCGACGGGGCGAGTGATGGATCGATCCGCCATGTATAACGTCATCTTTACCGGTTTAGGATCGCCTAAACCGATCTTCCTACATAATGCAAGTGGTATGATGCTCACACTTGCTCCTAAGTCACATAAAGCGTCATATGTGACATCTCCCACTCCAATGGGAATGCAAAATGACCCCGGATCCTTCAACTTTGGGGGCATTTTCTCCTTCATGGTCTTGATGAGATCCGAAGAATCCGAACTCATCTTGACCTCACCAAAATCTTCTAGCTTCCTCTTGTTAGAGAGAAGCTCTTTCAAGAACTTGCCATAAGCCGGCATACCTACAATAGCATCAATGAAAGGTATATTAATATGCAGCTTACTCATGAGTTCTATGAACTTACCGAATTGTTTGTCTAGGCATGCTCGCGCTCTAGATTGAGGAAATGGTAGGGGAGGTTTGTAAGCTGGAGGAGGAACATAGACATCTTCCTTCTCCTTCCCCTTTTCTTTGTCCTTCTCTACGGGGACTTCAACGAACGTAGGCTGCGGATCGGTGGTGGTCACTCCGCTCCTAGTTGTAATCGCCATCACCCTTCCCTTAGGGTTGTCCTCCGTCTTTCCTGGAAGTTTCCCTTGATTTTTAGGAACTTCCTCCGCGTGGTTGAACAATTGGTTTTCTAAAACCTTTTGAGCTTTGTCAACATTAGAGACTTGATCATCAACCTTGATGAGGCGGTTCTCCAACCCTTGAAGCTTTCCCAAGATCGTTTCCAACATGGGATCGGGCTTCTCCTTTCCCGTATTGTTTCCTCCATTAGATGATTGCCCCTGGCTTTTCAAAGGAGTAGAGGAAGAGGAAGGTGGAGTTAGTGAATTAGAATTGGAAGGATAGGAGTTACCGGAATTTTGTTGATTGGAGCGCCAATTGTTGTTGTTTGAACCCCTATTGTTGTTCCAATTGTTGTTCCGGTTGTTGTTGTTTCCATTCCAATTGTTATTCCGGTTGTTGTTCCGGTTATTGTTGTTGCGGTTGGTGTTATCACCGCCATTGTTGTTGCCCAAATAACCAACATCCTTCTCTTGTTGCTTTGGGAAGTTGGTCTTGATAGTCTCCTTCAACTCCTTGATCTCATTGTTGAGGGAGAAAATCTGATTTTGAGCTTCATGTGTGAGCTTCGCTCCTTGCTCCACACGATTTCCCTCCACTTTCCGGTGAGAGTACTTCTCTATGACTCTTGCTTGCTTCTCAATGAAGTCCCAAGCGTCATCTTCTCTCATGTCCATGAACGTTCCACATGAGAGGGATTGGAGGTTGAATTGCATTCCCGCATCCAGCCCTTTGTAGTAAATCTCCAGCAAGGCAAGCTTGGATATGCCATGATGAGGGCAATCCAAGAGTAAATCCTGAAACCTTTCCCAAGATTGAAACAAACTTTCGTTAGGTCTCATGGAAAAAGCATTAATCTTACCTCTAAGTTCCGCCGTTTTGGAAGGCGGAAAGAATTTGGTGAGAAACTCCGCGGAAAGGTCTTCCCACGTGTCTAGTTTCCCATTAGGAAGAGCTTGGTACCAAGATAACGCTTTCCCTTTCAAGGAGAAAAAGAAAGGCTTGAGCTTATAGCTGTTGGTAGTAGCGTTCTTCGGTCTCATCGTCTCCATCATACACTCAAAGTTTTGCAAGTGTTGGTGTGGAGATTCAACACTTGTACCGCCAAATTGGCTTTGGCGAACAAGAGTGATAACTTGAGGGTTAAAGCTAAACCCTTGCACATCTTCAGCATCAAATTTCACACCCAAGCGGCGTGGTTGTTGTGTTGGATCCATCCGCTGGCCAAGAGTTCTTGGCTCATTATCCACACGTTCGACTCTCACATTCCTAGGTGAAATGCGGCGATTAGCAGCTACTTGTGGATGGAAAGGATTCATATTGATCGTGAGATCAATCTCCTCTAACGGTGGCATGGAAGAGTCACTATCATCAGCGGATGAGTGACTTTTTCTTCTAGACCTTGATCTCCTTCTTGAGGATTTCTTGCTTCCCTTATTCTTAAGGTCGCTCATCTCTACCCTCATCTGGAAAATCATGTCTTGTAGGCTGTTAACTTGAGATTGATGACGATCCATCTCATCTTGGCGGAGAGTCTCATTCCATCGGAGTTGAGCTTCCTTCTCCGCCAACTCCGTTTGAAGATTACTTTCGTGTTCTTCAGCCATCTTCTTTTCCTTGCGCTTTTGCCTCAAGGTTTTCTCTAGCTCTTGATCAAGAGGTAAGAGATCTTCGGTGTTCCTAGACCTGCGCATGCACTCAAAGCAATTTCAAATAACAAGAGCAAAGCTCCCAAGCTTGACAACCGGCAACCGGATTCGGCCGAAACCAAATCCCCGGCAACGGCGCCAAAAACTTGTTCGCCCCTAGAGGTGTGTGCAAAAAAGCTTTAAATTTATAAAACTAGAATCAAGCAGCGAACCCGCAATGTACGGATCGACGTAGCTAAGCAAGAATTCCAGAGTATCGAACACAGGGATTTGGGTGGGAACGAACTCGATTGCAGGTTATCAAGCAAGTAAATGTGGGAGTTTTGCAAATATTGGGAAAACAACAATCCTAAAGATCCAAGTATCCAGCTGTGGCAATCGATTCAAGATATACTTAATGATGTAAAGACAGAGTTGAGATATGCAAAGGTATACTAATGTAAGGTAATCGTACGGTGAAGTTCCAAAAACCTTATATAACTAACCTACAAGGCACTCTCTATACAGGTTGTTGAGGCTCAATATAGAAAGATTCTAAGGATGAGAATTAGTGTCAAATATCCAAACTTATAACCCAAGGATCAAGACTAACTTATCCGATTGAGGTTGTGACACTCACAATCGAGGTAGAGGTTGTTGAGGCTTCACTACCACCTAGAAAAGACAAGTCTAAACTAAGCTAAAGCAAATCTTTAACTTTAGATTAAAGTAAAAGCGGGTTCGTAGACTTAAGGGAAATTACGGTTAGTTCTTGAGGTTCCACGGCCGTGGACTCAAGAACTAACCGTAATTTAGGGTTGTCGGCGATTCTCTCTAACTCTCTGGGTCTAATCTGTTTGCGATCGATCTATCATCATCTAAGCCACAACTATCAACCCTTCACCTTATAATTGTTAAAGGTTTTTAGCCAATAACAGTCATGTTGATATCAATTCAAGGATTAAAAGATAAAAAGATGAAAACTTTCAAGAACTTTCAATAATCTTCAAATCAATCTCAAAGTCACAATCAAGAACGAATGTTGTCAAAAGATTCACAATAGAACAAGCAATCGTAATCCTAGGAAAGAAAGGAAAAACGGGATGTCAATCCGTTTTCCGAACCAAACCTAAACAAGAAGAGAGATCTTCTTGCAAAATCTTCCAAAAACTTCGATCTTCCGACGAGATGTCAATGCTTCCAAGCAAGGGCTAAACGATCCTTCCCGCGGAAAGGTGTAAGCGTGTCTAAGCGGTGAGGAGCGATGTGTGTAAGCAAGCCTCTAAGCGATGATGACGGAATCTTGCTTCGTCCGTCTTTTTATAGTGCAGGGCAAAACGTTGGCCCGGCCCAATCTTTAAAAGATCGTGGCTTCAAAGTGTGGCGAAAAGATTCGCCAAGACCACGGTCGTGGAAGTGTTCCACGACCGTAATTTAGAGCGTGGATATAAATACGGTTTGCACCATATGTTCCACGGCCGTGTAATCCACTGGAATGAACTTCAATTTCTGACTCCAAATCCACGGTCGTGGAATTGAACGTGGAACGTGATACGGTCGTATTTTAGAGCGTGGTTTAGGGCAAGAACGTGATTCTTCCCTAACCTCGTGCATTCCTCAAGCTAAAACTCCAATTTGCTTCCAAAGAGTGTCCTCAATCTATGGACATATCAACTCAACTCTCCTTTGCTCGATTCCGTTCGGAAATAGCTCCAAATCACCTATAATCAACATAGAACTAGTGTAGACATCCATATCGACAATATAGGTAATACTAGCTCACATATGCACAAAGTTCAATCAAAGGCTATCGATATGAATCAAATACGTTTAGAAAACGTGCCTAAAATATCACAATATTTCATGCTAACACTCTCCAAGACCGATCTTCGTGCATAGCTCCAGCGGGATGATGCTCACGCTGGCTCCTAGATCACAAAGGGCTTCGCAAGTGACATCCCCAACTTGAATGGGAATGCAAAATGAACCGGGATCTCTCAACTTAGGTGGCATCTTTTCCTTCATGATCTTGATAAGTTCCGAAGATTTAGATGTCATCCTAACTTCACCAACATCCTCCAGCTTCCTCTTCCTTGATAAGATCTCTTTTAAGAACTTCCCATAGGCGGGCATACCTAAAATAGCATCAAGGAAAGGGATATTAATATGTAGCTTATTCATCAAGTCAAGAAACTTACCAAAGTGCTTATCTAGATGTGCTCTGGCTCTGGACTGAGGGAATGGAAGTGGTGGTTTGTATGCTGGAGGTGGAATATAAGTTTCAATCGTCCCTCCTGCTTTCTGTTGCTCCACCTCGGTTGGCATCTCGGTCGAGGTGTTCTTCGATTGGATCTGGACCGAGGTGGTCTGCGTCGATCGAGGTACTGGATCTGCAGTTTTAAGTCCACTCCTCGTCGTTATGGCCATGCACTGGCCCTTAGGGTTAGTTTCCGTCTTTGCTGGAAGCTTCCCTGGATCTCTTGGCGCTTCATTCGCCCTACTAGCAAGTTGTTGTTCAAAGGAATTTTGGGCCCTCGAAAATGAAGTCATAGAATTCTCCATAGCGCTAAGCTTGATCAAGATAGCCTCCAGAACTGCGTCTTTCTTTTCTGGTTGAGACGAACTTGATCCTTGCCCTTGGCTCTTTAATGGAGTAGAAGAAGAAGAAGGGGAAGAGAGGAAAGGGTTAGAGGAATCGTTAGAGTTGGAGTTTGAATGATTGTTACCGTGATTTTGGTTATTCGCCCTCTAGTTGTTGCTATTGGATCCTCTATTGTTGTTGTTGTAGTTGTTGTTTCGGGGACCGTTATTGTTGTTACGGTACCCGTTGTTGTTGTTGTTCTTTTTCCCTTGCTCTTCCTTCTTAGTTTGAGCCATCAAGAGTTCCTTCAATTGCTTCACGTCATTCTTCAAAGACGTGAGTTGATTGTTGTTGGATTGAGTCTCTTGAAAGTTGACTCTTTTAACTCCACCTTTAGCTCCTTGGTGGGTATATTTCTCCATGTTCAAGGCTTGCTTCTCAATGAAGTCCCAAGCCTCATCAATCGCCATGTCCATGAAGGTACCGGCGGAGAGTAGTTGGAGATTGAACTAGGTGCTTCCATCCAGGCCTTTGAAGTAGATCTCCAATAACTCGATCTTTGGAATCCCATGATGTGGGCAATCCAAAAGGATATCCTTGAACCGCTCCCAAGATTTGGACAAGCTCTCCTTGTCCTTCATAATGAAAGCATTGATCTTCCCTCTCATTTCAGCGGTCTTTGAGGGGGGAAAGAATTTGGTCAAGAATTCCGTAGTCATCTCCTCCCATGTGCTAATTTTTCCTGGAGGAAGAGATTGATACCAAGTAAGAGCTCTATCTTTTAAAGAAAAGTAAAAAGGTCTTAGGTTGTAGTTGTTATTTTCGATTCTGGAAGGTCGCAAGGTTTCCATCAAGATCTCGTAGTTTTGAAGATGTTGATGTGGCAACTCCTTCTCTAGCCCTCCGAATTGGCATTGGCGAATCATGGCCAGAACTTGCGGTCGAAGTTCGTAGTCATGATCCGCTGGATCTCCTAGGTTCACTCCTGGACGCCTCAGTTGTTGATTAGGGTCCATCCTTTGACCTAGGGTTTGTGGGATTCCTGCAAGAAGAACATCTCGGACTGGCATCCGAGGTGGAGGTACATCGGCCGGGGCGTCAGGTACTGGAGCCTGCCTCGGTCGAGGATCAGCTACTGGATCCTGCATCGGTCGAGGATCAACAGGAGGATCTTCCCTCAGTCGAAGTAGAATCTGGTCTCGTATGACTGCTATCTCAGCTTCGATTGCTGCAGTCTTGGTGCGATTCTCTTCTTTCTCTTGCCTTAGTTCTTCCTTGCTGAGACGTAGCAGCTCTAGCGCCTCTTTCAATTCGGCCGCAAGATCGCGATCGTCTTGTTGGGCCATCTTCGCTTCTCTTAAGCGTCGCTTGTATGTCTTTTCGGGTTCGGGATCGTAGGGAACGATTTCCTTCCCAGTGCGGGTTCTTCGCATATACCTAAGAAAGAACCTGCAAAAGTCACTCAAGTAGAGTGGTTAGATGACACGGGGCAAGCGCCCCAAGAGCAAACCGTACCGGCTCGGTCTAGACCAAGTCCCCGGCAACGGCGCCAAAAACTTGTTCGCTCCAAACGGTGTGTGCAAGCTTTAAATTTATAACCCTAGACTTAAGCTTAAAACAAGGATGCGAACCCGCAGTGTAC
Source organism: Fagopyrum homotropicum (assembly GCA_033239125.1). NCBI lineage: Eukaryota > Viridiplantae > Streptophyta > Magnoliopsida > Caryophyllales > Polygonaceae > Fagopyrum > Fagopyrum homotropicum. The sequence goes on along the minus strand of BSWB01000002.1, from coordinate 54,715,623 downwards.
GGGTCAATCGTAGTAAAAAGCAAGAAAATTCCAAGGGTCGATCACAGGGACTCGGTGAAACAAAGTCAATAACGGTAAGCTTCGTGAATACTAACCACAAGAGCAATTAACACAATCAAAGATGAATAAGAAGTCAATAAAGCAAACATGCAATTCTAGGGATTAAAGCATCTAGTTGTGGTTCCAACTCAAGATCTATAGATAAGTGGACAAAGCTGAGATTTTTGCAAGGGGTAGGTGTTACTAAAGTGGAGTAGATCACCGGGTAAGTCTCACTACACACTAATCCAAAACCGTAACTCCTATTACCGGGTAAGTCTCAAGGAATTAAGATAAAGAACTATTACCTCAAACTAACACACCATCTAAGGGAATAGAATCAACCTTTACCGGGTAAGTCTCAGGCTAACTCACAAAGATGGGATGGAAGCACACTCGAACCCCAATAAAGGATAAACCTTTATTACCTACACTTATGATCGTTGGTACACAAACTAAGGAATTACCGGGTAAGTCTCATCCTAAGCTTGCTTTGAACCAGGAAAGGTGTAATAAGAATAGGATTTGGCAAACTCTAACACTTAACTCTCAGTTTAGGATCAGATAAGTCACCTCGGTCAGCCAGTTTCCACCCCGGCCGAGATGTTCATCGACTGAACGAGATGCTTAGGGTTAAGGATAAAGACTCGAACTTTCAGGGTCCTACTGGAATCTAAGATTATTCTATCATTGTTTTTCCCACAACCTTCAGCCAATCACCCTAGAATCACACAAGGAAATTAGCCACTCATCATCATTATGAAAGTATTAAATATATGGGAAGAAGGTGAATATTTGAACAAGAAGAATTTAATGAAAAAGACTTCAATAACTGAATCAAATATCACAACAAAGCGTTCCTTGGATAGCAATCCAATAAGACAAGACAACAAGTGAGGGAATTGAAGACAATCTTACAAAAACCCTCCAAAAAGCTATAAAATCTATAGACTTCAATCTTCCTTCAACCTTCAAAAAGGTTCTTCGAATCTCTCCAATGAGAGTATGTTGCTGCTGCGTAATAAGCGGAGGTGATAGCAGATGTATGCGGCATCCGGATTTGTGGAAATCCAACCCTTTTTATAGGAAAATAACCCTCCAAAGATAAAATATCTTAGAAAGATATTTTCCCATAAAAATAGGTAAAATATATGATTCTGCATATCTCCTTCCTTCCAGGAGCCAAGCCCAAAAATATAAGATCACTTTCCAATTTTAAAAGATCTCAGCCAAGAATAAAATATTCTTGCCGCGTCCTAGGTGTTCGCCTCGGTCGAGTCGGCGTCTCTGGATCACCTCGGTCGAGATGAATCTCTGGTCAACCGAGGTGAGTCACAACTGAATGTGAAATCTCTCAAAACTGGTCCAAAGTAATTCTTTAATCCATGGCTATGCTTCCTGGATGTAGCTCCAAATGACTCATGACTCCTTTTGCTCCTTTTTGATGCGAAACGTGCCATTTTACCTACGATTACAACAAAACTAGGTGTAGACCTCGATTCTCGCAAAGGTAGATGAAATGGTAGTAAAATCACATAATATACATACAAACATGCAGATTATGAAAGATAAAACGTCCAAACAAACCCTAAAATATAGACTATAATTCATGCTATCAGATGTGTACCATCATGAGGCTTGGTCCACAAATGTATCGATTAACGTCCAATAGATCCCCGAATTACCTACAAAACCGATAAAAGGTAGTGTAGACGTCTTTTCTAGAAATGTGCGTGAATTGAGCGAAGACGTCATGAACCAATGCCAAAACGTGCATGAATGAGCGAGAAATCTATCTAAATGATTACTTAATCCTAAGTCATAAATCTTGTTATCAAAAATACCCCATACTTAAGGTTTGCTCGTCCCCGAGCAAATTCCCAACTATAGACTAAGAGATGACATGATTTATGTATGCAGAAAAATGGCAAAATCTTTTTGGAGTTGTGCTTCTAATATTGGATCACCTTCATAGTCATGTTTCATGGCAATGGACAAGCAATTATGCATCAAATAAATGAAAGCATGGAAAGACAATTACACTTAACTTGATAGCATGCAATGAAATGTAAAGATGAAGAAGTCAAGATGATCATGAGTATATCCAATCTAAATCACTTAGTCTTACACACATGCAAGTAGGTCAAAAGGACTTGTAAAATAGAAGGCCAAGAAACGTTGTGATTAGGTGGGAATTTTCTAGGCTATGTGATGCTAATCCGGGAAAGGAACTAAACAACCACAACTTCAAATTTTCTTATCAACTTCCCTCAAGTGTATATTTTTCTTCATTTTCTTTTCTTTCTTTTATTTTTGAGACAATGGCATTGGTGTGCAAAAGCCGAAACCTTGGTGATTAGCCATTCTCGGGCTTTTTCTATTTTTCGAGATGCATCCACACCGGGCACACATACCAAAGCTCGTTAGGACTATTGGTTTATTTGACTTTGGCAAGGCACCAACACCCGATTATGTGAAGTGTACCGAGTTACTTGTCATTTAAGCCAATGTCCCCAAGCCTATATTTTTGGCTACACTTTCACAACAAATTCAGCATTTTATGCATGACATTCTTGTAATCAACAACTTCACCCCACACTTGCTTTTCACACACATCAACACACTAGCATGCTCCTATTCCCGGATGGGTCAAAAGAGGTCAAATTTATCTCAATTGAGGTGCTCAAGCAACATGATCAAGATGAGAAGTAGAGGAAAATGAATTGCCTTAATCACTCCTAATTGATGTGCAAGAACTAGCATGCAATTTCGACTTTCAATACTCAATTTAATCAAGGCAAACATTCATGATCACAAATCATTCATGGTTTCAAGAGAAGTACTTCAAGTCCACATATACATTCATCAATTTAACACATAAGGCCATCCATAGCTAATCCACAAGACAAGGTTCAATCATTAGGGTCATATCCAAGCCTTAGAAGCACTAAAATTTTTAAAATTTTCTGAATTTTTTTGGATTTTTCGAAATATGTATGTACAATGCAAGACATAATGAAACATGTGACAAAATTAAACTATCCTAGATGCTAATCATGCAAGTGATCATGAAAACCCCACCCCATACTTAGAAACACATTGTCCCTAATGTGTAAACTAAATAGCGAAGTGAAAGAGAGTTCTCACAATGTAAGAGTGGTGGTGCTTTTGTATTTCGGTTCTCATTGGATGATGATGGTGGATGATCGATCAAGGATGGTAGAGAGCTCTTGATGTTCATTATGGTGTCGGAACCCGCGCTTGGCACCGCAAGCCGTCCAAGTTCCACGTCCGCTCCACCCATGCTTGATTGGAGATCATCACTTTTCTTTACAGAGGAAAAATCGGCCAAGCAACCCAGGAAAATCGGCCGATTTTGTGCATGAACAGTCCGATTTCCTGGGTGCTTTCTTCCTTCTCCATGTGCTCGGATCTTGCTTCTTCAACCATTCCATGAGGCCTTCACATGACCTCCAACATCTCATAACTCATGACAATCAACAAGATCTAGCACCCAAAAACACAAAGGAAAAACAAAGCACACCAAGAGTAAGATCAAGCAAAAGCAAGAAAAAGAAAGGGAAAAATATGTACCAATGGGTTGCCTCCCATTAAGCGCTTCTTTAAGGTCATTAGCTTGACCAAATTCAGGAGCGTTTCAATCAAGGTGAAGTGGGGCAATCACTTCCACCGGGGCTTCCGGGATGTACTTTTTCAATCGATGCCCATTCACCTTGAAGTTACCACAATGATCTCCTCCTATCTCCACCGCTCCATGAGGAAAAACTTTCTTCACCACATATGGCCCGGTCCATCTTGATTTGAGCTCTCCGGGGAAGAGCCGCAGCCTCGAGTTGAAGAGAAGGACAAGGTCGCCTTCACTCAACTCCTTTGGGATGATCCTCTTATCATGCCATCGCTTGGTTCTCTCCTTGTAGATCCGAGCATTCTCATATGCATCCAACCGGATCTCTTCAAGGGCGTTCATGTCTAGCAACCGCTTTTCTCCGGCCTCCTTGAGATCAAAATTTAGCCACCTTATAGCCCAATATGCTCGATGCTCCATCTCTACCGGAAGGTGGCAAGACTTTCCATAGACCAACTTGTAAGGAGTGGTGCCAATTGGTGTTTTGAAGGCGGTCCTATATGCCCACAAGGCATCATCGAGCTTCATAGCCCAATCTTTTCTCGTCCTTGATACCGTCTTCTCAAGAATGGCCTTGATCTCCCGGTTGGAGATCTCCACTTGGCCACTAGTTTGGGGATGGTAAGGTATTGCCACCTTATGAGTCACCCCATACTTGGCCAAAAGTGCTCCAAAGTTCCTATTAGTGAAGTGCTTTCCTCCATCACTTATGATCACCCTTGGTGTTCCAAACCTAGGGAAGATCACTCGGTTGAAGAACCGCACCACAACCTTGGCATCATTTGTAGGAGAGGCGATTGCCTCCATCCATCTTGACACATAATCCACCGCCAATAGGATGTAGAGATTGCCACATGAAGAAGGAAACGGTCCCATGAAGTCCACACCCCATACATCAAATATTTCGACCTCTTGGATGTTGTTCAAGGGCATCTCATTCCTCCTTGAGATGTTTCCCGTCCTTTGGCAAGCATCACAAGCTACCACAAAGCCTTGCACGTCCTTGAACAAACTTGGCCAAAAGAAGCCCGATTGTAGCACCTTCGCACATGTCTTGTGTGAGCTAGCATGCCCTCCACATGGTAAGGAGTGGCAATGCCGGATCACACTCTCCACCTCATCCTCCGGTATGCATCTCCTAAACATCCCATCCGGCCCTCTTTTGAACAAAAGTGGCTCGCTCCAATAGTAATGTCTCACATCCTTGAAGAACTTCTTTCTTTGGGCATATGTCAAACCGGGAGGCACTTCCTCACACACCAAGTAGTTCACAATGTCGGCATACCATGGCTCACTTCCTCTAGACACTTGGAACAAGCACTCCTCCACCATTTTCAATTGTTCATCCCGGAATGAGTCATCAATCGGGATGTCCCCTCTTTCAAGCTCCAATGGTGGGAGTCTACTAAGGTGATCCCCACGGAGTTCTCGGATCCCTTCTTGTCCCGGATTTCCAAGTCAAACTCTTGAAGAAGAAGGATCCACCGAATCAACCTAGGCTTGGCATCCTTCTTGGTAAGTAGATAACGAATCGCAGCATGATCCGTATAAACTATGACCTTCGCTCCAACAAGATATGAGCGGAACTTCTCAAATGCATACACAACCGCTAGCAACTCCTTCTCGGTGGTAGCATAATTGAGTTGGGCATCATCTAGCGTCTTGCTAGCATAATAAATAGCATGAGTTTTCCCATCTTTCCTTTGCCCCAAAACAGCCCCAACGGCTACATCGCTTGCATCACACATGATCTCAAACGGTAAACTCCAATCCGGAGGTTGCATTATAGGTGCGGAGATCAAGGCGTTCTTCAACCTACAAAGAGCCTCAAGGCAATCTTTGGAGAAAACAAATTCAACATCTTTCATTAGTAGGTTAGTAAGGGGCTTAGAAATTTTAGAGAAGTCTTGAATAAACCTCCGGTAAAAACCGGCATGCCCTAAGAAACTCCTTACCCCTTTCACCGAGGTAGGTGGTGGCAACTTCTCTATCGTTTCAATCTTGGCCCTATCAACCTCAATGCCATGGTTAGACACCAAGTGTCCTAACACAATACCTTCACTTACCATGAAGTGGCATTTTTCCCAATTTAAGACAAGATTTGTCTCCTCACATTTTTGCAATACTAAGGACAAGTTAGCCAAGCAATTATCAAAGGAAGAACCATAAACAGAGAAATCATCCATAAACACTTCCATGATATTTTCTATGTATTCCGAAAAGATAGCCATCATACACCTTTGGAAGGTAGCGGGTGCATTACACAACCCAAATGGCATTCTCCTATATGCAAAAGTACCCCATGGACATGTAAAGGTTGTTTTCTCTTGGTCATCGGGGTGGATAGGGATTTGGAAGAATCCACTATAGCCATCTAGGTAGCAAAAATGAGAATGTTGAGCTAACCTCTCTAGCATTTGGTCAATAAAGGGGAGAGGGAAGTGATCTTTCCTAGAGGCCATGTTAAGCTTTCTATAATCAATACACATCCTCCATCCCGTAACCGTCCTAGTTGGGATTAGTTCATTGTTCTCATTGGTTACTACGGTCATCCCACCCTTCTTAGGTACTACATGAACGGGACTAACCCACTTACTATCCGAGATAGGGTAGATAATTCCCGCATCTAGCAACTTAATGATCTCCTTCTTAACTACCTCTTTCATTATAGGATTCAATCTCCTTTGATGTTCAATAGAGGGTTTATGATTATCTTCCATCATTATCCTATGCATGCACAAAGATGGTTTGATGCCAAGAAGATCATCAATGGTGTATCCTATTGCCTTTCTATGCAGTGTCAATTCATTCAACAATCTATTAAGCTCATCATCATTCAAAGATGCATTCACAATCACCGGATAAGTAGAATTTGAACCAAGGAAAGCATACTTTAAATGAGAAGGAAGAGGTTTAAGATCAAGTTGAGGAAGACCTTTTTCGGTTGGAGACGATCCATCCAATGTAGGTTGAGATGATTGCAAATCCATGGAAGCCTCCTTGAAGTCCCTTGATGATTGCTCATACTCAAGTGGTTGATGCTGAAAAGACTCAGGAAAATCGACCCAGGAAGAAAAATCGGTCGATTTATCTGAAGGGGGGTCGATCTGAGTTTCTGTTTTGGCAAAACTAGCTGAAATTTCAGCACAAGTACAAAAATCGGCCGATTTTTGCCCTTCTGTCCGATTTTTCTGGCAATTTTCCTCTTCTTCTAGCACTTCCAACCCAACACTTGGTAGCTCGTCCAATGCATTCAAGGCCTTGATTACTTCATTGCTACTCTCCTCAATTCCTTCTTCCATCAAGCTTGAGCTAAGAACTCTCTCAACTGGATCCTTGAGCAAGATTGAGCTCACAACCTCTCTAGACTCCTCTTCTTCAACTATGTTGAATATATCCTCATCAAGGGTTGGCCCTTTCATCATTGTGGACAGCTTGAACTTGATGTTCTCTTCTCCAATGTTGAAGGAGAGAGTCCCATTCTTGCAATCCACTAGACATCCGGAAGTAGCTAGGAAAGGTCTCCCCAAGATGATAGGAACCGGATAGTCCGCCGGGATATCCAAAACAACGAAGTCTATGGGCACATAGAACTTCCCTAATTGCACCGGGATGTCTTCCAAGATCCCAACCGGATGAGTGATTGAGCGGTCCGCCATGTAAAGGGTCATCTTGACCGGCTTTGGCTCTCCTAGCCCAACCTTGTTGCAAAGTGCAAGCGGGATGATGCTTACACTTGCCCCAAGATCACATAGGGCATCATACTTCACTTCTCCTACTCCGATTGGCACACAAAAGGATCCCGGATCCCTTAGCTTGGGAGGCATCTCCTCCTTCATCGTTTGAATCAACTACGAGGATCTCTTAGTCATCCTTATCTCACCATACTCCTCCAACTTCCTTTTGTTGGAGAGTATTTCCTTCAAGAACTTGCCATATGCCGGCATCCCTAAAATAGCATCCATGAACGGAATGTTAATATGCAATTTAGACATTAGTTCAAGGAACTTACCAAAGTGATTGTCCAAGCGAGCTCTTGCTCGTGATTGAGGGAACGGTAGTGGTGGCTTGTATGGAGGCGGTGCCACATAGGTTGGCTCTACATCCTTGCTCTTGCCTCCATCTCCTTGCAAAGTTTCTTCTTCATTCACCACTTGCTTCCCTTTAGCATTCTCCTTGGGCAAAGGATCCTTCATGCTTAACCCACTTCTTGTTGTAATAGCCAACACTTGGCCTCTTGGGTTTTCTTCGGTTCTTCCGGGAAGCTTTCCCGGATCTCTATGTGCTTCACCCGCCTTTTGGAATACTTGTGCTTCCAACACCTTTTGAGCCTTTGAGATAGAAGTCACGGTGCTCTCAAGACCACTCAACCTTCCAAGCAATTGCTCAAAGATCAATTCGGTCCTATCCTTTGGAGGTTGAGTGAATCCGGGTGGAGGTTCTTGTGAAGCTCTTGATGGAGGGGTTGTGCTTGTAGAAGCGGGAGGGTTCAAGGCTCCATCCAGGTTAGAGTAAGAAAACCCGGGATGGTTGTGGTTGGGCAGGTAATTGTTGAATTGCCGGTTGTTGTTGAAGTTCCTTGGGCCTTGGTAGTTGTTGTAGTTGCCCCTTCCCATGTAGTTCACATCCTCCTCCTTGGAAGACAAGTTAGCTTGTGGAAGCACTTGAGGGGTTGCTTGGTTCTTCAAGGTTGTAGTACACAACTCCCTCAAGGACTTTAGCTCGTTGTTGATGGCGTCGAGCTTGAAGTTGCTCATGGTGACCTCACTCACCTCATATGCTCCCGCCTTTCTCCCTTCACTCTTCCTATGGGAGTACTTCTCAATTACTAGAGCTTGCTTCTCCACGAACTCCCAAGCATCATCTACATGCTTCTCCATGAAAGTCCCACCGGAAAGGGATTGAAGCTTGAATTGGCTATCTTCATCAAGTCCCTTGAAGTAGATCTCCAATAGCTCAATTTTCAGTATGCCATGGTGTGGACAATCTAGGAGAAGGTCTTTGAATCTCTCCCAAGACTTGAACAAACTCTCTCTATCCTTCATCACGAAGGCATTGATCTTCCCTCTTAATTCGGTAGTCTTGGAAGGTGGGAAGAACTTAGTCAAAAACTCGGTTGTCATCTCCTCCCAAGTACCAACTCGCCCTTGTGGAATAGATTGATACCAAGCTAAGGCTTTGTCCTTAAGAGAGAAGGAGAAAGCCCTTAGCTTATGGTTGTTGCTCTCCAATCTTGGCGGTCTAAGAGTCTCCATCAAAATCTCGTAGTTCATCAAATGTTGGTGAGGAGACTCTCCTTCCATCCCTCCAAATTGATTATGCCGGATCATTTGTAGAACTTGAGGGCGGAGCTCATAGTTGTGGGCTGCGGGATCTCCTAAGTTCACACCTGGACGGTGTGCTCTTTGTGCCGGATCCATACGTCTCCCTAGGGTTTGTGGCTCTTCAATGGCAATGGGCACAACCCTAACATTAGCCGCCGGCTGCGGTTGTTCCACCAGTGGTGGAGGAGGTGGAGGTTGTCGGCGATTAAGCTCTCCTTGAACAAGGGCTTGCCTAATCTCTTCAATCTCCCTCCTAGTCTCCTCTTGCCACTCATTGGCAACTCTCCTTTCTTCCTCCAAGAGCTCATCTCTTAGCCTTATTTGCTCTAAGGCTTCATCCAACTCAGCTTGGAGGTTTCTTCCGGCCATCTCTTTCTCTTTTCGGATGTTCTTGGATCTAGATCGAAGGGTTTTTTCCGGTTCGGGATCGAATGGAGCTAAATCCTTGCCACGAGATCTTCGCATACACCTAAAGAGAGAGATGATGTCCTGAAAAGCAAAGACACACACCAAAGAGAAATCAAAAGCAACAAGAAAGATCTACACTATAAACAATCACGAAATGACTCAATCTAGACCTAGTCCCCGGCAACGGCGCCAAAAACTTGTTACGCTAGAATCGTGTGATGTGCACGCAATAAGTCTTAAATTTATACTCGTTATATTTATCCTAACTTCTAGCGAACCCGCAGTGTACGGGACGTTTGTAGAAAGGTAAGTATTCCGAGGTCGAACACAAAGACTAAGGTGAAATAGAGTCAAGCAATGATCAAAGATAGTGTGAATCTAGACTAAGATAAGACGAGGAACAAAGAAAATGGAAAACGCAATGTTTTTGTTGGTTTTTGTGGTGATCAAACAAAGATCACAAGTCAAGCAAGGTAATAAAACAACTAACAAATTAAGCTAGCAAACGAGTAAGTAACACAAAGTGCAAGTATATGATCAAGAGAGAAAAGTAGATTCTAGAGGTCAAGATTTCCGGTTATGGCATAGGATTCAAGGTTCTAAGGATTCTAAGGACTAGCTGCGGTGCTGGGGAAAGAATGTTTCACTAGTGGAAGCGATTACCGGGTAAGTCTCTCACTTCACTAACCCCGCATCAAACTCCTATTACCGGGTAGGTCTCAAGGGGTTAGAATAAGGAATTCCACACAAACTAGATACTGCTTAGGGGGTAACCCTCTCCTTACCGGGTAAGTCTCGGAATAGGGAAATCTCAAGCAATAATCCTAGCACACTCAATCCAATAGCGGCTTATTAGGCTCACTACTACCTAGGATTCATCTTCTAAGGTATCTAAGATAGGGAATCATCGGGTAGATCTCTTCCTTCACTTAGGTTGATAGCATTAGGTGATCCTAAGCTAAATTAGGCTTAATAAACACTAGGATTTAAACAACCAAACACCCTAGCATACAGATTTATCATTTAAAGAGCAACAGAAGAATAAATCGGGCTGTTCTACAGATAAATCGGCCGATTTATCTGATGAACAGGTCGATTTTTCCTTCTGTTGTGAGTTTCGTGCATATAAATCATCCTAAACTGACATATAAGCCCATCCTATCATCACCCTAGCCATAACCATCAATCCATCACTCTAAAATCACAAGAAACTAGCCAATAATAAGCATATCAAGATCCGAAATCATCAAACAAGCATACATGGTGTTCATAGATGAGTAATGAAAGATGAGTAAGCAAAATCAATAAATCTCAGCCAAATCCAAGTTGTAGCAAGACTTACAAACTCTAAAATGAAGATTCAAAACGTTCTTAACAATCCTTGCAATTAGTTCTTCAATCCAAGATTTCAAAATCACTCAAAATCCCTCTAAACTCTTAGAATGGTGTTCTTCCTCCTCCTTCAATCTTTGAGAGCTTTTCTTCTCCTCCAATTTTTCTCCAAAATCCAATGAGCTGTCAATGAGAGTGTGGGAGAGGAGAGATGCTCAGCAACCTCCTGAAGGACCACTTATATTCTCCACCAAGAGCAAGGACGGACAAGAGATCGTGGGACACGTGGCTTAAGCTGTCAAAGCCTCAAAAATCGACCAAGCAGGAGAAAATCGGACGATTTATCTGCTTGTTGGTCCGATTTTCTTCGGCAGAAAGGTGTTATGCTTGTTTAGCCATGAGTTGATCCATTGCTTGCACCAATAGTGGTTTTTGTGTCCTTTGTTGCTCCAATTATGCTCCTCCTTAGCCTTGGATGTGTACCATCATGAGGCTTGGTCCTCAAATGTATCGATTAACGTCCAATAGATCCCCGAATTACCTACAAAACCGATAAAAGGTAGTGTAGACGTCTTTTCTAGAAATGTGCGTGAATTGAGTGAAGACGTCATGAACCAATGCCAAAACGTGCATGAATGAGCGAGAAATCTATCTAAATGATTACTTAATCCTAAGTCATAAATCTTGTTATCAGATATTCACAGACCATAAGATTCTGAAGTACATATTCACTCAACGGGAGTTGAATAACCACCAGCGTAGATGGTTGGAGTTGATCAAGAACTTTGATCTTGAGATCTTATACCACCGGGGGAAGGCGAATGTGGTAGCTGATGCCCTTAGTAGGAAGACTCCCCGGGAGATGGCGATCGCGAGGCTGACAACTCAACCACAGTTACAACGAGACCTTGCGTGGCTAGAGATGGATATCCACTTTCCGGATTCCGTCAACCACCAATCCACCTTGGAGATCGTACATGATCTATTGGTCGAGATTGATAGAAGCAGAAGAGTTCCCAGCTTTAACACAGATCCGAGACCGGATGTTTCGAGGAAAGGCACCATAATTTGCAATCGGTGTTAATGGGATCTTGAGACGCTAGGAGCGTGTATATGTGCCTTTAGATCGAGAGTTGAGACAATGGATCCTACAAGAGGCTCACACTTGTGCGAGTAAGATGTATCAAGATATCAGACGCTCTTTCTTGTGGGGAGGTTTGAAGCCATATGTGACGAGATATGTAGCTCAGTCTGCGACCTGTCAACAAGTCAAGATCGAGCATCATCGACCAGGAGGAGAGCTACACCCACTTCCGCCCCTCAGTTGAAGTGGGAGGAAATCTCGATGGATATTTTTATCGGTTTGAGACCAAGTCGAGGTTTTGATGCTATCTGGGTCATAGTAGATTGATTGAAGAAGACCGCACATTTCATTCCTATCAAGGAAACGTTGCCGGTAAGTCTTGGCAGAAGAGTTCACTAGACAAATAGTGAGACTTCATGGAGTACCTAGGACTATAGTCTTTGATAGAGACGGACGGTTCACCTCGAGGTTCTGGCAGCAAGTGCATGTCGCCCTAGGTACGAGTATGCAGTTCACGACTGCTTATCATCCTCAGACCGATGGTCAGTCGGAGCAGACCATCCGGACTTTGGAGGATATGTTGCGAGCGTGTGTGTTAGATTGAGGACAAGCGTGGACATATCACCTTCCCTTAATCGAGTTATCGTATAACAACAATTGGAACGCGTCGATCAGGAGGCTCCTTATGAGGCCTTGTACATGCAGAGATGTTGTACCCCACTATGTGGGGATGAGCCTAGTAGTGCTAGCTGTATAGCACCTGAGTAGATACAAGATGATATGGCTCGAGTAGCAGTGATCCAAGATCGGATGTTAGCAACATAGAGTCGCCAAAAGTCTTATGCGGATAAGAGGCGCAAATATCTGGAGTTCAGAGTTGGAGTTCAGGTTTGTTTGATAGTATCCCCGACATGAGGAGTCAGACGTTTCGGCGTCAAGGGGAAGCTGAGTCCTAGGTATATCAGACCTTTCAAGATTCTTGAGTGATTTGGTGAGGTAACATACAGACTTACGTTGCCACCGAGTGGGAATATATTAGTTGCATGTACCTTTAGCATAGTTGTTACGTTTTGGTTTCGTTTGTTAAGTTTTACGTACACCTTAATGATGTTTTAAATTTTGTGCCCCGAGTGGGAATATATTACTTGAGTTCATTATTTTTGTGTTGTTGTCGTGTGACCTTTTTGGATGTTGCAAGTTTTGAGACGAAACTTCTTTTTAGGAGGATCTAATGTAACAACCGATTTTTGGTTGTCACCGCCCCTACGGTGACAATGTTTGGCCCAGTGGAAACTATGCATGTCACCACCCCCACGGTGATAGTGAGCCGCCCCTGCGGCAAGCCACGGTCTCGGAAAGGCAAACCGCCCTTGCGGGTTTGCCTCAGATCGCGAAGATCTTCTTTCCTTTTCCGTTTCTATCTTGTTTCCTATCTTAGAAGATCCGTTTTTCTTATGTTTGGCCGACTTTCCTGGATCTTCTAAACCCTAGAACGTCATTCCTTCTATCTTTTCACCCCTTTTCTATATATTCCCTCTTTTCCTTCTTTTTCCCGTTTCTTGCATACGTTTCTTTAACCTTGAGAGTTGTAGTCGTTTCCCTTGTGATCTTCCTGAACGTGTAAGTTCCTTCTTCTATGATTCTTCCTCAGGTTCATGAGTTAATGCATGCCCTTTCCTTCTATTTTACTTTCTTCTTTCGTTCTTCCTTTTCTTCTTCTCCAAGGAAGTAACATCCCATAAAATTGTAATCCCGCATCATTTGAATGGGGATTTGTGATTGACTTATAACGATGGCTGGCTACCCATGTCAACAAGAATTCTTATTTTCCAGTGGCAGAGTGAGGACAAATAACTCTGGGATTAAGCGTGCTCGTGCGGGAGCAATTTCAGGATGGGTGACCTCCTAGGAAGTTTTCTGTGCGGGCATGGTTGGCATGGGGACAACGTCCCTATGACCTCGGGTCATACATATGGTATCGGAGCTAACCTTGAGATACGAGTGTTCTTGCCCTAGTAGGCGGTCACTCGGCTTGGTGGACGGTCCTTGGCCTGATGTGGACGTCAGGAGTTTAAGTGGGAGAGATTGTAACATCCCGTCAAATTGACATCCCGCATCATTTGAATGGGGATTTGTGATTGACTTATAAGGATGGTTTGCTACCCATGTCAACAAAAATTCTTCTTTTCCTGTGGTAGTGTTCGCCACTTAGTGTGCGTGCAAATAAGCTTTAAATATAAAACTAGAAATCAAGCAAGCGAACCCGCAGTGTACGGATCGATATAGTTGAGCAAGAATTCCAGAGTATCGAACACAGGGATTTGGGGGGAACAAATTCAATTGTAGGTTATCAAGCGAGTAAATGTAAGAAGCTTTTCAAGTATTGGGAAAACAACAATCCTAAAGATCCAGATATCCAGCTGTGGCAATCGATTCAAGATATACTAAAGATATAAAGACAGAGTTGAGGTATGCAAAAGTATACTAATGTAAGGTAATCGTACGGTGAGGTTCCAAAAACCATATATGACTCACCTAAAAGACACTCTCTATAAAGGTTGTTGAGGCTTCAGTATAGAAAGGTTCTAAAGGTAAGAATTAACGTCAAATACCCAAACTTGTAATCCAAGGATCAAGACTAACTAAACCGATTAAGGTTGTGACACTCACAATCGAGGTAGAGGTTGTTAAGGCTTCACTACCACCTAGAAAAGGCAAGCCGAGACTAAGTTAAAGCAAATCTCTAACTTTGGATTAAAGTAAAATCAAGTTCGTAACTTAACACAAAATTACGGTTAGTTCTTGAGTTCCACGGCCGTGGAAGCTCAAGAACAGACCGTGGATTAGGGTTGTCGGCGATTCTCTCTAACTCTCAGGGTCCAATCTGTTTACGATCGATCTATCATCATCTAAGCCACAACTATCAACCCTTCACCTTAGAATTGTTAAGGGTTTTTAGCCAACAATAGTAATATTGATATCAAATTTAAAGTTTAAGGGATTGAAAGATGAAAACTTCCGAAAACCTTCAATAACTTTCAAACTATCCTCAAATCCAGAAATCAAGAACAATATCGTCAATAGATTCGGAATAGCACAAACAATCACAATCTTAGATAAGAAGGAAGAACGGGATGTCAATCCGTCTTCTAAATCAAACCTAAGAAAGAAGCGAAATCTTCCTGCGAACAATCTTCCGAATCTTCGATCTTCCGTAAATCCGGAAATCCAATGACAAAGCGCAAAAATCTCTCAAACACAATCTCCGTCAAATGCGAAATTAGGGCAATTCCAAGCGTAAGCGTAAAATGCGTCTATGCGTAAGCGAAGGTGACGGAATCTCTCCTTGTCCGTCCTTTTATAGTGTAAGATAAAATATCGGCCCGGCCCAATTGCGTAGGAGATCGTGGCTTAAAGTGTGGCGAAAAAGATCGCCAAGATCACAGTCGTTGAAGGGTTCCACGGCCGTAATTTAGAGCGTGGAAATCAACACGGTTTGACACAACTCCTCCACGGCCGTAGAAGTTGCTGGAATGAACCACGCTTCCCTTGTCATGGTTCCACGGCCGTGGACTTGAACGTGGAAAGTAGTACGGCCGTATTTTAGAGCGTGGTTTAGGGTAGAACGTGATTCTTCCTTAGTCTCGTGCATTCTTTAAGTTGGCACTCCCTTAGCTCCTAGGAATGTCCTCAATTCATGGACATGCTCAATCAAATTCATCCTTGCTCCATTCCGTTCGGAAATAGCTCTTAATTACCTATAATCAACATAAAGCTTGTGTAGATCTCTATATCGACATTATAGACAAACTAGCTCACAAAAGTATCAATGCTTAATCAATGACTATCATAATGGATCAAATACACTTAGAAAACGTGCCTAAAATATCACAATATTTCATGCTAACAGGTAGAGTGAGGACAAATAATTCTGGAGTTAAGCGTGCTCATGCCGGAGCAATTTAAGGATGGGTGACCTCCTAGGAAGTTTTCTGCGCCAACATGGTTAGCATGGGGACATGGTCCCTAAGACCTCGTGTCTTAAAAAGGATCTGATCAAGTCTTGATTCTTGTTGGTCGTTTCGTTGTTGAAATATTGATGCTCACAGGCTCCCTTGGTTGAGCTGTGACATGTGAGAGTGTTGAAAGAAGCAAGCCTTGGCCTTGTTGTGTTCCTTGTTGTCGAAGGAGTCGACAACAGTTTCTGCACCGTTTCCGCCCCCGCGCCACTATAGTTCCGCCCTGCGGGTTGCTGCCCATGTGCCTTGTCCAACCACCCCTGCGGTTTCCTCTACAGTCGCTCTCGTCTTTGGTGAGCTGCTTCCTTCCTTGCTTTCCTCGTTCCTTTCCTTGATTCTTGTGGATGTCGTTGCCCCCCTGAGTGTGCTGTAAGACTAAGGTAGAGCCCTTAGCATGTGGAGATCTATTATAGATCATTAAGACTAGAAGTTATAAACTTCTAGCAACTGTTTCGGCTTTGATTCATGAGGCCTTGTAGAAGAGGCTTTCCGTTCTTCTTTCCAAAGGAAATTGAGCTGTTGTATGACCGTTTGAGTTACCTTCAAGTGAGGTAAGTCCCTTGGACTTACTTAGCTTCATTCCGTATATTGGTTTGAGTGTATTGGCTTATTTGCGTTGTTATTGTTGTTAACGGATAACAGGACTACGATTGACATTTTTAACCGTATTTAGCCTAAGTGTATGATAACTGAGCGGTGACCACTTGTCTAGTTCTACAGGAGACTTGAGTGTGCTCTTGTGACCTAGGCCTGTAGGTAACGGATAGTACTGATCTATTCCTGTTGGTAGACGGAAGCGGAGGCGAATTTCGAAAGGATTCTCATGTGACAAAAGAAGTTGAATTAGTAATGGATAAATTAATGAAAGATATCAACCGGTTGAGTGTGAGCATGCTATATGTTTATATTACCTTATGTGTGTTTGTGCCTTTACGTTCTTTCTGATATCTAGAATGTTAGGTAACGGTTTATAC
The DNA here is from genome assembly GCA_033239125.1 of Fagopyrum homotropicum. Lineage (NCBI taxonomy): Eukaryota > Viridiplantae > Streptophyta > Magnoliopsida > Caryophyllales > Polygonaceae > Fagopyrum > Fagopyrum homotropicum. Next base: position 54,698,797 of record BSWB01000002.1, on the reverse strand, counting down.
CGATGTTGTAAATGTCTTGCAGGATAGGGATGTTGCTGAGTGATCCGGACGGTGTGGTCAGCCGGGTTCCCGTATATTATAGGACGGGATTGGGTTTATGTTTATGTTGTTGCTTTTCCTTTTGTTTTATACTCGGTTGCGTGTCTTTTACGCTTTCCTTTGTTTAAACCTTTAGTTTTATATTGAATTTTGATTTTCATTTATCTGTGCCTTCTTGTAAGATTTGGTGTATCGTTGCTGTTTGGAAGTTCGGGATCCATTGTGAGGTCCTACCCCGTAACGCTTTGAGTTCCCAGAACTTGTGGTGTTGCATTTTTCACCATGTAGGCTATATTGTAATATTAATGATGTATCTTAATCTATGTTTTAGTTTGAGCGAATAAATATAATAAAAAACAACATTTCTTTGTGATAGCATGTAGTGGAAGTCAATAGTATTGAATATTGCATATTGTAGTTTTGGTCATCTCTGTACAACATTTGTCTCTCTTTCTAAACGTATTTGTAGTAAAGGAAATAAAGCTACTTGTTCAGGCTTTGTTAGTCTAGCTGGTATTTGACTTGAACATATAGATGAATTGAAGGATGCTTCAAAGATGGATGAATTGGACTCCTGAGATATTTTGATCAAATAATATATTGTTTCACACTGTCGTGATATATTTTACACTTTAAAATTTAAATGAAAGAATAAGTAAATTTATAAACAATAAATATAAAATTAGGATGAAACTATAATTGGTTAAGGTTGAAAGATTTAAGGAGAGAACTTTTTAAGATTAGTGTATTTTGGTTATGAATACAGTGATTAGCTATGCAAAAATTCGTTCATAAAATGCGTTCTAAGGCTTCACCTCCACCATCATCATGGAATTAGACACATGTTAAGCAATCAAAATTTAATTTGGGAAAAGCAAATATGTGGAAACTTGTGATTGAGACCAAACCTATGTTGATAGCATCTCAACTTATTTCTCCAAACTAACTCGCTCCTCATCATAATTTATTACATTCTGAAGTGAAGACATGTTACAGACACCAATTTCTGGGTAAGATGAATGATATCCATGTGGTATGGAATGGGAAGAAGAGTGTATATACCCACAAATTTTATCAAACATCTGTAAACCGAACATAACCCAAAATAAAGTCTAATAGCTTTCAATCAAAAGCACCCGAGCCAAATAAATAAATATGATGAACCCACTAAAATAATATGAAACAATGAGAAATTGAAAGCTACATGTGTAACCAATAAATAACTAATCTTCAAGGGGGTATTTCTTTGCATCTTAGATACAAACTAGGTACCCTAATTTCATCAATAAAAAATAAAGATAAATGAGTTGGATGATCATTAAAAGAGGAAGGATTTAAAGATTCGAACTCTGGACCAGTTGCTCCTCCCACCCCACCCTTTTTCCAGTTTGACTAACTAAACTGTGTATTCTTTTGATGATACACAATATTAATGCACAATTTCAATTATACAATAGTGATACATAATTTCAAATATACAATGTTAATAAATAAAAGACTTGTGTAACCAAAAACCTTGTGTACGAAATACCTTTCACTAAATTTCTTTCCTGAATAATATGTAGGACATTATGTATGCTTGTGGCATTTTATATCGCTCGAGTATTTCGTACACAAGGTTTTTTGTTACACGAGTCTTTTATTTATTAACATTGTGTATTTGAAATTATGTATTACTATTGTGTAATTGAAATTGTGCATTAATATTGTGTATCATCAAAAGAATACACAGTTTAGTTAGTCAAACTGGAAAAAGGGTGGGGTGGGAGGAGCAACTGGTCCAGAGTTCCAATCTTTAAATCCTTCCTCTTTTAATGATCATCCAACTCATTTATCTTTATTTTTTATTGGTGAAATTAGGGTACCTAGTTTGTATCTAAGATACAAAAAGTACCTTATTTACAGGTTTTTCTCGTTTTTATTTTGTTCTTTTTATTGTGTATTTATCTTCTTAGATTCATCTAGGTTAAGGTATGTGAAGGAAGCACATATTGAGATTGGAACTTGAAGGATTCTTGTGTAGATATGATTCTGAATCACTCTTGTAAATTGTGGGTTTACTAGTTTTGATACTTGTAATGCATTTTTTTTATTTCGATGTTTGGGGCATTTGACAGTTTTCTTCAATATTTAGACTATGTTCTGAGAGTATAATTGGTTCTTAACGAACCCAAATTATGCTATGATCTTGACATGACAAGCCAGTAGTACTTTCCCAACTGCAATAGCCCAAATGTGGAGTGCATGGATGGTGATCATCTCCTCTTCTTCTCCAACTTTATTGTATCAGTATATCTAGGTGTAATCTGCATGAGAACATTCACAATGTTGCGTAATTTTCAGTCCAAGTCTAAAACCAGAAAAGACCGATGATCGGGGTCGGATTGAAATTCAATTCAAAAATTAAAAAATTTCCTAAGATAAAAGGTGTAGGCATGCCGAAACGTTTGATTTTTTTGTTCCCCCTCTATAACATATAATAGTCGCCTGTAACATAAATTCATTTTGTTTATAGGTATTGTTACGTCTAGGAATAGATGTGATGTGCACGCAATAAGTCTTAAATTTATACTCGTTATATTTATCCTAACTCCTAGCGAACCCGCAGTGTACGGGACGTTTGTAGAAAGGTAAGTATTCCGAGGTCGAACACAAAGACTAAGGTGAGATCGAGTCAAGCAATGATCAAAGATAGTGTGAATCTAGACTAAGATAAGATGAGGAACAAAGAAAATGGAAAACGCAATGTTTTTGTTGGTTTTTGTGGTGATCAAACAAAGATCACAAGTCAAGCAAAGTAATAAAACAACTAACAAATTAAGCTAGCAAACGAGTAAGTAACACAAAGCACAAGTGTATGATCAAGAGAGAAAAGTAGATTCTAGAGGTCAAGATTTCCGGTTATGGCATTGGACTCAAGGTTCTAAGGATTCTAAGGACAAGCTGCGGTGTTTGGGAAAGAATGTTTCGCTAATGGAAGCAATTACCGGGTAGGTCTCTCACTTCACTAATCCCGCATCAAACTCCTATTACAGGGTAAGTCTCTAGGGGTTAGAGTAAGGAATTCCACACAAACTAGATACTACTTAAGGGTAACCCTCTCCTTACCGGGTAAGTCTCGGAATAGGGAAATCTCAAGCAATAATCCTAGCACACTCAATCCAATAGCGGCTTATGAGGCTCACTACTACCTAGCATTCATCATCTTAGGTATCTAAGGTCGGAAATCATCGGGTAGATCTCTTCCCTCACTTAGATTGGTAGCATTAGGTGATCCTAAGCTAAATTAGGCTTAATAAACACTAGGATTTAAACAACCAAACACCCTAGCATGCAGATTTATCATTTAGAGAGCAACAGAAGAATAAATCGGTCTGTTCTACAGATAAATCGGCCGATTTATCTGATGAACAGGTCGATTTTTCCTTCTGTTGTGAGTTTCGTGCATATAAATCATCCTAAACTGACATTTAAGCCCATCCTATCATCACCCTAGCCATAACCATCAATCCATCACTCTAAAATCACAAGAAACTAGCCAATAATATGCATATCAAGATCCGAAATCATCAAACAAGCAAACATAGTGTTCATAGATGAGTAATGAAAGATGAGTAAGCAAAATCAATAAATCTCAGTCAAATCCAAGTTGTAGCAAGACTTACAAACTCTAAAATGAAGATTCAAAACGTTCTTAACAATCCTTGCGATTAGTTCTTCAATCCAAGTCTACAAAATCACTCAAAATCCCTCTAAACTCCTAGAATGGTGTTCTTCTTCTTCATTCAATCTTTGAGAGCTTTTCTTCTTCTCCAATCTTCCTCCAAGATCCAATGAGCTGTCAATGAGAGTGTGAGAGAGGAGAGATGCCCATCAACCACCTGAAGGACCACTTATATTCTCCACCAAGAGCAAGGACGGGCAAGAGATCGTGGGACACGTGGCTTTAAGCTGTCAAAGGCCTAAAAATCGACCCAGAGCAATAAATCGGCCGATTTTCTTGGGTGTAGGTCGATTTTCTTCAACAGAAACATGCTATGATCGTCTAGCCATGAGTTGCTCCATTGCTTGCACCAATGGTGGTCTTTGTGTCCTTTGTTGATCCAATTATGCTCCTCCAAGGCTTTGGGTGTGTACCATCATGAGGCTTGGCCCTCATATGTATCGATTAACGTCCAATAGATCCCCGAATTACCTACAAAACCGATAAAAGGTAGTGTAGACGTCTTTTCTAGAAATGTGCGTGAATTGAGCGAAGACGTCATGAATCAATGCCAAAACTTGCACGAATGAATGAGAAATCTATCTAAATGACTACCTAATCCTAAGTCATAAATCTTGTTATCAAAAATACCCCATACTTAAGGTTTGCTCGTCCCCGAGCAAATTCCCAACTATAGACTAAGAGATGACATGATTTATGTATGCAGAAAAATGGCAAAATCTTTTTGGAGTTGTGCTTCTAATATTGGATCACCTTCATAGTCATGTTTCATGGCAATGGACAAGCAATTATGCATCAAATAAATGAAAGCATGGAAAGACAATTACACTTAACTTGATAGCATGCAATGAAATGTAAAGATGAAGAAGTCAAGATGATCATGAGTATATCCAATCTAAATCACTTAGTCTTACACACATGCAAGTAGGTCAAAAGGACTTGTAAAATAGAAGGCCAAGAAACGTTGTGATTAGGTGGGAATTTTCTAGGCTATGTGATGCTAATCCGGGAAAGGAACTAAACAACCACAACTTCAAATTTTCTTATCAACTTCCCTCAAGTGTATGTTTTTCTTCATTTTCTTTTCTTTCTTTTATTTTTGAGACAATGGCATTGGTGTGCAAAAGTCGAAACCTTGGTGATTAGCCATTCTCGGGCTTTTTCTATTTTTCGAGATGCATCCACACCGGGCACACATACCAAAGCTCGTTAGGACTATTGGTTTAATTGACTTTGGCAAGGCACCAACACCCGATTATGTGAAGTGTACCGAGTTACTTGTCATTTAAACCAACGTCCCCAAACCTATATTTTTTGTCTACACTTTCATAACAATTTCAGCACTTCATTCATGACATTCTTTCATCAACAACTTCACCCCACACTTGCTTTTCACACACATCAACACACTAGCATGCTCCTATTCCCGGATGGGTCAAAAGAGGTCAAATTTATCTCAATTGAGGTGCTTAAGCAACATGATCAAGATGAGAAGTAGAGGAAAATGAATTGCCTTAATCACTCCTAATTGATGTGCAAGAACTAGCATACAATTTCGACTTTCAATACTCAATTCAATCAAGACAAACATTCATGATCACAAATCATTCATGGTTTCAAGAGAAGTACTTCAAGTCCACATATACATTCATCAATTTAACACATAAGGCCATCCATAGCCAATCCACAAGACAAGGTTCATCATTAGGGTCATATCCAAGCCTAAGAAGCACTAAAATTTTTAAAATTTTCTGAATTTTTTGGATTTTTCGAAATATGTATGTACAATGCAAGACATAATGAAACATGTGACAATATTTTAAACTATCATAGATGCTAATCATGCAAGTGATCATGAAAACCCCACCCCATACTTAGAAACACATTGTCCCTAATGTGTAGACTAAATAAAGAAGTGAAAGAGAGTCCTCACAATGTAAAATTGGTGATGCTTTGGTATTTCGGTTCTCATTGGGTGATGATGGTGGATGATCGATCAAGGATGGTAGAGAGCTCTTGATGTTCATTATGGTGTCGGAACCCGCGCTTGGCACCGCAAGCCGTCCAAGTTCCACGTCCGCTCCACCCATGCTTGATTGGAGATCATCACTTTTCTTTACAGAGGAAAAATCGGCCAAGCAACCCAGGAAAATCGGCCGATTTTTTTGTGCATGAACAGTCCGATTTCCTGGGTGCTTTCTTCCTTGTCCATGTGCTCGGATCTTGATTCTTCAACCATTCCATGAGGCCTTCACATGACCTCCAACATCTCATAACTCATGACAATCAACAAGATCTAGCACCCAAAAACACAAAGGAAAAACAAAGCACACCAAGAGTAAGATCAAGCAAAAGCAAGAAAAAGAAAGGGAAAAATATGTACCAATGGGTTGCCTCCCATTAAGCGCTTCTTTAAGGTCATTAGCTTGACCAAATTCAGGAGCGTTTCATTCAAGGTGAAGTGGGGCAATCACTTCCACCGGGGCTTCCGGGATGTACTTCTTCAATCGATGCCCATTCACCTTGAAGTTACCACAATGATCTCCTCCTATCTCCACCGCTCCATGAGGAAAAACTTTCTTCACCACATATGGCCCGGTCCATCTTGATTTGAGCTTTCCGGGGAAGAGCCGCAGCCTCGAGTTGAAGAGAAGGACAAGGTCGCCTTCACTCAACTCCTTTGGGATGATCCTCTTATCATGCCATCGCTTGGTTCTCTCCTTGTAGATCCGAGCATTCTCATATGCATCCAACCGGATCTCCTCAAGGGCGTTTATGTCTAGCAACCGCTTTTCTCCGGCCTCCTTTAGATCAAAATTTAGCCACCTTATAGCCCAATATGCTCGATGCTCCATCTCTACCGGAAGGTGGCAAGACTTTCCATAGACCAACTTGTAAGGAGTGGTGCCAATTGGTGTTTTGAAGGCGGTCCTATATGCCCACAAGGCATCATCGAGCTTCATAGCCCAATCTTTTCTCGTCCTTGATACCGTCTTCTCAAGAATGGCCTTGATCTCCCGGTTGGAGATCTCCACTTGGCCACTAGTTTGGGGATGGTAAGGTGTTGCCACCTTATGAGTCACCCCATACTTAGCCAAAAGTGCTCCAAAATTCCTATTGGTGAAGTGCTTCCCTCCATCGCTTATGATCACCCTAGGTGTTCCAAACCTAGGAAAGATCACTCGGTTGAAGAACCGCACCACGACCTTGGCGTCATTTGTAGGAGAGGCAATTGCCTCCACCCATCTCGAAACATAGTCAACCGCCAATAGGATGTAGAGGTTGCCACATGAAGAAGGGAAGGGTCCCATGAAGTCCACACCCCACACATCAAATATCTCTACCTCTTGGATGTTGTTCAAGGGCATCTCATTCCTCCTTGAGATGTTGCCCGTCCTTTGGCAAGCATCACAAGCTACCACAAAGCCTTGCACGTCCTTGAACAAACTTGGCCAAAAGAAGCCCGATTGTAGCACTTTTGCACATGTCTTGTGTGCACTAGCATGCCCTCCACATGGCAAGGAATGACAATGGCGGATCACACTCTCCACCTCATCCTCCGGTATGCATCTTCTAAACATCCCATCCGGCCCTCTTTTGAACAAAAGTGGTTCACTCCAATAGTAATGTCTCACATCCTTGAAGAACTTCTTCCTTTGGGCATATGTCAAACCGGGAGGCACTTCCTCACACACCAAGTAGTTCACAATGTCGGCATACCATGGCTCACTTCCTCTAGACACTTGGAATAAGCATTCCTCCACCATTTGCAATTGCTCATCCCGGAATGAGTCATCAATCGGGATGTCATCTCTCTCAATCTCCAATGGTGGGAGTCTACTAAGGTGATCCGCCACGGAGTTCTCGGACCCCTTCTTGTCCCGGATTTCCAAGTCAAATTCTTGAAGAAGAAGGATCCACCGAATCAACCTAGGCTTGGCATCCTTCTTGGTAAGGAGATAACGGATCGCAGCATGATCCGTATAAACAATGACCTTTGCTCCAACAAGGTATGACCGAAACTTCTCAAAGGCATACACTACCGCTAGCAACTCTTTCTCGGTTGTGGGATAGTTAAGTTGGGCATCATCTAGCGTCTTGCTAGCATAATAAATGGCATGAGTGCGCCCATCTTTCCTTTGCCCCAAGACAGCCCCAACGGCTACATCGCTTGCATCACACATGATCTCAAACGGTAGGCTCCAATCCGGGGGTTGCATGATGGGTGCGGAGATCAAAGCGTTCTTCAACCTACAAAAAGCCTCAAGGCAATCTTTGGAGAAAACAAATTCAACATCCTTCATTAGTAGGTTAGTAAGGGGCTTATAAATTTTAGAGAAATCTTGAATGAACATCCGGTAAAAACCGGCATGCCCTAAGAAACTCCTTACCCCTTTCACCGAGGTAGGTGGTGGCAACTTCTCTATCGTTTCAATCTTGGCCCTATCAACCTCAATGCCACGGTTAGACACCAAGTGTCCTAACACGATACCTTCACTTACCATGAAGTGGCATTTTTCCCAATTCAAGACAAGATTTGTCTCCTCACATCTTTGCAATACTAGTGACAAATTAGCCAAGCAATCATCGAAAGAAGAACCATAAACAGAGAAATCATCCATGAACACTTCCATGATATTTTCTATGTATTCCGAAAAGATAGCCATCATACACCTTTGGAAGGTGGCGGGTGCATTACACAACCCAAATGGCATCCTCCTATATGCAAAAGTTCCCCATGGACATGTAAAGGTGGTTTTCTCTTGGTCATCGGGGTGGATAGGGATTTGGAAGAATCCACTATAGCCATCTAGGTAGCAAAAATGGGAATGTTGAGCTAACCTTTCTAGCATTTGGTCAATGAAGGGGGGAGGGAAGTGATCTTTCCTAGAGGCCATGTTAAGCTTTCTATAATCAATACACATCCTCCATCCCGTAACCGTTCTAGTGGGGATTAGTTCATTGTTCTCATTAGTCACTACGGTCATCCCACCCTTCTTAGGTACTACATGAACGGGACTAACCCACTTACTATCCGAGATAGGGTAGATAATTCCCGCATCTAGCAACTTTATGATCTCCTTCTTAACTACCTCTTTCATTATGGGATTCAATCTTCTTTGATGTTCAATAGAGGGTTTATGATTATCTTCCATCATTATCCTATGCATGCACAAAGAGGGCTTGATGCCAACAAGATCATCAATGGTGTATCCTATTGCCTTTCTATGCAGTTTCAATTCATTCAATAACCTATTAAGCTCATCATCACTCAAAGATGCATTCACAATCACCGGATAAGTAGAATTTGAACCAAGGAAAGCATACTTTAAATGAGAAGGAAGAGGTTTAAGATCAAGTTGAGGAGGACCTTTTTCGGTTGGAGACGATCCATACAATGTAGGTTGAGATGATTGCAAAGCCATGGAAGCCTCCTTGAAGTCCCTTGATGATTGCTCACACTCAAGTGGTTGATGCTGAAAAGACTCAGGAAAATCGACCCAGGAAGAAAAATCGGTCGATTTTTCTGAAGGAGGGTCGATCTGAGTTTCTGTTTTGGCAAAACTGGCTGAAATTTCAGCATAAGTACAAAAATCGGCCGATTTTTGGCCCCCAGTCCGATTTTTCTGGCAGTTTTCCTCTTCTTCTAGCACTTCAAACCCAACACTTGGTAGCTCATCCAATGCATTCAAGGCCTTGATCACTTCATTGCTACTCTCCTCAACTCCTTCCTCCATCAAGCTTGAGCTAAGAACTCTCTCAAGTGGATCCTTGAGCAAGATAGAGCTCACAACCTCTCTAGACTCCTCTTCTTCAACTATGTTGAATATATCCTCATCAAGGGTTGGCCCTTTCATCATTGTTGATAGCTTGAACTTGATGTTCTCTTCTCCAATGTTGAAGGAGAGAGTCCCATTCTTGCAATCCACTAGACATCCGGAAGTAGCTAGGAAAGGTCTCCCCAAGATGATAGGAACCGGATAGTCCACCGGGATATCCAAAACAACGAAGTCTATGGGCACATAGAACTTCCCTAATTGCACCGGGATGTCTTCCAAGATCCCAACCGGATGAGTGATTGAGCGGTCCGCCATGTAAAGGGTCATCTTGACCGGCTTTGGCTCTCCTAGCCCAACCTTGTTGCAAAGTGCAAGCGGGATGATGCTTACACTTGCCCCAAGATCACATAGGGCATCATACTTCACTTCTCCTACTCCGATCACACAAGGATCCCGGATCCCTTAGCTTGGGAGGCATCTCCTCCTTCATCGTTTGAATCAACTCCGAGGATCTCTTAGTCATCCTTATCTCACCATACTCCTCCAACTTCCTTTTGTTGGAGAGTATTTCCTTCAAGAACTTGCCATATGCCGGCATCCCTAAAATAGCATCCATGAACGGAATGTTAATATGCAATTTAGACATTAGTTCAAGGAACTTACCAAAGTGATTGTCCAAGCGAGCTCTTGCTCGTGATTGAGGGAACGGTAGTGGTGGCTTGTATGGAGGCGGTGCCATATAGGTTGGCTCTACATCTTTGCTCTTGCCTCCATCTCCTTGCAAAGTTTCTTCTTCATTCACCACTTGCTTCCCTTTAGCATTCTCCTTGGGCAAAGGATCCTTCATGCTTAACCCACTTCTTGTTGTAATAGCCAACACTTGGCCTCTTGGGTTTTCTTCGGTTCTTCCGGGAAGCTTTCCCGGATCTCTATGTGCTTTACCCGCCTTTTGGAATACTTGTGCTTCCAACACCTTTTGAGCCTTTGAGATAGAAGTCACCGTGCTCTCAAGACCACTCAACCTTCCAAGCAATTGCTCAAACATTATTTCGGTTCTATCCTTTGGAGGTTGAGTGAATCCGGGTGGAGGTTCTTGTGAAGCTCTTGGTGGTGGAGTTGTGCTTGTAGAAGCGGGAGGGTTCAAGGCTCCATCCGGGTTAGAGTAAGAAAACCCGGGATGGTTATGGTTGTGCCGGTAATTGTTGAATTGCCGGTTGTTGTTGAAGTTCCTTGGGCCTTGATAATTGTTGTAATTGCCCCTTCCCATATAGTTTACATCCTCCTTCTTGGAAGATAAGTTAGCTTGTGGAAGCACTTGAGGGGTTGCTTGGTTCTTCAAGGTTGTAGCACACAACTCCCTCAAGGACTTTAGCTCGTTGTTGATGGCGTCGAGCTTGAAGTTGCTCATGGTGACCTCACTCACCTCATATGCTCCCGCCTTTCTCCCTTCACTCTTCCTATGGGAGTACTTCTCAATTACTAGAGCTTGCTTCTCTACAAACTCCCAAGCATCATCTACATGCTTCTCCATGAAAGTCCCACCGGAAAGGGATTGAAGCTTGAATTGGCTATCTTCATCAAGTCCCTTGAAGTAGATCTCCAATAGCTCAATTTTCGGTATGCCATGGTGTGGACAATCTAGGAGAAGGTCTTTGAATCTCTCCCAAGACTTGAACAAACTCTCTCTATCCTTCATCACGAAGGCATTGATCTTCCCTCTTAACTCGGTAGTCTTGGAAGGTGGGAAGAACTTAGTCAAAAACTCGGTTGTCATCTCCTCCCAAGTACCAACTCGCCCTTGTGGAATAGATTGATACCAAGCCAAGGCTTTGTCCTTAAGAGAGAAGGAGAAAGCCCTTAGCTTATGGTTGTTGCTCTCCAATCTTGGTGGTCTAAGTGTCTCCATCAAAATCTCATAGTTCATCAAGTGTTGATGAGGAGACTCTCCTTCCATCCCTCCAAATTGATTATGCCGGATCATTTGTAGAACTTGAGGGCGGAGAGCATAGTTGTGGGCTGCGGGATCTCCTAAGTTCACACCCGGACGGTGTGCTCTTTGTGCCGGATCCATACGTCTCCCTAGGGTTTGTGGCTCTTCAATGGCAATGGGCACGACCCTAACATTAGCCGCCGGCTGCGGTTGTTCCACCGGTGGTGGAGGAGGTGGAGGTTGTCGGCGATTAAGCTCTCCTTGAATAAGGGCTTGCCTAATCTCCTCAATCTCCCTCCTAGTTTCCTCTTGCCTCTCATTGGCAAGTCTCCTTTCTTCCTCCAAGAGCTCATCTCTTAGCCTTATTTGCTCTAAGGCTTCATCCAACTCAGCTTGGAGGTTTCTTCCGGCCATCTCTTTCTCTTTTCGGATGTTCTTGGATCTAGATCGAAGGGTTTTCTCCGGTTCGGGATCGAATGGAGCTAAATCCTTGCCACGAGATCTTCGCATACACCTAAAGAGAGAGATGATGTCCTGAAAAGCAAAGACACACACCAAAGAGAGATCAAAAGCAACAAGAAAGATCTACACTATAAACAATCACGAAATGACTCAATCTAGACCTAGTCCCCGGCAACGGCGCCAAAAACTTGTTACGTCTAGGAATAGATGTGATGTGCATGCAATAAGTCTTAAATTTATACTCGTTATATTTATCCTAACTCCTAGCGAACCCGCAGTGTACGGGACGTTTGTAGAAAGGTAAGTATTCCGAGGTCGAACACAAAGACTAAGGTGAGATCGAGTCAAGCAATGATCAAAGATAGTGTGAATCTAGACTAAGATAAGATGAGGAACAAAGAAAATGGAAAACGCAATGTTTTTGTTGGTTTTTGTGGTGATCAAACAAAGATCACAAGTCAAGCAAAGTAATAAAACAACTAACAAATTAAGCTAGCAAACGAGTAAGTAACACAAAGCACAAGTGTATGATCAAGAGAGAAAAGTAGATTCTAGAGGTCAAGATTTCCGGTTATGGCATTGGACTCAAGGTTCTAAGGATTCTAAGGACAAGCTGCGGTGTTTGGGAAAGAATGTTTCGCTAATGGAAGCAATTACCGGGTAGGTCTCTCACTTCACTAATCCCGCATCAAACTCCTATTACCGGGTAAGTCTCTAGGGGTTAGAGTAAGGAATTCCACACAAACTAGATACTACTTAAGGGTAACCCTCTCCTTACCGGGTAAGTCTCGGAATAGGGAAATCTCAAGCAATAATCCTAGCACACTCAATCCAATAGCGGCTTATGAGGCTCACTACTACCTAGCATTCATCATCTTAGGTATCTAAGGTCGGAAATCATCGGGTAGATCTCTTCCCTCACTTAGATTGGTAGCATTAGGTGATCCTAAGCTAAATTAGGCTTAATAAACACTAGGATTTAAACAACCAAACACCCTAGCATGCAGATTTATCATTTAGAGGGCAACAGAAGAATAAATCGGTCTGTTCTACAGATAAATCGGCCGATTTATCTGATGAACAGGTCGATTTTTCCTTCTGTTGTGAGTTTCGTGCATATAAATCATCCTAAACTGACATTTAAGCCCATCCTATCATCACCCTAGCCATAACCATCAATCCATCACTCTAAAATCACAAGAAACTAGCCAATAATATGCATATCAAGATCCGAAATCATCAAACAAGCAAACATAGTGTTCATAGATGATTAATGAAAGATGAGTAAGCAAAATCAATAAATCTCAGCCAAATCCAAGTTGTAGCAAGACTTACAAACTCTAAAATGAAGATTCAAAACGTTCTTAACAATCCTTGCGATTAGTTCTTCAATCCAAGTCTACAAAATCACTCAAAATCCCTCTAAACTCCTAGAATGGTGTTCTTCTTCTTCCTTCAATCTTTGAGAGCTTTTCTTCTTCTCCAATCTTCCTCCAAGATCCAATGAGCTGTCAATGAGAGTGTGAGAGAGGAGAGATGCCCATCAACCACCTGAAGGACCACTTATATTCTCCACCAAGAGCAAGGACGGGCAAGAGATCGTGGGACACGTGGCTTTAAGCTGTCAAAGGCTTAAAAATCGACCCAGAGCAATAAATCGGCCGATTTTCTTGGGTGTAGGTCGATTTTCTTCAACAGAAATATGCTATGATCGTCTAGCCATGAGTTGCTCCATTGCTTGCACCAATGGTGGTCTTTGTGTCCTTTGTTGATCCAATTATGCTCCTCCAAGGCTTTGGGTGTGTACCATCATGAGGCTTGGCCCTCATATGTATCGATTAACGTCCAATAGATCCCCGAATTACCTACAAAACCGATAAAAGGTAGTGTAGACGTCTTTTCTAGAAATGTGCGTGAATTGAGCGAAGACGTCATGAATCAATGCCAAAACTTGCACGAATGAATGAGAAATCTATCTAAATGACTACCTAATCCTAAGTCATAAATCTTGTTATCAGGTATTTATCTATTTGATTTTTTGAACGACAATGTTAGATGCACTCTACTATACGTAAACAAGAAATAACACCCAACACATAGCACACCGTTTCCATAAACGAAAACAACGCAAAGGGTCTGCAATGTACCATTACTTGTGTTCCAAGCAAATATACACTAGCATTGATCCCGACGCGCGCGCTTTGCGCGCTCGGCTTTAACAAGTATATATTATATATATATATATATATATATATATATATATATATGAAGGGGATTGATTGTTTTCTACCCAAATGAATCTTTTTTGGGTAAGTAAAATATCTTTACCATGAAGTTTAATATATTTGTGTACATGGGCCTAGAATCACATTCGTTAAATAGCTAACATGTTCGTATACATTATAGTATCGTGTCAATCTTAACTAAAATGATTTTTACCATATCTTATATTATAGTTGTTTATATGGCCAAAAAAACACTTTTTTAAACAATGAAACATCAATATTTTCCACGTACGAAAGATACGTATCTAGTATAAATTAAGTTTTTTACTTAATTTATTTTTAGGAAGTTTTAGTTCATTATTTATAATACATTCGTTTTCATAAATACTTATGAGCATTATAGGGAAAATAATTGAAACATTTTCATTGAATTATATATATATATGTATGCATATGAATACATTTTATAATATTTAATAGTTTTCTTGGTTAGAAAATTTATCTTTGTAGTTAAAATCATTTTTACGGTCAACATGATACATTTGTGTGAAGAAAAAACTGTTTACATGTTTAAAAATATTTAATTGACCAACAATATCTTTTTTATTGAAATAATATTTATATTGTCAAAAATATTGGAACTCATATTTGTAAGTATTGTTGGTGATTATTCCACATATATTTCCAACAGGTGATTAGAGATGAAACACGAGTCTCAAATCTCGCAAATACTTACAAGACCCGATTGTAGCAAGAAGTTCAGGATCAATCTCAAGAAAGACAATATTTTTATTTGATTGATTATTGATGAAACAACTGAAATAATTAATGAAAACACCAAACACAAAAAAAAAACAAAACGAAAAGCAATTGAGAAGAGAAACACATAGCGGTTAATCAATCAGTAGGATAGTGGCAGATCGACTTAGGTAGAAAACTCATAAGTAATAGTAGCAGTATGAGTGAGGAAATATTTTTTATTGCGTGATTTAGTCTCACGGACTTCGAAAGTACCACATTACGATGAAATTATCTACGATTAAAAAAATAGTGTCAGGACCAAGAAGACCACAACACACATATAGAGCTCAATTACTAAATTGAACGCATAATTTAAATCATGTTATGCGGGAGACAATTTCACCGAGTATTCTTTGCTTTTGTAAGAAAACTTTGGTACTCGGCTAGGTGCACCATCGTTGCCGTGGTCCAAAGGTCCTGTTGGTGGATTTGGTCTCGGTGGTAAAGTACCTTCGCTTGGCCCAGAAGGTGGAGATGGGGCCCTCGGTAATTTTGGGTATATAATGAAATCTAAATCATTTGATAGTTTTGGTGGTCGTGTTGGTGGATCACGATCGTCATTGCCTGATGACCCAGAGTGTAGAATTTTTCCGCTTGCTATAGATGAAAATGAAACGGGATATTTCTCTTTTACATGATTTGGCCTTCCTTCGATAATGCAAAATAAAGCAAAGTAAAACAACAACACGAGTATTACTTTAGTGTACGTCATTTTATTCTTGAAATGACAATGTTTGTTTCTTATGAATCATAGAGAACAAAAATATATATATATATATATATATATATATATATATATATATATATATATATATATATATATATGTATATTCACACACGTGAAGAACAGGGATTGTTTTCTTCACAAATGAATCTTTTTATTTTGGTAAGTAAAGTGTTTTTACCGTGCATTTTAATATGGTTGTGTGCATGGGCCAATAACCACATTCGTTAACTAAATAACATGTCTGTATACAAAATAGTATTGTGTCAACTTAACTAAAATAATTTTTACTATTTATTACTATATTACTGTGTAGATGGGCAAGATCCACATTTGTTAACTAAATAACATGTCTGTATACATAACAGTAATGTGTCAATCTTAAGTATAATAATTTTACCATATATTATAATATACTTGTGTACTTGGGCCAAGAACCACATTCGTTAACTAAATAAGATGTTTGTATACATAATAGTTGTGTCAATCTTAACTTAAATGATTTTACCATATATTATTATTTAGTTGTGTACATGGGCCGTGAACCACATTCGTTAGCTGAATAACATGTATGTATACATAATAGTATTATGTCAACCTTAACTAAAATGATTTTTACCATATTTTAAATATAGTTGTGTACATGACCAAGAACCATCTTTTTTAGTAATGTAACATCAATATTTTTCATGTACGAAAGATACTTGTCTAATTAATATTAAGTTTTTGACTTAATTTATTTTTAACAAGTTAGAAGACTTGTGTAAGGTTAGAGAAATGAGGGTTAAGGTAAGCTCTTTGTAATACCCGAAAATTTAATTTTCGGTAAATCCCGAGTCAAGTTAAACCTTGTCATCTTATGTGATGAGTTAAACACATAAAATGCTTTTATCAACTTCTATAATTTTATGTGAAACCTCAATCTTCTTACATAATCCTTAGTTTTATAAATCTATACATTTTGTTATTTTATGTGAAATTTTTTACACACATAAAATATATCTATCTTCCTAAGAGTTTAATTCATGCAAGACTAAAGGTCATGGGCTATTTTTTTTGACAACACTCAACAAGGCCTTCCGGGCCCGTTAAGAGAAGAAGCAATTACGTTACTTCTCAGCCTCCTTCCCTCTTGCCCTAGTCCAGCTTTCACGTACACCTTGCCCTAGTTCGGCCTTCTTCCTTCACACAAGAATCGGCGCGGCCAATCCCTCCTGTTCATCTCATTCGTCCTCCATGGCTGCCACCAACTCCTCTACCATGGAAAGTCGCCGGCGAAGCCTTCTTTTGTGCCAGACCTCCCAGGGGTGGCAGTAGGAGCGCAAGTGAAGCCTTGTCTTGCACCAAACGAGGAAGAAGATGGCTCATGAAGCCTTCTCTTGCACCAGACCTCCCAGGACCGCGAGGGCGGCAGCGTCAAGCCGCAGAGGTGGCAGCAGGAGCACAGGTGCGGAGTCCCCAGTCCGCAGGTGCGAGTGGCCTCCGAGCCGCTGGTGCGCCTCCCTCTGACCACGAGCGCTTCCCAGTGATAGTGGACTTGTTCCGTTCGTCTTCCTCGTGTGTGCGAGCATGTTGAGCCCGACTAGTTAGGTAAGGCTTCACCCTCCTCTCTTCCGTACCCTCTATATATATATATATATATGTGCTGATGTGAGCCCATTTGTATCTTTGAACCCGGCATAACAACCCTAGAAGATGGCTAGTGGAGATGCTTCGTTTTCTGGGTTGTAAAGTGATGAAGAGCTATCTTTGGGTCCAAATTTAGGTATGAAAGATTGATCCATTTTGGATGAAATTTTTATAGAGTTTCGGGAGGGGTAAAATGTTCATTTACCGTATAAGGGTATTTTAGTAATTTCTTTATGATCGGTTATATATTTTAGAATTTGGAGACTTCTAAGAAATTGAGATACATTATTGATCCACTTGCCTTGTATAATAGGTGATGGAGTATTCTACGGCTGCTGACCGAATTGAGATTTAGACAATCGAGATTGATTCAGGTAAGTCCTTTGGGCTTACTTAGCTAGCTTCTAGATGTGAGTGTTAATAATGGTAGTGGTGTGTGAATAATGTGTATATAGTTTTACTTAGTAGTAATTATCTACCGACCTATACATTGGCCTAAGAGTAACGGGCGGTGGAATTCTGCTCAGTTAGCCTGCGGGCGCTGGGGGTTTCTTTAGGGACTAGTCGACACTTGGTTTGTGGTGATGCTACCGGCGAAGGTAAGCTAGACCTACACCAGGTTGGATAAGGAACGGAGGCGAGAACTCTTAAGATTTCTCGTGACAAAACTGTAAAATGGAATGAGGTGAATCACTTAACTACCAGATAATAACCGGTTTGTGTGCCAGCATGATTATTGTTTTATGTTATCTTGGTTGTGTTTGTGCTATCTCTATTCTACTTATATTTAAATTGTTAGTTAAAGGTTTATCCGTGTTTTAGAATTAGTAGAGATAATCAGTTTGCGGAGAGATCCGGGACGGATGGTCAGCTGGGTCCACTTACACATTAGATGGGGACGGGGAGTCTTCCTTTTGGCATGCATGTTTGAAATGTATAAATATGTTTTGTAAGGTTGTCACTTGTGTACATTCATACAATAGAATATTATGTTTTGAAATTGTTTTAAATGCATTTGTGCCTTGTTGTAAGATCCTAGTAAAGTTGTTGTTAAACCAAGGTCGGGACCCATTGTGAGGTCTTAACCAGTAGCTCTCTGAGAATTTGGGGTGTTACAGCAAGGTATCAGAGCTCTGGGTTGGCAACAATGGCACTTGAAATCTTCTAAAAGACCGAATGTATAAAATAACTAGAACCCTAAAGAGGTCTATAATAATCAAAACGGATTTCTGTTTTTACACACGTGCATAGTTGGGTTGTGGGTTAGTAGTACGTCGGACCACCATCACCCTCATGGATCTCTGCAACTTGATAGGATTTGTAAAATAGTATATGGACTTATAACATTGTACACTTATGTATGTTATATGGATATGTATATATATATACATGTAGCATGTTAGCACGCTAAAGGATAATTCCTATTATCCTTTAGTTGAGATATCACGATGTCGTCATCGACTCGTGATAAAATGTTAGTAGGTTTTAGGAGTATCAATACAAGATAGTGGAATTAGACCTCGGAGTAGACTACTAGATCTAGCAGACACTCTAGTGACTCTTACAAGTATTCCGAAGGACGGGTAGACAAGAAGGTGAAGATTGCGAGACGATTCTTAACCGCAATAACAATTAGATGAGAAAGATAGCATAACAACTCAAAAAGAAGTAATATGAAGCTGTTCAAGGAACTTAACGGATTGAAGAGAGATAAAACTCCAAGATGCATGTAAGAACTGATAAGAAGCGTAGATTGAAGAAGACAATATCGGAATACAAATCAAGTGCGGTAGAGTACAAATACACATGGCGGGTGAAATGACAGTGCAACCAAGGTGGACGACGTCATAAGCAAATATGGGCCTTAAAGTACAAAGAAGATATGGTGTTGACCCCGATGTGAAGAATTAAATGAGTACAAAGACAAACATTAACAAATGAGTTTAAACACGAGAAATAAATTTCATCATCATAGAGACGGGTTGACTTACTCGGAGATGCAAGAGTTTGCAAGAAATCATGACGTAAGTATCAAATATAGTAGAAGTCTGAAATTAAGAAAACGGAATTCTATAAAGGTGCCTTACAAAACAACACCAATCAACAAGAAGAATTTGGGAAAATGATTTTGGTGGACTAGGGAGTCCACAATAACTTCTCATTCACATAAAGATTTAAGTTATCAACATTAACGGTAATATTAGAGAACCGCAAACAAACGATGAACAAAGTAAGAAGAATCTCGAAGACACGCTTACAAATTATCGTGGAAGCTTTATAAACTCATTGACGACAGATGAATGCTAGGAATAGACTCAGAAGAGTACAGTGATCTCATGACGGAACAAGAGAAGTGTAGGCTGTGGAAGGAGCTAAAGGAGTATTAACAAAGAAACTGGAGGAGATAGATTTTCACCAAGTGTATCAAATTTCAAAAGATATATAAGAACAATAAGTCTGCGATCTTATAGAAGGTCAACTACAGATTAGTTGGTAATACCTGAGACATAACGCATGCGGGTCAACTAGTGGTAACTGGTTGGCAAATAAGGTGGATAACCATAGACTTATGAAGGATATTTATAGACATCTGGAGGACTCTTCAAGAGATCAACGTCGAAAAATGTGAAGCTAAATCGATACAGGTGCTGGCACCCTTAATAGTAACATGGAGTGAGTTCGAGCCAGTAACTCTAATTAAGAACTTAAGAAAAAGGACTAGACGGCTAGGAATAAACCCTTTTTGCCATTTGAGACCAAGGGAATTATGTTGAGTGATCTACTACCTACTGGCTAGGAAAAAGGTACATATCATAGCTAGTACAGATGGATTGTAAAAGAAGAACTAGAGGAGTAAGAAGTATACACTTTTGATAAGGTTCTATGTCAGTCAAGACAGAGTGTGGGTAGCATTCCATACAAGGGAGAACGATGATTCTCTTTCCGATATTTACGGAAGAAACCCTTGTGACTAAGAGGTGCACGGAATGAAGACCTACAATTGAGTGTATGAGCGAAGATAGACCCCACAAGTGTAGAGATGTTTTGAACTCGTCAAAGATATAAGAAGTTGAAAGGAATAACGACGCCAGTATCAAAAAGAGTAGGAGGCCAGAAGCAGAGTCAATGGAGCAATATTATAAACAACACTAATAAAGAAACATGTGAGAATGACCTAGGGAACTCGAGAAAGAGAGTTTGCCCTAAGGAAACGGAAGTGGGGAAGATAGAACGAACTAACGAAGGGGAAAAGGATTAACCGAGTAGTTGATGCTACCAGAAATTTTATGCCAGTAGAGGTATGAGAAGAGTGAGTACGAGATATTGAGGTAAGTTAACTATAGACTAACCAATGTCTATGGAGGACATGCAAGTGTTGCTAGTATTGATGCGTTATGTGCCGTTAAGAAGAGATATTTGTGAATGTGGATTTACGAGGTAGCTTTACCGACGCCATGGAGGATTTCCTACAATAGACAACGATAACATTCTTGGATGATCTAAAGGTATAAAGAGAACCATGCTAGAGATTTCATAATGGCTAGTTCAGATCAAACTCCGGTCAAGTCAAAGAGTTTGGATTCGTGTTAGAAGAATTAAAAAAGTGAACGGGAGAGGGTGTCTTCTAACCGTTATATTATTTCCTTAAGGTAAGTAAGGAAGGTTCTTGATACTTCATCAGGATAGGACTTATGGTGTAATTGGGAGAAAGAGCTTTAGGGACAATCACTTTGGACTCACAAAATGTCCTTAAGATTGATGGATGAAAACAGAACTATCAGAGTAGCGTAGTGGAAGCGTGGTGGGTCCTAACCCATAGAGCAAGAAGCTTAAAGATACAGAAAAACGACGTGTCGAGTTTAAAATTATAGTCGGTGAGATGCATTTGTTTGGAAAGAACGTGAGATAGGTTACGCGGAGTGATTGGAAATATTGTATGGGAATATAGAGGTTATAGAAAAAGAGTGTTACCCTATTATGGATCCGAGTGAAGAATGACGGCTTCGTTACATGTTGCTAGACAAGTGGTTTTGACTTCTATACTAATGGAGTACTCTAGAGTGAGTTTTCTTGATGGATTAGTAGAAGAATTAACGACGTAATAAAAGTATTGTGTAGGGTTTACCCTAGGAAGCTGAAAGTGAGTAACTACCCTACTGATTCGGAAGACATATAAGGAAAGAAGCGGCAGGAGTATACTTGCAACTCAGTAATCGCGCATAGAGAAAGCATAATCTAGGGTAGAGTTTACGTGTAATGTTATATCGGAACGGATCCGAGTTGCGTTTCGAGTCAGAGAAATATTATTGGTCTGATAGACGTGATGGATAAAAGAGTGCAATGTTGATGGTGTGTTAATATTTATTGAGTGGATATGATCAAACGACGGTGATGTAAGATCATCTTCTGTCTAGTATCATCATTCTGGACACATCCTATGCCACTTAAGATCTTGGAAACTAGGTAAGAAGCTTGATTTGAGTCAGTAATATATTAAAGATCTATAAAAATTGGGTGACGTCAATGAAACGCTGAGAAGGAATACCGGATTTTTAATTGTTGAGTTATATCAAATTTAAGACGCAAAAAGGAAGTAGGTGATAAATCATTAACGGAGGAAAGACCCGACCAAATCGCAATAAGGAAACGTGACCGAACAAGTTATATTACAAAGAGCATTAGGCACTTAGTAAAGTGCCGGTAGATATCTAAGAACTTTATTTCAGAGTTGATAGTTGGGATCTTCCGAAAGGTCAGAAGTGAGTGTATTACAAAGAGCATTACGCTTTCCTTTGTTTAAACATTTGGTTTTATATTTAGTTTTGGTTTTCATTTGCTGTGCCTTGTTGTAAGATTCGTTGTGTCAATTGCTACTTTGAGGGTCGGGACCCATTGTGAGGTCCTAGCCCATAACGCTTTAAGTTCCCACAACTTGGGGTGTTACAATATGGTATCAGAGCTCTAGGTTGGCAACAATGGCAATCAAAATCTTCTAAAGGTCGGATAGAAAAATAAACAGAACCTGCAAGGGGTCTACGTTTTTAAAAGGGTTTTTTTCTTTAAACTTGTCGGTTTGGGATAGATGTACGGGCGACCACCACTATCTCTGCGGATCTCAGCAATGTAATGTTCTTTTGTGTTGGCTTTTATGTGCTTTTTCTGGATTTCTGCTTTAGCTGTAGCGTGGCCTTATATATGGTATTATATATATATATATCCTTATAGTAGATGGAACATGCTATAGCCACTTCTACTATAGGGCGAGGAAGAAGTCGACCACCCCTTACACCTGCACTCCGTGGACAAAGACGTGCAGAAGGACCTCCGGTAGCTAGAGTTCAGGGTCAAGCCCCAGTTGCTGACCCGCCAATTGTTGAGGCGTTCGCTAAAGACGTTGCTAAGAGTGTTTTTCCTGAGGCAAGGAATGGGACTAATGCCAGGTCCCACACGTAGAGAGTACAAACAACAAAGTCCGGTCAGGTGTACATCAGAGTGTCGGCATATCGCGACTATATCTAGAGAGTTGAGGAGGCTATCAGGATTGGAGGACCCACCCCAACACCGCCCATACCCGTGAGAGCAACAGAGGTTTCATTGAGAATGATGTAGGTGGTTGTTGTATGTTACACTAAAAACGTAGCACGCAAAAGTCTTAAATTTATAACTCGATATATTTTTCCTAACTTCTAGTAAACCCACAGTGTATAGGTCGTTTCGTAGCAAGGATAGTATTCCGAGGTCGAACACAAAGACTAAGGTGAAATCGAATCAAATAAGTGACTAAGGATAGTGTAAGTCTAGTCAAAGAAAAGAGAAGGAAACAAAGAAAAGAAAATCAAGATGTTTTTGGGTTGGTTTTGTGGTGATCAATCAAGATCACAATTGATGCTAGATTATAAAATGATTTAACAAACTAAGCTAGCAATACAAACAAGCAAAACAAACACGAGATTTGTTATCAAAGAGAGAAAAACGGATTCTAGGAGTTAGGAGTTCCGGTTATGGCATTGGACTCAAGCCTCTAATCAACCTTGGACTAGCTATGGTATGTTTGGAAGGAATGTTTCTCAAATAGGGTCAATCACCGGGTAGTTCTCATGATCCACTAATTCCGTAACTAAGGCTCTATCACCGGGTAAGTCTCTAGGAGGCTAAGGTTGGGAAATCTACACAAACCGGATTGCTATCTACGGATCTAACCTCTCCTTACCGGGTAAGTCTCGGGAAGGTAAGTCCTAAACATCAATTCTAGCACACTCAGTCCAATAGCGGCTTATGAGGCTCACTACTACCTAGAGTTCATCATCTTTGGTATCTAAGAGCGAGAATCACCGGGTAGGTCTCTTTCCTCACTTAGTTTGCTAGCATTAGGTCACCCTAGGCTATATTAAGCTTAACAAACACTAGGATTTCAACAATATAACATCCTAACATTCAAATTTATCAATATAAGCATGACAGAAGCAAACCACGGGCAGATCATGAGAACCACGGCCGTGGTTGTGTAAGAACAGACCGTGATTTGTAACAGCAGTTAAGTACGAGCATGCAAGTCATCCAAAGATACGTTTAAGTCAATTCTATCATAGTCCAAGCCATAACCATCATTCCTTTACCCTAGAATCTCAACTACTTAGCCAACAACAAGTATTTTAATAATCAAACTCAACAAGCATACATTCATGGCTTCCATAGCAAGAAAATGAGATGAAAGACAAATGAAACAAATAGAACAAGAAAACCAAGATGAATAAATGTTAAGAAAGACTTACAATCCTTCAAAGGAAGGTTCAAATCGTTCCTTACAAAGCCTTGCAAATGTCTTCAACAAGTTTACTCAAAAATCACTCAAAAACTCTAAAAACTCTAAGACTAATATTCTTCTTCTTCTTCTCCCAAATGAGAGTGTTTTTGCTCCCCTCCAAGAGTAGCCTCCAATGGAATGTTGTACAATGAGAGAGTGTGGGAGAGGATCCTCAGCATCAGCCGACAAGGACCACTTATATCCTCCATCAAGGGCAAGAGTCGGTTATGGAGATCGTGGGACAGCTGTCACAGCTGTCAAGATAGAATCACGGCCCAATTCCACGGGCGTGGAAGTGCCACTGACCGTGGTTTTGGTGGTTCAGCTCTCTTTTGATCGTTGAGCCATGAGTTGGTGCAAGGCATGCACCAACAAGGTACTATGTGTTGTCCTTAGCTCCTAGGTTGCTTCTTAATGAGTTAGGAAGTGTGTCATCGCGAGGAAAGATCCTCAAATGTATCGATTAAGCTCCAAAAGCTCCCCAAATTGCCTACAAAACCGACAATAGTGCGTGTAGACGTCTATCTCGACAATATGCATGAATTGAACGTAAACGTCATGAACTAATGCCACACTATGCATGAATAGCGGGAAAACTATCTAAATGGATGCCTAAACTAGCGTCATAAATCGTGTTAGCAGAATACCCCATACTTAAGGTTTACTCGTCCCCGAGCAAGACTCAACTATAGACTAAGAGATGACATGATTTAGGCATGCAGAAAAAAATAACAAAATCTTTTTGGAATTGTGCTTCTAACATTGGATCACCTTCACAGTCATGTTTCATGGCAATGGACAAGCAATCATGTATCAAAACGAATAAAGGCATGGAAAGACAATTATACTTAACTCGAAAGCATGCATGCAAGGTGAAAATGAATAAGTCAAGATTATCATGAGTATATCCAATCTAGATCACTAAGTCTTACACACATGCAAACAGGTCACAAGGACTTAGGAAGAAGAGGTTAAGAAACGTTGTAATAAGGTGGAAGTTTTTCTAGGTCGTGTGATGCTAATCCGGGAAACGAACTAACTCCACAATTTCATTTTTGAATCAACTTTCCACAAGTGTAATTTTCTCCATCTTTTCTTTCTTTTCTTTTCTTTTTCACTTTCTTTTTCTTTCAGTTATTTTTGAGACAATGGCATTGGTGTACAAAAGCCGAAACCTTGGTGATTAGCGGACCTCGGGATTTTTCCGAGGTGCCTCACACCGGGCACACATACCAAAGCTCGTTAGGACATTCGGTTTATCCGACTTTGGCAAGGCACAAACACCCGATTATGTGAATGGTGCCGAGTTACTCGTCATCAAAACCAAAGTCCATAAACCTATATTTTTTCTACACTTTTCACAACAAATTAAGCGCTTCATTCACAACATTCTTTCATCAACAACTTCACCCCACACTTGCTTTTCACACACATCAATACACTAGCATGTTCCTATTCCCGGATGGGTCAAAAGAGGTCAAATTTTATATGAATTGAGGTGCTCAAACAACATGATCAAGATGGGAAGTAGAGAAAGATGAATTGCCTTAAATCACTCCTAAATTATGTGCAAGAACTAGCATGTAATTTCGACCATCAATCCTCAATCCAATCAAGGCAAACATCATAGTCACAATTCATACATGGGATTCAAGGTAAGTACTTCAAGTCCACATATGCATACATCCATTCAACACATAAGGCCATCCATAGCCAATTCATAGGACAATCTCATCATAAGGGTCATACCCAAGCTTGGAAGCACTAAACTTTTTTTAAATTTTCTGATTTTTTGGATTTTTTCGAAATATTTATGTACAATGCAAAACGTAATGAAACATGTGACAATATGAAACTATCATAGATGCTAATCATGCAAGTAATCATGAAAACCCCACCCCATACTTAGAAACACATTGTCCCTAATGTGCAAATCAAGTAAAGAAGAGTGAAAGATAGTCCTCACAATGTAAAAATGGTGTTGCTTTGGTATTTTGGTTCACTCATGTGGAGTGATGGTGGATGATAAATCAAAGGTTGTAGAGAGCTCTTAATGTTCATTATGGCGTCGGGACCCGCGCTAGGCACCGTTAGCTGTCCAAGTCCCACGTCCGCTCCACCCACATTTGATGCGGATCACGATCATCAACCTCATGTCTTGCAAGACTTCCATGCTACTTAGACTCTAGCACTCAAACACCAAACACACACAAACACACAAAAACAGAAAAATGAAAAACAAAACAAAAACGAAAAGGGAAAGACATGTACCAATGGGTTGCCTCCCATTAACCGCTTCTTTAAGGTCATTAGCTTGACCAAATTCGGGGGCGTCTCACTCAAGGTGAAGTGGGGCAATCATATCCACCGGAGATCCCAGGATATACTTTTTATACCGGTGCCCATTCACCTTAAAATCTCCACAATGCTCCCCTCCTATCTCAACCTCTCCATGGGGAAACATCTTCTTCACCACATAAGGACCCGTCCATCTTGACTTTAGCTTTCTGGGGAAGAGCCGCAACCTTGAGTTGAAGAGATGGACAAGGTCGCCTTCACTCAACTCCTTTGGGATGAGACGCTTGTCATCCCAACGCTTGGTCCTTTCCTTGTAGATCCGGGCGTTTTCATAGGCATCCAACCGGATCTCCTCAAGACCATTGATGTCTAGCAACCTCTTTTCACCGGCTTCCTTGAAGTCAAAATTCAGCCACCTTATGGCCCAATACGCTCTATGCTCCATCTCCAACGGAAGGTGGCTAGACTTGCCATAAACTAGCTTGTAGGGAGTGGTGCCAATCGGTGTCTTAAAGCGGTTCTATAAGCCCACAAAGCATCATCAAACTTCATAGCCCAATCCTTTCTTGTCCTAGAAACCGTCTTCTCAAGTATCCCCTTTCTCTCCCGGTTGGAGATCTCCACTTGGCCACTAGTTTGGGGATGGTAAGGTGTTGCCACCTTATGAGTCCCCCCATACTTAGCAAAAAGTGTCCAAAGTTCCTATTGGTGAAATGCTTCCCTCCATCAGTTATGATCACTCTTGGTGTTCCAAACCTAGGGAAGATGACTTGGTTGAAGAACCGCACCACAACTTTGGCATCATTTGTGGGAGAGGCGATCGCTTCTACCTATCTCGACACATAGTCCACCGCCAATATAATGTAGAGGTTGCCAAATAAAGAGGGGGATGGCCCCATGAAGTCCACACCCCACACATCAAATACTTCAACCTCTTGTATTTTGTTCAAGGGCATCTCATTCCTCCTTGACATGTTGCCCGTCCTTTGGCAAGCGTCACAAGCTACCACAAAATTCTACACATCCCTAAACAGGTGAGGCCAATAGAACCCGGATTGCAATACCTTTGCACACATCTTGTGTGAGCTAGCATGGCCTCCACATGGCAAGGAGTGACACTGGCGGATCACACTCTCCACCTTATCCTCCGGGATGCACCACCTAAAGACTCCATCCGGCCCTCTCTTGAACAAGAGAGGCTCACTCCAATAGTAATACCTCACATCATTGAAGAATTTTTTCTTTTGGGCATACGATAGACCGGGTGGGACCTCATCACACACAAGGTAGTTCACCATGTCCGCATACCATGGCTTATTCCCCCTAGATACTTGAAGTAAGCACTCCTCAACCATTTGAAATTTCTCATCCCGGAATGAGTCATCAATCGGGATGTCATCTCTCTCAAAATCAATTGGTGGTAGTTTACTAAGATGGTTCGCCAATGAATTTTCGGAACCCTTCTTGTCCCGAATTTCCAAGTCAAACTCTTGGAGGAGAAGGATCCACCGAATCAAGCGAGGTTTGGCATCCTTCTTTGTGAGGAGGTAACGGATCGCAGCATGATCCGTGTACACAATGAGCTTGGCTCCAACAAGATACGACCGGAACTTCTCAAAGGCATAGACCACCACTAGCAACTCCTTCTCGGTTGTGGCATAGTTCAGTTTGGCGTCATCTAGCGTCTTGCTAGCATAATAGATGGCATGTGTAAGCCCATCTTTCTTTTGTCCCAAAACAGCCCCAACGGCCACATCACTTGCATCACACATTATCTCAAACGGAAGGCTCCAATCCAGAGGTTGCATGATAGGGTTAGAGATCAAGACATTCCTCAACCTACAAAATGCTGCAAGGCAATATTTGGAGAAAACAAATTAAACATCTTTCATTATTAAGTTAGTGAGAGGCTTAGAAATTTTAGAGAAATCTTTAATAAACCTCCGGTAAAAACCGGCATGCCCTAAGAAACTCCATACCCCCTTCACCGAGGTAGGTGGTGGCAACTTCTCTATCGTTTCTATCTTTGCCCTGTCAACCTCAATCCCTTGTTGGGAAACCAAATGTCCCAACACAATGCCCTCACTAACCATGAAATGGCATTTCTCCCAATTCAATACAAGGTTAGTTTCCTCACATCTTTTCAACACCAAAGACAAGTTAGCTAAGCAATCATCAAATGAAGTCCATAAACCGAGAAATCATCCATAAACACTTCCATAATGTTTTCAATATATTCAAAAAATATAGCCATCATACACCTTTGAAAGGTGGCGGGTGCATTACACAACCCAAATGGCATTCTCCTATATGCAAGTTCCCCAAGGACACGTAAATGTTGTTTTCTCTTGGTCATCAAGGTGAATAGGGATTTGAAAAAATCCATTATAGCCGTCTAAGTAACAAAAGTGTGAATGTTGAGCTAATCTCTCTAGCATTTGGTCAATGAAGGGAAGAGGGAAGTGATCTTTCCTAGAGGCCACATTAAGTTTCCTATAGTCAATACACATTCTCCACCCCGTAACCGTCCTAGTTGGGATTAGTTCATTGTTCTCATTAGTTACTACGGTGATACCACCCTTCTTAGGAACAACATGAACGGGACTAACCCATTTACTATCCAAAATTGGGAAAATGATTTCCGAATCTAACAATTTAAGGATCTCTTTCTTGACTACCTCTTTCATTATAGGGTTCAATCTCCTTTGAGGTTCAATTGAAGGTTTATGATTATCTTCCATCAAGATTTTATGCATGCACAAGGAAGGTTTAATGCCAACTAAGTCATCAATATTGTAGCCAATAGATCTCCTATGGAATCTCAACTCATGCAACAATCTGTCAAGTTCATCATCATTCAAAGATGCATTAACAATCACCGGATAAGTAGAATTTTCACCAAGAAGAGCTTTATCATCCTCAACTCCTTTTCCAATGCATCCAAAGCCTTGATTTCTTCATTGCAATCATCCTCAACTCCTTCTTCCATCAAACTCAAGCTAAGAACCTTCTCCAAGGGATCCTTGATCAAGATTGAGCTCACAACTTCTCTACATTCCTCTTGCTCGACAATGTTGAACACATCTTCACCAAGGGCTGGCCCCTTCATCATTGTGAATAGCTTGAACTTAATGTTCTCTTCTCCTATGTTGAAGGATAGGATTCCATTTTTGCAATCCACCAAGCATCTGGATGTGGCTAAGAAGAGCCTCCCTAAGATGATAGGAACCGGGTTGTCCGCCGGGATGTCCAAAACAACGAAGTCTATTGGCACATAGAACTTCCCAAGCTGAACCGGTATGTCCTCTAGGATTCCCACGGGGTGAGTGATTGAATGGTCCGCCATGTAGAGGGTCATCTTGACCGGTTTTATGTCTCCTATCCCAACCTTGTTGCAAAAAGCAAGCGGGATGATGCTTACACTTGCTCCAATATCACAAAGGGCTTCATATTGCTTTTCTCCAACCCCAATTGGCACACAAAAAGATCCCGGATCTCTTAGTTTAGGAGGCATCTCCTCTCTCATAGTTTGAATCAACTCCGAAGATCTCTTTGTCATCCTCACTTCTCCATACTCCTCCAACTTTCTCTTGTTGGAGACTATCCCCTTCAAAAACTTTCCATAGGCCGGCATACCTAGAATAGCATCCATGATCGGAATTTTAATATGCAATTTAGACATAAGTTCAAGGAATTTACCAAAATGTTTGTCCAAATGATCTCTTGCTCGTGATTGTGGGAATGGTAGTGGTGGCTTGTATGGAGGCGGTGTCATATATTATGGCTCATCATCTTTGCTCTTACCTCCTTCTTCTTGCAATGACTCTTCCTCCACTACCATTTGCTTTCCTTTAGCATTCTCCTTGGGTAAGGGATCCTTCATGCTCAGCCCACTTCTTGTTGTAATGGCCAACACTTGGCCTCTTGGATTGTCCTCGGTCCTTCCGGGAAGCTTTCCCGGATCCCTTTGTGCTTCACCCGCCTTTTTGAACACTTGTGCTTCTAGCACTTTTTGAGCTTTCGAAATGGAAGTCACCGTGCTCTCAAGTCCACTCAACCTTCCAAGCAATTGTTCAAACATCATCTCGGTTCTATCCTTTGGAGGTTGAGTAAAACCGGGTGGAGGCTCTTGTGAAGCCTTACGTGGTGGTGCTGCGCTTGTGGAAGCAGGAGGGTTCAAGGCACCATCCGGGTTAGAATAGGAGAACCCGGGATGGTTGTGATTAGGCCGGTAATTGTTGTATTGCCGGCAGTTGTTGTTGAAGTTCCTAGGGCCTTGATAATTGTTGAAGTTACCCCTTCCCATGTAATTAACATCCTCCTCTTTGGAAGCCAAATTGGCTTGCACTTGCACTTGAGGACTAGCTTGATTCTTCAAGGTTGGAGCACACAACTCCCTCAAAGACTTTAGCTCGTTGTTGATTGAAACGAGCTTGTAGTTTCTCATGGTGACTTCACTCACTTCATAAACTCCCGGTTTTCTCCCATCACTCTTCCTATGGGAGTACTTCTCTATCACCAAGGCTTGCTTCTCTACAAACTCCCAAGCCTCATCCACATTCTTCTCCATGAATGTTCCACCGGAAAGCGATTGGAGCTTGAATTGACTGTCCTCATCAAGCCCCTTGAAGTAGATCTCCAATAGCTCTATCTTCGGTATACCATGGTGTGGACAATTTAGGAGGACGTCCTTGAACCTCTCCCAAGACTTGAATATGCTCTCTCTATCCTTCATCACGAAGGCATTGATCTTCCCTCTAAGCTCGGTTATCTTGGAAGGTGGGAAGAACTTTATCAAGAACTCGGTTGTCATCTCCTCCCAAGTACTCACACGTCTTAGTGGAATCGATTGATACAAAGGCAAGGCTTTATCCTTAAGTGAGAAGGAAAAAGCCCTAAGCTTATGGTTGTTGTTTTCCAATCTAGGCGGCCTTAGAGTCTCCATCAACATCTCATAGTTTAACAAATGTTGATGAAGAGACTCTCCTTCCATCCCTCCAAATTGATTGTGTCGGATCCTTTGTATCACTCTTTGGACCGGATCCATACGTTGCCCTAATATTTGTGGCTCCTCAATCATGATCGGCTCAAACAGAATATTGACCGCCGGCTGCGGTGGTGGTGGTGGAGGTTGTTGACGATTAAGTTATCTTTGTACAAGAGCTTGCCTAATCTCTTCAATTTCCCTCCTAGTTGCTTCCTGCCTCTCATTGGCAAGTCTCCTCTCATTCTCCAAGAGTTCATCTCTTAACCTAATTTTCTCTAAGGCATCATCCAACTCAGCTTGAAGATCTCTTGCGGCCCTCTCCTTCTTCTTCTTAATGCTCTTAGATCTAGCCTTAAGGGTTTTCTCCGGTTCAGGATCGAATGGATCTAAATCTTTGCCACGAGATCTTCGCATGCACCTAAAGAATGAGAGATGTCCTGAAAATCAAAGACACAAACCAAACAAGATCAAAAGCAACAAGAAAGACCTACACTATAAAGAATCATAAACAATGATTCAATCTAGACCTAGTCCCCGGCAACAGCGCCAAAAACTTGTTACGCTAGAAACTTAGCACGCAAAAGTCTTAAATTTATAATTCGATATATTTTTCCTAACTCTGAGCGAACCCACAGTGTATGGGTCATTTCGTAGCGAGGATAGTATTCCGAGGTCGACCACAAAGACTAAGGTGAAATCGAATCAAATAAGTGACTAAGGATAGTGTAAGTCTAGTCTAAGAAAAGAGAAGGAAACAAAGAAAAGAAAATCATGATGTTTTTGGGTTGGTTTTGTGGTGATCAATCAAGATCACAATTGATGCAAGATTATAAAACGAGTTAACATACTAAGCTAGCAACACAAACAAGCAAAACAAACACGAGATATGTGATCAAAGAGAGAAAAACGGATTCTAGGTGTTAGGAGTTCCCGTTATGGCATTGGACTCAAGCCTCTAATCAACCTTTTTACTAGCTATGATATGTGTAAAACCCCAAATCCACGGGACTTGGAGTGTCACATTGGGTTAGGATCTCACAATGGATCCTGACCCTAGCGTGACAACAAGTTCACTGGATCTTACAACAAGGCATAGATAGATTAAAACCAAATACATAAAGGTTGTATGATACATCAAAAGAGTTTACAAACTCAAAGCCGAGTACAAACATCAAACACAAAGATAGCATCTGATACAAAAGATCCCAACCCATGCATACTAATGTATAGAAGTCCTCGGCTGGTCACACTATCCGTCTCACCCTGCAGTGCTCCTAACATGCAGATCATCTACAATACGGTAAACACCGTTAGCAACAACAATTAAAAGCATGAAGGTAATAGCACAACCACACATCAACATCTCATACATGAAATGCCACCCATATTCATTTATTATCTTTCGTTATGTTATTCCATTACTAATTCAACTTCTTTTGTAACACGAAGAGCCTCAAGAACCCCGTCCCATCCAACATAACACAGGAGTTTTGCATGGGGGTGACCTTCACTCGTCCCCTCCTGTGAGATCATCTTCAGGGCACCTCCTCCTAACCAGCAGGCGGAGACCGGTGGTTACCGCCCGTTATAATACACTTGGTCCAAACAAAAGTAATGAATGGTCATCCTAGTCCGGTTTAGGTTATAAATGCACAACCATATGAACACACACAACCATTACAATCATACAATCCACAACCGTACACTAAGTAAGTCCTATGGACTTACCTGTCACACTCGTATCCAATACCACGTCACAGCTTCCCCTTGGGAAAGAACCAACGCCTACAATAGCAAGGCATGCAACATCACAACCTGAACGGGTTAGGAGAGTCGTCTCTATAACCAGAACTAACCTACAACCTCAAACTAAACCTCAAGGTCATAACAAGCTCACATATGCCTATGGCATAACCTCAACATACAACTCATCCTAACCACACTAGCCTAGCTACCAACTGAGCCAAGGCCAAATGAAAGGAAGGAAGGAAGACATACCAACAAGGTTTGCACCAAAAGATCATCAAAACATACCAACAAGGCTCACAGGCAGGCGCATGGGAGGCCTGGTTCAGGCGCAGGGGCGGCCAACTATGTAGACGGTTGGTCCCGACTTCTCTTCGATCCCTTTCTTGACTTTCTTCACTTCTTCAGCATACCACAACACATATACACATATATATACACATATAAGATCATCAAAACAGCCAGGAAAGGATCCAACACAAGCCTTGCTTGTGATCCTAAGCTAGAAAGAAGAAGAAAGAAGCAAGAAGAAGGAAGGAAGGAGAAGAGCTTACCACAGCAAGCCCTAAGCTGCAAATAAGGGGCATCCACACCTTTCACCACTTCAGCACAGTAATAACAACACACAACAACACCAGCCAAGTCATCCAAGCTCACAACCTCAAGCAACTCTCAAGAACTCTCACACACAAGACCAAGAAGAGATCAAGGAAGCTCAAGGAGGAAGAGAGGGAGAAGAAGAACGTGAGGATGATGATGAAAAGAGGTAAAGAAACCCCTCATCTGAAGTATTATGAAGCTTATTGGATAAGCCAGCCGCAAAGCATAAATCAAGAGTCAACGAAAGCGGCTACACACATACAGAGCCGCACAGGCGGCTAGCCTAAGGCTTAGGGGCTCCTAGCCGCTGGGGCGACCAAGGTGGTGTGCAAAAGTGGCCAGCAGGGTCAAGACAAGGCACACTAGAGCTCATCTAGGCTCCAAAGACTAAGGCTCTTACATCTCACCCCCCCTAAAAACAAGTTTCGTCCCGAAACTTGCAGAATCCTAAAGCCTCTCAGACCCATAAGCCGAGGTAAACACTCTCCTCAAGAACTTCAGGTCATAACCTATAACATTCTATATCCTCAACACAGCTGGAGGAATCACACTCCAGCAAAACAACTCTACACCAGGCCTAGAGGAAGATCATCTGTAGCCAAACACTAACCACATGACACTGGCATGGAGTAAAGCCGTCTCAAGCCACAACGTACACATAACACTACTACATGGAGGAAAACCGTCTCTACTCAGACTATGTCCATCAAAGGTAGCATGGAGGAGAGAACCATCTCATGCTAATCCTAACACATATGCCATAGCATGGAGGGAAGAACCATCTCCAGCTATACCTATCTCGTGCTAGCAAACAGGATCTAACAGATCATATGCACACACAACTAGCACGGAAACACAACATACCATATAAGCACATAACATACAAGCACTCACCAAGGAGATACTAAGATCTACTCGTGGATCCTACTGGTGCCTCTAACTCAGCGTAGAACTCCGGATAGTTCCTCTGGATACTATCCTCTGTCTCCCAGGTGGCCTCATCTGGTCCTCGTCTAGACCACTATATCCTCAAAATAGGAATGTCCATCGAACGCAAGCGTCTCACACCTTGCTCTAGGACTGCAATCGCGTACTCTGCAAACGTGTGGTCTGGCTCAACCACCAGATCATCATAACTCATGATGTGCCTCGGAAGGGCCGACATATCGGGGGCAATGCTAATCTATAGGCTGAACACCCTCTAACCTCGGAGGCAATGCTAATCTGTAGGCTGCTTGCCCAACTCTATCCAGTATCTCGAAAGGGCCAACATATCGGGGGCTCAGTTTCCCCTTTATTCCAAAACGTTTGACGCCTCGCGTCGGAGATACTCTCAACCAAACATGAGCTCTTACCCTGAACTCTAGAGGTTGACGCCTCTTGTCTGCATACGACTTCTGGCGACTTTGTGTAGCCGACATCCTCTCTCTGAT
Source organism: Fagopyrum homotropicum (assembly GCA_033239125.1). Classification (NCBI taxonomy): domain Eukaryota; kingdom Viridiplantae; phylum Streptophyta; class Magnoliopsida; order Caryophyllales; family Polygonaceae; genus Fagopyrum; species Fagopyrum homotropicum. The sequence continues at coordinate 54,663,614 of BSWB01000002.1, read as the reverse complement.
CAGTGCTACTCGAGCCATATCATCCTGAATCTGCTCTGGCGCTATCCCACTAATATTGCTAGGCTCATCCCAGCATAAAGGTGTACGACATCTACATCCATACAGTGCCTCATAGGGAGCCATCCCTATAGATGCATGCCGGTTGTTGTTGTATGAGAACTCAATGAGTGGGAGGTAATCGGGCCATCCTTGTCCCCAATCCAACACACAGGCTCGCGGCATATCCTCTAAGGTCTGGGTGGTCCTCTATGACCGACCATCTGTGTGGGGGTGAAACGCAGTCGTGAAGAGTAGACTCGTGCCTAAAGCAGTCTGAATCTGCTGCCTGAATCTCGATGTGAATCTTCCATCACGATCAGAAACGATCGTCCTTGGTACCCCATGGAGTCTCACTATATGTCTAGTGTACTACTCAGCTAATTTGCTCACTGGCCACGTCTCTCTGATGGTAATGAAATGTGCCTTCTTCGTCAATTTGTTAACGATCACCCATATAGCATCAAAGCTCCTACTAACCCTCAACCCGGTCACAAAATCCATGGAGACGTCCTCCCACTTCCATTGCGGCACTGGCAGTGGATGGAGCTCACCTCCAGGCTTGAAATGCTCTATCTTAATTTGCTGACAGGTCGCACACTGAGCCACAAATACGGCTACGTCGGGCTTCAACCCTCCCTACCATTATGAGTGACTCACATCATAGTACATCTTACTCGTACTCGGGTGTACTGAGTAAGGTGTATAGAGTCTCCTGTAATATCCGTTGTGTCAGCTCTGCATCAGCAGGTACACAAATACGATCATGTCGCCTCACAACTCCATCTGTTCTAATAGTGAACTGGGGTGCCTCTGCACAAGACATCCTATCTCTGATCCTCGTCAAGGTCGGTCAGGTCCCCTGTTTCTGTTGGATCTCGTCCAACAGACCAAGTAAAATCTCTAAAGCATACAACTAGGCATCCTCATCAGGAAACTAGATGTCCATCTCTAGCCAACCTAGATCCCTCTGAAGCTGAGGTTGTACAGTAAGTTTGGCAATCGCCTTCTCTCGAGGTGTCTTCCTGCTCAAGGCGTCAGCTACCACATTCGCCTTGCCAAGATGATACAAAATCTCAAGGTCGAATTCTTTGATAAACTCAAGCCATCAACACTGGCGGTTATTCAATTCCCGCTGCGTGAAAATATACTTCAGACTCTTATGGTCTGTGAAGATCTGGCATGTAGCACCATACAAGTATTGTCTCTAGATCTTCAAAGCATGCACTACCGCTGCCAACTCCAAATCATGAGTCGGGTAGTTCTCCTCATACGTCTTCAACTGTCGAGATGCATATGAAATCACTCTGCCTCTCTGCATCAAAACACATCCCAATCCTAGCTTGGATGCATCACTACAGACAACAAAATCATCAGAACCCTCTGGTTGTGCCAAAACAGGAGCAGAGTTCAAACGCCTTGTCAACTCCTCAAAACTCTGAGCGCACTGGTCGGTCCATACAGATCTAGTAGTCTTCCTCAAAAGACTCGTCAGTGGACGGGCAATCACAGAAAATCCCTGTACAAAGCGTTTGTAATAACCGGCTAAACCAAGAAAGCTACGCACTTCCTTGACGTTCGTCAGTGTCGTCCAAGCACCAACAGACTCGATTGTTTCCGGATCAACCATAATCCGATCGGCGGAGACTATATGTCCATGGAAAAAAACCTCAGACATCCAAAACTCGCACTTAGAGAGCTTGGCGTACAGCTCTCTATCTCTCAACATCTACAATACCGTCCTCAGATGACCGGCATGCTCCTCTCAGCTACGAGAGTACACCAGAATGTCATCAATAAAAACCACTATGAACTGATCCAAGAAGTCGATGAAGATACTGGTCATCACTCCATGAAAACTGTTGGGGCATTCATGAGCCCAAATGGCATCACTACAAACTCATAGTGTCCATAACGAGTACGAAATGCCAAGTAGATCCTGGAGAAGATTGTCGCTCTCTGCAGCTGATCAAGTAGATCATCAATACGAGGTAGTGGATACCTGTTCTTGATGGTCACCTTGTTCAGCTCTCTGTAATGTATACACCGTCTCAACGATCCGTCCTTTTCCGCACGAAGACGACCGGTGCACCCCATGTTGAAACACTAGGGCGTATGAAACCCTTCTCAACCAAATCCTCGAGTTGGTTCTTCAGCTCCAACATCTCGATAGGTGCCATGCGATATGGGGCCTTTGAGATGGGTCTCGTGCCAGGCTCCAAGTCAATACCAAAATCTACGCTCCTCTAAGGTGGCAGGCTAGACGGCTCCGCAAATACGTCTGTAAACTCACAAACCACTGGTATGTCCTCCAAGGTTGGACTATCTCCATCCTTCATGGCGTAGTACCAAAAGGCATCACATCCCTGTGCAATTAGTATAGCTGCTCGTACGACACTGATAACAGATATTGTCTTCCCAAGGTCCCAACCCCGGAAGACCTCTATCGAACCTAAGTCGGTAGAGACTGTAACAGTTCTCTTACCCACATCTAACACCGCATGGTATCTACGCATCCAGTCCATATCATAAATGACTTCTTCATGCATCAAGGGCATGACTAAGAAGTCAACAAGTAGTACACGAGTCCCTAAGCGTAGGGGACAACTATGTATCTCGTGGGTACCTCTGACCTTACTACCAACAGGTAACACTATAGTAAAGGGTATCCCCTCTATGGTAGAAAAACTCAAACGCTCAACACAAGCAGCAGAAATAAAAGAATGCGTAGCACCCGTATCAAACAAAACTCTAACAGGTAAACCGTGTAATAAAATGGTACCTGTAGCAGCTGGTTTTGGCGGCTCCTCAGCACTTCTCAACTCAAAAGCACGGCCTCGAACCCCTTGGGCATCACTAGGGCCAGCCTCTATACCTCTTCCCTACTCGGTCCAGGAACTGAACCCTGAGTAGCAGGTGGCCTTGGGACCCTCTGATGTCCCTGATGCTGAGGAGGTCTCTGCCCACCTACTGCTGCACCTGTAGGGGAAGAACCCTGCTGTGATAGCGTCTTGAAATGACGGAAAAACGTAGCTATATGTCTTGGCTTCCTGCACAAGAAGCAAGTCAGTGGTGCTCTAGGGCAATCAGCCCTCATATGCCAATAGGCCCCGCAGTTGTAACACTACCGGCCTCTATCAGTAGTCTGTGCAGACACTGGAATACTCGAGCGGCCTTGAGTCGACCTCGCCCGAATCTAGATGCTCCTGCACCAGTCGGTGTTGTACATTGTCTCTTCTTAGACCGTCCGGTCTGAGAAGTCCTTCTCTGGCAAGCCCTCTCTCTCTCATAAGCAGAGGCCGATCCTGGTAGTCTGCCAAAGAGTCACAATCAAATCCCGCCATGTATGAACGTGTGCTCTCCCTCAGACGACGGGAGAATAGGTACACGTTCTGGTCCTCAGAAGATGCAGCTGGACCCAGCAAAGCTAACTCGGTCTGGAAGTGGCAAATAGCATCTGTAATGGGTACATCCTCAAAGCCACTTCCACAAAATCATGCACCACTGATATGCCAGGTCAGGGAATAGAGATTGTACTAGCTCTACCCGTCTATCCTCAGGGCACCTAATAGACTCTAAAGTTGAGTTTACATGCCCAATCCACACATCGGTCTCTAAGCCGATCTCTCTTGAGAAGTGTGGAACTCCTTGCTGATGAAATGCCTTCAACCAAGTATCTGGTCGAGGCCCTCTGATCTCCTCTACAGCTCGAGGAAAATCAGCAGCTTGTGCCGGCATAGCTGGCACCTGAGTAGCTCCATGGGATTCCTCAGATAATCCTTCTTGCCCTAGTAAGTCTGGGGCTCGTCGACCAGCTCTGATGGCCTACTCAAAATTCCTGAGATACTCTTTGAACTCAGGTCCTCCCATAGAAACACGGGGTGAGTCATCTTACTGGGCTCGATGTGACTGATGTCTCCTGGATCCATCACTCCTCGTTGCTGGAACAAAGCTCTCAGCAACCTCCTCATGAGCCTCCTCCACCACTGGTGGATCTGCAACGGGAGCTGGTCCATGTCTCCTCTCTCTTGGAGGAAGAGGTGGTCTACCTCTACATCTGCCTACAACAGTAGCTCTAGGCCGAGCCATCTGCGGGGTATACACACCTAACGTATAAGGCTCTATATAGGCCATATGTATAGATATATATGTAATACTTTATAACACATGCATACACATTAGCACATAAGAGGTATCTATATATATATATATACTTATATATATATATACTGTCAAGATCCTCAGCTGGGTGACGACTTCTGTACATACTATCCCAAAACATCTATACTCGCTTTAAAACCAAAACCTTTTGAAACGTCAGACCCCGTGTGGGTTCTATTTATTTATCCACTCTACCTTTATTGCAGATAGCAAGTGCCATCGTTGTCAACCTAAGGCTCTGATACCAACTATGTAACACCCCAAATCCACGGGACTTGGAGTGTCACATTGGGCTAGGATCTCACAATGGATCCTGACCCTAACTTGACAACAAGTTCACTGGATCTTACAACAAGGCACGGATAGATTAAAACCAAATACATAAAAGCTGTATGATACATCAAAAGAGTTTACAAACTCAAAGTCGAGTACAAATATCAAACATAAACATAGCATTTGATACAAAAGATCCCAACCCACGCATCCTAATGTACAGAAGTCCTCGGCTGGTCACACCATTTGTCTCACCCTGCAGTCCTCCTAACCTGCAGATCATCTACAACACGGTAAACACCGTTAGCTACAGCAATGAAAAGCATGAAGGTAATAGCACAACCACACATCAACATCTCATACATGCAATGCCACCCATATTCATTTATTATCTTTCGTTATGTTATTCCATTACTAATTCAACTTCTTTTGTAACACGAGGAGCCTCAAGATCCCCGTCCCATTCAACGTAACACAGGATTTTTGCATGGGGGTGACCTTCACTCGTCCCCTCCTGTGAGATCATCTTCAGGGCACCTCCTCCTAACCATTAGGCGAAGACCGGTGGTTACCGCCAGTTATAATACACTAGGGCCAAATAAAAGTAATGAATGGTCATCCTAGTCCGGTTTAGATTATAAAAACACAACCATATGAACATACACGACCATTACAATCATACAATCCACAACCGTACACTATGTAAGTCCTATAGACTTACTTGTCACACTCGTATCCAATACCACGTCACAGCTTTCCCTTGGGGAAGAACCAACGCCTACAAGAGCAAGGCACACAACATCACAACCTGAAAGGGTTAGGAGACTCGTCTCCATAACCAGAACCAACCTACAACCTCAAACTAAACCTCAAGTTCATAACAAGCTCACATATGCCTATGGCATAACCTCAACATACAACTCATCCTAACCACACTAACCTAGCTACCAACTAAGCCAAGGCCAAAGGAAAGGAAGGAAGGAAGACATACCAACAAGGTATGCACCAAAAGAAACAAGAACACCAAGCTGACCTAGTGAGGCGTAGGGGCGGCTCACCAAAGGCGCAAGGGCGGCTCACAGGAAGGCGCAGGGGCGGCCTGATTCAGGCGCAGGGGCGGCCAACTATGCAGAGGGTTGGTCCCGACTTCTCTTCGATCCCTTTCTTGACTTTCTTCACTTCTTCAACATACCACAACACATATAGACATATATACACATATAAGATCATCAAAACAGCCAGGAAAGGATCCAACACAAGCCTAGTTTGTGATCCTAAGCTAAAAAGAAGAAGAAAGAAGCAAGAAGAAGGAAGGAAGGAGAAGAGCTTACCACAACAAGCCCTAAGCTGCAACTAAGGGGCATCCACACCATTCACCACTTCAGCACAGCAACAACAACACCAGCCAAGTCATCTAAGCTGACAACCTCAAGCAACTCTCAAGAACTCTCACACAAGACCAAGAAGAGATCAAGGAAGCTCAAGGAGAAAGATAGGGAGAAGAAGAACGTCAGGATGAAGATGGAGCTGAAAAGAGGTAAGGAAACCCCTCATCTGAAGTATTGGAAAGCTTATAGGAGAAACCAACCGCAAAGCACAAGTCAAGAGTCAACGAAAGCGGCTGCACACATACAGAGCCGCAGGGGTGGCTAGCCTAAGGCATAGGGGCACCTAGCCGCTGGGGCGGCCAAGGTGGTGCGCAGGGGCGGCCAGTAGGGTAAAGACAAGGCACAATAGAGCTCATCTGGCTCCAAAGACTAAGGCTCTTATAGTATGTTGGGAAGGAATGTTTCTCAAATGCGGTCAATCACCGGCTAGGTCTCATGATCCACTAATCCCGCAACTAAGGTCCTATCTCCGGGTAAGTGTCTAAGAGCCTAAGGTTGGGAAATATACACAAACCGGATTGCTATCTAGGGATCTAACCTCTCCTTACCGGGTAAGTCTCGGGAAGGTAAGTCCTAAACATCAATCCTAGCACACTCAGTCCAATAGCGGCTTTTGAGGCTCACTACTACCTAGAGTTCATCATCTTCGGTATCTAAGAGCGAGAATCACCGGGCAAGTCTCTTTCCTCACTCAGTTTGCTAGCATTAGGTCACCCTAGGCTAGATTAAGCTTAACAAACACTAGGATTTCAACAATCTAACATTCTAATATTAGATTTATCAATATGAGCATGACAGAACCAAACCAAGGGTAAATCATCAAAACCTCGGCCGTCTTTGTTTAAGAACAGACCGTGATTTGTAACAGCAGTTAAGTACGAGCAAGCAAGTCATCCAAAGATACGTTTAAGTCTATTCTATCATAGTCCAAGCCATAACCATCATTCCTTTACCCTAGAATCTCAACTAGTTAGCCAACCACAAGCATTTTAACAATCAAACTCAACAAGCATACATTCATGGCTTCCATAGCAAGAAAATAAGATGAAAGAGAAATGAAACAAGAAGAACAAGAAAACCCAGCTGAATAAATGTTAAGAAAGACTTACAACCCTTCAAAGGAAGGTTGAAATTGTTCCTTACAAAGCCTTGCAAATAACTTTAACAAGTTCACTCAAAAATCACTCAAAAACTCTAAAAACTCTAAGACTAATGTTCTTCTTCTTCTTCTCCCAAACGAGAGTGTTTTTACTCCCCTCCAAGAGTAGCCTCCAATGGAATGTTGTAGAATGAGAGAGTGTGGGAGAGGATCCTCAGCATCAGCCTACAAGGACCACTTTTATTCTACATCAAGGGCAAGAGTCGGTTATGGAGATCGTGGGACAGCTGTCACAGCTGTCCAGGGAGAATCACGGCCCAATTCCACGGGCATGGAAGTGCCAGTGACCGTGGTTTTGGTTGTTCAGCTCTCTTTTGATCGTTGAGCCATGAGTTGGTGCAAGGCATGCACCAACAAGGTCCTATGTGTTCTCCTTAGCTCCTAGCTTGCTTCTTAATGAGTTCGAAAGTGTGTCATCGCGAGGAATGATCCTCAAAAGTATCGAATAAGCTCCAAAAGCTCACCAAAATGCCTACGAAACCGACAATAGTGCGTGTAGTAGTGTATCTCGACAATATGCATGACTTGAACGTAAACGTCATGAACTAATGCCACACTATGCATGAATAGCGGGAAAAACTATCTAAATGGATGCCTAAACTAGAGTCATAATTCGTGTTATCAAAATACCCCATACTTAAGGTTTGCTCGTCCCCGAGCAAGACTCAACTATAGACTAAGAGATGACATGATTTATGCATGCAGAAAAAAATAACAAAATCTTTTTGGAATTGTGCTTCTAACATTGGATCACCTTCATAGTCATGTTTCATGGCAATGGACAAGCAATCATGCATCAAACGAATGAAGGCATAGAAAGACAACTATACTTAACAAGAAAGCATGCATGCAAGGTGAAAATGAAGAAGTCAAGATGATCATCAGTATATCCAATCTAGATTACTAAGTCTTACACACATGCAAATTGGTCACAAGGACTTAGGAAAGAAGAGGCCAAGAAATGTTGTGATAAGGTGGGAGTTTTTCTAGGTCGTGTGATGCTAATCTAGGAAAAAAACTAACTCCACAATTTCATTTTTGAATCAACTTACCTCAACAGAGGAGGGTAGACTTTGGTATTGATCTAGAGCCCGGTACGAGACCGATCTCTAAGGCTCCTTACCATATGACGCCTATCGAGATGCATGAGCTTAAGAAGCCGCTCGAGGAGTTAGTAGAGAATGGCTTCATCAACCCTAGTGTATCTCCTTGGGGTGCACCAATACTCTTTGTTAGGAAGAAGGACAGGTCAATGAGGTTATGTATCGACTACCGAAAGCTTAATAAGGTGACAATCAAGAATAAGTACCCATTGCCCCGTATCGACGATCTGTTGGACCAACTACATGGAGCTTCAGTGTTTTCACGGATCGATTTGATATCCGGTTATCACCAGCTGAGGGTGAGATAGCAAGAGATAGCTAAGACGGCATTTCGGACCAGGTATGGCCACTACGAGTTTGTAGTGATGCTATTCAGGCTTACGAATGCGCCCACAGTTTTGATGGTATTGATGAACAACATCTTCATTAACTTCCTAGACCAGTTTATAATTGTCTTTATAGATGACATTCTGGTATACTCTTGCAGTAGAGAGGAGCACACAAGACACTTAAGGATCGTAATCCAAGTCCAGCAGGATAGAGAGCTTTACGCCAAGCTCTCTAAGTGTGAGTTTTGGATGCCCGAGGTAACATTCCTTGGTCACATCGTTTCAGCTGAAGGGATCAAGGTAGATCCGACGAAGATCGAGTCAGTAGCATCATGGCCGCCTCCTAAGAACGTGAAGGAGGTACACAACTTCTTAGGATTGGCGGGCTACTACCGGCATTTTGTTGAGGGCTTTCTGGTTATCGCCCGACCGCTACATCCTTGCTGAGGAAGTCTACGAGATTCGTGAGGTCCAAGCCGGGCCTTTAGAGCTTCGAGGAGCTGAAGAAGAGGGTGACCTCTCCTCCTATCTTAGCTCAGCCAGAGGGCATTGAGGACTTTGTGGTTTATAATGACGCATACAAGCTAAGCTTGGTGTGTGTTCTGATGCAGAGGGGTAAGGTGATTACTTACGTGTCGAGACAGCTAAAGTCATACGAGAAGAATTACCCTACCCATGATCTAGAGTTGGATACTGTTGTTCATGCTTTGAAGATTTGAGGCATTATTTGTACGAAGCTACATGTTGGATATTCACAGATCATAAGATTATGAAGTACATATTCACTCAACGGGAGTTGAATAACCACCAGCGTAGATGGTTGGAGTTGATCAAGGACTTTGATCCTGAGATCTTATACCCCTTGGGGAAGGCGAATGTGGTAGTTGATGCCTTTAGTAGGAAGACTCCCTGGGAGATGGCGATCGCGAGGTTGACAACTCAACCACAGTTACAACGTGACCTTGCGTGGCTAGAGATGGATATCCACTTTCTGGATTCCGACAACCACCTATCCACCTTGGAGATCTTACCCGATCTATTGGTCGAGATCCAACAGAAGTAGAAGAGTTGCCCATCTTTGACACAGATCCGAGACCGGATGTCTCGAGGAAAGGCACCATAATTTACAATCGGTGTTGATGGGATCTTGAGACGCTAGGGGCGTGTATATGTGCCTTTAGATCGAGAGATGAGACAATGGATCCTACAGGAGGCTCACACTTCACCTTACATAGTGCACCCTGGTGCGAGTAAGATGTATCAAAATATCGGACGCTCTTTCTGGTGGGAAGGTCTGAAGCCAGATATGACGAGATATGAAGCTCAGTGTGCGACCTATCAACAAGTCAAGATCGAGCATCATCGACCAGGAGGAGAGCTACAACCACTTCCATCCCTTAGTTGAAGTCGGAGGAAATCTTGATGGATATTTTTACCGGTTTGAGACCGAGTCGAGGTTTTGATGCTATCTGGGTCATAGTAGATTGATTGAAGAAGACCGCACGTTTCATTCCTATCAAGGAAACGTGGCCGGTGAGTCTTGGCAGAGGAGTTCACTAGACAAATAGCGAGACTTCATGGAGTACCTAGGACTATAGTCTTTGATAGAGATGGACAGTTCACCTCGAGGTTCTGGCAGCAAGTGCATGTCGCCCTAGGTACGAGTCTACAGTTCAAGACTACTTATCATCCTCAGACCGATGGTTAGTCGGAGAACACCATCCGGACTTTGGAGGATATGTTGTGAGCCTGCGTGTTAGATTAAGGGCAGGTGTGGACATATCACCTTCCCTTAGTCGAGTTATCGTATAACAACAACTGGCACGCGTCGATTAGGAGGCTCCTTATGAGGCCTTGTACAGGCAGAGATGTTGTACCCCACTATGTGGGGACGAGCCTAGTAGTGCTATCTATATAGCACCTGAGCGGATACAAGATGATATGGCTCGAGTAGTAGTGATCTAAGAGCGGATGTTAGCAACATAGAGTCGCCAAAAGTCTTATGCAGATAAGAGGCGCAAATATCTAGAGTTCAGAGTTGGAGCTCAGGTTTGGTTGAGAGTATCCCCGACATGAGGTGTCAGACGTTTAAGCATCAAGGGGAAGCTGAGTCCTAGATACATCGGACCTTTCAAGATTCTTGAGGGAGTTGGTGAGGTAACATACAGACTTGCGTTGCCACCGAGGCTTGAGAGTGTTCACCTAGTCTTCCATGTGTCTCCGCTACGGGAGTACGCACCAGACCCGAGAAATATCATCAGTAACGAGGATCTAGTGGTTGAGCCAGTTCACACGTTTGTTGAGCACCGATAGCTGTCTTAGAACGTAGTACGAGACGCTTGCGTTCGAAGGACATACCGATGATGAAGATTCATTAGTCGATACGATGAGCAGATGAGGCGACTTGGGAGACAAAGGATAGTAGTCAGACGAACTATCCAGATTTTTATGCTAAGTTGGATGTACCTTTAGCATAGTTGTTACGTTTTAGTTTCATTTGTTGAGTTTTACGTACGCCTTAATGACGTTTTAAATTTTGTGCCCCGAGTGGGAATATAGTAGTTGAGTTCATTATTTCTATGTTGTTGTCGTGTGACCTTTTTGGATGTTGCAAGTTTCGGGACGAAACTTCTTTTTAGGAGGATCTAATGTAACAGCCGGTTTTTGGCTGTCACCGCCCCTATGGTGATAGTGGCTGGCCCAGTGCAAACTATGCCTATCACTGCCCCCACAGTGATAGTGAGCCTCCCTTGCGGCTAGCCACGGTTTTGGAAAGGCAAACTGCCCCTGCGGGTTTGCCTTAGATCGCGAAGATCTTCTTTCCTTTTCCGTTTCTATCTTGTTTCCTATCTTAAAAGATCCGATTTTCTTATGTTTGGCCGACTTTCCTGGATCATCTACACCCTAGAACATCATTCCTTCTATCTTTTCACCGCTTTTCTATAAATTCCCTCTTTTCTTTCTTTTTTCCCGTTTCTAGCATACGTTTCTTCAACCTTGAGAGCTGCAGCCGTTTCCCTTGTGATCTTCCTGAACGTGTAAGTTCCTTCTTCTCTGATTCTTCCTCACGTTCATGAGTTAATGCATGCCATTTCCTTCTATTTCATTTTCTTCTTTCGTTCTTCCTTTTCTTCTTCTCTAAGGATGTGACATCCCGTAAAATTTTAATCCCGCATCATTTGAATGGGGATTTGTGATTGACTTATAACGATGGGTTGCTACCCATGTAAACAAAAATTCTTCTTTTCCAGTGGCAGAGTGAGGACAAATAACTCTAGGATTAAACGTGCTCGTGCGGGAGTAATTTCAGAATGGGTGACCTCCTAGGAAGTTTTCTGTGCGAGCATGGTTGGCATGGGGAAAACGCCCCTAAGACCTCAGGTCTTACAAATGGTATCGGAGCTAACCCTGAGTTACGAGTGTTCTTGCCCTAGTAGGCGGTCACTCAGCTCGGTGGACGGTCCTTGGCCTGACGTGGACGTCAGGAGTTTAAGTGGGAGAGATTGTAACATCCCGTAAAATTGTCATCCCGCATCATTTGAATGGGGATTTGTGATTGACTTATAAGGATGGGTTGCTACCCATGGGAAGTTTTCTGTGCCAGCAGGGTTAGCATGGGGACATCGTCCCTAAGATCTCACGTCTTACAAAGGATCTGATCGGGTCTTGATTCTTGTTGGTCGTTCCGTTGTTAAAATGTGGATGCTCACAGGCTCCCTTGGTTGAGTTGTGACGTGTGAGAGTGTTGAAAGAAGCAAGCCTTGGCCTTGTTGTGTTCCTTATTGTCGAAGGAGTCGACAACAAGTTCTGCACCGTTTCCGCCCCCGCGCCACTATAATTCCGTCCTGCGGGTTGCTGCCCATGCGCCTTGTCCAACCACCCCTGTGGTTTCCTCTACAGTCTCTCTCGTCTTTGGGGAGCTACTTCCTTCCTTGCTTTCCTCGTTCCTTTCCTTGATTCTTATGGATGTCGTTGCCCCCCTGAGTGTGCTGTAAGACTATGGTCGAGCCCTTAGCATGTGGAGATCTCTTATAGATCATTAAGACTAGAAGTTATAGACTTCTAGCAACTATTTCGGCTCTGATTCATGAGGCCTTGTTGAAGAGGCTTTCCGTTCTTCTTTCCAAAAGAAATCTAAGTTGTTGTATGACCGTTTGAGTTATCTTCAAGTGACGTAAGTCTCTTGGACTTACTTAGCTTCATTCCGTATATTGGTTTGAGTGTATTGGCTTATTTACGTTGTTATTGTTGTTAACGGATAACCGGACGGGGATTGACATTTTTAACCGTATTTGGTCTAAGTGTATGATAACTGGGCGGTGACCACTTGTCAAGTTCTACAGGAGACTTGAGTGTGCTCTTGCGATCTAGGCCTGTAGGTAACGGATAGTACTGATCTATTCCTTTTGGTAGACGGAAGCGGAGGAGAGTTTCAAAAGGATTCTCATGTGACAAAAGAAGTTGAATTAGTAATGGATAAATTATTGAAAGATATCAACAGGTTGAGTGTGAGCATGCTATATGTTTATATTACCTTTTGTTTTTGTGCCTTTACGTTCTTTCTGATATCTAGAATGTTAGGTAACAGTTTATACCGATGTTGTAGATATCTTGCATGATAGGGATGTTGCTGAGTGATCCGGACGGTGTGGTCAGCCGGGTTCCCGAATATTATAGGACGGGATTGGGTTTATGTTATTTGATAGCATGAATTATAGTCTATATTTTGGGGTTTGTTTTGACGTTTTATCTTTCATAATCTGCATGTTTGTATGTATATTATGTGATTATATTACCATTTCATCTACCTTTGCGAGAATCGAGGTCTACACCTAGTTTTGTTGTAATTGTAGGTAAAATGGCACGTTTTGCATCAAAAAGGAGCTATGGAGTCATTGAAGCTACATTGAGGAACACAAGGAACCATCCAGGGAGCATAGCCATGGATTAAAGATTCATTTTGGACCAGTTTTGAGAGATTTCACATTCAGTTATGACTCACCTCGGTTGACCAGAGATTCATCTCGACCGAGGTGATCTAGAGACGCCGACTCGACCGAGGCGAATACCTAGGACGCGGCGAGAATATTTTATTCTTGGCTGAGATCTTTTATCTTTGGAAAGTGATCTTATATTTTTGGGCTTGACTCCTGGAAGGAAGAAGATCTTATATTTTACCTAATTTTTATGGGAGAAGATCTTTCTAAGATATTTTATCTTTGGAGGGTTATTTTCCTATAAAAAGTGTTGGATTTCCACAAATCCAACATCCCGCTTTGCACGTTATACACCATTGAAGGCTGCGAGATCCAGCATACATCGCTACAACCATACTCCAGTTGGGAGTTTTGAAGAACCTTTTTGAAGGTTGAAGGAAGATTGAAGATCATAGCTTTTATAGCTTTTTGGAGGGTTTTTTGTAAGATTGTCTTTAATTCCCTTCCTTGTTGTCTTGTCTTGTTGGATTGCTATCCAAGGAACGCTTTGTTGTGATATTTGATTCAGTTATTGAAGTCTTTTTATTAAATTCTTCTTGTTCAAATATTCACCTTCTTCCCATATTTTTGATTAATACTTTCACAATGATGATGAGTGGCTAATTTCCTTGTGTGATTCTAGGGTGATTGGCTGAAGGTTGTGGGAAAAACAATGATAGAATAATCTTAGATTCCAGTAGGACCCTCAAAGTTAGAGTCTTTAACCTTAACCCTAAGCATCTCGTTCAGTCGATGAACATCTCGGCCGGGGTGGAATTTGACTGACCGAGGTGGCTTATCCGATCCTAAATTGAGAGTTAAGTGTTGGAGTTTGCCAAATCCTATTCTTATTACACCTTTCCTGGTTCAATGCAAACTTAGGATGAGACTTACCCGGTAATTCCTTAGTTTGTGTACCTAAGATCATAAGGGTGGATAATAAAGGTTTATCCTTTATTGGGGTTTGAGTGTGCTTTCATCCCATCTTTGTGAGTTAGCCTGAGACTTACCCGGTAAAGGTTGATTCTATTCTCTTAGATGGTGTGTTAGTTTGAGGTTATAGTTCTTTATCTTAATTCCTTGAGACTTACCCGGTAATAGGAATTACGGTTTAGCATTAGTGAGTAGTGAGACTTATCCGGTGATCTATTCCACTTTAGTAACACCTTCCCCTTGCAAAAAAATCTCAGCTTTGTCCGCTTATCTTTAGATCTTGAGTTGGAACCACAACTAGACGCTTAAATCCCTAAAATTGCATGTTTGCTTTATTGACTTCTTATTTCATCTTTGATTTTGTTAATTGCTCTTGTGGTTAGTATTCACGAAGCTTACCGTTATTGACTTTGTTTCACCGAGTCCCTGTGATCGACCCCTGGAATTCCTTGCTTTTACTACGATAAACCCGTACACTGCGGGTTCGCATACTTGTTTTAAGATTAAGTCTAGGGTTATAAATTTAAAGCTTCCACTCACCGTTAGGAGCGAACAAGTTTTTGGCGCCGTTGCCGGGGACTTGGTCTAGACCGAGCCGGTACGGTTTGCTCTTGGGGCACTTGCCCCCGTGTTGTCTAACCACTCTACTTGAGTGACTTTTGCAGGTTCTTTCTTAGGTATATGCGAAGAACCCACACTAGGAAGGATATCGTTCCTTACGATCCCGAACCAGAAAAGACATACAAGCGACGCTTAAGAGAAGCGAAGATGGCCCAACATGACAACCGCGATCTTGAGGCCGAATTGAAAGAGGCATTAGAGCTGCTACGCCTCAGCAGGGAAGAACTAAGGCGAGAGAAGGAAGAAACTCGCACCAGGACTGAAGCAATCGAAGCAGATATGGCAGCCATACGAGACCAGATTTTACTTCGACCGAGGGAAGATCCACCCGTTGATCCTCGACCGATGCAAGTCCCAGTTGCCGACCCTCGACCGAGGCAGGTTCCAGTACCTGACGCCCCGGCCGATGTACTTCCACCTCGGATGCCAGTCCGAGATGTTCTTCTTGCAGGAATCCCACAAACCCTAGGTCAAAGAATGGACCCTAATCAACAACTGAGGCGTCCAGGAGTTAACCTAGGAGATCCGGCGGACCATGATTATGAACTTCGACCGCAAGTTCTATCCATGATTCGCCAATGCCAATTCGGAGGGATGGAGAAGGAGTCACCACATCAACATCTTCAAAACTACGAGATCTTGATGGAAACCTTGCGACCTTCCAGAATTTAAAATAACAACTACAAGCTAAGACCTTTTTACTTTTCTTTAAAAGATAGAGCTCTTACTTGGTATCAATCTCTTCCTCCAGGTAAAATTAGCACATGGGAGGAGATGACGACGGAGTTCTTGACCAAGTTCTTTCCTCCCTCAAAAACTGATGAAATGAGAGGAAAGATCAACGCTTTCATTATGAAGGACAAGGAGAGTTTGTCCAAATCTTGGGAGCGGTTCAAGGATATCCTTTTGGATTGCCCACATTATGGGATTCCAAAAATCGAGTTGTTGGAGATCTACTTCAAAGGACTGGACGGAAGCACCCAGTTCAATCTCCAACTACTCTCCGCCGGTACCTTCATGGACATGGCAATTGACGAGGCTTGGGACTTCATTGAGAAGCAAGCCTTGCATATGGAGAAGTACACCCACCAAGGAGCTGAAGGTGGAGTTAAAAGAGTCAACTTTCAAGAGACTCAATCCAACAACAATCAACTCACGTCTTTGAAGAATGACGTGAAGCAATTGAAGGAACTCTTGGTTGCTCAAACCAAGAAGGAAGAGCAAGGAGAAAGGAACAACAACAATGGATACCGTAATAATAACAACGGTTCCCGGAACAACAATTACAACAACAACAATAGAGGGTCCAATAGCAACAATTGGAGGATGAACAATCAAAACAACCAGAATCCTGGTAACAATTATTCTAACTCCAACTCTAATAATTCCTCTAACCCTTTCCTCTCTTCCCCTTCTTCTTCTTCTACTCCATTAAAGAGCCAGGGGCAAGGATCAAGTTCGTCTCAGCCGGAAAAGAAAGACGCAGTTCTGGAGGCTATCTTGATCAAGCTCAGCGCTATGGAGACTTCTATGACTTCATTTTCGAGGGCCCAAAAGTCCTTCGAACAACAACTTGCAAGTAGGGCGAACGAAGCGCCAAGAGATCCAGGGAAGCTTCCAGCAAAGACGGAAAGCAACCCTAAGGGCCAGTGCATGGCCATAACGACGAGGAGTGGACTCAAAATTGCAGATCCAGTACCTCGTTCGACGCAGACCACCTCGGTCCAGATCCAGTCAAAGAACACATCGACCGAGATACCACCCGAGGCGGAGCAACAGAAAGCAGGAGGGACACCTGAAACTTATATTCCACCTCCTGCATACAAACCACCACTTCCATTCCCCCAGTCAAGGGCCAGAGCACATCTAGACAAGCACTTTGGTAAGTTCCTTGACTTGATGAATAAAACTGCATATTAAAATTTTCTTTCCTTGATGCTATTCTAGGAATGCCTGCCTATGGGAAGTTCTTAAAGGAGATCCTATCAAGGAAAAGGAAATTGGAAGACTTTGGTGAAGTTAGGATGACATCTAAATCCTCGGAGCTTATCAAGATCATGAAGGAAAAGATGCCACCTAAATTAACAGATCCCAGCTCATTTAGCATTCCCATTCAAGTTGGGGATGTCACTTGTGAAGCCCTTTGTGATCTAGGAGCCAGCGTTAGCATCATCCCACTGGAGCTATGTATGAAGATCGGACTTGGAGAGCCCAAGCCGGTCAAGATTCGACTTTATATGACGGATCGCTCAATCACCCATCCCGTGGGCATCTTGGAGGACGTTCCGGTCAAGTTAGGTAACTTCTATCTACCTATAGATTTTGTTGTACTCTACATTCCCGCAGATTATCCTGTTCCTATTATTCTCGGGAGGCCATTTCTAGCAACTTCGGGTTGCAACGTGGATTGCAAGAACGCCAAGTTGAAATTCAACATTGGTGGTGATGAGGTGGAGTTCACACTACTTGCAGCCATGAAAGGGGAGCAGCTAACTGATGATATCTTCAACATCTACGATGAAGAAGAATCAAGAGAATTGGTGAGCTCTATCCTTATTAACGATCCACTCGAAAGAGTTATTAGGTTCAGTTTCATGGAGAAAGGTATAGATGCTTCTTGTGATGCAGATATACGGAGCTTAAAGGCACTGGAAGAGGATCCAGGAGCAAAAACTGAGAAGCTAATCCAGGAGACGAAGATCCCCAGTTTCGGTTCCAGTTGTAGTACCTCGACCGAGGCACTTCCTGGACTGAGCGATGCGACTGAAAAACATCTCGGTCAACGCCTCTGCGCCTCGACCGAGGTTGATGGTGAGACTGATTCAACTGAGACTTCCGAAAGTCCAGTTTCTGAAATCATTCCACAGGAAGGAGGAAGTAAGGATCCCCCTCAGAAGAGACCCCCAATCGTGGAACTTAAACAACTCCCTAGTCACTTGAGGTATGTCTTTCTTGGACCGGATTCTACTTATCCCGTTATTGTTAGTGGTTCCCTTTCCGAATATGAATTGTCTAAGTTAATACATGTCCTGAAAAAGCATCGAAAGGCTATAGGTTATACCACAGATGATCTTATTGGCATTAAGCCTTCTTTCTGCATGCATAGAATTCTAATGGAGGACAATCATAAGACTTCACGGGAACCTCAAAGACGGTTAAATCTGATCATGAAAGAGGTTGTGAAGAAGAAAATTCTTAAGTTGTTGGATGCAGGTATTATTTATCCTATCTCGGACAGCAAGTGGGTAAGCCCGGTGCATGTCGTTCCGAAGAAAGGAGGGATGACCGTTGTGACGAATAAGAACAACGAGTTCATCCCAACTAGAACCATCACGGGCTGGAGGGTTTGCATTGATTATAGGAAGCTGAACACGGCGACTCGGAAGGACCATTTTCCGCTTCCCTTCATCGATCAAATGCTCGAACGGTTGGCCCAGCATTCACACTTTTGCTACTTGGACGGCTATAGTGGATTCTTTCAGATTCCTATCCATCCGGATGATCAGGAGAAGACCACCTTTACTTGTCCGTGGGGGGCATTTGCCTATCGGAGGATGCCATTCGGATTGTGCAATGCACCCGCGACTTTCCAGCGATGCATGATGGCTATCTTTTCCGAGTACATAGAGGAGATCATGGAGGTATTTATGGATGATTTTTCTGTATATGGTTCCTCTTTTGATGATTGCTTATCTAACCTTTCTCTGGTGCTTAAAAGATGTGAAGACACTAACCTTGTTCTGAATTGGGA
Organism: Fagopyrum homotropicum; assembly: GCA_033239125.1. Classification (NCBI taxonomy): domain Eukaryota; kingdom Viridiplantae; phylum Streptophyta; class Magnoliopsida; order Caryophyllales; family Polygonaceae; genus Fagopyrum; species Fagopyrum homotropicum. The sequence goes on along the minus strand of BSWB01000002.1, from coordinate 54,644,884 downwards.
GAAGTGTCATTTTATGGTTAATGAAGGCATTGTACTAGGACACCTCGTTTCTAATCGAGGTATTGAGGTTGATCGAGCTAAGATCGAGACTATTGAGAAACTTCCTCCCCCTTGTTCTGTTAAAGGTGTGAGGAGTTTCCTCGGGCATGCAGGTTTCTACAGGAGATTCATCAAGGACTTCTCTAAGATTTCTAAACCTTTAACTAACCTCTTGAATAAAGATGTTGTTTTTGAGTTTTCGCAGGAGTGTCTTGCTGCTTTTTACAGGATTAAGGAAGCGTTGATCTCCGCTCCTATTATCAAGCCTCCAGATTGGACCTTGCCCTTTGAGATCATGTGCGATGCTAGTGATGTAGCCGTAGGAGCGGTGCTTGGGCAAAAGAAGGATGGACGGACCACCGCCATCTACTATGCTAGCAAGACCCTAGATGTAGCACAACGCAACTACGCTACCACCGAGAAGGAATTATTGGCGGTTGTATACGCTTTCGAAAAGTTTCGTTCCTACTTAGTTGGGGCGAAAGTCATTGTCTACACCGACCATGCAGCCATTCGTTACTTGTTGGCTAAGAAAGATGCCAAGCCACGCCTTATTCGATGGATTCTCTTGCTTCAAGAGTTTGACCTAGAGATCCGCGATAAGAAGGGATCCGAGAATTCTGTTGCGGATCACGTCAGCCGGCTACCTGCATCTTCACGTGAGAAGGACGACCCGCCCATTGACGATTCATTCCCCGATGAGCACTTACACTTGTTGGAGCGTTTGATAGATTTACTTACTTCACCCCACGATGGAGGTGAAGTATGGGGTGAGGGCACCTCCCATCACATATAGAGACGCATTATGGTCTAGCTAGCGACCTTAAACCAAGCGCTTCTTGGGAGGCAACCCAAAGTATTGTTTTTCTTTTCCATTTTTCTAGTTTAGCTTAGATAGTTTGCTTTTGCTTTGTTTTGTTTGTTTTTGGCGTCCTAGACAGATGACAGGAGACATCTAAGGAAGGAGCATAACTGGAAGTACAGAAGTTCGAGAATTCGAGAAGACGAAGTTTGACTGAGACACCTCGGTCCAGTCGAGGCCACCTCGACCGAGTTGATCCTTGAGCAACCGAGGCGACTAGGGTTTCTACAAAACCACCTCGGTCCGTACCACCTCGGTCCAGTCGAGACCATCTCGACCGAGGTGACAGCAGTTCCAGGAACAGTATAAAAGGGGGAAAATTTTCTTTTTCACTTTTTTAACCCACTTCGACTCGAACGCGGCGCCTTTCCACCTTGCTTCCTCGAATCTTGCTCGTTTTCGAAGATTTCCGCTTCCAAACTACGATTGAAGGGTAGAGAATCCCATTGCAAGTACAGATCTGCGAAGAAATCGAACGAATCGACCGGAACGAGGTAAAAACAGTCGAAACCCTAACTCGTTTATTCGCTTCGATTTGGGCTTTGGTTGCCCTTGCATCTGTTGAGAAAAGGCTTAAGTACCCCATAGAAAACAATTGTAGTGATTTTTGGGGGAAAAGAACTGGATTTCTGAGAGTTGAATCGCGAACTGCTTCCGCCTCGGTCCAGTCGAACTGCGCCTCGGCCGAGGTGATTCCTGAGAGTTGTCAGTGACCGAGGTGATCTCACAGTAGCTAAGTGAAAATGAGCTCTGAACGTCGCCTTGCCCTCAGAGATAGATCCTCACCTTCCCCTTCTTCCTCTTCTTCCCGACCTTACCGCCCGGTGATCCATGAGAGACACCAGGTGGACTATGAGCGTATTTCGGGACGTCCAGTGATTGCACCACGTTTCCTGGACGTGTCCGCTTTTGATTGCCTAGGGGTAGATGGAGACCTTAGGAGGATGATTACCACAGTTGGGCTGGATCAGTTTACTGAGATCCGAGCCCCAGCCTACTTGGAGCCGACCCTAGAGTTCATTAGCTCCTTCACCTACCTTCCCACAGAGCAGTCTGTGAAGTACCGGTTGATGAACCGGAACTTCTTAGTGCCGCTCGAGGTTTGGAGAGACATCTTCGGCTTTTCTGATCCCACCGACATTGACTTCCCTTCCCGATCAGTAGCTAGGGAGTTCTGGGGGCAGATAGCCCATATTGTTGAGCATGCAGACAGATGGCGCCCTGGAGATTCCAGGAAAAAGGTCATCTTCCACCTAGCCTTTAGGTTAGCCCATAGGATATTCAGCGAGACACTTCTGGCGTGTACTGAGACGCCTCAGAAGATCCGACAGGGCGAGCTCTTCAGTTTATACTGTATGGTTACTGGGGGTTTCCCGGACTTTGGCTTGATCTTGGCAGAGGACCTACACAAGATCAAGGCCAAAGCGAAGGGAGACATCTGCTGCAGAGGGCTTGTCACCCACATAGCTGCTTTTCATGACATGGACCTCAGTGCTTGTACGATGGTGGCTGCTCCGAAGCCGCTTGGATTGCAGGAGATGATCACTCGGCGGATTCTCGTTCCCCGAGGTCTGACCACTCCATATGTGGCTATGCCGTGGGAGCTGACTGCGCCACAGGGGATCCGTTGGTCTGCCCAGTTCACTGTTTACGATCCGCACTATTGGCAGACCGCCTGGGCTCCACTGATGGAGGATCATAGGGAGGCAGCAGTTGCCCCAGCTGAGGAGGAGGAGGCTGACGACGAGGATACAGTGGATGAGAGAGATGGTGGAGTCCCGATGGATACAGGGACAGCTACTGCAGGGACGAGCGCGCCACTGATTATAGATTTGGATGATGATGATGAGACTGAGCCTACACCAGCTGATGCACCCGCCACTTCTCCGGTTAGGCCTGCTAGACGCAGGAGGCGCGGAGTGAGGGATCCAGATGCTCACAGACGGATCGATGACCTGACGGATCAGGTTATTGATTCGTATGCTGCTTTGTCGCTGGATATTCGCGAGATGCAGGAGCGGCAGCATTATCAGATCATTATGGCCCAGCTTCAGTTCGAGCGTATCATGGGTCATCCATTCGACCCGACCTAGTATCCATACGTGCCACCACCACCACCACCGGATCGCGACTATTGAGGAGCTGCAAGATTTTCTTTATTATATTTTTATGCAGTTCTGCTATTTATCCGGTGAGTACTCTTATCTTTAGACTTATATTGACCCACTGGGACAGTGTGTCCCAAGTATGGGGTATTTATTTGTTGTACTTATTTGATGACGATTTGATGTACTTATTCGATGACTTCAATGATTATTTGATCGGATATTTTATATTTATGCTTCATTTCTGCATTTATATGTTTATTTGAGATTGCATGCATATTTACAAGTTATTTGATTGAGAAAAACGTCGAAACTGAAAAAAAAAAAAAAATTGGTTTTAGAAAAAAAAAAATTTTGACCTCGACCGAGTCAGTCTTGGCCAAACGAGGCGTTTCACCTCGGTTGACCCAAGAACACCTCGACCGAGGTGGGTTAACTGAGAGTTTTCGAAAATGATTTGTGTGCTTCTTATCTGGATATGATCTCAGTGAAGATCTTGCTTACTGACTAGTTTTAAATTCTTTATGTGTTTGAAAGGTTTTATAATATGTTTAAGTTGCTAAATGCTTTGTTTTAAATTATTGGCATGTTTAGTACTTTGTTTTATCTAAATTATGTTGAATTTGAAGGTTGACACCACATCATGAGTTCTCTCACTTTCTTCCTGAAAAGACCAAGGCAATTCATTCTTCTCTCTTCTTCTTCTTCTTATTCATGCTTAGCCCCTCATATACATTTTGCCTCCCTTTACCTATCCGGGAATTTGGAAGCAAGCAAAGTGGTAAAAGCAAGTGAAGTTAAAGTTGAGAAGTTGGGTGGAAGTGAAAGTGCTAGAAAGTAATTTTAGGTTTGGGGAAGTCAATCATGAAGATGAGTAACTCGGCACCATTCACATAGCCGGGTGTTTGTGTCTTGCCAAAGTCGGATTGAGCGATATTCCTAATGGGTCATGGTATGTGCATCAAGGGTTTGATGCATCTCAAGAAATTGATGATTGCGGATTTCCTAGGCTTCGGTTATTGTGCACCTCTGTCCATGCATCCCAAAAAGTAAAGTAAAAGAAAAAGTGTGAAATAAGCAAAGCTTATTGGTGGAAGATGTTGCAAGTCAAAGTGAAAGTGAAGTTCATCCTTTTCCCGGATTCTAGCACCACATTACCTTACATACATCCCTACCCTACACGTTTCTTGACCTTTTCTTTTGGGAAGCCCTTGAGACCTTGAGCTTGTTGATTGACTTAGTGGTTTAAACTGGATTATACATGATTAATTTTAATAATTATGACTTATTATGCATTCTATGATTTTATGCAAAGATGAACAACTTTTCTATATTTATAAAATGTTTTGATCATATTTTGATTTTAAATTCCATGAAGTATTCTCTAAGAGTGATCTATGATTGTTGCACACCATAAAAATGTTTTTGAAAGACTTTTCATTGATTTTTATGACTAATAATCCATTCTATCTTGTCTTCTATATGCGCAACTTGCTTGGGGACAAGCAAGGGCTAAGTATGGGGTATTTTGATAGCATGAATTATAGTCTATATTTTGGGGTTTGTTTTGACGTTTTATCTTTCATAATCTGCATGTTTGTATGTATATTATGTGATTATATTACCATTTCATCTACCTTTGCGAGAATCGAGGTCTACACCAAGTTTTGCTGTAATTGTAGGTAAAATGGCACGTTTTGCATCAAAAAGGAGCTATGGAGTCATTGAAGCTACATTGAGGAACACAAGGAACCATCTAGGGAGCATAGCCATGGATTAAAGATTCACTTTGGACCAGTTTTGAGAGATTTCACATTCAGTTATGACTCACCTCGGTTGACCAGAGATTCATCTCGACCGAGGTGATCCAGAGACGCCGACTCGACCGAGGCGAATAACTAGGACGCGGCGAGAATATTTTATTCTTGGTTGAGATCTTTTATCTTTGGAAAGTGATCTTATATTTTTGGGCTTGACTCCTGGAAGGAAGAAGATCTTATATTTTACCTAATTTTTATGGGAGAAGATCTTTCTAAGATATTTTATCTTTGGAGGGTTATTTTCCTATAAAAAGGGTTGGATTTCCACAAATCCAACATCCCGCTTTGCACGTTATACACCATTGAAGGCTGCGAGATCCAGCATACATCGCTGCAACCATACTCCAGTTGGGAGTTTTGAAGAACCTTTTTGAAGGTTGAAGGAAGATTGAAGATCATAGCTTTTATAGCTTTTTGGAGGATTTTTTGTAAGATTGTCTTTAATTCCCTTCCTTGTTGTCTTGTCTTGTTGGATTGCTATCCAAGGAACGCTTTGTTGTGATATTTGATTCAGTTATTGAAGTCTTTTTATTAAATTCTTCTTGTTCAAATATTCACCTTCTTCCCATATTTTTGATTAATACTTTCACAATGATGATGAGTGGCTAATTTCCTTGTGTGATTCTAGGGTGATTGGCTGAAGGTTGTGGGAAAAACAATGATAGAATAATCTTAGATTCCAGTAGGACCCTGAAAGTTAGAGTCTTTAACCTTAACCCTAAGCATCTCGTTCAGTCGATGAACATCTCGTCCGGGGTGGAATTTGGCTGACCGAGGTGGCTTATCCGATCCTAAACTGAGAGTTTAGTGTTGGAGTTTGCCAAATCCTATTCTTATTACACCTTTCCTGGTTCAATGCAAACTTAGGATGAGACTTACCCGGTAATTCCTTAGTTTGTGTTCCTAAGATCATAAGTGTAGGTAATAAAGGTTTATCCTTTATTGGGGTTTGAGTGTGCTTTCATCCCATCTTTGTGAGTTAGCCTGTGACTTACCCGGTAAAGGTTGATTTTATTCCCTTAGATGGTGTGTTAGTTTGAGGTTATAGTTCTTTATCTTAATTCCTTGAAACTTACCCGGTAATAGGAATTACGGTTCAGCATTAGTGAGTAGTGAGACTTACCCGGTGATCTATTCCACTTTAGTAACACCTTCCCCTTGCAAAAAAATCTCAGCTTTGTCCGCTTATCTTTAGATCTTGAGTTGGAACCAAAACTAGACGCTTAAATCCCTAGAATTGCATGTTTGCTTTATTGACTTCTTATTTCATCTTTGATTGTGTTAATTGCTATTGTGGTTCGTATTCACGAAACTTACCGTTATTGACTTTGTTTCACCGAGTCCCTGTGATCGACCCCTAGAATTCCATGCTTTTACTACGATAGACCCGTACACTGCGGGTTCGCATCCTTGTTTTAAGCTTAAGTATAGGGTTATAAATTTAAAGCTTGTACTCACCGTTAGGAGCGAACATCATTGCTCTACCTTTTGTTTTATACTCGGTTGCGTGTCTTTTACGCTTTCCTTTGTTTAAACCTTTGGTTTTATATTGAGTTTTGATTTTCATTTATATGTACCTTGTTGTAAGACTTGGTGTATCGTTGCTGCTTTGAATTTCAGGACCCATTGTGAGGTCCTAGCCCGTAACGCTTTGAGTTCCCAGGACTTGTGGTGTTGCACTTTTCACCATGTATGTAATATCCAGAACTTTTATTCCATTTACTTCCGTATCAAACCGGGTTTCGATTAGGTGATCTTTCTCTGTCTACCGAGTCGTACACATTATCTCCAATTTTATCATTTTATGTAATCGCATTTCACATAAAATGATAGAATTTTATATCAAACCCTAATCTATCAAACCCTAGTTTATATCATGCCATGTCGTTGACAAAGTCATGACGTCCTTTTGACGAGACGAAGACGAGATCAAGACAAGGCCATGCATGGGCTTCGCAAGGCAATGCCAACATTTGACAAGGCCATGTTAAGGCCTTTGAAAACTTTCAGCCCACTTCTTCTTACCTTGTTTCAGCCCACCTTTCCTTGCATTCCCTTGGCATTTTTCGGCACATCAACAACTGCTTGTAGTGGCCCAACTACCCTTGCTTGTGCACTGGCCCAGGGACGTGATGAGGGCATCGGTAGCACCGGATCTGCGTACAACTGCTCGCCTTCCCTTCTGTCTTAACGGCCTTCAGCGCAACGTCGGTCTTCAGCAGTCCTCATCAACGCCACAACAGCCAAGAGATGGAGAGTCACGCTATCCAGCGCCTTCCTCTCCGATTCCCAGCAAGCAGCAGACGACTCCCTCGTCCTCCTCTTCGATCGCCGAGCACAACGCAGCAGCGGTTCACGCCTCGCTCCCCTCCTCGTAGCAGTAGCTGATTGGTCTGTTGCTCTCCCTCTGTCCATCCGGGTAAGGATTTATTTACCTCCTCTCTTCATCTTCTTAATATACGGACCTTGAAGACTCGTGCATCATTGCCTTTGTTCTCAATTTGCAGAGATCAATTCCCAAGGAACTAAATTCGCACCTTCGCATGATGCAGTTGGACCAAGGTTGAAGATGTAGCTCCTATCGACAAGCCATAGAACCAGTGCAGTCATGTAAGCCATCTAACCCTTGGACCCTTGCTTGCCTTGTTCCATCATCTCAACCATCTTCCCTTTGCAGCGTCATTAGTAGGAGGTAGAGGGTTTGTCTGCAGCAACTGCACCAGCAAGGGACAGACAGTGCAAGCTGCGTGGTAAGGACCTCTTCAAACCTCCATAGATATCAGGAGAGGTTAATTGTATGTAGATGATGATGCTCCATAAGAATTGAATTAGGGACTTCTGGGTAGTGTAAAGGATGAGATATGTTGACAACAGGATTCGAACTAGAGTCCTATAGGAATGTTGTTATTGTTGTAAATGAGAGCAGTAGATATGGACGTGAGAAACTCATTTTTAAATCTCAGTTTGTAAGTTGGAAATGGTCACTGTTGTAGATCAATGTTAAAGAGTTAGGTTAAAGATCCACCGTTGAATTTTGAATAGGTAATAGTTGGATATATGTAGTTTACTGTGTTAAAATTTGAGAAGAAATGAATGGTCGGATTAAAAGTTATAAGGTCCTAAAGTAGAGTAGTTGAGCTGTTTTTCCAGCAGTGAATTTTGACCAAGTATAAGACATTTTTTGTGTTGTAGCCAACTTCAAGGATTTTTGTAGAAGTGATAGTTGAACAGTTTTAAAAAAATTCTTGCTCCTATGAGTAGATTGGATATCATATATAAATTAGAGAATAATTTCGGAATTTTTATAAGTTTATTCGAATTTCATATTTGAAGCCGAAGTTGGACATTAACGATCTTTCGGAAAATGGAAAAATGGGTAAATTGTCGGTTCGTAACCAAACTCATCATTAGGAGTGATAGCATGAATTATAGTCTATATTTTGGGGTTTGTTTTGACGTTTTATCTTTCATAATCTGCATGTTTGTATGTACATTATGTGATTATATTACCATTTCATCTAACTTTGCGGGAATCGAGGTCTACACCGAATTTTGTTGTAATCGTAGGTTAAATGGCACGTTTTGCATCAAAAAGGAGCAAAAGGAGCTATGGAGTCATTTGAGCTACATTGAGGAACATAAGGAACCATCCAGGAAGCATAGCCATGGATTTAAGATTCACTTTGGACCAGTTTTGAGAGATTTCACATTCAGTTATGACTCACCTCAGTTGACCACAGATTCACCTCGACCGAGGTGATCCAGAGAAGCCGACTCGACCTAGGCGAATACCTATGACGAGGCGAGAATATTTTATTCTTGGCTGAGATCTTTTATCTTTGGGAAGTGATCTTATATTTTTGGGCTTGGCTCCTGGAAGGAAGAAGATATATTGGATCTTATATTTTACCTATTTTTATGGGAAGAGATCTTTCTAAGATATCTTATCTTTGGAGGGTTATTTTCCTATATAAAGGGTTGGATTTCCACAAATCCAACATCTCGCATACAACCCGCTTACACCAAAAGTCACGCAGCAGCCATACTCCAGTTGGGAGATTTGAAGAACCTTTTTGAAGGTTGAAGGAAGATTGAAGATTGTAGCTTTTATAGCTTTTGGAAGGTTTTCTTGTAAGATTACCTTAGATTCTCTTCCTTGTTGTCTTGCTTGTTGGATTTTATATCCAAGGAACGCTTTGTTGTGATATTTGATTTAGTTATTAAAGTCTTTTCATTAAATTCTTCTTGTTCAAATATTCACCTTCTTCCCATATATTTGATTCATACTTTCATGATGATGAGTGGCTAATTTCCTTGTGTGATTCTAGGGTGATTGGCTGAAGGTTGTGGGAAAAACAATGATAGAATAATCTTAGATTCCAGTAGGACCCTGAAAGTTCGAGTCTTTAACCTTAACCCTAAGCATCTCGTTCAGTCGATGAACATCTCGGCCGGGATGGAACTTGGCTGACCGAGGTGACTTATCTGATCCGAAACTGAGAGTTAAGTGTTAGAGTTTGCCAAATCCTATCCTTATTACACCTTTCCTGGTTCAATGCAAGCTTAGGATGAGACTTACCCGGTAAATCCTTAGTTTGTGTACCAACGATCATAAGTGTAGGTAATAAAGGTTTATCCTTTATTGGGGTTTGAGTGTGCTTCCATCCCATCTTTGTGAGTTAGCCTGAGACTTACCCGGTAAAGGTTGATTCTATTCCCTTAGATGGTGTGTTAGTTTGGAGGATATAGTTCTTCTTCTTGATTCCTTGAAACTTACCCGGTAATAGGAGTTGCGGTTTAGGATTAGTGAGTAGTGAGACTTACCCGGTGATCTATTCCACTTTAGTAACACCTTCCCTATGCAAAAACCTCAGCTTTGTCCGCTTATCTTTAGATCTTGAGTTGGAACCACAACTAGATGCTTTAATCCCTAGAATTGCATGTTTGCTTTATTGACTTCTTATTCATCTTTGATTGTGTTAATTGCTCTTGTGGTTAGTAGTTGCATAAGCATACCGTAACTGGACTTTGTTTCACTAAGTCCCTGTGATCGACCCCTAGAATTCCTTGCTTTTACTACGATTGACCCGTACACTGTGGGTTCGCATCCTTGTTTTAAGCTTAAGTCTAGGGTTATAAATTTAAAGCTTGCACACACCATTTGGAGCGAACAAGTTTTTGGCACCGTTGCCGGGGACTTGGTCTAGACCGAGCCGGTACGGTTTGCTCTTGGGGCACTTGCCCCAGTGTCTACTGACCACTCTACTTGAGTGACTTTTGCAGGTTCTTTCTTAGGTATATGCGAAGAACACGCACTGGGAAGGAAATCGTTCCTTACGATACCGAACCAGAAAAGACGTACAAGCGACGCTTAAGAGAAGCGAAGATGGCCCAACAAGACAACCGTGATCTTGAGGCCGAGTTGAAAGAGGCGTTAGAGCTGCTACGCCTCAGCAGGGAAGAACTAATGCAAGAGAAGGAAGAAACTCGCACCAGGATAGAAGCAATCGAAGCAGATATGGCAGCGATACGAGACCAGATTCTACTTCGACCGAGGGAAGATCCAACAGTTGATCCTCGACCGATGCAGGTCCTAGTTGCTGACCCTCGACCGAGGCAGGTTCCAGTACCTGACGCCCCGGCCGATGTACTTCCACTTCGGAGGCCAGTCTGAGATGTTCTTCTTGCAGGAATCCCACAAACCCTAGGTCAAAGGATGGACCCCAATCAACAACTGAGGCGTCCAGGAGTTAATCTAGGAGATCCGGCGGACCATGACTATGAACTTCGACCGCAAGTTCTGTCTATGATTCGCCAATGCCAGTTCGGAGGGCTAGAGAAGGAATCACCACATCAACATCTTCAAAACTATGAGATCTTGATGGAAACCTTGAGACCTCCGAGGATTGAAAACAACAACTACAAAGCTAAGACCTTTTTACTTTTCTTTAAAAGATAGAGCTCTTACTTGATATCAATCTCTTCCTCCAGGAAAAATCAGCACATGGGAGGAGATGACTACGGAATTCTTGACAAAATTCTTTCCCCCCTCGAAGACCGCTGAAATGAGAGGGAAGATCAATGCTTTCATTATGAAGGACAAGGAAAGCTTGTCCAAGTCATGAGAGCGGTTCAAGGACATTCTTTTGGATTGCCCACATCATGGGATTCCAAAGTTAGAGTTATTGGAGATATACTTCAAAGGACTGGACAGAAGCACCCAGTTCAATCTCCAGCTACTCTCCGCCGGTACCTTCATGGACATGGCAATTGACGAGGCTTGGGACTTCATCGAGAAGCAAGCCTTGCATATGGAGAAGTACACCCACCAAGGAGCTGAAGGTGGAGTTAAAAGAGTTAACTTCCAAGAAACTCAGCCCAACAACAATCAACTCACGTCTTTGAAGAATGACGTGAAGCAATTGAAGGAACTCTTGGTTGCACAAACCAAGAAGGAAGAGCAAGGGCAAAGGAACAACAACAACGGTCCCCGTAACAACAATTACAACAACAACAACAATAGAGGATCCAATAGCAATAATTGGAGGGCGAACAACCAAAATAACGGTAACAACCATTCAAACTCCAACTCTAACGATTCCTCTAACCCTTTCCTCTCTTCCCCTTCTTCTTCTTCTTCTACTCCATTGAAAAGCCAAGGGCAAGGATCAAGTTCGTCTCAGCCGGAAAAGAAAGACGCAGTTCTGGAGGCTATCTTGATCAAGCTCAACGCTATGGAGACTTATATGACTTCATTTTCGAAGGCCCAAAAGGCCTTTGAACAACAACTTGCAAGTAGGGCGAATGAAGCGCCAAGAGATCCAAGGAAGCTTCCAGCAAGGACGGAAAGCAACCCTAAGGGCCAGATCACGGCCATAACTACGAGGAGTGGACTGAAAACCACAGATCCAGTGCCTCGGTCGGTGCCAGTACCAACGAAGACCACCTCGGTCCAGAAGCAGTCGAAGAACACTTCGACCGAGATGCCAACCGAGGTGGAGCCACAGAAAGCGGAGGGGAAAACTGAAGTTTATGTTCCACCTCCTGCATACAAACCACCACTTCCATTCTCCCAGTCAAGGGCCAGAGCACATCTAGACAAGCACTTTGGTAAGTTCCTTGACTTGATGAATAAACTGCATATTAACATTCCTTTCCTTGATGCTATTCTAGGAATTCCCGCCTATGGGAAGTTCTTGAAGGAGATCCTATCAAGGAAAAGGAAACTGGAAGACTTTGGTGAGGTTAGGATGACATCTAAATCCTCGGAGCTCATACAAATCATGAAGGAGAAGATGCCACCTAAATTGAGAGATCCCGGCTCATTTTGCATTCCCATTCAAGTTGGGGATGTCACTTGTGAAGCCCTTTGTGATCTAGGAGCCAGCGTGAGCATCATTCCACTGGAGCTATGTGTGAAGATCGGACTTGGAGAGCCCAAGCCGGTCACGATTCGACTTTATATGGCGGATCGCTCCATTACCCATCCCGTGGGCATCTTGGAGGACGTTCCGGTCAAGTTAGGTAACTTCTATCTACCTATAGATTTTGTTGTACTTGACATTCCCGCAGATTACCCTGTTCCTATTATTCTCGGGAGGCCATTTCTAGCAACCTCGGGTTGCAACGTGGATTGCAAGAACGCCAAGTTGAAATTCAACGTTGGTGGCGATGAGGTGGAGTTTGCAGTACTTGCAGCCATGAAAGGGGAGCAGCTAACTGATGATATCTTCAACATCTATGATGAAGAAGAATCGAGAGAATTGGTGAGCTCTATCCTTATTAACGATCCACTCGAAAGAGTTATTAGCTTCAGTTTAATGGAGAAAGGTATAGATTCTTCTTGTGATGCAGATATACGGAGCTTAAAGGCACTAGAAGAAGATCCAGGAGCTAAAATTGAGAAGCTGACCCAGGAGACGAAAATCTCCAGTTTCGATTCCAGTTGCAGTACCTCGACCGAGGCACTTCCTGGACTGAGCGAGGCGACTGAAGAACATCTCGGTCAACGCCTCTGCACCTCGACCGAGGTCGATGGCGAGATGATGTCGACTGAGACTATTGAGAATAATAAACTTCTTACTCCCTTCTCTAACATTCATCCTCAGTTGGTGGAACATTCAATCCACCAACTTTTTGATAAAAGCAGACCTTGGTATGCTGATATTGTGAATTATCTTGTTTGCCAGGAAACGCCGCCCGGATTGACGTACTCTCAAAAGAAGAAATTCTTCAAAGAAGTACGACACTACTACTGGGACGAGCGCTGCTATTCAAGAGCGGGCCGGATGGGATGCTTCGAAGATGCATTCCGGAAGATGAAGTTAATAGCGTTATACGGCATTGCCATTCACTTCCTCGTGGAGGACATGCTAGCACCGATAAAACATGTGCTAAGGTATTACGTTCCGGTTTCTTTTGGCCTACATTATTTAAGGATGTACAATCTTTTGTTATCTCTTGTGATGCATGCCAAAGAACAGGAAATTTATCGAGAAGAAACGAGATGCCACTTAACAACATCCAAGAAGTGGAAATCTTTGATGTGTGGGGGATTGACTTCATGGGACCTTTCCCATCCTCCGGAGTAAACCTCTATATTCTTCTTGCAGTTGATTACGTCTCTAGATGGGTTGAAGCCATTGCTTCTCCCACTAATGACGCCAAGGTGGTTGTGAAGTTCTTAAACAGGACTATCTTTCCCCGATTTGGAACTCCACGCATCATCATTAGCGATGGAGGGACGCATTTCATCAACCGGAAGTTTAAGGCACTTCTATCGAAGTATGGGGTAACCCACAAGGTATCAACCCCTTATCACCCCCAAACTAGTGGACAGGTCGAGATCTCGAATAGAGAAATCAAGGCAATTTTAGAGAAGACCGTCTCTAGGACGAGGAAGGATTGGTCCATGAAATTGGACGATGCTCTTTGGGCGTACAGGACCGCATTTAAGACTCCCATAGGTACCACCCCTTATAATTTGGTATATGGGAAGTCTTGCCATTTGCCCGTCGAAATTGGAACACAAAGCGTATTGGGAAATCAAATGGTTGAACTTCGACATCAAGGAGGCCGGCGAGAAGCGACTATTGGAGATCAACGAGCTGGAAGAGCTGCGTTTAAACGCTTATGAGAATGCCAAAATCTATAAAGAAAGGACGAAGAGATGGCATGACAAGCGTATCGTCCCAAAGGAGCTTAACGAAGGAGAGACTTAGTTCTACTCTTCAACTCCCGCCTCCGCCTTTTTCCAGGTAAGTTAAAATCTAGATGGACCGGACCTTATGTTGTGAAACATGTTTTTCCTCATGGTGCAGTTGAGATATGGGGCGAAACTAGCGGAAGCTTCAAGGTCAACGGTCATAGGCTTAAGAAGTACCAACCGGAAACTCCGGTTGAGGAGGTTGCACCAATATACCTCGTTTGAGATGCATTATGGTCCAGCTAGCGACCTTAAACCAAGCGCTTCTTGGGAGGCAACCCAAGGTATTGCTTTTCTTTGCCCGTTTTCTAGTCTAGATTAGATAGTTTTTGTTTTTGCTTTGCTTTGTTTTGTTTTGGCGTTCTAGACAGATAACAGGAGACATCTAAGGAAGGAGCATAACTGGAAGGACAGAAGTTCGAGAATTTGAGAAGACGGAGTTCGACTGAGGCATCTCGGTTGCTATCAAAGCACCTCGACCGAGATGATTCTTGAGCAACCGAGGCGACTAGGGTTTCTGAAGAGCCACCGCGGTCCGTACCACCTCGGTTCAGTCGAGACCATCTCGACCGAGGTGACAGCAGATTCCAGAAAGGGTATAAAAAGGGAATTAATTTTCTCTCTCTTCACTTTCGACCCTCCTCGACCGCGGCGACAAATTCACCTCGCCTCCTTCTTTTCTTGCTCGTTTTCGATGATTTCTGTCTCCAGACTACGATTGAAGGATAGAGGATCGCGTTGCAAGTACAGATCTGCAGAAAATCGAACCGATTCGGCCGAAACGAGGTAAACGAACCGAAACCCTAACTTCTCCGTTTCGCTTCGATTTGGGTTTGGTTGCCCCTGCATTTGTTGAGGAAAGGCTTAAGTACCCCATAGGAAGCAGTTGTAGTGATTTTTGGGGGAAAAGAACTTAATTATTTGAGGAAATTAGATCCAGTTCGCCGCCTCGGTCTAGTCGAGCTGTGCCTCGGCCGAGGTGATTCTTAAGAGTTGTCAGTGACCGAGGTGACCTGACAATGACTGAGTTGAAAATGAGTTCTGACCACCGTCTTGCCCTCAGGGATAGATCCTCACCTCCCCCTTCTTCCTCTTCTTCCAGACTTTACCGCCCGATGATCCATGAGCGACACCGGGTCGATTATGACCGTATTTCCGGCCGTCCAGTGATTGCACCACGCTTCCTGGACGTGTCTGCTTTTGATTGCCTCCAGGTCGATGGAGATCTTAGGAGGATGATTTCTACAGTTGGGCTGGATCAGTTTACTGAGATCCGAGCCCCAGCCTATTTAGAGCCGACCCTAGAGTTCGTTAGCTCCTTCACCTACCTTCCCACATAGCGTTCTGTGAAGTACCGGTTGATGAACCGGAACTTCTTAGTGCCACTAGAGTACTGGAGAGAGATTTTTGGCTTTCCTGAGCCCACCGCTGTTGACTTCCCGTCCCGATCAGTAGCTAGGGAGTTTTGGGGGCAGATTTCCCATATTGTTGAGCACGCAGATAGATGGCGCCCTGGAGATTCCAGGGAGAAGGTCATCTACCACTTAGCCTTTAGGTTAGCCCACCGGATCTTCAGTGAGATGCTTCTGGCGCGTACTGAGACGCCCCAGAAGATCCGACAGGGAGAGCTTTTCAGTTTGTACTGCATGGTTACTAGGGGTTGCCCGGACTTTGGCTTGATGTTGGTAGAGGATCTGCACAAGATCAAGGCCAAGGCAAAGGGAGACATCTGTTGCGGAGGGCTTGTCACCCATCTAGCTAGCTATCAGGACATGGACCTCAGTGCTTGTACGATGGTGGCGGCTGCCAAGCCGCTTGGATTGCAAGAGATGATCACTCGGCGGATTCTCGTTCCCCAAGGTCTGACTACTCCATATGTGGCTATGCCGTGGGAGCTGACTGCGCCACACGGGATCAGGTGGTCTGCCCAGTTCACTGTTTATGACCCACATTATTGGCAGACCGCTTGGGCTCTACTGATGGAGGATTACAGAGAGGCAGCAGCTGCCCCAGCTGAGGAGGAGGAGGAGGCTGATGACGAGGAGACAGTTGATGAGAGAGAGGGTGGAGTCCCGATGGATACAGGGACAGATACTGCAGGGACGAGCGCACCACCGATTATAGATCTGGATGAGGAGGATACTGAGTTTTGTTGTAATCGTAGGTAAAATGACATGTTTTGTTGTAATCGTAGGTAAATGGCACGTTTTGCATCAAAAAGGAGAAAAAGGAGCTATGGAGTCATTTGAGCTACATTGAGGAACATAAGGAACCATCCAGGAAGCATAGCCATGGATTTAAGATTCACTTTGGACCAGTTTTGAGAGATTTCACATTCAGTTATGACTCACCTCGGTTGACCACAGATTCACCTCGACCGAGGTGATCCAGAGAAGCCGACTCGACCGAGGCGAATACCTAGGACGCGGCGAGAATATTTTATTCTTGGCTGAGATCTTTTATCTTTAGGAAGTGATCTTATATTTTTGGGATTGGCTCCTGGAAACAAGAAGTTATATTGGATCTTATATTTTACCTATTTTTATGGGAAGAGATCTTTCTAAGATATCTTATCTTTGAAGGGTTATTTTCCTATAAAAAGGGTTGGATTTCCACAAATCCAACATCTCGCATACAGCCCGCTTAGACCAAAAGTCACGCAGCAGCCATACTCCAGTTGTGAGATTTGAAGAACCTTTTTGAAGGTTGAAGGAAGATTGAAGATTGTAGCTTTTATAGCTTTTGGAAGGTTTTCTTGTAAGATTACCTTAGATTCTCTTCCTTGTTGTCTTGCTTGTTGGATTTTATATCCAAGGAACGCTTTGTTATGATATTTGATTTAGTTATTGAAGTCTTTTCATTAAATTCTTCTTGTTCAAATATTTACCTTCTTCCCATATATTTGATTCATACTTTCATGATGATGAGTGGCTAATTTCCTTGTGTGATTCTAGGGTGATTGGCTGAAGGTTGTGGGAAAAACAATGATAGAATAATCTTAGATTCCAGTAGGACCCTGAAACTTCGAGTCTTTAACCTTAACCCTAAGCATCTCGTTCAGTCGATGAACATCTCGGCCGGGGTGGAACTTGGCTGACCGAGGTGACTTATCTGATCCGAAACTGAGAGTTAAGTGTTAGAGTTTGCCAAATCCTATCCTTATTACACCTTTCCTGGTTCAATGCAAGCCTAGGATGAGACTTACCCGGTAATTCCTTAGTTTGTGTACCAACGATCATAAGTGTAGGTAATAAAGGTTTATCCTTTATTGGGGTTTGAGTGTGCTTCCATCCCATCTTTGTGAGTTAGCCTGAGACTTACCCGGTAAAGGTTGATTCTATTCCCTTAGATGGTGTGTTAGTTTGGAGGATATAGTTCTTTATCTTGATTCCTTGAAACTTACCCGGTAATAGGAGTTGCGGTTTAGGATTAGTGAGTAGTGAGACTTACCCGGTGATCTATTCCACTTTAGTAACACCTTCCCTATGCAAAAACCTCAGCTTTATCCGCTTATCTTTAGATCTTGAGTTGGAACCACAACTAGATGCTTTAATCCCTAGAATTGCATGTTTGCTTTATTGACTTCTTATTCATCTTTGATTGTGTTAATTGCTCTTGTGGTTAGTAGTTGCATAAGCATACCGTAACTGGACTTTGTTTCACTAAGTCCCTGTGATCGACCCCTGGAATTCCTTGCTTTTACTACGATTGACCCGTACACTGCGGGTTCGCATCCTTGTTTTAAGCTTAAGTCTAGGGTTATAAATTTAAAGCTTGCACACACCGTTTGGAGCGAAAAAGGAGTTATAATATGACATTCTAGTCTCAAATAAGAGTTTAGGCAAGAATTATGGAATTTTTGGAAGTTTAGGGACTAAGGGTAAAAGAGTCATTTTACCATAAATTGGTACTGTATTATAGGATCTATTACCTTAGAAGTCTTAGACTTCTAATTACCTAGAAAGTGTGCTGACACACTTGCCTTATATAGTTACAGATTGAGTTGTGATTAAGAGAGTCGAGATCTGATTCAGGTAAGTCCACGGACTTACTTAGTTGGCTTCTTGTATGAGTGTAATGTGTATGAGTGGTGTTTGTTAGTTATGATAAACAACGAAACCAGATTAGGCCGACTTTATTATATTATGTAATTGACCGAAGTGTATGATAACGGGTCGTGACATCATCTGCCTAGCTCTTGCGAGAGTCTAGGAGGTTCCATGCGACCAGCCCAGTCAGGTAGACGGTCAAATGCATTAGTACCATTCCTCGTTGGTAAACGGGGACAGGGGAGAGGTTTGAAAATCCCTCGTGTCACAAAATAAGTATCATTAGTAATGACATATCACCTAATTAAAGATAATAAAAGGATTGAGTGTTCCATTTTGATTGTGTATGTTGTGCGTTTGTGCTTTTACATTTATATTTATGCATGGAATGTTAGCTAACGGTTTTATACCGCTTGTAGATGCCTTGTAGGTTAAGACAGTTGTAGAGAGATCCGGAGGGAATGGTCAGCCGGGTCCACGTACTCATTCTAGTTAGGGACGGGGATGTCTTCTGTACTTCATATGCGTCGTTTTAGTACCTTTTTTTGTAAGGCTAATACATATCCTTCATGTATATATTGTTTAAAGTTTTCAAATGTTTTAAATACTTTTGTGCCTTGTTGTAAGATCCTAGTGAAATTGTTGTCAAACTAAGGTCGGCACCCATTGTGAGGTCCTAACCAGTAGCTCCCCTAGTTCTCAGAATTTGGGGTGTTACAATATGGTATTAGAGCTCTAGGTTGGCAACAATGGCACTTGAAATCTTCTGAAAGACGGAATGTATAAAATAACTAGAACCCGAAAGGGGTCTAAAATTTTCAAATTAGATTTCTGTTTTACACACACGCATAGTCGGGTTGTTGGGTTAGTTGTACGTCGGACCACCATCGCTCTCCGTGGATCTCTGCAACTTGGATCGATAGGAGTTAGCTTATAGACTTTTTATGATGTTTATTATTATATGTTATACACATGTGTTTGCTTAGCTTGTTAGTATCCTAAAGGATATTTTATATCCTTTAGTGGTGATATCACGAAGCGATTATCGCCTCATGATAAATCAACTACAGACTTGAAGAATCTCCAACACGAGGCAATGGAATCGGACCTTGAATTGAGTATTATACTCGGGTAGGCCGCTTGGTGATCCTTACAAACCATCTAGAGAACAAGGGAGCAAGGAAGTAAAGTTGTGAAGATAATTTTTACCACAAGCACAATCAGAGGACGAAGAAATTCTTGAGTCAGTTCAGTTAGAAGGAATAGAAGGTCGTACAAGGAACTCGGGCATACAAGGCCGAGAGACGGAATTAGAAGAATCATGCAAGAGACGAGAAGATCTCTGAGTGGAGATAGCAACATTAGAACAAGAACCAAGTAGAACGGAGTACAACCAAGAGGGCGAGATAAAGGACGTTACAATCGTGGCGAATGCCCCATAGACAATTATGGGCATGAGAGATCTGAAGAGATTGGGTGTCGATTAGGATATGAGAATCTAAGTTGCACGGAATGAAGACTCACAATTGAGTGTAAAAGCGAAAAGGTAAATCCCACAAGTGTGAAGAGGCTCTGACCTCCTCAGAGGTATAAGAAGTTTGAAAGAAACTACGACGCCAAATCCAACGAATGGAAGCGTGTAGCAGGGTCAACGGAGTTTCAGGAAGGCGATATTACTACCAACACCAGTGAAGGAATCTGTATGGGAGAATAACCTTGCTAGACTCGAGAGTCCAAGGTAACCCGAATTATCACGGTACCTAAGCCATCAACATAGATGGTCCATGCAAAAGGAACTACAAGTGGATGATCATTACGGCCATAAGAATTTCAAAGACACTTGTAAGCTATCGTGGAAACTTGAAACGACTATTTATGCCAGATGAATGACACAATCGGACTAGAGAAATGGAGTTAGCCCATAAGAAGCGGAAGGGTGGAAGGCGGAAGAACTAAAGAAGTTTAAAAGGATTTTTGTGAGCAACTGTTTACCTACTAGCTAAGGAAAATTTTGACATATCACAATTAACACGGAATGAAGAATTACAATTTAATCTAAGAGCGAAAGGTAGACTTCACAAGCCTGGAGACATTGTGCCTTCTTTAAAGATAAGAATTCTAAGAGGAATCACAACGTCAGTATCGAAAGGATCGAAGCCCTGTAACATAGTCAACAGAGATTGGAGGGAAATATTACAAACAACACCGATTAAGGAACCTGTGCTTGTGAGAATCGTGTGGTGGACTCAAGAGCCCAGGGTAACCCCCATTTATAACAAAACATAGGTCATCAACACCGACGGTCCCCGTAAAGGGACTACAATTGGGAGGTAATTAAAAGTCATCGGAACTACAAGACGCTTACCATCTATCGTGGAGTGTTAGGAACGACTATTGACGTCAGGCGAATGGCACAGTGAGACTTGAGAAAGAGAGTTATCCCAAAGGAAGCAGAAGAGTGAAAGATAAGACAAACTAAAATAGGATAAAAGGATTAATCTAGTAGGTGATGTGCACCAAAAGTTTAATACCAGTAGAGGTATGAAATTGAGATAAGTCAATTATAGACTGACCGATGTCAACCAAGGACGTACAAGTATTGTTTGGTATTGACAAGTTATGTGCCGTAAAGAAAAGATAATTGCAACTGTGGATTTATGGGGTAGTTTACCGATGGTTGGGAAGATTTCCTCAAGTATGCAATAACAATCTTCTTAGACAACTAAAAGTAAAGAGAACCGTGTTAGAGGTTACTTCTTGGTTTGTTAAGATCAAACTCCGGTCGAGTCTAGTAGTTTGGATCCGGATTAAAAGAAATAAGGAGGTAAACGGAAGATGGTTGTTCTCCAATCATGTTTTTATTTCAGGAAGACAAGTAAGGAAAGTACTTGGTACATCATCCGGACAATCATTTTGGACTCATAGAACACGCCCTTATGATTACGGGGTGACAACAAAATAATCAGAGTAGTGCAGCAGAAGTGTGGTGGGTACTAACCCACAGAGCAAGAAGCTCAAGGGTACTGATGGATATCGTGTCGCGTTTAAGATGGTGATAGTTGGTGAAATGCATCCTAGTTGGAAGGAACGTGAGATAGGCTATGAGGAGTGACTGAAAATGTTGTACGGAAACTTATTTGCATGTAGAGGTAATAGAAGGAGACTAGTACCTTATTATGGATCCGAGAGAAGAGTGATGGCTTTGTTACATGTTGCCAGACAAGTAGTTTTGGAATTCTATACCTAACGGAGTATATTAGAGGGAGTTTTCTTGATGGATTGAGAGAATAATTTACGATGTAATAAAAGTATTGTGCATGGTCTGCACTAGAAAGCTCAAAGTGAGTAACTACCATTCTGAGTCAAAGATACATAAGAAAGAGAAGCGACGGGAATATAATTACAACCCAGTAATCGTGCTTAAAGAAAGCATAATCTTAGAGTAGAGTTTATGTGTAATGTTATATCGGAATGGATCCGAGTTGTTTTGGGTCAGAGGGATATTATCGGTCCAATAACCATGGTGGATAAAAGAGTGCACTGCTGATGGTATGTTAACAATTATTGAGTAGTTATGATCAAATAACGGTGATAGGAGGTCACTTTTTATCTAATACCGTCATTCACGACATATTCTATGTCATTTAAGATCTTGGAAAATGCGTGAGAAATCTAAGTTTGAGCAAACGATATATTAGAGGTCTATTAATAATATAATAATGCCACGTGAACAAAGAGGATGACCATCAGATTTGATTTTTAGTTGTCTCGAGTATTAGACCAGAAAAAGGGTAAAGGTGACGATTCATTACCTAAGGAATAAGATGACTGAGTAATATTAGAAGACAGGACCAAGTAGGTCGTGATACGAAGAACATTGGGTATTTGGTAAAGTACTAGTGGATGTCATAGACCATTGGCTAGAGTGTGTAGTCAGAACCTTTTCAGAAGGCTGGAAGAAAGTGGTCATAACGAAGGGAAGAAAGTTGAATAGATTATTTTCCGTAGGGTCATCAAAGGATTTGGAAGTGAGTTGTGTAAGGTAACCATGAGAAGTTTTAAAGCTACTTAAAAGTGACTGGTGAACTAGTATTTCTCACCCTATTGGAGGGTGTAGCTTCAGTTCTCCACGGAGACTAGGTTTGGGAACTGAGTTTGAGAATTTCCGTGGGAGAGATACCTACCAGACACGAGTTAGGTCTTCAGATTAGAGGAGCAGACAGCTGAGCCGGATGATACCGGTGAGACATCCGGTAACCACACTAGAATGTGGTAGCAGGCGTTTGTGATCTAAGTACCTGAAAAGATTTAAGATTTAGTCGTTTTAAGAAAAGCTGATGAGGCTACCTAAGATATGGGGGATAGTAAGAGACGTAACATTTCAGAGACCTATGTAGCGATAGTTGTAACCTCGAGAGTGACGAGTTGGGGCTTGACCTATTTTGTGTGATATTCTTTGATTGCTTGTTTATTTCATGATTGAGTGCTTAGTCAGTGATGTGTTCTTTTGGTAACCTTGATTTGCGGGATACTTAGATGTGGAAACGGCGAGACTTTTGTGTAGTGATCAAACACACCCATTTGATGCCTTAAAGGCCAATCAGGATTGTCTTACCCTAAGTTTCAGGATGAAACTTATTTTGAGGGGGATCTGATGTAACGACCGGATTTTTCGTTATGCTTTGATAGGGTTACAGGAGTTTAGAAAACGAAATTAAAAATTTAGTGAGACTAGGGTATACAAGTTTAATTATGGAAGTCGTTTGATTAAGTACCTTGTTCTAAGTTTCGGGACGAAACTTATTTTAAGGGGGTACTGATGTAATATCCAGAACTTTTATTCCGTTTAATTCCGTGTCAAACCGGGTTTCGATTCGGTGATCTTTCTCTGTCTACCGAGTCGTACACATTATCTCCAATTTTATCATTTTATGTAATCACATTTCACATAAAATGATAGAATTTTATATCAAACCCTAATCTATCAAACGCTAGTTTATATCATGCCATGTCGTTGACAAAGTCATGACATCCTTTTGACGAGACCATGACGAGTTTTGACGAGACGAAGACGAGATCATGGCAAGGCCATGCATGGGCTTGGCAAGGCAATGACAACATTTGACAAGGCCTTGACAAACTTTCAGCCCACTTCTTCTTACCTTGTTTCAGCCCACCTTTCCTTGCATTCCCTTGGCCTTTTTCAGCCCATCAGCAACTGCTTGTAGTGGCCCAACTACCCTTGCTTGTGCACTGGCCCAGGGACGTGATGAGGGCATGGGCAGCGCCGGATCTGCGTACAACTGCTCACCTTCCCTTTTGTCTTCAACGGCCTTCAGTGCAACGTCGGTCTTCAACAGTCCTCTTCAACGCCACAACAGCCAAGTGATGGAGAGTCACGCTATCCAGCGCCTTCCTCTCCGATTCCCAGCAAGCAGCAGACGACTCCCTCGTCATCCTCTTCGATCGCCGAGCACAACGCAACAGCGGTCAAGCCTCGCTCCCCTCCTCGTAGCAGTAGCTGATTGATCTGTTGCTCTCCCTCTGTCCATCCGGGTAAGGATTCATTTACCTCCTCTCTTCATCTTCTTAATATACGGACCTTGAAGACTCGTGCATCGTTGCCTTTGTTCTCAATTTGCAGAGATCGATTCCCAAGGAACTAAATTCGCACCTTCGCTTGATGCAGTTGGTCCAAGGTTGAAGATGTAGCCCCTATCGACAAGCCGTAGAACCAGTGCCGTCATGTAAGCCATCTAACCCTTGGACCCTTGCTTGCCTTGTTCCATCATCTCAACCATCTTCCCTTTGCAGCGTCATTAGTAGGAGGTAGAGGGTATGTCTACAGCAACCGCACCAGCAAGGGACAAACAGTGCAAGCTGCGTTGTAAGGACCTCTTCAAACCTCCTTAGATATCAGGAGAGGTTAATTGTATGTAGATGATGATGCTCCATAAGAATCGAATTAGGGACTTTTGGGTAGTGTAAAGGATGACATATGCTGACAACAGGATTCGAACTAGAGTCCTATAGGAATGTTGTTATTGTTGTAAATGTGAGCAGTAGAAATGGAAGTGAGAAACTCATTTTTAAATCTCAGTTTGTAAGTTGGAAATGGTCACTGTTGTAGATCAATGATAAAGAGTTAGGTTAAAGATCCACCGTTGAATTTTTAATAGGTAATAGTTGGATATATGTAGTTCACTGTGTTAAAATTTGAGAAGAAATGAACGGTCGGATTAAAAGTTATAAGGTCCCAAAGTAGAGTAGTTGAGCTGTTTTTCCAGCAGTGAATTTTGACCAAGTATAGGACATTTTTTGTGTTGTAGCCAACTTCAAGGATTTTTGTAGAAGTGATAGTTGAACAGTTTTAAGAAATTCTTGCTCTTATGAGTAGATTGGATATCATAGATAATTTAGAGAATTATTTCGGAATTTTTATAAGTTTATTCCAATTTCATATTTGAAGCCGAAGTTGGACATTAACGATCTTTCGGAAAATGGGAAAATGGGTAAATTGTCAGTTCGTAACCAAACTCATCTTTAGGAGTTATAATATGACTTTCTAGTCTTAAATAAGAGTTTAGGCAAGAATTATGGAATTTTTGGAAGTTTAGGGACCAAGGGTAAAAGAGTCATTTTACCATAAATTGGTACTGTATTAAATTATGTTCTAATAGGATCTATTACCTTAGAAGTTTTAGACTTCTAATTACCTAGAAAGTGTGCTGACACACTTGCTTCCTTTGACAGGCAACCGAATTATACAGTTACAGATTGAGTTGTGATTAACAGAGTCGAGATCTGATTCAGGTAACTCCACGAACTTACTTAGCTGGCTTCTTGTATGAGTGTAATGTGTATGAGTGGTGTTTGTTAGTTATGATAAACAACGAAACCTGATGAGGCCGACTTTATTATATTATGTAATTAACCCAAGTGTATGATAATGGGTCGTGACATCATCTGCCTAGCTCTTGCGAGAGTCTAGGAGGTTCCCTGCTACCAACCCAGGCAGGTAGACGGTCAGATGTATTAGTACCATTCCTCGTTGGTAAACGGGGACAGGGGCGAGGTTTGGGAATCCCTCGTGTCACAAAATAAGTATCATTAGTAATGACATATCACCTAATTAAAGATAATAAATGGATTGAGTGTTGCATGTTGATTGTGTATGTTGTGTGTTTGTGCTTTTACCTTTATATTTATGCATGGAATGTTAGCTAACGGTTTTATACCGCTTGTAGATGCCTTGCAGGTTAAGACAGTTGTAGAGAGATCCGGAGGGAATGGTCAGCCGGGTCCACGTACTCATTCTAGTTAGGGACGGGGATGTCTTCTGTTCTTCATATGCATTGTTTTAGTACCTTTATTTTGTAAGGCTGATACATATTCTTCATGTATATATTGTTTAAAGTTTTCAAATGTTTTAAATACTTTTGTGCCTTGTTGTAAGATCCTAGTGAAATTGTTGTCAATCTAAGGTCGGGACCCATTGGGAGGTCCTAACCAGTAGCTCCCATAGTTCTTAGAATTTGAGGTGTTACAATGTAGGCTATATTGTAATATTAATGATGTATCTTAATCTATGTTTTAGTTTGAGTGAATAAATATAATAAAAAACAACATTTCTTTGTGATGGCCTGTAGTGAAAGTTACATATTATAGTTTTGGTCATCTCTGTACAACATTTGTCTCTCTTTCTAAACGTATTTGTAGTAAAGAAAATAAAGCTACTTGTTCAGGCTTTGTCAGTCTATCTGGTATTTGACTTGAACATATAGATGAATTGAAGGATGCTTCAAAGATGGATGAATTGGACTCCTGAAATGCGTTCTAAGACTTCACCTCCACCATCATCATGGAATTAGACACATGTTAAGCAATCAAAATTTAATTTGGGAAAAGAAAATATGTGGAAACTTGTGATTGAGACCAAACCTATGTTGATAGCATCTCAACTTATTTCTCCAAACTAACTCGCTCCTCATCATAATTTATTACATTCTCAAGTGAAGACATGTTACAGACAACAATTTTTGGGTAAGATGAAAGATATCCATGTGGTATGGAATGGGAAGAAGAGGGTATATACCCACAAATTTTATCGAACTCTGGACCAGTTGCACCTCCCACACCCACCCTTTTTCCAGTTTGACTAACTAAATTGTGTATTCTTTTGATGATACACAATATTAATACACAATTTCAATTTTACAATAGTGATACATAATTTCAAATACACAATGTTAATAAATAAAAGACATGTGTAACCAAAAACCTTGTGTACGAAATATCTTTCACTAATTTCTTTCCTGAATAATATGTAGGACATTATGTATGCTTGTGTCATTTTATATCGCTCGAGTATTTCGTACACAAGGTTTTTTGTTACACATGTATTTTATTTATTAACATTGTGTATTTGAAATTATGTATTAATATTGTGTAATTGAGATTGTGCATTAATATTGTGTAATATCAAAAGTATACACAAAGTTTAATTAGTCCAACTGGTATAAGGGCAGGAGGGAGGGTCAACTCGTCTAGAGTTCAAATCCACCTTTTACACAATCTTTTATTTATTTATTATAATTAAGAGATTATAATTAAGAGGAAAGAGAAAATAAGGAGAGATTTTATGAAATTTTTAATAACTAATTCCTATTTTAATGTATCAGCAAATCAGTTTACATTATTAATTAGGAAAACATTGTATTCTATATAGGAAAGAGAATATCTCCAAATTAGGTAATATCTGTTATTGTTTCTTATTAATTTTTTTCTATATAATTTTAAGTGTCTACTTTGTCTACACAATACTAAACATACCTACTATGTATACAAAAATACGTTATATACCTACTTATGCAACTCACCCTTTATATTTCTACTTGAAAAAACGCATGCTACTTTACAGGTTTTTCTCGTTTTTATTTTGTTCTTTTTATTGTGTATTTATCTTCTTATATTCATCTAGGCTAAGGTATTGAAGGAAACACATCTTGAGATTGGAACTTGAAGGATTCTTGTGTAGATATGATTCTGAATCAAACTTGTAAATTGTGGGTTTACAGGTTTTGATACTTGTAATGCATTTTTTTTATTTCGATGTTTGGGGCATTTGACAGTTTTCTCCAACATTTATACTATGTTCTGAGAGTATAATTGGTTCTTAACGAACCCAAATTATGCTATGATCTTGACATGACAAGCCAACAATACTTTCCCAACTGCAATAGCCCAAATGCGGAGCGCATGGATGGCAATCATCTCCTCTTCTTCTCAACTTTATTGTATCAGTATCTCTAGGTGTAATCTGCATGAGAACCTTCACAATGTTGCGTAATTTTCAGTCCAAGTCTAAAACCAGAAAAGATCGATGATCGGGGTCGGATTGAAATTCAATTTAAAAATTAAAAAATTTCCTAAGATAAAAGGTGTAGGCATGCCGAAACGTTTGGTTTTTTTGTTCCCCCTCTATAACATATAATAGTCGCCTGAAACATAAATTCATTTTGTTTATAGGTATTTATCTATTTGATTTTTTGAACGACAATGTTAGATGCACTCTACTATACGTAAAAAAAGATATTGTTGGTCTATTAAATATTTTTAAACATGTAAACTGTTTTTTCTTCACACAAATGTATCATGTTGACCGTAAAAATGATTTTACTACAAAGATAAATTTTCTAACCAAGAAAACTATTAAATATTATAAAATGTATTCATATGCATACATATATAATTCAATGAAAATGTTTCAATTATTTTCCCTATAATGCTCATAAGTATTTATGAAAGCGAATGTATTATAAATAATGAACTAAAACTTCCTAAAAATAAACTAAGTAAAAATCTTAATTTATATTAGATACATATCTTTCGTACACAATCTTTTATTTATTTATTATAATTAAGAGATTATAATTAAGAGGAGAGAGAAAATAAGGAGAGATTTTATGAAATTTTTAATAACTAATTCCTATTTTAATGTATCAGCAAATCAGTTTACATTATTAATTAGGAAAACATTGTATTCTATATAGGAAAGAGAATATCTCCAAATTAGGTAATATTTGTTATTGTTTCTTATTAATTTTTTTCTATATAATTTTAAGTGTCTACTTTGTCTACACAATACTAAACATACCTACTATGTATACAAAAATACGTTATATACCTACTTATGCAACTCACCCTTTATATTTCTACTTGAAAAAACGCATGCTACTTTACAGGTTTTTCTCGTTTTTATTTTGTTCTTTTTATTGTGTATTTATCTTCTTATATTCATCTAGGCTAAGGTATGTGAAGGAAACACATCTTGAGATTGGAACTTGAAGGATTCTTGTGTAGATATGATTCTGAATCAAACTTGTAAATTGTGGGTTTACAGGTTTTGAGACTTGTAATGCATTTTTTTATTTCGATGTTTGGGGCATTTGACAGTTTTCTCCAACATTTATACTATGTTCTGAGAGTATAATTGGTTCTTAACGAACCCAAATTATGCTATGATCTTGACATGACAAGCCAACAATACTTTCCCAACTACAATAGCCCAAATGCGGAGCGCATGGATGGCAATCATCTCCTCTTCTTCTCAACTTTATTGTATCAGTATCTCTAGGTGTAATCTGCATGAGAACCTTCACAATGTTGCGTAATTTTCAGTCCAAGTCTAAAACCAGAAAAGATCGATGATCGGGGTCGGATTGAAATTCAATTTAAAAATTAAAAAATTTCCTAAGATAAAAGGTGTAGGCATGCCGAAACGTTTGGTTTTTTTGTTCCCCCTCTATAACATATAATAGTCGCCTGAAACATAAATTCATTTTGTTTATAGGTATTTATCTATTTGATTTTTTGAACGACAATGTTAGATGCACTCTACTATACGTAAACAAGAAATAACACCCAACACATAGCACACCGTCTCCATAAACGAAAACAACGCAAAGGGTCTGCAATGTACCATTACTTGTGTTCCACGCAAATATGCACCAACATTGATCCCGACGCGCGCGCTTTGCACGCTCGGCTTTAACAAGTATATTATATATATATATATATATATATATGAAGGGGATTGATTGTTTTCTACCCAAATGAATTTTTTTTGGGTAAGTAAAATATCTTTACCATGAAGTTTAATATATTTGTGTACATGGGCCTAGAATCACATTCGTTAAATAGCTAACATGTTTGTATACATTATAGTATCGTGTCAATCTTAACTAAAATGATTTTTACCATATCTTATATTATAGTTGTGTATATGGCCAAAAAAAAACTTTTTTAAACAATGAAACATCAATATTTTCCATGTACGAAAGATATGTATCTAATATAAATTAAGATTTTTACTTAATTTATTTTTAGGAAGTTTTAGTTCATTATTTATAATACATTCGCTTTCATAAATACTTATGAGCATTATAGGGAAAATAATTGAAACATTTTCATTGAATTATATATGTATGCATATGAATACATTTTATAATATTTAATAGTTTTCTTGGTTAGAAAATTTATCTTTGTAGTAAAATCATTTTTACGGTCAACATGATACATTTGTGTGAAGAAAAAACAGTTTACATGTTTAAAAATATTTAATAGACCAACAATATCTTTTTTGTTGAAATAATATTTATATTGTAAAAAATATTGGAACTCATATTTGTAAGTATTGTTGGTGATTATTCCACGTATATTTCCAATAGGTGATTAGAGCTGAAACACGAGTCTCAAATCTCGCAAATACTTACAAGACCCGATTGTAGCAAGAAGTTCAGGATCAAACTCAAGAAAGACAATATTTTTATTTGATTGATTATTGATGAAACAACTGAAATAATTAACTAAAACACCAAACACAAAAAAAAAAACAAAACGAAAAGCAATTGAGAAGAGAAACACATAGCGGTTAATCAATCAGTAGGATAGTGGTAGATCGACTTAGGTAGAAAACTCATAAGTAATAGTAGCATTATGAGTGAGGAAATACTTTTTATTGCGTGATTTAGTCTCATGGACTTCGAAAGTACCACATTACGATGAAATTATCTACGATTAAAAAAATAGTGCCAGGACCAAGAAGACCACAACACACATATAGAGCTCAATTACTAAATTGAACGCATAATTTAAATCATGTTATGCGGGAGACAATTTCACCGAGTATTCTTTGTTTTTGTAAGAAAACTTTGGTACTCGGCTCGGTGCACCATCGTTGCCGTGTTCCAAAGATACTGTTGGTGGATTTGGTCTCGGTGGTAAAGTACCTTTGCTTGGCCCAGAAGGTGGAGATGGGGCCCTCGGTAATTTTGGGTATACAATGAAATCTAAATCATTTGATAGTTTTGGTGGTCGTGTTGGTGGATCACGATCGTCATTGCCTGATGACCCAGAGTGCAGAATTTTTCCGCTTGCTATAGATGAAAATGAAACGGGATATTTCTCTTTTACATCATTTGGCCTTCCTTCGATAATGCAAAATAAAGCAAAGTGAAACAACAACACGAGTATTACTTTAGTGTACGTCATTTTATTCTTGAAATGACAATGTTTGTTTCTTATGAATCATAGAGAACAACTATATATATATATATACACACACACGTGAAGAACAAGGATTGTTTTCTTCACAAATGAATCTTTTTATTTTGGTAAGTAAAGTATTTTTACCATGCATTTTAATATGTTTGTGTGCATGGCCAATAACCACATTCGTTAACTAAATAACATGTATGTATACAAAATAGTATTGTGTCAATCTTAACTAAAATGATTTTTACTATTTATTACTATATTACTGTGTAGATGGCCAAGATACACATTTGTTAACTAAATAACATGTCTGTATACATAACAGTATTGTGTCAATCTTAAGTATAATAATTTTACCATATATTATTATATACTTGTGTACATGGGCCAAGAACCACATTCGTTAACTAAATAAGATGTTTGTATACATAATAGTATTGTGTCAATCTTAACATAAATGATTTTACCATATATTATTATATAGTTGTGTACATGGGCCATGAACCACATTCGTTAACTGAATAACAAGTATGTATACATAATAGTATTATGTCAACCTTAACTAAAATGATTTTTACCATATTTTAAATATAGTTGTGTACATGACCAAGAACCATCTTTTTTAGTAATGTAACATCAATATTTTTCATGTACGAAAGATACTTATCTAATTAATATTAAGTGTTTGACTTAATTTATTTTTTAACAAGTTAGAAGACTTGTGTAAGGTTAGAGAAATGAGGGTTAAGGTAAGCTCTTTGTAATACCCGAAAATTTAATTTCCGGTAAATCCCGAGTCAAGTTAAACCTTGCCATCTTATGTGAAGAGTTAAACACATAAAATGCTTTTATCAACTTCTATAATTTTATGTGAAGCCTCAATCTTCTTACATAATCCTTAGTTTTATAAATCAATACATTTTATTATTTTATGTGAAATTTTTACACACATATAATATATCTATCTTCCTAAGAGTTTAATTCATGCAAGACTAAAGGTCATGGGCTATTTTTTTTGACAACACTCAACAAGGCCTTCCGGGCCTGTTAAGAGAAGAAGCAATTACGTTACTTCTCAGCCTCCTTCCCTCTTGCCCTAGTCCGGCTTTCACGTAAACCTTGCCCTAGTTCGGCCTTCTTGCCTTCACACAAGAATCGGTGCGGCCACTCCCTCCTGTTCATCTCATTCGTCCTCCATGGCTGCCACCAACTCCTCTACCATGGACCGTTGCCGGCGAAGCCTTCTCTTGTGCCAGACCTCCCAGGGGTGGCAACAGGAGCGCAGGTGAAGCCTTCTCTTGCACCAGACGAGGAAGAAGATGACTCATGAAGCCTTCTCTTGCACCAGACCTCCCAGGACCGCGAGGGCGGCAGCGTCAAGCCGCAGGGGTGGCAGCAGGAGCGCAGGTGCGGAGTCCCCAGTCCGCAGGTGCGAGTGGCCTCCGAGCCGCTGGTGCGCCTCCCTCTGACCGCGAGCGCTTCCCAGTGACAATGGGCTTGTTCCGTTCGTCTTCCTCATGTGTACGAGCATGTTGAGCCCGACTAGTTAGGTAAGGCTTCACCCTCCTCTCTTCCGTACCCTCTATATATATATATGTGCTGATGTGAGCCCGTTTGTATCTCGGAACCCGGCATAACAACCCTAGAAGATGGCTAGTGGAGATGCTTCGTTTTCTAGGTTGTAAAGTGATGAAGAGCTATCTTCGGGTCCAAATTTAGGTATGAAAGACTTATCCATTTTGGATGAAATTTTTATAGAGTTTCGGGAGGGGTAAAATATTCATTTACCCGTATAAGGGTATTTTAGTAATTTCTTTATGATCGATTATATATCTTAGAATTTGGAGACTTCTAAGAAACTGAAATACATTATTGATCCACTTGCCTTGTATAATAGGCGATGGAGTATTCTACGGTTGCTGACCGAATTAAGATTTAGACAATCGAGATTGATTTAGGTAAGTCCTTTGGGCTTACTTAGCTAGCTTCTAGATGTGAGTGTGAATAATGGTAGTGGTGTGTGAATAATGGAGTATTCTACGGTTTCTTTAGGGACTAGTCGACACTTGGTTTTTGGTGATGCTGTAACACCCCAAATTCTAAGAACTCGGGGAGCTACTGATTAGGACCTCACAATGGGTCCCGACCTTAGTTTGACAACAATTTTACTAGGATCTTACAACAAGGCACCAAAGTATTGAAAACATTTGAAAACTTTAAACAATATATACATGAAAAATATGTATCAGCCTTACAAATCAAAGGTACTAAAATGACGCATATGAAGTATATAAGACAACCTCTTCCCCAACTAAATGAGTACGTGGACCCGACTGACCATTCCCTCTGGATCTCTCGACAACTGTCTTAACCTGCAAGGCATCTACAAGCGGTATAAAACCGTTAGCTAACATTCTATGCATAAGTATAAAGGTAAAAGCACAATCACACATCATACACAATCAACATGCAACACTCAATCCTTTTATTATCTTTAATTAGGTGATAGATCATTACTAATGATACTTATTTTGTGACACGAGGGATTCCCAAACCTCGCCCATGTCCCCGTTTACCAACGCGGAATGGTACTAATGCATCTGACCGTCTACCGGATTGGGCTGGTCGCAAGGAACCTCCTAGACTCTCGCAAGAGCTAGGCAGATGATGTCACGACCCGTTATCATACACTTGGGTCAATTACGTAAATAATAAAGTCGGCCTAATCCGGTTTTTCGTTGTTTATCATAACTAACAAACACCACACATACACATTACACTCGTACAAGAAGCCAGCTAAGTAAGTCCGTGGACTTTCCAGAATCAAATCTCGACTCTCTTAATCACAACTCAATATGTAACTGTATAACTCGGTTGCCTGTCAAAGGAGACAAGTGTGTCAGCACACTTTCTAGGTAATTAGAAGTCTAAGACTTCTAAGATAGTGATTCCTATTAGAACAGAATTTAATACAGTACTAATTTAGGGTAAAATGACTATTTTACGCTTGGTCCCGAAGCTTCCAAAAATTCAATATATCATGCGTAAATTCTTATTTGAGACTAAAAAGTCCTATTCTAACTCCTAAAGATGAGTTTGGTTACAAACTGGCAATTTACCTATTTTCCTATTTTCCGAAAGATCGTTAAGGTCCAACTTCAGCTTCAAATATGAAATTCGAATAATCTTATAAAAATTCCGAAATAATTATTTAGATCATCTATGATATCCAATATACTCATAGGAGAAAGAATTTCTTAAAACTGTTAAAGCATCACTTCTACAAAAATTTCTAAAGTTGGTTACAACACTTAACAAACAACACACTGTCTTAACTTTGAAAAATCATAACTCCTAAACTACTCGCTCGATTTATCCCAAATTTTGATATGTTCTACTATAAAATCTTATCTATAATATATCCAAAATTCAGCCGCAAACAAGTTCAAAATCCTATTTAAAACTATCTCACAAAACCGAATTTCAGCACAATAGAAAAACTGCTTACGACTCCATCTTTGAAAAATCATAAATTCCAAACCACTCGCTGGATTACTCTCAAATTTCAATATGTTCTACAACAATATGTCAATCATGTCATATCCAAAATTCAAGCCAAACGGAGATCAAGAGCTTATTCAAAACCATCTCACAAAACAGCATCACTTGCTGTTTTTCCCAACACTCAACACATATATAAAAACTGCATGAGGCGTCAAATTTGGAACACAATAACTCTCAAACCGTAACTCCGATTCTTCCCAAATTTTAGTATGTTATACTATGTACTACTGTCTATGACATATCCGAAAATCAGCCAAAAAGAAGAAGTCTAACTTACCCAAATCTGGAGCCGAAGTTGACTGTTTGTCACTTCCGAAAACTCTGGAAAACGCTTGAATCTGTACAGCTCACTTATGCTTGTTCTGAGTAGGTTTAAAAACGGAACTTGTACACGTTAGGCAAGGGAAAGGTGGACTGAAATGTAGTGTAGCAAGGGGTACAAGTCTTACCCGATTCCGAGACTCGAATGCACGGAAAAGAAGAGGGCGGAAGGCTGTTGTGGCCAAGCGTGTGACTGCAGCAGGGAAGGCATGCCCACGGATCCAGGAGGCGTACCTACGGCACTTGTAACACCCCAAATTCTCGGAACTCGGGGAGCTACTGGTTAGGACCTCACAATGGGTCCCGACCTTGGTTTAACAACAACATTACTTGGATCTTACAACAAGGCACAAATGTAATTAAAACAATTTTCAAAACATAATATTTTTAATGGTATGAAAGTACACATGTGACAGCCTTACAAACATACATAAAGATATATAACATGCATGACATATGGAAGACTTCCCCGTCCCCATCTAATGAGTACGTGGACCCGGCTGACCATCCGTTCCGGATCTCTCTGCAACTGTCTATCTCTACAGATCTACAACACGGATAAACCGTTAGCTAACTATCCAAATATAAGCAAAAATGATAACAGCACAAGCACACGCAGAAACGAAAATAAACAAACATCATGCTGGCACTCAACCGTTTATTATCTATTATTTAAGTGATTCACATTATTCAATTTAAGTTGTGGCACGAGAACTATTATTAGTTCTCGCCTCCGTTTCTTATCCAACTGGTGTAGGTCTAGCTGACTTTCACTGGTAGCATCACTACAAACCATGTATGGACTAGTCCCGGAAGAAACCCCCAGCGCCCCGCGAGCTACTGAGCAGAATGCCACCGCCCGTTACTCTTAGGCCAAAATATAGGTCGGTAATTATATATCACAACCTATCTCTCTAACATTTCAATCACACACCACCATCATCATTTATACTCATATTTAGAAGTCAGCTAAGTAAGCCCAAAGGACTTACCTGATATAAAGCTTGACTCTTTGTAACCCACTCGCTCTGTAAACTGTAGCAACTCACTTGCCTGCCAAAGGTGATAGGTGCATTAGCACACTCTCACGTAGTTAGAAGTCTAAGACTTCTAAGATTGAATAATGTATTAAGACATATCTAGTTAGAGTATTAATTTAGGTAAAATGACCATTTTACCCTTGGTCCCGAAATTCCCGAAATTCTAAAATTCATGTCTAAACTCCTATTTGAGGTTCTAAATTCATATTCTAACTCCTAAAGCTTCGTTTGGTTCCAAGCTAACATTTTTCCTATGTTTCTATTTTCCGGGAAATCGTAAAGGTCTAACTTCAATTCCAAATATAAAATTCGTAACCGCTTATAAAAATTCCGACTTAAATCCCTAGATTATCTATGATGTCCTATCTAACTTTAGGAGAAAGAATTTCTCCAAACTGTTCATTCAACAGTTTTATAAAAATTCCTAAAGTTGACTACTCCCTTTATAAATTCTAAACTTAGCCAAAATCTGAGTAGACTTTGAAAAATCATAACTCCTAAACCACTCACTGGATTTATCCCAAATTTTGATATGTTCTACTATAAAATCTTATCTATAATATATCCAAAATTTAGCTGCAAAGGAGTTCAAAATCCTATTTAAAACTATCTCCCAAAACCGCATTTCAGCACAACAGAAAATACTGCTTACGACTACATCTTTGAAAAATCATAAATCCTAAACCACTCGCTGGATTCCTCTCAAATTTTAATATGTTCTAAAACAATATGTCGAACATATCATATCCAAAATTCAAGCCCAAAGGAAATCAAGAGCATATTTAAAACCATCACACAAAACAGCATCACTTGCTGTTTTCCCCAACACTCAGCACATATATAAAAACGTCAACTTTGAAACACCATAACTCTCAAACCGTAACTCCGATTCTTCCCAAATTTTAGTATGTTATACTATGTACTACTATCTATGACATATCCGAAAACCAGCCAAAATTAAGGAGTTTAGCATACCTAAATCTGGTCATCAAGCTGGCTGTTTCTCGTGACAATGTGCTTGTTGTTGTTGTTGCTGTGGTGCAGTTCGTGACAGGAGCATAAGCAGTGAAGGCTGGGCTGCTTTGGCTCAACAGCAGTGGCTTAGGGACAGCAGGGTGTGGATCACGTGGTGCAGCAGTAGGGCATTAGACCTTCTCCCATTCTGTTAACCAAAATCAGCAGCTACTCTCTACCTACAATACTCTCATTCAGCACACCAACAAACTAACTCCCTATACAGTACAATGTATGCAGAAGAGGGGGCTGTTTACTCACCACAGCACAAGAGTCATGGCTCACTAAAGGGTCGACAAGAGGGCAGATCCGATGTTGGCTTCCAAGTGTTGCAGCGTCAACTTGTGATTGTCACAGGGCTGCACCGGAGTAAGGCGGTTACAACTTACTCACAGAAAAGAAGGTTGACAGCAGGTCGTACCTACCGGAGGCTCGTCTGCAGTGGCTTAGCAACCGTCCTCTCCGGTCTCGTTCCCGCTGGAGGAGGGCCGTCTCTTGAGCGCAGATGCGAGGCAGCATATCCTCCCTGGCTGATAGCACCGTTGTGTGTTGGTTTGACAGAACAAGGATAGACGCAAGGTAATAGATCCTCCCTGGCTGGCGTGAATCAAGGTAACAGAAGGAAGGAAAGTGGCGCTGATGATGGAGTGAAGAGGGAGAGCATCTGTCGAGGCTTGATTACCGACGTTTGGGGAGCGAAACGTGCAGGCGTTACGGGCTGCTCACTAAGGGAGAGGGAGTAGCAGCTACGTCTTGGGCCGGCTATCCTCATGGGCTGGCGGAGATCCAGCTGCGAGATAGGGGATCCAGGGCTGCTGTCTTCTAGGGTTAAGGTTATGGAAGGCAAGGCAAAGTTGGGCTGTCCGGAAACATACCACTACTGGGCTGGACTCGAAGTCAAGTTGGGCTGAAATTAAGGTAAGAAAGATGGGCTGTTTTTCTTGTCAAAAATCTGTCAAAACTCGTCATGGCCTTGTCAGGCCCATGAATGAGTTTGTCACAGATTTGTCGGGCTTTGTCATGGCCTTGTCTCAGCTTAGTCATGGTCTCGTCACAGCTTGTCAAAACTCGTCTAAAGTCATCCGTAAGAATGAATTATAATAACTAGGGTTTGATATAAATCTATCATTTTATGTGAATAAAATTCTACATAAAATAATAGATAATTATAAGGATTAAAGCTTGATATAATTTTATCATTTTATGTGAATTAAATTCTACATAAAATAATGAATTATAATAACTAGGGTTTAGTATAAATCTATCGTTTTATGTGAATAAAATTCTACATAAAATAATAGATAATTATAAGGATTAAAGCTTGATATAATTTTATCATTTTATGTGAATTAAATTCTACATAAAATAATGAAATTTGTGAAGGAAGATACTAGATAGAAAGGGGAAACCGTCAACGGCGGAATTAGACGGAATAAAAATTCCTGATATTACATCAGTACCCCCTTAAAATAAGTTTCGTCCCGAAACTTAGAAAAAGGTACTTAATTAAACGACTTCCATAATTAAACTGGTTTGTCCTAGTCTCGCTAAATTTTTATTCGTTTCCTAAACTTCTCTAACTCTATCAAAGCGTAACGAAAAAAAACTGGTCGTTACATCAGATCCCCCTCAAAATAAGTTTCGTCCCGAAACTTAGGGTAAGAAAATCCTGATCGGCCTTTAAGGCACCAAAAGGGTGTGTTTGGTCACGACACAAAAGTCTTGTCGTTTCCACATCTACGTATCCCGCATCTCAAGGTTACCAAAAGAACATATCACTGACTAAAGACTCAATCATGAAATAAACAAGCAGTCAAACAATATCACACATACAAGGTCAAATCCTAACTCGTTACTCCCGAGGTTACAACTATCGCTACATAAGTCTTTGAAATGTTACGTCTCTTACTATCCCCAATATCTTAGGTAGCCTTATCGGATTTTCATAAATCCACTAAATGTTAAATCTTTTCAGGTATTTTGATCATAAGCGTATGTTACCACGTTCTAGAGTGGTTACCGGATATCTCACCGGTATCATCCGGCTCAACTGTTTGATCCTCTAATATGATAACCTAACACGTGTCTGGTAGGTATCTCCCTCCTACAATTCATAAACTCAGTTCCCAAACTTAGTCTCCGTGGAAAACTGAAGCTACCCTCTCCAATAGGGCGAGGAAAACTAGTCCATCAGTCACTTTTAAACCGCTTTAAAACTTCCAATGGTTTTCCTTACACAAATCACTTCTAGACCCTTTGATGACCCTACGGAAAAAAATGATCTATTCAACTTCCTTCCCTTCGTTATGACCACTTGCTTACGGCCTTCTGAAGAGGTTCTGACTACCCACTCAGGCCAAAGGTCTTTGACATCCACCAACACTTACTAAGTTCCCCATGCTCTTCGTATCACGACCCACATGGTCTTGTCTTTTAATATTACTCAGTCATCATGTTCCTCAGGTACGGAATTGTCACCCTTACCCTTTTCAGGTCTAATACTCAAGAGAATTAAAAATCAAATCTAGTGGTTATCCTCTTTGTTCACTTGGCTTTATTATATTATTTATAGATTTCTAATATATCGTTTGCTCCAACTTAGGCTTCTCACACATTTTCTAAGATCTTAAATGAAATAGAAATAGTCCGAAATGACGGTATTAGACACAAAGTGATCTCATATCACCGGTATTTGTTAATAACTACTCAATAAAGGTTAACATACCATCATCAATGCGCCTTTTATCCACCATTGTTACCAGCCCGATAGTATTCCTCTGACTCAAAACGCAACTAAGCTCTGTTCCGACATAACATTACACATAAAATCTACTCCGAGATTATGCTTTCTTTAAGCACTGTTACTAGGTTGCAAGTATGCTCCTGTCGCTTCTCTTTCTTATGTATCTTCGACTCAGGATGGCAGTTACTCACTTGGAGCTTTCTAGTGCAAGACATGCACAATACTTTTATTACCTCATTAATTCTTTCTTATCCATCCCGAAAACTCACTCTAGAGTATTCCATTAGTATGAAATTCCAAAACTACTTGTCTGGCAACCTGTAGCAAAGCAGTCACTCTTCACTCGGATCCATAATAGGGTACTAGTCTCCTTCTATTACCTCTATATGCACCTAAGTTTCCGTTCAACATTTTGAGTAACTCCACATAGCCTATCTCACGTTCCTTCCAACTAGAGTGCATTTCCCGAACTATCACCATCTTAAACTCGACACGACATCCATCATTACCCTTGAGCTTCTTGTTTGTGGGTTAGGACCCACCACACTTCCGCTGCGCTACTCTGATTCTCCTGTTGTCACTTATTAATCCTAAGGACCTTTTCTGTAAGTACAAAATGATTGACGTCAAAACTCTTTCTCCCAATTACACCATGAGTCGTATACGGATGAAGTACCAAGTACCTTCTTTACTTGCCTTAAGAAAATAAAACAACGATTGAAAAACAACTTCTTCCGCTTACTTTCTTAATTCTTCTACCACGGATCCAAACTCTCAGACTCAACCGGAGTTTGATCCTAACCAGCCAGTAAGAAATCTCTAACACAATTCTCTTCATACTTTTAATTAATCAAAGAAGGTTGTCATTACCTACTTGAGGAAATCCTTTAAGGCGTCGGTAAAACTAATTCATAAATCCATAGTCACAAATATATTTTCTTAATGGAACATAACTCTTCAATACCAAAAGAAAAACTTACACATCCTTCGTTGACGTCAATCATTCTATAGTTGATTTATTTTAATATTCTGAGCTCCCTCTTCTCATGCTCTACTGGCATAAAATTTGGTAAGCATCAACTACTCGGTTAATCCTTTCCCTTTTGTTAGTTCGTCGGTCTCCCCACTTCCGTTTCCTTAGACCAATTCTCTTTCACCAGTCCACTAGGTCATTCTCACATGTTCCTTCATTAGCGTTATTTATAATATTGCTCTGTTGAACTCCATTGACTCTGCTACCGGCCTCTTATTCCTTTTGATACTGGTATCGTCATTCCTTACAACTTCTTATATCTCTGACGAGGTCAAAACTCCTCTACACTTGTGGAGTCTATCTTCACTCTTACTCTCAATTGTAGGTCTTCATTCTGTGCATCTCTTGGTCATAAGGGTTTCTTCCCCAATTATCGTAAGAGAATCCTCATCCTACCTTGTATGAATGGTTACGCACACTCTGTCTTGACTGACATAGAACCTTATCAAAGTGTATACTTACTCCTCTAGTTCTCCTTTTATAATTCATCGGTACTAGTTGTGATATGTACCTTTTTCCTAGACAGTAGGTAGTAAATCACTCACACAATTTCCTTGGTCTCAAATGACATAAGGGGTCATCCCTGGCCATCTCGTCTTTCTTCTTAAGTTCTTAATTAGAGTTACTAGTTCGAACTCACTTCATGTTACTATTAAGGGTATTAGCACTGGTATCTATTTAACTTCACATTTGTCGCCGTTGATCTCTTGAAGGGTCCTCCAGATGTCTATAAAATTATTTCATAGGTCTATGGTTATTCTCCTTATACGCCAACCAGTTACCACTAGTTGACCCGCACATTTATGTCCCAGTTACTACCAACTAGTCTGTAGTTGACCTTCTATAAGATCACGAACTTATTGTTCTTCAATCTCTTTTGAAGTTTGAAACACTTGGTGAGAATCTATCTTCTCCAGTTTCTTTGTCAATACCCCTTTAGTTCCTTGCACAATCTGTACTTCTCTTGTTCTCTTATGAGATGTCCTAGCATTCATCTGTCGTCAATGAGTTTATCAAGGTTTCCACAATAACTTGTAAGCGTGTCTTCACAATTATTCTTACTTGGTTCATCATCTGTTTGCGGTTATCTAATATAATTGTAACTGTTGGTAACTCAGATCTTTAGGTGAATGAGAAGTTATTGTGGACTCCTTAGTCCACCAAAATCCCTTTCTAACATTCCTCCCTTTATCTGGTGTTGTGTTGTAATGCCACTTTTATAGAATTCTTTTGTCTAAATTTCAGACCTCTATTGTATTTGATACTTACGTCATGATTTCTTACAAATTCTTGCATCTCTAAGTAAGTCAAATCGTCTCTATGATGATGAAATTTATTTCATGTTTTTAAACTCATTTGTCAATGGTTGTCTTTGTACTCTTTTAATTCTTCGCCTCGGGTCAGCACCTTATCTTCTTTGTACTCTCATGCCCATGCTTGCATGTGGCGGCGTTTTCCTTGATTATAACATCTTTTA
This sequence comes from Fagopyrum homotropicum, assembly GCA_033239125.1. Taxonomy (NCBI): domain Eukaryota; kingdom Viridiplantae; phylum Streptophyta; class Magnoliopsida; order Caryophyllales; family Polygonaceae; genus Fagopyrum; species Fagopyrum homotropicum. The sequence goes on along the minus strand of BSWB01000002.1, from coordinate 54,603,057 downwards.
TTCTACAAATCTTGGTTGTACTCCGTTCTGTATGATTCTTGTTCCCTTATCGTTATCTCTAATCCGATCTCTCGTCGTCTCTTACATGATTCTTCTAATTCATCTCTCAGCCTCATACGACCAAGTCCCTTGTATAAATTCCTGTTTCTTCTGCATGTGTTGACTCGGGGATTCTTTTCCCCTCTGACGGTACTTGTGGTGAAAATTGTCTCCACATCTGTACTTCTTTGCCCACTCGTTCTTCGGATGGTTGTAGGAATCACCAGAATGTACGTCCGGACACATTACTTTACTCCGAGGTCGAAGTCCATTATTTTCCTATAGAGATACTCTTTACGATCTATCAAAATTTTATCATAAGGCGATGATCGCATGATATTAACTCAACTAAAGTATATTTCCTATTCTTTAAGGTACTAAAAGTTACATGCGTATAGATATACATATAACTTACATAAACATACAATACTATAAGTCCACAAACTATTTCTCATCTACTAAGCTGCAGAGATCCACGGAGAACGATGGTGGTCCGACGTACTACTAACCCAACAACCCGACTATGCACGTGTGTAAAAACAGAAATCCGTTTTGAAAATCTTAGACCCCTTTCGGGTTCTAGTTATTTTATACATTCGGTCTTTTAGAAGATTTCAAGTGCCATTGTTGCCAACCCAGAGCTCTGATACCATGTTGTAACACCCCAAATTCTCGGAACTCGGGGAGCTACTGGTTAGGACCTCACAATGGGTCCCGACCTTGGTTTAACAACAACATTACTTGGATCTTACAACAAGGCACAAATGTAATTAAAACAATTTTCAAAACATAATATTTTTAATGGTATGAAAGTACACATGTGACAGCCTTACAAACATACATAAAGATATATAACATGCATGACGTATGGAAGACTTCCCCGTCCCCATCTAATGAGTACGTGGACCCGGCTGACCATCCGTTCCGGATCTCTCTGCAACTGTCTATCTCTACAGATCTACAACACGGATAAACCGTTAGCTAACTATCCAAATATAAGCAAAAATGATAACAGCACAAGCACACGCAGAAACGAAAATAAACAAACATCATGCTGGCACTCAACCGTTTATTATCTATTATTTAAGTGATTCACATTATTCAATTTAAGTTGTGGCACGAGAACTATTATTAGTTCTCGCCTCCGTTTCTTATCCAACTGGTGTAGGTCTAGCTGACTTTCACTGGTAGCATCACTACAAACCATGTATGGACTAGTCCCGGAAGAAACCCCCAGCGCCCCGCGAGCTACTGAGCAGAATGCCACCGCCCGTTACTCTTAGGCCAAAATATAGGTCGGTAATTATATATCACAACCTATCTCTCTAACATTTCAATCACACACCACCATCATCATTTATACTCATATTTAGAAGTCAGCTAAGTAAGCCCAAAGGACTTACCTGATATAAAGCTTGACTCTTTGTAACCCACTCGCTCTGTAAACTGTAGCAACTCAGTTGCCTGCCAAAGGTGATAGGTGCATTAGCACACTCTCACGTAGTTAGAAGTCTAAGACTTCTAAGATTGAATAATGTATTAAGACATATCTAGTTACAGTATTAATTTAGGTAAAATGACCATTTTACCCTTGGTCCCGAAATTCCCGAAATTCTAAAATTCATGTCTAAACTCCTATTTGAGGTTCTAAATTCATATTCTAACTCCTAAAGCTTCGTTTGGTTCCAAGCTAACATTTTTCCTATGTTTCTATTTTCCGGGAAATCGTAAAGGTCTAACTTCGATTCCAAATATAAAATTCGTAACCGCTTATAAAAATTCCGACTTAAATCCCTAGATTATATATGATGTCCTATCTAACTTTAGGAGAAAGAATTTCTCCAAACTGTTCATTCAACAGTTTTATAAAAATTCCTAAAGTTGACTACTCCCTTTATAAATTCTAAACTTAGCCAAAATCTGAGTAGACTTTGAAAAATCATAACTCCTAAACCACTCACTGGATTTATCCCAAATTTTGATATGTTCTACTATAAAATCTTATCTATAATATATCCAAAATTTAGCTGCAAAGGAGATCAAAATCCTATTTAAAACTATCTCCCAAAACCGCATTTCAGCACAACAGAAAATACTGCTTACGACTACATCTTTGAAAAATCATAAATCCTAAACCACTCGCTGGATTCCTCTCAAATTTTAATATGTTCTAAAACAATATGTCTAACATATCATATCCAAAATTCAAGCCCAAAGGAGATCAAGAGCATATTCAAAACCATCACACAAAACAGCATCACTTGCTGTTTTCCCCAACACTCAGCACATATATAAAAACGTCAACTTTGAAACACCATAACTCTCAAACCGTAACTCCGATTCTTCCCAAATTTTAGTATGTTATACTATGTACTACTGTCTATGACATATCCGAAAACCAGCCAAAATTAATCCTTATAATTATCTATTATTTTATGTAGAATTTTATTCACATAAAACGATAGATTTATACTAAACCCTAGTTATTATAATTCATTATTTTATGTAGAATTTAATTCACATAAAATGATAAAATTATATCAAGCTTTAATCCTTATAATTATCTATTATTTTATGTAGAATTTTATTCACATAAAATGATAGATTTATATCAAACCCTAGTTATTATAATTCATTCTTACCGATGACTTTAGACGAGTTTTGACAAGCTGTGACGAGACCATGACTAAGCTGAGACAAGGCCATGACAAAGCCCGACAAATCTGTGACAAACTCATTCATGGGCCTGACAAGGCCATGACGAGTTTTGACAGATTTTTGACAAGAAAAACAGCCCATCTTTCTTACCTTAATTTCAGCCCAACTTGACTTCGAGTCCAGCCCAGTAGTGGTGTGTTTCCGGACAGCCCAACTTTGCCTTGCCTTCCATAACCTTAACCCTAGAAGACAGCAGCCCTGGATCCCCTATCTCGCAGCTGGATCTCCGCCAGCCCATGAGGATAGCCGGCCCAAGACGTAGCTGCTACTCCCTCTCCCTTAGTGAGCAGCCCGTAACGCCTGCACGTTTCGCTCCCCAAACGTCGGTAATCAAGCCTCGACAGATGCTCTCCCTCTTCACTCCATCATCAGCGCCACTTTCCTTCCTTCTGTTACCTTGATTCACGCCAGCCAGGGAGGATCTATTACCTTGCGTCTATCCTTGTTCTGTCAAACCAACACACAACGGTGCTATCAGCCAGGAGGATATGCTGCCTCGCATCTGCGCTCAAGAGACGGCCCTCCTCCAGCGGGAACGAGACCGGAGAGGACGGTTGCTAAGCCACTGCAGACGAGCCTCCGGTAGGTACGACCTGCTGTCAACCTTCTTTTCTGTGAGTAAGTTGTAACCGCCTTACTCCGGTGCAGCCCTGTGACAATCACAAGTTGACGCTGCAACACTTGGAAGCCAACATCGGATCTGCCCTCTTGTTGACCCTTTAGTGAGCCATGACTCTTGTGCTGTGGTGAGTAAACAGCCCCCTCTTCTGCATACATTGTACTGTATAGGGAGTTAGTTTGTTGGTGTGCTGAATGAGAGTATTGTAGGTAGAGAGTAGCTGCTGATTTGGGTTAACAGAATGGGAGAAGGTCTAATGCCCTACTGCTGCACCACGTGATCCACACCCTGCTGTCCCTAAGCCACTGCTGTTGAGCCAAAGCAGCCCAGCCTTCACTGCTTATGCTCCTGTCACGAACTGCACCACAGCAACAACAACAACAAGCACATTGTCACGAGAAACAGCCAGCTTGATGACCAGATTTAGGTATGCTAAACTCCTTAATTTTGGCTGGTTTTCGGATATGTCATAGATAGTAGTACATAGTATAACATACTAAAATTTGGGAAGAATCGGAGTTACGGTTTGAGAGTTATGGTGTTTCAAAGTTGACGTTTTTATATATGTGCTGAGTGTTGGGGAAAACAGCAAGTGATGCTGTTTTGTGTGATGGTTTTGAATATGCTCTTGATCTCCTTTGGGCTTGAATTTTGGATATGATATGTTCGACATATTGTTTTAGAACATATTAAAATTTCAGAGGAATCCAGCGAGTGGTTTAGGATTTATGATTTTTCAAAGATGTAGTCGTAAGCAGTATTTTCTGTTGTGCTGAAATGCGGTTTTGGGAGATAGTTTTAAATAGGATTTTGATCTCCTTTGCAGCTAAATTTTGGATATATTATAGATAAGATTTTATAGTAGAAACATATCAAAATTTGGGATAAATCCAGTGAGTGGTTTAGGAGTTATGATTTTTCAAAGTCTACTCAGATTTTGGCTAAGTTTAGAATTTATAAAGGGAGTAGTCAACTTTAGGAATTTTTATAAAACTGTTGAATGAACAGTTTGGAGAAATTCTTTCTCCTAAAGTTAGATAGGACATCATAGATAATCTAGGGATTTAAGTCGGAATTTTTATAAGCGGTTACGAATTTTATATTTGGAATCGAAGTTAGACCTTTACGATTTCCCGGAAAATAGAAACATAGGAAAAATGTTAGCTTGGAACCAAACGAAGCTTTAGGAGTTAGAATATGAATTTAGAACCTCAAATAGGAGTTTAGACATGAATTTTAGAATTTCGGGAATTTCGGGACCAAGGGTAAAATGGTCATTTTACCTAAATTAATACTGTAACTAGATATGTCTTAATACATTATTCAATCTTAGAAGTCTTAGACTTCTAACTACGTGAGAGTGTGCTAATGCACCTATCACCTTTGGCAGGCAACTGAGTTGCTACAGTTTACAGAGCGAGTGGGTTACAAAGAGTCAAGCTTTATATCAGGTAAGTCCTTTGGGCTTACTTAGCTGACTTCTAAATATGAGTATAAATGATGATGGTGGTGTGTGATTGAAATGTTAGAGAGATAGGTTGTGATATATAATTACCGACCTATATTTTGGCCTAAGAGTAACGGGCGGTGGCATTCTGCTCAGTAGCTCGCGGGCGCTGGGGGTTTCTTCCGGGACTAGTCCATACATGGTTTGTAGTGATGCTACCAGTGAAAGTCAGCTAGACCTACACCAGTTGGATAAGAAACGGAGGCGAGAACTAATAATAGTTCTCGTGCCACAACTTAAATTGAATAATGTGAATCACTTAAATAATAGATAATAAACGGTTGAGTGCCAGCATGATGTTTGTTTATTTTCGTTTCTGCGTGTGCTTGTGCTGTTATCATTTTTGCTTATATTTGGATAGTTAGCTAACGGTTTATCCGTGTTGTAGATCTGTAGAGATAGACAGTTGCAGAGAGATCCGGAACGGATGGTCAGCCGGGTCCACGTACTCATTAGATGGGGACGGGGAAGTCTTCCATATGTCATGCATGTTATATATCTTTATGTATGTTTGTAAGGCTGTCACATGTGTACTTTCATACCATTAAAAATATTATGTTTTGAAAATTGTTTTAATTACATTTGTGCCTTGTTGTAAGATCCAAGTAATGTTGTTGTTAAACCAAGGTCGGGACCCATTGTGAGGTCCTAACCAGTAGCTCCCCGAGTTCCGAGAATTTGGGGTGTTACAAGTGCCGTAGGTACGCCTCCTGGATCCGTGGGCATGCCTTCCCTGCTGCAGTCACACGCTTGGCCACAACAGCCTTCCGCCCTCTTCTTTTCCGTGCATTCGAGTCTCGGAATCGGGTAAGACTTGTACCCCTTGCTACACTACATTTCAGTCCACCTTTCCCTTGCCTAACGTGTACAAGTTCCGTTTTTAAACCTACTCAGAACAAGCATAAGTGAGCTGTACAGATTCAAGCGTTTTCCAGAGTTTTCGGAAGTGACAAACAGTCAACTTCGGCTCAGATTTGGGTAAGTTAGACTTCTTCTTTTTGGCTGATTTTCGGATATGTCATAGACAGTAGTACATAGTATAACATACTAAAATTTGGGAAGAATCGGAGTTACGGTTTGAGAGTTATTGTGTTCCAAATTTGACGCCTCATGCA